>CAKMXM010000002.1:0-1200000 GCA_928724795.1 Ustanciosporium gigantosporum
TAACCCTAAATTGGGACAATACCTCAAACATATGGTATTGCCAGACTCCTTATGACTTGTTCTATTCAGATCCAGCATGTCAGCGGCATTTATTGGATCTAACAGTTGCAGTCATCCCCAAAAACGTGTTTTGACCCTGGTTTTGGCCACTCAACCCCAACCTATTTTGGTATGAGGACCCATGTGAGCATGACTAGCCATGCTCCAGCATCCCAGGAGCCATTTGAAATCATTTGCGTGAAAGATATATGCCTGCAGCTGGGGGTTGTCTTTGCACCCCGTGTCTGACCCTAGGTAGGGTCTGGCTCAACCCTGAGTAGGGTCAGATCTGACCCTGACAGGGTCAACTTAGGGTCAGCACAGATCCTCCTGAGACTCTGCCAGCAAGCTTAGATTACCTCAGAACCATGCTTGCTGGAAGAGCAGGTCAACTTATTAGAGCCAAAGTCTCCACACGCAACTCAGGGTCAGATTCAGGGTCGGCAAAAACATGTTTGACCCTGGTGCTCTCCAGCATCTTACACCACATTGCTGTGCTTGTGCATGGCTTCTATTGACAGCATTTGCACCATCTTTCATTATGGCACCAAGTGAAAAGGGCTGACTTTTTTCCGCCGTGACCGGTCCCAAGGGTCCCCCCTTGCAAAATGCCCGTTTTTGCACTTTTTCTGACCCTGCTCACTTATTTTGCAATAATTGATCCAGATCAACCCCTGGACAAGTGCTCCTCACTATTACGCTCCATCCTGTGGTGTCAGACCTGCAAAAATCCAAAAAAGTGGTTTTTCGACCCTCAGCTTTGACCCTACCATACGCAACCATTTACTATGTCTCCAGCCCAGGGTCAAGTAATAACTATTGCTCAGAGCACCCAGAAGGATGTATTCAAGCAGTCAAAAGTGCAAAAAAAGTTCCGACCCTGAGCGGGAGGGCCCCTTGTAACCCTTCCCAAGTACCTAGGAAGTTGGATGAGGACCTTGACAAGTACCAGATCAAAGGCACTCACATGGTACCTGAAGGTACCAAGTTCACTGAACTTCAAGGTACTTCCAACTACAGGATCACCTCAGGATACATCAAAGGCAATGGCAACTGCCAGTTCAGGGTACTTGCCAACCTAGTCTTTGGTAGTCAGAACTACCATGCCAGGATCAGAAGGATGGTCGTGGAGTACCTTGCTCAGAATAGGGACATAGTTGAGGCAGTTATAGCTGCCCAGGAACTACCTAGAAGTGCCTTCAGGGTAGGTTCAGAGGTCAGAGATGTTCCCACCTACCTCACAAGGATGGGCAACCTAGGTACCTGGGGGGATGATGCCACTTTAAGTGCAGCAGTGACAATCTTCCAACTTAGTCTGGTGATCATCAACCCAGACAGAAGTTACTTTGAAGTCACTAGAGTACCTTCCCCAGTTCAGTGGCATGCCTTGTACTACACTGGCAACCACTATGAGCTTGTCTACAAACAGTCAAGGTTCAACTAGGTAGGTAGTACCTTTCCACCACACCTGTACATACTTCAAGGCCTCCTGTACATAGTCTCATAGTACCTACAGGTCCTGAGCTGAGGTTTTTATGCCCTAGGCTTTTCCTCACACTCAGGTACCTTTCCAAGTTCAATATCAAAGTTAAAGTGCGGTCCAAAGGTACTTTGTGTGCCAGAACTGAGGTTGGAGGTGAGGAAGCATGCCAACCACCTTCCAGAGTACCTTCATGCACTTCAGCGCACTTCCAAGGTACTTTACTGAAGTTCACCGAGGTTTAACCCAGGTTTACCAAGGTTCAACCAAGGTTCACGCACATATAGGTACTTGGAGTAACTTCACCACACTTGGACCAAGGTTGAAGGTACTTGACCGAGGTTCAGTCAGTCACCCAGCAAGTACCTTCTGCTCAACTTTGGAGCCCTGTAGCTCCGTCAATTGATGTCATACTGGCCTGCCATGCAACATACATACTCACTGCACTTTGTAGATTGCCTCTGCACAGTTGGAATCTAACATCTGTTGATTTCCAGAAAAAAAAATCTTCCCCAAGAGAATCTGGATGCAGACTTTGAATGGCCATATCTCAGCCTGTAGGTTAAAATTTAACATAGACTTTGCAGATTCTGGACGCTGTCAGGTAGGTCTACAACTCTCATTAAGACAGATTTGAGAAAAGAAAAGGGGTCCAAGGGAATCACCTTGTAACCCTAAGAGACACGGCATGGAAGGCCGTATGGATCCAAGAGCAGGTGGAGGAACAGCCTGGACAGAGCCAGCTCCTCTGTGTGACCGTAACGTGCTGGACTCTGAGTGACCATCATCACCGACAGCTGGAAGAGGAGGAGATGGAGCATGGAGGGAGTGGTGGCATGAGCAGTGACGTTCCTGCTGGATTCCTTCACCGTATCCGTCCAAAGGTCCACCACCTCCTCCATGGTGCTGACCATCTCCTTGCTGGCACAGAGGTGCGTCTCATCCATGTGCTTGAGACCACAGTAGCCCAACTCCTCACCTTCAAGAGAGATGTGGAAGAGGAGCGTGAGCATGCGTGACCAAACATCAGCACGGTTGTTGATGGTGCTCTCTTGTATGTTGTGCATCTTGGCAGGAGCATCGTCACTGTATGCGTGGAGTCTTGCCCTGATCCCACGGCAGTCTTTGGAGAAAGAGACCAGCCAAGCCTTGCAGGCAGCCTTAGCAGCGGCACGTACCCAGTGTAGGAAGTTGCCGTGTACCTTGGACCAGTGTTGAGGATTGGGGCCAAGTCTGCCAATGGCTGCCACTGGCTTGCCAGCCCAGTATGCGTGCCAGCCAAGTTGATTGAGCCAAGGACTGGTCACGCACTTGGTTGCCTCCGGCTGAACACCATCTTGATCTTGTCCAGCCTTGAGACGTATGTCTTGGTCCTGCTTGAGGAACGCTTCCACCTTGTCATCAATCCAAGCATCATTGACGGTGACTGGAGCAGGAAGGTCCAGGATGGGAGTGACTTGCTCCTCTGTAACGTGAACGTACTTGGTGTAGGGTCCCAGCTGGTGAAGCGCTTGAACATTGACCGGGTGAAGAATAGCGTCCTTCCTGATGGCAGTGGGATGGACGTCAGACACGTGCTTGTACATGCTTGACTTGGACATCACAGCGTAGCTGCAAAGAGTGCAGCGGTAGCCATTGGGATCTACCATGACGCCTGGCATCTTGAGAGCGGGGAGCTTGTCCATTGGAACGTTGGAGAGATAGATTGGTAGGCAGAGTTGAACATCAAGCAGCGCTTGGGCAAGTTCTTGCTTGGACTCCTTGCCCAGAGCGTGACCATGACCAAGGACATGTTCCTCCACCGTCTTGATGATAGGATCCATCGGAGCATCCAGCATACATCCTTCCCGGAGGCAGACCAAGACTTGAGGTTGAGGATGAACGCAGAGATAGAAATTCTTGAGCACCGTGACAGCAGCATTGAAGAAAGCATCTGTGGTAGTGGAGAAGACAAGTGAGCACATTGAACATCAAGACAGCAGTGAGCGTGAACGTAACTTACCGTCAGAGCCAGCCTGAAGTTGCTGAGATTCCTTAGCGCTGTTGCCGGTGCTGGAGATTGGAGTGTTGAGCAGAGTCATAGTGGATGTAAAGATCTTGAGCGGTGGTGTCAGTAGTTAGCGTCAGTGAGGAGCACAGAGATTGTTGGTATACAGAGCATGAACGATAGCATTGCAAAGTGTGCTGATATATATACATGGTTGGCGTAGGTGGTTGTGAGCGGTGGATGGAGAAGAAGATAGTGACGGACAAGGAAGAGAACAAAGGGTGATGATAGCAGTAGTGAGGTGGAGCGTTGAAGTGACAGAATCATTGTGGTAGCGTGAGCAAACATAAAGGGAGCTGGCTGAGCGGTGGATGGCAGTGAGCGGTGATTGGTGGTGATGATGTTGCAAACGGCAGCGGTGAACATGCTGGCAACTGACAAAGGATTGGAGTGGTAGCGGCAGCGGCAGCGGTAGCAGAAGATGTTGGCAGAAAGCGTAGCAGTCTGGTTGCGCTGGTGAAGGACAAAGGAAGTAGTTGCAAAGCGTTGATGGGGCCAAAGTGAAGCGGTGAGGCAAAGCATTGATTGAGCGGTGGTGAAGACAAAGAGCGTGAAGTAAGAGTGACAGAAGCAGATGGACGGACAAAGGAAGTGAAGCATGTGTGAGGGAATGGCAGCGTAAGTAGTAGAGAGAGAGACAAAGGGGCAAGCGTGAGCGTGAGCGTGAGAGACAGACCCAGACTGACGGACACAGACTGAGCGTAAGTGACGGACCACAGACTGAGCGTGACTTGACGGACACAGACTGAGCATACGCAACAGACCACAGACTGAGCGTGAATTGACGGACACAGACTGAGCGTGATTTGATGGACACAGACTGAGCGTGAGCTGACAGACACAGACTGAGCGTGAGAGACAGACTCAGACTAACGGACCACAGAATTGACGGACCACAGACTGAGCATGTGTGACGGACCACAGACTGAGCGTGAGCTGACGGACCACAGACTGAGCTTGTGTGACGGACACAGACCAACGGACTTTGACTGAGCATTGGACTGACTGAGTCTCTTGCGTGCGTAAGTCCATTGCACACGCTGAGTCTCTTGGCCAGCATGGGGCAGTACGTGTCCGTCAGCGGAGCTGACAGAGCATCCAGCCTGAGCTACCGGCCGGAAGACGCGTCAAAAAAAGTTGGATTTTGGCAGGGGAGTCCGTCACCGGCACTACATCAGTGTTCTGGCTGACGGACAGCGTGTTCCAGTGGCTTGTGCATTTCTGCTTGTTCCGTCACTTTTTGGCAGGACGGACAGGTCCGCCGCTGCCTCCGACGGCGGGCCCCTAGGGCTAGGGCTAGGCTATCTTCCTATTTATCTCCATGGCATTCTGACTTCATTTAGTGGCACCAGAGCAAGTGGGGTTAAAGTAACAATGGTGTCTGAAAAGTGTCCCACAGAGAAAAAAATTGCAGCTCTCCTTGATTTTTCCATATGCATCTGAGCCACCTCAAACCAATTGCATCTCAGAGAGCTTGGACAGAGCTTTCCAATGGTATATAACACTTGTATGATTGGATTCATGGTCATTGAGTAACATGGTGATTTATGGTGACACTGATTCTCGGGGGACACCTTTCAACCGCGCTGTAGCAGTGCCATAGGCATCCGTTGCAGACCCAACAGCTCCTGCAACAAATTGAATGGCGCCAAGCATGCAAGCGGCGCCATTGTGTTGGGGACAGTCTGGTGCAATTGCATTGATACCTCGGACAATGTTGCCAAGACAGAACTACTGCACCTTAGCAGCCGAGGCAGCAGACATCCTGCACGCCGCCACGAGATCAACAACGGGCAGCTGGACTTGTGTCATGATCGTGATGCATAAATGGGGATGAGGACGGCGGCAGTAAGGACAGTTCCGATGCAGTAACCAACATACCACCAGAACACCCTCGTGGAGGTTTTGTTCCTTTCGACATCTTCGAGGCAGGATCTTTTGTTCCGGGCTTCAAAAGTTGGTCCGCGACCCTCCATGTCGAACATCAAGTTCTCGGTTTCAGGTGATGCTACTGGATCCTCCATGTCGGACACCAAGTATAGACTTGCCCTATTGCTTACAAATAAAGGAGTAAATGATGACCCCGGTAACGCCTCCGAGCCAGAAACCAGCCAAAATTGAATCAACTCGGATAGGGGCTTGGCTGCGTTCGATACGAGAAAAGAAGCGTGCTCGTTTCTTGTGGTCAGGTGATGATGTGCGACACTTTATATCAGCCATCAAGTATTGACCAGCGCTATCGCTCATAGATTAAGTAGGCAAGGATGACGAAGGTGATGCCACCGGTGTAGAGACCAACGAAAAACCAGAACACCCGGGTAGCGGTTTGATTGTGCTCGATACGTGAGAGGAGGGATGCTTGCTTCTTGTGATCAGTCGATGTTGCGGATTCTTCTTAGCTCATTTCCGACTAATGACTAGCGTTGCGACATAATCGGAATAATAACGACGGCGGAGATGATGCCTCCGGAGTAGAGACCAACGAAGAACCAGAACACACGTGTAGCGGTTTGATTGTGCTCGATACGTGAGAGGAGGGATACCCGTTTGTCGTTGTCGTGATCAGGCGTAGATCCGGGATCCTCTTTGTCCAACCTTGAGTAATGACTAGTGTTGCGATTCATGAATAGGGATGATAATGATAATGGAGATGATGCAACCGGCGCAGAGACCAATGAAGAGACAGGACCCGTGTGTAGCAGCTTGATTGTGCTCAATACGTGAGAGGAAGGATGTTTGCTTATCGACAGGCAAAGCTACGCTTCGGGATGCTAGATGTCCTTTTGGATCAAGACGGAAGGTGAGGAAGGCCTTTGCGGGATGGTCGAGTATGAGCTCTGGCTGATTGGTGGTGCCTCTAGCACGGAAGAGGCAATCTCTGTGCGGGCTTATATGGTCCAAGGGTGGGTGCGGTGTAAGAGCCAAAGTGCTGGTCGGAGAGAGTAGAGCAGTCGATCTGGAGAGGAAGTTGAGGCTGAGGGAAAGCTCTGAATGGTCTATCGAGGGCGTCGATGAGCTTCAGGATTGGCCATTTAGACGGCAGTCTGCCGGCGGTAAACCTACTCCTTTGCTGTGAAGATAGAGATGGATATGCGACTCCGCACTCGAATCTGCTCGATTGTTGCCTTGCACAAAGGGCCTGATGCTGGAGGTATGACTGTCGACATCACAGGTAGGCTAGCTTGCCCGACGGAACTCGCATGCGAATGGGAGGCAATCTAGACACTTATCTACTCCCACGCTAAAGTTGTTCCCGATCGAGGCATGAATCGAGGCTAGTCGAATTCGATTCACGGCAATCTTTGCCTCTTGTTTTACCGAGCCGAACGTCCTATCGGGTCGCCAACACGCTGGTCTAGCCCAAAGGAAGGCAGCTTGGGTACAGTGAATCACTTTTCGGTCTCGTGTTGAGACAGGATTGGCTCACGATGCCAACATGGTCGTTCACGGCTTATCTATTGTGGGCGCCAGATGTAGGACCATAACTTAGAATCAAGGCTCCATCCCACGTGTCGATGGCGTCACTCTGGGGTAGGTGCTGTACCACAGTATAACGCTTTAATGTGCTGGGTGTTCGCATCAGATGACCCTATCAATTTAACACAGCCGAATCGCCGCCGGAATACGTTCGTCCGCTAATTTCGATGGATGGTGATTTGCATGCAGTTCGACCGTCACTCCCTTTCGAGATGCGGGACACACCCTAGCTCAGCGGCGCTGCGTCTTTCCCTTTTCTGGTCCAGCATCACCAAGGGGCGCCGTGACACCGTGATACCGTGGCCCACAGGCCAACTCGTCGAGGCTCTCATCGCGTTGCCCCTTGAGATCAGCTAGAGCTTTCTGAGCTAGACTCCTGATCGCGTCATGGTCGGAGATAGCTGTTCACAAGAGGCGTTGGCTCGCTACCATGGCAATCTCAGACAATCGGATCTATTGTGACTAAATCCACCCCACCCCACAATACTCTGTATCATCTATGTTGATTGAGGGTTGAACTGTCAAACGTGAAGCGACAACTCTACAGAAGCCATTCAAAGGTAGTTCGGCGCGTACAGGATAGGAAATTTATAGGTGCCCATGTTCAGGCTCGGCCGTTATTCGCCGATACGTTCTCGATCAGCTCTTTGGCGTGCATCACTGCTTCCCGTGAACCGCGGATGATACACAGCCCACCGGCGTCCCGAGGGATCTCGACCGCGGCGCCCGACTCGCTCTGGATGTTCATCAGTCCACTTCCTCCCTTGCCAATCACCCGAGGAACAGACGAAGGCGAGATCCATAGCTTGCCTTCGTGCGAAGCGGTGCCAGCTTTCTCGATCGATGAATGGATGCGCTTTTCAGCCTTCTGTAGAGAAGCTTCATCTTTAGCCGTCAGTGTCCACTGCACACCGTCACCACTTGAAGAGGAGAGCTCCTCGATCTGGAAAGCATTCTCCCCTTCAACATCCTCGTCATCAATTCGAGCACTGCTTCCCACATCAGCAGGCTTGGCGGTGGAAGCGCCGGCCGAAGAAGCATCTCGAGGTGTATCGACTGAAACCCCGTAATCCGATCGAAGCTGCCGGAAGAATTGAGGTGTAGCGATACGTGCGTGGACACCCCTTGGAACGTCCACCGTCTTGGAGACCGAAGCGAAAGACGATTTGATCTCCTCGGCGAGTGCCTGACATCGGTCCTCAGCTCCAACAATCTTGACAATGTTGGAGTCATCCCCACCTTGCAGATCAGCCTTGTTGACGGGCTCTCCAGACGAAGCGTATTCCTTCCATCCCGGGAAAACCAGACGAACGGAGTACTGAGCCTGCAGCTCAGATTGCCTCGAGCCACCCCGTCCAATGAGCATCCTCTGCGCCTGAGGAGCGACGATGACACCGTATACGATTCGGGACGCCAAAAGCTTGGCAGCCGAGTCCAACTCATCTCGAATCTTCTTGGCGAGAGCCGCTGGACCTCGAATGGTGACACTGGAAGCATCCTTATCGCCTCGACGAGGGAACTGCACGTATTGAGACGAAGACTTAGCATCTTCGGGCCCACCAGCCTTGATGATCAGGTCTCGAATGTTGGACCCTTGAGGTCCGATCAGCATGCCGTGATGTTCGGGAGCAATGGTCAGCGTGTATGTCTCTTCGGCATCCACTTCGGAGGCGATCGACCCGATAGCCTTTTTGGCAGCCGCGACGGCCTTCTTGGTGCCTCGAATCTTGATGCTCGTCGTACCTTGCTTGTCACCGTCTTCGCGGTCGACGTCCACTTGCGCTTCGGTCTCATCCCGGATCTGGTTGATGGTGGCACCTCCCTTGCCCATGATTCGGGCGATAGACTTGGTGCTCACGCTCAGGCTGACAACATTGTTATGCTCCTTTTCGTAATCGAGAAGCTCAAGCAATTCCGCCTTGGCTCCCTCGACACCCTTTCTTCCACCCTTGATGATGACCTCATCGGGTTTCTGGTTCGATCGTCCTCCCGCAGCCCTGTCATCATCAGCATCGGTCGGGGTAGAAGAGCCAGTCTGGCTGGCATTGGCACTAGGGAAATTGATCCGAACAGCGTAGGTGTCCTGGAGTCGTGTGACGTACTTTCCACCCTGGCCGATGAAACTTCCGTGCAACTCGGCTGGAATTTTGAGAGTGATGCTAGTCTCGTCAGCGAGCTTTTCGATCTGGGATTGAAGCCTCTTTTTAGCCTCTTCGACGTTCTCTTTACGTCCGGTGAGGGTGACCTTGGTGCTGGACGAGCTTTTCCTGGACTTCTTGCCATCGGCGGCATCCTTGCTACTGGGCTCACCGAAGTCGATTCGGACGCCGAGCTCCTCTCGAAGTTTTGTGACAGCCGCACCACCTCGTCCGACCAAGTGAGGTACGTGGTTGGATTCAACAGAAAGTTCAGCGACGTGACCGTTGATGATGCTGTCCTGTTCGGCATCTTGAGCAATACGCTTAAGCTCCTTGACCACCCGCTCGACCTCGGCGCTGGGGCCACGCACGAGGATGGAATCTTCGGAGGGAGCGGCAGAGCTCTGGTCTGACGAACTTTTACCGGATCCGAGCTTGACAGCCACGAGCCTCTCTTCGCCGATGACGGCGTTCAAGGTGGTTCCATTAGGGCCAAGAACAGCTCGGTGGAGCTTGGCAGGTACGTGCAGAGTCTCCGTCTTCATATCAGCAGCGGCGACCTGGGCCTTTTGGATGTCGTCTTTGACACTCTGGATGATCGCCTTGACCTTAGCATCCCGGGCTTTCTTGTCGGAGGGTAAGCTAGCGATGACTGAAGCACTCGAGAGAACAAGCAAAACATCTGAGCGGGAGTCGCCCTCGGCGTTGGCAGAGACAGGAGGGAAGAGAACCTCGACACCTCGAGCTTCGTAAGGCTTGAGACCTTGCGCCTTCTTGCCGATGATGAAGCGATGCAGAAGAGGATCGACTTGAATCTCCTCGATGTGAGATGGTGGAACGGATTTGGCGAGCTCTTGTACAGATTCTCGAACTTTGGAGACCTCGGCCGCATCTGAGCCAACGATCTCGATCTGAACGTTGCCAGACGATTCGACGATGGCAGGTCGAGGCAGATACACCTGCACGCTTTGAGACTTAGGGATCTTGGCTCCAACGCTGAGCCATCGGAGAACGTGCTTGGCGTGATGTACGGGATCTTTGGTATTGGCACGGTGAAGAGCTACGAGGTCGACAACCTCTACTCGAACGGCGTTGGCCTTCTCCATGGCGGCGGTCAGGGCGAGGGGTAGTTGAGACTGAGGACCGCGGATGGTGACACTGTCCGAAGGATCGTCGATGGCGGCAAGCTCGACGCTGCACGACGTGGAAGCGAGGATGTCATTAGCAGCCTCACCGACAAGGAAGCGATGTTGTCGTTTTGGGATGCTGATGGCCAAAGTTCGGAACGAGTTCTTCATGTCGTCGACCTGTGACTCTATGGCAGCCACGACATGGGCTACCTTTTCACGATCACCCGATACAATGATGGCCAGGTCGCGTTCCCTTTTGGGTTCAGCTGAGTCGTCTTCGGCATCCTTGGACTGAAGGAAGGCAGCACGAGGAGGCACTCGAACCGAAACATGACCTTGACCGAGATCGTTCTCGAGCTTGGCGACGTTTGCGCCTTTGGGACCAGCAACGAAGGGATAGAAGACGTGATCGATGTGAGTGAGTCGCTGAGTAACTTTGGAGGTCTTTTCGGCAACAATTGCCTGGATCAGAGCCTGAGCTTGCTTGACGTTGATCTCATCTCCGTCGAGGGTGATGGGAATCTGTTCTTCGTTGTCGTAGTCGACGTCGCGCGAAGCGGTCGTGTTGTCGGCTGCATCAGCGGTAGGGTCACGAGGCGGGATGTTGACTTTGACTCCGGTCTGGTCGGTAATGGCCTTGAGGTTCTTGCCCTTGGCACCGATGACAAAGGCTCGGAGCGAGGCGGGGATCATGATCTGAATGGAGACATGTTTGGCCAACAGGACAGTGATTTCGCGTTTGGCGTTTTTGATGGCAGCCTCGTCGGCGGCCTTGAGGACGAAGGTGGTGGTACCAGTCTTGCGAGTGGTGGAAGCCTCGATTTTGACACCTCGGTACTTAGCTTGCACTTTGGACATGACGCTGGAAAGTTTGGCAACCGAGTCGTGAGAAAGCGAGAGAGAGAAAGATTGTTGGGCGATGGAACGTTGAATGACAGGGGCAGAGCCATTCCAAGTGGAAGCGGATCCGGTGGTTCGAGCGGTGGAGCCAGCCGAATGAGCAGCGCCCTTGGAGGCCCACTGGCCTTTAGCGGGAGCGGCAGCAGCACCAAGCGAAGGGAAAGCCGACTCGGAAGAGAGGTCGGGTTGCTGGTTTCGGGAAGAGCCGTTGGATTTTCCATTGGTAGCGGAGAAAGACGAGGCGGCGGCGGCAGCAGCAGTGGAAGTGGAAGCGTCGACAGAAGGAGGAGCTGCACCACCAGTAGGTGCAGGTGGGAAAGGATCCTGAGACAGAGAAGGGAAAGGATCGGCCATAGGTTGCTGTTGGACGGCAGAAGAGGCAGCGTTGGCAGAGGAGCTGTCAGAGGACTGAGCCTGGTGCTGCCTCATAAGATCTGCGGCGGAGACAACCATGATGGGACGAGTGGGAGTTTGAGTGGTAGCAGAGGCGAAGGTAACCAAAGACGAAGAACCTGAGACTTGAACTTTGCCCTTCCTGACGATCTGTCAATCTTTCTTTCGTTCTTCCCTTCAACGAGTCAACGCTGTGAGAGATGCGATCTAGAAAGAGAGAGGGAGATATCAGGAGATACAAAAGGAGAGGAAAAGGACTGTTGAAGGGACGTGAGGGGATGAGGAGGCCAAGAGGAGGAGGAGGAGGAGGAGGCAGAGAAGAAGAGGAGGTGCCAAATAAGACTTTCCGTTTCGAATCGGATTCTGACAAGAAGAAACGCACAGACTTTATTGAATGTTCGGATTCAATACACTCCATATTCAGAGTGGACGCAGTTTTGTTGGACTTGGTCTAATTGCCGGATTGTATACGACTTCGATGGAATTAAATTGAAATTCGTGGAAGCCTACGTGGAAAGTGCAAAGTTGGCGACGGTGGAAGTCAGGGTTTGTTTAGTACAGTAGTGTGTGTTACATTTTTCCCCACACCCATTGGACTCAAAATTAGGAACAGTAACCGGGGATTCAATAAAAAACATTCATAACTTATTATGGTTATTTGTATTTGCTCCCACCGGCAAAGTCGTCCGACCTATAGCCTACAATCTAACATCAATTCCACCACCTTTCACTCGTCCCGGAAAAGCAGCAGAGACGCCGAGAACCAAGGGGATCAAGACCATCGTTTCCTATTTTGTTGAAGAGTGTTCGTTGCAGATGCTACAAATGCGATGACTATTGTTCCTGGGGAGACGTGACCTACCGTACAAGTCCAAACGCCTCACACTTCAGCTGCAGAGCCACCCATCTAATGTCTCTTGCATTCAACCATCGTTGGAGCACGTAAGGCGGTGATAGCGTACCCTTGAGCGCTGCAGTAAGGGCCCTTCACAATTCGCACCGTTTGTTTTTCTTCTTGCCGTCCGTATGAGCACCTAGACTGCCGTCATTGACGCTCTTGTGTCGCTTCTGCGACAGCGATCGGCTGCGTTGGCCTACGCTTCTGTCTCGCCTCACTCTCCTGTCATCCTTCCCAACGCCCGGATCATATCCATACCTTAGACTCACATCCGAATGTGCCGCTCGGATTTCCAAAGGAGAAGAAGGCCTGCTGGTGGATAGGATGGAGCTCCTCCTTCGGTCCGACCTCCTATCTCCTTTGCGAAGCCCATGGTGATGAGCATGATGATGATGGTGATGGTGATGATGCGCCGAGCCGTGGACATCGGGTAATGAGGTATCTGGGATCGCCAAGCCGAAAAGCACGGCGGGCACTAGCATCACTGTGGCGGTAATGCTAAGCATGCGCATCACCTCCACCCATGCATCGATGATCGCTGTCCTTTCCCGCGTGCCAATCGGATAGCTCAGCGCCTTTTGCAGGCTGCCATAGATTTGCTCCAGTTCCCCAGTGTCCATCTCGGGCAGATTCTCAGCCAGCTTGGTGGGCAAGTAGGTCTGGAACATCCAGCCTGCTGTAGCCGAACCAATCGCCGCTCCAATCTCGGTCGTCAGCAGTTCGAGTGCAGTCACGATGGCCACATCCGCATGTCGAACCGTCACCTGAACCGCAACTTGCATCGTGATGGCAATCGAGCCACCACCAATTCCTTGCAACAGTTGACACAACACCAGCATCACGGTGGGATCAACCGCGGTCCGATACCGAATCATGAGCGTCACCCCAATCAACCGGATGATCAACCCGCCCATCAAGAGTGACTTGTATCGACGTGTCATGGCCATTAACGATCCCACCACGATGCCTGTGATCGTCGACGTCACATTCTGCGTTGTAGCAAAGTATCCGGTCCTTGTTTGATCCCAGCCCTTCAAGATTTGGATGAAGCTGGACAGAAAGGTCCATGAGATGTAGAAGGACGCAAAATCCAGAATCCCTACTACACAAGTGCATACCACTGCCGGGTTGGTGAGGAACTGGTAGGGCAAGATCGGGACAGGTGCTTTCGTCTCCCACCAGCCAAAGATCAGCAGCAGCAATGCACCTGCCAAGATCAGGCTCCCTGTAGACAGGCCTGCTGGTCCCTCTCCGTGGCCGGCCAGTGTGAGCGGAAGTAGGATGAGCAACCATCCACCGGTGAAGAGCAGCAGACCAAGGATGTCGAGCTCTTTTGCTATCTGTCGCAGCGCATCCTTCCAGAGCCGATTTGAGAGCCGACTCTTGACAGCGAGGCCCGCCCGCCTGGCCCTGCGCTGTCCAACTGCTAGCGTGATCAGCAGTGGAGTCGCTGACAACGGCACCAAGACCGTCCAGATCGCAAACCCGAATCTCCAACCGCCATGTTGCATTACCAGATCTACCATGGGTCCCGCGACCGCAAAATTGATGAGGAAAGGCAGATTGACGATCCCAATCACCAGACCCCTCCATTTGGCTGTGGTGGTGTCAGCAATGATGATCGACTGAAGCACTTGTACCCCTGTATTTCCGGCAGACTGGAGGCAGATCCCACCGATGAGCGATTGCAACGATGTAGTGGTGGCCACGATCAGATATCCAGAAACGTAAAACGTGAGGGACATGACATACGCTTGGGGTCGACCTATCACGTCGGAAAGCTTGGCGATCGGAGGTTTTGCGATGGCGTACACCATCTGCTGAACTATTGCCACAGTGCTGAAAGAGGCAAGCGCTCCGTATTCGCTGCAGGCAAAGTTGAGGTACAAGTATCCCGTATTTGAGTCCAAGGAGGTGATGTAGGCCACGCAGAAGATGGCCGAGTAGACGATAAGGTAGAGATTGCGTCTCCTTCGCCAAGTGGCTTTGGCGTCATTGGGATTGCGTTCAAGATCGACGTCGAGACCTTTGAGCAGACGTTGCGCCTCGTTGCCATCCGGTTCCTGATCGCTGAAGTCGGCATCTCGATTCCACGAGACCCGGGGACGTTCAGGGCTGACACTGCAAGAACGAATGGGCCTGGTTTTGCCTGGAGCAAGACCTTGACCATGACCACCATCGATTGCGGGAACATCTAGGCTCTCGAACCGAATCTTGGCCTGTTGAGAACATTGCCTGGAGTGGTCCGAAGTGGCTAAACGAGGAGACCCCAAACGTAGCGGGCTTGGAGGTTGACCATTAGCTTCGACTTTGTAGCCATTGAGGTGCAGAGTGTTGACAGCGTCCTGATCTGTCGACGAGGAACGGCTGGGATGTGGAATTTCGACGAAGGTTTCTGTGATCGCTTCCTCGGGGATGGTGTAGCTATCGACAGCAACTTCGTCGTTTCCACCTTGATGTTGGTGTGAGGTGTAAGCGTGAGCGACGGCTGCATTGGCAGAGCTGGAGATTGAGCTTGGAAGGTTCATGTAGTAGGTTGGAGGTGCTTGAGCCCTCGACCTTGCCTCGCTGATGGTCGGAAAAGTAGCGCGGCTCGAGGTGGATGCTAAAGGCACCGGACCGCCCGGATTCGGCCTTGTCTGGAAGGTATGGTTGGACTTGGCCGGGATGAAACCGTCACCGGAAGGGAACTGGATGTAGAATGTGCCTGCTTGGCATCTTCCGCGGCTTTGGTGTAGGTGATCTTCGAGATATCGAAGATTCCTCAGGTTGGCTTTGAATGCTACATCGAACACATCTCCAACGACAGGAATCAGGCCGATGAAACAGTCGATGACAACGTTGAGCAGCATCCAGAGAAGAATCGCGACGGGAAGGCCGAAAAGTGAGCAGAGGTAGATCTGATAGAGACCGAGTAGAAGGCCGAGATAGTCTCCTATTCCCGGCAGGATGCCGATGATGGACTCGATGCCAATGTTGAAGGGAAGTTTGGTGCTCAACAGAGGCACGGCATCGAGATACCAGGCCACAGTGCGAATGTGGTTGTAGAGCCTTTGCGCCTCTGCGTCGCTGCGTGGGCGTCGTATTGGTACAACATACTGGGGTTTGAAGGCGGATCGATGGTTGTTATTGGGTGGTATGCGAGAGTAGAATGGCGCATCGTCGCTCTGTTCGTCGGCATTGAGGATCTTGGGAGACAGTTGGAAGGTGGAAGTTGGACGACTAGACGTATGGAGATTGAAGACGATCTGAAGCGTCTTGTTGAAAGCATATCTGAGGGCGGAAGAGAGCATAACGACAAGGCTTAGGGTTTACGAGTAGCCTTGAATTGGAAAGAGCGTCAAAGAGACGCCTCAAATGGTGGGCTACGCTCAAATGGTGGGCTACGCTGAGGGCAAGGTCGGAAATGTCATGAGAATCGTCAATACTCGGGTCGAAAAGATGGAAAGAGGCCGTGAAGTGAAGCGGCCACGTACATCGAGACCGGATTGTTAGGTCGGGTTTTCCGTTGCTGGCAACGAAGCGTAGAGCCCGACGTCTAGGCCTCGATGTGGACAGGGAAGAAGCCGAATCGGGAGTTGGTGGTGAGTGGTGTGATGGTCAGAGAGAGCTCCAGTTGAAGTGGACGAGTTATTCTGCTTCTTCTCCTTTGCTTCGTGTACTGTATTTGTGATTATCCTCCACACTGACTTTAGCCGCACAACAGATGTTCGGAGTGATCCGACTTGAATTTGTCAACGACTAACACCACCTTCTCGTTTGAAAGATCACACAACACGCGCTTGGAGTGCTTGCCAATGTATTGTAGCCTCACGAAGTTACAAACGCCACCCCACCATTGAGTCGAAAAGACTCATCTCTTGCAGGTCATTCTGTGCACACACACACTCGACAGCACACACACACACGCACACGCACACGCACACACACACACATGCATATGCACGTATGTTCAACAAGGTCCACCATCTCAGCCTCTGGCACTGTTGAAAAGGTTCTCGATTCCATACGGCGAGGAATGCAGAGGGATCCAAGGGAATCATCACGGTGTTTCGAGCAATCATAGATTGAGAACGCTGGCAAGCCAGCAACCATTCTCATCTGCTTGGGCAGCTCTTGCCGAGATCACTGACTTAGCTGTTCGAGCCGACGTTGAAATGCAGTAGCGTTATAACCAGCTTCTCTCATCTCTTCCAGCACCCGCTTCCACCTCTCGTCCTTGGCCCTGAAACAGGTGCGTGTCAACCCTTCGTAGCTCGTCTCGCTGGGAATCATGTCCTGAGCTTTGGCTTCCTCCATGAATCCAAACGCGTCCTCGTAATTCTCCTGCGTACAGCACAGCAGCACCATGCGCTCAAACGTGGTCACGTCTGGCTTCACCTTTAGAAGATTCATATCCTTGAGCAGTTGCGTTCCTAGCACCTTATCTTTTCTGTCTATGCAGATGTTGAACAGCGCGTTGAAAGTTTCCGCGTTCGGCTTCAAGAACTTGGACCGGTTGGCCGGCGGTGGTTCCCCGTTGACTCCAGCGATAACGTGAAGCGCTGGGATCTTCTGGTAAATGTCCATGGCTGTCTCGAGTTGTCCAAGCCAAAAGGCTGCGTTCAAGATCGCATTCACCACGCTGATCCGAGTACCCAAGGTCTTATCGTTGCCAGCCTTGTACAGCGCCTCCTTGGCCTTTTCCAATGCGCTCTCTTTGCCAAGATGAATCGAAGTGCTGAGACGAGATGCAAGCCTTGATGTGATAGCAAATCCTCGATGCTCAATGCCACACAAGGTGCGCATCGCTCCTTCAAAGTCTCCGGCGCTACATTGCGCCTCGAACAAGGGTGCCAAATGCCATTCCTGGATCTCTCGGCGCTTGGTCATGATCCAAGCCGGCGGCAAATTATGCTTGAGCTTGTTTCTCAGTTTGGCATGCTCCAGTGTAACATCATCGATCGTCGCTGATACGTTGTCGGGTTGAAAGTTCGGATCGAGTTGCTGCAGACAAGACTTTGCCATCTCGACACTGCCTTCCTTGGCTGCCAACGCTAGTATCAAGAGCAAGATGCCCTCGTCCGGTTTCTGCAGTCCTTTGACCACTGCCCGATGCCAAGCCAGCTCCACTCCAGGCAGATAGCCACCATCAGCGCACATTCTCAGGATCGACATCCAAGTACTGGGCGGCAGACGACGTGCGAGATGACCTTGTTGCTCCCCTTGGGAGGATCGCAGAATCAATTCTTGCGCGTCCGAGGATGACTCGGCTTGATATGTAAGACCGCCTTGTTCGATCATGTCGGCTAATTCCACCGCTATACGAAACTCTTGATTGTGCAGGCAGAGTGCCAGCAGCTTGGAAAGCGTGTCATGTGGTAAGCTCTGGTTCAATTTGTAGCAAGTAGCAAGCACCGCCAGTCCGTATTCAAGATTGTAAGATTGAGATGCTGCTTCGATCAGGATGGAGCAGGTGTTGCCATTCCAATTGCTGACGTAGGACCACGGAAATTCGAACTTGGGTGCTGTCTGCGGCAGACTGGACACTCGACCTTGATTGAAAATCATGTCATAGAGCTTATCCGATACCTCGTTCGAAGCAGAAGCGGATCTGGAAGGGCCGGAAAGATCTGCTATGCGATCCAGGACGCTTTCCATGCCCTCGGCATTGGCTGACACAACAGCAGCCTTGAGCAGATGATTGAGCGACTCGATGCACTCGTGGAAGCCGCAGCTGATCATGTCATTCACCACGGCCGAAGCTTCGTTGAAGAGCCCATGGTAGCTGAGTGCACGAAGAAGGGCGAGGAAGACCACCTTCTCTTGCGGGTCGAAAGAGATAGAGCTGGCATCAGCGTCTCTCTGTAGCTCTTGCTTCCGCTTGCGGATCGAAAAGCATGTCTGTATCGCCCATGCAACATCGTGACTTTCAGCAGCATTTCCAAGACTTGTATAGAGTTGCTTGAGGAGAGGATCGATGGCGGCATTGCGAAGCGTGATTGTCAAAGCACTCTTGCTACTGCTGCTATTGCTGCTTCGGGAATGTAAAGGGTCCGATGAACCGGAACCTTTGAGGAAATGATTGAAGAGAGGAGAAGCATTCGGAAAAGGTCGCGAGGCAGCCTTGGAATCAGGATATATTGAAGGTATCGCTTCACGATCGAGTTTGGATGTTGAAGGTGACGGACCTGAAATACTGGATCTTGCCGAACTAGCAGAAGAAGTGGAAGAGGATCTTGAGTTTGAATCCGACACTGGTGATGACGATGATGACGATGAAGTGGATGGTGATGATGAGGAGGATGAAGACGAGGGAGAGGAGCGAGGTTGACGAGATTTTGGCAGCGGTGGTGCAACGCCTTTAGAGTTTGATCGAGAAGGAGTGTTTTGTGACCATTTTTGAAGGCAGCGCGAAGAGGTGCAAACGGATCTGTTTTCGATCTGTTGAGCAGTGCTGGCTATAGAAGATCGGATGGAGAACGCCGAGCTCCAGCCTGATCTAAGCATGACCAGATTTGCAACAGAGTCGTTCTTGTCAAAGCTCAGAGGGCAGGGGAGGGAGAAGGAGGGGAGGGGAGGTAAGTAGAGGACGTGCTAAAGGGCATCCATCATCTTCTCGCCGACTCTTGACCTCAGAATAATTTGCCGTCAAGCCAAGTCCCCTTTTTTTTGGCGTTTTGGTTTCTCGGAGAAGTGGCCGAATTCCGATTTCCGAAAGCAAAGATGAGCTTTTGAAGATTTAACGATCTAACAGTGTCATGCTCTTTGAGATCGATCTAACAATGATGCCTCCTCCTCCTGCCCACATTCGGCCCAAGCAATGAGAAGGGCCGTTTCAACAAGACCTTCAAGATGCCCTGCCGTGAGCAAGGGATGTGCAATTGTCAAGTAGGCAATGGGTAAGGTCGTATTCAACACGCAAGCTGCGCAAAGCGAGAGATCATTTTGCATGCCAGGCTCGACCCAAGCAGCCTTACATCTAGACTGGGACGCATGGACAATCTCAGGTCGAGATGAGGAGTGCAGAATTGCACTACTCCAATGCAGCGCTCCCATGCATGGCTGCAGAATTCAGCAACGGCACATAACCTCCAACCTGGCTCGAATGGGTGGATGGACGGATGGTGGGATGAACGGACGGACGTTGGCACGGAGGCGTGAATCGCTAGATCGCGTGGTTCGCTAAAAAGTGACGGAACTGTTTGTGCCATCACTCCTTGTAAGGCACGTTGCCTTCCAACGCAGAGAAGAGGAGGAGAGCACAGACAAAAGCGTAGCGGTCTGGCTCTCGATTAGCAATAGAGCAGAATGTATGACAATGCGGATATGGATGGGTGTTTGGTTACATCCGCTTCCTCCCCCTCCCCCTCCCTTCCTCTTCCATCAGGATGGGCTGAGACACGTTTAGACCGACGGAAGGTGAATCAGCATGTACATTCCAGCAGATGCATCTGAGTTTGGTCGACAGGCTAAACGGAGGACTGAACAATGGTGCCGGTGCCGATTCCGAAAAAAGAATGTCGCTCTCGGGCCCAGGACAATGACGATGACTTGGAAGGATGAGAAGAACTAGATCAAGATGGGGAAACAGATCCAAGACACAAAGTTGGTGTTACGGTCAACGATCCAAGTGCCAGAGTCAATAATTGCGTCCGGCCTCGGTATCCAAACAAAGTGCGGAGTGCGAATCTCGGAAATGCGGGTAAAGGAAGGTCTTTGCTTTGGCAATCCCTGCCGAATCGACAACTTGAGTCGGTCAGGGCGACCTCGGCAATCAACTCAACCAACGTCATGAAGCAGAAACCGTTTCATCTTTGGCGCTCGAGAGGAGCGAGCCAGCGAAACTTTTGGTAAAATCTGTCGAGCATGAGATCGAAAGCCACGAGGCAGACCTCGGCAACTTGTCCCAGACGCACAACATGCTGTGCGAGTGTACAGAACAGCGTAGGGCCGGTAGGTGCTGAGAAACAGAAGTAGGAACGGGAGACCTGGCAAGAAAGAGCTGGACCGATCGACATCAACAAAGATTCCCTTCCGCGGCCGAACCATGACGAAATAAGACGGCTTCGTCGGAAGTACCACGGAACAGCCAGATTTACCGTAAGGCGACTCCACCTGATTAGACTGTACGAGTGACCAACTCGGTATGAGTCAGAGATTCGTTCTGAAGCGTCCTATCACCACCGGTCAAATTCGAGATGGCTTGACAGTAGACTCTGCATGAATTTGTGTCCTGCTTCTCACAGGCCTCGCAGCGAATCTACCAAATTAATGTTGCTACAAGCTTGGTTGTTGCCGATAAGCACAAAAGAGATAGCTTGAAGCAGGAGATTGCGTCGAGCGTCGCTGTTACAATTTGCTTTCGACGGCATCGCGATCGAAGTAGGCTACGGCAAAAGGACCAGAATGAGATGGAAGAATGACGATCCGGCACAACTACACCCGCCCAAACAATACAGCTAACTTAGAACTGACCGTGATCTGCTTCGAGTGTCTCATTACCTACGACGGAGACACCGCAAAGTTTAGCCAGAATCCAATTCAGAGCCACAGAGTATCGACGATCCCACCCATCCCTGCTCTGCTCTGCACATCAAGCCGCGACATGGTCAACTGCGACTGGCTACAAGGATGAAAGGACATCTTCCCGCGGAAACCCTTCATTCCCTTGTCTCGGCTCGAACGGATCCATATTGGTTCTGCAATTGAGTAAGGCTTTTGGATTGAGCAGCTCGACCTGATCTTGGCCCCCACGACTCGTTCCATATTGCAACCCTTCATTCTTCAGCAATCGGACTTGAACGTCCTTGCGAACACGACCGCAGCAGTGGTGGCAGCGGAAGTCACCATGCGAATAACCAAGTGGCATTAGAAGGCACCGGTGGGATAAGCAAGCTACGATGGGAGAGAAAGTTTCGCCCATTCCACCATCGGAGTGCGAACTACCATGAATTCAGTTTGCTGTTCGTCTTCTACTTTCTAGAGCTGCTTTCTCACCCCAGGCATCCTCATTTTCTCATTGAGCCCCTCACTCGTTCTGGATCTTGAAATGGAACTTCTCATTCACGTTGACGGTGAATGGTCCTTCAATTTATCTTTCCAATTGACCCATGGAGCTGAGTTCCCGAAAATCCGGTGTACCGACGTGCAATCACCCACCTTTCCATCAGGTCCACTCTGCATCTACAGTAGGAACGGCAATCGAAATCCCTTCATCGAGCTAGGGTAATAATGCCGTTGATTCAGCGAATCCTTCCATGCGATAGTGGTGTAGGTAGTTGCCGTGCGTGCAGGCCGATCGACTCGGGATGAGTAACGGCGACAAACCTGTTTCAAAATACTCCTCTCTCTCTCTTCTCTCCTTTGTTTTTCTGAGGGCGGGCTGTGCTTGTCCTGCCTTTCCGCAAGCCGCAGATCCGGCCAGGAGGCGCAACGAGGTTCTCTAGATCGTGCGATCGCATTACTAGAGCACCTTGTTTTGATCTTTTGCGGAGTCGGTATCGGCTCCAAGGTAGCGGCCTCTTGACCTTGGCGTCGCGAGGGAGCAAGCATTAAACTTGAATGCGATAGGGATCGGGTCTCCGGATATAAGCCAATTCGCTGACGACGGCGACAACTGGAAGAAAAGTTCCGAACAAGCAGGCTCGCACAAGCAGTGGCCGTTCACCATCCCACCGACACAAAGCAGGGTCGCGTTGCTGTGACTTAGCCGGCCCGCCCATCCAACCTAGGCAATTGTTCGGCGACACCTCAGATCCACGCCCCTCGATGTTCCTTTGGCTCTTTTCGGCCATTTTCGCACGCTACCTGGAACGTTATTGCCGAAACCATCTCTGCCTACGCTGTAATTCGGACTGACAACAGCTTGACAAGCACGTTCATCGTGCCCCCAAAATCGATACTTCTCGTATGCTTCCCTACTTGCCTCCTTTGTTTGACGTCTGCCGGCAAAAGCAGCCGAAAGCCTTGAGAGATCAGGTGAATGTCCCAACGCTTCCTCGTGGCCTTGAGGATGGTGTTTGGCATCGCTTCTCTTTCATTTTTCCTGCCTCCTCTCTTTGCTTCGACGCTCCTCTAGGTCGCCGACAGTTAACTTCACAGTGCTGCACGATGCAAGCTATGTGAGTCGACTTGCCTAGTAGCCTTCAATCTCTTAAATGGTACGCCAACTCTTCAGCATCAAGGAAGCATGCCGAATGACATGTAGCATGAGTTTGTTGCTTCTTCCGATAGAATTTAGCTTTGTCTTCTCCCTTGTCTACCATACTCATCGGCCGCTTGGCCTGTGTGTCTCCACTTGGACATCGTCTTGTCCTCCTCATTGCTTGTTCTTTCTGGGGAGCATAGAACCGTCCACCTCGTCATAAGTTTTCGTCTTGATTCCTCGCACTGTCTTACTCATGGGTCTTCCAGGTACGAGGATGTTCTTCAGAGTTTCGTTGCTCGATGCGAACTCTTTGATGGCATGATGTATCCAGACTAGCCTGAGAGGTAGGTATTCATCCGAAAGTTCCGGTCCATGATGCTCGGCTGTGTCTATGACTTATGGGTCTTGCCATGTTATCCTGCCTTCTCCCCAAGCCGTCGTTGAGCTATTTCCCTTCCCCCTCCGACGGATCCCATCTTCCTTGGCTGTCTGCTTCCGTGACCAACTCGGCCCTTGAGATCTCTTGCATCCTTGATGCTCATCGGAAACCAGATATAACCCCGAATCCCTCAGGCGTGCCCGTCCATAAACCCCTTTCCAAGACTCTCTCGTTGATATCTTCCAGCCCCTCACCCTGCTGAAGCTTGGCCTCACCGCTGTCCCGTGATTCTCCATTTCACCCACTTTGAGCTGCTTGAGCTTATCATTCGTTGGCCATCATGCGGTCCACTGCGACAGCTGGACTTACTCCTCAACAGCTCCTGGATCGACGCAGAGCTCAGAATAAGCTGGCTCAGCGACGATTCCGAGAAAAGGCGAGGCTAGCACGAGCTACAGACTCTTCGTCGCCATCTGCCCCTTCAACAGCACTGCCGACACCTTCTTTCATCCCCAGAGCTTCTTCAGCGTCAACAGCACCGACTTCCAAGAGATCGTCTGTACGCAAAACAAAACAGCCTTCTTCCCGGTCGTCTGCGTCCTTCTCCTCCGAATCTGCTCTTTCTCCGTCTCTCAGCCCCTCGACTAGGGAAGAACATGTCCCATCGGGTTCATTCAGAGCCTCAAATTCGGCAGTCGACACTTATAAGTTCACGCCGGTGGAGTCATTTAATGTCATCTCTTCGTCGCCTCGGCAGGAGGCTGCAAACGGAAGCACCTCTCTGCTTGGTGTGGACTTGAAAGAACTATCCGGTTCTTATTTTGTAGTGGACCAGCCTGTTCTCACCAACCCGCCGTGCTCCGCAGCCCCGACCTATATCGACCTTTTCCCCAGCTCAAAGATCAACGACGGCACCGGGCTCACCTCTTTCGGTATGCTTTCCGATCCGTTTCTAGTCAGTCAGCCATTTCCAAGCCCCTCTCTGCTTGCAACAGCAGAACGTTTTGGACTAAGTCAGAGCAACCTTCCTGCAACGCTATCATGCGATGGTGCGCCCTTCACTTTCTCGACATCCTTCCCGGGCTCGGCGACGATGGCACTCTCTTACACTTCGAACGGTGCTCCGATCTTAGCCTTCGGTGAAGATCACAGCTACATCGACAAGATGGGTGAAGTCGTTGGTGAATCCGCTTCGTTGCTCCCGTCGTTGGAGCGACCGAGATACGCAAGCTCATCTTCGGATACCTCGGCAGCCGAGCTTTCAGGCGATTCATGTCCGGCGTCTCCTCCCCTGTCATCGTCTCACTCCGAAACTTCATACGATCACAGCCCGTCGTCTCCTGAGGAAGCAGCTCAGCCCCAACATCTTGATTCGGTCCGCTCCGATGCAAAGGCCTCGTGCTTCTCGACCACGAGCAGCGAAAGGGGAATCTGTACAAGTTTACCGCAACGGTCGTCTTTCAGATTGGAGCTCACCTCGATGCTTTTTGTTCAAGCTGTCAGCGAGATGGGTTCCAAGCTGGGACTGTATGATGCTGTTCGTGATGGACCTCCAAGCTGGCAGCTCATCAAACGGCTCAATCTGGATGCTGCAGTTCTACGACAACACAGCGCTCACGCAAATGTGGAAGCATGTATCCCGTGGCCCAGCGTGCGATCGCGACTTGCCAATCTGGCGGTCAACAACCCGATCTGCGAACAAGAATTCGCACTTGACCTTTTGCTCTCGATATTGCTGCCTGCAGAACGAAATTCTTTCGTCGTCTATGGAGATGACCCATTCGATACCGAGGCTTGGGAGATTGAGGAGTCGTTTGCTGCCAAGTGGTGGGGCCTGTTTGACGAACCAATTCTTCGCCGGACCAATTGGTGGAGGAGGCAGCGAGGACTCTCGGATCTCGATCTCGAACAAAGGAATGCCAGGAGCATCTCAGAGCGACAAGGTCTTGGTACGGGTGCGATCGACGACTCGATCCATCTTCTGACCCAAGCCTGCCCTGGATCCTTTTCAGCTTGAAGACTGTCCATTCAACACACCCATATCGGGGATTCCTAGCCTTAAGAGTTTCAATTCGTTTTCCTTGCATCGCGTTCAGATCACGCTCTCCTCTCTTCTGTATAGTATGTGTCACTATCGTCACCCTTTTTACGATAATATGTGTCTGTAATTTATTTCGCGCTATTGCTATACTGTATGAAACGTCTATTTAGCATGCATGCGCTGTGATGACTAGTCCCCGGATGAAGAGGACAGAGATGCCGCATCGATTTTCCATCGAGTTGTTTCAAGGAAGGACGATGTACTTTTGCAAATGATGAGGAATGGCCTCGACGAGACCTTTGGACTCGAGCCATTTCCTGGAAAAGAGTCTAGCTTGATATCTGTAGGCTCCATCGCAAAGGATAGTGACGATGGTCTTGTTGGGGCCAAGCTGCTCGGCCATCTTTTTGGCGGCTACAACGTTCAATGCCGAGGATGCTCCGACGTAGATACCCTCCTCGTGCAAAAGGTCGTAGACCATAGCAATACTCTCTTCATCTGGAATGTGCACCGAGCCGTCCAGTTTTTCGACGTCAGGCTTGAGGTTTTCCGTGACTCTGCCCTGACCGATGCCTTCGGTGATGGATCCACCTTGACGGTCCATCAACTTTCCTTTGGTTTGGATGTAGGAGTGGAGAACCGAGCCGGGAGGATCAGCGAGCCAGCATTGAACCTTGCCGTTGCTCTTCTCTTTCAGGTAGCTGGTGATACCGGCCAAGGTACCTCCGGTTCCGGTTGCACAGATGAAACCATCGAGCTTGCCGTCGGTCTGATCCCAGATTTCGGGACCGGTAGTCTCGATATGAGCTCTTCGATTGGCGGTGTTGTCGAACTGATTGGTCCACACAGCATTGTCGAGTCGCTCAGCGTGCCTTTTTGCTTGGTGGTTGTAGTTTTCTGGATTATCGAAAGCGACGGCAGGAACGGGATAGACCTCGGCACCGAGCATCCTCAACAGGTCGATCTTTTCCTGCGATTGAGTGTTGGGCATGTAAATGACACACTTGTAGCCTTTGGAGCGGCAGACATGAGCCAGACCAATACCAGTGTTACCAGCTGTACCTTCCACAACGGTACCTCCGGGCTTGATCAAGCCCTTCTCTTCAGCATCCTTGACAACGTACAGAGCAGCTCGGTCTTTGACGCTTCCACCAGGTTCCATGAACTCGGCTTTACCCAAGATCTCGCAGCCGGTCTCGTTGCTCAGCTTGTTGAGGCGTATCAAAGGGGTGTTGCCGATGGCACCTACGAAGCCATTGACAGGGCGCATGTGGGCAGCGGCTACAGGAGGGAGGTTGAGTGTGGAGGAAGTGGAGGCAGAAGACGACGTAGCAAAGGTTCGAAGCGAAGAACGAATTGCGCCGGTGACAGACCTGGAGAGCGTCGATGCCATCTTGAACCGTGACGGTGGTGAAGAAGGCGGGAAACGGCGACGGCGATGGCGATGGCGATGGCGATGGCGATGGCGATGGCGATGGCGATGGCGATGGCGGCGGAAGCGATCCGATTGAGACAAAGTGATCCGACGAGTCGAAGTGATGTAAACAGTGTAGAGAAAAGAAGCAGGTGAAATAGAAGCAGACGATGGAACGAAGTCTACTTCTCAGAGGAGCATGACGAGTAGCCGAGAGTAGCATCGGCAGAGCAAGAAGAACTGGCGTGTAGGAAAATCCGACGAAATAGTCATTTTTCTTAAAGCCGAGGAGTGACTGCATTCCATTCCATCACTTCAATTTTAGCCCACACACTTCGATTCTGTCTTCCTTTTTTGTAATCTCGATTTCTGCCAACTTGGACAGGAACAATTACAATTTCCGATGGAGTGTTGAAATGTCGCCTTCTCTGACCACAAAATAATATCTTTTACCCAGACATAACCTACACTCCCTATGAAGGATCAGGCTCTCAACATAGCGACATGACATGCCATCCATCGTACCCGCCCATCCGACTCTCCTCAGACGAAAGCACAGCGAATGGTAGCAAGACACTGGATTTCTTTCTACTGATTTCATTTATGAGACTCTTTGTGAGGAGGCGAGGATGAAGGTGAAGTAAGGTCAATGTTGGATAAAATGCGAAGCAGTATTCTTTACTGGTTTCGCACCCAGAGATCAACAAACTCGTTGGCGGGCATCTTGGCGAGCTTCTCGTGGTTCTCGAGAAGCTCAACAATTTCAGCCTGTCGGCCCTCGGGGAAGAATCCCTTGAGGTGCTTCTGCAGCTTGGACTTGATCAAAGGCTTAGCCTCGTCACGTCGTCGAGCGTGTCCGACGGGGTAGTCGAGGTCGATGGAGTCCGAGCTACCGTCGTTGAAGGTGACGTGCACGCTGTTGCCGATGGATCGAAGCTCAGGGTCAAGGTATTCGGTGGTGTAGCGTGGTTCCTCTTCCACAGTCATCTTTTCTCGCAGCTCGTCGATCTTGGGGTTAGCGGCCACCTCATCGCTGTAGTCCTCAGGGTCGAGCTTTCCGTTGATGAGACCCATGGCGGTGATGTACTGGAGCGAATGATCTCGGTCGGCGTAGTTGTTCAGCTTGCCCGTCTTGGAAATGATTCGAACGGCAGCCTCTTGAGTGCGGATGACGACGTGCTTGATATCATCCGAGGTCTTTCCGTTCTTCTTCATCCTTCCGTGCAAGACGATAGCGCCCTCGATGGCGGTTTGCGAGTGGAATTCGGCAGGGACCAGCTTGAAAAGCACGTTCTCCATAACGTAGGATCCGTAAGGTCGCTGGAATTTGAACTCCTTTCCTTTGAAGAGAACGTCGTAGAATCCCCAGGTCTTGGCAGTCAAGACCGAGTTGTACCCCTGTTCGCCCCTCTGAACGAGCAGAGCCAGGTTGACAGCTCGCGAACAAGCGTCACCAGCTGCCCAAGACTTTCGCGAACCGGCATTAGGAGCGTGTCGGTAGGTTCGGAGAGATTGACCATCGACGAAAGCTTGAGAGACGACGTCGACGGTCTGGTCTCGAGTGTTACCGATCAATCGAGAGACGACGGCAGCGGAGGCCACCTTGACCAGTACGACGTGATCCAGACCGACTCGGTTGAATGAGTTTTCGAGAGCCAGGCATCCTTGAATCTCGTGAGCCTGGATGGCAGCGGTCAAGACATCCTGAACAGTCAAGGCCTTCTTGCCGTTGGCGATGTTGGTTCGGCTGATCCAGTCAGCGACGGACAAGATGGAGCCGATGTTGTCAGAAGGGTGACCCCACTCAGCGGCGAGCCAGGTGTCGTTGAAGTCGAGCCATCGAATCAGAGCCCCGTTGTTGAAAGCAGCTCGGATGGGGTCGAGTTCGTAGTTTGTACCGATCACTCGAGCGCCGTTGGGAACTACCGTACCGGGAACGACGGGACCGCAGATGTTGGCGGCAGCAGGGAATCGAAGAGCCTCCATGGCGCATCCCAAGGAGTCGAGCAGACAAAGCCGAGCGGTGTCGTAGGCAACTTTGGAGTCGATCTTGTAGTTGTGTACGTAATCGGCAATGTCCTGAAGGACCTGATCAGGAGGAGGACGAACATTGTCCTCTCCCTTTCCTACACCAGCGTGACCAGCCATGGTGGGAGCAGAGGTTGAGAAAGAGGCAGCGATAGCAGCAGAGGGATTGGAAACCTGAGATGAAGCAGATCTGGAAGAAGCAGAAAGCTGGGAGGTAGATCGGATAGCAACCAAGGAAGCTCGAGGCACAGCCGAAGAAGGGGAGAAGGATCGAGTTGAGGTGGATCGAAGCGAAGCGGCCAGAGTGGAAGCGGAGACGAGTCGAGGCATCTGTGCGATATTGAAGTGCGTTGTGATTGAGGTTTGGAAAAGAAGGAAGCGAATGCCAGCGAATGCCAGCGAATGGACAAAAGGAAGATGGGGAAGAAGATGATTCCAACGTCGCCGGGGTGGTGAGCTTCGGGTGCGGTCACAAAGTTCGAGAGCAACTACTTTTAATCTCAGGTCGAGGTGTACTTACGATCCTACTCTTGACAGCAATGAGAGGGAAGGATGGGAAGATGTTGACGTGACAGGAAGTGTGACGTGCAGAAGAGAAGGAGATTGTGAAGGGAAGCAAAGGAAAGGTAGGAGGAAGCGAAGAGTACAACAACAAGAAACCAAAGCAGATCAAGCAGAAGAAGAAGGATTCAACTCAACTCGTCCGACGAACCGTGCAAGGGCAAGGAGCGACAAGTGACCGCAACACCCCTTGGGAGACCAAGGCGTATTCCAGTGAGAATTTCTTGATCGGTTGCAGACGACAGGTGAGGAAGATGTCGGGTCGGCTTTCTGGGACTTACCGGATTCAATTCGAGGCCAGGGTAGAAGAGCCAGAGCAGCCTACTGTATTTTCAAAAGGGGAGATTCAGGACAGAAAGAAGTGCAACTTCGTGACCACTCTAGATTGCGGAGAAAGATCAACAATTGTGTGTTGTTGGCTTTTTGCTGGATGATACCCCGCTCACCACCGCTCACTTTGCACCATTCTTCCCAATTACTCTGTGGCCTGGGCACAGAGCCTCGATATTTGAGGTGATTAGGTTTGGTTCTTTGCCGGCTCCTATTCACATTTATTTTTGTATTAGAATACAGTAGATAGGTCTGCGTGTTAAGTGACAAACGCTTTCTTTTTCTTTCACGCACGCCCCGGTCCCCTTTTCCTTTGCGGGTCCGCACCTCGGACTCGAAGAAATTTTCAACGAGTAGCACAATTCTGGCAGTTGTGTGTGAATGTTAGATTCTCCAAAAGTGGTTGACATCGACCCCGATCTTCTAGACTCTCAGCCCGATTTTTACACGCTTGACCTTGCGCGTCTCGATGGTGATAGTCGCATCGAACCCTGAATTCGCTGAGTCACGGATGCAGTCGCAAAGGAAAATCCAACACCTTCAAATCCCACTGACTTGGCCTCCCAATAATCTGACCGCATCATTCATGATTTTCCACATATTTTATCAGCAGAGCAGCATCTGCCCATCTCCAAGCGCCTCGGGCAAATCTAAGAATACATTTGGGTCCACGTCGAGTGTTCACTCTCACAACATGTCTTCTTTGCGTCCCCTTAGCAGTGTGTAGCGTGGAAGGATGGATTCAGAGAACTGCAAAACGTCCGAATGCGCACGCCCAGTCCACTTGAGCACATCCTGAGAGGTCCCTTGGCCGAGTGTGCATACAAACAGTTCACGACTTTGGTACGATTTTACACAATTTTACAAAAAGTGCATCACCATCATCGCATCGCATCGCATGTTGAATGTGTAATTCCAACATCATCTCGCTCGATACTTTCTTTCACCGTTCCCTTTCTCCTCATACCTTCTCCTCCATCATCATCTCGATTACTTCTGTTCCCTATTTAGGTGCGACGTCTTCAGTTTTGTTCAGCTCAGCTCTACTCAGCTCCGCTATACTGCTGGGTCCTTCTCTCAGTCTCGCTTCGTCTCTCCTGGCCCTCTTTGCATCTCTAGCATCGAATTATCGGTTTCATCTCTTCTACCTGCTTCTTTGATCACTCCCAGTGGTATCCCCTGGAACATAACTGTCTTGCCGCCTTTCTCTAGTCATCAATCCTTTCGGCCGCTTCTTGTCTCGGACTCGCCTTCACAATGACCGAGTCGGCTCCCTCAGCCGACGTCGAAAGACTCACCGCCAACCTCAGCCTCAAAGACCCTCCTCCAACTTCCTCGCTTTCTCATGCCTCTGCAACTGCACAATCCGCTACTGGAGGACCTCAGTCAAGGGTCAACTCATCCCCAGCAACACGCTCCATCAACCTTGGTCCTTCACCTGCGTCAGCACAGTCACCCGCCTCGCGGCCCGGTGCCACAGCTGTGGGCGCCGCAGAACGAGCGCGCCAGATGGCGGGCGCCAAGCTTCCACCCAGTCTACAAGCAAAGCTTGCTGCTAATGCCAACCGATCTGCTGTCAGCGGTCAATCTTCCAGCCCAGGGGTTCTTGGCCACGATCAACGGATCGATAGTGCCGCTAGTGCTTCCTTGTTTGGTTCCGCAGCGGCTAGGTCCAGTCTTTCTCCAAATGGTCCAATGGCAGGTCTGGCAGCACGCAGAGGCATCCCTGGCTCCGCCACCCCAGCTGGTCCCTCATCCTCCCCCAAACTGAGTGGCACCTCAGCTATCGGTATGGGCGCTAAACGCAATCGACCAGGTCTCAAGCTCAGCGACATGGGCATCGGTCCTGGAGAGGGTCCAGGCTCTGGCTTCGTCTCATCGTCTGGAATGTCGGGCGGATCTGGAACTAGGGCTCCACCGCCTGGCAGACTCAACGGCGCCAATGGAGCCGGAGCGTCCAACACCAACCCAGCGTCTACGTCTGACGCAATGTCTACACCATTCAGCAACTTTTCCAAGATCGTCGATCCCTCAGGTCGGCTCAACTTCAGCGGCAAGGCGATTCTGCACGAATCTGGAGTGGAGTTTGGTAACGGCACATCTTTCAAGATCAACATGGCCGAGCTTGAATTGCTCGACGAGCTGGGTAAGGGCAACTACGGAACAGTTCGCAAAGTTCGACATACTCAAACCCAGGTTGAGATGGCCATGAAAGAGATTCGTCTCGAACTCGATGAATCCAAACTCAACGCAATCATCATGGAGCTCGACATCTTGCATCGTGCCACGGCTCCCCAGATCGTCGAATTCTACGGCGCCTTCTTCATCGAATCCTGCGTATATTACTGCATGGAATTCATGGATGCTGGAAGTCTGGACAAGCTATACGGCCAGCGTGGCAGCGTTCCCGAAGACGTGCTGGCCAGAATCACGGGTAGCATGGTGCGTGGCTTGAGCTTCCTCAAGGACCAACTCCAAATCATGCATCGCGATGTAAAGCCCACCAACGTTTTGATCAACCGCAGAGGACAGGTCAAGCTGTGCGACTTTGGTGTTTCAGGTCAGCTGGAAAAGTCACTCGCCAAAACCAACATCGGATGTCAGTCTTACATGGCTCCTGAGCGTATCAAGGGCGAGTCGCAAAACATGCTAGGAACGTATACGGTTGCGTCTGATGTGTGGTCGCTCGGCCTTTCTATGGTGGAAACCACGTTAGGTACCTATCCGTATCCACCAGAAACTTATTCTAATGTGTTTGCACAACTGCAAGCCATCGTTCACGGCGACCCTCCAGAACTACCCGCGGACCTCTACTCTGATATCGCACGCGACTTTGTCGCGCGTTGTTTGGAAAAGATTCCAAGCAGAAGACCCACGTATGCGCAGCTTCTGCAGCACGAGTTCCTGCGATCGGACGACGCCAAGGGTGAAGACGGTGTGGATATGGTCAGTTGGGTGGCAAGGGCGATTGAAGCGCGAGAAACGAAGAAGAAGGAGTTGAAAGAGAACGGCGATGCGAACCATTCGAGCTCTGGCATCTCCACCGCGCCTCCGCAAGCAGCCTGAGATAATTTGATCCGCGTTCCAGCACGAACAAGCACCATGGCAAAGTCTTTCTGTCCAATCAGAGTGTATCGGCATGAAGCAGACGAAGGATCGCGGCCTTGATATCAGCTCTCGAGCTGACGGCAGCTTGCCCCCCTATCACTCAAGACAGAGCGAGTGGAAGACAGTGTGGTCGCGAGCGGGCATTCCCCTAATGCCTTAGGTATTGTTATAACATGACCGTTCTAGAGAGTGGCCTTACCTCATGTCGAGCAGAAAGCCAAGCGGTTCGGACTTTTGTGTTGGTGTATGCACCCGTCCCGCTTTGCAGCCTTGTCGTTGCATACTTCTCACGCTATAGATTTGGATTAAGCTTTCGGGATTGGACTTGGTGTTGGATTGCTGGCTTCTGTGGCCGAGTGGATGTAACAAGGCGACCAAGTTGATTCATTCCATTATAGAACACACAGTAGTATCACACACCATCTCGGTGTGAATCGGTGGATGATTGAATTAAACAAACGATGGGCTGAGGATGTACAGTATGAGGGTGGATCGGGGATCGAGACTTGGTTGTATTGTATTTGCGCCCAGCTATGCATTACAGTAAATTTGCCATTGTTCTCTAGACCCTGCATGTTGAGAATTCGGCAAAATGCTCGAGCTTGTCCGAGTCTGTTTATAGAACATTATCCGCTAAGCTCAACCATTATCAGGCCAGAGTACTTGCTAACGGTGCCAAAGTATGGTGATACTGTGGCAGTGAGTTGTGGTGGTGGTTGAAAGCGATACAACAGAGCACAACATTCACAATAACTTATCCTTCCCGATTTTCTCATGACTATGGTGTAGTGTAGCTGACTTGCAACTTTATCCCCTCCCTCCCCTCCCATTCTCTGGCTGCACTCCCTGACGTCCGACACCATGAGATGGTCAATGTACAGTACTTTGTACACGTTCCTCGATTGCACGCACAAAGGGTAGCACAGGATCGCTATGTGGTGCTCCCTTCTTGAGACTTGTCGTCTCTCTCCCTCACGCTCGGAAAAATTGGCTGTCGTACTCTCACCTTGAGACAAACGCAGCAATAATGGCAATCTTGGCTGTGTTCAATAGTGGAAGGAGTGCTTCATAGCATGGCTTCAGAGCCCAAAGGAGAAGCGAGGGCAGACCTATAAAGCAGCCTCCTCCTCCTTCCCCCTTCTTGGTTTGGGTCATGCTCCTCTTGGCTGTTATATCGATCGCTCTTCTTACCCTTCTAATTCACTCCCGTTCAGCTTCATTGGTCTACCGTCATGTCTAACACCTCCCCCAATGAGAATGGTAAGCCCGAGACTGATCTGTTGGCCGACCACGGGTTCAAAGAGTCTTCCCTTTTCCGCTCCGTCTACAGCGATACCAATAGTCAAACTCTGCACCATTTGATTGGACATCGAACCGCCACCTGGATCCCTGCTGCTCACCAGGGTGATTGGTCTAGTTACGAAGGAGATCTTGACGATGACTTCATCCTTGACACGTTGAAGCGCGACCCTCCTCTTCCCATCCCTTCTGAGCTTCGCGCTGACCAACTTACGCAGGTACAGGAAGGCAAGAAGAAAATCCTCAAGGCACCCACCATCACTCTCCCCGAAGGAGCCGGCAATGTCTCCTCGGTCTTCATCCACGCCGAGGATCTGGTCATATACAGAGGAAGTACGTTTGACTTTACTCGCAAAAACCTCACCATCCTTGCACGACGTTTGATCGTCGCTCCTCGTCCAGGAGAGCAACTCGCTCAAGACCAAGATCACCTTATTGTCTTCAAAACTTCTGGCGGTGACGCAGGAACTTCTTACATCAGTCAGACTCCCGCTTCTGATGGTGCTGCTAACGGCGCTGATGCCCAGGAGATAGACACGCATATTTGGGAGTCAAATATATTCATAGCTCCGACTCAAGGTGGGCAGGGTGCCGAAGGCAACAGAGGTGCAGATGGCTTCAACGGAGGCAGCATCTATTGCTGCGCCTCGATTGTCTCCTTGTGCGGTGATGATCCAAAACTCAAAATCCAGTTTGTGACCAAGGGTCAGGATGGAGAACAAGGCCAGAAGGGAGGCAAAGGAGGCAAAGGAGGCAACGGTCTGAAATACTCGTCCCATAGTCCATGGGAGCCCAATTCCGATAAAATTTGTGGTGCCAAAGGAGGCAAAGGAGGGACAGGCGGTGCTGGAGGCAGTGGAGGGGACGCTGGCAATGTTATTCTTCGAACGCAGCCATCGCCTGGCACTTCACAAACTGGCCAAAGTCGATTCTCCAACGTCACTGCTTTTGACTTCGATATCGCAGGTGGATCCAACGGTGCTTCCGGTGGCAAAGGGGAGGGCGGCGATGGTGGTGAGCACGGATACTCTCACCCCGGACCAACTATCAAAGACCACGACGGCTGGGATGGCAAGAAGGGAGACGAAGGTGATCAGAACAAGAATGATCACAACTCAAAGTCTGGCGACCTCAGCCAAGTTCTGAAAGATCCTGATGTCGGTGCCTTCATTCTGGCTGTCAGTCCCGCTTTCCTTCAGATGCTGATTCGACGGCTCTCGTTCGAATATGACGTGCTCTTCAGCAGCTTCTTCGAGGTACAATCAGACGTAGCAAAGACAGCCAATCGTCTGCGTTTTGAGGTCAGCCTCAAATGGGCAAACGACCTGTATACAATCATGAAGCAATACGAGAAATCGGGTGGCAAGTGGGATACAAGTAATGGCGGTGCTCATGACGACAATTTCAAGGCACAGCAAGACAAGCTCTGCTCGCTGTTTGGCGGTGACGCCTGGAGCAATGCAGACCTCGTTGTGGCTCGGACAACTTTGTCTCTGGCTTTCGACAAATTCCTTTCACTGGGGAGCAACAGTGTGCCGCTTGAACCCGCAACAGATACCTACAATCAAAGTTTCCGTTTTCTTCCAAACACCTCGTTGACCCTCAATCGCTTGAAACAGGCAGCATCGGAACTCTTAGCGGTAGAGACATTTAGGAAGGAAGGTCTCCAGTTAGTAGCGCTCAATGATAGGGCTGCAAAAAAGGATTCCGACCAAATCCAAAAATGTTCCGAATACGTAGCTAAAATTGACACTACAAGATCGGGGAACACAAAAACGCTTGAAGACTCCAGCAAGAAGGTCGAAGAACTCAAGAAGCCCCTAAATGATCTGATGCAAAAGGTCAAAGGTGAGCTGAAAAACATCCAGCCAGAATGGTATGAAGTTAACCTCACCTGCCAATCAGCCGAAAAAGTTCTCGGTGCTGTTGCTTCTTGCCTGATGTTCACCCCTGGTGCTGGAGAAGCTTTCTTGGCCGTCAGAGGTGGAAATGCTATTAGTGTGGGAAGTGCGGCTTTTTCGCTCTTTGACACTGTCGATACCAACTCGGGTAACATTAGCAAAGACCTTATTCGTGGTCAGTTCAAATCGATCGAGAGTCAGATCACAGGCAAGAAGCTCGCCGATGAGATTGGTTCATGGACTGAATCAACAAACCCAAAGGTCATGAAGACCATCTTGCTGGAACAGTCCAGGTTTGCGAAGCTCTGTGACGAATATTTCCCTGCTGACCAAACCCAAGACGCTAAGAATGCTTTCGACAAATTCGTTGCTCAGGCCCAATTGGTCAACACCGCCCTCGTTGAGCATCAGAAGCTGCTCATCGAACAAGCGAAAGCTGAAGCTTTTTATGTGCAAGCACAAATCGTCAAGAATCGACTTCTCCAGAGCGCCGGAAACTCTAACACCGTGCTCACCCAGCTCTTTCTCCAAGTATACGATGAGAGCTATGCTGAACAGAAGTCGCGAGTAGTCAAGTTCTACCTAGATGCCATCCGTGCCATAGTTGCCCTCAAGTTGGAACCAACAACGATAGCCGAGTCTTTGTTGGCATTGGGCTGCTGGGACAATGTCACTGGGTCGCTGTTCAACGAGGTGATACTTCCTCAATTGCATGCTGAAAACGACACCTTGAAACGTAGAGACAATCAATTCGCTTGGTCGGAAACCACCTACAAAGGTTTTATCTCGAAAGAGACCCATCCTTCCACGTTTGGATATCAACGTGATAGAGCCACACACGAGCTCAAGAAGGTCGATAAGCTCCGTAAATTTCAATTGCTCATTGATTCGACCAACTGCTTCAAGATTCTTGGTATCGACTTGTCATCAGAGATGGATGTTAGAATGGTACGATGCTGGGTGGTGCTGGAAGGTGCGAGACTTAAGGATGAAAAGGACCCAAAAACCAACATCATTGATGTCTCCATGAAGATTTGTGGCTCCTTCTGGGTCACAACGCAGCGGAAAGTGTGGGAAGACAACCAAGTCAAGTTGAAAGATCAAGAGTTCCAGTTCGAAGTGGACAAGATTGTGATGGACAATAGATTTTGGTACGACCAATCCGATCCTTCCAAATTTGAGCTTCGTAGCAAACAAGGCAATCCTGTCGGTGGGATGGTGTTCCTCGACGATCAGAACGACCAGGATGGACGTCCCGTCATTAGCCCACTCGCCCTATGGGACATTTCTTGGTCCGAAGATCTCATCGATGTCGACAAAGTCGAACGCATCTGGTTCTTTGTTGACGGCAGGTACCGACCTCGAGATCGATCCATCGACACCAATCATACGGTCCTCTACCATCGGGAACACAGTATTGCACGAAAGCCGACTGCACCTAGATCCTTTCAACTACCGCTACCCACGGCCCCACCCTGCAAGAATCTTGCCAGTATCCACGATTTCAATCACGAGGCATTAAGAGACATCTTGCATAGACGAGAACACCCACCCGTTGCCCTTTATGGACTGCCTCGAAAGATCTTTGGAACGAGATTTGACATCAAAAGTACAAGACCCGCTTCGTCTGCTGGGACGGCCGGCAGGATCTCGAATCTTCTTTTCAAGAAATTCACGCCACCCAGGTTTGACAAAGAGGCAGAAATTCGCCCAACTTTTCTGAGCGCTTGGAGTCCAATGGGAGCAGATGTGAGCTCAAGGGTCGACGGTCTTGCGGCTACTGGGAACCGGCAAACCTTCGATGGATGTCTTAGAACAGCCGTAGCATCTGCAGCTCAACAACTCGCAGCGCTCCCCGAATCGGAAGGGGACAAGACCATACTTCGATCTTGGACAGCCTCTACAGGACAGCACGAGTGTGGCATTGCGACAATGACCTCGCTTGATCCACAATTGCAGAACAACCTGAAGGTCGACGAGGGTCTGTGTTTAGCTCGGATCAAAGGTGTTCCCATGGGCTCGACACTCATCGCTCCCAAGCACGTTGCCAAGATTCAGTCTCTCGGCGCATTTGACAAGTTCTTATATCTAGAAGGCAACAAAGAAGAAATTCTCAAAGATGAGAAGGATTACCTTGATTCAGGTGCGACCACGGAAGGATGTTACTTTCTCATTGGCCGATTCGGACTCGTAGTGGTCGACAAGCCGTACTACACTGTGCAGGACGGATGGCAAATTGTCAGTCAGACAGCATTCACCAGCATCTTGCACGGCGTTTCGGGTGGAAATGTTTGGATTACAGCTGTCAAAGACGGTAAGATGATACAAAGCAACTACATGATCGGAAATCATGATTTGACCGCCGGAGACGTTTTCAATAGTGCAGGTGGAACGCCGTTGATGGTGAGTGCCATGGATCGAACGCCGATCGTCCTAGAAGCTCTTCATAGTGGCAAAACTATACAGGAAGTAGTGGGCAAGAAATCAGCCGAGGTACAGAAGAACTGGGCCAGAAGTACACGAAATTGGAACTTTCTTGATGCCTTTGGCGTTCTTCTTGCGTCAAAGCGAGCCTCAGGATCACTCAATCAAGCGTTTGAGTATGACACAAAGGTGATTCGCTACAAAGATCTTGGCGCACTCGAAGCCGATCTCGGTGACGGAACCTTGGAGGATAGAGCGGCAGAGCCCCTACCGGCTGGATCTTCAACAGAAAATGTTGAACCAGGGCTGTACTTTGGCGATATTGCTTTCAATCCACTTGAAGTAGTCTGTCCAGGTAGTACCGAGGCAATCCAGCAGACGATCGTGTCCAGCGGGTTCGACCAAAAGCATCGAGATTTAGTCGAGAAGAAAGCTGCTCATGCCTTTGCAGCTGCCTTTTCGGACAAAGAGTTCAAGGACCAGCTTAAAGAAGACGTGCAGAAGATCATTGATGATCTACGTTCAGAGCTACTGAAACGAGAACCGAACTTGACGCCGATCGAGGTCAAAGAGCGAGTTCAGACCGACTTGGAATTCGATCTACGGGTAAGGCAGGCCTTGAATCAGAGACTCAGATCCATGGTGCAGAATCTTTACGACGAAGTGAATAACGACGCTGGCTTTAGCAGTGCGTCTATGCCAGACGTAGATCAGTTGGTCAGCAGCGCTCTGGATTCGCAAGTCCACGACAAAGTGATGAAAGCAGGCGGGGTGATGGAAAAGTACACGACCAACTATTTGATCAAGAAGGAGACGGATCGGTACACGATGCAAGATTTGCTCGAGAAGATCTCGAGCCTCGAAGCTGCGGCCCAAGATGCATCAAAAAGACTTGTAGCTGCTAAGGAATTGAGACAAAGGTTCGAGACACCTGCCGACGCAGCCGAGCTGGAAATGTGGGAGAAAGCCAACGAGCATGTGCTGGAACTGCAAGAGGAAAAGGACAGGAATGATAAAGAGCTTGAAGGTCTCAAAGACATCGAGGGATATCACAACGATCCCACTGAAGCCGACAAGAAATTCGAGGGAGAAGAAAAGACGGAAGAGAAAAAGCTAGAGAAGGTCTAGCAGTCCAGTCTTCAGTGAGAAGAACTCTTCCGTGTGACAGTTGATCAGTGTAGATACAGACAAGGCATGATGAAATGTACTTTAATTGCCGTCATCATGTCCGTTTGTGAGATGACGAAAGTCGGTGTGATCTGCAAGACAGAGTGAAGCTTGTTGGGCAACGCATCGGCGAAGGGAAGTACGGCGACCCGGAGCAACAGTAGCAACAAAGCAAACAAGATTCCAACGTACGTCGATCTTCTGTCGTAGTGTCGAAAGCGAATGAAGGCAAAGATGCAGGACGAGATCGAGTAAGGACAAGAACGGTTTTGATGCGACTCACAGGCAGCAGAAGGTTAAAATCTCACAATCACTCTCAATCCAGGTGAATCCGACAGATAAGCAGGACTAGGTGAGCTGAATTGCTTTGCATTGCGCGTGGATGTTATGTGGCTGAGTAATAGTAGTACTCGTCGATGAGTGGCAGGTAATCTCCCAAGATACCGCCGACGACACCGACAAGGAATTTGCCCTGTGTTCTGTGGATCACACCCGAGATCTTTGGGCGAGTCCATGAGTGCCAGACGGGGCCTCGGAGCAGATACCACCAGAAAGCATTGCCCCTCTTGGACCATTCGGCCTCTTCCACCTGAGATATTGGTCTCTTTGCCTTGTCAGCAGCGTTACCACCCATCAAGATGGAGGCGAGGATGGACGTCATTGGATTGTCTCCCATCATGGCGGCCATGAGGGGATTGGTGGCGAAAAGATTGTTGGCGCCGGTGGATTGTGGAGTGGAAAGGGAACGAGTTCTGATCTCTTTGGCAAGATACTCGAGCGCAAAAGACAGCAGGAATGGCAGTGTAGCCTTTCGGCCCCATCTGCGAACGGCAAGGACATAGATGAAGGGGCGAAGGACCCACAGTAGTTCGGCTGTTTTGCCAAGACCACCCTTGAGCGGCCGAACTAGATCTTCAGGCTTGCGCATGTCGTTGACGTTCAAAACGCGGGAAAGAAGGTAGTCGTTGATTTGAGATTCGGTCCAGGGTTGCATGCTGATAGTTGGAGAAGCTAGATCCTTCTTGGGTGTGGCTGGAGTGAGGGCAGAGGTGGTTCCGTTGATCTGAGAGGTAGAAAGCGTCAGAGCTTGGGAGGCAGTGAGCCTGGTGGAGTCTACGAGGGTATCATCAGAATCGGACCCAGAATGATGAGCGTTGATCTGAAGAGCTCTGAGGTGAGGTGGTCGCGTGTCGAGCTCAGGCTGTGGCTGAGTGGATTTCAGTTCGTCGTCGTACGAGCCTGGGCGGAGAGAAGCGAGTGTAGGGCGTAGGAATCCGGTTCGCGCACCTTTCCAGAAGCCTTTGGGTGGTGGATCGGCCAAGACGGTGGAAGAAGAGGTAACCGAATGAATAGTTTGAGTCGCAGTGTCAATCCTTTGAGCGAGGTCGCCCATGGTCTTGTTTCGCTCCTGCTCGAGAACGGCAGGGTCGACTTCCCTTTCAGGGATAGGAGGTTGTATGGACATTCTGCCACCGGTCAAGTGGATCAAGCTGAGTCGTAGGACCACTTTGAACGCTTCGATGCTTGCGACGACGTCCCAGGCTCGTTTTCGACCTAGCTTCCTCCTAGCGGTCATTTCGGCGAGTAGCTCGAGGTAGCCGATGATGACCAGCGTTTTAGCAAGGCGATTGTAAGTTTTGGACTTTTGGGAGAAATACTGCGTGTAGCGTGCATGTTCCGAAGGGACGAGTGGAGATGCCGACGAGCTACCTACAAGAGCCTGTGAAGGTGGCAATCCTGATATCGACGTCGGTACTTCCGTTGACTTTGCTGGGGTGCCACTGGCGCCCTGTTTGTCCAGCGCACGAGCCAAGATGGAGTCATGGTACAGTCCGAGAAGGTTGAGGGCAGAATAGATGGCTTCTCCTGCCAATTCGGCATCTTTGAACCTGCCTGGTAGGAAATAGGTGATGGAACGCAATGAGCTCTCGACGGCTGTTATCTGAGAAGCATTGTTGAGTAGAAACTCGTCGTACTTCTTGAAGAGGGCCATGCTGAGACGCAGTCCGGCTATCAAGTGATCTGCAACAGCAACGAAGAAGGACAGGAGGGGAAGGATGGATAGAATCGATATGCTCTGTGGACGACCAACGTCAAGAGCGCGAGCGTGGTGTGGGGAAAGAGCAACGCAACTAACTTCCGGCAATTACGAGAACCCGCTCAGAAGACCGAGCAAAAATAAAATTCACCTTTCTCACGCTCATCCGCGCGTGATTTACTTTTTACGAGAGGGATCGGCTGAATCGGGAGAACCGCGGATGGCTCGATTTCACAAACCGCTTCAAAAGAAGAGGAATAACTTACTGTACTGTAATGATAGGAGCGGGCTGATCTTGTTTCGGGAAGCGCCCGACCGACACGAGAACGTGTTCGCTAATCTAGCTGCATTTCCACCGATTCCATCTTGACTGAGATAAGGCTAACTTACTCTTACAAGACTAAAACTACCGTAAGCTACCCGATTACTGGTGGGTCAGTCCCCAACCAGCAACCACAGAATCCAGATGTCGTAGCGGCAAAGTCGAGTCGCTACGCTACGCCGCAGATAGAGCTTTTGGTCTAAGTTACAGTACTCTGCTATTACTGTATTGTAGTTTAAGCTATGGTACGACATGCGGGGGAGAGTTATCTGCACTAGCTGCATCTGTTCGCATTCTTCTACACTACTGGCACTTGACAGCTGATGTCGCGGTCATAGTTTTGTGACTGGACTTTCGATCCTTCGATCCTTACGACTCCCTCGGCATGTTATTGGTGATAGGCTGACATGTATGAGGTCAGATATCCAGCTCAGATTAGTGCAGCTCACTTGTTCGGAACGTAGGGATCAAGAACGTAGGAAGCGATTTGTTCGGTATGAGCGAGGCAAGCAGAGTGTGATTACAGTACCCACTTTGTGAGCGAGTGAAATTAGAATGAAAGTTATCGGTAATACTGTAATATGACTGACTGCATGCAAGTTGAAACGGCGGGCGTGTTTGGCTTGCTTTCGTATTTGATTATTACTGTATTTTGGCTTGGTGGTGGTGGTGGTGATGGTGGGTTAGGTGGTTATTACCCTTTGCATGTTTGTCTTACATATGGGCGCTTCCCCGAATGCCATCATACTGTATCTCTCAAAGTTATCCTAAGGCATCCAACCCATTCCAACCACTTCCATTCTCCGTTCATCCCTTTTTGTCACCTCTTATGGCCTTAATGGCAAGCCTCTTTCTTGCCTCCCTCCCTCCCTCCCTCGCTTCTTCATCATCCTACTCTCATCCAACTACATCCCACCAAAGTCTTTGTTCAGCTCATCCATCCGACTCTCCAACACAGTCATGATCACCACAGTCATGATCACCTCCGCTTGATCCACTTCACTTTGGTCTCTCGCCTTCGTCGACAAGCCAGCATCATCCGCCTATAATTAATCCGCAAGTCCGTTGACCAGCGGCCATGGTCTCCTCTCCCGATCTCGGGTCCAGGGCTGACCCGGGGATTCGCGTTGCTCGTAAGCCCCAGCCGAACCCCAACGAACACGTTGCCCCTTCTCGATCAAAGGCTCCCTGGCCCCTCGACACCTTTTGGTCTTCCAGCTCATCTAAGAGGAATCTTGCTAAATCGCTACTTCGTCGTACCCCAGACCTTGACGACCCGAACAAAATCCATCCTGATCCGTTTACCACGCCCATTACCGATACCACCGGACCTCGTGCTGTGAAGGATTCCTCGTTCGACTTTCCCGACCTACCATTGACTCCACCCGATTCGGGAGAATCTGCGTTCAATCTCGCCACCACTGCCCATGCCTCGAGCACCACCTTCCTCACAAACGCACATTCTACCTTCCCTTCATCTCCCGAGCTCTCCACCGCTCTGCCCACGCACACCTCGTCTGTCCAATCTAAGCCTAGCAAGAACGACATCTTCAATTCTCCCACCACCTGGGTTGCACCACCAACTCGTCTGGTTGCTGCTAAACAGGCCGATTCCGTTCCGCTCGCTTCTTCTCCTTCCAGAAACGCTCTCTTCTTTTCGTCTTCCAACGCTGTCACGCCACCATCATCCGCGATTCGAGCTGATTCCTCCAGTGTCCTCCCAGCGGGTCCTTCGCCTCCTGGTTCGTCTATGCAAACATTCCAACCACAAGACCCTCCTCCTTCAACCGCTCCGCAGCAAGCTGTCGGTCGCAGATTCGGACACTCGAGAAACTCTTCGCTCGGACGTGCCAGCTCCGAGGAACGTGAACAGGAAGAAGCACGCATTCGTAATACCAAAGATGTTGAATTTCGACTCTGTCCGACTAACGAGTACATCTTGGGCGAGGGTCGTCACTGTACGGTCTATCTAGGAAGCTACTGGTCTCGGAAACGCGCACGCTACCAATCGTCCTCCGCCTTGCATCCCATCCAAGACGTCTCCTCGAGCGCGCCTGCTTGGAAGTTGTGTGCCATCAAGCGACTACACGCCGATCGTCAAAGTCAGCTGCTGGGTCTGGATGAGGCCTTCGCACTTCGAAGACTTGGCCATCACCCCAATATCATCAAGCTCATCGACATTCGCGATGAAGTCGAGCTCAGCCCCTCGCCACTCTCGACACCCAACCAAGAAACTCGAGCTGGCAAAGCAGGCTTGGGTTTAGGCCTCCCCAAAGTCGAGAAAACGTCCTCTGATCACCTATCATCGGGTCTCGCCAGCTTTGGCAATCATGTGCGTTCGATTAGCGACACCGCGGGCAAAGATCAAGACCTCTCCGAAGCCCAATCTTCGAGGCGTGCCCTCGGTGCAGTAAGCAAGACGCCCAAAGCGTCAAGGCACGCCAGTCTCGCCTTGGATCGTCGTGAGGATGCTGCAATGATGCCCACCTTCCAAGTCCAGGATCCCGAAGGAACGGCTTTGTCTCATATCCCCGAAGTGAACGCCGAAATGGGTCGAGACAACATGAAGAATTTAGGAACGAGCGCACCTATGGTCCGTCGGTCTTCGCCTGCCAATCCCGATCCACCACGTCTTCTGATCCTTCTCGAGTTGTTGCCCAACAACCTTGCCTTGTATTCCAAGAAGCACGCCGATCGTATCGATTTCGAACAATGGCTTTTCTGGGCTATACAAATGCTTGAGGCTGTTGTCTTCTTGCATAGCAAGGGGTGCATCCACGCCGATATCAAGAAGGAGAATATGCTGCTCACAGAGGACCTTGGCATCAAGCTCTGCGATTTCAACTCCGCGGTCTTCCCCAATCCTAGCGACCCTCCCAGGGATGGGCTTGGATTAGGCACGCCCGCCTATTGTGCCCCCGAGCTGAGCCGCGCCACCGGTGGAGCTGGCGCTACAAGCTTCTCCTTTCCCATCGACATCTTCTCCCTCGGCGCCGTTCTCTACTCACTCGCCACTGGCTACGAACCGTTCAGTAAAGCGCGAAGCGTTGTCGAGATGTTGCATCGCAAACGCGCTTTCTTCGACAGCGAGGAGAATGACCGAGCATCTCGCCTGGCTGTCGAAGCAGGCAGCAACCCCAACAGTCAACCAGCTAGCCGACGCGGAAGCCTGCGTGGGAGAAAAGCGCATTCCTCAACAGCTTCAGAAGGGCCCGCCAGTCCAACCTTTTCGCCGAATCAAGTCGCTCGCTCCCTTGCCAACCTTTTACAAGCCGGAGGAACAAGTTCCAAGCAGTCGCGCAGGGATGCCAGCAGCGACAGTGTCGAGAGTGTCGCATCGAGCATCACCACCATGTCTGGGCGCCATCCCTCTGCTCTGGCCGTAGCTCGTCTGCTCGAGCCCACTGTGGAGCCGCGAGGACTGCTTCTGGATTCAATGAGCCTGACGCGAAAGAGCTCTTTAGTCCGCGATCTTCACGAAGTCGATCTCAAGCGCCACTCATCGATGGGCCGGCTCCAGCGGCCGAGCCCAGTGGTGGATCGTATCGTTTCTGGGCAAGTCACCAGCGTTCCAATGATCAGCTCGTCTAGCGCTTCGTCTCATAGGCCGAGTGGCGGTGTAGGTCGCCTTCAATCTACAAGCCCTTCCTTAGCGATTCAGATTGTCAAAAATTTGGAGCCTCCAATGCGACCAGACTCGCTCCGCAGACGCTCCTCCTACGGAGATGAGATCAAATCGAGTGGCTCACAGCCACTGAGTGTTTCAGGAGGAAATCTCGAGATGGTTGCTCGCGATGCTCCGACGTCTCCAAAAGCGGATGAACTGTCAACTACACCGACCAAGCCAAGTCGCTTGCGATCCGCCTTCTTCCCTCCAGACTTGCAAAGGAGCTCCGAGGAGAACATTGGTGTCGATACGCCACATCGCGCACGACACGTGCAGACGCAATCTGAATCCGACGCCAAGCCAGTGACGAGCCGCCACGGTGCTCGAGGCTCGGATGGGTCGCTCAGAGACATATACCCAGACTCTCCACACCAGCATGTCCCCCTCCCAGAAGCGCGAACCGAAGATCTGCAGGCAGCCGAAGGCGATGGCGATGCTCACTACCTCGAACCGTATGCTGACGGGAACCCAGCCATCATTCTGCCCGGAGGAACACGGCTTCCCGATCAAGCTCGAGAACTGCTACGTTCCATGTTGCAGGCTGACCCTGCTCGTCGACCCACCGCAAAAGAGGCTCTTCAGATCCTTCAAACATTCGATCGCTTCTGCAACAATTGACCCTTTCCGCTTTGATCTTCTGTTTCTGCACTCATATACCGTATAATCGCTCGTGTACCACAATCTCTGTATTTTTAGTATCGCAATTTGTTGCTCTGAAGAGCGAACCTGGGATTTCAATGTCAAGTGTTCATCATTGCATGGATGGGAAAGAATCGAGAAAAGGATGGGAGGAGGTCATGGAAAGTCGCCGTTTCGATGCTGAGCGACGAAGGAAGCATGCTAGATCCATTTGAGCCAAGCTTGTTTGGTATCAGAGGACATCTTCTCCACAATGATTCGGATGGTCGTGTTGGATGATGATCCAGGCTTTGTCGAAGATCTTTGGGTGTCACCGGAGGAATGTTCTGTGGAAGAGATTGCAAGAGGATGGGGTATATGCGGGGTAAACTTGGTAGTGGTTTCCGGGTCTTGATTCTTGTCTGCATTCCGTTCAGAGGTTGCCGACTCGAGAACGGATCGAATGCTGGGGCCAGGGTCGGCGAGAGAGGCGCCACGACAGAGATTCCGAGGACGACGCACGGCAGATCGTGATTCTGCATTTGTTTCAACGTCTTCATCTTCCTCTGACAGCACTTCTTCGTGGCCGTACAGGTCGTGCGTCGACGAGCTCATTCCTCCACTGCTTGGGTGTCTCGTCGCTCTGACACGACTTCGACCTTCATTGGAAGCTCGATCGGGTCGGAATCCGGGATCTGACATGATGGAGCTCGCAAGATCGATCCTGCCGGGTCCGCCGTCGGTGTCTGGGCCAGTCCCGACCTCGTCATATTGATTCTGGATATGACCTTTTCCATCCGCGCCTCTGGATGACGCAGGAATGGAGACGGTTGTCGAACGCGACCGAGAGCTTCTGAACAGCTTTATTTTTCTTTGCTGCTTTCGTTCTCGATCCAGATCCTCCAACACTTCGATGCCGGTACGTCCTAGAATGCTGTCTGCTTTACGGGCTGTGTCATTGACAGAAAGTCGTGCAGGTTCGCGCCGTAGATAGCTGCCAGCCTCTTGGGCAGACGCAATGCGAGAATGCCGACTTGGGCGTCGTTGTCGAGGGTCAGACCCATCTGTTTCTGTGGTCTGCTCTGAAAGCAGCGCCTTTTGGCTGGATCTACTCTGGGGGTAGGCGTCTCCCAGCACAGAGGGCTCTGGTAAGGAACGAGGCTGAGCTGCGTCGCCTACGTCGGCTGAAGGAGGAGGGTCCCAATCAGGATCATACTCCATAGCATCGGTGGAAGCACCGGCTCCGGCTGCAAGCAAGAGGGCTTGTCGATAAGAGAGCGAGGCTCTTATCCCGATGGGCCTACTTTCGAAGGCTGCTGAAGAGGACGGGTGATGAGAGTGCGACGAGGACGCCGAATGGTTCAAAAGGGGTTTGAGCGGCGGAGGAGAGTTTGGTCTTACGGTGTCGCGTTGCCGTTCAAGACCCTGAAGAATGTCGACCTTGATCTGCGCTTCGGCATCGATAGGTAGCTTGACTCCATCGTATCCGTCGAGCTTGTCGGTGGTGACTTCGTGGATTTCCTGGCGAATCAGTTTCTTCTCTTTGGCACACAGGTCCAGGGGACCTTCCTCTTGGTTGGCGAGACACTGCACCAGGTTCCACCCTTGACCCCGCATAACACTCATCTGTTTCTCGAACTTGGCCTCGTCGAAATAGGGATCCTGCTGGAATATCTTTCGAAGGCCGTGAACGGTACGTTGCCACCACACTGGGTCATTCAGGACGGGTAGCAAGCGTTGGCGTGTCGAGGCCGAGAAGGGCAGGCCGATGAGATCCGTCGGCAGGAAAAGCCACCCAAACGGATACTGGCGAATCTCGTTGGGATGCTTGATGGGAAAAGAAAGAGAATTGTCGATAGCACCGATCTTGATCTCGTCGAGCAAGGCGTCGTGCTTCACCATGAAATTGTCGAGACCTCGGTCAGTGTTGCGCATGAGAAAGTCGAGAATGACAAGCTTCTCTAATTGCAGCCGGAACTGCTCCATGCGCTTGGGCGTCCAATAGAAGCCATCCGGGGTGCCATCGGACGTATGCGTGGCTGGGTGACTCGGCAGCAGATCTGCGTTCTGTTGCGGAAGGCTATCTCGGTCATCTTGGTGCAGATCGGACCAGGAGGGACGACAGAGCAGAAGACGCTTGACCGCAATGCCGCAGTTACGGATATGAGCTTTCTGCTTTTTGCGGCTAACTTTGTGTGCTCTTCGTTCGTCTTCAAAGTCGCGCATCATCAGAGCTTCGCTGCGGGAGCGTGACGGCCATGGGTGTCGGCGCAGGAAGTCAGAAGCGTTAATATAGCCGTTGAGAAAGGTTTGGTAGCTGCCGATCTTAGCTGGCAAGGGAACACCTTCGGCTTCGTAGGCCTTGCGGTCGCTGAATGCATAATGAAACGTGGGTGACGAAAGCTCCACTAGTTCTGTCCTAGGGACCATGCCAAGATCCAGCCGTGAGTCGAGGTAGGATGCACCGACTTCAGATAAGTAGGAGAAGTTGGGTATGAGGCAGGGCCTTCCCATGGCCCACCAGAAGTATTTGCGCAAGAATTGGCGCTTGGGATTGAGATTACCGTAGGGTTCTTCATCTTTGGGCTTGAAGACCGCGACTGTAGTGGTTGATGTAGTCGGTGCTAAGAGGTTGTGGGGGACGGTCGAAGAATCTGTATCCGCTGTGTCGGATGGTATGCGAACGAAGTAAGAGCCGCTGGAACCGGTGGCGATCATCTTTGGGTAGATGCCCTGAGCAATGGCCTTCTTGACGCAGTCGACCTGAAACCTAAACTCTTGAGCTGTCATCGAGGTGGCTTCGTTGGGATCACATCTTGACATTTGGTTGCTGTGAGCTTCAAAGATATGTCGAGCGCCATCTACTTGGTCAAAAAGGCTGACAAGAAGGACGGGCTTGCGATCCTTTGTGTGAGTCCTACGGAACTTTTTGGCTACAGCAGCTTTCCATTTCTTAAACCGAGCATCGAAATCAAGATCATCTTCCTGAGCGACACGATCTACGTGGGTCTGGGAGAGAAGCGGAGTGGACTCATCCACTTCGCCTTGGCCCGTGGAGGACGGCATCTTGAGCGTAGATTTTGAGTAGCGGTGGGAAGGAGGTATGCTGAGGCCTCGGTGTTGTTACTGCAATTGTTCTGTATGGGGCCGATCCAGTTGCACTCAACGCAAGGAGGAGAAGAGCATATCAATTATTTTTCGATTCGGCCCTGACAGCATTGTGGGCTCTTTGCAGCGAAGTGAGGCGAAAGGAAGGGAGAAGCAGATGGAGGAAGAGGAGGAGGTTGGATGAGAGCATTTAGAGTATATAGGAGGTAGGATGCACATATAACTTAGCAGTGAGTTGCTCTGCATGCCGCTGTGGCCAAGCTCGGCTACAATAACTTTGGCCATTTTTTGGGAAAAAAAGAGGGTCTGTGTGTGGAGCGAAAAGGGGGGTCTAACAACATATCCACAAAAATCACAGATATACTCGACAGTCACAAAGAACCAAGCAGGCACATCCACATGGCATGTGACATGCTAGTCAGGGTGTAGTTGACACCTGTGAGTGAGGGGTGACATGGTAACAGGACGCAGAAGCAGGGTAGCTCACCGAAACGGACTCTGTCTTGCGAAAAGCATGACAAGGACGTTGATGATCCAGTCTATAGGAAGCTCGATTGAAGCTACGTTGCCCCTCGTGAAAATAGAGTGTTTGAGTTAAGTTAGTAAGTAGAGTAGAGTGGGGCCACATGTTGGTGTTGTTTGTCGGATCACAACACACACACAGAATTCACATATTCAGATGGTGTCAAGAGGCTCTTCCAGACCGCGTTGCAACTCACACGATCCCAGTTTGTTGTCCTCTTCCTCCTCCTCCTCCTCCTCCTCCTCCTCCTAGTCCAACACTCGATCTTTGACTTGGCCGCCATTCGCATCAACAACTTCATCAAGCTCATCCACATCTTCATCATTATCGTCATCTAGGTCTCTGGTGATTCTCCCTTTCTTCTTCTCGTCATTGCCGCCTCCCTCGCAACTCACATTGTCGAAACCGTTCAAGCATAAGACCAGTCTCGCTGTTCCGGTAGGGTGGTATCGGTCCATCTTTAGTCCCACGACTTGCAGACGCCTATCGGCAGTGTGCCGAAGCAGAGATGAGCTCGTCTTCGGGCATTCCGACCACTCCCAACAGTTCACATTTGCTTCGCTCGGGTCTGCCTACACCCTCAGGTTCTTCAAGAAGGACCACCATAGCTCGTTCGGGTGTTAGCCCGATCGACAGTCCTGACACGTTGTTCAAGAAGCAATCGTTAGCAGAAGCTATCTCGAGGAATGACCCTGCCAAGTATCGGTTGAGCAGCTCTTCTCATCCTTCCCCCTCCCCTTCGTCTCCCAACAAAGATGCATCGGATCCCGACTCCAACTCACCCCTTCTAACAGCAGGAAGGTTGCCAAGGTCTTCGCTTCTGGCTCGCAAATCCACTACAGGTTTACGCTCCCAAACTCCCACAGGTCGATATACGCCAGCATCTCAGCTGTCCCCCTCTGGAACCGATGTGACTCGCACCTCTTCTGCAGCCTCAACCTCCTCACCCCGCCAAGGAACCAACTATACCTCTCCTTCCTCCCAAAGCAGGTTCGAGACCTCGCCCGCATCCAATTTGGGTTCAACTCGCTCCAAAAGTCCTCTAATCACAAGCGCTATCACCACCACGCCTGCAGCCAGGAATTTCGCCACGCCCAGACGCTACTCCAATGTCCACACTAGCGCAAGAGTGGGTGCTACCGTCAATCGAACCCCGTCTCACACTTCCTCCACGGTTGCTTCACGCGCCAGAGAATCCGAAAGAAGGGGTCGAGAGCTAGAAATCGGTGACCTGGTGCGCATGGAAGGTTCCGATCTGGTCGGCGTCTTGCGCCATCTCGGTCCCGTCGATTTCAAGCCCGGATTCTACGCTGGCCTCGAATTGACCGGCGATAGTGTCGGAAAGGGCAAGAACGATGGCAGCGTCCAGGGAACCCAGTACTTTGCTTGCGCTCCCGCTAACGGTCTCTTTTGCCCCGCTTCCAAAGTGGTCGCCATCAACGACGAACCTCCTACCGACGCTGTCCCTCGTCCAGCATCTTCCTTATCCAACCGACCTTCCTCTAGAGCCTCCCAGGTGGCCGCAGATCGACAGTCCTCTCTAACTCCGGCTCGCAGACGTGCCAGTATGGCTTCCAGGCCACCTTCCTCCACTCCTTCCCGCGCTTCCTCGCGAGCAAGTGTCCGTCCTCCTTCCGTCACCCCTGGAAGTCGTCCTGCCTCCGCCCTCAGTACCTCTCGCCCCGGTAGCAGGCTCGCCGCACGTAAGAGCCTCGGTGCCTCCTTGGTCCGAGCTGACGATGACGATGATCTACTTTCACAGAGGAGCCGAAATGCAGCACAACGCGCTGCAATTGCAGAGCAAAAGATCACCCAAGGTTCCAGAGCCCACAAGCTTCTTGGCCTTTCGGCTCGTGATCTGGAGCACAGACATCAAGACCCCCTACAGTCTAGAAGTCCGAGCTCTTCAAGAGCCACAGAGGCGGCAAGTCCGCTTAAAAGCGGTCTACCCACGCCCTCCACACTGACCGCAAGCACTCCACGCTCATCCATGGCCGTCGCTTCAACCTCGTCTGCCAACGCTCAAGCCACTCCCGTGCTTGCCAAGAAGAGGCAGAGTCTGGGTGGCATACCTACTCCGCGTCCCAACAAAGGCAGAGCCTCCATGTTCGCTCGACCTAGCGCAACCATAGACTCGAGCATGCCTCCTCCTCCAAGCCCATCCAAAGAAACCCGCACCGAGAGATCCGTCAGCTCGCTCTCCTTCCGTTCTAACAGTCGACTGGGTAGAGACTCCCTCGATCTCGACTCATCCCCTGCAAGCAATTCAAAGATCCAGACTGATCCCGGCCTCGAACGTAACAGATTGCTGCTAGAGCAGATGGATCTCACTCCCAGACGCCCCTCGTCGCGCATGGTAAGGCCACAATCCAGAGCCGACAGCCGCGCTGCGTCCTTGGCAAGTGCTGCAGAGGACGACATGATTCAGAACTCGATCGCTGAAGCTGTGGTTCCCCTTGCCCTCTATGAAGAGCAAGTTGCTGAATTCGAGCGGCTACGCGTCCAGTGCGAAGAGCTCGACAAGCAAAACCACGATCTTCGACGAGCCCAGGAAGCCAGGAAGGGGCGTGACGCAGAAATGCGATCCAATCAGGCTCTACTCGACCAGGAAAGGTCCAAGATGCGCGCAGAAGCCCGTGACAGACAAGCAGAGATGGAGGAAGAGAGAAAATTGGAGCGGGAGGATGAGATTCGACGAAGAAGGGAGATCGAGGATCGAGAAAGGGAGACCAAGGAGAAACTTCAGCAAGCACAGAGCCAACTTAGCAAAGTCGCAGATGAGCTCGAGAAGCTCAAGAGCGACTTCGACAGCCAAAAACGCGGGCTTCAGTCCAAGGTCGAGGAGAGCGAAAACTTGATCCAGGAGCTCAAGAATGGTATTCAGCAAGGTTCACAAGAGACGCAGCAAGGTGAGACCCTAGAGGCCTTGGAGACGCAGGTGAAACTCAAAGATGCCGAAATCGGCAGTTTGAGAGCCTCTCTAGCACGATTGGAAGCCGAGACACAGCAGGAGAGGGATGCCCTCACCAAACAGATCGACGACCTCAAGGACGCAGGCCGCGAAACCATCGGTCTCTACGAGCAGAGAATCGATGAAATCGACAGGGAAAGACTCGAAGTGCTAGACAACATGCTACTCCTCGAGACCAAGGCTCAAGAAGCCATCCGAGCAGCCGAAGCCAAGTTTGAAGAGCTCCAGGCGTCTCAAACAGCAGTCCGAGGTTCTGGCTTGACCGGATTAGCCGGAGCAGCAGAGATTGACAACGAAGCGTTGAAAGAGCAAGTCAATCACCTTCAAGATAGGCTTGGAAAGTACGAAGACCAGATCGCCGAAGCTGCTCTCAATCTGGAGAAGGAGAAGGAGTTCTCGCAAAAGCGGCGCGATCGATCCCATGAGGTCGAAGCTAGCCTAAAGAACGAGATCAAGCGGCTCAAGAACGAGCTAGACCGCCTCACCAAGGAGGAGAAGGAGCATCGTCAGGCGCTCCAAGAAACCCAGCGAGCTCTCGAAGAAAGTCAAATGGCGCTCGAACGCGAGAGGGCCGAGCTCGAAGTGTTGCGAGCTGACGTCCAGAATATTGAATCTCTGGATGGTGGGGCAATGCGGGCTGCATCAGCTGCTCCGCACAAACAGTGGCTGATAGAGAGATCCAAGATGGAATCCGAGATCGCAGATCTGAAAGCCAAGCTGACGAGCAATATTAGTTTCACTGTCGAAGGTACGGATCGGAATATGGTCGAGCTGTTGGAGAAGCAATTAGAGGCCAAAGACGATGAACTTCGACACGTCCGCGGCCGATTGGAGCAGGCAAGACAAGCTTCGAGAGGTTCTTTAGTATCCCAAGTACATGCAGAGCTCCCGTCGGAGGTGTCGGCAGACTCGAATCCAAATTATCACGATGTACTTTCAGCAACGAAAGACGACAGGCGAATGTCGACGGCATCCGCTACTTCCATCACGAGCAGCACGAGCACTCGTAAATCCTCGCATCGACTCTCGTCAAACGGAGCCACTGCGCCAAGCGACGCCTCGACGGTCTCTTCGGCAAACCAAGTATCTGGTCTCAGTTATTTGGTACGCCAGCTAACTGAGGAGAACAACGAGGTCAAATCGAAATACAAGCTCATGGAGTCCGAGCTCAAGGAGAGGTTGCAAGACGCTCAGACGAAAGCACGGACCCTTGAACTCACTGTTGGTTCGCTGCGCAAACAGCTCGAAGCGTCGTCCGGCAATATCCAGACATCAGATCAAGAAGATCTGGCTGTTAGGCTCGCTGACTATGAAGCTCGCTTCCACCGAAGTGAGGAAGATGTCAACGTGCTCAGATCCAACCTCGAAAATGCCGAGCGAGACAAGAGGAGAGTGGCCGACAGCCTGCAAAAGGAAGTCTCGGAGCTCGAGACGTTGGTGGAGGCTCGCATTTTCCGAGAGGATGAATTGGTTGCCGAGATCGACCGACTGAAGAGGAAGCTTGAAAAGCATTCGTCTGTCCGAGTCGATGGTAACGCCTCGAGTGTTGCCATTGCTGCGACTCAGCCTAGTCTCCCTGCTACGTCACAGGTCGGTGATCATGCCGCTCCTGTAGACCCATCAAAGCGACAATCCCAACAGGCATCTGATCATGGCGGGAAGATGGATGCGTCTAAGGACGAAGATCTCGACTTCTGTGGCCTCTGTTCGAAGCGCGGCCACTCGCTTGAAGATTGCGATCTGGCCAGACAGCCTATCCGTCACGCCACCGAATCCGGACCGACGCAAGGCCAAAGTGGTGACGCTGGTCAAGAGCCTTGCGATGATTGCGGAGAGGTGGGCCACAAGTTCGAAGACTGTCCGTACGCAGCCGAGATCTTCTGATCGGTTTGACCTCCAATCGTTGGATGTCGTGTCCTGCGGTCGCTCGTTTTGTGGTGTTCTCTGTACCTGCTCTGCCGTCTATCTACGATGTCTCTTCAGAAGCAATCATCCATTTCTGGGTGTTCTTCCTCATACCTCTGAAGAAGACACTGCCCCGTTCCGGTCCGACGTGCTAGACAGATTTGTTGCGTTTATTCCAATCTGCTTTTTTGTTACATTTTCGTAACCATTATTTTTGTTCGATTTCCAGGGGATCGATATAATTTATTTATTTTATGGTACCTAATCAAATCTCTTTCTTTTCTATAAATGGGCTTCCAATTGTTATCTCACTTTCTTTCTGCTTTCAGATAGACTGCAAATGGTTGCATGGTTGCATATACATCCAACTTACCACCGGGCAAAGTGCTGCTGATCAGACATCATGCTGAGACTGTGCTTGTTTCGCTTCCGTCAAGTCAAGGAATCGACTCAGGGGCGGCAGGTGCGAACAGAGTTTAGTCACGTGATCCCCCATCTCTCCGTCGCGTCACATACAATATCGAGTCTTGAGTTTTTGAATTGACCGGAAGTGTCAAATTTGTATTCCCTCGTGGGGAACCACACCTAAGTTCTGATGTGCATTCAAGGGTTGCTCTTCGTTTGGATTTCTGACAGGTATGATCACCTCTCCTTGAGTGGTTTCTCTGGTTTTCACAAGCTTTCGTTGTTGAAAAGGGATCTTCATTCTCGTCAGTACGGCCCTGAGCAAGGGGATGACACGAAAATGTATCCCTGCTTGGACCGATGCGAGGCGAGTGCAGCGTCTGCAGCGTGCAAGAAACAAGGCCGGCAGATCCGTAGTGATCAACCTTGCAGGTAGGCTCGACCGTATTGCGGATGCTAGCTTATCATGCGCTTCGCATCAGGTCTGCTACTCGACTCTTTGCTATATCCTCACAGCACAACGCCACCAGATCCTTGCAGTCGTGTGGGCATGTCACAACCCAAAATGCAATAATGTTCGCCCCACGTCTGGTCTTTGCGCGCGCCAACCCTTCCTGCAATATGGCGCAGATTGGATGATGGCTTGGAATCAGCGTCCAATCGCGCCCTTTCAGCTTTGACCCCCGTCTTGTTTCGATTCCATGACACGTGCTCTTACTATAAGACGTAGAGAAGAACAGCAAAAGCGAATTCCGAGAATTTTGTGACGCAGAGTGTTATTCTCCTCCCCTCAATTTGTATGCCAGAACGCAGAGAAGTGATCAAGTGAGATGACCATGGTTGTCGGAAGACCTGATCAAGGTACTGATCGCAGCTTGACCCGAGAAATTGCAGTACAGCGCAGCGAATACCATTCAGATAGCTCGCAGAGATAAGGGTAGAAGAAGAAGATTTGGTCATGGAATCATGCACGTCCCAACTTTGTTTTCAGGAAGCAAAGCCATGTGTGCCTTGCACCTTAATTAACTTAGCACAACCATACAACAGGACCGGTCGGTTGGTCGATATCTGCAGCTGTTCCCGAATGCGCATGATAGCCTCAAGCCAATTTTCGGAAGAGCCTGATACAAGGATGACCCTGCGTGACGTGTGCAAAGCGTCTTTCGAAAGGTGTTCCTTGCTGCTGCTGCAGCCGCAGCCTAAGAAGCATCCTCAAGCAACTTTGAACTCTCGACCGTCCAACAGAGCAATCAACTCGCAGGTCAGGGTATGCATCAGACGTAGTTAATGCGGGCGCGCTGCGAAATGTGTTGCAACCCGACGATACGCCACAAGGAAGGTCGAGGTGAAGAACACACGGCTGCTTGTTACGGTTGTACGCTGATTCGAGAGGAGCTCCAACCAAAAAGCTCATGGAGGAAGAAATCATATTTACGTATTTGTTGAATTGATCAAACATATCTTATTGAAATTGAAGCCCACCTGACCAAAATCTGGTGAATTGTAGGCTTTTTGCTTGTTCCGACGCCGAGCTGTCCGAGACGCGTCTCGTCTACCAAAGTAGCGGAACGAGCGCGTCTCGTCCATCAACAAGCTCAAACGGGAAGGTACAACGTAGACTTGCAGCTAGAGTGGAAATACACCTCCGCTTTGTCAAGAACCTGCTCTCGGCATACCATTTATTTATTATTTTATTAATTGATGCTGAATCTGATGGATCAAACTCTCATCGCCGATGCGCTTCTTTGATCTGAATCGGAGTCCAACCCTGTTCGTGTGTTGTCGTACATTAATGTGCAGTCATACCTAACGTCCTCCGAAGAGCGCTAAGTCATGTTGAAAGTGATTGAATGTTCTCCAGAGCCAGTCGAAAGGAATGGGGAAAAGGGGAAGGCGGCGGAGGAAAGGTGCGAGGGGAGGGGAGGGCTGTGTGGGATTCACCACTCTCTGCTAGACTCTGTCACTCTACTCTGAGGCTTGGGTTGCACATTTTTTGCGTGCGTGATGGAAATTGAAAACAGGGTCGCGCCGACTCAGCCTCCCTCCTGCTGCCTACTCACTACTTTTCGGATGTCGCGAACCCTTGCGTGCACCACTTGAATCTTTTGCAACTCTTCGGCGTTGGCCCCCCATCCCTCCTTACTCCTGATCGTTATCACCCATCCTGCTCTTGGCTGCAAACCGTTCCATATCTTCACACTACTACCTACTGCTGCAATCACCCTCGTTCGCCTTGCTTTCCTATTGTCTACCTTTATCCCCGTGCTTCTATTGTCACTTACCTTACCCCAACTCTAGCCGAAACACTAGTTCTGATCCGTTCTATTCAAGATCCACAAATTTAGATCGGATCCTCTCCTCAACATCTGCCTGCGCCCCTCTGTTCACCATTGTTCTTTCACAACGATCACATCCTCATCCACCATCCACTCCCGGTATTGACCGACCTCTCGCTCTTTACATCACCTAGCTGGACGCTGATTCAACGACATCCAATCACCCTCCGACCAAGATGCTGTCTAACTTATCACCCTTGGTCGGCATTTGATTCTGCGGTACCTCTTTCTTCCATTGCGTGATTGTTAACAAGCTGCCAACATCTCATTCAGCCTTAATTTGCGTTGCGGTATGGAGGAGCACGCGGATGCTTATGCATCTCCTCAGAAGAGCAGAACCGCAGCTCAAGGCCTTGAAAGGCAGTTCGCTACGCATGTCAACATGACTCCTCCAGCTAGCTTTGAAGCTCGCAAGTTTCAACATTCGCCTTTCGCTTCTTGGAGCAACAAAGTCGTCCCAGCACCCGCCACAGAGTCTCGCCATCAGGTTGGTTCCATACCACGATCCCATGCTTTTGCTTCCTTGGCGCCTTTGACAAAGATGTCGGATCGCAACCACGATTCCGAGTTCGAAACAAGAGACCTTTTCGATCAGCGAGACGGTAATGGCATCAAGCGTACCATTCCACTTCACCAAGTCTCGCCCTACGCGTCATCCAACGTCTCCAATCATCAGCAAATGCATGCCTTTTCTGACCTTTGGCATCGTCGTGACCCAAGCGATGGCTCCAGATCCAGCGCTAGCCATACTTCCGTCACAAATGGCATCGAGCATTCGTCGCTCGCCGGGCCATCTTCCCAGCCTATGCTTCGAACTGGCTCCAATGAGTCTGCAGACAGTAACCTCTCAAACGGCTCGAGAAGATTGACAAGGCCGCCAGGTTTCCTTCCTTCCGCTGCTCTCAACGAAGACGACGACATCGCCATGCAAGTCGACTCAGACGACGACGTGGATACCCAACCTCCACCTTCACCCTCACCTTTCCTCGATCCATCCTTGCCTGCTCACCCAGCTTCGTCAAGTTTCGTAGACCTCGCCCAACCAATGCTCCAGCCAGGTGTTCGTGCAGTCCGAAACGCACATAGCCGTAGAGCCTCGTCATCTACCGCCAGTGGCTCTGCCGGCTCTGCTTCCATCACTTCTTCCTTTCAGGCCGCCAGCTCGAGATCCAGAGCGCCGTCATCTAACAGCCTTTCCAGTGCTGCCGGCATGACTTTGTCAGCACATACCCCAGCACGGACAAGATCCTCCACAAGTGGTGGCATCGACCAAATCGACGGCCACACCATTCACACTGATACGGGCGCCCGTCGTCATCAGCACCAGCATCATCGCCACCACCAGCAACACACCCAACATCAAAGGTCCCATCGTGTAAGAGCATCATCTTCAGCCGCTCTGCATCGCCCGCTAACCGAGTTCCTGACTCCGCGCAGCACCAGTGCTTCGGCCATGCTGGGAGACAAGTTGCCCGGAGTAGCCAACCTCTTCGAATTTGCTACCCAACCTCGTCCCATCATTCGTCCTTCCGATCCAGATCCGGGCTCCACTCCACTGAGGGACACCAAGCGGAGATCTAGCGGCACAACCTTGGGCTCCTTCGCCAGCGGCAAGCTCTTTGAGGACGAAATCCAAGCTGTCGAGTCCAGCAAGTTAGACGTCACCTCGCCCGAAGACAAGGATGTAGTCCCCGGCCTTTCCACACCTGCCAGACGAGCGCCGAGATCACGTCTCTCATCGCACAAAGACTTCCCTGGCGGCTTGGAGTCTGGTTTTGGTACACCGCACCAGCTTTTTGGCGGCACTCCTTCAACTGCCGACGATAGTGGCGTGGCCTTCGGCGATGAAGATCAATACGCAAACAGCCGACGGAAGAAATCCGGTTCGTTCATGAGCCACCAAGCGAGGGAGTCGCCCTTACTCGCTACGGCTCGATCGACACACCTTTTCAATGATCAGTCATCGCCCGTCAGACCTAGTAGCAATGACGCCGGCGGAACGCCCCCTCGTCGCCAGATTGGTTTCCATGGTGACTCTCCAGCCCCACGACCTGCGGCAATGGTGCCGCACCCGTTCGGTCCGAAGGAAAGGTCTTCGCTCGCGCAGGAGACAAGATTCTGCAATTCAAGCGAGGATGGATCCGCTCAGTCTTCTCCCGACGCCATCCCTCGTTCCAGATCAAGAACCGCAACCGCCAGCCCCGCGAGAAAGATGCGCGAACGTAGACCCACATCCGAAGCCGTCGACAACAATCACTACCTGACGCCACAAAATTTCCGAAGTGTCAAGCCTTTGCAAGCTGCTTTCATGTCGACGGGCCTTGTCTCGAAGCGTAACCGGGCGCGCGAGAATTCGGAAGGAAGCGGTGCCGAAGCGTTTCCCTTCCCTTCCAAGCCAAATTTCGGACATGCTCTTGGCCTTCGGGAAGTCGTAGCTGCAGCCTCCGCCCAGGCCGCTAGCGCAGGCGATCGACCGAATCATGCCATGCCGGATACGCCTGTAAAGAAGTCGACCTCTTCCACTATGATTCCGTTCCCCAAGCCCAGCTCAGCTCTTCGCCTTCAGAACGGTCCAGGTTTCCTGCTCGGTCCATCTCCTCTCGGAGCCCATTCGCCCGCCAAGGACTCCCCATCGAGCAGCACGAGCGCAGAGTCGCCAAATTTGGCCGATGGCTGCGACAGCCCCACCTACAACCTGATGTCGTTGAGTCCTCCTCAAGCCAGCACTCCAGCCGTTTCCAACGCGTTCAATCTTGCCTACAGCAATCTTGCGAGGAGCCGCCGGGCGCCCAACGCTCAGTCAGGACCCTTTCGATCTTTCACACCTGGTGACACTACCGAGGATGAAGGCAATCTTTCGGACGTTTCGCATAGTCCTAGCCTGTTATCGGGACGGACGAGGGATGCGCAAAAGCTTCAAAAGGGCAAGAGACCGGGCATGAAAACCACCAATTCGTCCGAAACGGCTGCAACACGCAAAACGCTTTCGATTAACACTGCTAAAGCGATGGCAGCGCCTAAGACACTTCGAGTACGATCTGCCGGTCTGGGGAGGAAGACGATCAGCCGGAACAATACTTCTACGACTGCGAATGAAGCAAACGGATTCGAAGCTGATTCGGTCTCAAGTACTTTTGCGCCGGCGACCCCTCTGAATGTCGTCTCTTCGCTCGCGCCAGCTGACGACGAGATCATTCCTATGACACCGACAAGGAATGCCGCGCAGATCAAGTGGTTTGAGGCTGCTCAGGTGTTGACCACTCCTTCGCCTTCGTCGAGGCGACATGCTGCTCAGAAGTTACGTGCGCATCGATTGGAGCTGATGCAGACGCGGCGCAAATCTCGCCTCTCGGAGACATCGACCTGCCAAGACACGCCAATGAAGAACAGTCCTGTATCGACTGCTTTCGCCGCGCACGAGGAACCGGATAGCTTTGGCCAACCGCATCAAGTAATCGATCAGGGGGACAGCCGCCTCGAGGCTCACTTCGTTGTCGACCACGTCATCGGTTCCGGCGAATTTAGCGAAGTGCTCAAGGTAATCTCCAAATCCACGGGTTATGCATACGCTGTAAAGCGGATGAAAAAGGCCTATTCGGGACCAAAGGATCGCCTGCGAAGGCTGGAAGAGGTCGACGTCCTGCGTCAATTATCCACATCTGGCAAGCCACACCCGAACATTGTCTCGCTGTTCGATGCTTGGGAAGAGGAAGGTCATCTCTTCCTTCAGTTGGAGCTGTGTCCGCTCGGCTCTCTGGCCTTTTTCCTGGAACAATACGGCCAGCAAGTTGGCGCACTGGAAGAGCCTCGGCTTTGGAAGGTCCTCGCCGAGCTCTCAAGCGGACTGGCCTATATCCACGACCAAAACATCCTGCATCTCGATCTGAAGCCCGCCAATGTCCTGATCACCGAGTACGGCAGCCTCAAGATCGGCGACTTTGGCATGGCCACCAGATGGCCGTTAGCGGATGATGACACGATCCTGCAAGGCGCGGGAGTCGAAGCTGGTGCAGCAGTCGAACAACGTGCTCCCCATCGTGGACTCGAGAGGGAGGGAGATCGAGAGTACTTGGCACCCGAGGTCATCTTTCGAGGACGCTACGGCAAGGCAGCGGATATCTTCAGCCTTGGCCTGATCGTGTTGGAGGCGGCAGGAAACGTAGAGCTTCCAGACAACGGCGAACCATGGCAAAAGCTGCGACGGAACGACTTCTCGGACGTCGATCTGAGTGCGCTGAGCGGATCGATGCTGCGGATGCTGGAAAGCATGCTCTGCTCGGAGCCGGAAATGCGACCCACTGCGCAAGAGATTGTCGACACGCCTATGCTCGAAACTGTACGAGGCATCATGTCGCGTGGATTGTCGGCTACCGAGATGGATCAGCTGCCTGAATTCTCGGAATCATCCACGTCAGGATCGCTGGCGTGTCTGACCGAGAGCTCGTCGATGCAGTCGGTTCAGAGTCAGAGTGAATCCTCGAACCCCAATGCCGGCCTGAGTGACTCGGAGGCTGATTCGAGTATGCAGCTGTCCGAGTCGGGGTCGGCTCTGGGACTGTCGGGAATTCCGTGCTCCGTGTCCGGGCAAACATCGATTTCCACCTCGGCGAGCTCTTATGGATCAAACACTGTGCTCAAGTTCCGAGGAGCCTTAATTCAAGAGCCGGAAGAAGAATTCCTGCGCGAGGTGATTGGCTCTGATCCGATGGAACAAGACGAAGTGGCACGGGAGAGGCGTACCGGCTATTCTACTTCGATTTCCTCGCTTGGATCTTCGATCGGATCGCCCAGTGAGTTTGGGCACAAGGACCGACGAGCTAGGCGTCCACTCTCGGTGGTGCAGCCGCTGGATTTGAACAGGACAGCAAGCCATTCCAAACGTGATCGGTTCCATCTGGATCTCGACCAAGACGGCGATGCTATGGATCTGGACGGCTGAGACTATGATTTCCAACTAGCTGATGAGCACCATCTCTAGGGTGCTCAGAGCCAAATTCACGCTTGACAGTAATGATTGCATCCTCACAGTAAACTGTGGGCTCGCTCACCCACTTTTCATTTTTGCACACGCGCCCTAGCAATCACGCTCCCAAACGGGAGATCCCGCGCTTCTGTCTCACCGTCCGTTCAAGTTCAGAATGTGTCGTCACGTTGTCTTTGACGCTTCAATCATACCTCTTCTGTTAACGCAGTTGCAATGCTTTGCCGGACCTGTGCCGTCTTTGTGCAAAGGCCAGCATATGCAGCAGATGAGGTGCAGCTGGGCTGTGGATCACGAGGCGAAGGAGAATCTTTGGTCCGGAAACACCGCAATCGGGCTGATTGGATTTGCAATCTGATGTAGGAATCAGATCGCACGAGTTGGACCCTAAATCGGCAGGGGTTTGAGAGTTTGAGCATCAAGGGGTGGCCGCGGACTAGCTAGGTCGCAGATACGAAGAAGAAGGATAAGGAGGGCACAAGGGGGCAAAGCTAGGCTAAGCCAGTTCTTGCAATCAAAGAGAGAGAGAGAGAGGGTGTGGTGACTTGGGGGTGAAGATCAGTGGGAAAATATTAGAGTTCCGACCATCACTCCACCAGAACCAACGAAAAAAAAAAAAAAAAAAGGTCAAACTTCCACCCACGATCTTGAAGGCAAACACAAGTTGAAAACTTGGAGAAAGACAAAAAGTTGAAACAAAAACGAAAACGAAAACGAAAACAAAAACGAAAAGGTTGTAAAAGTTTGAAAGACAGTAGTGAAGTAGTACGCACTTTGCTATGCAAATCTGTGTAACCTCGCTGATCCGCGCCCCCCTTTTGCGTCTCCTTGGTTCCTTGCAGCCAGCCTCTAACCTCTAGCCTCTCTCCACATTCGTGCCAATCCTAACCCTAGCTAGCACCCTGAAATCCTTACGGTTCTCGGAATGAACACCCTCGCTCCCCAACTCAGACGACTGTGAGCAAGGAAGCGCAAGTAATGTGAAAACTTGAGACCAAATCCTAGAGTACACAACTAGTCTACTTCTTTGGTCTGCAAAACAGAGAGAACCGTGCCGTTCAAGCCGTTCAAGTTTGTTTTCCTTTGCCCATTGCACGGCCTGAAGCTCCTTTCGTAGGAACTTGAGGTAAAAGGCGTTTAGGTAGCATGCCGTTCCCGCCTTTTTGTTCGCTTACTGTACCTCTGCCCAGCTGAAATTTGACTTTTGCATGAACGAAATTGGTGCTCAAAAGAAAGGTTGGACTTACGGCTTGGAATTCCTTCATGCTTCGAAGCTGTGTGTTGGTCCAAAGCTTCTAGAATCCAACATGTGCTCAAGGAAGATCACTACAATACATACCGTAGCTGGAACTGGCGACGAGGTACGAAGCTTTGATGATCATCTTGTGATTTTCGCATTCCTGACTCTCGCAAGTACTGTATCTTGTTTCCTGTTCTTAGGCCCTGGAAAATAAAATCCAAGGAAAATAAAAAAAAAAATAACAAAGGAAAAACCAAAACCGGACACGGCAGGGTGCGATCCTTGGAGACCACTCAACGCCGCGCCATGTCTTTGGTCGGGGCCTAGTTTGAAAATCGGCTCGCTTCGCTTCCAAGCCAGGACCCTATCTGACCCTCTCTCTCTCTCTCTCTCTCTGTGCTTAGTCCTTCTCATGGGGATCTTCTGTAAGTTAATAGACGAACGAGCAGTCCATCGGAGACCCACCTGATTACAGTAGTGTCGTTGCTCGTCCTTCCTCGTGCCTTGTCCTGCAAGGCAAGCAACCCTGTTCCTCTCTCTCTCCGGCGATACTCTCTGCTCTGGCTGTGCTCACAATTTATGCGTAGGTTACGTCTCTTCTTCTCCCCCTCCTTCCCTCCTTCAAATCCAAAGTGAGGACCGAGTTCAACTCCATCTACATCCCCATCATCGTGATCATCGTTGCTCCATTCTTGTGTTGCTTTCACCCCATCACATCCCCTCGGATTCGCTTCTCACCGATCATTCTGTGATCGAGCCTTCCCTCTGGCTACAATTTCTTCGGATCACCCGCAAAAGTCTTGCTTGGATTTCTAGAGACTCTACAAGCCCGTCTCCTCTCCTCCCCAATCACATTCGGTACTGAAGCGCCGCATCGCAGGACTTTGAGTGCGAATATTTCCCAAGATGCCTGCCGGTCTGCATTTGGCAGCCCGAGATGTTTCAAATCCTTTGACTTTGAACGGCCTTCCTATCGGATTCATCCCCGATGTGGGTTCCGATGGTGGTAATGTTCAAACTATGGCAGAGATCAATGGTCTCATGTCCGGACAAGGCAAGGCTTACTCCTACGGATTCTACGACCAAGCTACATTCGGATCGCTCTACACGGGATCCAAACTGCTTTCCGTCGCTTCCGACATCTACTCTTCCGGTGCTATTTTGGAAGCTACCATCATGCCCATCGGTGGCTGGGGAGGCTTCACAGCTGCAGACAACTCCCAAGCCAAAGCTGTCTGCAACGTCATGAAGAAGTTCACCGATGCAGGTGTCGACGTCCGACTCCGATTTGGTCACGAAGTCAACTACTACGTTACCACCGGAGAGTACTCTCCCGGAACGGATATGGGTGTAAGTGAGTTCAAGGCTGCATGGGCTCAAGTCTCGGCAGCATGCAAGACCACTGCCCCTAGCGTCAAGATGTGGTACTGTCCCAACGCTGCCAACCTCACAGTCTACGAGAAGTATCTGCCCGACAACTTCAACTCCACAGTTCAACTCATCGGCGTCGACTTCTACCCCGCGAGCAGCGACCTAGCCACCGCAGCCAACTACATCCAAACCGTCAAACCTTTCCACGACAAATACTCTTCCTCAAGTATCCCGTTCGCAATCGCAGAAGGAGGTACCCACGCCCTCCAATCCACTGTCCAAGATCGAGTAGCATGGCTGCAGACTCTCACCTCGGATACCGTCAAATCCGCTCTCCCCAACTTGATCAGTGTCACCTGGTACAACGCCCTCCGAAAGACCGATATCCTGTCCAACGGTGTAGGTGGAGACTTCCGCGTTCTGGACCCCGATAACTCCACTTTCCCCAACCAGTACTTCCAACAGCTCTTCCCAACTACCGCCGTATCCTCAAGTATTGCTACCGCAACTGCTACTTCCACCTCTGTCCCGCCTTCCCTCAGATCCGGTGCCCAATCTTCCACAAAACATCTGTCCTTGGCTGGTCTGGCGGTCACTGCGCTGGCGGCTGTCTCGGCTTTGTCGTATCTTTAAACTTTGCTTTCCTTCTACCCCGCTTTTACGCCTCATCTTTTACGTTCTATAGTTACTGCTACACTGGATTCTGCGTTCGTATCTTCTGCTGCCTGCCTTGCCTTGCCTTGCCTTGCCTTTCTTGTCCCCCTCTCTGTAATGGATATGGGCCTCTTTCCCGGACAATCACTTGCTCGTTATCATTTGATGTAATTCATCAGTCATCCTGTTGCCTCCAAGGCTAGGCTGAAAATCTAAAACCACAGTACCAGTACACGCACAAGATTCGAGAGAATTTCTCCAGTTTGATTAGATCGACATGCAAGAATAGTGATTTGATCGTCCATTTGGGGGCAGAAGCCGTACAAGACATCATGACAAGATGTTGTGAAAAGAAAGGCGCGAAAGAAGACGAAGTAAATGACGATGACGTAAGAAAATACGAGAAAGACAAGGTGTAGATGAGAGTGAACAGATCAGGAAGTCCAAGGCACTTTGGTCAAACCCAGCTTAGCCATAGGGTTTCCGAGACTTGGGAGGGGGAGAAGGTATCCCGAGTTCCTCGCCTTCTCGACGTGCTTGGGTGTGACGCTGGATAATCTTTGCATGTTGTCCTGGCCGTAGAAGAAGATGAGCATGGCTCTTCCCAACATCTCTGAAGGGATCTCGATAAGAATTCGGAAAAGAATCGAAAGACACAGGGTGAAGATTAGGGTGAGGGCCCAGATACCAGCCAAGTTGGCCGCGGCTCCCGATGTAGCGGATGATTGGGCCGTCATGGGGAAGATCTTGGGCATGATGGACCAGAGGAGCATGCCGTGAATGGCCACCATGGCAGCAGCAAGCTGTTGACCCATCATCGAGAAGGGAGCTAGAGACAGAACACGTTGAGAGATGCCGTTGAGCTCGATGAAAAGCAACAAGAGAGCCGAGCAAATCACATCGGTGAATCGGACGACCGAATAGATGTTGGCATTGTTCTGGTTGCTCGGTCTGAGGACTTGAATGACACTCAGCCCCGAGTTGACAGGGTCGCGCACCTGAGGCACCAGAAGGAAAAGCAAGAAGACAGCAGCAACGAGTGCTTGGAGACCCCAGTTGAAGAGCTTGTTCGCTCTCTTCACCGTAGCCACTTTGCCCGAAATGTCGAGCTCAGCAATCAACAGACCCAAGATCGCGGGGGAGATGTAAGAGAGCGTACACCACGAGAGGAAAGCCAAAATAGCCATGAAAGCGACCCGAGTGTCACGCTGGAGAATGGTGATAATCATGGTCAATCCGTAGAGGTAGTAACTGTTCTGGAACAGCCACGGCAGGAAGAAGAGCGTACCGGTTTCGGCTTGAAGCTGGGTAGGTTTGTCTTCAGCCACAAAGAGATTGGTGGCTGTGATGATCCACTGGGAAGCGTTTGGGAAGCACCAGGAAGGTCGTGTGCCGATCAAGGCCTCGAAATTGGCATTGTTGGGATACAATCCTGTCGCGTGGCAGATTCCGTATTGAATACCGGTGACAAACAGGATAGGCAACAAGAACCGGAAAGGTCGAGCAAGCATTGCCATGCCGATCAGTTGGAAATCGGGAGAGTTGATCTCTTCCGAAGGGGAGGAAGGAGGGGAGGACAGGGTTGCAGATTTCTCAGCAAGTGGTGGAGTCACTTTTCCTGACGATTCGTCTAGGATCTTTTCCGGCTTGGGAGCCGCTCTGGCAGCTTTTGCTGCTTTGGCTTTGGCAGCTTCAGCATTTGAGGTTCTAACGGCATCTCCACGGCTGAGTAGCCAAGGCAGACCAAGAGTTCTACCCGAAATTGTGAGGAAAAGCACCAGGCCAAAGTGGGAGTTGAACGGATACAGAATGCTTGATCCAAGCGACCATTTTTGACTTGTGGTAGCGATCACTGTGGAAGTGAGTGTGAGGATGGCGGCAAAAAATCGAAGCCCGTCGACGTATCTCAGTCGGCCGTACTTCATCTTTTTCATCATCGGCACTGTTGAGGCGAGCTCGGAAATGCCGTGGCCTTCCCAAGAGCTGCTGTCCCTCAAAGGACTCTTCTTGCCCGAAGGTCCGAGTTTGCCCGCCTTGGCGGAAGCATCATCGGATGAAGCATAGTCAGTAGGGGCAAGGCTATTGTGGACCAAAGTGCTTCCGTGAAGAGTAGAGCTCCTCCTCGAGTCGTCAAGATATGGGTAAGAGCTGAATCTGCCTGAGGTATGAATATAGCTCATCGATCGAAGATATGCCATCCCATCTTCGTTGTCGACAGGAACTGGCGAAGTCTCTACATCTGGCGAAGAAGACTGTTCGGTTCGAAACGAGGGTGACTCAAAGACCTCGGCCGGCCTCTTCCAGGCGGAAGGAATTGGTTTCGACATCTGGAGCAGCTCAACGTCACTTGCTTTGTGTTGATCCTAGGAGAATGAGTACGACCCGTGCAGTACTTGTGAGCGCCAAAAGATGGCGGCGGCGACGAGGGTCAGGAAATATGGATGGAGGAAGTAGGTTGATAGGTCTGGGAGCGACAGGAAACAGGGCGGACAATGGCTAGGTGCGATCAATAACGGTTAGGATAAGCTACCAGCCAGACGAGGGGTGTCTCTTCCCTACAGTGCGGTGCAAGAAGTGGACCAAAATAAGAAAAAAAGTGAGGGGTTCGACACACAAACCATCCAGAGTACTCAAGCTCAAGCAGACCAAGTACGGAGGACCGTTGAATTTCGACGACCAACCGCCGTTAGTTTCGGAGGAAACAAGTCTTTTGTTTTCACCGCAAAGAGTTCTTTGACATCAGCGAGGGTCCGAAGGGGGTCAAGAATCAAGCCAGAGCGAAAATAGGAACACAGCGGGCACCGAGCGGCGGATGAGATGGGAATTCTACTAGCTGGGCGAACAAGGATGATGAGCCACACTGGGTTGGATCTGACACCGTCCAAGCCGTTGGAAGAAGGGGGGAATCAGGACCCTTTTTCCACACTGAAACCACAAGAGCATCCATCATTCTCTAGTGTGTAGTGAGGGATCGCAGTTGTTAGATATGACAATTTGTTTGCTTTCAACTTCGATGTGCCGGTTTCGGATTTCGAGGGTGCACCACCTCGCTTCTCGAGAATGATCAACAAAGGAGAGACAATCGAGTTGGGTTTTTCACAGTAGTGTAGCGCATCAAACCGACACACCAGAGTCAAGATCGCCAGGAGCCTCTGTAACGACGGATTCGCGGACTATGGAGCCGCGAAGGCGATGGCAGATGGGTCGCAAAAGGAAAAAGAGCCAAATGGGCAGAGGAAAGAAGACAAGTGCTGTGCAGTGTGACGATTGCCTGCGGCTTTGTAGAACATGGCTGGAAATGCGCGCCTCCAAGGGTCTACCCTCAGCTCACGATAGTAGGCATGAGCGTATGCTTTGCTTCAACTCGAATCAATTTTACGTGACGCAAGCAACGCATCGACGAGATGTGAAGCGAGGTGGCTCTGCTCCTTAACCATAACTTACACAGGAAATCCGACGTCGTGATTGCGATGCTGACACTCCCTTGTCACACACGGGTCCGCGTCTTGGCCAAATGGCTCCACTTGGCGGACCTGACCTTGACCTGCCGTTCCGCATCATTTGTGCCACAACGATCGAACAAGGTCAACGAGCGAATCCATGCGTAGCGAGACACCGCGTAAAGTACTTCAAGCTTGCTTGGGCTCCTCAGACGAACAGATCTACAACAGGCGTGATCAACCATAGAACTCACGCCCCAGATGGAGAATGGAAGATCGCATGCAGCCGCCGCCGTGAATTCAAAGCGGGCGCAAGGATCGCTCGGAAGACTTAGACTTCTCAGATCTGCTTTGACAACAATACTGAGACCTCGAAATCGTCGTTTTGGGTGCATGAACAACTCTTCTACTTCAACGAGGGGTTACTCAAAGGCAACTTACTACCATGAACAACTTAGCAGTCCGAAAAAGAGGGGCGAGCATGATCAGGTCGTTGCTCGAACCTCAATATACAATTATGAAGCGGAACTCGGACTGCGGGACAAGTTGCTCTGACCCCCGAGAGCCCCACTGGTTGTTCAAGGATCTAGAGTAATACTTCTCAGATAACGTATCATCAGGTACTACTATATCAAGATCACAGCCAATACGTCTGCGGTCAGGTACCCGAATGTGCGCTAGTCGTGTGATTAGTTCTACCCCTCTAGATATGGCGTCGCCGCTTGAATTCCGTGATCAGGATCCGTGGGAAAGTTCAGACGGTAGCGTAAGATTGATGCTGCGGGCGCAGACCGTCATCGCTGCACCTATATGGGCGTAGATTAGAACGAAGGGCGGACCGAGCGGCAAAGGGAAACACGCAAACGAGTCTGCAGCATCTTAGGCAAATGGTGACGGGTTGGACGACGAGTAGGAGGCGGTGAACGAGGCCACTGCCCAACTCCTAAGGTAGAGAAATGTGATACGTTGCCGTCGATCTTCGCAAGCCGAATTGGACTCCGGTCGAAATTAGAACCAGAGAAAATTTGGATGATTGAATTTTTCTGATACGCAGTGTCAACCAGTAAGTGTGTGTGAACTGTGCTGCAGAGTACAAGCTAAATAGCTGCACGCCTGCCATCACTCTGCTTGTACCACCGATCTCGAGCAACCTCTTGCGCCCCTCTTGGATGCCACCGTAGGCGAATTTCTAGGCGATTTGAATGACAAATCGGCACGCTCTCTTAAGCGAGCAAGGATCTTCAACTCTGTCTCACACTTGATCCTCGTTTCCCAACTCACTTTTCCTGGTCCTCTTCACTGTTGCACTTGACATTCTCAAAGTGCCGCTTCACACTGAATTACAGACCGTGAGAAACAAGACTTTCTTCTCTCTTTCTTATCAAATCCTTAGAGTATTACTGTTCCACCCAAGCTCTGGAGATTGAACTCATTATTCTGCCTCGCTGATCAGACCGTTCCTTCTATCGGCACCAGCAGCGTCGATCATGATTCACCTCAACTCGTTTCTGCAATCTCTCGTGGTAAATCATCGTGGGAAAGTTGGGTCGTGTCAGCAGCGACCCCTAACATCCATCGGATTCAGTTTGCGCGTCTCTCTTCCGACTTTGTCGAGCTCCTTACTAGGGGATGATGAGCCGACGGTTCAGAAGTTAGACAGCATCGCTTCTGGCCCGAAAAGCAATGCAAGCTGAGTCTGATCGGACGTTGGCGGGAACAATTCTGCCTGGCGGTGATAGGAAGAATCGATATGTCGCTTTGATCCAGATGGGGGGTGGGGGGGGGGGGGGGTAAGAGGAACGCGTCAGTCAAGAAACAAAGCTCACAGAGCAAGTCCCCTGAAATTTGGTGGTTCAAGTCCTCTGTTCTTTCTGCTCATTTGGCTCAACCGACATGGTGGATGGATGGATGGATGGTTGCCCCTGTTCATTCTCCGCCGCGATGTGTCTTAATCCACCAAACAAAAGAACAAGACTGTGCGGCGAAATAATTTGGAGCCGGCGACAAATTTGGTGGACCTTGCAACTCCGATGCATATACGATTCCATTCCCAAGTCCAAACCTTACTGTTTGTGGCCTCCCTAACCGTGCATTCTCGCCCAAATTCCGACTTTTTTTTTCCCTTGGCCCTTTACAAGCTCCGATAAAGATCATGACCTCATTTCTTACTCGAATTCTACCGCGGAGACTCAAACTTGAGGACGATCTCACCTGTGATCGTCTTGGACGTGCTGACTTATCTCTTCTCTCTGCCTGTAGTTCCAATCTCAGCAAAAGGGGGAAGACTTTTTACCCCTTTCTTTCTGGCGAACAAATCGCTCCGTATTTGTGTGGCGGGAGTTTCAAAGCATCTCCACCACGCGAGGATGGTCCGCCTTTTTTGACGTCTCCTGCTTCCGTCGCTCTGGCTCTCACAATAATAATGCGGATGGACACGAGCTGCTCAGGATCAACCTCCGCTCAACCGAAACAGACCCGCATTTAAACAAAAGTGCTCTCGAAACCTCTGCAACCCCTCGCGATTTCAGGAGACGCCGAAGTTTGAGGTTCCTTGGGATCGTGGTAGTTAAATCTGTCTCTTTGCTGCATCTAAGTTCCGCTTTGAGTGGAAAGTTGATACAGCCGCTGCTGGTCAGGGTTGGATAGAAGTTTGGAAGGTTTCAGCATTCCAGATGCCGTCTCGAGATGCCATTGGTTGCTCATGTGGCTCACAGTTCTGGGGGTCGAATTTCACGCTGCAGACCAATGTGTCGGGTGCGCAACAAACACTACCCTGTGAGATGGAAGCAGCTCAACAGGGCTGAATTCACGAATCATTTTCTTAGGAATTAACCATAGCTGCGTCAGTTTTTTCGTCTCATTCCAATCCAATTGAACCAATTCAACTGGTCCGAATTAGCCGGCCCAATGCATTGCGTAGGAACCCTGCTTTTCAACTGTTGGCTGCGCTTGGGATCTCCACTTACGCCTCTCTCCTCTCCGCTTTTCCGAGGACGGGGGGCATGAGAGGGATGCGAGCCGAAGCGAAATATTCGCCTCCATTCCAACAACAAATTTTTGCATCGACGCGATCCTCTGGTCTGCATCGCAATGTTGCCGATACTCGAAACTCGAAATGGATATGCCACTGTCGATGAACGCAGAGAAAACGCTCGAACCACTGCAACATGAGCATGACATTCTGGTCGGCACGACAGGCAGTTTTGTCTTCCGTTCCTATTCATGGGCCGCCTGAGACATCCAAAGCGATGGTTGCAACCCTAATGCCCTCAAAGTCAGGAGCGGATGAGAATGTGCCGTCCTTTTGCGTGAATTTTGCGCCAGGGGAGCGACGCAGTTTCGGGCAAACCCAGGAAGCCAGGGGGGAAATCCTATGCTGTGGGATCGTCGCTCGCTCAGATTCGAGTCCAGCTGAAGCAATCGACGAGAGAAAGTACGACGATCACCTCGATTCCTGCTTCCACCAAGCGGGCGAATATCCAGACTGCTTATTTCTTCTCACCTCTCTCCTCCTCCTCCACCCCGTCGTTGTCACAAATTTAGAGGGCTTATTCGGATCGCTGACAACTGATATGACGATGCTCACATTCGCTTCGCAGATATTCCTAGTTCACCCCTAGGCTCTTCTTGGCTATCTTTCCTTTGCCCACACTTTTTTTGCATCTGCATTGAATCTCAAGGTTTTCTCGCTCGATCGACGCAGTTCTGAGCCATGCAATCTAAATGTCGTCAACTTCTGAACAAGTTTTGTCCCTTCTGCTACAAAGCCACATACCTTACCAACGCCCGTTCAGCGACTGGCATCAACGTGAGCGAAGAGGCACTCTTTAAGAGTGAGTGGACACCACTCACCGCTTCGCTTTGAATGCGGATTACCGTGGGCTTTCAGATCGTGTCAACAATTCCTGAATTTTGAGTCACTCTGTCACAGGCGTACCTTGTCCGTGGAAAGATACACAGGCCGTCACCGGTTCATTCAGGTTGATATGGCTTCAAAGATGTCCGAAATCAATCTATCCGCTTTCGTTGGCGTAGCCTATGTGATCTTGGACCCACAGGCCCCGAAAATACACCAGGAACCAGTGCTAAAACCCTTCTTCTCCATCTTTGAACCAACGTCGAACTTTTTTCAGGGTTCCTCGACCCACAGGAGCAATCTCGCTCTACATTGTGCACTGTGTCCTAGAAATCTTGACTCTTCTGCTTTGATTTTCACGATCTTCAGACCTTTGGAGAAGACAGGGCGTCAGATCTCCTCCCTCGATTGTCCGTGATCGCATTCGTTCGCCCAGAGGACCCTTGCTTTTGTGACTGGCCGCTTCCAGCTTCCGTTCACCAATCTGTGAGCTAGGTGTTCTGATAGAGTGATATCTCGTCTACCTTTGGTCTTCGTCTGATGTCTTCCGTTTGACCAACCACCAGCACCTATCGTCCCCTCGCCATCCTCCTTTGTTACTTTCCTCTTTACACCTACCTTTTGCTCACCCTCCTCTCTCCATTCCGGCTTTCCTTCCAGGATCTTGACCAAACCGCACGGTACCATTTTCTCCCTGCTGTTGGACTATTTGATAAGACTCTTGTCTATATCAATTTAGCGAAGAAATCCATCCTGTCAACGTTCCTGTGATACAAGGATTTCGAGAAGGTTTTAGCGTCCTATATCACACTTCCCACGGAATTTGCAGCTTTTGCAATACTCTCCTCTTCCCATCTCAGTCTCTCTAGAATAGAAGTTCACGGATCCGAATCAGCTGAGCCTTGGACTGGATATTTAAGAACCAAGGATCTAGATCTAGAAAGTCCCCCGAAGAGCTTCGAATTCAATCAACTTTCTGCTCACTATGGCTTCGCCAGGGAGGGATCGTGGTTCAAGTCAAGAGAGGCGCAAACTCGACAGTAGAGCCTCGGATATGCCAGAAGACCAAATCTTGGAAGCACCAATAACCCCATATTCAAACTACTTGTCATATTCCAGTAAGTAGTTTTGTTAGGTTTGCGTACATCTTTGAATGGCGACGCCGATGATGGTGAGCAAAGGGCGAAAAAAATTCGGAATTCGCAGGACGTCATCTTTGGCAGTTGAATTTATCGGCTATTCGCCGATCTGTTGGTGGGATGGGAATTCTGGTGGTGACACGGCGTTTTCCGACAGCAGCACGCGTGCTTTTTCTCCTTCACACCTAAATCGAGAATAATACTTATTGGAGTCGGACATGCCGCTAAGCTAGAGCAACCAAACCTCGCTTTGGGATCCGAGATGGAGATTGGGTAGTGGTCACACGAAGAGTGTTTGTAGCGAGATAGCTGACTTTCCTTCTGTGCATACTTGTGACTCTTTCTCAACACAGGATCGAGCACTTTGACGCCCAATGAAAGGGCTTCGCTCATCTCAACTGCACGAGCTTCGACGCCGGCACTGGTGTCGGAAAGCTCTTCGCCGACCTTGAACGAGAAGTCGAGCACCTTTAATGATTTTAAGGCGGCTAAGGAGGAGGCTGGAGCCGTGGGTAGCGGAGAAGTTCCCATGAAGCGTCCCGCGGCTGATAAACCTGCCAAAACTGCTGCCAACGGTTATCTCGACTATGCTGATGGTTTGCGAGGCATCGCCATGATTATGGTCTTCAATGGTCATTTCATCGATAACACCTTCGTTGCCACCCACCCTGAGACAATCCAGAATGGTACACCCGTCGGTATTCTCCGAAGTCCCGTAGGCTTGGTTCTTTTCTACATGCTGTCCGGTCGACTCAACGCTACCTCCTACTTCCGAAACAAGGCTCTAGGAAGGTCGATCAAATGGTCGATCTTGCCAGAAGCCATGATTCGACGTTCCCTCCGTCTCCTCATCGTCGGAGGTGTATGGATGATCATTCAAAAGGTCGAGTGTGGCAGTCACGCATTTGATCAGACCGTTATTGCTGAAGGTTGGCTCCAAAGTGGCAACCTCGGTTACCCACAATGGTGCGATGTCGATTACAGCAACCCTTCCCCCTTCCCCCAAAATTGGGACATCCACACCAGCTTGGGCGATATTGTCACTGGCTTGCTCAGAATGGCGACCAACCGAGACTACCTCCAGCAACTTCTCAACTCCTCCATGTTGTGGTCGATCGTTCCCCAGCTGTGGGGTATGCTTTCCGTCTTGATGCTCCTGCCCATTGTCATGTACCTCGAGCCTTCTCGTAGGTTCGTTCTCTATGCTATCCTCGTGACTTTCATGGGCTACACGTACAATCAGAACATCCCCTTCATGATCGGTGCCATCGTAGCCGATCTGAAAGCATCAGGATTCATCAAGAAGCTCCAGCAGAAATCTCGTATTGCATTCCTCACCATCGAATTGATTCTAGCAGGCATGTTCGTTACCATGTTCTGCTACAATCCCATCGTAACCGGAATAGATCGAGGCCTTTCCAGCATCACGGATCGAGACGGAACCCTTGGATACGATATTACCATTTTCACAGCTGGTCGTATGCCCGGATACCTTATTATGGCCGGCTTACTCTACGTCTGGCTCGAGATGAGTGTCGTTCTCCAATGGCTCGTCGGAAACTTCCTCTTCAAGGCGCTTGGTCGAGTGGCTCTCGGTTTCTATGTATGCCAAATGTCGATCATTTACGGCGTTATGCCTCACCTTGTCATCCACTTCAGAGATGCTGGTGACTCCTTCTGGTCCAACATGTGGAAGACGTGGGCAATCTGCTTCTTCCTTTCGTACTTTGTTGCTTGGATTATCGGACACACTCTAGACGCATGGGCAATGACTTTCTCCGACTGGTTCGCCGCCACCGTGGTCCGAAATGACACCCTCACCACACTCAAGATGGGCGCGGTGAATACCGCCAAGGGAGTCGTTTACGGTCCTCCTGCTATCGCTAAAGCAACACCTGGATGGTGCAAGGACAAATGGAGCAAGACGAAACATTTCACCTGGACACTATTCCACTGGCGAACTATGGTTTCTGCCCCTCCTCCTCCTTCGCACCCCATGGAAGTCGGCCTCGAAATGAAGCAGCTGCATTCCACCTCCTTCGACGCTGACATCTCGGATGACGAGCAAGCTGTTCGAACGCGGTGGATGCTTCGACTGCTCTCTTTCATGGGACCAATTCAAGTGTGCATCATCCTCGGTCTCGGATTCATCTGGATGTGGTTCAACCCTTGGAGCAACTACATTCTGGATGGATTTGCCGATTTCAGTACCATTTGGCGATTGCTTTGGGTCCTGGCTCTGCCTTACTGTATCATCACAACGCTCGGGTTCGCTACTCCCGATATCACAAGGACACCCGCACAGCAAAAGAAGAGGCCCGTGGTTCGAGAACATATCCACCGACTCTTCATCGTCTCGGTCACTCGAGGCTCCAACCCGGAGACTACGCGAAGAGCACACCTTCACCTCAAGAAGCTGGAAAAGTACCATCCCGCTGTGCGAGCTATCGTGTTGACCGATGAACCGTACGCTTACCCCGATCTGGACAACGTCGTCACTCCGAAAGCATACAAGTCTCCTCTGGGCAAAGCCAAGCACAAAGCCAAGGCGCTCGACTACTTCCGATCTCACATGAACTTGACTCCGTACGACTGGGTTCTGCACATGGACGAAGAATCCACCATGGACGCAGAGTCTCTTCGAGGATGCTTCGATTTCATTCGTTACAATGACGCTCACATTGGACAGGGTATCATCATCTACAACGGTAAACGAGAGACCTACTGGAAGAACTGGTTCTTCGCCGTTGCCGATTGCATCCGAGTGGGTGACGAACTTGCTCGATTCTCACTCCAGGGTAACATTATCAAACGTCCCGTGTTTGGTGTCCATGGCTCCTTCCTGATGATCAACGGTGATGTCGAGAACAAAGTCACTTGGGATTTCGGCTCCTTGGCAGAAGATTTCGAATTCTCACAAGCTGCTTGGAGCAAGGGTTTCACGCTGGGTCGAATCCATGGTGTTGTTCGTGAACAGTCACCAGAAGGATGGATGGACTTCATCAAGCAACGAAGACGATGGTATATGGGAATTCGAGGTATCAATGGTCTCTTTTTCCTGCCTCAGATTGCGATCAAGCTGTGGACCGCCGGTATTTTCTGTCTGGTCGCCACTCTGATCAACATCCCCTTCTCGCTGCTACTGACCTGGTCAGGTCCCACTCCCCGATGGTTGTACATCATCTCATGCTTCTGCTTCGGTAACTTTTACTGGCTCTACTACTCGGGACTCTTCTTCTCCGAACTCGATTACGGTTACAAGTGGAAACAGATCTGGCAGATCCCCGTTCACGCCGTCGCTCTCCTTATCATCCAACCCATCATGGCTTTCGTTGAAGGTCTGGCCGTTATCTACGCCATGTCAACCGAAGACGGTGAGGTTGGATTCCAAGTCATCAAAAAGTAAAACCCACAAAACTGCACACACCTTCCTTCTTTCACACCTTCCTTCCTTTTTTCCTATCGGAATCGCAACTATCCAGCTGTACGTTTCGTTTTCTTCCCAAACTCACCTTAGTTTCACAGACCATTAAGGCAAGATAGTTGCTTGATGGGGGCTGTAGCTGTAGCTGTCCTTTTAGCCACGCATCTTTTTTCAACACATGGACAATTTTCGCGTAGTCGTCAATGTAAAATGCTAATATAATAATATGGTTCATGTACCGTATCTTGATTGATGAGTGAGTTGGTATTTGAGAAACAGATGAGATGGAGTGCAGAGTAGCTAAATTACATGAGTGTGCAACCAAGGTGAGGGAGGGGAGGATTTTTACAACTTTTTCTGAATTTGATCGATCCAGCGAGTGATGGCAGGTTTCCAGATATTTTGGGTTCTGTAGATCCCAACCAGAGCTGCGGTTGTGGAAGTGAGGGCGAACGAGATCAAGGTTCCGGTAACAATGTTTTGTTGTCTTTGTTCACGTCGGATGACTTGAGCATAGGGTAGGTTGGAGAAAGAAACCATGGTGTACAAACTCTTCCACATCCAACTTGGGAGGATGGTCATGAGGACGGTGTCTAGTCGCTTTCGCATGAGATAGGACCAATCCACAACGGAGCTCGCCATCTCGTTGTAGTTCCTTTCGGCTAGCTGGCAGATGGCTAGAAGATCTTCGTGGCGGGTACTCGTGTATGTTTCCAACGCAGATTCGAGCTGTTCGGACCCATCCACTTTCTCCATCAACACGCGCACGTCTTCGAATCCACAGTTCAATCCTTGTCCGTAGAAAGGTAGCATGGCGTGAGCTGCATCCCCGATCAAGACCGCTCGATCCTTGTAGTTGTACGGATCGCACTTGACCGAACCCAACGGCGACGGACGACGAGACGTCAAGTGCTCGACCAACTTGTCCTCTCCAATCAACGGCAACGCATCGGGGAAATACTCTTGGAAGAACGCAACGATGCCTTCCTTTGAGGAAAGATTGTCGGAAAAGACCTTGAAAGGGGCGAACAAGGTGCAAGTAAAGCTTCCGTCCATGTTGGGCAGGGCGATGAGCATGAACGACTTGCGAGGCCAGATGTGGAGATGGTTAGGATCGAGGTGGAACGCGTCGTGACCACCCTTCTTGCCATCAACGCCACCATCGCCTCGGATGCGCGAGCCGGATCCCAGCGAAGTTCGTGATGGGATGTTGAGCTCGACATAACCGGAGTCGATGTAATCGTGCGTGTACCGCATTCGAACCATGCTTCCCATCGCAGATCGGATAGAAGAGTGCGCACCGTCACATCCAATCACGAAACTGGCGTATCTGGTGACGCTCTGCTTGGCTTTGTTCTGGTTATTCGAGTAGACATTGAAGTCGATACGAACCTTGTCGGCGGGGCTGGGCTTGTCGGCCTTGCTCTTGTTCTTCTTCTGGCGGTGCGCTTCGTCTCCAGATTCGATAGCTTGCCTGCCATTGGAGCGGTCACTTCGACTGTCGTAGTCAAAGTCGACGGATTGCAAGCGATGCTCGAAGTGGGCGCTGACGTTGGGATGTTTGAGAGCGTGGTCCAGAACGATGTTGTTGAGTCGACCTCGGTCGACAGAGTTGATGCATTCGCCCTGGTTGCTATAAAGTTGACTGTCTTGCCTAGTGATCGCTGGCTTTCCGTTGGTCGCCTTTTGGGAGACGGTGTGAATCATTCGGGCTCTCATCGGAACAGACTCTGCGAGAACCAGGTCCGCCAAGTCCTGACCAGAAGAGGCGGATGGACCCAATCCTACTAAAGATACGCTCTTCAAGCCGGTGAGGCCTCTGGTGGATAGCGCCAAATTGATCGATCTTTGCGAGGCTCGCGCAACGGCTTCGTGGGAACGCGGATCAGGCCGAGATTCATAGATGTCGACTTTGCAGCCACGTTGAGCGAACGCCAAGGCAGCCAGGCAGCCAACCGGACCAGCTCCGATGACAGCAACCTTCTCGGGCAGCTTGCACTTGCATGGCTGCAGAGGAACCGATGCTGCGCCCGTGTTCTTTGAAGCAGACTTGGCAGCGGGCTCTGTAGGTGTTTCTTTAGCTGTTTCGACCTTGGCAGACGATTTTGTTCGAGCGACTTCCTTAGGCCGCTTTGCGTCAGCCGAAGGAATGGCAGAACCAGCAGTGGAGGCGGCAGCAGCAGGGACCCCGATGTTCATCTTGGGCTCTTCAGGCGTGTGATTCTCTGTCGGCTTTGTTGGCTCGGTCGAGGTCAGAGCCTCTTCCTTACCGACTTCTTCGATCTTGGCCTGGCGTGAGCTGGCAGACATCGCGTTTACCTTTTCAAGCATCTCATGCACCTGTTGCTGGATCTGCTGGACCGCCTGATCCGTGTAGTCTAGCGACATTTTCTGTCCTTGCAGCAACTCCTGGCGTGCGCCAAGGATCTGGAGAACAAGAGCTTTCTCGACTCGTTCCGAGACCTGCAGCATCACCCCCTCGAAGTGAGGGGCAAGGACGTTGCCAACGACCTCCACAGCAGTTTGCTGTACCGCAGGAAGAATGGTCTGAGCAATGTTCGCAGACAATTGATCCTTCAGCGCAGTGGAGCTGACAAGCTTCTGCACCTCTTTGGGGATGCTTTTCTCTATGCTCTTTTGGAAGCCTGAGGCGATCTTGTCAGTGACTACAGTCTCAACGGCCATGGCGACGGTTTGAGAAAGCGCTGCTGCGATCTCAGCAGAAGACACGTGGATGGGTTCCTGAACGTGTGAGATTCCATTCGGAACAGGAGCCTTCTCCTCTTGGGCGTCGGGAGCCTGGGATATTGGGCGTTCCGCAGCTGAGTCACCTTCGGGCTTCTCTGAAGGCTCTTCATCGGACTTTCGCACCGGACCGTCATCTTCGGAATCAGCCGCAAGGGCTCCTGGCCCCGCAATGACCTCAGTAACGTTGAGAGCTGTGCTCTTGAGGTTCTCTACGATGGCGGCAGGGTCGATTCCTTCCCCAGTGTCGTGCCCGTCGTGAGCTGCCTTCTTCTTGCTTTGCTTCTTTTTCTTCTTCTTGTTCATCTTTACAGGCATGTTCTCGTCGGCAGCGGAGTCGACTGCGTCAGTGGTGACTTCTGCTTCCCGTCTTTCTGCGGTCTCTTCGCCTGTTAGGTCGATGACTTCGGCCTCGGAGGAGCGATTCGTCTTCTTGGTCTCATTCTTGGGCAACGAAAGTGGCAGTTGCACCAGGCTGACTCCTTCAGGGAAGGTGACAAACAGACGGATTTCGGGTGCAGGGGAAGACGGGTCCGGCATGGCAACAGACACCGAGGTGCAGGGATCTTGCAGAGCATATTCTCTCGACAGCAAAGACGGTGATACTGTCCAAGGCAAAAGGTTGTGCTTGAGTCGAAGCGACAAGAGAACGTGGTCCCTGAGTCCTGACTTGCCAGCTTTGCCTTCTGTCTTGTCGAGGAGATTCTCCGGAACTTCCGGTAGATCTTCAAAGTCGAGCTGGATCGCAAACACCGAGGAACGGAAGCTATTGGAGACGAGTAGAGTGTTGCTCTGGTGATCGAAGTTGATCAGATTGAAATGCTCTTGGGCCGATGAGGTGTCGGCGGGTTGAGCAAACTTCCAGACGTGCTTCCAGGTGCTGGTCGCAAGATCGTACAGGCCCAGAATGGTGTTGAAATGGAACCCAACCAGGACGCCACGGATGCCTCGCTGCGCCCCTTGCTCTTGACCGCGCGAAGTGCCAGGACACTCGCCAAGGAAAGAGAGGTGGCTAATGAACAAAGGTTCGTTCAAGGGAGAATCGAGTTTGAATACGAGATCGGTTTGGTGTTGGTCCGATTCAAAAGCTTCTTGCTCGATCGATTTGAGGCGCAACGACCAGGAAGTTTTCTCGCCAGGCGGTGCCGAGATTGTCGCCATCATGGTTCCGTCGGGAGAGAAAGCATAGCCAGACAAAGGCTCGTTGTGCGACATGGCTTTGCTGCGTGGATCAACTTCGGATTCTTGCAGCGAGAGCATCGTCTTAGACGGTGTTTGTTCATCAAACATCTGCTTGGCAACATCCACGACCATGACATTGCTATCACTAGTCGAAATGGCCAGCTTTGGCTCGATCGGGTGCCAACACATTCCCGTGAAACGATACACGAAAGGGTTCTTGTGCTCGGCTAAGATACGACCAAGGGCCACAGGCTGCTCGTTCTGACTGCCGTCCAGAACGAAAGAAGCTGGTACAGTCCAAACGATAACGCTCTCTTCGGTCTCCTTGGTGCGCTCGGTCAATGCCGCCAAAAGGAAGGGATGGGGAGTGGAAGAGTCCGCGTTGGGATGCTGGAAAGCAGTGATTGAGCGTATGGGGGCTTTGTGGGGAGCCTGGACCAATAAACGGGCACCAGTTTGAACGTGAATGAGCCGAACTTTACCCTTGGACATTGAGTAACAGGCTACAGAAGAGCCGAAGGAAGCGAGACGAAAGGCTGGTAGAAGACCACAAGCAGACACGCTGCAGTTGAACTGGAAAGGCGAAGAGATCAGGGCGACGCCAGAGGTTTCAACCTTGGCAGCACTCAGGCTGGACAGACCACCAGGTTGCTGTGAGCCCAAGTCGAGGGTGGCAATTCTGGGTGCGTTGGAGGAGCGGGAAGGGGAGAGGATAGAGAGGCCCGAAGTCTTGGGATCTTGGAACGAATCGTCACGATGAAGCACGGTGACATGCCTGGAAGCGTGGTATTGCTTATCCGGGGCGTTTAATGCTGCAGGCATGGCCAGAGAGTCCGGTACATCTTCAGCTTTGTGTTCAATTTGTGGCGCCTCGGTTTCGACCGAGGTTTTGGAAGCCTCCTGGTCCCCATTCGAAGCTATAGATCGCGCCACAGCTGGCTTGCTTTCTACGATTGCAGGTGATTGTTGTGCGGGAGCTTGATCGGTGGTCGGTTTCTGCAACTTGTGAAGGAAGTTGTTGATCCCATCGATCGCACGCTCGTAACCTGGGGACACGAGCCCATCTTGTTGCTCGGGCACGGAAGAATCAACTTGTGGTAGAGACGAAGCTGACGGTTGTGCGGGAGCTTCACGTCTGGAAGACAGTACGTCGAAGGGACTGACGAAGTCGAAAGGAGTTTGGGCCGGCACGGTGGGCGCGGTGAGGTTTTCAGCTGGTTTGGTGCTATTGCTCTTGTTCTCTTGGGCAGAAGGAGCAGGATTAGCAGCGGAGGTGGGGGCGGATGCTGATGAGGGAGTCGATGCGGAGGGTGGTGGTGGCAGGTTGGACTGTGCACCATTTCGTTCCTCGCTCGGTTGAGGCCGGCTTCCGGATACACTGCTGACCGAACTTGGTGGTGATGGTGGAAGTTGTATGGTTTTGTTGTGAAGGACAGCAGGATCCGGCTGCGTCTTCTTGGATTGGGGGCTGGTCGATAGTGCTTTGGATGACTTGGATGCTTTCTGTTCGGGCGACATGGCAACTAGGGAAGGGCCACCGCCCATAAACTGCTGCATGAGGCCACTCACATTTTGCTGCTTGCGGTCGGTATTGCTACTGCTTGAGCTGGAAGCAGACGACGCAGGCATATCAGCTGGATCTTTGCGGCTCGAGGAAGAGCGATCGGAGGGAGCTGAAGTAAACGAAAACGAGAAGCTAGGCAGCGAAGAATGACCGGAATAAGATGGAGTCGTAGCTGTGCTGGTGGTGGTCTGAGATTGGACGGGTGATGTTGAGGCAAGTAAGCTCTGGTATGCAAGGAAAGGATCTATCGACTTGGCAGTAGGAGTTCTAACGTGATTGCTGTAAGTAGGCGTAGTAGATTGATTGAAGGTATATGAAGGGGTTGGAGTAGACTGCCTATTCGAAGAAGAAGCGGTGGAGGTTGGCGGGGGACGAGTGGAGTCGATGCCATCGGCGGCGGCCGGGGTGGAAGGAGGTGAAGTTACCCTAGCTGAAGCACCTGCCAAGAGGTCGAGCAGCTTGTTGGAGCTCGAGGAGGACATATCCGAGCTCGAATTTGAGCGGGGTTGAGCAGGTGAGGGTGTCATGCTGTGCTATCCGAGCTCCTTCCCGAGCCTGCGTTGCTTAAGCTGGGCGAGGCGAGAGCTTGAGGGAGGGGGTAGGACTTGAGAAGAAGCCTGGAGCTGATGAACGGGCTTTGGGTAGCAAAAGCTATTTTTGGGAGATGGAAGGGAAGGGATCCTTTGCGAGGTGTCGGCCCTGGACGAGAAGAAGAGTGATTCGGGTAAGGTAAGGTGAAGTGGACAAGTGATCAGATAGGGCTGAAGCGGGAGCGATGACGAGAAGAAGAGGCAAAAAACTGAGCTCAGCAAGGCGACAACGAGAAGAAGTTGGCGCCCTTTGCTTACCCATTATTGTCCGTCGAGTCAAAAATAAATATTCTCGAAAAAATTGCCGATCTGAGGTCATAGCTAAACACGTGGCGATCTTACAAATGAGCTTGGTTGGCTCAGCCTCACGTTGCCAGATGACAAAGGTATACAAAGGTATTCATAGACCTCAGGTCTTGCCCACATGAGGCACGCAATGATGAGCGACACTGTGGCTACTGCTTGTGACCGCTTGTGTGGCTCGTGATCACCCTTTCGTGGCTCTGCTTCGTCGAAGAAGCAGCGCGAGCTTTGCATCGTTGTATCTATTCTCAACCTCAACAACGAAGCGGAGCTGATGCTTTGGATCGGGACCTAGATGAACCCCGATAGAGATCGTGCGAGGGGTGCTTTTGTTAGGGTGCTTTTGTTAGATTCTGTCCTGTTGAGCAACGAGGAGCTCTCTACAAGCAACCCGACCATGATCACAGTCACACTGAACAGCGACCTCAGCCTCTTATCTCATGCTTCAAACACAGACTACTGCATATCTTCCGGACACAAAATCGAAACGAAAGATCAACTTTCATTGAGAAAATGGTAAAAGAAACGAATGTGATGCGTGGACGTTCAAAGAGGTAGAAGCAAGACAAGAGGGTCATGGGCTGGAGGAGAACTTCAGGGCAAAATACGTAAAGCTATCGTCGCTTTCGTTGGCAGTCTGGAGCCCTCTTAGATCCAGTGCCAGTGCCAGTGCCAGCGCCAGTTCCAGTTCCAGTGCCAGTGCCCGTGTTATCGGTGGAGCCTGCAAGAGCACCGGAGCCAGGCGTACCAGCCGTACCGGAAGAGAGGGAAGAGTTACCAGAGCCGTAGCCCGCCTTGCCACCTGCCGAGCAGACACTTCGATCCCGTTTGTAATTGTCCGGCGCAGGCCGATTCTGGGCGTCGGTCTGACCTTTGTAAGCAGGCTGTTGGGCGTCGTCCTTTCGTTGGCAACCAGATCGGTCGATAAGCGACTGGGTGCATCGTACACGAGTAGGTGCTTGCTTGAGAGTGGGATTGTCAGCCCAGGATGCGAATCGGAACTTGCATCCGGGTTGGAGATCTTTAGGTAGATTGGCACACTCTTGTACGGAAGCCACTCCACCGCGATCGGCACCCCAATTCTGGGCTGGGGTTTTCCACTGCGCTGGACATCCCTTATCGAATGCTCCCATTCCACCACCAGGGATGGCAAAGTCAAAGTTGCCGCTCTGGATGTCGGATCCTGTGTTGATCACCTGGAAAATGAGTTTCGTGACCGGCATAGCACCCTCGAATTCGGCGTAAAAGCATCCACATTCAGTGTCCTTCTCCTGTTCGCCCGTAGCAAACGCAGCAAAGCCGTACCCCAGCCCATGGGCCGCAGTGTCCAGGTAAGGCTGCATGCAGCTGCACATGGCTTGTTCACCACCATCATCGCAGATGCTCTTGCCCTTGTCCGCCTCGTCCGAGGGGATCAGTGTCACTCCGTCCGGCTTGCAAACGTCCACAGGGTTGTAGACCTCCGCCTTTCCCTTCCACGATCCAGAAGGCTTGCAGCAGTCCCAGTATCGAGTGGCTTGACCAGCTTGAGCAACCGGCATCCAAGCGCCCAAAGCGAGAGCGGCAACTACAAACGAGAGGGTAACCTTTACTTGCATTTTGATCCAGGTCTTGCTGAGGCAAACAGAACCGGGATAGGAAACTTGGTGAATTAGAAAAAGATGGAGAAAGATAAAAGAAGGCGGGACGACGAGAGAACCTTGGACCAGCCAAGCTACAATGAGAGAAGAGCAAAGAAGGAGGAGAAGATGGTGATATGATGGGGAACAAGGAGGCAAGATGTTGGTCCAGGGTCGGTTCTTATAGACTTCGAAACCGGTGTGGCAGAGGCTTGCTTTGAAGCGTAGGATTCCGAAAGAGCTCGGGAGGTGATTCGTAACGACACGCAAACGCCAGCTCAAGTTCATTCGTTGCTCCGTTGTGGTTGTTACGCCTTTTTCAACGCCATCCGAGACTTGCATGTCTGTTGACATCAAAGTGCAAGAGAAAATGCCACCCTCCCAAGAGTGTGCAGACAGTCAGGTGGGTCGATACGAAGTCAGGAATGAAAAGCGTTGCCCACTTTAAATGCACCAACCACCTCAGCTGTGTTTCCGGAATTCCTAAAATACGTTCTGATGCTACAGCGAGAAAGCTCACGAAAGCTCAGCATGAACAATGGCGCCAGCAACCTCTCTCCACTGATGGATCCAGTTCGTGAGAATCGTGCCGTGCTGCTGCATCTTACGCACCTTGTGTCGTTGAAGACTCGTTCAGGTGGGTGCAAATGGCCCACCCTCTGAGTGAGTGGACGTACTTGCTCGGCAAAGCAAGCAACACACGATGCGCAAAATGTGGGCTTCTATCGCTCCAACAGCCACTTTACTGTATGCTCTGCATCTTGCAGTTAGACAATAAAACCAGCTTCCTGATTGCTTATGCAAAAACCCTTGGGTATACAACGGTGGAGAACAGGTAGAGAGCGATCAGCAGCAAGAACACAAGGAGGATGACAATGTTGACTTGACCAAACTTGTAGATGTAGAGCTCCTTGAGCTGTTCGAGATACTTGATCATGACTTTGCTGTCCAATTTGCTTTCACCCTCTTGACGCAAGCCGAAGCTGAAAGGGACTTCAGCTACACCGTTCGAAGGAATGTTTGCTTTGACGAGCAGATCGAGTGCGATCTTGAAGCCGTCGGCATTGATCGGTCCAGCCAGGTCGAACTTCTGCTTGGTGATACCGAAGAAACCGGACATGGGATCGGAGCATGCGGGTACGAGCGGCTTGGCGAGCGCCCGTGCGCCAGATGAAATGATCCTTCGGTGCAACGGCCAGTCCTTGTCCATCGAGACGCCTTCGCCGTACCGTGTGCCGAGTACGAATGGTTTGTGATCGTTCATCGCCAACAACAAATTGGGCACGGCTTCCGGTGGGTGCTGAACATATCGACAACGGTGTGATTGCATTCGAACGATGGGTTGTTGCATCAAATTGTCAGTTCCGACTCGGAGGATACCGATGAGCTTTCATCACCTCATCCAGCTCTACTCACCTGCAAATCAGCGTCCATGCAGATCATCCTTTGACCCTTAGCTTCCCTGAAACCTCGAACCACTGCCGAACTCAAACCTCTTTCCGATGTGCGTACGACGATTCGAACATTGTATCCTTCCTGTTGCAGTTGCTCGACGGTCTCGACGCTTCCGTCTCGTGAGTTATCGTCCACCACTACCACCTCAACCTCCTGAAATTCAGAAGAGGCTTGGGGATGAGATCGAAAAGCTTGAAACAGGCGTGTGACTAGTGGACGAAGGTTGGCATTCTCCCTGAACGCTGGAACAATGATGGAATTGGAGGAAGCCGAGCCCGAGACCGGATCAGCCGTGTTGGGCTGTTTTCGAATCTTTGTGGCCATATCGACAGAGTAAGACATAGATAGGTCTTTTTGTTTCCAAGTTGAGCCCAGCTCTGGCTCTGAACGTCTTTGCTGAGGGGAGAGCGAGGGATAAAAGAACAGGAGGCCAGAGGAAAGGGGGGATTGGTTAGTCGCTATCATTCTTCTCTACGCTAAAATAGAGTGTTGTTCTTCGTGTTGGCTGCATGTATGTGTGTCCCGTGCCACGTAAGTCTACGCCGGTCATTTTGAAGGCTGCTCAACAAGAAGAACACAGACGAATCTTAGAGTTTCCTGGATTTCCCTTATTCGGCCGACTTATGTTGGGTAGCGGCAACAACCACGAACGCAGATGAGCGGGAATACTCGATTTCTCCGCACTAAGAACGTGATGGATAGCCGCCTGCCAGTTTTGGCGTGGGCATTTTGCAAAATGACGCTCGGCTCACTCACATTTGGTGATGCAGGCGAGAGAAAGACCGCTTCGTTGTGATCACGGTAAAGTGGAGGGGGAATGAGAAGGGGAGATTCTATCCGGTCAACACGGACGAGGCAGTACTTCGTATATAGCACGAGATGCTTTTTGCATCGTCACGATTATCATCATCATACCCCAACTTCACCCTCCTTACACGCACAAACACCTCAACGTAGTTCAAAACCCAGAACCAGTCGCCCAAGATGCCAGCTACCGCAGGTTCGTATGCACCCACCCTCCTTCGCAGCTCTATGACGTTGGGTCAGCTTTCGGTGCGGAAGCCGGCGCTGATGTCGACGAGACCTCTGTCGAGCCTCCCCACACAACCTATTTGGCATCGTCCAGCGTCTCCAAGAGGCCCAACGTCCCCAAACTTCCTAGAGTTCCGCCAACACTTCCAAGTCTCACAACATGGGCATTCTGTCTCATTCCAACACTACTTTCACACTTCTCCTACCTCCTCCCTTCCTCCCACTCCAGAAACCGCCAGCTACCGATTCAACCAGTAAGTCTCGTTGCAAGGTCATTTGCATTCGCTGGAGTAGTCCATCTCATCTCATCTCATCTCATCGGCTCTCTCGTCCTCATCTGAAACAGCACCATGATCCGAATCAAGGATCCCAAGAAGTCGCTCGACTTCTATGAAAACGTCCTTGGTATGGACGTCATTGACAAGCACGATGGTGGTGACTTTACTCTGTAAGTTGACTTTGGCAAAAGAGACCTTGTTCAGCATCCTGCTCAGCGATGATTGATGCAGAATCTGTTTATCTTCTCTCATTGCTTCCATGATGCTACAGCTATTTCCTTGCTTACCAGCACCAGAAAGGTATCACTCAACGAGGAGAGCGGGAAGCTATCCTTGAGCTTACTCACAACCACGGCACCGAGAACGATGCCAACTTTGCCTAGTGAGTGCAGCTTGGTTGTCCTGAGATTGGTGGCCCAATTAGGAAATATCGAATCTCACCGAAACACATCTATCATTGCTCTTCAAACAGCCACAACGGTAACCAGGAACCCAAAGGCTTCGGTCATCTCTGCATCGCTGTCGATGACATCCATGCCGCCTGTGACCGATTCGAGAAGCTCGGCGTCAAATTCCAGAAGAAATTGACCGACGGCAAAATGAGGAACATTGCTTTCATCCTTGACCCTGTAAGTGTTGTTTCCTTCCCGTGTGATTTGAGTTTGAAACATGTTACTGAATCTCAATTGTCGATCCCGTGATTGATTCCACAGGACAACTACTGGATCGAGATCATCGCTACCAACAAGCCCCAGTAAGCGTCATGGTCTCTGAACCTTCGTCCAAAATCAGCCAAGGAGCTAAAGACCCACGAGTCGTGTCATTTCCGATTCTTCTCAAATTTTGTGGCTGTAGAAGATCGCAAACAGCGAAGCAAAAGCTCTAGTAATGCAAATGTATTGAAACAAAACGAGCTCGGGTTATGCGAGAAGCGCTGATAAAGAATCAGGTCGACCGTCCGATACCTTCCAAAAAGCGTCGTACCACAGATTGGCCTTTCTGCAGGTTGACTAGGCGGATTCTCTCATCGGGAAGGTGAGCGCTGTCCGAGCTCTGGCCCATAGGCAGATGGACTGCTGGTGCTCCCAGCTCCTTCTCCAAGATTGCGATGGCAGGAATGGAGCCTCCTTCTCGAATCGAGATGGGTTCGGCCGCCCATTCTTGCTGCACTGCACTGTGGAGGATTTGGAAGAACTCGCTTGACGTCGAGCCCAGCCACCAATCGGCTCGATGTTCCACGCTGACTTCCACTTTGTTGCTCGGCCTCTTCTCGTCGGGAGTCAGAGAACGAAAGACGGTCGCGACGTGATCCCGCAAGCTGTCTTCTATGGAGGATAAATCTTGATCGGGTACGATGCGGATCGAGACGTTGGCCGACACGGAAGAAGGAATGACCGTCGAGTTGCCTGGACCAGAGACGCGAATGTTGTGAACTGAGAGCGAAGGGAAGCGCCATTTGGCCATGAGCGATGCAGCTGTCTCGGCATTGTTCGTGCTTCGAGTTGCGCATGATCTTTTGAGTTGTGCAATCGAATCGTACAGCACGCTTTCCTCTGATGTTACAGCGCGCACGCCGTCGTAGAACCCAGGCAAAGCAACCCGATCGTTGCTGGTGAGACTGGATAACAGCTTGACCATGTCTACCATAGGTTCCCGAATAGCACCACCTTCCACTCCGGAATGCACGTCTGGCTCGTCACTGGATACTTTGATCGTCGCTCGAACCACTCCTCGAAGACCGATCGTGAGACAGGGTGTATCCTCGTCAAGCCAGTACGAATTCGAGAGAAGGATGACGTCGATGTTTCCAACATCTTCCTTGTATTTGCGAACAGCTTCGATGAACCCCCCGCTGCCGTTCTCTTCCTCGCCCTCGATCAGAAAGACGACATCCGACTGCAATCTGCGCAGAGCAAGCAATTGACTCACGGCACAAGCTGCAGCAAGGATGGGGCCTTTGTTGTCGCTGATCCCTCTGCCGTAGAGGTATCCGTCGCGTCCGTCCAAGCGGAACGGTTCGCTGGTCCAGGAGCCTTCTGCCGCAATGCAATCGTAGTGACCGTAGAAGAGACATCGCCTCCTCTTTCGGCTCGCCATTTGATCTGTGTCGTCAAACATTACCGATGCACTCATACCATCATTGCTGTCCAGCTCGAATTCGGACTGAGTCGAAGACAGACTTTGCGATCGGCTACTAGCAACGCTTTCATCCTTGCTGCGGTTGCTTCGACCTCGATAGCCTGTGCGGTATGCGTTGGCTTTGAAAGTAGCCAATACGAGCGGGTTTCCTCCAATCTGGTTGGGCAATATTCGTGCCTCAGCTCCAAGCTCTTGGAAACAAGTCTTGAGGAAGTGAGCCGCTTGTCGGCAGTCTTCTCGGTTGTCTTCCGAAGAACTGATGCTAGGAATCGAAATGATTCTGCGAAGCAAGGACAGAAGCAATGCCCACTGCGGCGGTGACGAGTCTGAAGTCGATGGCACGGCTTCGTCCACGCCGAAGGGCTGAGAAAGCGTTGCTGGTGTCGTGGATGATGAGGAGGGTGAATCGATCGAAAAGCGGTCGAGCTCCTTTCTCCTTGAATCGACCGGATCTCTATTTCGAAGTGGGACATCCCAAATCTTGATATGATTATCGCTGGAACCTGTGATCAAGTGTGAGACTCTCGATGAATCTGCGTCTTCATCAAATTCAGACGGATTGCCATTCTCCTGCCCTCGCAACTTGACCAATGATAGCAGAATGCCATCATGAGCGTCGTAGCGATCGACGCAGCGGAAGGACCGATCCCACATTCTCACAGTACCGTCGGCCGATGCGGTGAAGAGGAAACCTTCTTCTGGACACGTTTCCAAGCACAAAACGTCTTCATGATGAGCTCGGATGGTCCGAACGAGGGTGCAGGTCTCCAGATCCCAAACTTCAACTTCGCCCCCTTGAAGTCCTGCGAACAGCGTCGTCTTCCAGGAAGCGAGAGCCATGACGGCATTGCCGTCGGCATTCGGGCTCTCAAGCGTAGCCAGAAGACTCAGACCAGCGGGTGTTGCATGCCAAAGCTTGATAGTTTCATCTCCCGAACCGGAGGCCAGGACAGTCGGGTGCTTGGAATCTCCCTCCAGAGTTAACAGAGCGAAGCAATACACGTAACCAAAGTGGGCACTGGGCACCGAGGAGGACGGCGGCACAAGCAGCGTCGGGACTTCGTCGTTCGAATCGGCTTGCTGGTGTGTTGTGACGGCCACTTCTGCCGGTTTTGCTTGCTTCACAGCGGAATGTGAGTCGTCGAGTCGCTGCGCCGCTTCTCGGAGGATTTTGTCAGTCGTCTTGGAAGACGATGAAGTCGTCACGGGAAGGTTTGGCCGTCCCGAGCCCATAGCAGTAGCATCAGGCTTCGCTGCACTTTGTTGTCTAGCTCTGTTAGGAGTTGAGGTTCCTGCGCTTCCCATCGTAGACCGACTGAGAGCAATAGGAACCGAATCGAAGAACTTGTGTGGCCGGGAGACGAGATCGGGCGTAGAAATGATCGGACTCTCGTGCCCGTTGACACTGCTGGAGAAGGGATTTCTGAGATCCGAGGTTGGGAGTCTACGGGGACCGAACCCAGCCAGACAGATCCATTGAATCGATGTGCTCTGGCAGCCGAGATATAAAGTCTCCAGATCGGCACACCACTTCAAGGCAAAGATATCGCCAACGTTCTCTTCCGCTGGGTAGATGACGAAGAGGGGTGAGAGGGTCGAGATCTCCCAGACCCGAACGGTATTGTCGCCCGATGAGCTGAACAGCCAATTCTTCTCCGGCGCCAGTTCAAGAGCCAGAACACTGCCGGTGTGTCCTTCCAGCCGAGCGCTTTGTTGGAAGGTGGAGAGATTCCAGACATCGATGCTGCCTTCTTGGGAGCCGCTGAAGAGTAGATGACTCTTCTCGTCAACAGCGAGGGAGAGGACCGACGATCCTTGGTTGATGGTGTGCTGCAATTGTGCCTCATTGGAGAGCCGAGATCGTTGGGCAAGAAGATCGGTCTTGGAATTGTTTCTATTCGTCAACGAAGCTCGCAAGTTGCTCCCACTGCTGAGGTTGTGCACCTCCGAGATCGAGTTCGACGTTGAGGCGAAGAAATGCTCGTAGTGGACATTGGGCGAGCACATTCTTCGGAGAAGCTTGATGAAGAATAGTGACTAGCTTGGCCGGGAAACCGCCCTCGCGGGTAGGAATCGACTTGGTTGTGAGGACGTAAAGGCGTAAAGGCGTAAACGATGAAAGGCGTAAACGATGAAAGGCGTAAACGATGAAAGGATGAAAGACATCCAATGAGAGGATCGGACGTCTCCCCTCTCTTCAAGCAAGCCAGGTGATAAATTGCTACACTCGAAATGAAAAGCCTTTGTGCCGCTCCGCGGGGTCGGCAGTGAGAGGCAACACCTGTCGGGGTGCTTGAATTCGAGCTTGTCGTGTACGGAGCAAATAGCTGGAAGGGATTGCGTATCGTTGGGGTGGTGTCATTCCTCGCATGGATCTCGAAGATGCAACAACTGCAGCTGCAGAATTGAGTGATGCCATGCTTTATCGCGAACATGTCCCGATGAGCTTTCCCGATCTTTTACAGTAGATAGGAGTTCCACAGGTTATTTTGATTTTTCTTTCTTTTCTGGGTTTTATTTTTTACTTTTTTTTACCGTATTTCTGGATCAAACTCTTTTCCTTCCTTAGATCGCTTCGTTGTGATTTTCTTGCCTTGAGTAACTTACTGAATCTAAGCCGCCGGACAGCCCACCTGATTTACTTTAGATTCCTTTAGTGGACAGAGAGCAGAGAGCATTATGAAACGATGTCACCGGTGAAGCATGCGAGCTCTCGCGGGGGTCGTTTCTTTGATCCCATTCTGTAGAGGTGGTGCCGCGCTTTGGTCGGGAGGCGAATCGACAAGCACGTCGCAGATCGATCCTACCGAAGCTTCGGAGATCTTCCGATTCCGATAGCAAGGTGCACCCTCAGATCAAGGTCGAAAGGCAGAGCCGAACTTTGTCCGCTCAAAAAGGGTAGCGTAAGGCGACCGAGCTTGAGAGCTGTCCCAAAGTGGCACTCTGACGCCTCAGAATGGGGGACTTGCAGATCAGAATTTGAATGAGAAAAGTTTGCATCGATGATCCAAACTCGCCTGGAACACAGAACCCTGTTTTCTCAATCGCCTTCATCATCATACAGGCCAAGGAGGTGTGTGAGGCGGAACTGACTCGGTCAATCAGATGTCTGAAGGACACAGCTGCCCAAGATCAAAGGTGCAGGACCGACGACGAGGCCATCATCGGAGAAGCCCTCCTGAATGGTAGTTGAGTTGTCTGCCCACGTCCTGCCGCTATATGGGCTGGATCGGATTTTCCAGAAGCATGTGCTCACTCTACCGTATCATCGGCTCTCGCGCATCAAAAAAGTGGCTCAAAGTCGAATTGCCGTGCTCGAGGAGATGACTGATTACCGACGGCGGCTGATGAGGCCTTTTTTCTCCGTTTTTGTAGCGGGGCGAGGTCGCACTCTTTTTTGTTTCTCCGCCCCATTATTACGTCTGGTACTCGTGCTCCTCGTGTCTTAGAATCCACCGTACCGTTTCTTCTTTGCAGTGCGGTAAGTCGTTGTCCCTGCCCGATGATGTCTTGTTTGTGGCTGTTTGGCTACCGTCTGCGCGCAAGAGATTGAATCGCTCAAGGGTCCAAACAAAACCTGAGGCTGCAAACTCTGATCTCGGGAATGAGGCCGAATGAAGGCTTACAATCACCAAGCTCATCTTTCTCCGCACTTTGTTACCTTTTCAAGCAGCAGAACGATTTTCACTCATTTTTGTTGGCGATACAGAGTCGAGTTTGGGTGACAACCAATCTTGTGTGCTTACTTCGCCCTGTCTCCCTTCATCTCACTTTCTACTCCATCTTTTTCTATCTCCTGAACGCCTTCACCCCGCCAACACACCCCTTACGCCGCAGAGCTGCGACCCGCCATTTTCATATACCAAAACGCTCCCAGGTCCATTGTCCACGACCAAGAGTCTGGTCCATCTTGACGTGATCCGCTTCGAAAGTTGGCATACCACAAGAACCTCAATCCTTCTCAGAAGGCGGATTTGTTCAACATCCTATCCTCCTTAGAGGTAGAGCAAGGGTGTTTCGTCCACTTTTAAGGATGCTGCCTACCGCATCGAGCCGTGCTCATCTCTGAGCGCTTAATGGTCACGGTCCGGCATTAGCCAGCATACTGGAGAAACTACTAGTACATACTATAGTAGACGAAAGTCTTCGGCTTGCCTTGTCACCATCGTCGAGATGCCCGCCATCACCTTCCTGACCCCGCCTGAACGGCCCTCTATTCTTCATATCTCTGCTCCCTCGACACCGACGACGGAATCAGCCATTGTCCTGAAGTCCGATTCGCTGACTCGTCCAACAAGTCAACACAGCGATCCCGTGACTGACCTGGAGCCACCGCCCTTGATCTTCGAAAAGCGGTCCATCTTGACCCATACCACATCATCACCTGAGGCTACGCACGAGCTTTTCTCAATCCCCGCAGTCCTCAGTCCTGATGCTGAAGCAACTTCATCTGGCAAAACATTCGAGGCTGTCGATCCGGCAACACATCAGAAATCTCTTCTGTCCAATGTACTGAACAATAGCAGCGGCACCGCCAATCGGAGCTCTTCTGTCATTGTCAATGGGACAAGCATCTTGAGGAAGGACCCTGAAACTTCAGCCAGGCCTGCCGAGACACGGTCAGAGATGCCACAGTCTCAGCAAGACGCAGCAAAGGCTGTCCCTCGACCCAAACTCCAGTTCATCGAGCCACAGAGAGATCCGCCGTCTAAAACCATGGCATCGATTGATGACCAGGCAGCTTCAAAGGGGAAGATGGAGCCTGCTTCAAATCTTCCGCCGCCGGGCGTGGAGGAGAATTCGGTCAGTAGGGAGCATGTTGAGCTCAAGGCTTCTGCCACCAACGTCTCGGTCGCAGAGATCGCTCCCAAGAAGCGCAGCCTCGTCTTCCAAGAGCACGCTGAAGTGCTCGAACGGGCTGCCGAAAGGGCGGCGAGGCTCAGTAGTCAAGCCTTGGAACACCACTCCGGCGTAGGCGCGATCAATCGGTCGAGACAGCACAGTACCTCCTCGGCAGGAGACGAGACGGGTTCGACTCGTTCTAGTTGGGCTCGACGAGGCAGCTCTCAAGGATCAAGTGCAGATACTTCGCCTGCCGCCGTTTCTGTCGGCATGGAAGGACACGTCTCAGATCTCGACCTCAAACCTGCGGAATTGGATGCCGTCCCTCATCTCACCAAAGCCCTCCTCTCACCAAGGTCGCTGCTCAGCCAGACTTCTGAACCGTGCTGCGTTGATCCTGCCGAGTCTCGACCTCTTTCCAGACCAAAGTTGACCTTCGTTGATGCTTCCGCCCGACCTTCACGCTCCGTGCACCGCTTGCCATCCAATTCAACGCTACCCGCCGACAAGAATTATGCTGCTGTACAGATGGCTCACGATCTGAAGGACCATCAAGCTCCGACTTCGACAGACGATGAGCGTGTCGGCGTGCCGGTATCGACCAAAGTCACGCCACGAGCATTGTCCTTTTCCTCGTGTCCCAAGCCAGACCGTAATCTCCGCCAGTCACCCGGTCGGACCCGTCTGCGTCCAAAAGCAAAGCTGTCGGCGAGTCCAGCGCCGCATACCCTCTCGTACAGGCAGCGGCTGAAGGGCATCAGGGGTGACGGTCCTCTTCGCTCACCTGCGCCTGGTAGGGACAATCTTCCATCGCCACGAATCGATTCCGAAGACGGGGAAGATTCCGAGCTGCTCTATGGCGAAGGCTCTGGCTACAGCGAAGACGAAGAGGATTCCTCGGAAACCGGTGATTCGGACAGCGACAGCCCAGAAAAAGACGACGAGGAACAAGATGACGATGCTGCCTCCTCAATTGACGAGAATGGGCTCTCATCTAGCAACAGCGATCAAAGCGAAGAGCACATCGCCGAGGAGCGAGAACAAGAGGAGAACCTCTCCGAAGAAATTGAGGAAGTTGAAGAAGACCTCGCGACGCAAAATCATCCCGAACTCCTCCACGGCAGTCTGGAAAAAGTTCTTCAGCGCAAGCTGTCCCTTATCCAGACTGCTAGGGAACAGGGGGGATCGAATTTGGCGGCCAGCCGGAAGAGCCTCTCGCCCACTTCTCCGCGAAGAGATCCGGCCAAATATCTTCAGCCAAACAAAAAGTTGAAATCGACAGAGATCTCTTCTCATCCGATGTGTTTCCTGCCCGATACCTTTGAGGACTCATGTCCACCGACACCATCCGAACAGGATTCGGACGCCTACGAACCGCCACGTTCGAGCCTTTTGCACGGCTGGCTTTCCGAAGGTAGCGCAGCTAGCTCACGTCGCACGAGCTGGCAGCAGCCTCCAGCTGTTCCGCATCTTGCCCGCACTGGGCCGACGCAGACTTCGGTCACAGCACTACCGATCTCGAATATGTCTTCACCCCGAGGCCGAGATCGTGCGACACCACACGCGGTGATGAGTGATGGAGAGCAAAGTAGATCGTTAGGAGGCAACGCCGCTTTCATTCTCGAATCTGCCGGATATCCTTGCTCACCGCCGCGTGATGATGCCGAGGCGGCACGTGCTGCTGCGACGAGCAGCAGGACTGCCTCGGCCATGTCAAAGGTGGACGCTCAGCTGGGCGTCAGCGCAGAGTTTCGCCCTGTTCAGCCCTTCCTCTGGCGACACGTGTCGAGTCAGCATCAGCCGACAGCGGAACGCCCGGCTTCGGCATCTGCCTACGCGAGGCGGGGTAGCAATCCGGCCACACAACTGATGGTAGGCTCCACTTTCACCAGTCCGGTTGGATCCTATGCTCGTGGCACTAGGACCCCCGTGCCCTTCGAGTCCGACCGAAGCGGACGTCCAAAGGCGAAACAGAGAGCCGTGTCTGCTTCGGGCCAAGCTCGAAGTCGAGCTTCGATCGCGCCTTGTTCTCGCGATGTCGTGATAGGAGCAACATCTCCTCCGAACGATGATGCCTTCTCCCATCTCAAGCATTACTTGGCGCAATCGCCGCCCAACGGTGCCAAAAGCACAAGATCAGCTGGTACAGGTGCGTCCACACCGGGATGGATGTCCGAGGGGCAGTCGCCGACGCAAGGGACAAGCAAGTACTGGAGTGAGCGGCTTTCTTCGCTCGCCCAGGCCATGACGGATGAGTTATCTCACGTTGGCAATGCTATGCTAGGTCACGACACAAGGGCTCCCAACGCCGATAATCTCACCGTGCAACGAGAGGTCGGGGCTAGTCCTCACGAACGACCACACTTGGCTCCCGTGGACTTGACCGTAGATGCAAATCAACCGCACGAAGCTTCAGCAGGCCGAGCAATCCACACCTCGGACACTCCTCACGAGGATGCTTCCTTCATCCGTGACGGGGTGTCTGAAACCTCCAAAGCGGATCGAGCGACACACATTGCGCAAAAGCCCAAACCGATCCGAATCACTTCTCCCACCACTTTGTCCTCGAATTGGAATTCGGATCGAGACGGGTTAGCAGCATCCAAGCAAGTGCTTCGACCAAGTCGCGCGAAACGTCGCCACACAACCGCAACACTTTCCGACTCTTCCAGCTCTTCTTGCTCCTTCCGCATAGAAAGACAAGAGATTGGCGAAGATGGTCACACTCGGCTGATCGTGGTGCAAAATTCGGATCAGCCGAAGCCTGGTCACGTTGGTACCAAGCGGAAGAACCGAATTCGCACCCGGTCGATGGAGTTCGATTGGGGCAAATGCAGGCTCACAGAAGGATAGTCCCTCCGCATCGGGGACAAGCACAGCTCCCAATCTCCCAACAATTCGGCCGCTCCGACCGTCTTGATTCATTTCACCATCCACCCTCCTGCTTATCTTTAATGACTTTATGAACAATCTTGCATGTCTCAGTATCATCCCATTCTCATCAGCATTAGAATCCTAACCTAGCATTCACACATATCAATGCATGTTCACGTAAAACACCTTTGGCAAGTGTGTACTAGGATGTGCTGACGAGCACACGATCTCTTGAATTGACTGCGTTTGAGCAAGGGTACAAATACAAGTCGATGATGTCATGCTAAGCTACAGGTACGACGACGTCTCGACCATCGACTTTGATTGCAGAGACCACTTTTTCGTCCTCGTGGATATCGATTCCCAACCCTTCCTTCAACTGCGTTGCGTTCTCTGGAATGAAACTGAACTGGAACTCTTCCTCATTTGCTGGTCTAACGCGTCTCTTGAAGACTTTGGAGAAGTGGTCAGTGACTAACGCCGCAGAGTCTTGGACTGTCATGGACTTGGACCCGGATGAAGCGGCGGTAGGGGATAGCCGATCCGCGATGCATGTCATGCTTCGACCGTGGATACCACAAGCAACGATATGCTTGAAACCCTGCATCGCCCTCTTCTCCACGTTGAGTGCGAATCCGTGACTGCTGATCCGATGACGTACTTGGATCCCGATACTTGCGATCTTGTGGTATTCGTCCGCCCACACACCCGTATGGTTCTCGGGTGGTTCGACCGTCTCGATCCCTTGCTCGGCTAACATCGAGATCAATGTGTCTTGGATCCGGTCCACGTAGCATCGACTGGCTAGATTCATGGAGCCGAGATTCAGTATCGGATAACCAACCAGCTGTCCTGGTCCATGATAAGTGATCTGCCCGCCTCGTTTGGTCAGATGATAGTCAGAGCCGAGCGATCGCAAGTGGTTTGCTACCATCTCATTTTCGTTCTCTTCCCTTCTCCCTTCTGTGTACACAGGTCTGTGCTGCAAGAGAAGCAAGGTATCTTGACTGGCTGTTTTCTGCAATTCTGCCTCGGTCGCATTCGGCTCGATCACTGTGTAGCCGGACAACGTGCCGACCGAGGACGACGATGTATCAGCCATTGCTCGGAGCGCAGCTCGCGCCTCAGCTCGTTGCTTGACCAGATGCTCCTGCAAAGCAAGGCCGAGACTGTACGGGACAAATGCAGGCAAGTATTGCACTCTGACCGGTTCGAGCTCACCACCGTCTCTTGACGCAGCCTCAGCAAGATTACAACTTCCTTCTGATGGCGCGAGACTGCCAAAGACCGTAGACGAATGCAGTGAACGAGCCACCTCCGGCTTCGTACGGGCCTGAATGCCTCGTCTTCGTGGCGTGATGATAGACGAAGGCGACAGCAAGGGTGGGAGCTTGGAGTGGGGTCGCGTGATACCCACTGGGCTATCCTTCTTGGGTCCCAGCAGCTGGTTTTGAGCTGACACAATGATAGCCTTCGTGAGGGCCACAGCTGGACGAACTCTGTTGTCAGTCTCTACTGGCCAGGATTGAGCAACGGAAGTGTTACTCTCGATCTCGGCATGGCAAGCCTTGTTCAAGATACGAACAAGATACTGAACCCGATGCATCCCAGTCGTAGACGGAGTCGATGTGACCGAGATAATGTCCGGCTCCCCGCCATTCGACGCAGCAGAGGCACGCAAGGCGCTTCGCAACAAGTCAGCTTTTTCTCCTGTAGCATCTAGGACGTTGGAGCGAAGCACATCTTCCACGATAGCTTTGGGGTCCGAGCATTCTGTAGAAGGAAGATCGAAGACGAGAGCGTCTCGGTGACCCTGTTGGATGACCGATTCCAAAACGATCGTGTAAGTGACATAGGAAGGCCGTATCCTCCACTTCTCGAACAAGTTGAGAATGACGATGGCAGCTGGATAATCGCGCTCGGACATGGCTGTTTGCAGAGCCTCGTTGAGAGTGCGACGCCCTCTGAGGTGAGCAGCATCACATTTAGGGGTGAGAACTTCGCCTTCGCCTGCACGCACGAGAGTTCTAAGGATGGACCGGGTGCTAGGAAGAGACTGAATCTGACGGCTAGTCATTAGGGCGCTCAGATCATTGTTGTCGCTGGTCGACTCTGCTTGCCGCTTTGCGATTGTCGTGCGCAATTTTAGAAGAGCACGGATCAGTTGAAGGCTGACCTGGGAGCTAGACAGAACTTGATCACCAATCCTTCGTAGCAGATCAGCTCCTTTCCAAGCATTGGCGCTTTTGGTCGTCTCAAATTCAATTACGAAGGCGAGCAGAGCGTCGTCAGCGGTGACGCCGTCTTGCATCATCTGACGGACTGTCTTTCGCACCTCGGTCGAAAGTCGTATCCTATTGCCTTGATTTTCGTCCGCTTGCATACTCAACTGCAGACCAGCTAAGTAGGTCAGGTAGGGCTGAGTTGTAAGCTCCGGTGCCCATTCAATAGCATCCTTGGAAGCGTGGCGGTACTTGTCCAGCCAGGTCCGAGCGCCGTCCAGGTCGTTCGCATTGAGATGCGATTGTACAAGTGAGTTCCACAGCACGACGTTCTTGCCCCAGCCATGCAAATCGATCTCACTGGATGATTCGTCTATCCTCTTACTAGCCGGATTGTGCCTCGCTTGTGCCCACATGGTAAGGAGATCGCGGGCTAAGTCGGGCTTGCCTGCTGTGCCAAAGATGAGAATGAGGCTGGACAGCATGCGATGGTTGATTCGGTTGAGCGAGTCGACGCTTGTTCCAGACAGCATGCCTTTGAGAGCAGCATCCGCGGCTGGGAGAAGATGTTGGGGCCGCATATGGTTGACGAAGGTGGCTAGCATTGCCGACGTCATCCTGGCAGTTATGACTATTTTCCGTTCGACGCAGGCATCGAAGACTACTGCCATGGCGTACATACATTGCTGGGGTATCGTCAAAGTCTTGACATCGATGGAGGGATCAAGTCGATATGGTCGCCATAGTTCCGTTGCTGGTTCGTGAACTGATGCCATGGACGATGGGCGTTTCGTTTGGTGAAGCTTACATTGCAGACGAAGTGCGAGCATGAAGGCCTCCATTTCTTTGGAAGTGAAGGGCTTGCGCTTTGGGTTGTTGAGATCGGTAGCAAAAGCGGTCATTGCAGACAGAATCCTGTTGAGTCCGATCATGCGGATGATCAGCTCGGTCCTGGCAGCGGCTGGCTTGATGCTTGGACCAGGCTGAGTCGAGGTTGAGCTGGATGCAATGGGTTGCTGTAGATCACGCAAAGCTGTTGACATGCGCAAAGCTACGTCTTTATGATCAGAGAGCTCAAGAGCTAAGGGCAATTCTTTGGCTTCCTGTTTGTTCGATGTCCTGATTCGAGGGCTGAGTATTCCAGATCTGGGAGAAGGAGGCTGCAACGAATCATGGACGATGTCTTGCACGAGTGGCCGAGAAGAAGAGGCGTGGGCTGCCGGCGTGGTGATGAGCTTTCTGCCAAGCTTCAGGCCGCTCGGGGGGATGGCCCGGGGCCTGAGCAGCCTCCTTGACATCATCTTGATGGACCACGAAGCTCCGAAGATGGTTTGTCAGATGCTGAATGGCGAGCAGAACGTCAAGTACGGAGAACGAAGAAGTGGGCTACTCTTCGGCTCAGCCTGCTGACCAGGAGGCTTCAGGGTCGGAACAACTCTTGCGGCCGATAAGAAGTTTTTGTTATTTTCAGCTAAAAGACGGAAAACAGGAAAAATCATGATGAAAAAAGAGGCTCTGCTCGCTGAAAAAAAGACAAGGATGTCAAAAAATGCGAGTGCGAAACAAAAATTTCCGATGCATAACCTGCACGGTTTCCAGCATTCAGCTGGTAGTCGAGCTACATCCAACAACATATCAAGACTCAGGAATAGTAGAAGTGTGCTAACGTTCGGCTCATACAGTGTCTCTATCGACTTCGTCAAGTCAACCAGAGCCAGTAGTAGTGAGACGCTCCAGTCCCTCTAATGCAAAGATTGAGCTGCCTTGCGCAACAACAGACTTTCCATTTGGTTCGCAGACTCACTTCATCCACTGTTCCGATCTTAGCTCCTACCACTCCCTTCATTCAACCTACCTTCTCACGCACTTTCATTAGCACCGCTCTTGGCCACATCAACGAAGAGATGGATCGATCAGGACAGCGAGGCGGAAGAGGTGGACCTAGCCGCGGTCGGGGTCGTGGACGAGGACAAGGTGGAAACCAGAAACGAGGATTCCGATCCGGCGGTGGACCTCAACATCAAGCAGCTCCTGAGACACCTCCTTCTCCTCCCCAGCCGATCAGCGACAGCAAGCATTTCACCGATCACAAATTCGCCGATCTGAAAGGCCAACTGGATGATCGATTGCTGTCTGCCATTCCTTTCCCGACCATGTCAGCCGTTCAAGCCGCCACTCTCACCACTGCCTTGTCTGGTCGAGATGTTCTTGCTCAAGCAAAGACAGGTACCGGAAAGACCCTAGCCTTCTTGATTCCTGCCATTCAGAAGTTATGCACACTTCCCAAGCCACCTTCTCCTGAGTCGGTTTCCGTCCTGATTCTCTCCCCAACACGAGAACTTGCCATTCAGATCGAGAAAGAAGCGCATATGCTCCTGTCCAACTTGCAGGGCCGATTCGGTGTACAGCACGTTGTGGGCGGTACCAACATCAATGCTGAGAGGACACGTCTTCGAAAGGCTCGTAAAGATTTCCTCATTGCCACACCTGGTCGATTGCTCGACCATCTCACCAACGACACTCCTGGCTTAGATCTCAAGGCTGCCTGCCAAAATCTCAAAGTCTTGGTGCTCGACGAAGCCGACCGAATGCTCGACATGGGCTTCCGCAACGAGTTGCAGAAAATCTTTGGCATGCTTCCCGATCCGGTCTCCAGCTCTCGTCAGTCGCTCTACTTCTCAGCCACCATTCCCAACTTTGTTCACGACGTTGCCAAACTTCGCCCCGACCACGCTTTCATCTCCACTCTCACCGAGGGAGAAGAAAACACGCATCAACACGTCCCTCAAGAATCTTTGTTCTGTCCCGTGACAGACTGCTTCCCTCGTGCTCTACAAGTGGTCCTCACCGAGGCCTCGCGATACCCAGAGGACCACAAGATGCTCGCCTTCTTACCCACTGCAAGGGCAACTTCACTTGCTGCCTCCATTTTCACCCAGCTTCGGAGCAGGAAAGGTTCCCCATATGCTAAGATGGGCCCGATCTTTGAGATCCACTCCCGAAAGTCACAAGCTGCTAGAACTCGAATCATGAAGGAATTCCAAGAAAGCCGCTCCGGTATCCTCTTCTCTTCCGATGTGACGGCTAGAGGCATCGACATCCCTGGAATTTCCATGGTTCTTCAAGTCGGGCTCCCCAGTTCTGCCGACCAGTACATTCACCGACTCGGAAGAACGGCGAGAGCGGGCAAAGATGGACGAGGTGTTATCATTCTAGCGGATTTCGAAAGCTTCTTCATGAACACGGAAGAAGTCAAGAAGCTTCCCATTACGCCTTTGGAAGTGGAAAAGATGCAGCGCGAAAGCGGAGTCGATTTGCAACAAGTTCGTAACGATGTTGACGAGGCCATGCGATCCACTGATCTTCAGACTAGAGCGCAAGCCTATCAGGCCAATCTTGGATTTTACAAAGCATACTTGAAGGCGATGAAGTGGAATTCGCAGCAACTCGTGCTCGCCAACAACGACTACGCCAAAAACGTCTTGCACTGGCCTGCAGAAGGTGACGGAGTCTGGAAAGCACCTCCTCTCCTGGCCAAAACTGTAGGCATGATGGGTCTGAAGGGTGTGCCAGGCCTGCACATCGTCAAGCAATTACCTGATTTCGGCGGTGACAGCAGCAATAATGGTGCTCGTGGTGCTATGGACCAGGGGCCTCAAACCAACACGAACGGCAAACGGCGAAGCAACCATTCCGGTGGCAACAACATGAAACGACCCGCGCAGAGGTCCTAACTTCTTCTCTCTAGACACTATAGATTCATCGTGGACAATGCAAAGGAATAGAGGCATCTTTCTTCCATTCAGCGCCGCTTTCCTGCTGTGCCGCCTCTGAGTTTGCTGCGTGTGTTGTGTCGAGAAGAGTTCGTCAATTATGTTGAGATGTAGCGAGAGAGACCACCTCGGAAGTGATCGCGAAGAGTACTGGACGACAAGTGGGTGAGTGAAGTTAGGGATGCTTGCACAACTCTTGCCAACACGGACGTTCCGAATGAAATGTATCGCTGAAATGCAGCAACCCACCCTAACAATCGAGCCTGGACTTCAAGGAGCAGCAGACGATCACATTCTATTGTGTCACTTCATTTGTGTGATCACAAGTGATTTCGCTGGCAGCACCCTTGGTCACTTGCTGAGTTTCGGCACGGTTTCCGTTTGTTACGCCTTTATTCTTATTTCTCGATGATGATACTAAGCACGATTGGATACGACGACACCCATCGCTACCTGTATGTGTTCGCATACTCGGTGACTTCCTGCCATTCATGTTGCTCTCCCACCGAAGTCATGAATCTGTATAGTTCCAACAAGCATAGAGCCAACGTTCGATTCAAGCAAGTCCTCTGGCCGGTCCATACGGGGTCAAGAGCTGGCACTGTACCGTCCCACCGAGGGACGATGATGTTGTAACTAGATGAGCTTCTGTTGTACAACGTCTTTCACTGTTCTGCCTCATTCTCACGCCTTATGAAGGGCTTCATTCAGCTTCCTGTGACCAGTGTACCTTGAAGCTTGCCCCAGGGATGAGCATAAATAGCAGTCCCTTCCCTGGCGAGTCGTCATCTTTGCCAGCTGTCCCTTCACTATCTCACCTTCCTGTATTCGCATCAAGCAGGCTCGAGAGTCGTAAGTGTTCCAACTAGTCCAGGTCCTATATCACAGCAGCCATCTTCTCTGAAGCGGAACCCCGGTCTGATCTTCCGGCCTTTTCTCTCGAATCACTCCATAGATGATGCCTCTCGCCTTCAAGTACCAATCTCTTTTGAGCATTGTTCTACTTTCCCATGTCCTCCTAGCCGTCGCTACCCCTGTTCCTCAGGCTGAAAAGTTCAAGCGCGGTGAAGCGGAGCACAAGTTCAACAAACGTTCTCCTTCTCCTTCTCCTTCTCCCTCCCCCAAGACTGTCAATCACTATCACTACCACAACGGCCCCCCTTCAGGTGGCTATGGCGGTGGAGGTGGAGGTGGTTTCCAGAACGCTGGAATGGGTAAACAGATCCTCGGTATCGGTGCCGCAGCTGGTGTTGGAACACTTGCCTCATCCGGAGCTAGCGCCCTAGGCGAACATTTGTGGGGACACCACGAGAGCGAAGGCGAGGAAAGCAAAGAAAGTGGCAAGGAGAACAGCAGCAGCGGCGGCGGCGGAGGAGGTGGTGGTGGTGGTGGTGGTGGTGGTGGTTCTTCATCTAACACCCAAACTTCTCCCATTACTCAATACGTTCTTCCGGCCTACCCTTACGGAGGATACCCTTACCCTCCCCAGTATCCTCCTCAATACTACAACTACCCTGGACCGTACAGCAGCCCTCCGACTACCAGCTACTACAGTGGCTACACGTACCCTCCTTCCGGCTACCCTCAGTTCTCTCCTCAGACCCAGCCTCAGATTTATCCCACCTACAGCTACAACACCCTTTACACCACTCCTGTTGGCGGAAACCCCAACATCAACTACAACCAAGGCTTGCCCAATCTCTACAGCAACAATGGAGCTCCGGTGGGACTTTCGGGATCCTATTCAGGCAACGCCGGAGCTGTTGCTGGTGCTGGAGGAGGAGCCGGTTCTGGCTACGGTTACACTCCCGGCTACGGTGGTGGCTACGCCCGTGGCTCCAACTAAAGTCGCTCTTCACAATCAGTTTAGCTTCTTGTCTCAACTCGTTTCTCGTGGTCTGTGTGCAACAACGAAGTCTTTCAAGTTTCATTCCTTTGGTTCCCAACGTGTTGCCGCCGACACAAACACCTTCTCTGCCTTCTTCCTAATCTATCTCCTGATTTCTTTCTCGAAAGATGGGTCACACGCTTCGAATCGCACTCCTTGATCTTCTGCGTGAAATCTCGTTCGAAATCGTGTCATTGATTGCGTTTTCTCCTTTTGAGTGTGCGATGCTTTACAGCCTGAGACGTATCCCCCTGGATGTCATGAATGATGCTGCAGCTAAGCAAGTCCCTGTGTAAGCTAGTAGGATGAAGAAAGCGATCGAATCGCGCGTGTACATGCTCTGTATTGACACGTTCACTAGTCCTGTGAGAAGATTGGCAATCAAGAAAATGGACAAGGAGTGCCGGTTCAGATCAGACAGGATCCGCGGCGTCACTGTCTCGGGATCCGAGAGACTTGTCGACGCTGCAGTGCGTGTCCCTGTGTTGAACACTGATCGGCCTTCGGAGCCTGGATCCCGTCTAAGGTCGAAGTTCGAGCCTCCGTCACTATGCGAGTTGGTGCTGCTGACAAAAGAGTCCGTTGATAGGCGTGAAGATGCCGTATCCGTAGTCGCGTACGTGGCAGTCAGCTTTTGCGAATACTCTATGGGCTGCAATAGCCACAGATAAACGAGGACATAGCAGAGCAAGAAGGATGTATTGAACGCTGCGACCCATAGCACGTACGGCAAGTTTGCCAAGCGTCGACTCGTTTGCAATCCCAGTAAGGATGCTAGGGCGTATACGCCCCACCATAAGATGGCAAAACTCGCTAACACCATCGCAAGCTTCCCCGTCTTGGGTCTCGACCTCCTTTTGCGCAGCTTTCGATAGGCAAAGTAGGGATCCAGAGGGAGGACGTAGTGACCAAGATCGAGGCCCAAGAAGAAAATGGAGAGATACCCGGGCAAGCTGGTCAAACCCTCCTTGTTCTGTGAGGCCAAAGTGTTCCTTGCCAAAGTGTTGGACAGCGCCCAATCCTGCAGCCAGGTCAAAGAGAGCAGCGCCTGATGCACAGCGGACAGGGTGAGGCCAAGCACGCTGTATCGGATCGACTTCGAAAAGGGCCTCGAAAGCGTGGCTGCAAAAGGCAACAGTGCAAGAGTGATGAAAAAGTTCCAGTGAACGCCATACTCTGTAACGTGCTCTGGATATTCGACGCCTTTGACCATGATGATCCTTACGGATCCAAGCGCTAAGAGGGGCAGACTCTTCCGCAAATCCGAGATAAGCTGAGCTCTTAGGGGTTTAAAGCGATTTTGGGGACTACGGAGGAAGGGCAGAGCTGAGATGATGCCCAAGGAGAACACAAAGGATCCCACGCCCATGTCCATCCAGCTGGTACCCCAAGACTCGCACTTGGAGAACTCGCGCGGAAAGACGGGAAAGTCGACAGCTAGGATGGAGATGATGGTGACGAGCATCATATGTGCTCGATAGACAGTCAAAAAGGGCTGAGTACGGACAAATGCGTTCCTACTGACGTTTTTGTTGCTTGGCGGAGGTATCGGATGCAGCGACGAGGTGCTGGTTGGCTCGGCTGCGATGGATGCGGACGCTGAGGGATTCATGAGAGGATGTTTCGCCTTCGCCAAGGGATCGATGACGCTCCTTGCCAAAGGGGATATGAGCGAAGAGTTGGACACTACTGATTGGGCATCCGAGCCATCACGCGAGTGCTGTGACTGGTGAAGCGAAGTAGCTCTTCGAGCTGCCGAGTCGAGGCTTGAGGATGAAACAGGGAAGATGGCTGTTGATGCTGTATCTGGAGAGAGCAGTTTTGTGTTCTCGGGGCTGCGAAACGAGTCACCTTGGTTGGTGAGCTGTGGGCTGTCGCCTCGATGGTTGATATCTGCTAAATAGCCATTCTCTCGCTTTGACGACGATGCGCTGGCTTCACTGTAGTAGGTAGGCGGAGCAGCTGCTGCATGAGCTGCATCAGCCGCTGAGTCGATAGATACACGGAACGGGATCTCTGTATCGTTCCCGGTCCGGGCCACTTGGGCAAGTATGCGGGGCACATTGTCGTCTTCGTCAACTTCGTCCTCGTCGTCCGAGTACTTTTTCGACCAGTGTCGTTTCTTCTTGCTGGGTACTCTCGAAGACGCGGGGTGCGAGAATTGGGTGGCTGGGGGTACGAGCTTGAACAGAACTGCTGAAAGTGCCAGTAAGGTGATATTGGTCGCAAGCAATCGAGATGAAAGGATGGTCTGACCAGAAATCGCTGGGACCACCAGGATGACGAATTCGAGCTGCCAGTCGGAGAGTCTGGACAAGACCTTGAAGATGGTGGAGAACACTGAAACTCCCAGGTATTCAGGCCTCACTCTCTCGATATCTTGCAAGAAACGTAGTCTTGTTGCTCTGAGAACGGCCCAGAGAATGTAGGTGGACAACATCACTAAACCGAGGATGTTGACCCTGTATATTGAGCTCCCGGTTTGATCTGCGATCCAAGCTTCCTTTACATCCTTATACGATGTGGCGGACGATGTGGTGATTCCATAAGCAGACCCACTGGCCTGATGATTCGATGCATGTTGATGTCGATGTAAGGCGTTGGCGATGGCAAGTGGGTCGTGTTGGCCAGTGCCGCCAACCGCAGGGTCCATCGCGAGATGGCCCCAACTGCTCCTTGCTACGGCGAATGCGAAGGTTGCTGCTGGGTTCTGGCTCTTCACAGCATCATGGTCTCATTCCTTCAAGACTGCTTAGAAGTTATGAAGGAAAGAATGGCACGGTATAGAGAAGCTGAAGTATATGGGGAAGATTGTGCATCGTGGACCGATTCCTTCTGCCTTGTGTTTCTCATGCGAATCCCAAAAACCAAAGCACGCGAAATGTCGTTGCAGCTTCCTATTTTTCGGTTGTCCCGAACGCAACCTTAAATCGCCCTTTTGTCCGTAGATTTGCTCTAACGTCAAGGATACGTCTCGCTCGATCAATGATAGTTCCCTTGCTAGCCTTGACTCAAACCCTAGCCCTCACTCCAAAACTATGGCCTTCCCTTCCAGGCCCTGATATCATCACCTAGATTTCGTGCTCTGAGGTTTTGTAATTTTGTTGTTTGATTTATTTAATAATCTGTAAAGCCGTTGCCAAAAAATGGTGTTTTAAGGCTAAAACGGTCAAGCCGTCCTCCACTTTCGGTACAACCTGCATGTCTCGGAAGCTCCTTTTTCGACTTTGATGGTATCACACGAGCCCCTTGTCGCATATCACCTGCTACACTCTCCGCGATCCATTCTCTAAGCGTGTTGCCTTCAGCCACCATTTCGATCCTGACCATCACAATGTGCTCTGAGCAAATAGGCGAGCTCTACTCTTGAGCATTAACCTCATCTACAGCCATGAACGCTTCGGCGGATCCGTATCTCTTGGCATCGACCATTCTCACACCGAATGAGCACCTAAAGATCGCTCTGGTAGCCAAGGATCCTCAAGCTCAAGACTCGACAAGCCTAGCAGCTTCGTCTACTATCTCTCTTCCTCAAGATAACTCTGCATCGTTCTCGAGACGCTCTCAACGCATTTTCGTCATCGTTTCAAACGTCGGCCAGAGCGTGGAACAATCATGCATTTTAGTGTTGAAGCCAAGGAACAAGGATCCTAACACAGCAGCTTTGCTCAAGGTGATCCCGATCTTGCCCGACTTCCGTGTCGACATAGGACAGAAACGGCAGGAGCTGCTACTACCGAAAGGTGATCCGATCAGCGGCAAGACTCACACTTTCGGACTGCCCTCCATCCCTCGATCTCTGCCTACTGTCCAGTCGCTGTTGGAGACGGCACTTCCCGACTTCTTTGGTCCGAGCAAGTCGGCTAGCTCCGACTCTGAGCTTACTTTTACCTTCACTTATGGTTCTCAGAAGGCAAGCGGGTGTACGAGCGACACTGAAGGCCTGAAAGACTTCTTGTCGGTTCTACGTGATTTGCTCAAAATCGCTCAAGATCACCACTTCTCTTTGGCTACAACCCATCAGTGGCTTTCTGCATACACTGACGACATTCCCTCCCTTGGACAAAAGCAGTATCATGCGACGAAAGCGCTCGAGACTCCCGTGTTCTCTCGATTCTCAACTAGCGCTTTTCGTCCCAATGAGGCAAACACGGAAGAGGTACCAAGACCCGTATCCCCCACCTCGGGCGAAATCAGAATATCATGCGGAACATTCAATGTAGGTGGCAATTGGCCACATGATGATAACAATACCATTATGGGTCTCAAGAAGTGGCTAAAAGCAGACGAGGATCCCGATCTCATCGTTGTAGGGTTTCAAGAGGCCGACACTTCATCAGGCGCTTACCTATACTACTCTCCAGCCAGGGAGGAAGCTTGGACAAGGGCTGCGGTGCAATCTCTTGGTCGAAGGGCGGGTGAATATGAGAAAGTTGCTTCGAAACAGCTCGTCGGGCTTCTGATCTTGATGTTCGTGCGGTCCTCCTTGAAGGATTCGATCAGCAACGTCGCAACGGCAAGTGTCGGCGTGGGCCTTGGAGGCTTCGTAGCAAACAAGGGCGCCGTCGCCATTCGCCTGCAGATAGCTCGGCGGACATTTTGCTTTGTCAATTCTCATCTGTCAGCATTTGAAGGATTGCAAGCTATGGAAAGGAGATGTTGGGATTGGAGCGAGATCTACAAAAGATTGCGGTTCAAGCTCGTCCGACCCAGACATGACGACTTTTGGGAAACACCTGCCATGCAAGGATCGATAGAGGAGCAACCTGCGCCAGAGGAAACCTCGGAGGATCTCGGTGATCTTTCCGTGGAGCATTCTATCAACCCTTTCCAAACGGCGCAGGATGCCGATAAAGAGTCGGTGAAGGCAAACAGTGCGCAAGGAAGTACTGGAGATGAAGCTGAGATGAAAGAGACCCTGAATGGAGATGGACATCCACAAGCGGATGAAGCGCCAGACGAAAAAGTCGAGGCGGCTTTAGAGGCCAAGATCGACAACGCAATGAACGAAACGCTACCTGTCGAGGACGTGATCTCAGACGACATCTCCGCCCAAGTGAAAGCTTCTCCCAGTATGGAGCAAGTGGAGTTCGCCATTATGGACCACGACATTATCATCCATTTTGGAGATCTCAACTTCCGAGTGGATATTTCGCATTCGGAAGCGCATCGACTCATCCATCAGCGTCAATACGCACTCTTGCATCGATACGACCAGCTCGAATCTTTGCGAACTTCTGGATCGCTCTTCGACGACTTCGAAGAAGGTGAGGTCAAGTTCGCTCCCACTTACAAGTTCGACAAGGGAACCGATCGGTACGACACCAGTGAAAAGCAACGGGTACCGAGCTGGACCGATCGGATCTTGTGGTGCGTGACACAGGAATGGGAGGATGTCGGAACCGAAGACCTGGAATCCCTCAAAGTTGAGGAGGACGACAGGAAGAAGATCTTGAAGCAAAGGAAACAAGGCCTTGTACTTCAGAGCTACGAAAGCGTTCCGGAGATCAAGTTCAGCGATCACAAACCCGTACGCGCAACGTTCCTGGCCAGGATCCAATAGATCATTTTCTGTCTCGACCAAGTCAGCGGACAATAGAGAGATGATTCCCGCGATTGCTTGTACCCCATTGCCATATACCCATAGACCAGAAGTCGGACCCGTCGAGCACTTGCTCAACATACCTCGCTTTCGTTTTCCCTGTTCGCATCTCTTTTGTTGAACGATCTTGTAATGTTTTGCGCATTCAAAGACCCAAACTTCGTAAGACGCCTATCCATCCTCTTCCACCCCACTGAACCCACTCTTTTCCGCTGTTGAGTGCGTTTTCCACGGTGGCGACAAAACCGGTTTCCCTTCCCTGCATAATCCGTCTGAAGTAGGCCTGGGAGTCTTGGAAATGGACTGTTTTGCCTGATGCGATGTGGAGAGTGGCCAAGAGGTACGCAGCCGAGAGTCGGGCTCGGGTTGTGTACCAGGAAGATGAATCTGGGTCTATCCAGCCGGTCTTGGACTGTGTTGCTGGATCGGTCAAGAGATGATGGATGAAACCTGACGAGAGGTTGAGCATCGGCACAGGGTTCGGCAGATTTGGTAAGATAGTTTGATGTGGAAGGATGGAGTGAATGCGGGAGGTTGTAGGAGAAAGTGTTGAAAAGGTGGTGATACCATGTATAAGATGGTCTTTGACGATCCAGGAGTGTCGTAACCTATCTTCTACAAGGTCTTGAATCTTGAGGAGAGAATCTTTCTCCTGTTGAGCAGACAAACTTGGGTTCATGTTGACTGGTTTCCCGGTATCCTTGTGAGCTGCTTCGTTTGTGTCTTGCGCTGCGCCGCTCAGCAAAGAAGATACGATCTCTTCCTGTGATCTGGACTGCACGACGGAAAGATTAGAGACTTGGTTCCATGTTCCAAACAGAGCCGAGTCAAAGTTGGTACTTGGACCAGGAAACAACGTATCTATGATCCTCGCTTTCGTGTTCGGATCCGCATCCCTGTCCATCCCCAGGGACCCAGACGAGGAAGGGCCAGATGGCTGTGACGAAAGAGAGTAGTACGCTTGCCTTGTGAATCCATAGGTTGGGATCTGAGAAACACTTTCCAGAAGTATCCTCTCACGGGCTGGGACGGAAGTCCCTGATGAACTGGAAGCCGCAGCAGACGATGTCGCCAGTTCCCTGAAATTTGATATCCTCCTCTTCGTGGACAACCTGAAGAGTGTTCTTGAAGAACAAGCCATACTCATTGCGTATGGCGTAGCAACCTGACGGTGTCGAGTAAGGGAAGATGATAGTCAAAGCAACAACACATCTCGAGGAGAAGGAATCACGAAAAGAGCGGACTTCCAGCCAGGACAAAAGTGGAGGGTTAGACCTGGATGTTAGATCACCAAGCATGGGTCGCACACACAGACTCAAATGTTTGATGATAGCAGCCTCAAAGGTAAAAGGAGATTCCATTGAGACTGATCGAGTGATGATCGGAGCAACGAAGGAATGCGATGTCTCTACTATACACCATACAATACACTCTTGTAGTCTCTCAGGATGACTCCAACACTTTCTGGACCCGAGAGACCGACCTCGCTGGCGACAGCAGACACGTACTTGGCTGGAGTGACGTCGTAGAGCAAGTTGACGACAGCGAGGTTGTTGGACTTGTTCCATTCGCTAACGTTGATCAGTCCTTGGTTCTGATGACCGGGTCCTTCTCTGATTGCTTCGGCCTCATCGTCGGGAAGGAGCAAATCTTGTGGATTTCCTGCCTCGTTCTGAACGAACGAATCCAATTGGACCCTTTCCGAGAACTTGTAGGTTTCACAGCAGACAATGACCGGAATCCCTTTCTCCTTGGCCAGCATTGCACAGGTGGACGTGCCGGATCGGGAGTAGAGTGCTCCATTGGCGAGCAAAGCTGAAGTTCCCAATAGTAACAGATCCGCCCTCGGCATCAGAGATGACAGCGACGTGATCAGCCCGTAGGTGCAAGGAATTCCAGCAGCCAACAGTACCGAAAGTAAAGCTTTCCCTTCCAGCAACGGTCTTGCATCCACCACGATCACCGAAAACCTGATTCCTTTCTGCCAAGCAGCTAGCAAGGTTCCTTCTACCACCGACGAACGAGCGAAAGTCATCACCACATCTCCGTCCTTGATCTTGGAGCCTGCCTGAGTTCGAATGATCTTGGATGCATATACAATACGGTCTCGAATAAAGTGATCGATACGCTCCAGAAGGTGCTCCTTGGCTTCGTCTTCCGTCAAGTCCGCCGAAACAACACTGATCTCGTACTTGAGGTATCGAACTGCCACTCCCTGAGAGGTCCCCATCGCTCTTGCGTCGACCAAATGTCCAACTTGCATAGATACCATTTTCAGCAAGTCTCGACTCAGCGCTTCACCTCGAGGCGTGGTGTAGTCCCTGATGACATCAGCCATAGCTCGAAGCAGTGCTACGGCACGTGTATCCGCTCCCATGAGCTTATACTCCGCAAGCTGGGTTGCCAGACGTAAGATGGAAGGATGGATACTGGAGCGGTAGGATGCAGATACCAAAGCGGATACGTGTGCGCTGTGACTTTTCGCTCTCGAAACGTTGCCGAACAGAGAGACGCTGGGGTGTTGAGATGCGTTTCTATTGGATCCATCTGCGTCGTTAGCCGAAGATTGCTTCTTCGCGCCAGAAGTAGATACAGGTGTAACGAGTGTGGAAGAGCTTGCTGCATTGACAGAGGACGAAGAGCCTGGTCTCTGAGATGGACCATCACGGGACTGTGGCTTAAGTTGCTTTTGTTGTTGTTGCTTGTCTCCACCGGCGCCTTTCTGACCGCCTGCCTGTGGAGGGCCTTTGGCACTCGGTTCGGAAGGACCTCTTTCAGCTACCTTGGCAGCTCGACGAGCTGCTTTCAGCTCCTTGGCTGACTTCTTATCATTTCCACCCTCCTTTGATGGCGTACTTGGCTTCGCATCCTTGCTTTGTGGTTGCTTGCTCGCGTCCGCGTTTGTGGGCACCGAGGATGAAGCTTCTGGTTGGACTGGGTTTGATGCCGATGACGAGGCTGAGGCCGCTTGCTTTTGTTCCGACATTGATGATGAGTCTGTGGCCTTTCTGTTCTTTTAGGATCTTGCCTATTGACCTCGCAGAAAGATATTGGACCGCAAGCAATGAAATGGGTCCTCTGAGGCTGTTTGGCTGATAGGCTGGTTGGAAGATGTATGGTTGGTTGGGAGCGCTTTCTCAAAAAAAAGTTGGCAGCTTTTCGGATCCGTTAACACGCAGCCTGAACCGCACGACTGAGCCGGCAAGGTCGTGATTGTTAGAGCGAAAAAGATGCCTTTCAATTCGGTGATTTGGCCTCGACTGAACGACGTGCTCGATCCTGCAATTGATCGCTGCATCGAGCTAGAGAATGGGACTGTACAAATAAGAGCTTGAGCCTGCTCTGCCAGTGTAGCGCTAATCTTAATTCAGATACAATGGTCGGCTAGGATCCGGTAGCGTGGGACGAATTTTATGGGCAGGTCTCCTTCACATGCCATGTAAAAGGCGCGGAGTTGACTCCTGATTGGCGTGCGGATTCCGCCGACAGGTCTGCTCAATAATGAAGTGTAAGATGCTGAAGAAGCCGTTCTCAGCGTGCGGGGGTAGCTGGATGGATGACTTCGATGCCGGACAATTCACCGCGATGTCTCCTGCACAGCACATGCCATTGACCTCCATGACGCAGCGGAGAGGACGTTGTTCTCCTTGCGCTGCAGCTGTCGACAATACGGGGTACTTGATCGAAGAGAACTCAACGCTAGGTAGCATGGTGGCCGGACTTGCTCTCTATCTTGGCCACCGACACTCGTCCATCATCGCCCTCATCACTCTACGCTTTAGCTCAGGAACGAGTCAAGGGTAAGGGAATCGTGTCGCGTGGACCACGAACCTTTTCGTTCGCTTCTGCGCCTCAACCCTCGCGACCTGAACTCCTTGCAGAGCGTAAACTCAACCGACAAATACTACTGCCTGTACCTTGAACTGCTTCTAGAGAGAGCGCAAGTCTCGAAATTCGAAACGAACCGGGATATTCCCAAGTAGACGACTCGTGTGCTGAGATATCCGCCTCGCTAGCCCCCTTTGCCGTTGCTTGTGGCGAGTAGCCCCTGGCAGATGCCAGCATGCCCGATGCGTTTGAGAGATCGAACTCCAGATAGCCGCTGAACGCGAGTTAACCGAAAGAAGACGGCCACGCTGCAACGCGATCCTGCTAGGACGAACGAAGAGCCGATGATCGTAGTGTCTTTGCTCAATTGTGTCAAGTCGCACATAGGTTTGTTGTTCTTTGGAGTACATTGTCAAACCACCTCATTCAAGAGATTCAACGACGTTTCTTCTATTGCCATTCTTGTGCAACCTTTCAGCTCCATCGTCGGACAACAACCGACAGGAAGGTGAATGGGATGCAGGGTTGGTGCTGAAAGGCTGTGCCAAGAAAACAAAAACTGATACTTAAAAGGACACGCCACCCACTGCCCAAGGACAACATCCTTTTTTCCCTTTGTCATCATCGTCAATTGTGACTGGACAATTGGGTGGCAAGCGAATTTACACGCAGCACACTAACGACTGAGAAGCCCGGAAGAAAGAGAAGTGTGGCGTCGCGATGCTGGTGTAGGCCTGAAAGCCCGTTGACAATAGCAGCCGGATATGGTCCAAGCTTGCAAGGCTGCACGTCTTTCGTGTCAACTGAGATTCACTGCTCTTGGCCATCGTTGTCTCAGCCAAACGAAAGTGGTCATTGTCCATTCGATTCGACGGTGCGCGGCCAAGGTCCAAGCACACGGACGGTTATTTTTGGTCTTTAGTCGTGTGGATCTGCACAAAAGGTCGTACAGTACGTAGGCACGAAGCATATAACAAGACAAGTCAATGCTGTGCAATACGATCAATGAGGCGCGACCTGGAGTGAAAGGCGTGGTATGTCTTCGAGCTCCGGAAGCGCTCTGAGCCCTGGTGAGAAAGCATTTAAAAGTCCCATCTCCGGAAGTCACGAGAGACGTTCATGGCAAGCGAGGTCACTGTAGTGTTGAAAGGTGAAACCGCGCCACTGCATGATCACCAGCAAGAGTGGTCAAAGGTGGACATTGTTTCATACGCCATCGCTATCAAATCTCGACTGTCTGGAAAGCGAGTCGATCCAGATATTCATAATCGACCAGGCCGCACGCTTTAATCAAAGACAAGTTCTTCCGATGCGTCAAAGGCGAACAATAAGAGCCGTGAGAAGGAAGGGATATTGACGACCGAGGCAAGACCAATGCCGACCCCAACTTAGTTGGTTTTCTATGCTTGCGCCTCAGCCATCTTCCCGAGACTGAGTTGTCGCTTTGGCTAGAAAGTTCTATGAGATTGGACAAGCAAAACCCACAGCAACAAGGGAAATCGGGCTGTGGACGTTATTGGTCATAGGCCGACCTGGAATCTTGATCGCAACTAGGAACAAGAAGGAAGCCTGCAACAAGCGAGCCGGCGTCGACAACGGGACAACGCATGTACGCCTTTTCGAGGTTTGGTTGATACGATGCTGCTCTACGGTCCAGAGAACCAGTTCGAACGATGTCACAGGGTCACGAATGCAGGACAGAAAGAGAAGAAAAGCAGAATGACACATCTGGCTGGCCAACAGATGGAGTGTCGTGCTCCGACACACGCTCCCTCGTCTGCGAGTGGGGTATGTGCCGCCTGCAATTTCGTTGAGCCAAATTGACCATTTCCGGAAATTGGCTCCACAGAGGAGACCGGCCGCTTCAGCAGCACACATCGCGTTGGAAATCAGTATGAGTGCTAGCCAGAAGGGTTTGTCTCGCTTAGAGGAAATCCAGAGCACATGATAGCTCGCTTCCACTGTTAAGCTGCCAGGCCTGCCCAATTTGTTGGAACCTCGAAAATGAAAATGGAGAGTCTAGATCCTTGTGTCCCGATAGACGGGTTGAAGCCTTGGGAAATGTAAAAATCATCTGTCCCGATTGCAGCAAGTATCGCCATTTCCCAGTCGGCGTTTGCTTATCTACAATCCAGCTTCCATCAGCATTTGGTAATGGCGGCACTCTTGCTTCGGCATGGTTCTTCGGTGCATCAGAGGGAAAAGGCAGGAAATGCCTGCTTCTAATGCTGATCGGGATGATGAGCGCGCAGATTGCAGCTCCGTTCCGACGGGAGTTTTCTGCGCTGTACTGTCATGGTGCTAAGAGGAGTGTATGTATGGTAGACCCGACTATTCAACTTGAAATTGGTTTTCCTTGTTTTGCGATCCGCCTTAACCTTTTCATGTGCATCGTCGAAGAAGCCCCGTCCAGGTCGGAGTCTCTCAATACACTGAGTCGTCACGTATCTGGCAGATAGGAAGTTGAATCAGGTGTCCTTCATGCCCTTTTTGGCTTCAAACTTTTCGAGCTCCGTCGCCAAAAAAATCCCTCTTGCTTTTCAGACCTAGAACCGGGAACTCGTCACTTTAGCTCAACCTACTTCGCTGCTCGTCGACACTTTTGACTTTCCGAAACAGCGGATGTCTGGGATTTGCAAAGCTGAAGAGACGTGGATCTTGCCAGACGCCGGATCGAGATCTCAATAATCCGCTTGCTTGATCGTCTCTTCCTTTTGTTCTCGAGTTGTCAATCTTGACCCTCTGTTTCTGGACAGATTCCCGTTCTTCTGCCAACTTGGGATCTTGGAAAGGGTCAAGGCACTCCGAGGAGGCTCCCTTTGAGTCGACTCCCGGATCATGCCCAAGCGAATCGCTTCACCGGGTAAGAGAAGACCGGGGCTTCGCTTTGACCTTGCAGAAGTGGTATTGTTGAGTCTCACGCGGACGGACTCGCCGACAAGACCAGGTGAAGCGAGAAGAAATACACCTCTCCGAACCGTCTCGCTTCCTGAACAATTACGAAAAATCGCGGTAAGCACAGCACAGAGTGATGGTTGGAGCAGGCAATTTTAAGCGAGTCGGGTCTTGCATCCACGGTTGCCACAATTTCCTCCAAGTTGTCCCACGCTATGCCCTGTCCTGCACCAAAGTTCGGGTTTTCCGAAGGAAACGTCTCCACGTCGAAACGAAACGATCAAGCAGCTTTGAGACTATCACTTTTCTGTGTGTGTCTAACTGGTGCACCGTAGCACGCTTTCCGGCCATGTGCGATGTAGAAAGTGTAATGAGGACAATCAGAGATTGGGAGGGCCCCAAATCGGCCCTTCTGAAACCTTTGTTGTCATCATCATTCTCGATGATCGTGCAGGACTACGTAGCAAGAACGGGGGAGAGGAGACAAGCAAGGAGGCGAAGGAGAAGTCGCAGGGCTTGTGGGATAAAATCAATCGAAAATAGATGGGTAGAGCTACAGGTCAGGGCTCCATTCTCGCAGTGTAGCTTTCGATCTCCGACGCTTTCCCAGCCTTCTTGCCGCTCTTTTCCCCTCACTCTCTCCGTCCTTCCTGAAATAAAATAAAAATACCATCATTGTCGAACCCTCTCTGACAAGCGTGGTTTCGACAGCGTGCTTTGATGTCTTACGGCCGGGCAAACGAAACCTTCCTTGTATAGCTTTTTGAGATGCTGTTCGAAACTAGGCGGTCAGGACAGCTTTGCCATCTGCAAGTGTACCGAAACTTGAACAGGTAGGTGTGCCGTGGAACGTCTGATAGGATGCCGAATATCCAGGGAAGCAGGAACCGCAACAAGGGGGCAAATTACGCCAAGAGCTCTTTCGGCTGTCAGGCCCCGATGGCTGTCTTTCATATCTGCAGTATGTTCAAGCGAAGAGGGAAAGATGATCCGTTAACCAATCAGACCGACATTCTACGAAACACGCACGACGCTACAGTACTATGCCGTCCAACAGCATACACCAGCGAAGTCGAGCTAGCTAAGCGAGGTACAGTAATTGAATGGGCGGGCCGGGGGAACAGGGACAAGGGTCTTGGTCCCGAATCTGCGAGCCAATCTCTAAGTTAAATGAGACTTCGTGAGAAATACGTAAAGCAAGCTTGCTGTAGCGAAGCATTTTCGGAACAACGGCTCGCTTGCGAGCTGCCTGAAACGTGGTGGTGCAAGTCACCCAAGAGACCCAGCATGCCGCGTTGCCGCGAAAGGAAGCGACGGTACCCACACACTCCGAGGCCTGTCATTTGATGGTTGATGGTCGTCGTCGTCGTCGTCAACCATGCACTCCAACCAAGCGTAAAGTGTCCGGTAACATAGAGACCGAATGCCTTTTGGATGGGTGAAGTCGTGTACCTTCATCTCGCTTCGAGTAGATCGGTCGTTTTGGCTGGTTGTAGCTGCTCCAAAAGGCGTTCTTCTCTGCAACGTGGCTGTTGTCTTAGTTGCCGCGACTTCATCTACCAGACTGTCCCACAGTGATCGTGTAGTACATACAGAGCACATCACAGTCTGTGCGATAAGCGTAACAGCCTGGATCGTAATCCTAACTTAACTTAATCATCAGAAATGCGCAATGGGAGACCGTTGCATAGAAGGACAGCTTTACATACGTTTGGTCGAGTCGAAGTCAAATCAATCCATTCCATTTCGACCTCGAATTTACAGACGCTGCTGTTCCGAACTTCATGGCCGTTTGGATTGTCCCGACGAAGTGGGTCCTTGGCTGATCCTGCCGTTCCCATTTTGCCATCATAACGGTGTTCTTTTGTGCTGGCTGAGTCACGCAGTAGCCCGAAAGATCATTCAGAAGAAACAGAAGAGGAGCAACCAGGTGATTCGATGGGATGCCATGAGCTGCTTGCTGCCACGAGGTCTCTCTTTCGCACAGGCTTTTCTTTGCAGCCCAGCGCCCCCTTGCTTGCATCTCTTTTCCGTGTGTCTTGCTCCTGCCCTCCTGGTCGGACCTGGGTGAAGTTCATGCTTGCCTTGTTTCCAACCCTGTTCCTAACTTTGCGCAAGACGTCCTAGCCTCACACTCCTCCTCTTCATGTTCGGTCTTCGCTTCCGCATCATACACGACTTCCTTTCGCCGTTTTGGCTTTTGAGCATTTTCTCACTCCGCCAGCCGCTCCGCTGTGGATATTTGGGTCGAGCTTTTTTTCGGGCCTTCTTTTCTTTGTCTCATTCTCGCCTGGCCTTGTCTTGCGCTCTCTTCAAACCCCGATTCGGTCGCCTTCTCGAGTCAACACCTCACACGCTCGTTACAGCACAAACGCACACTCTCTCACGCACTTTGCCTCTCCCCCCTCCCCATTCTCTGTCACTCCTCTCTCACGCAGACCGTCCCAATCACAAAATTCTGGCTCATCAAAATCAGTTTTGATGGCTGCTGAGATCGTCAGCCCTGGAACATCCTTGCAGCTAGAATCCCAGCCCCTCCTCCTTACTCTTTCCAGCAGCAAGCTTTGCTCTCCGACTGAACCAAGATCTCCCAAATTCCAGCCTGACAAGCTCTGTTGCCCTCGACATCATTGTCATCATCATCGCACAATAGTGGTGTCTACTACACTGTCTTATTGTCGCTTCCATAGTGATCCGCAACCTCCTCCTCCTTGCCGCTCTTGAACGTTTGGCCAAGTAAGGGCCATCATTCTTGTCTTCTCCGCCCGCTGCAGGCACTCTGTCTCGTTGCAGTTCCTGACCTCGATCCACACAAGTTTAGGGTCGTTCGAAAGTTCAGAGGAGGAGAATTGGACTTAGGGTTGGGGGAGTCAAGCTGTCTATTCGAGCCTTTTCCGGTTGGCAAGTTTCTCGTTTTTCCGCCGAGTTTTTGCCGCACTCGTCGTGTCGCAGCAGGCCAAGCAACTCCGCCTTTTCTGCTATTACACACTCTACGCACAGCAACTCCTTCTCTTCCCCTTCTGTACGCTGTACGACGTACGCTATTTGGTGGCTGGGTGTTACTCACGCTGTCCGTGTCAGCCCTCGGATCTTGGGTGGTTGTTTCCAAAGCCACCTTTGTTTGCATTCGTTGCCTCCCTTCCTTGTCCACTTCAACCTTCTGCACTCTGGCGTTTGCACTTGTCGCAGCTAAGCCACTCCATCTTGCTTCTGCTTCTGCATCCCGCCTTTGACTTCTGCAGTCTCACAAATCTCTGCTCCTCCTCCTCCTCCTCCTCCTCGTCCTCCCTCCTCATTCATCATCGCCTCCCTCCTTCCTCCTTTCCCACCTACCGTAAATCAGCTCGTTTCGGAATTGGCTGCTACCTATTCCGGTTCCAGCCCCGCTTGCTCGAGTTCGGTTGACTGCCTAGCCCTAGATACTTCCACCAAGTCACACACTCTTCAAGCTCCAATCCCTTATAAGCGTACTTCGGTACTCTACACCATCACTTCCACCCCTCTCTGGTTTCTCCTCCCCCCATCTGCTACTCCTCATCAGCACTCGCTCTCCCTCCTACTTCCTTCCGTCTACTTCTTCGCTACAATCTTTGAGCACACTCTCGTCAACCAAGGTCAGGGGAGCCGGCCCCCCTAGACTTGATTTTCTTTCGACTTTCTTTGCTTTGTATCTGGTCTATCGTCGCCACTGGTACACTTTCCCACCTCCTCAAGGACCTCGATTCACTCCCGACGAAACAAAGTCAACATGGATGTTTCGCAGCACATCCTCGCCCGGAGGGGGCTCTACAGTGAGCCTGTCCTTCCGTCAAGCGTGAACACCAGCAGTAAGTTTCGTGCCATCTCGGGCATTCCCGTATCGTGGGAGCATTCGTGCGACGTGTACTGACCCCGTGATGGTTTTGACTCTACCCTTCTCACGTCTTACAGACATGACCGCTGTGGCCGAATACTACGTAACGCACAAGATTCCGCAGCGATTCAACCCAGGTATCGTGGTCGCCTCGATCGCTGTCGCCGCTTTGGGCTCGTATGCAACTCTTCTGGTGTTGGGAAAACGTACTTCCAACAAAGGACGTAAGAACATCTTCCTTCTTTCGCTGGCCGCTACCACCATGGCTGCTGTCGGTATCTGGGGAATGCACTTCATCGGCATGCACATGTCGCTGCGCCCCATCGCTGGCGTCAACTGGTATATCAAGGTCGACCCCGGTTTCACCGTCCTCAGTCTATTCGTTCCCATCATCGCCCTCCACGCTGCTTTCTTCATTGTCGACTCTGCCGTCTCGTTCTCTTTCGTCCGAACCGCTATCTCGGGTGTCCTGACTGGTCTCATCGTCTCGCTCATGCACTACTCTGCATCGCTCAAGACCAACTACGCCGTCATCTACTCTCCTGCCCTGGTTACCGTGTCTATCATCGTCGCTTGCGTTGCTTCCGTCGTCGCTTTGGTCGGCTTCTTCAAGTTCCGAGCCCAGTGGGAAGACTCTTGGTGGAAGCGGATGCTCTGTGCCTTCGTCTTGGCCGCGGCTGTATCCGGAATGCACTACATCGGTGTGTGGGGTACGAGCTACAAGGTCAAGGCTACAGTGTTGGATGAAAGCAACGAGGTGTCTCTGCTCTCGGGTCGACAAAGGAACAACGTCCTTGTCATCGCTATCGGATGCATGTGCTTCGTCATCATCTGTTTCTCCATCTTCATCGCTGTCTCCGACATGCTCATCGTTCGAGATGCTCGAAGGAAGTCCAAGAAGGTCGTCGTCTGCTCGGCTACCTTTGACAAGCAGGGTCGGTTGCTGGTCAAGCCCGACGGCACCATGCCTTTGATGATCATCGAGACCGACGTCAACACAAGAGATATTCTCGATGCATTGGACAACCGCCAGCCCACGTTCCAGTGGCTCTACTCTCTGTCGTGGGATTGGGCCATCATCACCCCTTGGTTGCGGGCCATTACCAGCAGGTTTGCTGCCGAGACTCAGAACGCCCAAAAGAACGAAGCCATGTGGAAGAGCCGCGGAAAGAAGATGATCGCCACCGGAAGACGCAGTCTCGACATCAACGAGGATCGACGCAAAGGACCACAGTCTTTGGCCGACTTCCGAGACCGCTTCATCGATGCTGCCTTACACTTGGCGCAAGAGCTCGACATTCCATTCGAAGAGATCGGCGTTCTCTACGACCATGTGCTGCCCACAGGTACTCGAAGGAACGGCAACCTCGGTATTGGTCATGACAAGTTCTCTCCCTCGCGACAGTTCGCTGACGATGAGAGTTCTATCAACGGTCCCGTCCCATCCATCTTCGGTGAAGGAAAGGATCAGGAAGAAGGCGCTATGCTGTTCCTGGTTCGAGAACTTCCCAACTCGGCTGCGTCCACCGAGCGATTCCGACAGATGGGTTACCGAATGACCGAGACTCGATTCTTGGCTGGTGTCATTGCTGATCGAGTAGCCGTGCAAAAGGAAGAGATGGAGCCTCTGCTCGACTCGCTCAAGGTGTACGCCAAACGAGGAACTCGACCTGTCGTTCAGCCTGGAGGAGTCTACTGCGGTCTTTTCGGTGTTCGAGCTTCCACCTCCAAGGAAGGTGGCCTGGATGTCTTGGTGTACAACTTTGCCCGACATCAAATCCCAGCCTACCGACTGCCCGACGTTCAGTGCATCACGCCTGAGATGAAGACGTTCCTCGGTTCGCTGGACCAAGCTACCATGGAAGACGCCATGAAGGTGTGCGAGCGCGAATCGATTCGATCAGGCGAACGACGAAAGTATCTGCAGTCCATGTCCTCCGTCAACGTCGCCAATCATGAAACTGATGCGGAACAGGAGGCGGTCGAACTCATGATCCAGTTCCAGACCGCCCTCTTCATCGCCTTGGATGCGCTGCACAACTCGGTTCGATTCTACCCCAAGATCTGTCAAACCGCGCGGATCAGCGCCGAAGTGCTTGAAGTCCCTTCCAGTCTGGACGATTCGACGCCTCCGGCCGAGATGATCCTGGTCCAGGCGGTCTTGCCGGAAGCTAGAAGCATGCCCACCTCGTATTCTGCCTCCGAGGATCAACAGACGGTTTCGGACGTCGTGCCCACCGACCGACCTTCCCCGGCGACTCCTTTCGTCTTTGTTCCATACACGCTCTTCTCCAAGTCGCAGATGATGTTGCTCCGAGGTCGACAAGCCGACGACTTCGAACATGAAGTTGTCTTGGAAATGCGAAGAAGATACCCATCAAGTCTGCAGACTGAAGCTGAGGAGAAAGGTCTCTTTGACTCGGTCTCCCCCGCTGGTGGCCGAGCCATGCATCACAAGGATTCGTTCGCCAACGCTGGCCGATTCCAACCGCAGCCCAAGAACCTTTATGGCAGCGGCAGCGACGATGATGACAAGCTGGACTCTGCTAGCAAGTTCAGCGATGAGAAGGATCTCATTCGCGACAATGGACCTTCTTCTCCGATTAGCGGTAAAGTCAGCTTGCTGCCCAGCACCAAGAGGTGGACTTCCAGTCGAGGTAGCCGAGGCGAAGAAGGCTACGACTACGAACGAGGGACTGACTCGACAGCTGTTGGATCCAACAACATGCCTCGACGTCAATCGGTGACATCTTCTCGCTCTCGAGGTACCACAGCCGAAGATCACGAAATGAAGCAGTTCTCTGAAGGAGCTCTGTCTCGAAGCGACAGTATGTCGAGAAACGTTGGTTCAGGCAACGCAAACATGCAATCCTCCATGGGAATGCGACGATTCATCCAAGGACAGCAAGAGCTTCCATCTTCCAACGACAATAGTTCTTCTCCCGCCGGTAGATACATCCAGCCGGCGGACGACGCTATCACCGAGGAAGGAAGGGAAGTCGATATCCGATCCGTCTCTTCGCTCGAAAATGCTGAGAAAGAGTCGGGTGGAATGACCACCACAAACTCGGCGAGCACCGCAGTTGGCTCCACATCCCCATACATGTCTCAAGCTCAGCTTCAGTCTCCCAACGTCCGAAACTTGACGCAGGTGTCGGCGGGAGCCTTTGGCCAACCAGTCTACCCCAGCTCCTCGCAGCAACAAGCTCAAGCTCAAGCCCAAGCGGCGAGACATCGTCCTTCCACGGCTCCTTCCAACGTGCTTCGAAGGGAGATGAGCTTCTTACGACCTTCTTCTTCGGGTAACAACTCTGGAGCGCGTGGTAACGCAGCAGCCGTGGGAACAACTTCGGGTCGTCAACGTAGAAACCGTACCGCTGTGGGTGCTGGCAACGACGAGGGATCCCAACTTGCGAGACTCCAGTCCGATGGCTGGCACACAAGACAGATTCAGTCGTTGGAACGAAGTCCCGCTGGAACTGCGCTGCTGGGTGTCGATTTCTGAGCCCAGGTGTTCGCATTGCATTTTCCTGTTCGCCTTGATTTATCTACAGTAGTAGACCTGATCTCTTATACTTGTTCGCTATATAGGCCTTCTTACCATCACCAGAAAAGATCCTATAATATCACGTTCTCTACATTCGTCACCATCACATCACTTGTCTTGCTATTATCATCGGCTAGATTTGTGATGGTACCCCTTACCCTCCTCAGTTTTTTTGCGCATCTTCAGCTCTGTCACGTAACGGTCATCGTCATCGTCATTATTATTGTCATCTCAGTTCAGTCAAGTCAAGTCACTCTTGTAAACGTTGGTGTATGTAAACCTCGGCTTACTTTTTACTTTATCGTCGTCATATCCAAATAGCATTTTCTTCTGTCCTAGTTAGTTTTGTTATCGAGTGAGCGTGTGATCTGAGTTCGGTTGTGCCGGAGGTCACGCAGGAATCCGTGATCGCGGAGCCGGCTACCAAGTCAAGTCTGCTGTACGGCTACGACTTCGCTTCATCAACGACGGAGGTGTCATCTCGACCAATTGCTGCGGAGCCACCTGCAATAGCACCGTCAAGCTACAACCGCTGTGTGGCTGCTTCTAGGGCCAACTTAGTTCTCTAGATCTCCCCCAATATCGACTGCGAAAACAGCCTACTCTTCTCAAAGGCACTGACGGATCTGAACAGTAGCTCAACAGGCTTGGTCGGCATATCCGTGATCGGACCGTATCGCATGCGCTTTATCTCATCGGAATTGCCGTGTCCCGCTTATTGAACAGCTTGACTTCAACTCACGATGGTCAACTCTGTATCCAAAACACAAAAAGAACTTCACGCAGGCAAGTAAGAAAGCAACGAAAATTATATGTGATATTACAAAGTGTTAAGCATGTAGATAGACCGGGATTATCGGGAACGGTGGATGCATGCTTGATCGGTTACGTGTGTGCATGTAAAACTAAACTATCATGGAGCAGGACTGATCTGCCGACGATCCGAGGTGCACCATGACTACGATGAGCCTGTTTGCTGGTGAGCGCTCCCAATCTCGGTCTTGATCTTGTCAATCAAGAGTGGAAGGATGTTGTGCAACAGATGGTGATCGCTGTCTTGTCCATCTTGATCATTATTCTCCCCTTGACGTGTTTCTCTCTCCTCAGAGTGCTCTTGAGGTCCCACCGACACCAGAATAGCCCTTCTCAGATCCCAGACCTTTCCAACCTTGACCTTCAAAGCATCATCATCGGTTGTGTTGACAGAAGCAACGACTTGGCGTACGATGCGTTCGAAATTTGGAAGTGGCAAGAATTGATGCGTCGATTGTTCCAGAGTCCAGCTTTGAGAGTAGGCGGATGATGACCCAATTGCACCTTTGTCGATCTTCTGTCCCTTGCTCACAGCATCTAGTAGTTGCGATCCACTGAATATCGCATCATCACCGCCTGCACCATCTTTGCTTGTAGGCGATGAAGGTGAAGTCGACAACCCTTTCACCGGAGATCGAAACAGCGGTTGAGAGGCGTCACACAGTAACATCCTGGACTGAGACGCGATGCGGATGTCTAGCGCGTACCGATCTAGGAACCGAAGCCGGAACCAGGTGGCAGCTTTGATTTCCAGTTCGGGAGAGTCGGCGTCGTCCAAAGACTTTTGGAGCAAGGGCTGGACTTCTCGGATCAAGGGCAAGGTGTTGGTCAGGAGTTGAAAGAAGCCCCTCCATACCATCCTTTCATGTTGTGGCTGTTGGCTCGGAAACACCGGAGCCGAACGATTCGCAACGCCTGGGTGAGCCATAGAGGGATTGATGAGCGCTGCCGAGGCCATCATAGCAGCCCGGGCCGCGACATTGACAGTGCGACGCAGCTCAAATGCCATGGCATTATGAGGGTTGGCACGCGCGTGCTCGCCTAGGAACCACTGTCCTGCTGGATCTTCGTTGCGCTTGCCATCGTTCCCTTGCGCCGTATCGTCAACAGAGAAGGATGCAGAAGTGGAGGCCGAAGCTAAAGGAATGGAGCCAAATTCGACGATATAGCCTCCATTGTGAGCGATCGGCATGCCGCTGTAGGGTGAGAGTTCGATCTTCGGATCTTGCCAGCGGACGCGGACCAGCAATCGCCTCGCAACATCGGGATCGATGTCTAAACGCAGACTGGAGCCATAAGAGAAGACCACATCAGAGAAGGTGAATCTTTTTAGCTCGATCAAGTCCTTCGGCTTCCTTAGTCTGGTTCGGGATAGAAGAGCCCGTTGCTGCCATGCACGACTGGCATTGAGCACTTCCCGAGCCAGTTCAAACATCCTAGCAACCCTTTCCCACTGCATTTGGAAACTTGGTATGCAATTGTCGAGGTCTTTGGTTGAAAAGATCAAGATGGCAGTTCTATGATCAAATTCGATCCACGTTCGAGGTCTTACTGAATGCTTGTCTCCTTCTCCACTACCATAAGCTACCACCGCATGTAACCGCTGTAATCGCCTAGACTTCATCCGAAGCTTGATAAGGATTTGTACACACATCCTGTCCATGTCATCCCAATGACTGACGCGCAGAGCAACGCTTGGTTTGGCAAGATACCCTTTCGCAGGACCGAGTAGATCTCCTGCTCGAAGACATAGCGTCGGAACGAGTTTCTGCACTCCGCTTTCACTGGCGTCTGCTTTGTCGACGATCTCGGACGCACCCGCTCCATCATGGCCGGCTTGAACCTCGTCGCCCGCGGCCACTGATGGCGATGGTCGAGACGTGGTACTTCCGACATGCAAGTAGGGAATGCCACGCATGCGAAGCTGCTGCTCAACGCGAAAGTAGGAAACCAAGGCAACGCTGTAAGAATGAATGCTGGAAAGCTCTTCAAACGACAAGTCACCGCGTCCAAGTTGCTGATCGGCGTGGGCCATGGCGATGTCAGCAACGTGATCATCCTCGGCAGCGGCCCCGGACACTCGTTTTCTCTTGCCCAAGTGCTTGCTGCTAGTGCCTCTTCTAGATAGAGTTGCTGAAGCGATCTTGACTCGATCAAGCCATTCAATGGACTGCACCGCTGGTGAAGCCGTCCCGGTCGAGTCCATTATCTGGGCAACGCAGATCAGAGCGATGCTCACGCCAACAAGTTCCGACGGCTGGAGTGCGAGATAGTAGCTGGGAAAGTTGTTGCCGAGCGGCAAGAAGAGAAGCGGAGGACCATTGACAGCAATTGAGGGGCCGAACTTGGCAAGTTCCTGTAGACGGAAGTTGAGCTTCCTTACACTGCGTAATCCTACGTAGGAAGCCTTCCTTTCCCATTCTTCAACACGAGCAAAGATCTCGAGTCGGTGAAGAACATCCAGGATGTTTTCTACGGAGGCGTTGATGCGGTCCGACGCTTCTGCCAGACGGGCCAAGGCTGGCCGAGCTGTTAGGATTGGTGCAGTAAATCCACTTGCAGAGCTTGCCGTCACAGCGCCACTCGCTAGTGCATTGGTTGTGGTAGTGTTCTCTTCCACCTCAAGCAGAAGTCTGCCGGAGGTGGGATCCACATGAAGTCGCAGTGGTGGCATAACGGAGCAGCTGTCCTTGAGCTGGGTCAATGGTTGACGACTGCGGCCTTGAAGGTCGATACGAAGAAACTCTTTGCAGCTCGATTGGGCAGCCGTGTGGGAATTTGAATCAATCCTAGCACTTGCTTCTTTACAAAGGATGCAGTCTTCCGGACGCAGGAGTCGAGAAACCTGGTGCTCGCCGATCAAGATACGTCGTTGGAGGTAGCGTAACAGGGCAGCGGTATGCTTCTGAACGATCGACGACAGAAGGGCTTCGACGTCGAGATGATGGGCCGAGATGGAAAGTTCATGAGTATCTGAGTCCTTGAGGATGAGCGGATCTGCGTCCCAGACAACTTGGAGACCTCGACGTCTGACAAGCATAATGTCCGAGCCCTGCTTGAAGCCGCGGTTAGTGTTCTCAGACTTTTCGGAAGAATGTGCAGCTTCTTGGTCTCCCTGGTCATCATCTTCATCATGCAATAGCTCAGCCACAGTCTTGTTGGCTCCTTCTTGTTGGTCCAGATCGACGATGCTGATCCGAACAGTTCCACCGGCAGCCGGGCCATCAGTTCTCTGCGAGGAAGCATTCGCGTCGGAAATGGATAGCGACGTAGACTGTGCGTGAGTCCAGTAGTGCAAGATGAGGCAGCGAGGACGTTCGCTTGTTTCTATGCGAAGATTTGAGCCCCAGTTGAGTCGACACAGTTCCTGGGCCTGATGTTGCAGGATATCCAGTTGGTAATGAAGTGAACGTTCCTGTAGGAAGGCGAAGAGTCGGACGAGGGGTACATCGCGCTGTACCGGAGATGAGATGGATTGATCCGGGTTTGGCATGATCTCCGGAGCGACAGGGTCTTGTGCAGACCTTTGATCGTCGAGGATTTGCACGTCTTTCGTTTCTGTCGCTGCTGCTTTGCTTGATTGATCGGCTGGCGGTTCTTCTGGAGGATGGGCCGGATGAGGTCTCGGGGCGAGCTCTTGGTCACCCCATATGCGCAATCTCTCAAGATAGGCCTTTTTAGGTTTCCTCGGGAACAGCTTGATTGTGGAAGCGGCGCTGGATCCGGTTGCGGCGATATCGAACTTGAGATCCAGCAGCCACCAGCGGGCAAGGTCAGGATCGGAAGGAAGACTGTAGGCGTTGCTACTTGTGGACGGATCTCGGGTTGAGCTGCCATCGCCACTGGCGGTGAGTTGAGCCTCAAAGAGACCACGCACTCTGAAGTGCACCTTGCCATCATGGATGGTATACTCGGAAAGTGGGGCAGGGACGATCTCGGAACAAAGCATGCGAGTACGCAAAACATCTTCAAGTCGGGCGACGATCTTGAGGGCTTGGGTGTCGGTGAAAGGTTTGGGTGCGACGGCCATATCTTTGATGCTGGTGGGCAGGCGTTGATAAGTGGCTGTGCGTAAGACATCGATTGCGGTGGGCAGATCGGCGTTTCTCATTCGGGCGTTGGGAAGGATCTTGCGTACGTCGGAGAGACCAGCGAAGATGTCTTCGTGCTGCCATTGCTGCTCCGACAGGAGAGAAATGATGTTGCGAGCTTTTTGAAGGTCGGCAACATCGGTGGACCATCGGGCGAGGACGAGTAGCTTGATGAACTGTTTCCGAACATCGAGGGCAGAATTAAAGATCTTGGCACGCTTGGAGGAAGAAGGAAGGGAGGGGAGCGTTTCTGCGAGATTTTGAAGGGTTTCATATCCAAAGTTGGCAAGTCTTTCGACGAGAGCTGCCAAAGGAACCAGGTCGGCTTCTTCGAGTGGCAGCTCTTGTTCGAGTGATGACAGAGGGATATCGTGAACGAGATTGATTTGTTTCTGTTTGCCCTTGGAATTTGCGGTCGAATGGCCATTCAAGCTGGCAACAGAAGTATCGGGCGAGGAAGCAGCGGGAGGCAAGTGGTGATGCGAGGTGCCATTAGTGAAGGCTGGATTGAGCTCTGCCGAACGAGGGGTGGAGGCTGGAGGAACGCCGATCATGAGTTTGTGGGGTGAGGGGACCTTGTGCTTGTCCGCAATGGTACCATGAAAGGCCAAAGCGGACTGACCTTGGTGGGATTGACCATTCATGGCATGACCATTGGAGACGGCTTGACGCAGTTTGGGGGTGGAAGAAATGTGCGAAGGGTGTTGGGAGACAGATGGACGGTTGGAGGTGGAATGTTGGTTGAGATTGGTGTTCACATGTTGTCTGGACGCTGATCCATTCTGTGCGAGGGGGTTGGATGACATAGATCAGGCAAGGACTGCCAAGGATGTTGGGGTGATAGCAGTGTTGGCGTAATCAATGTGCTAGCGATCCCGGCTCAGGCGACCCAACAAGAAGGACTGATGAAAGTGGAACCTTGGATGCTCTCAGCTGAATGTGGGCGAGGGGAAGATAGACGGTTTCGTTGAGGTTGACTGGGTAGAGTGAAGAAGACAAAGAAGCTGGAGAGAGCCGAAGAGATTGGGGATGCCGAGTCCGCGAAGCGACGACAGATCAAACACCGAGACTGGACTGAAAACTGAACATGGACTTGTACTGAGTCCGAAAGAGATTAGTCGCACTTGACTGTCCCAGTCATACGGGATCCTTCGACCAAAGATCGATCTGACTCGGTTCAAGGGATAGGTGTTTGACGTTGGAGAGATGATAGACGATGGAAGATGGGGTTAGCGGAAGGGAATGGGAATGAGGGGGTTGGATAAGGTGAAGCTTCCTGAGATTTACGATGAATTGACTTGACGGTGATGATCGCAGAGAGCTCTTCGTCAACTTAGCCAGCAAAGTCGCGTCGATTTTTTAATCTCACACCTCCCACAATTTTAGGCCTGAGATTGCACCTATTTTTCCTTTTTCCGATTTGGGCAAGGGACATGACATGCTCAACGGCAAGCACCAAGAAGAACTTGCAAGAAGCGAGGTTTGTGTCAGTGCGTCAGTATCCAAACGTATCCTGACGACACAGGTATGAGATCTAACAACAAAACAAAATGAAGTCACCTTGGCAAGAAGCTCCCACACCCACACCCACACCCACGTAGAAGCAAAAACGCCGAACGCAGACAAGGGACGAGACCAACAGAAGCAGAAACAGAAACAGAAACAGAAACAGAAAACAGACCAACACCGTAAAGGCACACACACTCACACACATATTCACGTTCACATTCTGTGATTCGCATGTTGATATTTCACACAATTCACACTTCACATTTTATTCACACAGGTCTCAACCTCGACTCGTCAACCTTACTTTACCTTGACTGACCTCGTTGAGTTTCTCTTCTTGCCTCCTTCTCTGCCTCAACCTTCCTCAGAATTCCAAGAGGAGGAGAGGAGAGGCCAGGCCAGGCCAGGCTAGGCTAGGCGCTCCGAAGCGAGACCTCGAAATTCGAGCACAGCACACGACTGAACTGCGCTTCCTCTCGCGCTTGTAGTCGACACCATGGATTACTTCAAGTCGCTCAGCTCAGCTGCCTCGTCCGTTCTCTCTTCTGCAAGATCAGGTCCGCTACCTAATTTCACCTTGGGACACGAGCTCATCGAGTATCGTACACATACCATATGGTCGCTCTACTCTGCTGTCAAGAGGGACGACAACTCTCAATGCACCGTCCTCGCCTTCGATCTGTCTCATCCTCACAATGCACATCGCTCAAACCTGCTTCAGCTTGCAAAGAACGCTGCAAGGAAGCTCAGAACCACCCGTCATCCTGATGTGCTCCGACTTCTTGACAGTGCTGAGACCAGCACATCCATATACATCGCTGTAGAGAAAGCAACTCCTCTCTACAAAGTGTTAGCCCTTTCCGAGGATCAACGTGCCACGCAGCAACGACAAGATTGGATCGTATGGGGATTGTCGTCCGTCGTGAATGCCGTCAAGTTCCTTAACAATGAAGCAGCGTCCACGCATGGCAATCTCCGTCCTGAATCCATCTTCATTACCGCTTCGGGCGAGTGGAAGGTCGCCGGCTTCGAGACCCTCACTGCCCACGCTGAAGCGCCTCATGGTCTCCTCTACACCCACGGCTCTTTCATCCCTGATGCTGCTCGATATGCTCCACCCGAAGTTAAGCAAAATGGCTGGAACGTTCTGGCATCCATGGATTCCACCCTGCTGGACAGTTACTCCCTGGCACTCGTCGCCATCGAAGCTTTCAATGGTCCTTTGCCACCCCAATCCTCCAATGCTGCTCCTCCACGAGGTCACGTCCCCACCAGCATCTATCCCGTCTTACAACGCATGCTCGTACCCAACGCCAAGAACAGAATGACCACCGCCAAGTTTCAAGAATCCGGTGAAACCGAAGGCGGCTTCTTCAAAGAGAATACGCTCGTCAAAGTCGCTCGAGGTCTCGACGGGTTCCTGTTAGCCACCGAGAACGAGAAGGCGGCCATCATCAAGCTCCTTCAGGACAAGCCCGATTCCTTCACCCCCGATTTCCTCATGTACAAAGTCTTGCCCACTCTGGTCAATGCTCTCAGCTGGACTCCACCGCCTGGCACGATTCCCTCAGCAAGCACGCAGGCTTCCACGCTCTTGCCACTGGTACTGCGTCTCGGTCAGCCGCTCCCCAAAGACGAATGGAACACAAACGTTGTTCCGCACCTGCTCAAAGCCTACGCATCCCCTGACCGGTCCACCCGAATGGCTCTACTCGAAAACCTGTCTCTCTATGCTGAACGTATGGAAAACAAGACCGTTGTCGACAAACTTTGGCCCAATCTCATCACTGGTTTCAATGATTCAGTTCCCCTCATCCGTGAAGCCACACTCAAAGCCATCTTGCCGCTGGCGCCCAAATTGAGCGACCGGATCCTCAACAACGATCTCTTGCGAGTTCTGGCAAGAACCCAAGTCGATCCGGAAGCTGCTATTCGAACCAACACCACACTCTTGCTGGGTCGACTAGTGCCTCATCTTTCGCTGCAGACGCGTAAAAAGGTTCTCATTCCCGCATTCGCACGCAGTCTTAAGGACCAGTTCGTTCACGCACGAGTCGCCGGCCTGATGGCGTTGATGGCAACGGGCGACTCCTTCGACCATGAGGATGCTGCTAGGCAGGTCTTACCCGCTGTTGCTCCGTGCATGGTGGACAAAGAGAAGCTGGTCAGAGACCAAGCCGATAAAGCTGTCAAGATGTTCCTTGACAAGGTTGAGAAGGGCAGGACCAACATGCCAGATACCCTCCTCACACCTGAACAGATGAATGTGGCATCTATTGAAGGGGGCTCTGTCAATGGCGTCAACGGCAGCGCAGGCTACGCTTCCACCATGGCCGCATCGGCTGGAAGCGCAGCCACTGCCTTGGCCGGCTGGGCCATGTCGTCTGCACTCTCATCTCTATCCAACTCTACCTCGTCACCAGCGACAGCGGCGGAATTGCAATCCAACATGGATAACCGTACTAGCGCGCCCACCACTTCGAGCTTCGGATCTGCAACGTTATCGTCGTCGTCATCACCAGCACCGGCATCAGCGACAAGGCCGACGCAGCAGCAGCATCCATTGCCGACGTCGGCGCTTGCTGGCATTCGACTTGGATCTGGCGCTGTCGCTGACATCGATGATGACGATGGCTATGATCCTTACTCTTACACCTCATCGGCATCAGCGGCGAAATCTCCGCTGGACTACGATCTGGACGACGATGCGCCTTCAGCCTCCACGGCATCTGCATTCGCCATGCAGGAAGAGAAGGATCTGATGGATGTACACGACGACAGCGCAGATTGGTCCAGCTTCGAAGTAGGAAGACCCAAGAAGCCTGCTGCCGTCGGTAAGACCAGGATGGCGAAAGCCAAGCTTGGGCCAAGAAGGTCCAATCCTTCTTCTGCTGCGCCCGCATCCAGGGTCGGCAGGGGCCCGACGCCAGCTTCGATCGAAATGGATTCCAAGGCGGCCATTTCCAGAAGCAGCTTAGCGCCCAAAGCAGTAGTGGAAGAAGAAGCTGCTTGGGGAGACGCTTGGGACGGAGAAGCTGCAGCAGCAGCAGCAGCAGCAGGCTCAGCCACTGAAGCGGCTGATCCGACAGTATCATCCCGATTCGAGGGTGAAAATGGCAACAGCATGTCGGCATCCCAAGAACTCACCGCGCTGGCGTTCGACGCGCCAGTCCCGAGTTCGATCCTGGTCAGTCCTGATCCACAAAACGCTGAAAAGCCGTCTACCACATCCAATCCCAATTCCGAGCCCGAGCCCGAGCCCGTAAGATGGACTTCGATCGATGATGCTGAAGAGGATGAAGAGCGAGGCGGTGATGAAGAAGCGAACAAATCTATCACTGCTGCAGCGGTACCGCTAACAAAAGAGGAGAAAAAGGCTCAATTAGAACAGAAACGCCTTGAACGCCGTCTCCGTCTAGAACAACTCAAGAAGGAGAAGGAACAGGCAAGATTAAAGTCGATACAGGCCTTGCCATAGCCTTCAACAGCATCGTCGTCATAAATGTGTATGGACGAGTGATGCGACGGATTGGCCGATGAAACAGCGTTGGCGTCTCGACTCAACTAACGCATCAATCTCAAACGCAGCGGCACCCAAACCACAGACGTGAAAGAAGACCAAACAGCTGTGGCAGCATCAAATTGCGTTTCCGGCACTACGCCAGAAACCTTCCGTGAAGGACTGACACATACAACAAGTCTATTCTGCGATGTCAGAATGTGTGCGGACTACTCATGATAGGCTACCTTCGCTCCTTGGGTTGGGTGAGGTCTCTTTGCCGTCGACTGAATTCAAGCCCATACCCATAGCTTTTTGGAATCTTTCCTGAGCAGCCTGCTTTCCACTTGGACCTCCGTGGCCTATTCCGTATGGGTTTTCAGTGCTGTTTCTTGGATTGTCTAGCGGAGCGGGCAAGCTAAGAAGCTGGTGATGATGTGGGATGGTGCCGATTCGGTGAGGATCATCAACGTCAGCTTGACCTGTCGAATGTTGCTGTTGCTGTCGTCGTTGTTGGAGATTAAGTTGTTCCATCTCCTCCAAAAGTTTCTGCTCCCTTGCTCTACGACGGAAAGCCTGTAGTCTTAGCTTGCCTTCTTCCGATCTAGCTAGTTCTCTAGCTTCGTGTAGCGATTTTGCTGCGTTTAGATGATGTCGATCTGCTCTTTCCACCGCTTTCTGGGATTGTAGACTTAATCGAGAGTATTGCAGACCTGCTAGAACCCAAGTCACGACAAACAAAGTGGAGATGAAAATACCGTTGCTTGTGAATTGGCCGTTCCCGCCATTCCATCCTGCTGATCCAGCCCCTCCTGCTCCTGCTCGATGGTATCGGTACTGGTTGGAGTAAAAGTCGGAATTCTGCCAATTGAATTGATCATGTGCTCCAAAGCCGGGTCTATAACGACGGGTGTACCGCATATCTTGCCACCCACGCCATGGATCTCGTTGACCCCCGAAAGGTGAGCTATCAGAGCCTCCATTCCCGTTCCATCCATATCCAGATCGATCATAGATCTCTTTCTTTCTAGGGTCCTTCAACAGATTGTAAGCCTGAATCACCAATTTGAAGTTTTCTTCGGCTTGCGAACTCTTTCCTTTCCCTTTGGCTTTGCTTTTCGCGGACTCATTCTCGACTACCCCTGTCGCAGCTATACGATCCGGATGCAGACATTTGACTAGATCGTAATATCTAGACTTGACTTCGGATGGGCTGACGCTGCGACTAGCAAAATGGAAGATGTCGTACGGAGTAGGATTGGGAACGGTGGGAAAAGCAAAGTCTGAACTTGCCGATCTGGACGATGAAGGTGCAGATGACGAAGGGGAAGACTCCGAAGATGCCGACGCAGACGAAGCAGCGACATGTCTAGGCCGCTGCACCCGATGAGTGGTTGAGAAGGCTCTGGCTTTCGGTCGGGTGCAAGACATGCATTCGGGCTCTGACAATGATGAGCGTGAAGATGGACGGCGAGTTGATGTCGATGCTATTAATGGTGTGAGTGTCGTTCTGGAAGTTGAAGCCAGCCGGGAAGAGGAAGGAGATGGACTGTTTGGAGGCCAAACCGCTAACGACCTTACAACGGCTCTGGGAGCCACTGAAGACAAGCTTAGTGACATGGTATCGAGTTCCTGTGCTCCGACAGGGCTGTTCGGAAAGGAAGAGAAGGCGAGGAGATCGAGATGGATGATGCCGGAAGGTCTGGCCAATGTTGGGCTCGATTCAGAAGAAGTAGTCGCAAATACCGTCTTTGAGATAGATATCATGCGGTAGAGATGATGGAATCATGGCTCCTTGACAAGGTGCTCGAGTCGATGTGGACTTGCCCTTCGGATTGACCGATAGTCCTGCTATGTCCTTACAAAGTCAATCATTCAGAGCAGATGCATGGGAGATGGCGATGCTAGTGACCCTGCATAGTATGATGTCGAGTCGGAGACTTTCCGTGAGAAGTGTTCGCGGAGTAGCAGTAGAGTGGTGGGCAGGTGTAAGCGTGAGCATGTGAGCGTGACTGCGAGGTTGTGTGATTCTTCTGGCGGTGGCTCTTCTGGCGGTGGGGGACATGCACGATTAGCCAAATCTAAAATTGGCCCGACTTCGGCGCCTTTGGCTTCACCGCTAAAAGTCGCCGAGTTGCGGAAGTCTTCCGAAAATTAGCCGACTCCCTGAATCACACCCAAAGCAAGAGAGGCTCACGCGCCTCAGCCATCACTTCACCACCACAAATGATTCACGATATATGACGCAGCGAAAGTCGACGCCGCGCTTACAACAGAGATCGCAGGACGGGAAACTGAATGTGAGTGTGGATTACGGGTGCTCCTGATTTCGTACATGCGAAATACGACGTGTGAACACACAAGAGCTTTTGTGGTGAAATCGATCGAGCGAGCTCGAAACCGAATGAATGGGGATGCAACATGCTATACATATACACATAGATAGGGGGAGGACGTAAGTACGAGAGAGAACAAGATGGAGAGAGGTCAAAGCTGTCGCTTTTTTAGACCTTCTGCCCCAAACCTTGGAATTGCTGAGCTCTTCCTCGTCCTCGTCCTCTTCCACCGCCTCTCGCGGCAGATCCGCCTCTCCTCTCTCTTCGACCTGATTGTCCGCCTTCGCGATCCCTATCGCCTCCTGCACCGCTTCGAGCCTCCTTGCCTTCTCCCAGCTTGGTGTCGAGCAATCGCTCATTCTGCTCCAACATCGTGTTGGCCTTATCAGCCAGAGTCATGGCCAATTGTTGAACCTTGGTCAGCTCCAATCGGTGGAAGTCGACCACGTTGGCTGTGGGGTCCAGGGAAGCTGGCAATTCGTCGTTGTAGATCATCTTGGAGACCATCGACTTGACAACTCGCTCTTCAACATCGAATGTCGCGGCCAAGTGTGCCAGAGAGACCGATTCGTAGTACGAAGAGTACGAGAAAAGGTAGGTTCGCAATCCAACTTCCTGGATGCGCTTGGACAGCATCGCCTTCACCTCCTCTGATCCTGGCATCAGCTTCCAAATCTTGATCTCTGAGATGTATTCGATGCAAGCCTTGCAGTCGCCGTTCTGAAGCGCCTTGGTTGCCTGCATGATGTGGTCTCGTGTGTTCTCCGGTGGTCCAGAGAAGACCTGTCGATCCGTGTAGTCCAACATCCTTCGGAAAGGTCGAGAAATCACCTTCTTTCGCAATTCAGGATCGTTGCCGGCAAATGCCATGTTGGGCACTTCGAGCAACATCGAAGACACCAGGTAGATGCATTCCAACAGTTCCAGGTTGATGTGCATGTGGAAGGGCAATTGACGTTGTCGTTCCAGCTTCTCTTGTTCAGGGGTCATGGTGCTGAACTGGTTCTGCTTCTGGACACCTTGGGCCAGCAACTCCTTGACTCGACCTGTGCTGAAGATCTCTTGCAGAGCAGTTTGAGATTCCCTGATGAGACCGTTTCGGAAGGCGCAGATGCCAATCTGAACAACAACTCGGTTGTAGAGGATCTGCGTCGCTACGTCTGCCAGCTGGATCGAGTCCTGCAGATGCGACATGAGGAACATGTCTCTGGCGACGTGGTATTCGGCGTGAAGGGCGTGGAAGTAGATGTGGCACAACATGGCTCGGGTTCGAGGTCGCTCAGCCTGTACACCAGTTGCCTGGTAGAGATAGGTGCACAATGATCGGACCAAGAGCGATGGGCCGTCCTGCTGTGCCACCTGGGAGGCAGGTGGAAAGAGTTTGGACTGGAAGCTGGTGGCGATCTCACCAAGCGTGGATTCGAGCGCCTTGATGATGACATCCTGCTTGGCGTAGACGTGTTCCAACCTTCGCATCGTGCATCGCGACAAGGCGTCGATTTGACCAGCGCTCTCGAAGTAGCCTTGAGCCGATACGATGGTCTCGTACAGCTTCTTCTCGTCGCAGAGTCGGTCGACGTATTCGGTGGTGTGAGGGTCGATGTTCTGCAAGCTCTTGGTGAACTCGTCGTCGAGTCGGTCAACGAAACTGATGATGGATCCTCGAACAGCAACGGTGTCCTTCTCTCCGTTTTGACCAGGCACACGTTCCACCTCATCATCGTAGTCCTCTGTCTCCTCCTTGACAATGTATTTCTGGTTCTTCTTGAGCAAAGACACGATCTCGTTGATCTCCTTTCGAGCCGATTCCCACATTTCAACGGGCATATAGGCGGTGGCGGAGGCATTGTAGTCGAATCGAGCGGCGACGAGCGCGAGGATGACCCGAATCTTCTTGTAAGGTGTGTCGGCAACGCTGGAGAGGTCGCTCAACTTTCGGATCTGGTCCGTCTTGTCAGTGCTCTTCTTACCTCGAGCCTCCATGATGGCAGCGAGACTCTTGAAGAGGCCTTCCGAGGTGAACACCTCGGTTCGACCACCTCGACCGACAGTCTGGAAGTCGTCGTTGGCATCAGAGTCAAGGGCAGCGGCAAGTCGTTCCTTCTTGCCTCGGGAGATGGCGGTCTCTCCTTCCTCGACGGCAGGTGCGGCAGCAGCAGCAGCTTCAGCCTCGAAACCTTCAGGATCAGCGCGGTACTTGGCAACAGCCTCTTCATTCTCCTTGATGGCCTTCTTGATCTTCTGCTTCATACCGTTCATGGCCTTGGCAACAGGGGCCTTCATCTTCTTCTTAGCGTCCTTCTCCTTAGCAGCAGATTCGTTGAGGAACTCTTCGAGCTGAGAGATAGCCTTGTAGTAGAAAGGAGGGATCGGTTCGCCCAAAGTTTGTTGGCGCTCGATAGCTCGGATCAAGGCATCGTAATCTTTCGAGATCGATGTCCAGTCACCAGACTTTTGGGCAGACTCGATGCGGTGAACGATGGTCTGCATTTCATCGATTCTCTTGTCCTTGGCAGATTTGACCACCTTCTTCACCTCTTCCTCGCTGTCACTGTCATCACTCGCGGCTCCTTTCATGAAACGCGAAGTTGGCTTCTTGTCCTTAGGACCATCTTCGTCGGAATCCCCCAGGGACTCCTCATCCGAGTCGTCGTCAGAGTCGTCTTCAGAATCATCATCAGAGTCGGATCCTTTCAAGAAACGAGACTTGCCGGCGGCAGGTGTGGTGGTCTTTGGCTGCTCGTCTCCGGACTCGAGCTCAGAAAGCTCTTCTTCGGAAGAGGAGATCTCGGACTCGGAGTCCGAGTCGCCGACTTTTCGGAAGAAACCAGACATGTTGGATCAGCTGAGATTGGTGGAGAAAAGGGATCAACACTCCTGTTCAACTTTGGTCTCGGATGATCGAAGCTGAAGAGAGGGCTGATCAGAAGAGTTGAGACCTTGAAAGGAAAAGGAAGGTTTGAAGAACCGCTTCTCCTGTTGATCTTTTGATTGGTGGAAGGTGAGTTGGTCCGAGAAATTTGTGCGCTTGATCGACAGCAGGGATGCGACGTCGAGCTGCAAGCGTATGTTCCAAGAGACCGTAGGATGGGAAGGATGTAGATGTATGACAGAAGTATCAATGATCAGAGAGTGTCGAGCTTGATGGATATCACAGTTCTTGGATTTTGCTCCTCGTCCTTCTTCTTCTTTGTGTCTCGCCTTGCTCGTCCTTTTCTCCCAGAGTGGCCTCTCGCAGCTGTTCGTTTTTCGTTTCCTTGCAGGTTCTTCTCACAAGAAGTGTACAATTCGACAGATTTTGTAGCACATTGTATTCGAACTTTTGTGTTAGCAACTTAGCCATCAATTCAAAGTCTTCATCTTGAATTCGCGACTTCAAGAAAAGGTTTTCGCGCGAATGGGAAGACACGCGCCAGACGCCGCAGCTTCTCAACAGCTTCATCATACGCTCGTCTGCTCCCTTTGTTCGAGGAAGGGCAGGAGACTCTCGTAGTATTTTTGCACAGGCTCGGAAGACCCATTGCTTGAGGATATGGTCGCCTTCACGACGACACACACTTAGACCAAGACAAGTTGGTGTAAGTATAGGGAAACAAAGTGCTCAGCAGGAGTGGCAGCTGGAAACAGAGAGAGATACTCTGACCTCGAGGCAAGATTGCTTGTTAGATCGTTGCTTTTAATTTTTCAAATCCTCAGGCTTTCTCGGGCGATACCTATGAGAATTCCGGAACCGATCGGCCAAGGCCCGTCCTTGCAGAGCACGATTCAGCAAGCTCGACAAGCCAAAGCTTTGGGACGGGTGAGCCGAGAAGAAAGTATCGATTTCGTCGCAGAGCAACATATCGTCGTCGTCGAGACTCTACAACAGCCAAGTACTGCACTCCACACACGTTCTCCCTTCCATTCCGCAATCCTCACCTCATTCGTCACCTTCACCGACAGTTACGATGGCCGCTCGATTCACTCCCCGACTTCTTCAGGTAGGTTCCGACACATGTTGTAGAAGGGCTTTCGTTGGACAGCTCGGATACTCGAAAGAGCAGGCCAACAAGTTCCATCTACCGTCGCGAAGCAGACGACAACGTGCAGCAACAAGGGAAACACCACGCTGACATTGTATCGCAATCACTTCGCTTCTTCCGACCAGCAATCCGTGCGAGGCTACGCCTCTCAAGCCGCCGTTCGGGCTCCCCGACAGCTCGACGGTCTTCCCGGTAGGTATCTGACTTACAGCACAAGAGCTTTACCTAGAATCTGTCGTTCTCAATCAACTGAACAATCCGACAACCTTGCTCCATCGTGGAATCGCACTTGTAAAACCTGCAGGAAAGTACGCCTCTTCCGCCTATGTTGCCGCCCTCTCCAAGGACAGCAAGACTCTCGAGAAGGTCGAGGCTGACCTCAAGTCCGTCCAGGCCGCCCTCACCGGCTCCGAAGGCGCCAAGCTCAAGACCTTCATCGCTAACCCCACCTTGAGCGGCGCCGACCGAACTAAGGGTCTTGAACAGCTCCTCGGAAAGGGAAAGGCCGACCCTATCACCCAGTAAGTAACAGATGTTTTCTTTTCTGGGCGGTGTCATCAAGGAGGAGGGTGAACCTATAGGAATAGTTTGGGAAAACAGCAACATCAGTATTTTGGTGATCGTGAACTTTGGTATGGCAACCACATGGAAGATGCAATCGGCACAGAAGTCTAGAAGGGGCCTTATTGGCTCGGTCATGCTTGCAAGAGCTTCTGCTCTGCATACAACACCACAACCATTGGGGGCGGATTGCTGACATTTTTCAACCTATTGAATCCCGTACAGCAACCTCTTCACTGTTCTCGCTGAGAACGGAAGACTAGGAGACACCGAGAAGGTGATTGAAGGATTTTTCGACCTGATGACCGCCTACCGAGGTGAAGTTGAGGTCACTGTCACTTCTGCTACTCCTCTGGACAAATCCACCGTTTCTCGAATTGAATCTGCTTTGAAGGGATCCCAAATCGCCGCTAAGGGTAACGGCAAGTCCCTCAAGATTGTTCAGAAAGTCAACCCTGCTATCCAAGGCGGTCTCGTTGTCGACTTTGCAGGAAACACCGTAGATCTCTCGGTCTCCAACAAAGTTAACAAGCTCAACGCCCTCCTTGAACAAGGTATCTAAATTCATCGTGGTCCATGCTTTGAATGCCAACACCCACACACTTTACTCCATGCCGCACACTCCCAGAGAATCACGATGATCTAATAGAATATCATCTCGTCAGAAACAACATCGATTTGAACTGTGGCGGCTGCCAGACCCGCCTCCCCATCGCAATATAGCAAATTGAGATCACACAACCTTTGAAGATTACGGCTCCTCTTTCTTGTCAACAACCGTGATAGCTGTCATTCGTGGTCTGAAGGCGAGCGTACTGCGCTCGCCACGAAGGATCGAGCAACTCCATTCATAGAGCATGATCGTGATCCGCACGGCTTTGAGATCAAGCACCACGCCGTGCCTCGTAGCTCAGATCCTTCTCGCTCAACTCGCTCAGCTTCGAAGCACACAACACATGCACTTCTAACTTCTCTCACTTTATAGCCCTGAGGTGAAGATTGCGAGACGCTGATTGGAACTTCAGCAAAACTATTCCATTTCATAAGTCAGAGCGAGGTTGACGAAAACCTGCGAAGGAATCAGTGTCCGGGCCGAAAGATTATGGATTGCGAGGCAGCTGAGGCGATTAGAGCTCGGGCATGGGAGGCATCCAGTTGGGCTGTTGGGGAAACGTCGAAAGTGATTTTGAGAACCGTGTCAGTCATGATGAACGGGGTCTCTTGGCTATTGTGTGGCCAAAGAGAATAATCAATCTCGTTTTGGCAAAACTTACATCTTCCAAGTTCTTGAGGAGTTCGCTCTTGGATGGGACTTCCAAACCTTTCTGGACGGCGGGTCTAGCCTTGATCCTTTCTACCCAAGCCTTGACATTGGGACCGAGTTCATCAGGTCGAATCCCCGCAAATCGGGCCCACAACGCCCACGGGAAACAAATCATGTCGGCTAATGAATATTTGCCTTTTCCGTCTCCCACCAAATATTCGCGTCCCTCCAATCCCATTTCCAGAACCCCGTAGAGTCGTACTGTCTCATCGTGATATCTCTTGATTCCGTAGGGAACTACATTCTTGCTGTCTCCTGTAGCTTGCATTCTGAAATTATTAGCCTGTCCTTGCATGGCTGCGAACGAAAAACAACGGAGTGGTTAGTTTGACTCCTTTTCTGGGTGTGGAACGCTAAATTTGTGTTTTTTTCTCTACAGGCGATGGTTTGAACTCGTTCGTCACCATGTCACCACTTCACGGACTCTGAGTTGGAGTCATTCGTCGCCATTTCACGGGTCTAGAGGCTCATGTACTTACGTCCTTGTCCTCCCATTTGCCATGACATCCACATCACATCACATCACATAGAATCCGTTTTCTAACACCAGGGGGTGTCGTGAACTTCCGTCCCGAGGAGGAGAGGAAGAGGTGGTGGCTTGCTTGGCCTGTTCCATCGAGCCAGGAGAGGAACCTGCTCGATGGGGCCGCCTTCACCTTTGCGCTACCTTGGCAGGTAGCTTGTGGGAAAAGCGTTGAGCCTGGGGCTCAAACGCAGGGGAAGGGAGGACCGGCCTCCCCAGGTGGTCCAGAAGTGGACCGTAGGTCAAGAAGAGAAAAGAAAAGGAAAAGAAGAAAAAAGAAGAAAGGAGAGAGGAAAGGTCGAATGTGAAAAAGGTGAGATCTGAGGTCTGAGATCTGAGGGATAAGGAATTAGTCGGCGATACCGATGAAGGTAACGGAGTTGTCGCTAGAGTCAGAAATGATCGTGATATCTGGATTGATCGAAGAGGGATTGGAAACCAGAGACTCGTCGACAGATGTTGGTTCCAGGGGCGGTATTGGAGCAATCTGGAGTGAAGAGGAGCTTGCGGTGAGAGATGATATCGAGGAAGGATCGCAGGCAGTGACGGCTCTGGGGGCAAGTGGTCGGCGATGATCATCGGTGCGAGGGGGTTGGCTGAGGATGATCACGTCCGAGTCAGAGTCGGATGTAGAAGAGTTGTCGGAGTCGTCATCGGCTACGAGGAAGTAATGTTGAGCTGAGGTATTAGGGGCGGCAGCATGGTGTCGTGAAGTGGACGTGGACGCAGCATCATGTGGTTGAGGAGGCGGTGGGCTATCAGGGAGAAAAGTCAAGGGGATGGAGGTAAGGTCCCGTCGCGTATGAGAGAGAGCACTTCTTGCGCGATTGAAAACGCCGAGTTCGTTGCATGTTTCACGGAGAACTTTCATGGCAGCGGACAGGAAACGTTGTAGGTCGAGAAGGTAGGTGGGGCGGCGGTCCGAGTCGGCAAGGGAGCCTCCACATAAGATACTGCCGAGATCATTATGGAGACTCGGAGCAAAGTGGCGGAGGACGAGTTGGCGGGCATGTAGGATGAGGTGGCATCGGAGGAGGAGATGCTCTCGATCCTGCCAGGCGGCACCGCATTGGCACGCCGCCTGGGGATGCCCGGCTGCTGGAACTCGGTGATCAGCAAAGGGAAGTGTGCCGGAGCGAAACTTGAGCAGGAGCCATGTAAGGCGCCAATTGAGCCCATTATAAGTGGCGAAATTGGTAGGTGAGAAGGTTGGTGAGACTTGCAGGAGGCTGCGAGAGGCTCGGAAGGGCCACGAATGATTGTCAAAGGCGTGCATGGTTTGCTTGGCCCATTCGCTGATCGTAGCGCCACTGTAGGCTGGTGGAGGTGTATCCGGTTCACGAGACGCGGCTTCCGCAGCCAGACGATCAGCGTCTTCATTACCTGGCACATCAGAATGGCCAGGGACCCACCAGAAGCGAATCGGGATAGCAAAGCGTGATCGGAGAGATGCAATTTCTGCGCGAATCTGAAGGGTTAGATGGCGCAGAGAGCGTGAGTCGGCCGTCCAAGTGCAGCCAAGTCGCTGAAGTGCCGACTGAGAGTCCGTGAAGACGTCAATACGGTTCCAGCCGCGATGGCCTGGTTGGGGTTGGCACAGGCGCAGGCCTAAGAGAATGGCATGAAGCTCGGCTTCAAGAATGCCCCAGCGGTCACCGTCCAATCCCGCTAGGGATTGCAGCCTTGTAGGCGGGTGCGAGGCAATAAGGAGGCCTGCTGCGCCAAGTTTAGCGGGATGAGGTGGAGAGAGAGAAGCAGGAGAGTAAGAGCCGTCAGTGTAGACTCGGGCAGCGAAACGGGTGGAGGCAGACCGGATGGTTTTCTCCGAGAGGATCGCCTTATCCCTATCGAGGATGGAGATGTCGAGTTCCGACCATTGCCACGGCGGAGTTGGCTGCGAAGGTATTTGCTCCACTGGCGAGAAAGGAAGGGATCGGCCTATCAGACGAAGCGGGCCAAGCTTGGGCGCATTGGAAACGGAGCCTGCACTTTCAAACGCTGGCAAGGTGATGAGGTCACCAGGGCCGAAGGAGGTCAGCTCTTCATGCTGGCCTAGCGGTGTTTGTAGATTGGCAGAGACAGTTGACATCAAGTCTCGAGCGAGGTTGGAGGAGGCGTGCAAAGGGTGTTGTTGAACGCGAAAACCAAAGAGAAGGGCCTGGAGTCGCCATCGTGTCAGCGTGTGGAGCAGACCAACTTCGTGGGCAAGAGCTTGACCAGATGGGAAAGAAGGCGTCGCCTGGATGTTGAGAATGAAGGAGTATATAGCCTTTTCCGTCCGAGCGACAAGTTGTTCATCGGCTCCTCGTCGCACTCGGCTGTGTAATGGGCTACCGTAGTCCAGAATGGGGAAGAGGTAGGCCTGAGCGAGCTTGAGACGGGTGGAGAGCGGTAAGGCGCCAACCTCGCGCATTAGCCAGCGCATGCGATGGGCCAGAGCCTGTGTGGTGAGGCACTTGCGGCGGATATGCTCATGGAGTGTAAGTCTGTAGCCTATGTCGACGCCCAGGATGCGAATCGGAGAGCGGGACGGGGCCAACCGATCGCCATTGCCTAGCTGGAGGCTCAGATCAACTTGAGATGTTGGGGTGTCCTGGAGGTCGTGCCATGCAGGAGTCGGAGTGAGTGAGGCCGGCGTAGCCGTGGCCACTAGATAAGCCGGCTTATCGAGCGTGAGGCCTCGCATCGCACACCAATGGTTCAGAGAGTCAAGCCATTGTTGAGTGCGACGGCGTAGGGTCGATTTCGTGGGTGCTGTGACAAGGACAAAGAGGTCATCCATGTACGCACCGGTCTCCCAGGAGCTGGCTTCCGGGTGTTGAGAAATCTGATCAAAGAAGCTGTCGAGGAACAAGCACCAAAGAAGAGGAGAAAGTGGGGAGCCTTGGGGCACACCACGACTGCCGAGGTGAATGGTATCAGAGAGATGGCCTTCGAAGCGAACAGCGACGGTTCTGTCGTGGAGCCATGCACGGACCCAATGGGCGTAGCTTGGGAGACCAAGGTCGTGCAGACGTTGTTCCAAGGCTGCGTGTTCAATTTGGTTGAAGGCGCCGCCAACGTCGATACTCAGGAGAGCGACTTCGCGTTTCTGCCGGATGGCGTCGCGACCCTTCTGCAGGAGGACGGCGAGAGCGTGTGTAGTGGAGATGCCCGGCACTGCTGTGTACTGGTGTTGGAGTAGCCCTCGGCGTGCGAGCTCCCACTGAAGGCGAACCTTGACAAGGCTTTCTGCGACCTTGCTAATAACGCAAAGGAGAGAGATAGGGCGATAGGAGGTGGGAGAGCGTGGGTCACGTTGACCCGGTTTGCCGATAATAGTGACGTGTGCATGTTTCCAGATGGACGGAAAGGTGCCGTGCTCGAGGCAGGCACTGATTTGGGGTAAGAGGTGCTCGCGAAATGTATCGCAGGATGTAAAGGAGCGCTTGATGAGGTCAGGACCAACGTCATCGGGGCCAGCTGCCTTCCCGGGGAGAAGCCCGTCGATAGCGGCTCTGAGTTCGGGTAATCGAACCGGTGCAAGGCCTGTTGCGGATAAGGGAGCGTTGTGGATGGACGGAAGGATCGGTTCGTCATGAGACAATTGGACGTTTGATTGACTGACAGCGAAGAAGTGGGAAGCGAAGAGGTTGCACTTCTCTGACGGTGTGTGATACACACGGGAGAGGTTGTCACGGAGGTCCGGACTCGCACAAGAGAGGAATGGTTTGCGACGCAAGAGAATCTCGAACTTTTGCCATTCCTGGGCAGTGGAAACGGTGCCTAAGGTTGAGAGCATGGAGGCGTTCTTAGCAGCACGCCGTGCGCGGCGAAATTCGCGCTGAGCTTGCCGATAATCAGGGTGCAGCTTGATATAGGCACGGCGAGGTTTGCCAGGAGGGGTTGGATCAAGGGAGAGATCCAGTTGACGGAAGACGTCGGCACGATGACGGGCTGCTGCCTGGCAATCCGCAGTCCATGCCCAAGCGTGACGACGGTTCGAGCGACGAGATTTATGAGAGGGCCCATGCAACTTGGGTTGAGTGGGGTGTCGCAGAGGTGCGCGGCATTCCTCTAGTGTACGTACCAGAGCCTGCCTCGTGGAAGTCCAAGCATCGGCGACTTCCTGGTTGTCAGAATCAGCGTGACGACCAGCGGTTGTCAGGTGTCGGTGCAGCGTAGTTGGAAATCGATCCCATTGGATACCAGCAAGACTGCAAGGACGAGGTGTTGGTGTTTGATCAGAGGCACGAGTCAGAGGAATGGAGAATGTGATAGGGAAGTGGTCGACACGGTCGATCCAATCCCACAGGCGGAAGGCAGAGGCATCGAGGTTGCCGAAGGTGAGATCAATAGTCGTTCCACGGCCGTGACTGGTCGAGCAAGTGACAGTGTTGGGCGGAGTGTAGCAGACGAGGTCTTGAGATTCGACCCAATCAACGAGGTGTGCGGTCAGCGAGTCGCCGTTTCGGTGTTGAATAACAAAGTCGGGAGCCCAGGGGCCGGAGGTGATGTTGAAGTCCCCGGCGAGAAGAATTCGAGGTTTGTCGTCACATTCGTCGAGCATGGCTTCGATGTCGGCAAGAGCACGATCTAGTTCTGCAAGACGGGTGCGGGCAGAGATAAGAGGCGGAAGGTAGACGGAGAAGATGGCGAGACCCGTCGGAAGAGACGGGAGATTGATGAGGCGCAGGCCGGCAACGTGTGTGGCTTGGTGGCGAAAGGCGACCGTGTGCTGTCGAAACTGGGGATGTACGGCTACCGCAGCTCTGGCTGTACCTTTGAAGCTTGAAGAGGATTCAGTGGAGGAGATGCCTGTGAAGCTGGTATGCCACCCGGCCATAGCCAGGGCGTTTAGTGAGGCACATTCCTGGAGGAATAGCAGCTGTACCGGTTCATCGAGTACAGACTCAAGGAGAGCGTCGAGGCGGGCACCACTGCCGCCCATGTTGAATTGTAGAGAGCGCATTAGGAAGGGACGGGAACGAGTTGAAAGGAAGACGAGGGGTCGTAGAGATGTTTCACAAGGCACATGCATGCTCAGAAATCAGCGGCGGGCACAGTCTGTGAGTCGGAAGACGGGTAAGAGAGGAGCGGGGGTCCATCAACTGGTCCCACCGCGAGTGCTCATTTACACGAAAGAGCGTATCGCGTGTGTTAAAAGGAGTTCAAACGCACAGCAAGAGAGAACGGCAGGGACGGGGACTGTCTAAGGAGGCAGACGCGGCATGGAGGACTTCATTTGGGATTTCGAGAAAAGTGCGCCAAAGTGGGGCGATGTACAAGCGCAAGCAGGATATCAACAGGTGAGGGTGATGGGATAGATACACGAATGGGTGCGAAGAAGGGGGAGTGAAACTCGATCAAGCTGGTGCAAGCAAAGGAAACCAATGAGAGACGATTGAGCGAAGATTTTGTTAGAGGAAGGGTGAGGAGACCGGGCGAAGGTACAGGCGGCGACGAGGAGGTATAGAATTATTTTAAAAGAATAGCGTCTGTGAGGCAGTACTAGTTCGATGTTGGTGCAGTGTTAGAAGGGAACAGAGTGTGAAGGAAAGTTTGGGATGCAGGCGCGAAGACTCCAGTTGTGGTAGAAAGCTGGGCAGCAGCAGCAGCCATGAGAGCGGCGTTCGCATCGAAGTCACACACGAGTTGGCAGCGGAGTTGCTTACCACAGGATTCCCAGTCCGGGACTAGAGAGCAAGTGTGACATTGGGAGGTGTCAGGAGTGGGAGCGAGAGAGGTAGATGGTGTGTGACAGAATTCGGCCTCATGACCGAGATGGAAGCACTTGGAGCAGATGGCGACCGGTTCGGGCGTGATGTAAGCTCGGCCAGGTGTCGAGAGCTGAACTTTAGTATATCGGCCACAACCGTGGGCAAACATGACGACTTCAGTGTCGATCATAGAAGCGGCCTGATGGGGGTCTGGATAAGTGGCTCGGATGACAGCCTCACGGTGTATAGAGGCGCTTACACGAGGAATCTTTTTGCCGTTTGCGTCAAGTTCGTTGTCGGGCGTAGCGGTGCGCTGTAGGATGCGAGCCGAGACAGCCTGCGCCGGGAGGTCAGGATTGCCAAAGGGTCGTTGGAATTCCCAAGGCATGGGCGAGCCAGGCCACGAAGTCACAGAGAATTGAAGTTTGCATAACGGATGGCGGTCGCCTTCGATGTCATTTGTGAGGAAGGCTTCCGGCCAAGCGATGTCCAACAACGGGATCCAGGTCGAGGACGTATGCCATGCAGTATCGCCGTGAGTCGAGCAAGGGAAGACTAGGCTCAACTCGACTCGGCCGCGGCCAAGGTCACGAAATCCGGAGCGAGTGATCGAGACTTGTGCAAACCGCGACGTCTGGGGTTGATACGGTGGTGTCATGGCCTGTTCGAGATTGAGAGATAAGGGGACCGGGCACTGGCCTGGCAGGCCCTTTCGGATGCCGCGGATGACAATGCCGCACTTTGGAGGAGCGGTGCAGTCATCCTGAAGTGCGTGTCGAAACTTCAAAGAACCCCACTCTGGAATAGATGGTTTGGAGTCGAAGGCGTCGTTGGGTGTGTCTGAAGTCAACGGGGTGAAGAGGATCCACGTGGGCTGCAAGTGGTAGTCGGGAGATGGGCCAAGACAAGGCGGTCGTGGGCGAAAGTCGTAGCTGTCGGTATCAGAGTTGAGGATCGGAGCGTCGGGGATACCTCCTGCAGCCATCTTGGACTCTTCCCAGTAGATGAAAGGTCTCTTCTTGTTGAAGGTCTCCCATTGTCGCATACGGTCGGGACCGAGGTTGAGGGTGCGTACGACACTGAGGGTCTTGAGCCACAAAGGGTATGTGCGGCGAAGATCACCTCCTAAAGCCACTCGGGCCATGTTGAGATGTATGGCAAGTTCTCGGTTATCGAGGGTACGCAGAGTGAAGAGCGAGTCAGGGTCAGCCCAGCTGGGAGGGTGATTGACCATGTCCAGTAGGCAGAGGAACGCGAGAGCAAAAGTATCTTGCATCGTAGAGTCAATATGGGCACCATGTCCACCGGTTTGTCTGGCGTCGCTATTCTTAGCTGTTGGTAAGCGATCAACAAATTGGATTGCATGAATGCGTGCCACGCCCATGGCTTCACTGAACTGGTCGGCGAGAGACTGAACGAGATTCAGTTTCTGCCCAGCGCGAGTGAGTGCCTCGGCGTTGTCGACGAACCATTGGCGGGAAGCGGCAGTCGAGTCCAAGGGGGAAGAATACAAGAGGCGGTAACCGGATGGGTAGAACCCAGAGGTGCCATCGATGAACTTGACGAGCAACTTGTAAGCGGTGGTGGCCAGGGTAGTGACATCATTGGTCTTGGCCTCTTCAGGGCACAGGTATACGCGCATGGGTTGAAAGTCCGCATGGTTATTGATCTCGGTACGGTTGACTTCCAGGCTCGTGCCATTGTTGGGTTTGAAGAGAGCTCGCATATAGTATCCTGGGTATGAATAGTCAGGGGAGCGGTCGTCTGGAGCTCCGGAGGTCAGGATCTCGGCTTCAGTGTCTAAGGCCGACGATAATAAGGGCGATGGTGCTGGGATCGATGGCGATAGGGTAGATTGGGTCGAAAGGCCGTCCAACAGGGCCTGTGCCTCGCGAAGAGCGCGTGGTCGGTTTGGAGGCTGGAGAGGGGTGTAGGAGCGTTCACGTTGTATTGCAATGTCCATCGAGAATCGAGCATAGAGAGCAGTGGCTTGGGGTTGTGTAAGCTCATATGCCCGCACTCTACCCCTAGTGGCCAGCTCGTGGGCAAAAGCAGCCATCGTCTGGGTTGGGCGGGGGACAACCAGTCCAATCTCACTGTCTGAGAGGTTGCAAGGGAGGAATCGCACGAAAGACGGTGAGTGAACACGAGTGTTGAACGGTATGAAAACCTCGAGAAGTTCATTGCGACTAAGGCCTAGGATCAGCAGAGAGTGAAATTCCTCTCCAACGGCCGCTTGGCGAACGGGAGCGATAACGTTTTGACGACCGGGTCGGCAGTCGGCCCTAGTGGAGGTCGTGCGTCGAGACGGTGTAGCGGACATGGAGCTACTGTCGGAAGTGGTGTATCTTGGAGGCTTCGCTGTAGGTGGGGCGTCCGAGGTTGTCTTTCGAAGATTGAGGGCTGCCAGGAGGTGTGACGAGGAGAGAGAGGAACGAGAGAATAAGGAAAAGGCGAAGGTGGAGGTGGTGTAGGAAGGAGAGAATCAATGGTTCGGGGCAGTGGGGAGGCCCCTGTGACATTTGGGGGATGGGACAAGTGCGAGATTGAGCGGAACAAGGGTAAAGGAAGAAGGTTGGTAGCAGATGAAGTGGTTCATGGGCACAGGTAGGCGATGGTATGTTATTAGGTATCGCAGAGTGGTGGGTGAAGCTAACGAAGTGCGGTGTGCATGGTATGTAAAGAGTCTCGATCGTGGAGCTACGGTGTGGATTGACGGCATTAGACAAAGTGCCGTTGTTCAGTTTTCAGAGGGCGGTATCAGAAGGACGGGGACGGGGGGACCATGCATTGATGAAACGATTCGGGTCAACCAGGAGATATCGGGAAGTGTCGGCCGCGCCGACGGTTGACGACGCGCCGCAGGCGATGAGGAGGTCCTGGCAGGGCATTGCTGTGAAGTGTTGTCGCTGTTAGATTACAAACCGGAAGTATTACGTGAAGGCTGATTGTTATCAAGGAAACGACTCCTGTTGGAAAGTGGGCTGGCGGTATGAGGTGGAGTCGGTTTATTCTACAGTCGCGTCCAAATTTGCCCCACACAATTTTCTCATCTCACCAGAATATCAGGTCCCTTTGTTCATGATCACCACAAAGCATTGCAATGACATCCAAAGCATTGATTGTTTGGTATGGTTGTGATGGTATGACGCCAGGCTAACTGAATATGTAAAAATAAAGGGACTTAGTCACCAAAAAATATGCTCTGAATGGAGCTGCGATTTTTTTTCTCTCCTCCTCCTCCTCATTTCATATTATACCATGGACATGTCACAACCATGCAATTAATTGAGCTTATAGACGTCGCTTCAAACTTCATGGAGCACTTCCCAGATATACTGAAAGGATGTTCGGACAATTTTGAGCTTGCTAGCACATCATCTCTTGACGCTATAAAATTTCTTGCAAAGGGGGTCAAAAATCATTATGGGCCGGACTAAATTCACCATAGCACATGCAAAACATGTCCAACAGCTGCTCACAGAGGGTCTATCAACTCGTCAGATAGCTGCCAGGATGTCTATGAGCAAATCCACGGTGGCTAGGTTGGCAAAAAACATGTCTGGCGATGATTATGTCAAAAAGAAAGCTGGAAGGCCCCCCCTCCTCTCCCCACGCCAATTATCAGTACTCGCCAGGGGAATACGCCAGCGCCTTTATACTTCTGCTACTACAGCTTCATCCTACTGGCTAAACACCCATGGCGTTTGTTTGTCCAGACAGACCATCACTCGCGCATTCAAGAAGGCCAAACTCAAGTTTAGAGTAAAAAGAAAAAAACCCATGCTTTCCAAGCGACATATCAAGGCAAGGCTCGCATTTGCCAATAGGTACAGGCACTGGAACTTGGCACAGTGGAAGAACATCATCTGGAGTGATGAATGCATCTTCAGAACGCTTGCCAAGGGCTATGAGAAGAGGTACTGGTCAAGGGACATCGATTATAGCAATAATATACCTACCCTCCAGAGCGGCGGCAGTCCTGTCATGATCTGGGGCTGTATGACGTGGGCAGGCCTGGGACTGATGACCATGGTGTCTGGAACGATGGATAAAGAGCAATATATGGACATTCTTGACACTGGGCTGCCTGGTAGCCTTGCAAAGTGGAAGCAAAAACAGAAAATTCCGCCCAAGCATAAACTCATCTTCATGCAGGATGGTGCTCGTCCCCATACTGCCAGAGCAACCATGGAATACCTCAGGGACAGTCAATGGAACCTACTGGAGTGGCCTGCAATGTCTCCAGACCTTAATCCTATTGAACATGTGTGGTACCAGCTCAAAAAGCAATTATATACTAAAAGACATACCATCAGGAGCGTCGCGGATCTGGAAGCCGCTCTGGTGGATGCATGGGCTAATTTCCCCAAGGAACGGGTTCAGGCTCTCATAGAGTCCATGCCCAGAAGGTTACAGGCTGTACGGGCTGCTAGGGGCGGACATACTAAGTACTAGGTGATGTATATAGCAATTGAGGAGGAGCTCCAGAGCAAAAAAAAGTCGGGGGCGCACCATGCACATCAAAAATCATCCAATTTTAAAACAAATTACATGGTCATGTGCGCAATCATCTCAGCTTTCCAACGGTATAGCACAAGCTAGGGTCAGGAGGTGTTTTGAACGGTCAAGGTGCAGACTTGGTGTGTGATGGTGACCATCTGTCAAGAATTGCAAATTTATGGGGCAATATTGGACGCGACTGTATATCATTGTTAGTTTCATTGTTTTTTCCGCGCGAGGGAAAACGGACGCGACGCGCGAGTGAAAAGTATTTAAAGAGAGGAGAAGCAGAAGGAGGGATAGTGGTGGGTTGGTGATTAACCACCTATACAATTTCACCAATATATTACAGGGACCATGTTGCCGGAAACCTATGAAGAGTTACTCGACGACGGAACGGCCCTTTCTGACGAGGAGAAGGAAGAGCGAAGGGAGGCGGAAGAGAAGAGGGCATGTACGACTGTTGGGAGCCGATATCAGGCTCGGAAAAGGGAGGCAGTCAGGTACCAAGGAGAAGCGCAAGACGACATTGCTGTGTCAAGAAAGTCGGGAATCGGGAACACAAGTGCCATCGAGGTGTATGGGGAAGACGACGGCAGGCGGCGGTTGACACTAGTGGAGAAGGAGACAGGTGCCCCAATTTTGCAGAGAATCTCGGCAACCAACCTAAATCTCTTAGTCAAGATAAGAAAGAGTGCCTCGGAGGGCCTAGAGCTATACACGAGGTACGAGGCGGCCATTCGTGGTCAGAATGGCAAGAAGAGGGGCAAGGCCGGTGGAGGTCTCAGGCGCAAGCGTAGGGTAGCGGCAGGGAACGTTGGTAACGTGATCGGTCTCTTGGGGCTGTGGCATTCACAGTCAAACGGGTATTTTGGATGGACTCGGGATTCACGCAGAGGAGGTGACCCGGCAGCAAGGTTACAGATCTGGGTCTCACGTCATTGTTGGTTAATGCATCAGTGTATAGTACGAAAGTTAGATCCCCGTCTACGCGGGATGTTAAGGAGGAGGTTAGCCGTCTCGAAGAATTTTCTGCCGAAACTGGTCGCTAGGCACGAGTTGCGGGAGATGTTTCATCCATGGTGGACAACTATAGCGGTATTTGATGGAACGACGACCGGGACCGCTGCCCATCAAGATATTCAGGATGACTCTCCCTCACTGCTTTTCAACTTTGGATGCGAGGTAATGTTGGAACTACCAGAGTTCTGCGCGGCAATACGGATTCGACCCTTGGAAGTGATAGTCTTGGATGCCAAGAGATATTTACATGCGACCAAAGTGGTGGGAGCCGGCCGGAGGTGGGCAATAGGTGTGACATATCGTCAGTCTATTGCCGATAGACGTGTCGTAACAACTTACTCCACGAAGCGTCTCCAATTGCTAGCATCCTCAATCACAACCTGTAATGGACGGCAGAATGTACGGGTGGAAGGGGGTGAGGTGTTAGAGTCAGAAGGAGAGGCTATCTCCAGCGAGGACCAGAAGTAATGGACATTCAGTAATCGGACGCAACAGAAAGGGGAGGAAGGACTTCAAAGCATATGAGGTACGGCACATAGATGAAACGATATGGTGTGAATGGTATTGCAGCAGTGAAACGAGTAGCACGAGGAAGAATGAGCAATAACTGTCCAGGTGCAGGACTGTGTAGCCAGGTTATCGTGAATGGAGAGGAAGGCCGAGATGGGGTCATGTAATACTTAGGCAGAGGAGGCGCTGGTGCTTGTGAGAGAGGCGGAGATGGTAGATATATGTGGGTTGGTTGGCTATGTGATTGTAAGGAGGTTGGAGAGCGTAGCTAGACATGGTGGTAGAGTTGCTGTCTGAGTTCGGTGGCACTGGCAGAGTAGATCCCTGTGTCTCTGGTATCTTCGATGGCCGCTGCGACCATAGCTTTAGAATTTTCGTAGTAATCGAGAACATGCTTACAGGGTTTGTTGTTGCAAGGTTGTGGGTCGTTGGAGACCCTGCAGGAAAGGCAGCCTCGGAACGGCTCCGATCTAATGGTATCGGGGCAATTGTCTCCCGAATGGCCGATGGTCCCACAATTGATGCAGGACGTAGGATAGTAAGCCGCATGGTGCGGAGTGAGCGGATGCGTGAGCTCTGGATGGTGAAAGGGGAAGGAATCGCCTCGATAGGCTTTCCAAGGGACCTTGCGACCGATCATCTTAGTAGCAGCAAGTGGTGAAGAGTAGGAAACACGGAGTTGAACTTTCGTATCGTCTTGTGCGATTATCATGACGGCCTGTGCTGGCTCTGGAAGCATGGCAGAGCCAAGACTTGTCTGAAACCATCGAGGACATTTCCGATTTTCTGTATCGATCGTGGTTTGAAGAACGCTCAACGGGTGATGACGAGTATCGATGTCGCTGGTAGTAATGGTTTCCAGGTCTTGAAGGAGAATGCCGGCCCGCCAGTGTTGCTGGGTAGTGGCTGCGACATATCGGTGAGCTGGATCTGCGAAGAGAAAGGCGATCTCGGTCAGTCCATCACTTAGGTCGCGGTACTTGATGGATAAGAGAGCGATACCCTGGAAATTGCGCCCCGGTGATGAGAACGGTGGCGTCATGGCAGCCGGGAAGTCAAAATTGGGATCGAGAATGTCATCGCCAGTGTTGTTGAGACGGGTGCCGCGAAAGGCTAAGCAGTGTCGTCCGTCAGTCTTCAGGCCACTGCGGAGAAGGATTCGGAGCAGCCGAGGTGAGGAGGTAGGGGGGTTCGATGTGTGGTCCCAGCGATACGGTGGGTAGAGAAGGGTAAGAAGTTCTGTCCAGTCGTCGCTGTCATAGTATGGGGGGTCTGGTCGTGTGGATATCGGTTCCGGGAAGGCGTCCATCCTATCAAGGTCGTTGGGAAAGCCGTCGCCTCTGATGCGAACGCCGGAAGCAGCCCGTTCTCGAGCGTTGTCTTGGTGATAAGGGCGGTTCCATGTTTGTTCGAAAATGTCCCTCTGTTGCTGCGAGAGGTTGACGTTGTCAATCGCAGAGCGGCACAGGTTGGTGATGGTCTGGATCTTCTGAAGTTTATCGGTAGATTCAGACATGACCATTCCTAGCAGATACGACCATTCTGCGGTGCGAAGATCCCGGAGTGTCCAGTGGAGATCAGGGTCGACGTCTAGGGTAGGGTTTCGAGCCTTATCCAGGATGAGGAGAAAAGAGGAATAAAGTAGCCTCCGCTCTTGAGGCGTCAGAGGTGGAGACTTTGTGTTTCCGTCACGGGCAAGGAAGCATTGTTCTCCCACATAACGGGACCAGAAGTCGATAGCATGAGATGCCTGAACTCCGAAGTGGGTACTAAAGGCATCAGCGAGAGGCTGGAGCTTCGATGTCTGGCCTCGAGTACCAAGTATCTCCTTTCGGTGTGTTTGGAGCCAATCTAGCTGTGCTTGTGTAGGTTGACGGTATCGAGAGAAGTATGTGGCATTTGGTGCAAAAGGTGATGAGCCGTGAGCGTATTGAATGGCAAGTGCGAGGGTGCGAGTAGCCCAATCATCAACGTCGTTGCAGGCAAGATCTTGTGGGAAGAGCTTGATGTCAGTCGCAGCGTGCGGGGTAGGGCTACGATCATTGTTGAATTTCTTCCGAAAGAGTGACATTGCCGCGCCTTGTGAAATTACTGATCGGTGATATGGAGCTCCTTGAGTCTGGCAGCCGCGTTGAATAAGATCGAGAGGTTGAGGAGCTAAAATCTCCGTTGCCACTGCTAGGTTTGCGAGGGTTGACTGATAGTTTCGCCGTTTGCGTGGTTGCGATGGAGGTCGGGTAGTAGTTGGGCTTGATAAGGTAGAGATGACTTCGTCGGCGACATTGGCTGGTGGATCGAGGGGGGATGGCCTGTCTCTTGGTGAATGAGGGGTGGAGGGTGTTGGGCGAGCGGTGGTGGGGTTGATCGAGGGTGGCTGGGAAGCAGAACCGCTGTCGGGTGAGCGTTGGCGGATGCGTTTCCGACTACACCCAGGTGGTCGAAAGTCGTCTTCAGAGTCGCTGATTTCCTCCATCAGCTGGTCAGGGGCAAGAAAGCGGGTGGCTTGAAGGATGGTATGTCTGCCTTTGATAGCAGCCTGTCGCCGAGTGCGATGGAGTGGCGTTGAGGATGTGGAAACGAAAGACGGAGTGGGCATGTCAAGTTGGGGGCTCTCAGGCCGAGTCTCCCGTTCGGGGTGGAGAGGGAGTCTGCGTCGGTCTGCGTAGCCTGCGTACTGGTCTTGAGGATGCAGCTGAGAGGGTCGAAGCCGAAGTGTTGCGAGGGGAGTATCCGAGTCGGTATCTGAGCTTCCAGGCAAATCAATATCGGTAGTTGCCGAGAGAGAAGAATGATGGGTCTGAGCATCCTGACCGGTAGAAGCGGGGAGGGGACTGGCAGGCAATGTGGCTTGGACCATCAAGGTAAGGCATTCCGCATTAGGATCGCTAGCCAGGCTACGTCTGGCTTCTTCAGTTGAGAAGGTGGCAGGGCACAGGTGTCTGAATCGGGAGGGGAGACGATAGACGTGAAAATCGTACTTGTCAGCGAGCTCCAGAGCCGTAGCAAGGAAACTTGCGGTTGGAAATTGGAGTCGAAGTGCGTAGGAATGAAGAATGGGGTCGGCTTTGAGGATCTGAAGGGTTGAGCTTGGCTGGAGGTCATGACTGATTAGATTGACAAAGTCGGAAGCTGCCATAGAGACCGGGATATCGACTAGAACGAGCAGACGCATGTTTGCAAGGAATTTGGAGAGGAGTGTAGTTTAGGTGGGAACGCAGAATAGGAGCTGAGTTATGCGAGGGCTTGAATGGGAGATTTCAAGAGGAAGGAAGGAAAAGGGATGGTTGGGGTGCTAGAAGGACGAGAGTCACAGGGGATAAATATGATCAAGTGAAGATAGGGGAGTGAAACGGGTATTGACCGAGGGCAGTTTGCAGGAGGTGTGTTAGGGAGCGCTGTAAATGTACGAAGCGGATATTGCAACACACACTCGAGTCACTCAATTGATAGATTTCATCTGAACATTTTATTGTAAGGGAGGAAATAGCATAAGTTTCTGGATGAGATGGAGAACAACAGTCACGGTGGTGTGCGCGGAGTGGAGGGGGACTTCATAGCGAGGGATACTAGGGGGTTAGGTGGGCACAATAGGCCGCTCAGATCGTGTGAAGTGTTCACGAGAGGTGTGTCTTATTGATAGCCATAGAGGTGAGGACGCTAGGCCGGGGCGCGGCGAAGGTGGAGGAGGAATGATCAGAGCTCGATGTTAAACACAACACACAATTGTACGTTCTTTGCACAAGAGCAGGGCACATGATCCGGGCTGCGTAAGTTGTGAAGAGGGTAAGGTACGATTGTTACGAGAACACAGGCAAGAGCATCTGTCAATCCGTCCGGAGAAAGCAAGCATATAATTTATCCCTTGTTAGTTCTATACGGGGACCGCGGCGTTGCCTATTTACCGCCGCCAGTCTTGTGGAGAGAGAGACATACTTGAATCCAGGAGCATGCTTGAACAAGTCCGTGAGACCTGGGCTCGTCAGCAGAGGTCACAAGCGTGGTGGGCTTGCCTCCACTGGCGATTGGAGTGAGTTACATGCTAATCTGCCCTTGGATATCTCAGAAAAGTCCCTTCGCCCCTAAATGATCAATCGACGCTCACAAAATCAAGCTCAGTGCAGTCCCTACTCCCTTAAACGATCAATCGACGCTCACAAAATCAAGCTCAGTGCTGTCGGTTCAGCGTCTCTTTTTTATTCTAACCTTGGAAGTATTGATAACACAAACGAACATCCCGGTCTCACGAGGATGAGTGAGAAGAAGGTAATTGCGGTAACGAGAGCTGGAATTGAACTAGGGGTGGAGAGTGAAGTTTAAGGGTTTTTGTTTTTTGTTTTTTGCTTCTACTTGTTAAGGACTGTACTAACGGATGCGATGATATGTGGCACCCGGAATATATACACTTAGGATAAGGGTGGAGAGGGAGTGTGTGTCTAGAGGTATTATTTTGGGCAAATTGTCGATAGACTAAAACGTGAAAGGGCGACGGGCGCGGACAAGGAGATCTGCGGTGTTGCAGAAAAAGGCTTCGGCAAGGAGAGATTGCTTGCGAATGTCGGCGATGAAGGACATTTCGCCCCAATGGTTGGTGTTGTCATTTATAAAGTTGCAAGTAATGTTGCGTAGTGTGATGTGTTGAGTCCATGCGCGCCAGTGTGCTTTGGCAGCAGAATAGTGGCTGCGATGGATGAAATGAAGGCGAATGCTCGTGAGTTCCCCGGTAGACTTCGTGATGTGCGTGGTAGTGACTTGAACTCCTTGAAGGGATTGCCGAGGGCTGTCCCAGTTCAGGGGATTAGTGTCGCCATAAATCGCCAATGAGATATGAAAGGAATACCATGCAGGGAGTAAAGGAAGAAGGCAGTCGGAGCCATAGCCGTTGATTTCGATGAAGGGGTTGTTTGGATGAGGCATGTTGAGAACTCGGAACCAGTCATCGTTAGTGCAAGCCGAGAATTGTATCGGGAGCGGGAATCGAGCGGTATCCGGGATACGATGTTGGATTACTTCAAGGCCTGAGAATGCAGTCTTGATGCTGTAACCTTCAGAGCTGGTTAAGAAATGCGGAAGGGCAAGATCCGACGCAGAGGAAGAATGGTCAAGGTTGTTGTTGATATCGAAGGTAAGATCGGGAGACATTGGGATTGCATGCTCCGGGGAGTATATAGGGGGAGGAATGGGGTCAATCATTGTGTGACTTGAGGGAAGAGGAGGAGGAGGAGGAGGAGGTTGGGCGAACTTGTGGTGGGAGAGTAGGAGCTGGTAGGCGAGACGGTCAGAGGAAGCTGTTTATATCTAAAAGGAGCTTCTGAGGGGACAGAGGAGAAGAGCAAGTATGTATCTAGGGAAGAGGGAGAAGAAGAAACGTTTGGGGTGTCCGTGCGCCTTGTCCTGTCTAAAAGAGAGAGTGAAGCTATAGGTGTCAGAGAGAGGAGAGGGCAGACTTCATGAATCGGATGGTTGCCACCCGATGTAGAGAAGTGAATGGTAAAGCTAGGGAAAGGTATGTTTCAGCGGGCTTACGTTGAAGAGGTTTTCTGGCAAATTGCTGTTTTGATGTGAAGGACGGATGTACGGAAGCATTGCATGTGGCCGTGAGTAACACCGTGAGAGCAGAGACGTCCGGAGATGAAGGGTGAAGCAGGGCGTGATAGGGACAATAACGGTGTGAAGTGGGATATCTTGCCGCCTTGACGGAAGGAATATGCAGACGGAATTGGCTGCAGGCGAGACAAGACCTGAAAACTGCTCAATGTTTCGCATCCCATTCTCTGGACATTTTTAGGCAAGGCAGGCGTTGGTTACTATTTTGGCGAGAAAAGCGGTTATATACAAATGCAATATATGTTTGGTTTGAACAGGCAGCTCAGAGAGTAGGTCTGGGGAGGCAAGGGGAGTAGAAGCGTCGTGACTCTAATATTTGTCGTTGAAGAAGGAGATAGCAGCCTGATGAGGACTGAAGGGGGAATGCACGGGGATATATTATGTGTGATTGCGCTAGTGAGAGGAAGGGTTTTGCGAAAGGTATCGACGGTGTATTGAAGTGCACGATATGGGATGAGGGCATCGTATATTGGTTCGCATCTATTTATTTGATGTTTTGGTTATGGAGAGGAAGCGATCCCGAGAACTGGGCAACGAAGTGAAAGGGAGTGAGAATGGGCGCCTGTTGCCTGTGGGGTGGCTGTTGAAGCCTAAAGGAGAAGACGGAGTAGAGATCTGCCTGCGGAGAGTAGAGTTGCGTCTACAGAGGGTGTGGAGATTTTAAGATTAAAGCGGGATGTTATCTAGTACGTAAGTTGTGGACTCGGCATTCTTGGACAGATGGGCGCACGCCGTTGCGGGCTGTGCATTTGAGGCAATCGAGGGGGCGGCCATGAAAGAAAACAGGAAGAATACGTCCACCAATAGGGGTCAAGTCAATGTATCGATCGAAAAGATGGGACTGGTGACGAGGGTTTCGTAGTTCGGCAACAAGGAGAACGATACCGGCAAAGTCATGATCTCCCATTTTGCCTGTGAGTGACTGCCGGTAATAAAGTGCCCAGAAGGCAGTGACGCGAAGGAGCTTGTAGGTTTCTCGAAAGCGGGCCAGGAATTGTCGTAGGTCCACATTGATACCGATGCGATTGACTCGAAAGACGTATTGAGTCTCGCGAAGTGGAGCTCCCGCAAAGGCCATTACCCAAGGACGACCTTTGTGCTGCAGATTGAGTGCTTTAATCTGTTGGTAAAAGTCAGCGTTGTGGACGATGACATCCATGTACAGTGTACTTCGCGTACCTTGCGCCTGGGGCACCGTCACGAGGAAATCCTCTAGCTTGATGGTTGGGATCGTGGAGGTGATGGCGATCGTTGTCGCGCGGCGCATATCCAGAAGGTCTTCCTGCTGAAACTTTTTCTCGTTGCCATCCCATCGGAAGCGAACTGTGGATTTGCCTACTGAGTCTGGGCGGAGCGGGTCGGGAAGCTCCTGAAAAGGCCAGTGATGAGCAGGCGTCTTGCAGTACCACAGGCGAGGCTGGTAGAGGGGTTGCCGACGGCCGGTGCTTTGATTAGATCGGTTCGTGGCATCCTCCTGCTCATCTTCATCTTCGGACTGGTCAGATTGAAACTGGTCTCGATCATACTTGGATTCCCATTCGTCGCCAGGATTGTATGCGACGCGATGTGCATTGTTCGTGTTGCTAGGGAACCTATCTTCGTGGTGATACGCTTGAGGTGCCTGTGAAGCGCTGCACTGTACGACAGAAGTGTCTACAGGGTCGTTGTCGGTCACAGGGACAAAGTCATGATTCTCTGCAATCGGGTCTTCGACCGTATCGACCTGGCTACGGAAGCTATGAATAGGAGAGCTATCGTCCATAGGTTGTGAGTCGTCGCTTGTCTGTCCTGTGGGTTCCAGGTTGTGAGCTTCATCACGAGGCACGAGTTGTTGACGTGATTGGTGTTGAAGATGGGAATCTTCGTCATAGGCAGTGGCGTGTGTGAAGTACCGTTTGCTCTTGAAAAACTTCGACTTGACAGGTTGTTCAGGACGGTTGGATGTAGGAGGGGCCTGCTTGCTGGGTGGAAAGGGTGGGAGATCCTTTCGCCGTTGAAAGAAAGCTTCCGCCTCTGCGTGACGCTCGGGGTTGGATATAGCATTGTCCACGAGATATTGCTGTCGTTTGTTGGTCAAATCGATCAGTTCGATGTCTTCAAGCGGGCGTTTGCAGGGTGGCCTGAGAACCTCTTCGACATCGGAGGTGTCCTCCACCGCGATGTGGTCTCGAATGAAGAGAGCCCGATCATGCGGCTGTTGAGCTTCCTTGGAGCTGTGCGAAGACATTTCAACTCGAGTGAGACGTGGTCCAGCTGGAGCGAGTAAGGAAGGACTCTCGGGCTCATGATTCGCCCCGTTCTCGTGGTCAGTTTCCTCGATGGCCGCCTCGTGCGGGGAAGCTCCTGGGGGTGAAACCCCTGACTGGAGGACGAGAACTCGTTCTTGGAGGATAGGAGGTCCAGGAGAGGTCCTCCTGGGAGGAGACCTGTCCGCTTGAATTGCCATATCGACATCCCCAATTTCCAGGTGTGTGGCTTCGTCCACAGCTGAGGGAATGGAAAAATCTGATTCGGCGTTGTGATTTGCAGAGTTAGTGTTGGGAGAGTCAGCGGTCGAGAGAGGACTGGATTCAACCATGGGCGTGTCAGTAGGCTCGGTCATGGTTTCGACGACGTTTGGCGATGCCGCGTGCAGGCTGTGAGAGAGTTCGGCTCGAACACAGCGGAGTTTTCTTAAGAGAGCTGAAGAGTGAGAAGGGTACATACCGAGATGGTGAGGGAAGCGAGGGATTCATTGGTTCTGCGAAGTCTGAGGGATGTCTAAGGGGAACGTTCCTGGAGCGCGCACTCATTACAGTCCAAGGGGCGACAATTAGGGAAGTGATTCTGAGCAGAGTCCCTCCGAAGGGTGCATCAGGGTTGCGAGGGACTCTGACAGTCGCCGGGGAAGGCGGCAGTGTGTCAACACGGCTAGTTGGAATACAATGCCATGGGTCGAGGTGCGATTTGGATACGACAGGGCTGAGTCAAGGCCTGATGCACAAGTGGGCATGTCGGGTGGAGGGTCTGCAGCTGTCGGGACATACGTGATGAAGTCCTTCATCAAAGAGTCGACGGAGATGGCTTGGTGGGGTATTGTAGGTGAAGAGCTAACCGGGGTGGGCATTACGGTTCATCTCGCACAGTCAGAAGGGATATAGGGGATGACACGCACTGCAGAGAGGGGGAAGTGCGAGTGTGAGGCGAAGAAGCGCGGAGGTAGCAGGAGCTAGGCCGAGAGGTGGAATACTCAGAGCGATTCTTCACAAGCGGGTGACCCCTGATTGGGATGAAATGGGGTGGTCGGTGAGGAGAATAAGGGCATTGTGGTATTGCGATGAGATGCACGGGAGGCAAGGAGCCATGGTATTGTTCCAGGATGCGGTTACATGTGACGAGGATGCTTTTACAAAAGAAACAAATGAGGTATCTGTGTCTCGATGCCGAGTGTTTCAGGCGGTGACTGAGGGCAAAGGGGGGAGACGAATCAGGAGGCGAGTTTGGGCAAATGTGTTAGATGAGGAGGGAGTGGTCTGAGCGTGTGGGCTAGGTGTTAACGATTAGACGTTGTGACAGAGCTGAGACCGTACTGTGAGGTCGAGCACGCTGAGACTGGTTGGAAATAGGCTGTGCTGCGGTAAAGGGGCCCAATGGGTTGGGGCGAAAAAAGGAAAAAAAAATTTTCATAGGGAGGGAGGGAGGAGGGGGGATGTCCGAAGACACCCCAACGTCGGAGACGCCCGGAAGTACGGTAATACGGAGTATAATAGTTCACTGGAGGCAATAGCTGTATCAGCACTGCAAGACTTGGTTTCGGTAGTTTTCGCCCTTAGGATCCTTGTCGGACCAGGAGAATTCGTGCTTGTCGTCATACTTCTTCTCCAAGTAAAGCAGGATCGACATGGACTCCATCACGGGAAATCCTTCGGGATGGGTGGCGGTGTTGTTTGGATCCAAGATGGTAGGAATTCTGCCGTTCGGGTTCATTTTGAGGAACCAATCCTGCTTCTGTTCATTAGCGCCCATATTGATCGGATGAGTTTCGTAAGAGAAGGAAGGGTTAAGTGCCTTCAACTCTTCCAACATGATGGACACTTTCTGTCCGTTGGGCGTGCCTGCAGTGTACAGTTGAACTGGCTTCATGTTGAAGTTTTTGGACTGGGCTGACGTCGTCGAGGAAAGGAAGCGAGTGGTGTTGAATGATGTTTTCGTGAAGATTCTGCCAAGAGAGGATGTTGTTCTGAGTCCAACGACAGGGGTGGATATCAGTGCAAAGGGCATGGATGTTGAAAAGACGAGCTCAAAGGGAACGATGGGACTCAGCGAACAGGCCTCATATATACACCACAACTGGGACCAAGACAAAGCAACGGACAGCCGGAAGCAGCAGCATCATAGGAGCAGAACTCGTTCTTGATGGTCCGTCCACAGCAACCCGGACATAAGCTGATCAGAGATGGCTTTGGAAGCTCACAATTTACGAGTGAGTGTTGTGTTCTCCTCGTACACGGCAATTTCTGTTTTTCGAAAAAGGTAAGCTGGCTTGTTCGTCGCTGCTTAACTCCACATCTTCCAAAAGTCTCACACTCGAGAGATCTATTTCTGCATGAAGCTTTCCGACTCCGCGGGTATGTGTCGCAGAGAGGACCCGATCGACACTCTGATTCCACACGTGCACCTTCTCTCGTCGTACGGTGTGCTATGCTCTGCTGCGCTTTGCGGTGAGTGCCTGCGATCATGCCGACGGCTTCGTAGATCCTTAGGGGCTCTTATTCAATGAGAAGCCAAGGATCGGGGAGACGATGTCGTGAAAGCTGGCCGGGTGATCCGACCTGAAGATGTGCGGTCAACAAGTCCTTCAAGATGCAGAGTTCCTCCATCCGTGTTCGCTCAATTCTCGCATCGACATCTCATGCTTTGAGCCGCAGCTGCATGCACCGTCGCACGACTTGGTATTTTTCGTTGACGACGGGGTGATGATGACGACAAGAGCCTGTCTTCAACGCCGGGTGTGAGTTTGTGGAGGCGGATTTACAGATTTCGGAGGTCGACGGCGAATTTACCACTTTTGAAAGGCAGGCCCGCCCGATGCACAACCGGAAAGGTGTGGGGAAACTAAGCCCACCATGTTTGGCCCACCCTAAATAATGGTGTCTTGTCTGCCACCTCAGTCATCATCACCTCTTCATCATCAGAAACTCAATCGACTCACTTCAGTCTACTTGGAACAGTGACTTTGACGCAAACATGTCCTCAACACCTTCTTCGTGGTGGCGCCTGGTCCGATTTGTGGCTAAGGAAGACGGACAGATCCATTTCGGTCAACCAGTAGACGACCTTCAAGACATCGGAGTAGCCTATGCCAACGGAGACCTGATACGAGTCAATGTGATTTATGGTCATCCTATTCATGACGCTAGCGCGCCTCTTTCTGGGGTGATCATGACCATCTCGACACTTTTGTCGCCCCTCTCAGCAGAAGATATCAAAACGGTCCGCGCTTTAGGAGCCAACTTTGTTCAACCGGGTCAAGTGGCACACCAAGCTATCTCCAAACGACCCGTTCTACCCATCTTGTTCTACAAACCAGCCACCTGTATCTCTGGCCCTAGTCAAGATATCGTTATTCCTCCTTGTGCTCAAACCGAATCGGACTATGAAGTCGAATTGCTCGTAATCATGGCCAAATCCATCAAAGACGCTACACCTGAACAAGCCATGAAATCGATTTTGGGCTACACTCTTAGCAACGACGTTTCAGCGAGAAAAAGAATGTTTTCGGTTCCTCAATGGGGTCTAGGAAAATCTTTCGATGGTTGGTTACCCATCGGTCCAGTTCTCGTCTCGGCAACCAATCCCAAGGGGATCCAAAATCCTGACAACATTCATCTCATCACCAAACTCAACAACCGAATTCTGCAAGAAGGCAATACCCAAGACATGCTTTGGAAGACCGCTGAAACCCTTTCTGAGCTCTCCAAAGGTACTACACTGGAAGCGGGTAGCGTCATTAGCATGTGAGTAACCACTTCATTGCCGACTCGTATCATCTCTTCGAGATGGAATTTTCCGCTCAATTTCTCTGACGCAATTTTCCGTGATATTTTTTTCTTTTTCTGATTATTCTTGTTCCTTTATATTTACGCCTCTCCCTTTTCGTCGTCATTCCTCATTATACGCAGGGGAACACCTCCTGGCGAAGGCTTCAAGCGAAATCCTCCTATCCATTTGCAACACGGAGATATCTGTCATCTGTGGGGCAACAACGGTCTAGGATCATTGATCAATCCCGTCCGAGCCCAACAACCAACCGACTCGGTACCCTTCAAAGCCAAATTGTAATTCGATAACATCCTAGACTCCATACTCGACCAACGATACGCTTATTCTGTTTCACATCAAGTACGATCGATCATCGTCGGGGGAGGTGGTGCTATAAGCATTACATAGTAGTGCAATGTGACTAGAAATACAATGTATTGAATGGTATCGTGTCGGAAATGCCGCCGCCACGGACGTATCCGATGCTAAAAAAGATCGAATGCGTTGCAGCGAGCAAGTACGTAAGAGCAAGCGTGGGAATCAATTTCAATTCGGTTCACTGGAACCCACCGATCCGCTTCGCGATCGGGATAATGTCGTTTTCCAAGATGAAGGCGGACCTGTGATGCTGCCCCTGATGCTCGAGTTAGGTCGATGGCCTGATGCAAGTCGAGTTGACAGAGGTGTTCTGCCGGTTTGAGCGTCGGTGGAGCTCCCGTTGATCCTCATGGCAGACGAGGCTCGTGAGGAGGATGTCGCTGGTGTCACAGATCTTGAAACAGCGGACGAACCCGTTCTGATCTTGGCGAGGGAGCCAGAAGAAGCGGAAGCTGCCAAACCGGAAACGCTGCTTCGTCTTCTCGATATCGCCGCTTGAGCCGCTGCATATCGAGCTGCGTGAGGCAGTGAACTGGCCGGGTCGTGGTCCATAAAGTCCAATGGGGATGCACCGCGGTACGATTGCGATGGAGTTTGGGATCTTGGCAGACCGAGAGAAGGGAGGGGTGGCGTGCCTCTCTCCGACATTCTTGAACTCGGTCTTCGGACTCTTGATGGCACGGGGATGGAACTGCCGATGGTTCGATTTCCGTCCATGCTCATCCTTGGAGCACGTGGCGTGGATGTGGGCATATGGATCGAATTGTGCCCGGGAGAACCGTAGCCACCTCCAGCCATTCGAGAACTGGGCCGAGGAATGGCACTCTCATCCCCAGGACCTACGACGCGTGAAAGGTCCTTTGCCGAGTTGATGCGAGTTTCGAGCGCCTTCATCTTGGCGATCATATCGGCCATCATTCGTTTACTGCCTGGTTTGGCCGGTGTGGCAGGCGTGCGTGGTGTTGGTGGAATGCTGGATCGGGTGGCTGCTCTGACCGAGGCACGAAGCTGTGCTCTTGCTGAAGGGGAAGATGGGATACCTCCTGCAGTCAGTGTCTCTCTTCGCGATACGCCTGAAGCTGGCGTGCGCATCATGGTGGTGTTGGGACTGTCGCCGTTCATGCTCGCAAAGTCCCGGACATCTCGGCTCGTCCTGCGATTATGACCCATCGCACCAAGGCGACGAGATATTGGCACTCGTCCCAAGCTGGGGGAAGGTAGAGCTTGGCGTGAGGATGGTCGCTCTGTGCTGATAGTCGCCGCAGCTGCCGCCTTTCTGGGCGATAGGTCGGTCGACACAGTTTGAGGTTGATCATCTGTTACTGAGCTATTGAAGGTGTCGGCTCGAGACACGGCTCTGCTCCTGCCCACAACATCGCGCAAAACGGCCATCTCTTCCGTCATTTCCCTCAATTCGTCCTTGAGTCGTTGATTCTCTTCCTCCAGCTTAGACTTTTCGATCAGCTCCTGCTCCAACAACGCAGTCTTTTCGATAGTCTTGTTGTACCTCCCTTCCATGTCTGCTAAGGAGGAAGCGATCATCCGTTCGGCATTCTCGAGTTCGTCGTTGGTCATCTCCGTATCTCTGAGCTTAGCTTTGTAGATGTCGACAGAATCCTTGAGAAGAGCAAGCTCCCTTTGCAGGTCGGTCAGAGTGCTGTTGTGTTCGGACAGGGCCCGCGAGTACTTGGCTTTCCAATCCTCGAGGTCGCCCGTCAGGTGCTCGTTACGTCTCTTGAGATCGGCAATGGTCTTGTTGGAGAGGTTGAGCTCCTTCTCCATCTCCGCTTCCAGCTCTTTGCTGCTCTCCATAAAGTCCTGTAAACTCGATTCGGTCTCTCGTAGAGCATCTTGCATATCGGCTACTTTCGACTTCCAATGCTTGATCTCTTGCTCCGGAGAGTCGAAGTGGAGATCGGCTCCATCTTCGCTCATCTTGAAGGTCGTCGAACTAGTATGGCAGTATCTCGGAGCTGCTCTTGATGCGGGATGGTTCGTGAAAGGAGGGAGACTGGGACGAGGTTGCGATCGGAGATCAACACCACCAACCACAACACAAGAACATACACAAAAACAAGCCACACGCAAACGTACAGATACGCACACGCACAACACACACGCTCCTCTCTCCTAAACAATCTTACACTTTCACCTCATCTGAAAAAAGTTTAAAATCGGAACGAGGCGCGTCAAGCTTTCCACGGCGTAAACAACCGCATCTTGGAGTTCCGCACGCTCGTGACTTTGGTTTCTTGTTTCTTTTGTCTTTTCACAAATAAATTCGAATTTAGGCGTGTTTCCGCGTGTCAGATCGTTCAAAGAAGGAATCGGAGGTCTGAACTCAATACAATTGGAGAACAACACCAATACAATTCACGAAAGGTGTGCCATGTTTTGAAATGAATGCTACCAACGCAATCCAAATCCTGCAAATCAACACACCCACATCCATACTCTCACACTTCTTTTGGTGCGCAACGTCGATGGATGATGACCAAGGGCCTCTGGTCGCGATACAACTCGTTCCTTGTTCCTGGCTCCCTCTCTCGTCGTCTCCATCATCACCACCACCACCACAATCATCATCACCACACCTTGCCTTCCCGGTCTCCTTTACCGCCGTATCCCGACCATCAAAGCAGCATCTACAGCCCCACCCATGGCTAGCTGAAGGCAGGTCGAAAGCGGTCTCATCTCTCACTCTTCTTCGTCCGCTTTGTACTTTTACACACCAACAACGTTGACGACACTGCATCGGGCCGCTTGCCTCATTCCTCTTCAAGATGAGCGCCGAATTCGGGGGCGGTGCTGCCGCCGAGGAGGACTTCACAAAGATGCCAATACAAGATCGTCTGGCATCCAAATTATGGAAAGCGCGCGTATCAGCCTACGAGGAACTCTCTAAGGCTTTCCCCAAAACCAGCTCCGAAAACGATCCGATTTTCCGCCAATATACCCGCAATCCTGAATTGCTCAAGTCCATGGTCACCGATAGCAACGCTGTTGCACAGGAGAAGGGAGTGGATGCTGTGAGAGCATTTGTAGAATTTGGAGGTCAACAAGCCGGTAAAACGAGAGAAGTGGTGGCTCCTGCCCTAGTCGAAAAGTGCCTAGGCTCCACAAGAGCGGGTACAAAGAAGAATGCCCTCGAGCTCATCTCCTTCTACGCCGAAATGGAGGACGTGGTAGGTTGTGAAGGCCTTCTCACCGACCTCTTGGAAGGTCTCAAAGCCAAGCAGCCCAAAGTGGTAGCTGGCTGTGTCGGTGCTATCAAAGATCTGGTACGAGATTTCGGTCACAAGCAAGTTTCACCAAAACCTATACTTAAGCGCCTACCTGACATCTTTGCTCACTCCGACAAGAATGTCAGGGCAGAAGGCGCACTCCTGGCACAAGAGTTGCACAGATATATCGGAGCGGCCCTCGAGCCGACTATCGACACCCTCAAAGACATCCAGGCCAAGGAGTTGCGGCAACAATTTGCAGAGATAGATGCGCAGAACCCGGGCAAGCCAACACCTTCCCGTTTTCTTCTCTCCCAACGCGAAAAGATTCAAGCGGCTTCGAATGAGGTTCCTGCTTCTAGCGACATGCCGGGTACGTCCGCTGCCGTCGCACAAGAAGCAGAGGAGGAGGACGACGTGGACCCTTACGACCTGGCTGAGCCCGTCAATGTCTTCGGTAGTAGAGATTTTCCGGCTGACTTCGAAGAGATGATCGCATCCAGAAAGTGGCAAGAGCGAAAAGAAACCCTTGAGGCCATCCTCAAGATCCTCACATCGTCGCCCAAAATTCAGCCAGATAATCGCTTCGACAACCTCGTAGATCATCTCGCCCTCAAAATCCAGAAGGACGCCAACATCAACGTCGTGCTTGTGTCGTGTCAATGTCTCGAAGCTATGGCAAGAGGTTTGCGCGACAACTTTTCGCGCTACAAAGACAAAGTCATCCCACCTATTGTCGAGAAGCTCAAGGAGAAGAAGCCAGCAACGGTCGAGGTGCTCGCCAAGGCGCTAGATGCCATCTTCCAGACCGTCTCCTTCTCCGATATCCTCGAACACATCTTCACCGGCATCAAGCACAAGAATCCTGCGGTCAAGACCGAGTCGATTCGCTTCCTCGTTCGGTGTCTACGCACCACCAAAGTTGCACCCGCCAAAGCCGACATCAAACCTATTGGAGATGCTCTTGTCACAGCTATGGCCGATGGATCTCCCGATGTGCGAGATGCAGGCGCCGCTGGTCTCGGCACGCTCATGAAGCTCATTGGCGAAAGGCCCATGAACATGTTCTTGGATAGTCTCGATGACATCAAGAAAGCCAAAATTCAGGAAGAGTACAAAGTGGCCGAGGTCAAAGTGAAAATGTCATCTGGAGCGGGCCCTGCAGCAGCGGCCTCCAGAAATCCCGCTTCTGCATCTGTCGCTGCTCCGACACGAACCGCTCCGCCTGCTGCCTCGAAGCCTCGGCCCGTACCAACTTCCGCAGCAGATGGAAAGGAGAATCAAGCTCCCAGACCTGTCGCAAGAGCTCCACCTCCGAATGCAGCTCGAGCAGCGATCAAGAAGCCCGTCGCAACCCCAACATCAGGTCCTTCGTCTGCCGCTGCAGCAAGAAAGCCCGCGGCGGCCTCTGCAGCTCGACCAGCGGTGGGCGGAGCCAAGGTTGCTGCTTCAGCCACTGAGCCCGTCAAGTACAAGTTCCATCCTGACGATGCCGAGGCAAAGGCGGCCGACCTTATCCCGTCAGCGATTGCAACTCAAGTGGCAAGTGGCGCCTGGAAAGAGCGTCTGGCTGGAATGACAGAGTTCAACGACTGGCTGAAAGTTGAAGCCGAGACTCTTGAGTCCGAGATCATCGTTCGCGCTCTTGGCAAGAAACCCGGTTGGAAGGAGAGCAACTTCCAAGTGATGGCTGAAGTTTACAAATCTCTGCAGATGCTGGCGAACGAGTGTCCAACTTTCGGTCGCCCCTCTGTAGCGTTGTCGGTTCAGCCGCTGTGCGACAAGCTCGGTGACATCAAGCTCAAAGGTCCAGCAGGCGAGACGCTCGTCACTTATGCCGAGAAGACATCATTCGGCTTCCTCCTTGCCCAGGCTCTCGGCCCTCTTGCATCTCTCAAAGCGCCGAAAGCCATCGCCGATTCGATCTTGTGGGTGGATCAAACTCTACTTGAATTCGGAACGTCAGGCGTCGATGTGCGGTCCTTGATCGACTACCTCGTTACTTGCCTCAAATCCGCCAATGCTGGCGTCCGTACCAACGCTACTAAGGCAATTGGTACTCTTGCCAGGTTCTTAGGCACAGCGCTGAACACATTTATTGGCGATCTGAATCCGCAGCTGAAGACCACGATCGAGGCAGAGATCGAGAAAGCAGCATCGAACCCGCCGCCAGCGCCTACCCGCTTCAGTGATGAGAACAAGGCACCCGTCGGCGGAGCAGCGGCAGGCCGTGCTGGTGCAAGCGCAGCATCTGCTCCACCCCAGGACAATGGCGTGGACGAGGATATGCTGGACGAACTCATACCACGGGTCGACATCGATCGGTTGGTTCCGTCTACTGCCATCGTCAGGATGGGTGATTCGAACTGGAAGGAGAGGAAGGAGGGCCTGGAAGAAGTTCTGAGCGTCGTTACCGCCAACAGTCGACTCAAAGGTAGTATGGCTGAACTGGCCAATGCACTCAAGGTCCGATGTGGGGATAGCAACATCATGTGCAAGACCATGGCTTTGGAGGCCATCTCCAAGATTGCGACAGGTATGAACAAGCACTTCGAGGCCCCAGCCAGGATCTTGGTCGCGCCGATAGCCCAAGTTCTCGCCGATGCCAAGGCGCCCGTTCGAGCTTCAGCAACGGCAGCATTGACCGCCATCGCTGAGCAGATCGGCGCCGGTCCGATGCTTCCTGGCCTTGCGACGGTTGCTGAGGCAAAGACGGCCAATCCTATGCTGAAGCAGGAGCTGTTTGCCTGGCTCGGAAGCTGGTTCGAGGGTCATCCCCCAGAAAAGGGAATGGATCTGGCTCCCCTGGCTCTTCCCTGTGTTCAATGTCTGGACGATAAGCTGGCGGCGGTCCGGAAAGCTGCCCAGACATGCTTGCCTTTCATCATCCAACGTGCCGGCTACAAGCATGTCATGGAACAGACAAACTCCCTCAAGCCTGCTTCCAAGAACACGGTCATCCCTCTCATCGATGCTGCCAAGGCACAGGCACAGGCTGCTGCCAAGGCTTCTGCTGCCGCTTCGACATTGAGTCCAACACCAGCCATGGAGGCTAATCCTGCCGCTCGAGCTTCCGCTGTTCCGAGAACCCTAGCAGCATCCAGCGCTCGTATGGGTTCTCCAGCTCCCACGTCCTCTGCCGGTGCTTCGTCGGCATCTCCGAGAGCTTCTGTCATCGCCCGCCCTGCCGGGATCAAGCCTCCCTCTGCGGTCGGCCGTTCTCTCAAAGCCCCATCAGCCACCATCGCGCGCCAGTCTCGACTCGCATCGGACGATTCTGATGGATCTCGATCGCTTCGCAAGCCTTCTAGCTCAGCCAGCGGTACATCCGCCGTTCAGTCGAGTTCATCCAATTCGATCGACAAGTCAGCTCCCTTGGTCTCGGCCGATTTGAAAGCCAAGGCGCTTCGAGAGAAGCGTGAAGGAAAAGGTCAGAACTGGATTGGAGCCGATGGAGCTGCTCGACCGGAGCTGGTTGAGGTGCTCAGACAACAATGTGAGGGCCAAATCAGTCGAGCTATGACTGACTCGATGTTTAGCAAGAGTCACTCAGCCGAAAAGGACTATTACGCTGCATTGACCCTCTTGTCGGAATTCATCGCCAGTCCCACGTATGCCATTGAGCAGTACGGTCTTTCGGCGGAGGAGACCATCGGACGAACGCTTGCTAATTCTGATCTCATCTTCAAGTACATCGCAATTCGGTTGACAGACAATAACACCAGCCTATCGCTCAAGTGTTTAGAGATTCTGGAGCATCTCAGCAGTCTACTCAGCGAGCAGCAGTATCACATGAGCGACTACGAGGCGGCTTGCATTTTGCCCTGCCTTACGGCCAAATTTGGCGACGCCAAGGTGGCTTTCAGAGACAGGATTCGCGAGATCTTCCGCAAAATGACTTTCACCTATCCTCCTAGCAAGCTTCTCACATGCTACGTCGAGAACGGTCTACCCTCGAAGAATGCCAGGGTCAGGGCTGAATGTCTTGGCGAGATCGCTTACCTCTTCACTAAGAACGGTTTGCAGGTCTGTTCTCCCTCGCGAATGTTGCCACTCGTCGCAAAGCAGATCAGCGACCGAGACGCAAATGTTCGAGAGAGCGCGCTACGGGTGTTAAGTGAAGCTTACAAGATCATCGGGGACGAAGTCTACAAGCTTGTAGGCTCGCTGCCTGGCAAGGAGATGTCGATGTTGGATGAAAGGCTCAAACGCACGACTGCTCCCTCTGGAAGGCCTGCTGGTTCCGTTGGGGTCCCGGACCGCGCCGTTGCGTCTTCTCGTTCTTCGATGTTGCCTCCTGCGTCTTCCTCGCCTGCACGACAGTCGACGGCTGCTCCTTCATCCCGATTGGCACGACCCCCGGTCTCAGGTCTTCCTGCGCCGTCTGCTGGCGTAAAGAGCCGATTGCCCGGTCTAGCTGGTTCGGCCTCGGCTGCCGGAAGTCGTCGAGAATCTGCGCTAGGCTTGCCACGTCCGACCGGCCGCCCCTTTGAGGCTAATGGTCATGGCTCAGAAGGCTTGAACGGATCAGCTTCTCCGCGATCAAGTATGATTCGACCGCCGTCAGGGAATGTAGTAGGCAGCGGAGCTACTCGCATGGCCAGCACACCTGTCACCGAAGACCTGATCGCCAACGAGCTTCCGGAGGAAGAAGACGAAGAGCTGACAGTAGATCAAGCCATCAACCAGGTCGCTACTGATGACATAGAGCAAAGTGTATTCGCGCTGAAGCACGTGGAAGGCTTTATTCGAGAGGTTGAGCCTCAATTGATCCAGCATGTCGACCAGTTGGCGATTGTGCTCAGCAAGCAGATCCACCGAGCATTCTCGGCGGATTCGGCCGTGTCAGGAAATGAGAGACTCAAGAAGCATCTCCTCGTCGTTGGAACTTCGCTGTTCGATAAAGATCGCGTGTGGGATGAAGGGCGCACGCTCGGCTCGTATCTCTCCCGTTCGGCCCTGATCCCCTTGTTGACGGTGCTGCTACAGCAATTGCTCCAGTCTACCTCAAAAACCAACGACCCAACAGCGCAGACGGAGTCCAAGTATCTCAACATTATCGTGCTGCGGTGCTTCTCAGCTTGCAACTTGAATCTGCTGTACGGAGCATGCCTTTCGATGCTGACCGAGGCCACTGAGGATCTCCGCGAGCTCGAGGGTCCTCTTCTCGAGACAAGAGCCAAGTTCTCAGAGTTGATCGTCAAATGTCTGTGGAAGATCGCCAAACGTCTTCAAGATAGTCTCGCTGACAACCAGCTTGAGGCGCCTCAACTGTTCGCTGACGTCGAAAGCTTCTTGCAAGCCATCCCACCGGCAGAATGGAAGTCAAGGGCTCAGGATCAGGTGCCGCTAGGTGATGTGCCTCTACGAACGATCAAAGTGATGCTGCAACACATGACGAACCATTACAAGGAAGATGCGCTTACCATGCTAGACATGATACCCGAGCCAGAGAGCAGTTTGGTGTACAGCTACATCATCCGCTTGTTGAATGCTGCCAACAACGAAGCTGATCCAGGCGAGGACCGGGCCACACCTGACGCGGAGTCTCGGTCTGCCAAGTCTCGCCCGACGAGCAGTGCAGATGCTGCGGCGTCTTCGTCCAACAGCAAGGGTAACAGCAATGGCGATGGAGCCGCAGTATCCGCATCATCGTTGGCAGCGGAAGAGAAGGACACGCACCACGCCGAGTTGCGCGACATCTTCCAACGTATCTCGAATAAATCTCAATCTCGGCAAGGCATTCGAGAATTGTATGAGTTCCAGAAGCGCAATCCTCATCTTGAGAAGCACGTTGAGAACTCATTGCAGAAGACGGGACCCATCTTCCAACGATTCATCAAAAGAGCTCTTGCAAATCATGCATCCGAGGATCCCGAATTGATTGGCCAGCAGAACAACAACAGTCAAGGAGGTGGCCAAGGTGAAGCCATAGCTGCTGCTGCCGCTGCACACGACGCTATCAAACGGGCATCTACCCCACTCTCAGCCTCAGCCCTCGGCGCATTGAGCGGTGTACCAGGAACGCCACGATCTTCTGCTAGATTCTCGGCCTCAGGAAGTCCAACCTCGTCAACCAACTCTCCTCGCACCTCCTCCGCTCGAGGTTCAGCCACCGATGATCGATTGGCACAACTGCGTGCCAAGTTTAGTTGAGACGCGGATCTGCCGAAACTCAGCTTGAAAATTGTGACCTCTTTCTTCGCGTCCGTCACTCACTCAGCAACTCTCGGATCCTCACCGAAATTGATCATCTTGTCCTCATCCACACCGCTCGCACGTCGATTGTGTATTTTTATCGTTTCGATTTAGCTATCTCGTCCCAAGTATGTTTGTCAGAGCCAATGAGGCGTGTTCCGCTTTCATGATTTCATGGTCACGACGCTGAGCTAAGGTGACGTGAGAGCAGCTTCGAACATATTTGTGAGAGAATCAGCCTTAGATTTCGGCTTTGAGCGCCTCATCATCGAGTTGACCTCGTTGAGCATGTCCATCCTCCCTTCCTTCGTCACCATCCTCCCGATCCTCTTCCTCTTCCTCCTCCTCCTCATCATCGTCATCGATAATGGTATCGATCCAACCCTGGCTGATTTTCCTGCCCAGATCGTCCTCTTTGCCACCAAAGTACTGACAAGTTGAGGCGTTGACGGGACCTGATTCGTCGCAGAAATCAAAGACGGGACAATGCCCACATGGCGTCTCAGTCCATCCTACCTTGACGGAGAATGGGCGGATCGCGCGGTATACAAATGGTACCATGTCTGGTCCGCCGTCCCGAGTTCCGATGACTCGTCTTGATGGTTTACCCACCTCGCGAGATCTTGATACACTTTTGCGTCGCCTCTTTCTTCGATCTTCCTGTTCCTCTTCTGAATCTGACGTGGCAGACCCACTCTCGGACTCGGATTCCGACTCGCTACTGGACACGGCTTTGGATCTGGAACGAGAACGAGAACGAGATCTCGACCTTGACCGCGATCTCGATTTAGAACGACGCCGATCTTTAGATTTTGAAGACTTGGACCTAGACTTGTCCTCCTTCTTCCTCTTCTTGCTCGAAGAAGAGGATTTTCGAGACGTTGATGACGAAGGTTTTTTCTTCTTCCTCTTCTTGCTGCTGCCGTTGGTTTCTGCGTCTTGTTCCATCTTCACGTCTTCCCTCCCACTCTCGTCGTCGGAAGAAGGTGTGTCGCCAGCAGAAGATTCGCTGTCGGATCCACTTCCCGAACTTCCATCATCGTCGTCATCGTCGCTGCTATCCGAGTCGCTACTTCCAGAATCGGTGTACTCTCCATCATCGTTGTAGTTCGGACCACCGTTACCGAACCCAAAAGGCAGTACTGGGATCTTTTCGATCTGTTCATCGTAAACAAGTATGTCTAGCAGACTGACTACGTGTTCCAATTCCAACTCTGTTTCCGTCAAGCCCGAGTTTCGAAGATAGCTGTGAACTGAGGAAGCAGTAGGCAAGTTCCGTTGGAGATGGGAGGAGGGAAACAGAGCTCTAGATTGACCTTGTTTAGGGAACGATCTGGATCGGATGTAGTTCAGACACGCCATGGAGAGTTCATTGATGAATCCCGTGTCTAGTTCGTTATCTGTGTACCATGGACCACCACTTAGTTCGATACTCGGCGTTAAGCCGTACAGCATGTAGATTTTCCTGGTGGGATATTTGACCGATTTTACGGCTTTCACCAACTGTTTCTGTTCCAACGATTTGAGACATCGGTTGATGATGGTCTGATGTAACCCCGTTCGTGTTTTGAGCTGCTTTGTCCAGATACCTTCATTCTTGGAGTCTTTGATGTGTTGATAGACCATCGTCTCGTTCTCGTCCAATTTGCCCATCATGCTGGCCTCCGCTTTTGCCGTGGCTGCGAATTGAATGCTTCCCCCACCTACCGTCTGCGCAGTGAACAGGTTCTTTTTGAGCAGACCATTGATAGCTTGAAGCTGTTCATCCAGCGATTCTTTCTTGAAATGGGAATTCAAGTCATCTTGAGTTATGACTCCACCTGGGTTCGACTGCGCTGCTCTGTACATTGCAGCTTCAAGTTTTGTCAGCTTGGATCCCCCGACGACGGATGCCGAGGAGGAGGAAGCTGAGGCGGATCTCGATGATGAACCCGGCATCTTGGCAACGTTCTCAAGGCTCCGCTTTGCCGAGCCGTGGGAGTAAGATGCCGGATGAGAGGATCACTGAGCAGATGTTGCTCGCAGGAGTAGGACGGTGCAGATGACGAAGAGGAAGGAATTCAGGAGGAGCACCTCAACTTAGCCTCTGAAATTTGTAGCAGAAAGCTTCTTGACCATTTCCGTGATCCGAGGAACCTTGCTGTCCATATATTTTTAAATTGGTGTTAGACCATGTGCATCACAGGCGAGAAACGGTCACGTGGCTAGCCTAAGGCTCACAGCTTTTTTCAGCTGACTCTTCTCGACGATCTTCTCGTCGATGCGTGAATCCCCTGCATCTTTATAACATCATTCCTTCGTCGCCGTCACCATCATCGTCTCTCGTCTGGACTTGCCTGACTTTGTCGACAAGATGGCGAACGTACCAAGCACAAGGTCGCTAGCGAACGCGTTTGTGAGACTTTCGGTCTCTTCTCCGTCCCAAAGTGGTCCACTGACCGTTCGATTTGCTTCCACCTATTCTCAATCCTCTTCATCGGGCTCCTCCTCATCAGCATATCAACGGTCGAGGACTCCACGTCTTCCTCCAACATCTCTGCCTTCTCCAAGGGAGAAACCGACCTCGACAGCGTACTACACAGGTAGACCAGCCTACATCGACACCCTGCTTGACTTGGAAGACTTGACCCGACAAACGAAGAGAGCTTTGGAACAGGCACAATTGTTATCCCCCAACTCTGCACCGCCCAGTCTGGCTGCAGCGGGCTCGGCTGCCTCGTCAAGTAGACAGAATTTGTGGATCTCAGCACGGGATCTTCAGGCCTCTCTGGGAAGTGGATTGAAAGCTGCGCAGTATCGACAGATTGTTTCGCGACTTGGGTTGCTCGCTCGTTACGCTACTTTGATTCATCAGCTTTCGGTCCAAAACCCAAGTATCGGCGTCGAAGGGGGTCTGTTAGACCGATACAACAACACTCTGGAACGCTTCATGAACGAGAACGCCAAATCGCAGAGCTTGCTCGCAGAGAAGGATTCCGATAAGGTCTTTTGGGAACAATCCAACAAAAAAGTCGATGGATCAGGCAGAGCCTACTCGGCGGGGCGAAGGAAAGAATCTTCGGCTCAGGTCTGGATCATTCGATCCAAAAACGAAGCTGGAGATGAAAGCGGTGAACCGCAAACAGGCAAGATCCTAATCAACAACCAATCCCTACCCGAATACTTCACCCGAGTTGCAGAACGAGAAATCGTCACCTGGCCCCTCAAGATTACTTCCAACTTGGGCGCGTACAATGTCTTCGCACTTACCCGCGGAGGCGGTAAATCGGGTCAAGCAGGTGCCATCGCTCACGCTTTAGCTAACGCTATCGTAGCCGAAACTGCCCACAACCTCGATTTCAACCAAGGCTTACCCCTAAAGAGATACGTTAAAGACATCCTGGCCAAAGACGGCGTGCTTAAACGTGACCCAAGAATGGTTGAAAGGAAGAAAACCGGTCTCGCCAAAGCTAGGAAAGCTTACACCTGGGTCAAGCGTTAACTTTCTCGATTTCCTTCTCCTCCCACTTTCCCTTGCTTTTTCCTTGCCTTCGTATAGGAATTCTATCTCCTGTTCTTGTAGAAGCTTCGGAGTCAAGCATTCCTCATTCGCCCGAGTTAAACGTTTCAGATCGTACTTTCGGTGTCTAGGTACACTCAGACTTTTCCTATCTGCGAGTCACATGCATCTTCACAGCAACGAACACGACAAGGAGAATAGGATCATCAGAGGTAGAATTCGTGTATGGTTCTTCTGAGACCGGAAATTGGAACTGAGAAACAAGTAAACCCAAACGAGCCGAGAGTTGAGTTGAGGTGACCAAGGAGGGGAGAAAATAAAATGGTGAAGTAAGAAGAAGAAGAACATGGTTGAAGGAGCGTGAGATCAAGAAGGGGAAGGTACGGGGTGCTTTCGTGTTTAAGGGGGGATCTGATCAAAGGGGGAATGTGGAGAACTGCTAAAAGTTGGGACATTGATTGATTGTTCTAGTTGGGAGACGAAAACAGGGAGCTTGAGAAATCCCGTCGAGACGCGGAAGCGAAGAGAAAGCTCACGAACGGGCGAGCTTGTGAATTGCATCAAGCTGAATGCCGACGTAAAGCTCGTGGTTGTGTCGTTCTGTGTCGCCGAGACGAAGGAAGTCAAAACAGGGCGAGGAGAGAAGAAGGGAGAGAGGGGGTTCACTGAATCCTTGACAGAGGGTGACCGCGTGTCCGCTACATGATGCTTGGCATCAAAGCGAGCCCATTTCGTGATCTTGAGTCTGTGATTGATGGTGTAGGGTATCTCGATGCTGTTCGTCTTGATGCTGAAGAGGCCCTGAATGCCTGGTTTGCTGCGAGGATGGCGAAGCTGGCTGCGAGCTTCGGTCCGTCAAGTGCAAGTCACCTTCATTGGCTTGATGCCACGATGACAGCGACGGAGAAGGTTCCAGCTTAGTAAAGCTGGCCGAATCGGCCCTTGATGCGTAAAAGCCCCGCTGCTGTTGTTGTTGCTGCTGCTGCTGACTTTGGCTCTGTCCAGCCAACGCAAGCCCCCCAAGCGAAGCGCTGATAGGACCACTCACTTCCGAGCCTGTGTTAGGCCGCGAAGATGTCAAGCGCAGACGGTTGCCACTCGACCATTTCCGTGCAGCCGGCGCATAGATGTTAGGCATGCCGCTACCAGCTGCCTGATGGGTCGAGTCAAAGTAGGGGTTCGACTGCATGGAGAACTCGCTCTCAGATGCTGAAGAGCTGGACGGATTCTCTCCGCTCATCCAGGTGTACTGCGAGTCCGAGACGCTACTACCCATACTGTCGTCGCGTCGACGGCTTTGCTGGCTCGCGAACGATCCCGCCACAGAGTTTTGGCCGAGGCGAGATCCGGGTTGAGAGGGAGCTTGCGCAGAGGATCCACTGTGCAAGCTACCCACATTCTGCATGCTTGTGCCAAATGTCTGGGCAGTGGAGGTTGCGTCCACTGTTCCGTGGGCATGAGATAAGTCAGAATCGCTACCCTGCCATCGGTTCTGGGCCTCCGTCGTCATGTCGAGCATGGCTTCTTCTCTGAAGTTTCGGATGGCTTCGTAAATCTTGACGATCCGATCGAGGCTCTCGGCAACCTTCTGACAGGAGTGAACCTTGGCTTGCACCGAAGCACCGAGCATGACGCCTTCAAGCAGCCCGCTGATTTTACCCGACAGCGTGTTGGAGAGCGCCTGAATCCCTGAGATCCTTTCCTCGGGAATGTCATCCCCGATCATATCGTCAAGGCGTGTCAAAAGCTGCCGGAAGATGATCCCATCCGCGCGCAGGATCATTTCCGACAAGCTAGGTTCACTGCCCAGCACCTCCTGTGTTGTAGGACTCAAACTGCTCCAAAACGAGATGGTTCGCTGCTCAAAGGAAACTAGGTCAGGTCCCTGATAAATCGAAAAGAGCAGGTCCTGGCAGAGGCATTCATACTCACGCCAAGCCTTTCGGGCGTTCGGAGGAAGGACATTGGCGCCCGTCACCGAACTGCCATAGCCAGAGGCCGAACCGTCATCCAGTTTGGGCCATTCGGGTAGATCTTTGCAGGATCTTTGGAATCGAACCGAAGCCATGTTGCGGGGTTCTTGTTGACCGTGGTAGTAACCTTGTAACGACGAGGCTGGACTGTTGAGCTGAGAGGCGAAAGTGGACTGGTCGCCGGTATGACTGCCCGAGCTGTAGGACGTTTCTGTGGCAGGCATCGACACACCGCTGACCATTGTACTTGGGTCTACGGACGCAGCACCAGCAGGCATGAAGGTGATTTCGCCCAAATTCGAGTAGGAATGCGAAACTGTATGCCTTCGGGGAATACCGCCTCCGCTATTCGACGTCGAAGATTGCTGCTGTTGTCGTAAAGGTCCACTGCTCGTGCCGGGAGGCGTGGAGACCGCACTGTTGAGTGTTGCAAATGCAGAAGCTGCAAGGCGATCATCGGCAGCCGCCAGTGATGAAGCGACCACGGGCGTTGTGCCCGATTGCGAGCTAGTGGAAGCGAAGGACGCGGAACGATCCGAAAAGGTGCTTCTGCTGGCCGAAGCTTCAGTCTCGTGCCCTTCCGACTTGGCCTTAGCCTTGCCTTCGCCAGAGTACTCTGCACTCATCCCAGCACTAAGCTGGAGCCGCCCAGCCTTCTCGTCCTCGAGGAGCGATTTGACTTTGTAAGCCTCACGATCGTTCGAAGTGCCGAATCCGCAATAGTGAAAGCGAGTCTTTCCACGCCCACCGAGACGACGCTGAGCGACGTCAGGAAATTGACTTCGGAGCACCTTTCCGAAGGACGCGGCCTGCAGCGGCTCCAGTCCGAAGGATTCGCACGCTCTCCGATAGGACTCATGCAAGATCGTTCGAGGAATCGAGATCTGAATAGAAGGTTTCAGAGTGTAGTTGCAAGTGAGCCTGAAGGTAGGAAAACGAAGAGAAGGAGTTAGTTCGCATTACCCTTTCAACCATGATCTAGCGGGCTTTGTCAGGTACTCACCACATGCGCGCCCATTTGTCTCGGTAAAATTCTGCCATCTTTTTTGTGTTGGAAGTCTTGTACAGATTTGAGATCTGTTCGAGCATGCTGTCCACATCTTGAGGCGAGTATTCCGGGTGAGCCATCGTGGTGTAGGGGTGCGCCATCTCTGCTTTGGAGGCAGAAGAAGAGGCGCCATAGAAGCCATACGAGGGCTGGCTGCCATAACTGTAATGGCCGCTAGACAGATCGTAATATGCTTGACTGCGGTTCGGACTGGTGTTGGCCGAAGAAGACGAATCGTAAGCAAACTGCGTCGCAGGCATGCCCATAGTGGATTCAGAGGAGAACGACGTCGAGTTCGGCATCGTAGCGTACGTAGACCGACCGAGTGAAGGTCCGGCCATCTGAGGCGGAAGTTGAGACCACTGCGCAGCACCGAGTTGCTGCTGACCCACTGACGGAATGGCCATGGTTGGGTCTTCGAAAGTTTCTTGGGTATCAAAGTAGCCCATTCTCATGGAACTGGCAACGCCCGTGGCGGTGGTCCCACAAGCCATTTCGGATTGTCCGACCATACCCGATTGCGGAGTTCGATCGACTTGGTCTCGCGAGAAAGCCGACTGTCTTGGCGTGGTAGCGTTGGATCCCATATACAAGCTCATGCCCGGTACCATGGTCGTTACAGGCTGTAGCGTTTGTAGATGATCGGGTCGATGGAATGACGACGGTTGACGACCTGCTGTCACGTTCGATCCGTGAATTTCCTGCCTCAGCTCGCTCATGTCCGCTTGCCTGTTACTGTCCCAGGATGGGTCGGCCGTGCTAGGACGATATGGCGAGCTGATTTGGTCCGAGTACGGAGGAAAAGACATTATCCTTCGATTCCTGACCAGGTAACAAGGAGCGACTTTGTGCGAAAAATGGAATTCGGGAATTCGCGGTCAGTCAGTCAGTCACCCGCGTCGTCGAAACGCTGGATAGGATGACGGGATCGGAAAATGTACGCAGAGCCTGCTTTTAGGTATTTGAGCAAGAAGATGAAATGCGACGTGGCTTTCAAAGGATCGATGTCGGAGGAATCAAGCTTCGGGCCGATGCTGGGCTGAGAACCGACAGCTGCTGTGGGAGAGGCAAGAGGACGATCCTCCTTGCGATGTCGGTTGCTGTGTGGTGCTGAAGCTGTCGCTTTACGTAAATCTGTCTTCGTGATCATCGCAGTTGGCAAAGTCGAACAGCAATGAATAAGTTGTCGAAGGACGGATGAAGGATAGTGTAGGTTTTGAACGTTGTTTGACAGTTGGCAAGATGCGTTCATCGAGCCAAAGGCGGAGCGTAGAGGATCACGAAGGCGTCAGGATGGTTATCGACGCGCAGTATATACGCGAAGCCATGCGTTGATACGGTAGAAGCAGGAAGGTTGGACCAGATTGGGGATCGTGGCACAAGGAAAAAGGAAGCACGGCGGCAGGGAACGAAGGAAGAGACAAAGGGAGGCAAAAAGCTTGAGTTAGTGGATGATGAACCTTGGCCAAGTGATTGTCGGTAGCGAGGCCCGCCTGCAAACAGCTGTGAAAAGTGTTCGGGAGTACACCGAATACTGAAAATGTGGCAACCCAACAATCGCCATCGATTTCATCAAGAGAGCTGCCCCGACTTGCACGGTCTGGGTTTCGAAGCCAAGCCACAGCATGAAGAAACCAGAAACACGCTTCTGGGCCCCTCGGTTCAACGGCACGAGAGACCACGCCTCCTCAGAACGAGAAAGCGGAGTAGAAGACGAGATCGGACGGCTTTGTCCAGTGACCTAGAGCGAACTTATAGTCGAACAGCCACTTGAAATGCGACACTCTGAATACGCTTGCAAGATGGCCAAATCCGGGAACGAGGCCTGAAGGGATAGATGCAGAGACGGAGACAAAGGTGGGCGACATCCGTCAAGCCCGCCGGCTCTGCCGTGTACTCCGAATGCGATTTTGATAGCATCAACGAGCCGCTTTATCTCCCACGGTCAAGTGGAACAAGGTTGAAGGACAGTGGATGGTGCAAGCTTGGCGCAAGGTGATGAGGTCGATCTCAAGATCAAGATCAACATCAGCATCAGAAGCAGCAGCAGCAGCAGGAAGATGATCAAACTCAAGGTTCCGAAAGTGGTAGCCAATCTTAGGATGTGGGCCACGATCCAGCGGATCACGTCCTTTGTAGCAGGCCCAAACCAAGAGAGTCGCTTCCAGCCCGAGGGATCGTGAGAACAGGCCAAAGAGCCAAGGGATCTTGCTTCTAGCTTGGTCGAGCAATGCTAAGAAGAACACAATGGAGCAGTCGCCCTGTTCTTCCTGCATCTGCCCGAGCAGGGACGACGATTCGTGTCCATCGTCGGAAGCAAGATTCTTCCAAGCTAAAAGGCTCTCTTCTGATCGCTTGCTCATGCCACTCACTCTCAGCTTAGGACAAGCATGGGAGCGGGACTCGATCGAGGGGTGTTGGTTGAATGTTAGATTGCCCGAGTTCGGACGAATCTTGAAAAATGTTCGGAACATCCGAATCCGAAGCACGTCTTTCAGCCATGTTGAGCATGATCTCGAGCAAGGAAGTCAAGACCAACGACGTCGGCAGTTTTGTCGCGAGAGCCGGGGAGACAGATCGAAAGCTGGAAGGAAGCAGCGAGGTGTTCCGCACAGTACTGCGGGTACGTGCAGCGCGAAGGGACGGTCATGGCTAGATGCGGATGCAACGCGGCGTGCATGAAATCCGTTGGCGTAGCCTGTCCTGCAGTTCGCTAAAATACTGTATCCTCCTCTGCGAGCTTTGCAACTCCCCGTCACCGAGTCCACAGTGCAACGGTGTGTTGTTGTGTTGGTCTCGCAGACGACCCGAGAAACAAGTCTCTCTCCTTCATCTTCCAACATCCCTACTACGTGCGCATCATGCACCTGCTCCTGTCAGGGTCAAGACAGCCTGTGCAAAGAATTGACTCCACTCGCCCGTTCGAGCTGCTGCCCTCTCTGGTCAACATGAAGAGCTTGCCGTCCATCTCTTCTGTGTCGGCACGTAATCCAACGCTCTGCAGTTCGGCGAAGCCACCCAGCAGAGATTGGGTCTGATTGGCCTCATCATGGGAAGATGTCGCCATATTTCCGTCTCCTACCTATAGACCAGCGAGTCTGAATCGGAGCTGCCGTACTTACTCAGTGAAGAAGTTTCCAGAGAGGGTCACTCCGAAAGTGAGTCTCCGAGTTCAAGCCAACGTTGAAAGGTTGTCCTAGTCGTTCTGATCGAATCTTGGCACCGCAACGGAGAGATTCGCTTGTTCTCGTTCGATGGTGACTCTTCTGCGAGCGAGTGAAGAAGGGAGGAGAAAGTGGGAAGCCAGAGAGAACAGGAGTTGGTAAGATGTTAAGTAAGGCTTCTATCATCTACTTAGCTAGATCAAGGACTGATCAGCGGATCCGATTTGGGTGACGGGCCTCCTTCGCCCACAAGAAGTATTGTATGCATAGCATCTATCAAAGCCTAGACTACTGTCCCAGAAAGATTTTTACGTCTTAATCTGGAGAAGTATCGTGGCATCCGAGGCGGTCAATATCGAACTCCTTCCCGAAGGAAGCGTGCAGCCCCGCACGATTCATCTAACTTCCCGCCTTGGGCGTATCGGCAGCAGCATATCATCTTTGGTTTCAAATCACTCACCTTGTCTGAAAGTAGACTGCCGCCGAGGAATCGCCGAGCGATCAACAAGCCAATGAAGTCTTCGGCGTCGAGGGTTGATGAGAACACACGAAACAGTGCGCAAGAAGTGATGTTGGTGGCGCCTGAAAGCTTTGCGTGAATGAGGGACGTGAAGTGTCGGATTGATGCAAGGCCACAAGTGGGGCCGCGCTGCCTGGTGTGGGAGAAAGCGAACGACGGAAAGAAGGAGGATGGTGACCTTGAGAAGGAGAAAAGTGATGAGGGTTCTCGTCGCCTGGTCGATACGATACCGAGCGAGCACGAGCTCAGCCTTTCGCAATGATTTCGAAAGAAGCGATCGGCGGCGAGACGGCAAGTGAGGCTGTTGTGGCTGAAGTAGACCAAATGGTGGGTTTTACGGGTCGAGATGAAGTTGTAGACGCTTCCTCGAATGCGTGTAACCCTAGGAACTGCCGTGTATGGTTCCTAGCCGCAGATGCTGTTAGCGGGAAGAGTTCAAACCAAACAGGATGATGTCCCAGCTGGATCGAAGAAAGATAAAAGGAGATTTGGAAGGAAGGAGATCAAGCCCGAAACATTATCTGTTTTACGAAGAAAGCCAAGATGATGTCTGCGGCATGCCACGTTGAATGAAGCGGAAAGTTGGCAATGATCGTCAACAGAGTGGGAGGTTGATGGAGGAAGGGAAGGAGGATGAAAAGTCAGGAGGGACTGGGATCCAGAACCGGACGAACCAGGAACGTATCCCAAAGTCGCCGATGCTGGTCGAGACAGGGGAGGGGCGAAGGAGAACAAGTGCTAGAGAAATGCAACGTCGGGGCTTCGTTGGTTATGTCGGCGTAAAGAATCCGCTTTGTGGACGGAGGACCACCAGAAAAGGCGCCGTCGAGGAGGCGTAGACGGTAATCGGGGATGACAATATACTAACGGAAGCGCAATACTGTAGATGCTAGTGCAGTGGCCTGGCGATGCTGCTCAGAACCGGTGAAAGATGAAGTCTGAGTGAATGGCAGGCAGCCAAGATCGGAAGTGGCAGAGGCGCAAGTGCCGCTCAAACAAAACAAAAGCCCTTTTGGTCAGTCCAAAGAGAGGGCAGGCAAGGGGAAGAAGAAACAGATGGTCGAGATGAGGAAAGAGCGGAAGCAGTTGGAGCTAGGCAAACAAGGACAATCAGGTGCGACGAAGGGATCGCTGTGTGGTCGACAGCGAGGGAGGGGACCAAGAAGAAGCTGGGCCTTCGGCGTATTCCCTGATTGCCAGGTGGCACAACCCAGAAGTGCAAGGAGTGGGAGGGAGCGGGGGGGCGACCAAAAAAAGAAAAAAGCTGGGAAAGAAGGCCGATGAAATCAGGGTGGAATTGCGGTACAACCTGCAGTTACATACAGCAGGGGTTCGTGTCTGCCAACGATCCAAGGCAAGCGACGGGTGAGCGATTGGACCCTAGGCAGTACAGGCAAGCAAGCACAACACGAAGGCGTAACGAGAGAAGGTCGAACGACGACCGCGCGCTCTGCGGCAGCACCGAGCATCTAAGGGATTGGTCCAACCAAGAACAACAACAAGAACAGCAACAACAGCAACAGCAGTACAGTGGCGAATCGATCTCTCGAACATTCATTCGGTCATCCCTGGGGCAGAGGGATAGGCTGTTGAGAGAAGAGAAGGCGGAGTCCAATCACAAGGGCAGGCGGACAATCAAATCAGAGACGCTCGCTCGCCTTCGAGTAACCTGCCGTGGGCGGAAGAAGGAAAGGCTTTTAGGACAGAGCCACACAGAGTTGTAAGGCAAGCCGGGAAAGGGAGGAAGAGGAGAGACCCGGAAAAAATTGGGTCAGGTTTGGAGCTACGAAACAGGGACCCAAGTAACTGGGCGCTGCTTGTTTGCTGAGTTTTTGAACGGATATCGGGAAACGACAAAAGCAGAGCCAGACCGGTAATACTTAACTTGCCCTATACTCTGTGGCTCTGTCTGTCTGTTGTCGATGTGGAAAGAGAAGAGCGGCCTCGGCGGCGGCGTAGAAGATGCAGCAGCAACCACCGCGCCGAGAACATCCTTCCCCTTACCCCTGAGGGTGTGCTATTGACTTATCAGTAAGCATCGCAATCCGTAGACAATACACCATCGCTCTGCACGCTAAAAGGGTCAACGGATCTTTCGAACGGCAAGAAGGAGAAGATGAGGGGCCATGGGCCATGGGCCATGCAAGTGGGCGCGATGGCATCTCATGCTTGAAGTGGCACTCGCTTGGGTGTTTGCGCACGACTAGGAAAGGGACATTTTTAATGGCAGACAGATTTGAGTCGGCTTCCTTTTTGGGATCGAGTTCTAAGGGCCAAGCACAAAAATCATTGCAACTTTGTGTTTGTTTTCGGGTTGGTCTCTTTTTTTTTTTTTTTTTTTTTTGTCTGTGTCTCGTCGTTCGGGAGGCTGGGCCGAAACATGAACAATGTGACCAGTCAGATTTGAACCTCGAGCTCTAGTTCCTCGCGCCTCTCCTCTTCCGATGTCTTTGTATGCGGCCGTACCGATTCACACAGAGGTGAGCGGCCGCTGCGGAGAGTCTCTAATTTGTGTATCGGATCTCCGAAGCCGGAGCCGACCTCTGAGCTTCTATTCTGGGTTGTTTTAGATTGTTTCGGTGACGATGTCACAAGATTGACGAAGGTGTGGCGGGCTTGAAGCTGCGCCTCGAGGAGGAAAAAAGAAACGAACATCCAACCCTTGAACGATGAGAAAGAGGAAGACGAGGAATCAAACGTCTTCAAAATATGCACTGCCATCGCTCTTTCGGCTCTCGCATTTAGGTCTCGAGCCGAGATGATGTCCAAGATGGAAAGAAGCCGAACGAGAGCGGTGGAGGGAGGGACGAGGGGCCAAACAGCCTTGTCTCTTCTCTGGCGAGACAGAGGCGAACAGCTGGACACAAGGCGTGGCAGTTTCGCCTAAATTCGAGTGGGAAAACCTTGCACCAAATTCTGGATGCCAGCCTTGTAAGATCCTCTGGAGCCAAGCAACTTTTCTGGATGGAGCAGCACCTTCCATCTCAACATATCATCCGGTGTGTGCAATAACAACGAAGATTTCTTGGACGAGATACTGAACCGTCTTCGTTCCCTGGTCACGTTCTCCTCTGCTCTCGAGTGCGGTGCAGAACTCGCTTCGGTGGAGCAAGATCACCTTTCACATCTGTCTCGGTCTCGGTCGAACTTCCAGCTAGTGCCGGAATCACTTGGAAGAGGGCATCATGACCCGAAGTCGAGGGCGTCAAGGCAGCAGGGAACGTCAATGTTGGCTTGACTTGCTTGCTTCGCTGGGAAGCAGAGAGCATCAGAGCCAACCTGAATCGACCGGATCCAGTGTCTCTCGTACAGCTGATTGGGCCGGATTAGAGCTTAGCATACGTGGTCACAATTGTTTGATGTTTTTGGCGGAGTTGGTCGGTCAAGCTGAGGTTGAGCTCAGAATTCCTAGCTTGCCATTAACTTATTGGAACTCGAAGGCGAGGAAGCAAGGCGTGCCAGGGAAGAGGCTCGAGCCTCTTCAGCTCTTCCAATCTCTTCCACTGGCGTCAAAGCCGGCCGTCTTCTAAACTTTCTCGCTCATGAGGTCAGCCACTTCCGATCGTGGCTGGAATCGACCCTTTTCACAGATTCACATCTACTGCAACGGAGCTGAGTTCCATTTTCTGGACATGGGCGGGGGGTAGACCGAGTGCGATCAAAGTGTGGAATCACTCTGTCTAAAACATTTTCGCCGTCGAGCGGATATGCCATCTCAGCTCAGCTTTGACCCTGTCACACGCGCGCCCCCGTATTTGCATTGAGCTGGAATTTGGCCCGCCTGGTTCCGCCTGACTTCCGCTTGGTTCCGCCCCTGCCGAAGCATCCTGCTCTCCAGGGCCATGATGCTACGTGTCTCTCGATTGGTCGGCTGAACTGCGCCCTAGACCTGATCACAAATCCCTCTTCTGTGCTTGTCGAAGCAAGGTCGTCTCAAAGTCGGCCTCCACTGGAATCGGCACCCTAGGCATCATGCCAGCCAAAGATTGGTCGTGAGCGATGCAGAATCATATTTCTAAATTTTTTGACGTTTTTTCCTTTTTTTTTGAAGCTCGCAAGCGAAGTTCCGACACAGCCACTTTCCGGCGGTTCCTCCGATCCGTTCTGATGGTGAACGAGAAGAAACAAGATTTGACCTGTTACAACTACTGTAAGATCACGTTCAACACGGGCCCACAGAGCTATGCGAAGGATCATCCACGGGCTTGCGTTCGAAAGGGTATACACTGAGGATTCGCTGCCTTCCTGCCCACAACGAGCTCAGCTCGATCCAAATAAGGTTGGCATCCTCGACTCAGCCTCACCACATTCGGACTGGGACTGGGCTCTGATCGATGTGAAAGATCAGCACGTGTAAACGAAGAGACCTTTCGCATCGGGTGCCCTCCTTCCTGGACCGACCTGCAATCTAGATGTTGTTCAGGTCGACGCCGATCCCAACGATGAATCCTCTTGTACGCGATAGGGAAGTGTGCATCCAAACGTGAAAGTACAAGTGCACAAGGAAGGCATCCAGAAACAAAGAGTCAACACGTTTGGCCACCGACGTACCAAGGGACGATCGCATCCTGGCAGGATCAGCCTGGTATGCAATGCATCGTCGATCCCGTCGCTTGCTATACTTTTCATTTACCCTAGCCGGGGATGGAAAGGAGAGTCCATGTTCTGTGGATACAATGGCATAGCGAGGGCGTACAAGAGGCGTGCAGAAGTGCACATCCCATCATATTGGGCGCACAGAGGAAGACAAGGTGCAGCGGCGGCGGCGGCTAGCCCGAATGGACGAGGAAATCTGCAGGTAGACGCGCGGCGTAGCTGCACGCCGTCCAACGCCAACTTGCATCTTCAGCAAGCGAGCCAACTCAAAGGACCATCCACACAATCAACGAGAAATATCAAATGTATTTTGGATCGGTACCTTGCTGCCCGCGACCTCGCAAAGGGCGTTGTGATGCGGCGCGATCCTCGCCGTGCAGGACCCTCGGTGCATACTTTCGGTGTTTATTATTGGAGCCAAGGTGAATCTGAGGTCGGGTCATGGGCACACCAGAGATAATTCCAGCAAATGTGCAAAGGCAATTTTGGGGTCCCCACGGGTACCATCCAATTCGTTCCTGGCTATGAAAGGAGCCTTGTCGTTCGATTTTCGCCTCGCTTTGAAGGGATAACGGGGAACGGCACGGGAAGATCGACGAGGTCATGATCCGTACCCCTATTCCCGGGACTGCAATCGATGGCATTAAAGCTTCAAGGATGGCTGTCTGATCGACAGTGCAGCAGAAGCATTCACGATCTGTTGCTGTAGATGCAGGAGGATGTCTCGGCCACTTGCCATCAAAAAGTGAACTCAACATCTCTCCATGCCTGCTCAAAGTAAATATGATCTTGTATGCCGAGACGCGCTCTGTTCGCCTCTTCTTCCATGATTGTGCCAGCTTTCAAGTACAACATCTGAGCCCCGCGAGTCAGGAGTATCAACCCGAGTGATCTTACCCGTCAACCAAGTGATCTTGCACCGAACTGCTGGTCCTGTCACTGCGAGTGCAGAGATGTGTGGTACTGTACGAGCGGAAGAAGCAAGGAGCGGAACCGTAAACGATGGATCGCTGGATGAGCATGCAAATCGCGGAGTCCGAATTTTACGCCCTAAGGATGGTCGATAATCTACACTGTTCTGTATGTAGACTAGACTTCCAGGGTTCTTGCTGATCCCTTCTGCCCTCGTGTTATTCTCCGCCCTTCTGCAGATGCGCTGTCAACTCCGACGCCGATGGTATCAAGGTTTCCTCATCGGTGTAGGCAAAGAAGGGTGACAACCACGCCGAGCATCACTTCAGAATCTTCTTTCCTTTGCTGTCAACCCTCGCGACCCCGATCTAGCTTCGATAAACCCAAGTATGGTCTGGGCTGGTTTAGTTCATTGGCCGAGGGCGTCAATCAACGGCGTTCGCAGCCCTTGCTTAGTTCTCTTGCAGAACCTGCAGCCCGGCGACATATTGTCGTTCACCTTTCTACGACTTTGCTCTCCCAGGCGTAGATGAGGTTCGTGTACTATCCCGAAGTAGTCAGGCGACAAGTAATGGATCGTGCTACTAGCATCGGCTCATCTGTACCCGGCGCACGAATAAGCGGTGACCCGTTGCATTCAGAGCATTATTGCAGCGGATTGCGGCCAGCAGTCCATATTATTCACCTTGTTCAAAGCTGCAAAGAGGATCGGACCCCGATCTTTCGGGTTGCCCGATGACATCAAATCGGGTCGCTTGGCTCCATCTTCAGGTCACACCTCATCGCTTCATTTGAGCAAAAAGCGAAGGCGCTCTTTCTTGCATCGTTCGTTCTTCCACAAAAGATGCGAGCATCTTCCAGAGTCGACGAAACCTCATTCGTTCACAACTAGCTGACCTTTCATCCTTTCGATGGCGAGCTCTCGAGGTGCATGAAACAGCGCCCTGGGTCCTCGGGGCCAAGGCTGCCGTCGGCTCACCGAGCACGAGTGAAGTCTGCCGAGGATGCGCTGTCTCGGGAAACAAGAACGGCGAGTAACTGTTCGTGGATCCAGTACTTGGACACAGCAGCATGATTTCGGATAAACGGTCCTGGCTCTGCCACGATATCGATCCGGCAAAGGTCAGAACATCCGTCCGCCTTCCTCCGCTTCTGCTTCGTACAAGTTTTAGAAGAGCATTAACAAAGTTCATGATCCCAAAAGAGCAAACGGAGCGCATTGGACCGACGACAACATGGCTGCACAGTAACGGTGCATTGAAGTTGCCTTGTTGCGCTCTATGCTGAATCGTCTCCAGCATAGTCTGGGAATTCTTTGTCTCGCCAGCTGAACCATAAGCTTTCAATTGACCGAGCAAAAGGGAGTGTAGCCTCGTGCCGCATCTTCTGGAGGCCATTCGTCTCGATTCCTTTTCGCTCTTGAACTGCTACGAAAAGCAGGGATCCCAACGGAAGCTGTCTTGACCGGGGTCAGAGTCTGCCCAGCTCCTTCCCAAGATGGGATGCCTGCGAGAGCAGAAGTTTGGCTTCTTGGAGTCCCCTCGGTTTCGCTTCGCTTGTCTCTACTCCCCCCGTTCCTGACCGAGCTTAACGTGGTCCTGCAGCATTCAGACTCGTGTAAGTTCCCCTTTCGTGGTTTGAAACGTCGTGTACCTTCGGCAAATTAAGAGAGAGCTGTAATGCTGTGCTACCAGGGATTGCCGACCTGTCGGACCTTGAAATATGTGGAGCTATCATCTTCGCTCACAAACAAATTGTGTCTGAATTCCCCACGCTTGGTTGGCTGGTTCGCTACGTAGAGCTAGCTCTCTTTTGGTTCAGGATCGTCCTCCCGTTCTTGCACCCTTTGTCGGACTTGTCTACCGTATCCAAGGATTCGAGTCAGAACAGCAGGTTCGAACTTGGAGCTTTCGCACTGAAATCGCCGGCGGTGATCATGCGTCCGTGTCGCGCAAGGGTTCATACTTCCAGTCCTTCACCCTTTCTTTGTAGACCGGCATCGTTACGACTCGCAATTCCCTGGACGACTCCCGTTCTCCCATCTTTGGTTTCTTGGAAGAAGGTAAGACCCTGTTCCCGTTCGCTGGCTATCGCTCCTGGACAGGTGTGCAGAATGTTGGTCACACTTCCAACCTCATCGCCTTCCCACGAATCTGTAAAACCAAAGTTCAGCGAAATGGAGGAGTCTCGGTTAGCCCGGATAAAACACAACCGAACTACAAGTCGCCGCGATTTGTGATTTTTCAACGTCATACACTGTGATTTGACTACTGCTGCTCTCCTTCGCACAACGATGCTCCGTCTCGCTACAAGTATCGTTCCAGGTTCGCTTCACCCTCGCCCGACGTTTCATCCGCCCTACGTCTTTTTGATGACATGCGCTCAGATCATGCTGTGACATGCCACGTTGTCGGCAATCCACGCAGAAGACCCTGCTCCACCTTTGCACGCGCTGTGCTTGCTAATTTCGCCGCTTCCTCCTCGATTGATTCGCTTGTCGTCCAACGTCTCTTTTCTTTCAGGCCATGATGAGAGACACGGAATTCGGATCTTTTGAAGAAAGACGATCCTAGGCAGTTGGTTCGCTTTCCTAGGCGAAGCCATCCTACCTGGGTCGACCGGCTCAGGAACAGGTGCACATACAGTACTGAACACATCGTGGCAGTGCTCCCTAAGGGCGACTGCGGTAACCTGGCTCGCCTATCGGATAATTGGCTTAGCGGTTCCATATATTGATTGAGATCGTACATTGAGCCAGAACCTTTCTCGTCCGTGTCCCGAAGAAAATCGCCGTGCAATACGTCTGACTCTCGTCTGCGGAGGTTAACGAACTTTGATCGGCATTTCCGCTACGCAGGCTTATCACGGGCGCTTCAGGCGGCTACTTAGTGGATTTGCAAGATATTGCCGACGGCTGGAAGATTTTGACTGGTTCACCATGATTGAAAGTTCTCACGTCTTTCTGGAAGGCCCCCGATCTGAATATGATAACACCAAAGCGACCTGAAAGGGCTGGAATGACCAGGAAGGTGTGAGCAGAAGCGGAACTAACAACGAGCACCATTCGATGGGGGATTGGGGTGAGGGGATTCCCGTAGCTCTTTGATCCAGATCTAACGGATCTGGGCGGCATATGGTTGACTGGGGTCCAGCTGCAAACCAGCATCTCGGCCCGCGCGATGCAGTACGAAAGCCAATCTTGGGGGTTGAAAGCCATCGTTTTGGCGTGGTTACTACTGTTCCGATGGAGCTGTGGAACTCTTGTTCACCTTGTCAATATCGCCATAAGCCGCGTTAGTGTGGGAGAGGTGAATCAAAGATGGCTGGAATTGCTCAGCAAATCCCGATGCACTGTTCGTATGGGACAAGACGATACAGAACCGTCCTGAACTGAACCACTACTACTACTACTGTCCCTAAGGATCTAAACCATCTAGATGGAGAGCAGGACTTTTCTTTCAATCTGTTTCAAGCTCCGAAATGTGTCTTGCAGTTTCTCCCACGATGGCAGGCCTCCCAAGAAAATGAACGTTACAAATGCACAAAAAATGTGTCGTATCTCTTTGGTGCTTTCCCGACCTTTCGGCTCCATCCTTCCGGACTTGCAGACTCCAGCGAGACCTAACTCTAAGCATCAAAAAGACGAGGCCAAATAATGAGCTGGCGACAATAGTGTAACGAAAAGCAGAAAGAGATTCCAAGAAGGTGGTTGTGCTTCTGAATTCAGTCTCTGCCCAGACAGAGGGCTGGCTGCAACGGATAGGGTTTCATGGAACGCCTAATTTTTAAGCAGATTTCTACACTAATTCGGGTCAACGCTTTTTGAAGCTCCGATTGAAATCCACTCTTTACACACACACACACACACACACACACACACACACACTACTTCTAAAGGGTCCAGACGAAGACCCTTTCGTCAGCAGGCCTCCCCCTGTACACTGTAGCTCTTCAGAACCACCTCAAATCAAATTTTGTTCTTCATGAAGATGATGCAGCAGATGTCCTGAGCATCAGAAAAAGAGCTCGGCTGATCCTCCTCTGTCTCGGTGTCCCCGTCGTGAAGGGATTTTTTCTGTCGAATTTTTCTTCGCTTTTTCCCACATTTCTGTTCAATTTTTCGATAGTCTGTGCTGATCTTCGTCGTCACTATAGTCCCGAGGAATAGAACAAAGGTGCTTCCCGTCGGGCCTCATCCGCTTCAGTACAGGTGGCTGGTTGACTATGCGACTCGATACTTTTGCTTTTGATGGATCAGCGAGATCAAGCCACTCGTGGCAACGTCATGCCTTTTGCTGTTGATGCACCTCGTGAGTCGCCGAAAATCAGATGCATACAGGGTATGGCTTTTTTTTTTTTTTTTTTTTGGCACATGCTCTCTCGAAAGAGCCAGCAAGCTAGAGGCGGAGGCGGAGGGGAGGGGGAGGGGAGGCAGAAAAGCAGAAGAGAGCAGGTGGCCAAGAAGGAGGCGTTCGTTGTGGCTTGCGATCTCGCTTGGGATTTCGACATCATCTCACACTACATACTGCATTTTGCGGTCGGATTTGGATTTGGATTTGGGGATTTAAATCTGAACTGCACCCAAGTCAATATGGACATGTGAGACATGGATGAATGGATGGACGAGATCGATCGATGGACTAACCACGCACACAAGCACACAAGCACACACAGATACGATTAGACAGCGGGCGAGATCTAAGTGTACAGCTAGGTCTTGCTTGGTTGGTTGGTCTTTTGACTTAGATTTCGGGACACGGAAAAGCAGAGTAAGTTACTATAAGTTAGTCCAAACGGTTTGATTCATCGTGAGAACAAAAAGAGCAGATAGATTGACAATTAAAGTTCCCCGGTAGATTCATATTTGGACGGCAACCGTCCGTATAATACCGTGCAAGGCAAGGCCACATGGCCCCAGGAATCATGTTGACTGTCTCGAACGCAAACACAGAAACAGCACCGGTTATTAACCGGCACTCGAACAGATCGAAAGGAAAAGCAAACGATCCAGCTCGAGTCGATCGAGGCATTAGCCGATCAAGCCAGCGACCTGGATGGATTTGACAGAGGAGACGCAGCAGCGATAGACGCATGGCCAAAGGGGAAAACCTCCATGTCTCGGATCAACCAAGGTAGCTCGCTCGCTGGGACAGATCGTCTTCTCGGCCTCCGAGAAATGAGCAAGATGGAGTTAGTTTCTCGAGGGGACAGGGTATTTACGGTGTCCCGGGAATGGATCGACCGGAGGGTAGCACACTACCTGCTATGCACGGCAGCTAACGTGGTTGGTGGATGGATGGTGACTGGGCTGGTGACATGCAAATTGCTGTTGGTGTTGCTGTTCTTGCCGCCAAATGCTTTCGTCTGACCTTGTGCATACATCATTTTGAAATTCCTATTCCTTTTTGGGTTCACTACCACTACTGTGCCTCAGTGAGTAAGTGAGGTAGGAGGGGGGATGCTCTCAAAACCAAAAAAAAAATTAAAAAATTGTGTGGATCCATGTGATCGTCAGCCAGGTGCGGTGAGCACGATGTTGCGGTCGGCGCGATACGATGCTTCTTGCCGTAACTAACGTCTGGATCGATCTTCAGACGCCATGCTTTGATGCTTGCTGTTTTTAGTCGCCGGGTTCCACTTCCAGTTCTATCCCAGCTTTTCCCAAACATGGAAACACGACGACGTTCACCCAAGAAAGAACGTGGCAGAGAGGTTCGATTTTCAATCTCGTGGCTGTTCAGCATAAAATCTTGCTTCTTGTAAAAAAAATCTTTCGGAAAGGCCAAAAAGGCTAAAACAAGGACAACGAAACGGGCGGATCTGGCGGTATAGGAAACACACAGAGGCCAGGAAAGTCGCCGAATGCTGTGCCGCGGTCTCAGTTGGCAGAATGGAATCTAACAACTACCCCGCTTTTGAATCATGTCAGATCGGTTATCGGCTCCCGATCTGCGATGATCTTCAGATGTGGAGATCTGTGTGACTTCGAGAAGATGTCGTCCACCTTCGTGAGTAACATATCAGGATCCAAACACCCTCTCGAACAGCATCGTCAGCAACGGAGAAACGGTTCAGCAACAGCGAGAGCAACCATGGTTGAGTCGATACCAAGCAAGCCAGAAGAATCGGCGCTTCCACAGATCAGTAACCACGTTATCACGATCCCGCATCCGCAATACCCTTTTTTCTTGACTCAGATCACGCATCTCCGATCTGCGTCGTCTTCTACATCTTCATCTTCATCGTCTTCAACGTCGTCACTGTTCGTATGGTGCGGAACAATCTCGTCATCGGTCGCACACAGCCTCCTGTCCTCCACCTCGTCGGAAGATCCGACAAAAGAATTTGCTGTGGAAGAAGAAGATGCGTTGGACGCGGAGGTAAGAGAAGCACTCCTTGCCTCGGGTCGATCCGACACTCTTGCCACCTCACAAACACAACAACGAGATTTTCGAGGACCTCTAGGTGCATTAACACAGGAGCTGTCGGTAGCGATGACCTTACCAACACCTCCACATCCATCCTCAACCCCATCATCTTCCTCAGCTCCAACGCCGTACGCAAGAGGCTCGTCACTTTTCTCAGGTCCGTCAGAACTCTCACTGCATATGGCCAAACGATTGGCAACTAAACTCTCCATCCCTCAACTTTTCCTCTCTCTGGATTTGCCACAACCCTTGCTTCCTTCGTCGGCAAGACCCCAGAATCCGGAAGATAGTAGAGGTTTGCTCTGCTTAGAGCGCGGACTGAGAGACGTGCTGCAAGCTGTTCTGCGGACGGAGTAACGTCGAAATGGGATAGTCGCTCACAACACCAAACCGAACGAAATAGACACATCCCTCCTTCGAAGCAGACAAAGGCCATGGTGCATGCAGGATTGTTCTTTGAATTGCGGTTTTTTGGGTGTGTGTATGTGCGTCTGACGCGCAGTTGATAATTGAGTATGAAAGAGGTGACGATGGGGTACAAGCGACCGCAACGAGGTTGGTGAGAAAGCTCCTCCTTTGTAGCATAAAAAGGGTCTGATGTGCTACAGACCTCCGAACCCACCTAATCGGCCCATGCCTCCGCTTCCTCCGCTGCTACCGTTGTTGCTACCAGTTCCACTTCCATCTTTCCTCTTATCCCTCGCTGCTCCTAATTGTTGTTGTTGTTGGGCTTGGGCATATTGTTGTTGTTGGTGGTGGGAAAGATACTGTTGCTGCGGCTGCTGTTGCTGCGACAAGTGACTGGTGGAGTGATGGTGAGCCCCATGATCTCTATCCTGAATCCTCACCGGGGTCAATGTGGGCGGCATCAAATTCGCCATTCCTGAATCGTAGATATCGAACGGAAGAGTAGACATGTGATTGGCGCTGCCTACACCTGTCATCCCACCAGTGCCCATGGAGGACGATGACGCAGAAGGTCCGTTGAGAGAGGACAAGTTGTATCCACCCAACCCAGCACCCATGCCAGATGCGGAGGTGGTCGATCCAAGACCGTAGCGAGCACCCCCACTACTTCCACCTCCACCTCCTCCGGACGAGTAGGCTGCGGGCGGGGCTGCGATGTTCGGACCTGACAGACCAGCTAGGCTGCCATCATGCGGATTCTGAGTCCCACTTCTCCCAGTTCGATCCTGCGAACCGTCGACGACGACAGAGAAGCCCCCATTACCGCTGCCGCCTTGCGACTGCAATGCGGATGTATCCCAATTCTGATTCCCCCACCCAACACCCAGCTCAGCCTGCTGCTGCAACAGATCCAATTGCTGATAATTGTTGCTCTGCCGTCGTTTGTTGCTGCTGCTTCCACTCAAAGCTGCCGTCGGAGCGAGTCCATTCTGCCGACGCTCCCATTCTCGAAGAGGATCGTCTCGGTTCACCATCGAGACGAGACCTTGACCGCCTCCTAAAGCGGACTGATCGAGCGCATGCTTGGCAAGTTGAGGTGGTATCATGCTCAACCTGTTATCAGCACGTTGTTGCTTCGAAGAGCTGCTACTTCCCTGATAGTACGAAGACGCAGGTGGCTGCATGGAATGACGAAGATCATACTGCTGCTGCTGAGCTTGAGCTTGAGCCTGAGCCTGCGCCTGTGCGTGAGCCATCTGCGCTGCTTGCGCCTTTGCAGCTGCTTTGGCCTCAGCTGCTTGTAGACTTCCTCCATCCTCTCGGGCATACGGGTTGGTCATCGCCTGTTGAGCCTGCTGACGGGCGGCAGCCGAATTGTAGGCCTGTTGCTGAGCAAGGTGCTGATTGTAGGCTGCAGCATCTTGGAACGCCTTGTTCGACGGCCTGGAAGAGCTGGATTGAGGCAACAGTCCGCCGTAAGGATGTTTCGAGGCGTCCGATGTCTTGTTCTTGGACGAGGATGAGACAGGAGCGAGATCTGAACCCACCGCCGGAGGTCGAAACGGCTTGGTGAACTTTTCGCCGGTGATGAAAGGATGAAGCTTTGCCTGTTGCGGCGTCCATCTCTCGTGTGGATTCATGTTCAGCAGACCGGTGACAAAGTCGATAAAGCTGCTCCTGTTGGCCATTTCCTTTTGCACGTCAGCCGACTTTCCGCTCTTCCTCGACATCGGATAGGTCTTGACGATATCAGGCAATGTGGTGGCTTTGAAGTATTTCTTGGAGGGTTGTTCCTGGACGTTGTGCTCCTTGGAGTATTGTTCCAGTGACTTGAGTCGATAGCTCTTGCGTCCATACTCGTCGGTGTAGACGGAGAAGAACTCCTGTGTCTGTTTGCCGTTGTCCAGCATCCATTGTGGCGGCAGCCCAAGCATCTCAACGATCCTGCAGATCTGGTTGTACTCGCTCGTCCCTGGGAACAACGGCAGGCCAAGGAACAACTCGACAGCAATGCATCCCAGGGACCACATATCGATGGCCGAATTGTACGGAAGACCTAGCAACACTTCGGGAGAACGGTAGAAGCGAGATTGAATGTATGTGTAGACCGTCTGCTTCTCGTGACACGCTGAACCGAAGTCGACCAGTTTGATCGAAGGCGTTTGCAGGGTTTTCAACAAGATGTTTTCCGGTTTCAGATCGCAGTGGATCAGTCTTGCTTCATTCAAGACGGTGAGCGCATCCAACAATTGAGCGGTGAACACCCGGACCAAGCTGGTGCTGAGACCCTGGAACGAATTCTGCTTGATGAGCTCGTACAGGTTAGATGAGAGCAGTTCCAGGACGAGACAGAGGTGCTTTGCGTGGATGAAGGTGTCCTTGAGCCGTAGGATGTGATGCTCGTCGTTCGGATCCCAATTTCCGTTGAGCATCTCCAGCACGGTGACTTCCATCATACTCTGATTGAAGTAGGCTGGCTTGTTCTTGATGACCTTGACGGCTACAATCTCGTGAGTGGTCATATCTTGACACTTGACGACCTGACCGAAGGTACCTTGACCGAGAATGTCCAGGATGAGGTACTTGTGCCCTTCTTCGGTGCCAAGCCAGTCGTTGACGTACAGGATGTAGTCGCTCTCCTCGTTGTCTCTGCCGTCGTTTTGCGCAGGCTTGCTGGGCTTGGTGAGCACTCTCCTTGGATTGAAGCTGAGTTCGTAGAAGAACGCGGGATTGACGAGATGGTAGGTGTGATGCAGGTACGCGGTGAGGGCCTTGAGTGGACTTACGAAACCTCCCGCCGGATCAGCTCGCCGGATTGTGGCTCGCGCAGCTGCGGTTGCGGCTCTTCCATCTGAGATAGCAGCGGCTCCCGTTGCAGCGGCCGTACTTTTGTGGATAATGGGCCGCAGATCGTCAAAGTCTCTGACTCTACGGAAGCCGTCATTGCGTCTGGACGAACGGTGAGATGTGGAGTCCCGCTTGGATGAGGAGGTGCGTGAATTATCCGATGCTGTCGTCATGGAGCCCGCTGAGCCAATTCCGAGGCCATGTTGCGCGAAGGAAGTGGTGTCGCTGTAGATGACCGAATTGCGAGCTGTACTAGATCCCGAGCGGTCGGCGCCCAGACTATTCCGTGAAGGGTCCAAGATCATGCTGTTCCTGGCTGAGCTGGAGGAGGAAGGCCATAAACCACCAGCGCCCGATCCTGCCGAGGTGTAAGAGTTGTCGACCATGTTGCGTTGCGGCGGTGCCTGCGAGTGACGATTGCTAGACTGGGAATAAGGAGCGCCGCTACTGTTGGCAGAAGACGAGCTGCCTTGTTGCATGTGGTTGGACTGATAAGCGTACGGCAGCGTATCGCCCAGATCGCCGAGGCCGCCGTGGCCATCGTAGTGCTGGGAAAGATTCTGATTCGAATGTCGACGTTGCATGCCCATCTGACTGGGTGATCTGGATTCCTTGGAAGATCCACTGAGATCCATCGGATTGGTTCCGGCGCTCTCATCGCTGATGGTTCGTATTTGGGGGACGCCTCCAAGGGCGGTGCTGTAGCGATGCAGAGAGGCTGGATTTGGGCTGTAGTCGCTGGACATGATGGCTTCTTGGCTGGAGGAAGGTGACCGAGGCAACGCAGTGGATTGATACGAGGATGACGAAGTGTCCATCGCATTAGAGGAGCGACGGCTGCTGTTGCTGCTGTAGTTGCTCGGCAGTATCTGCGAGCCTGGCAAAAGGCTACCAGGGTGACCAGAACCGGAAGCCGGGGGCAAGCCTGCGTATGAGCTTTGTGAAGGTATCGAAGAGCCTTGACCCATTATGTAGCTGCTATGGCGAGATGAGGAAGGGGAAGTGGAAGAAAGATAGGATTGGGGGACATAGTTGTTGGACGAAGGGGAGGAGGAAGAAGCGTGCGCTTGGCTGGCGCTGGTTTGAGGAGAAAGGAACATGCCTGCAGAGGAGGAAGCGGGGTTGGGCATGGTTCTGTTTTGATTCTGATGCGTGCCGTGGCCCATGGAGTGAGAGCGAGAGAGACCGTCGGTGCGGTAAGATGAGCTGTTTTGTTGGGCGGAATCCAAAGCGTATCGATCGAGATTGGCATCGTTGGAAGCATGCTGATAAGCAGACTGGTGCGCGTTGAGCATACGCGGGGAAGTATAGACTCCGAGGTTGGAAGCAGCAGATGAGTCGAAGCCATAGTTGTGGTTGGTGGAGGAGCTAGGAGGAGCCATGCTTGCGGAAGCCTGTTGAAACTTGGAGGTTGAACCGTGGCCATGGGAGGAAGGTGGAGAGCGCATGGATGTGGGGCTGGCTGGATAGGCTCCCGTGACTGTTGTGCCGGAGTTGGCAGAGGCTAAAGAGTCGAGCGCAGACATGTTGATGCCGACGTGCGAGTCATTATGGAGGGGAAGTGAACCAAGCTCATCGCCAAAGTAGGCGCCGCCCGATGGCCTTGACATGGTAAAGGATCAAGGACAAGCAGGGGATGGGCAAGCCCAGCTAGTTTCCGGGACCTGACGGTGCCCAAGACGTCGATGACCGTCTCGAAGCAGGGAAGAAAGGTCTGCAACAGTGCCTGGAAGGGTAGAGAGAATTACTATGCTGAATCGAGGGAGGATCAAGAGGCGATGGACATTCGTAGCACGGAGCCGAGGAGGACAGATGAGAACGACCGACTGGTTGGTGATCGAGGTGAGATGGAGATGTAATAATCTGTTCGGTGTGTTTCGGATGCAAGGCGGAAGAGAAGGTTGGCAGTGTAGAGATGGCTTCTCTGCAGGCACTATTTCCCAAAAGATGCAGAGCAGCTGAGCGATCCGCGATCACACGGATTCCGACAGTGTTTATCAGCTGCGTGAAGGCTCAGCTTGGAGATGTAGGTGACCAAATTGGTTGTCGTAGGTCCAAAAGGCCCGCAGCGAGTCGAGACGGACAAGTGCGACGAAGACGATCGATGCCGAACGACGAGTTGGACGGTTCGACGATGGAAATCCAGTCACCGAGAAAGAAAGAAATTGGGATAACGTGAACGGTTCGGTAGTTGAGCGTAAGGCTGCCGGTCTGGCGTGAGAAGCCTATGCCGATCAGATAGAGACTTAGCCTTCTGACCGAGAGGTGGACGATGACGAGCGACCAAAGCCGATGAGGGTCAGAGGTGCGTAGAGATATGCGATGTGTTGTGACTTTACCTTGTTTCGATGATGTGCAAGCAGTCACACATCCACCAAGCTTGGTCGATGCGTTGCAGCAAGCGAGCGACTGAGTGAGTGAGTGACTGAGTGATTGAGTGAGTGAGTGATTGAGTGAGTGAGTGAGGTCTCGCTTGCTTCTCTTTGGCTCTCTCTGTTGTGTGTCGCTCGCACTTGCCTGATTGATTAATTACTTGCGTTGGGTCCACCAATTTGAGAGTTTTAAAATTGTGCACAAGGTTGGATGCTCTATTCTCGTTTTGTGAATACAATGAAGCCATCTCGTAAAATTAGGGAATACCAGAACAATCCGAAAAGTATATCGGCCCTGCAGCGAGCCATTTACAATTAGTAAAGTGGTTTAAAACCCCAGAGCTTTCGGTTTTTAACTTTTACTTACTCCCATCCTCCTCACTCTCACCAATCGAGTTCGGCTTTCGCTTTCCATGCATCAATAGCACAACTCAGATGCTCTTCGCCTTCCTACGCTACTATACTGTGCAAATGCGACTCGGCATTGGATTTGGAACGGGACGCGAAGAAATGTGGCTCTTGGACACGCTGAGACTGCCTAACACGGTCATGTCAGGACCTAGACTATATGGTAAGGTGAATATCAAGATGCGTGCGGAGAGTGAACGACGATAACAAATTATGGAGGACGATAATGCAATGCGAGGATATCATGGATGGGCGGTAAAAGTGAGGTACAGTAATATGACTTCTATAAGTATTCGAGTTTACTTGTCAGTCGAAGACCTGACATGCGATGCGGGCAGTGAGCTCGTCGCCTTGGAGCTGGTCGCTGATGAAGTTTGCGATCCGGATGAACCGACTTTGGTCACACCGCGCTGGGACGTTGTCGGTTGACTAGCACTGGATCGAGCCGATGCGGACAAAGACACGTTGGGTCGAGTGCGAGGGACAGCCGCAATAGAACGCTGCAAGCCCGTTGATCGTACGGTTTGTGAAGGTCCACTCTTAGCCGTCGGGTTCAATCTGTCGCTTGACTGACTAGTCGTGGCTTTTCCGGAGGAGGAGCCAGCAGAGACGATACGGCTTCGTGGAACGAAAGCGGTGGGTCGGGTTATAGCTGATGGCGCAGTTCGAGCTCTATCACTGGTCACCTTTGCACTCACGCTTCGCAACCGCGATCCGGTGGCACCCGTGAGCCCCTTTGACGCCGACGTTCGCTTTACTGGCGAAGCACCCTCGCCGTCGCTGGGCATTCGTGGCGGTTCAAGATCCAGTTCAAGCTCTTGCTCGCTGAACGCGCCAGGCTCAACATCGCTCAGATCTTCGGGTCCAGCCGACTTGAGTTCGAACGGACAAAAGCCGATAAGCTGTTCGCCTAGCTCCTTTGCCCGTGGTAGGCCATCAAGCTCCTCCGGGAACTCAAATACGGGATGCTTGGCATAGTGGCTAGGAGGCATGTATTCGATTTCGGGATACATTTCCTCTTCGGTCAGCTCGCGCACCTGCTGCGTCGCGCTTTGCTCGGTCGCAACATCCCCCTTCTGGAGGGAGAGACCAAGTTCGGCGTCCATCATCTCACCCATCCTCGCTTTGATCTGCCCAGCGCGCCCTACGTTGGCAGCCGGAGTCACGAAGCTGCTCTGACGGCTCATCGTTCGAAGTCGCTGGCCGAGCTCGGACGGTGCGGGTGTCATCATGGCTTGCTTCGCGAAGGGCAAGTCTGTCTCATGCTGCTTTTGCTTGCCGTTGAGGGTGCGAAGCGCATTGGAGGTGGACGCCTTGCGAGGACTGAGCTCGGCCGCCTTCTTTGCAGGCGATGATGCCGAGTTTTTGCCATTCTCACCTAGACCTTTGGTAGGCGAAGAAGATCCATGTTTGGAGGGTGATCCGCTCTTTGCACCCAACTTGGATGGACCGGGTGTTTTGCTAGCGTTTCTGTCTCCGAGCGCTTTGGCTGGGGTCTTGTTCGACATCAGATCGTTGAACAGCTGTTTTGGACCTACCGCGCCCGACTCTTGGCCTAGAAGATGGTTCTTTTGGCCCAAAGCTCTTTTGCCCGTCGTCGCGGCTCGTCTGCTGGGCGACATCAATGCACGCGAAGGGCCAGGCGTGAAGGCCTGATTTTCGGTTGGCACGAAGCCCCTTGAATGCAGCATGTCGACTGACAACGACGCACCTCGAGACCAGCAAGTATATCGATATCTGTGTGATTTAGAGGATAGAAGGACTAGCAGGGTGGCTAGCAGCCTGATTATAGCACGCCAAGAGATCTGCGCTGCAGGTCCGGAGAGGCGACTTTGATGAATAGCTTTGGTGCGTTAGACTTTGCCGGGACAGCTTTCTTGCAGGAGCCTGATCGCGTCCAAGTTCTTATGCACGTTAGCTATTCTTCTTGCTGGATCTTGAGGTCTTGATGCTGATGGATGGGGTGTGCGAAGGAAGGAAGAAGAAAAGGAGAAGATGCCCTCAGTTGGTCGTGAAGCTGTCAGATTGAGACTTGATGAAATCGCAGTGTAGTTCAGCCAGAATCTCCACCTGCACTCTACAACAATTTCATTTTGTGACTGTCCCAGAGCCGCGCCCCGCGTCTTTCCAAGGGTACGGTCACGTGAATCTCAATACTTTGTGTAATCATCATTATTTATCTCTTTGTGGCTTAGCGACACCTTGAGTCAAGGATCTATTTGAGCCAGCATCAAACTGAGGACAGCCTCCCCGCCTTACGCCGATGGAAGCGGAGGACGCTGTGCGGGGCTCGAGTTGAACGAAGAGAAACGTCCATTATATGCGTGCTAGCCGGCCAAGGAGACGAACCCATTCTTTGTAAAGCGGATGAGGATGCCTCGGCTCTGAGCAAGCAGCAGCAGTTCTGTTGAATCTTGGCCGGATCCCGCAAGTAGCGCTCACTCTGATGGTACATATGGTATGCTACGAATGATAGGTGTGTATGAGCTCGAAAGAAAGCGCTTATCTGATCGGCTTGCATCTTATATGATACAACACTGCTCGGTAACTCAAGGTGTGGGTGAGTTGGTGTAACTAGAGAGGATTTATCAAGAATGCCGCTCATGCACGTCTCGTGTATGCTCCACATCCCGATAAGCCAAAGCACTCGAACACGAGACCAAACGATACCAGCATCATCATCATCATCATCATCATCATCATCATCATCATCATCATCATCATCATCATCATCAACATCAACATCATCAGCTCAACTTGCCTTCCGTCGATCTTTGCCTTCCTCCATCATCATCAACATCGTCATCGTATCGTGATTGCGATCCTTTGTTCTGTCAAGGTGCCCACCTTTCATCGACAGTTACGCCGACCCATCCCCTTCGCCGCTAAACCAGCTTCGATTGCCTCGCCTTTCTGCAGCAACACTATCTCTTGGCTCGCGTCCATCGTCCAAACCAGACGCTCCGCTCCGACGAGCGCATCTCCATTCATTAGTAGCCTTGTCATATCTTATGCAGCTTGAGCCCACCATAACCTTTCCTCCATTTGTCAGCTGAAAGGGAAAGTGCAAGTTGAACTCAGCAGCGTCCTTGGCTCGCGTCCTTGGCTCTCTGATCTCTTTGAATGCCATCAACACCCCTCACTTTCCTGCCTCAACATCTTGAATGCAGTCACAATGGGACAAGGACCGTCATCAACGCCGCCCATCTTACGAGTCCCGATCCCGTGTTCCTTCCGGCTTGTCTCCTGTCAATGATATCTCCTCCGGTCCGCAATCTCAGACACAAGCACAGCAGCCGCAGCAACACTCAGCCTCGACCTCCAGTTCCGCTTCGCAGCAGGCTAAGCTGGACGGCGTCCTCTATCACTTCTACACCACCACTGCTAACCTCATCATCCAATCACGCCTGAGTCTTTATCGCCGGCGTCTTCTTCAGTCTTCAAGCGATCCATTCGAGCTCAAGGCGGGCGGAGCATCCACAGCTCCCATCAAGACTTCCAAATGGTTCGCACTACAGATCCCAGACACCGAGCTCTTCAAAGAAGAGCTGAGATTCTGGCGGTCCATCACGTCGATGCTCGATCTCGATGCCAGTGGGAAGCCTTCTCCTTCAACTTCTGTTCCAGACCTCGTCATCGAAGTCATCCTCGATCTTTCCAGGGTGCCTGGCCATCATCAGGTGTTGCTCGTCAAGCATGCTGCCAGTGCACAACCACCTCACTTTGTCGCCGGCTTCTCCACACGATCTTTGGAATTCAACGGTAGAGCCAGCATTGATGGCCGTGACCTGAGCGATCAAACAACGGAATCGTCCAGGATCAAGCCTAAGCTCATCGTACTCGAACAATGGAGACTGCGATTCCAAGCTGATGCAGTTCAGTCACCACCAGAATTGCCAACCCTGTATAAAAGGTCGATCGCCCACTTCCGCTCTCTGTTCTCGCTGCTCCACGCACTTCCCGCCAATCGCTTATGCGCAAAGATCGATTCTTTGCATCCTTCTGACGCTACAAAACAAAGCGTTCTGACTCCTGTCACCACAAATGCTCGCAGCTTTCCTTCTTTGTCGGCAAGAAATGATATCGGATCCTTCGACGCTGAAATGCAGATTGGCTGTCGCCTTAGCATGGGAGGCGAAACTGATTTGCCCGACAAAGTCGAAGGAGAGTTCTCGATCCAGGATGCGCTCGTCGTCGAGTCTGATCCTGGTCTTTTCCTTCAGTCCCAATTCGAAACCGCACAGGATACCGATCGAAGTCAACACTTTGCACACCGGTCCTTCTCGCCCATCGTCACTCCAATTGGTAGACTGCATATGTCCGTGAGCTTCCGTAAACTCGCTGACTACACGGTAGAAGACGCAGAGAGTTTGCGCAGCGCAAGCAACATGCGCGTGGAAATGGACGAGGATTATTTCAGACCATCTGCTGAGCGACCTGAACAATCACCCGAGCTAAACATCCAAAGTCTGTCTCCTGGGATCGATACAGCGTCAATAGCAAATGCAGCTCCGAGCGTAACAGGCGGAGACGCATTGCGTGACAGTGGCAAATCAGCCACGAATCGGTTGCTTCTTTCAGGTAATGCCGACCAACAGCCAGGACAAAGGATTGGGGGAATCACAGCCGGAAGACTCTCCGGCGCTGCAGCACCTTCCTCTTCGCCAACATCTGCAGCAGCCGCTCAAGCCGTGACCGAGACCCCTGCGCCTTCTGCCGCTTTCAGTAGATCTGAATCTGTGCTTTCTCGCTCTCCTGCTCCTCCAAGCGTGTTTAGCACTAGCGTGCCAGGTCGAAATGCCGCGGGACTATCGAGCTTACGAAGGACGGCGTCCATCGCAAGCAATCATCCTGGCTCTAGCGGCGCTGGCATACTTCCAAATCCTACGCCCTCAAGTCCTGCCTTGGCTGCCGCTCTCAGCACTGAACCTGCTTTTATTGCACCAGGCTCCTTGCGAAGGACGAGTGGCAGCGAAAGGCGTCTCAGGTCTCTGAGCGGCATACCGGGAGGTCAAGCGAGTCCACCCCTTTCGCCGTCCTCCACTAACATTGAATTGCCGGACGCAGCTGCGAATACGGCACCGCGAAGCGTTTCATCTACGATCCCCTCATCCTCTCTCAGCAAACCATCCTACAATAGACTGGTCAGTGCTGGTTCCCTGCTGGGCAACACGTCTCAATCTCGATCTGGAGCATCTTTCAGTCCTTCCTCTCCTTCCCCGCTTGCTCAGCAAATGTCATTGCAAGCAGGGCGAAGTGGAATCGGCGGCGGCGGTGCTTTTGCGTCGATCTCAGGATCACGTCTGTCTTCAAGCCCCGGCATGAGAGCATCGATGGCTGGTAGTACAACATCGGGTCCAAGTCTGCGAAGCGTCTTCCAAAGCTACGTGCCCAGGTCACCTACGACGTCGGCCTCATCCTTCTCCCGTACACCTCCCACCTCGATCAACATTACGCAAGCACCGGCGCAGAGTAGCTATTCGCCATCAAATCTAGGCACGGGACAACGATCCACAAGCATACGCAGGTACTCGAATGCAAGCGACGTTGGCTCTGGCTCGGCTTTTGGTACTTCTTCAGCAGCGGCGGCGGCCTCCGCAGCTGCTCGACCACAGATGATCAAGCGATACAGTACCAACTTTTCGTACCGGCAAAATCGCGACCGCCAGAGCACCTACGGGAGCAGTCTTGGATCAGATGTTTCGAACTTCGGAGGTGCCGGCAGAGAACCTTCGAGCTATCCGCATGCCGGCGCGACCGGTGGCAGTGTAAGCTCGGCTTACGGCCGTAGCTGGATCTCGCGAATAGAGCAGAAGCAAGGCTTGGGATCCGGTGGTGCGTTTGTGCGCACATCGAGCCTCGACGACGCTACGGGCGGCACTGGCTCGTTCCAAACACGCTCGCCACCTGCAACTGGTCACACTCCTACTGACGGCACAACGCCAAGCCCCCGAAGTCATGACGACGACATGGATGACCTGATGCGGCTGCTCGATTCGAAACCAGTCTTTGGAGCAGCATCTTCGACGAGCAGACTCGGCGGAGGCCCACGTGCAGAGAGACGGGCTGCATCTGCTCTTGGTAGTACTCCCGAAGAGGGCCTTAGTGGTGACGGTAAGACCAGCCTTGCCCGGACTTCAGAACCACGGGAGAATCATGAAGCGTTGGCGACGACTGAATCTCAAAGGTCAAGTCCAGGTTCAAGCCAACCAAACCTGGGCGTTGGAAGGCAACCATCAGTCACCGGATCGCGAGGCAGCTTTTACCCTCCCATACGCACGATGCATCCACTCTCGCGCAGTCAAGTGGACGAGATGCTGAACCGTATGGCGGAATCTGTGGGAATCATGAGCTTGACTAACAACAGCCCCTCGATGAGCAGCGCGATGCCTACGACCAAGGCGAGCACGTCTAGGGCAGACCAGTATGGGGCTGACCTTGGACGCGCTTCTGAATCTCAGCCTGCTTCGGCTCCTCCGCACCTCGATGTCTACAAGGCGATTCCGTCCGGAGCGGCTCGACTTCGACCATCCATCCGTGCTGCATTCGAGGAGGGCAGTAGCGGTGCCAGCAGTAGCACCGAGCCATCGAGATCCGCCACGCCCAATGTCGGCCTGATTCCGACAAGTCTGCAGGCAGGAGGTTTCACAAGATCGGATCGGACCAGCATGATCGGCACCGGCCAAATTCGAGGTCTTCGCTCGTCTGCCGTCGAATCTGCATCGGATGTTCCGAGTGCGTCGCTCCGGCCCCGAGCCGGTGCTTTGGGTCTCACGCAGCCCTCATCTGGACGCACCGAAGCCACTGCGGGAATGGGGATGCACGAATACGAAGCTGAAGGTGACCTCATGTTCGCTGATGTACACCGCGGCTACGATCCTGAAGACGACCTTCCCGGTCGTATGGAAATGATGCCTGAAGAAGAGGAGGTCACCGCTATATCCGGACCAACGTCGCGGCGAGCTAGCGTCGTTCCAGATCTGGACCATGACAGTATAGGGACTCGGCGTCACTACGACCATGTAGAGGTGAGCGAAGCAACTGGCGGAGTGGAAGGGGGTCGAGGCGCCACGCTACCTGCAGGTGCGCATCGCGGCGAGGGCGACGCGCCTTCTCAGCGCGTACGTAGTGGACCGCTGAACGACTGGCAAAGAGCGGAACGATTGGAACGAGAAAGAATGTTGGAGGCCGAACGTCGTCGGGCCGATGCTGAGATGTCGCGGAACTTTGGACAAGAAGTGGGGGCAAGCACTCGAGGTCGAGGATCTCAAAGTCCATGGAGAGCCTCTGCCATCGCACCTTCTACCTCGCTGTCGTCCAACAATGGAGGCTTCCGGTCCAGCTCGACGCGTCGTGGTGTGGGTGTGGGTGTTGGCTTGGGCACGGCGGGCATGGAACAGAGAAGAGGGTACGGCGTCTCGGCTCCTTCAACGCATCAGTTCCACTACCAGCCCTCGAACCATCCTTCCCGCCAATCCTCCAATTCGTACCCCGTCTCGCGGGATGAAATGCTCGACGACGACGAAGATGCAGAGGACGACGTCGACCGTTGATTCGATTTATTCATACAAGAGTCCGTTTCTTGATCCAATCTTACTCATGGTTCATGCTGAAATCACTCTCTGGTCAGATGCGATTGCTTCTTTTGATCGTGTAAAGGCCGCAATGCTACTCAACACATGAGCCTAACTTGAGGTTGTTGGTGGGGGATACGCCGCAGATTGAGCCCAACCAGCACTTCGTGTTTGTGAGTCGCAGGGGTAAGCGCTCGTGTGACGTGGCGACGTGGCGAACTGGGGACACTGTTAGATCACGCACACGGACGTCGGTGAAATAAAAGCTTCGGTGCTTCTTCCCGTTTTGGCGTGGGTAGTGGTTTGCGGGGAGTCCAACACAACTCTTCCTTGCTCCCGTGTGTGGACCCTTTGCTTTGTCCTTCGACTTTCCACCACTTGACTTGACTTCTGATCGTCACCACTGTCAACACACTCATCCTGTCTACTTATAAGGCCTTTCCATCGTCAAGAGAGACCAGATCTCGTCCCTACAAACCAATTAAGCACCGCTTTCGAAAGCATTCCCATAAGCAAAGTTTTGCACAATGGTAAGCCATCCTACTCTGGGTCACCACAAGTCTCGTACTACTTGTCTCGCATCTTTTTGCGCTTTTGTTGATCACACTCACTTCTTCTCATTCGTCACTCTTTTTAAAAACAATCCGTTCCGTTGATTTTGACCTCCTCCCTCCTCTTTCTAGCCAACGGCAAGAACGATCAAAGCCCGTAACGCGGAATTTGCTCAGTCTGCGAGGGACAACGCCGGCAAACCCCGTATTCGCGCTGCCCAGAGAGCAACCGAAGAAGATACTTTAGAAACCAAAAAATCCATTGAAACAAAGGGAAGAAACATTGTCAAACCTGCCAGAAGAGATCGACTTGAAAAACAAGGGAGAAGTAATTTGGGGAAAGGCGCCCTCGCTGTTATTGTCTTTGTTGTTGTCGGGGGAGGTACGTACAAGACCGATGAATGAAACGTATCTATGCTGCTGCCCAGTGTCGCTCCAACTAACAAGTCGCCTCTTCCCACCTTGCCCTTTGAACAACACAGTCTTCTTCGAATTACTCAGACTCTTTTTCTAGTTAGCGTGGCTTGCGGCCCGACCTTCCCCTACACACCACCACAGCAGCAGCAGCAGTATCTCTCAACGCCTCCTGTCAAGTATCACTCTCTTGAATCAATTCTTCAATGATAAAAGCCATCGGAACACCCGAACACCCGACACATTTTGGATCACTGCCCATGTGATGCAAATCTGCAACGAAACCGTCTTTATCAGCCATATCACCTCAGACACGGTGACAGCAACCTGATCTATCACAGCAATGTAAGCTGAAACGTGGGATGAGCTTGCACGCACCAAAAACAAGGATGTTAGAAGTACAATTTCGACATTAACAAGTCATAGTTGCTATCCAAATCTGAATGTATGGTGGACGCCTACAAAGACTCCTGCAAGACCTTCCGAACACTTTTGACGTCCAGTCTTTTGGCTCTATTCTTGAGTATCCAATCAGCATCCCTTTCCGTGACCGTGGCTGTGGTTGTATCTTCGTCTTCGTCTTCTTGCATATCTGCATCTGAATCTCCGTGATTCGGCTTCGTGCTGAAAGAAGCGTGGGAAGTGGGTGCCTGGTCGGCAGCTTCCAAGACTTTACCGACAGCGATGACGTGTTTGGCTTCGTTGGCTCGGATCCAAAGCACCCCATTCTGACCGATTGCTGCCTCGAACGGGAAGTGCGACGAGATGTGTTTTAGGAGTGTATGAGTAGGGCGCAGTAGACTGGAATGATTCGTGTTCGGAAAGATGGAATCGAAGAAGAAGGCGGAAAGCGTCAGTACCAACCCCACATTTGGACGCAAGCAAGAACGAAAGCCAAACATACCTTCTAGCCAAGCCCAGAGAAACGTGAAAGATCATAGCTGTTCCCTTTTGTTCTCCCCTCTCGTCTGTTGTTTTTAAATCTCCATAACCGTCGCTTTTACCCGTGACTGGATTTACACAAGTGAGTTCAGGTTCAGTGAACCGATCTGCAGAGACGACTTTGGCGTAAACCAGAGCGCCAATTTTGAGATTTGGCTTATGCCGTTTTGTCGCCCCCTCGAAAGACAATGCTGGTAGAGTCGCTGAATGCGCAGAGAACAGGGATACTGTGTAAGACTCAGCTCCTCGGTTCGTGATTTGACAGACGACACTATCTCCCGGCGAAGGGATGTACCGCTGCGTGTTGGTTTCCACCCAGAACACTTCGCTGTCGTTGTTGGATCGAAGCTTGGCTGCAGATGATGACGATGACGATGATTCGATATGTCCCAACGCTCCAGCTCGTATAGCTGTCAGTGACGAAGACGAAGCCTCTCCTGGCGAAGGCAAGAACCCAGGTCCAAGCTTGATCGAGGACGAACCACCAATGGCCACTTTATCGCCTGGTAGCAAGACGGTCATTGTTGTAATCCTGTCTTGGTTGGCACTTATCGCAGTCCGTTCCCAGTTTATGTGGAAGTGTCGATAGTGAGATCTTCGAACGTTAATCGGTGAGCCCAGCTTGACTCCGTAGTCTTGGTCTTGGAAAGATGAGAATCAAAGTGGAGCTCCAAGAGGGCAGGCAGGTATGGAGGAAGAAGGACGAGGAGAAATTTCCACTGATTCGGAACTCGGACTCGTTGCTTCCTCCCCGAGAAGAATTTCGGCTTTGTGTCCATTTTGACAGCTGGCTAAGAAGGTGTACACAAATACGTGTGGGTCTATCGTTATCTCTGTTCGACGTTCGCTCTGCTTTGTATCCTCCCTCGACCTTTGTCCCCCTTCAACGGCATCATCTGCAGCATCAGGGCGAGCCTCCTACACCAAAGCAGGTCAAGGTTTCTCTTCCTTTGGCCCGCACCCTGACCAAAAGAATGGCCGAACTCAACACGCTTCCGAAAGACCCCTTGCTTTCGCAATCGTCCAAAGATGTACTTTCGGGGACATTTGGTGGTATCGCACAGGTTCTTGTTGGTCAACCTTTAGACATCTTGAAAGTTCGACTGCAAACCTCCCCCCAAGGCACATATACGGGTATGGTCGATTGTGCTACCAAAATAGTCAAGAATGAAGGTCCTTTAGCTTTCTACAAAGGTACACTGACGCCTTTGTTGGGTGTAGGAGCTTGTGTATCGATTCAGTTTGGTGTCGTGGAAGCGTTGAAACGACATTTTGAAAGCAGCAACCGAAAATCTGGTATCAAAGGAGATCTTAGCTACGGTCAATTCTATCTTTCGGGTGGTATCGCTGGCTTAGCCAACTCGTTTGTTGCTGGACCAGTGGAACATATCCGTATTCGACTACAGACACAACCAACCCCTCCACTCTACAAAGGTCCCTTGGACTGTATTTCCCAAATCTATTCCAAGTCTGGTTTGTTGCACGGGATCTATCGAGGACAACTCCCAACTTTTGTCCGAGAATTCCACGGTATGGGAATGTATTTCTTAACTTACGAAGCCTTAGTTCAACATAAACTTTCTTCCGACAAGATCTCAAGATCAGAATTACCTTCCTCGTACGCAATGTTTGCTGGTGCTATGGCAGGATACGGTCTCTGGTTAACTGCTTACCCTGCTGATATCATCAAAAGTAAACTCCAAACCGATGCGCTAAACCCAACCCAAAGAAAATATAAAGGTATGCTAGACTGCATAGCTAAAACTTTCCAACAGGATGGAGTTAAAGGTTTCTTTAGAGGTCTGTTACCAACTCTGGTTAGAAGCCCTTTCGCCAACGCAGCCACTTTCGTAGCTTTCGAATTCGCTGCTAGAAATCTAAAGGAGCTCTAGAATGCGCTCGCCTTTCCATACGTCCATTAACAGTAGACCTTGCTACTATCTGCAATCAACTACCTTATTCAGACTCTAGACAATACGATAATATGCTACACAACCTTGCGCACGTCTTAACGAAGCCGACAGAGAGAAAAAGAAAAGCGAGGATGAATTGCAGTGCGGAGCGGAAAGTGGAATGAGAAGCGAGAGAACTCGATGCAGGCAGGCCGGACGGCAGCCATGTCCATGGAGATGGAGATGGAGATGGAAGCGGAAAGATGGGTAAAAAATCCAGCCTATTGTTCGGTGCGACGGTAACCAGATGCGTAGAGACGTTGAGATACAGAAACAGTCATAAATGTAGAAACACCAATATGGAGGACATCAGGAAGGAGAAAGAGAAGACCCGTTGACAATATGGGACAGAAAGAGAAGACTGGAGCTCTGCAAAGATGCGGAAACTTGCGGGACCGTGACTGAAGAAGGATACAGACAAATGCGGTGCGGAATTGCACTCGAAACCATGGCATGATCGTTCAGTGGCTTTTGGTCAAAGTTGTTCGGCTCTCCCGATACCTTGAGATTGAAACCAATTTGCTTTCTTGAGTATTTGACTGAGATATTGGCGAAATCTTGAGAATGGAGCACTCAATTAAGACACCTCCATGTCAATGTTGCTGGACCCGGCTCTCTGGATGCTAGGGCGGACAGGCGAGGGCGAGGGACAGGCAGAAGCAGCTCGGTCTCGCATGATCTCGTCTTCACCGTCTTCCTGGTAGTGATGGACGTGCTGCTGCAGCCTTTGATGAGCATGGAAGCTGAGGTATCGCTCAAATGGATTTCGAGTCATCTTCCTCGGGATGGGCGATGTCGGGATGAGCATGGGAAGCCCAAGTTTCCGCTTGTCCTCGAGCAGCACAGGGCAACGCAGATACTTTTCTGCGTCGTCCTCGGCACTTGCAGAAAGCGCGGCAGCATCTTTGGCTTCATCGTGGTGCTCTAGCCATTGCGGCGCCGGAGTCGCCATCTTGTCTCGGCCTTCGTGTGCAGTAGGAGATGGGCAGGGTGATGGGCTCGCAGAAGGGCTTCGAGACCGACTTTCTGAGAGAGAGGGGGAAGGAGTCACAGAGGAAACGTTGTTGATCCCAGCCGCAGACAATGACAGGGCAGCTGGCAAGGCGGATCTCCCATTCGAGGTCGTTGACTGCGTTCGATCAACAGAGGGAGACTGAGGCGATAGCAGGAGCGCAGCAGACGAGCGAGGTGAGTCAGGACCGAGCGTGGGAGTGGATTTCGGATCCTCATCTTCCGGGTCGTCCGATGGCGAAAGGCGGGATGCCAACTCCTTTAGCGCTTTCTTGGTAGGGGTTCGGTCCACATCCGAAGAGGTGCGACCACCACTAGCTGATGATGTGAAGGCAGATGCCCGAAGAACGGGAGATATGACTGAAGGTTGATCCGCTGAGGTCCCTTCCGCAGCCAGCTCAGATGCGATGCCGATCGCCATCGGATCATCTCCGTCCATGGCGGCAATCTCGGAGACGGGAAGTACTTGAGCGGAATCGAGAGGCGCTGCCGTTGCGGTCGGAAGGACCTCCCTCTCGTCAAAGGCATCTCGCAACGACTTTCTAGGACGAGCATGGATGCCATCACGAGGTGGGCTTCGCAGTCCTGTCAAATCTTGCAGTAGTGGTGAGGTCGCAGAACAGAGTCCCAGTCCAGCGCCAACAAGCGGAGACAGGCTGGCGGAAGCGACAATGCTGTTACTCGGCGTTTTCGCCCTGGAGTATGGGTGACCATGATATCGAGAGAGGCTGGTGCTAGTTGATGAGGTGTACGAGGCCGAATCTGGAGAGTTGATCTGAGCGGAGCCCGCTGCTAAAGATTGTAAAATGGGAGTGCTGCCTTGAGATGAGATGCCTGCGGATGGTGAAACAGTCGATGTAGATGTGGTTGATCGTGATGACCTCGAACGAGAAGAGGAGTGGGAGTGGGAGTGGTGATGATTCGACCTTCTTGCGACAAGAGCGATCGGTCGACGGGGCATGGGGGCCACCAACACCAACGAGGGCTGCGAGACACTTTCCTGACCCATCGTGATGTGTTTCTCGATCAGAAGCGGAGGTACATGAACATGCTATGCAGAGAGGATCCAAATATGACGAACGCAAGGTACGAAGGGAATGTAAGAGTTAGTGGCGTGACACGGAGATTGAGTCGATGGGAGGGAGTCAGGAACACAGCGAAGGGGGGGAAGATGGGACGATGGGACGGTGGGGAAAGATGATGGTCAGGAGTTAGACAAGAGAGGGGAAGGAGGGGTACGTTTCCCAGAGCGGAGCAATTCATTCAGACTTTGGGGCGTCTGTCTCCGGTTCTGTGCCCGCGTTGTGTGTGTGTGTGTGTGTTTGGGATTTTCTGTCGGCTCATCCGTTTCGGGACGAGATGTGCGTTTGCATTCGGCGTTCCCGAGACTTTCTCATGCTTTTCCCCCCTTCTCTCTGTCTCTTCCTCCCTTCCTCCCTCTCCTCTCTGCCCGAACGCCTCCTCCTTTTCTTCCCTTCTCGCTCTCTTTAAAGTTCGCCTCAGATATTGGAACTCGCAACTGCCAGCTGCTGCGAATTAGCAGACCCAATTTCATCTGTTTGTGTGTTGTTCAGTGGTAGTGATTTTCAAATTTGAAGCTGATTCGTGTGATTTTACCGAGGTTTTAAGTTTGGTTCGATTCGAAGCCAACTCCGGGGTGCACACCTGCTGTTCAGCTGGTTTCCATTGTCCGCTCCGCTTATCCGCTAAAATGAGTCGGACTGCTCCTGATATTGGCCCCGCACCGCTGATCTACTCCAGATCCCATTCGTCCCTAAGAAGGTTGGCGTCGACCCAACGGGACACAGATTGAAGGTTTGTCCCTTCTTGCATGACCTACAATGGTGTGAATGAACCACACTGGGCTTAGCGAGAAGCTTCGAAGAGACTCGGAGGCGTTCGAATGTAGGAAGGGTGGGTTCGTAACATGATGAAAAGAGCTTCGGGGCGTGATCTCGTCTGATCGAGGAGTTTCTCTCCCGTGGGTTCAAAGAAATTGATTTCGTGGTCACGTTCACAAGTGTACACTTGCAAACATACGTCTCGCCTGGCAGACTCCTTGTCACACCGATTCAGGCTGTTCGCATCCCGTTCCGCCTTTCATGCAACAGGCAAGCGAATCGACTGCCGCACATCATCTTTGCTTCAGTGAACCCCCCACTCTTCACTCTACGCTGCTTCTGCAGCGACGGAGGCGTAGTGCGAGGCATAAGGTAACTGACAGGCTTTGAGCAGTTAAGCTGCATGCCTCAGAGATGTAGACTCTGGCTCTTCTGACCCTTCCCCGAATAAGAATTGGGATCTCCTCGTGGGTTCTTTCGCTTTCGAGCTCAAGGCGGGCTCGCCAATAATGAGGGCCACGATGCAGGGAAACACACCATGCAGGCCACTCATGCAAATCGATCAAAAATCTAACAGACCAGAACAACCCTCTCATTACTTTGACATGCTCACCATCGGACATCGAGATGGATTGTTCCTGCCTGCATGTCAGAGCTTGCTTCGAGGTCGATTGGGAGCAAAGGAAGTCCTTCCCCTGAATTGGGCCCATCACAACAGCGAACAGAAAGAAGAACAGACTTTCAGATTCTGGTAGCACTAGCACACCAAGATACGACAATTGAGCTCTGCATTTCCTTTTCACACTGAACATGTCGGTGCAGCAACTTGGATCGTTCGTTGCGAAAGGGCATATTTACCTTCCGTAAGTAGGAACTGCAGCGGGCTTGTTGCCCAAGATCTCGTCGATCTGCTCCATGATCTCGGGAGTGAGCTTCTCGAGCAGCTCGAGCGACTTGAGGTTCTCAACGATCTGCTGAGGCTTGGAGGCTCCCAAGATGACGGTGGATACGTTCTGTATCCAGAAGCAAAAGCCGAGAGAAGCAAGAAATAAGGTCAGTCGGTCGAGTTTCGCAAGAGAGGCTTTCGGGACATCGGCAAGAGCCGTCTACTTACGGGGTTCTTAGCACACCAGGCAAGGGCCAAGTTGGTGACCTTGGCGCCGAGCTTCTCAGCAATATCAGTGAGCTTCTTGACCTTCTCAATCTTGGCCTTGCCCTCGGCGGTTTGAAGGGACTTGACGGTGGAGTCGAAGAAGTCCTTGTTTGTGTCGAATCGCGATCCGGAAGGAATGCCGTCGTTGTACTTTCCTGTCAAAAGACCCGAGGCCAGAGGAGACCAGATGGTGGTACCAAAGTTGTGAACCTTGTAGAGCTGATCGTACTCCCTCTCGGGTCGTTCTCGGTGGAACATGTTGTATTGGCACTGGTCGGCGATGGGAGGAATCAGGTTGAGTCGGTTGGCAACAGCGTGGGCTTCCTCAATCTGTTGTGCCGACCACTCCGATGTGCCCCAGTAGAAGCACTTGTCACTCTCAATGAGCCTGTTGAAGCCTCGCACGATCTCCTCCATGGGCACAGTGGGATCGGGTCGGTGAGCCATCAAAACATCCCAGTAAGGCAAACCAGATCGTTCCAAGGAGGCGTTGGCAGCCTCAATGATGTGCTTTCGGCTCAAACCCCGTCCATTGGGGTCTTGGCTTCCAACACCGAAGAAGATCTTGGAGATGAGGACCAAGTCTGATCGTCGAAGGTTGAGCTCTCGAATCGCTTTACCCATGTCCACCTCACACTGGCCTTGAGCGTAGACTTCAGCCGTGTCGAAGGTGTTGATGCCGTTCTCGAAAGCGAGCTTGATGATCTCCTTGGTCTCGTTGACATTGACGGTACCACCGTAGGTCAACCATCCTCCCAGAGAGAAGAGAGACACTCGAAGACCGGATGGTCCGAGGCGTCGGAAGACCATGCCCTTGGGGTCGTAGACCGGGCAGTCCTTGGGGTTTGCAGCTGTAGGGGCCATGATGATGGAGTCAGTTGTGGAGCTTCAGAGGAAGAAGGCGATGTTGGCGGTAACCGAGAAGGAGGGGACAGCGGCGTTGCTGTGGACCTTCTTATACCTTTTTTGGCTTGAGGCGGCGGAGATCTTCGATGGATTGGACCGACTCAGCATCATCACTGGTGTCTTCCCATACTTGAACTCCAGCACTCGGACCGAGACTATTCACTGAAGAACAGTGCGGAATCGACACCTACGGACGTTGTATAGCCGTTGACGAAACATTTACGGGCTCGGCTGACCTCCTCGTACATCAAGTCAGGAAGAATGGCAGCGGCCTCACTGGAGCGCACGGACCAAAGTCAAAGGCCACAACAGCGTGGGGGAAAGACTCAAAGAGGGGAAGAGGAGGATCGGAACAAGGCCAACCGGACGAACCCTGCATCGAGAAAGAGGCGCATGACTGTTGCCATCGAGGCAAGACGCACGATTCGGCAATGAATAATCCCTCAGCTTTTAGAAGATGCGACAGACCACACGAACAAAACAAATTGAGACCCGAAAAAAAAAATCAAAAAATGGTCCGCAAAATATGCAAGAAAATTATGAAGAAAAGCGTTGTCTAGTCGATCCTCCACCATCTCCATGAACAGCATCGGGGCAGACAGCGAGAAGGAGTGATGGGAGACGAGAACGCACAGTGGGCTGCAGCGATCCAGTAAGCTTGTCCGAGTCTGGAAGAGGCATGTCGTTGACATTCTCTGCTTTAGCCTCTCGCCTGCCGCTTCGTCGGATACTTGCCAGACTTGGGTCCTACACACTGCGTCCCTCAGAGGTGTTGTCATCAAGCGACGCTTCTCTCCAAGCCAGGCGGTATTCCTCTCCTGCTGATCCAGCATCCGAAGACAGGCTCAAACTTACCAAAGGACAGTCTTTCTTAAGGTCAGACGAAGCTCTGCTCAGAGCTCTGAAGAGGAAACAACAGAACTACCGGTTGAAAGAGATTCAGTCGAAGCGAAAGACTCTGAGGAGAGAAGCTTCGCAGCTGGCAGAAGCTGAACTGAGGTGGATCGTCGAGCATGTCCGACAGCCAGCCTCCGATGGAACGCAAGCTCAATCTTCGAAGGAGGGCGCAAAGACCGCTCGTTCCACCTTGACACGAGAGCAGCGAAGGAAGTTGATCTGGATGGTCAGCCAGATGACCCGGGAGGAAGTTCCCGTTTCTTACTTGTTGGGAAACATGCCATTCGGATCACTTCCGAAACCGCTCCAGGTCCGGCCACCAATACTGCTTCCGAGGCCGGAAACGGAGGATTGGGCGAGTAAAGCAGCGAACGCTATCGTTGAACACTTGACAAAGTCTCCTCGGAGGCCGTCAGATCCACCACTTCGGATCATCGACCTCTGTACAGGGTCGGGATGCATCGCCCTACTGGTAGCACACACTCTCAGAGAGCGCGTACAGGATCAGAACTGGCACGTCACAGCTTGCGATAGGTCCCCCACTGCTGTTGCACTTGCTCGAGAGAATGCTTCCAATCTGGGATTCTCGACCGATCGACTCTTGATCCATCAAGCAGATGTGTTCAATGATGAAGACATCAACCTTCTAGCAGAGAAAGCCGGTGGACCTTTCGACGTTATCTTAGGCAATCCTCCGTACATACCACGTACAGAGTGGGAAGCTCTACCAGTAGAAGTCAAGAAGCACGAAGACCCTGCGGCTCTAATTGGAGAGCGTCAGGTCACGCATTCGGATAGCCCGAACTCGGAGCTTCGGAAGGAGGCCAGTGAGGATGCTTCAAAAGACAAAGATGGTCTGGCATTTCACAGAAGATTCGCAGACCTGCTTTTCCGTTCCTCTTTCTCCAGTCTATCGTCGACAATCCCCTCGTCTAGTCGTCCAAGATTGGTTGCCGAATACGGAAAAGGTCAGCACAAGTCCGTGAAGCGCATCTACACCTACCAAATCCCGCCAAAGTCTCGTCTACCAAGAATCATCAAGCTTCCTCAGCGACTCGTCATCGTTGGACTGGGAAATGCAATGACACATCCCTTGACAAGGCATTCCATCGGCCAAGTCGTTCTGGATGGGCTTCTGGATCGGATCAATCAAGATGAGCGAGCTTTGAGAAACAGATTGAGGGAAGTACGATACAAGCTAGAGACGATGCGCAAAGATTTAATCGAGAAAGGGACGAGAGACTTGGCGACACGGCAGGATTGGCACCAGGAGGTCCCGGGGATCCTTCCCTGTGCCTTGATGTCAGATGAAGGTCACTCCCTTCGACCCATCGAAACAGGCTTCGATCTGAAGACTGACTTCAAAACAGTCTCTTCACTCGCAGTTTCTGAAGGTGAGGAGCTTCCGACAAAGCTCACCAAAGTCCGGCAGGGCAGAAGCGGAGGTTGGAGCGCAATTGTGCCCATTCTGGTTCCCCCGACTGCCGACAGCCGGGATGTCGTGTACCAGGTCGATGTTGCATTGTACAAACCTTCGCATCCGATGAATCTGTCGGGAGTCGGCCTGAAGGCCTTCCTTGAAGCTCATACCGCCTCTTCCGACCCCGACAAGGCCACCGACAATGTTCTCGTCCTGCAAGACGATCTCGATCTGGACTTTGGGACGGTCAGGATGAAGAAGGTCGGTTCAGCACGGGGTCACAATGGAATCCGCGACATCATCTCTCGACTCCAGATCCCAGATATGACGGTCGCATCGAAGAAAGGGAAAGTGAAGACACCTGTAGATGAAGCGCAAGGTCATCGACTTTCCCGTGTGAGGATCGGGATCGGACGACCCGACGCCAAACCGAAAGCTAGCGAGGCCTCAAGCGGAGCCAAGAAATGGCTTCGTTCACCCTTCGGAAACAAAGGCGGGAAACCGATGCCGATAGACAAGTGGGTCTTATCGAAACTGAAGCAGGAAGAATTGGACAGTTGCCAGCAGCATGAACAAGGCAACGTTTTAGACAAAGTCAACAGCTTTACAAAGCAATGGATCGCGGAAAGAGTCGACGTTCTCAAACCTTCGCCAGAAGCTATTAAAAATCTCGATACGCAAATGGGAAAACTCGATATCCGGATCGAACCAGATCAGTTTGGGGTCGAGAGAACGATCTGGATCCAGTAGATCAACTCACTGGTCGGCTGATCCGTCTCGAATCCATGACGGCTCTTCCGAACGGTCGGCTGAGCGCATGGATGATCCGTATCTTTCAGTGACTCTCGCCCGCCCAATTTTGGTATTAGTATATTGTCCGCAACTTCAAATTGAATAGAGATAAGCATACATTATAATAGACTGAGACTGAGGCCTCGTCAAGAGATGATCGGATGGCGCCGACAGAGCACAGAAAAAACCGCGAGAAGCGGAGTGAGGACCGAACACACGATCGTGAAAAGCGCAGCAACATTATTACTGTGACGTGCTGGAGCTAGACGTAGAGAAGCCACTATCTCTGCGCATGATGTTCTGTTTTCCGAGTAGGAGGGAGCTTGACCTCTTGGCAACTTTTGCCCCGTCCGTCGCTTTCCTTGCAAAAGGATTTCGACTGGCCGAAGACGACGAGATCCTGGAGGAGTGGGAGCCTGAGGTCGTGGACGGTTTGGGAGCCCGCACGATGTTGGCGTCGTTGCCCCATTCAGGTTCCGCATCGTCAAGCGTCTCAGTCGACACTTTCTGATTCTTTGCCGAGGTGGGTGCGACAGATCGACGCTTCATAAGACGATTCAGCAGCGAGCTTGGCCCATCAGCGCCGAGCTCGTCATCGTCATCGTCGTCTCCGTCATCTGGCACACTATCGTGTCCACCTCCGTGCTCGGGGTCGACATCCATGGGTGCGACCTGATTCGCTTCTTTCGGTGTGGATCCCCCCATGACCTCCTTGTTCCGCCCATAACGCATACCCAGGGTCGCCTTCTTGGGTCGCGACGTTTGAGGAGCAATAGCGCTGACGGCCGCAGGTGCTCTGGGAACGGAGAAGAGAGGTTCCTTGAGGCGGTCTCGAAGCCGAGCGCTCAACTGCTGCTCAGACATGTCGTCATCCGAATCCCACTGATTGCCAGAGGTATGCCGCTTCTTCGAGACGCTCGGTTCATCATGATCTTCGACCTCCTCTTCGTGCTCGTCATCGTCAAACACTCCTCGCTTCTTGGCTCGCCTTCGCTCCTTCAGAGTCGCAAGGAACTCGTTGTGTGTCATCTTGCGCGGCCCGCTATCTTCCTCGGGTTCTTCATGCTGGCCGACGTCCTCATCCTCTTCGTCTTCCCTGCCACTCTTTTCGTCGTCTTCGTCACTATCTTCATCGTCCTGGTCCGGTGGTGCAGCCAAGAACCCGTAGTTGTCCGTTTCATGGTCGACTCGATGCGTTGCTGCGTATCCTGCGAGGAAAGCCTTTGCATCTTCGTTGGCAGCCAGTGCATCCATACCGTCTTCGTCTCCATCCACCTTCCTCTTCTTCCAGGCTGCAAAACCGGGCGCCATCATGGCTCTTCGACGCAATTCCTCTTCATCGGCTTCATCGTCCAGAATGTCATCCAATCCCCCGAGACCAGCACCGCGGCTCCGGCGGGATGTTCGGAAAGCACCCTGGATCGCCTTCTGATGAATCTCGAGATCCAGCCTATCCTGCGCCTCCATATCCTCTCTGAACCTTTCACGTGCGCGCAAGTCCTTCTCCGCCTCATCTTCTTCCTTCTCGTTATCGACCAACTCTTGCAAATCCTCGGCATCGGCGTCGTCTTCGTCATCTTCGTCCTCAGAACCGCCAGCACTGCCACGATCATTGTCGAAGACGCCTTGCAAGCCTCCTGCACCGGCTTTGCCGCCGAACTCCTCATCCTCGGATTCCTCGGCTTCTCCCTCCACAAAAGCCGATTTGCGCTTCTTTTTAGGAGGCACGGAGTCATGCTCACTACGAGGTCCATCTCGAAGGACGTCGAAGGCATTTCGAGGTCGATTCGAGTTTTGACTGAGAGGCGGTTCTCCTTCATCGAAATGCTCGCCATCGGGATCACGATCTGCATCTTCCAAAGCCTCTTCTTCGTCCTCCACGGCGTCCTCCTCCCGAGAAACATCACCACCTCGGCGAAGCCTCTTCAGTCTTCTTTGAACAGGCAGAACTACGTCCTCTTCTCTCTCATCATCAGATGAGGCATTGTCTTCACGAATTCCTAGGCCCTTGGGATGATGGGTTGATGTTCGGAAAGGCGTCTGGGAATCGTTGGGGTTCAAAGAAGCGAAAGGATTTCGATGTTTGCTCGACATCGCAACAGGACTTTCCATCGCACCGGAGGCAGCGACTGTCCCGCGATCCTGACTCTGCGATTGTGTTTGGCTATCGTACTGCGTCCATGGCACCGACGCTTGTTGGCTCGGTTTCGTCTGCGTAAAAAAGCCCTCCTTGTTCAAATACATCTTTTCTGGGGAGGAACGACTCGATCTCGTCTCACCCCAGGAAGCTGCAGCTTGGGCCTGAGCGAACGCCTCCCTCTCGGCTTGACTCTCGTCTAAGCTCGGTAGCACGGAAGGCGTAGGCTCTAGCAGGTCCATCGCTTCGCCCATCTGTGCTTTTCGCAAAGCAGCAAAGGCGTCCACTTCGGTAGACTTGGGTGGTGGCATCGAAGAGGCGTCCCAACTGCTACTCACGCCGGCACCTTCCCTGCCAGGGCCAGCCGCTCCGGTCGGAGGAGGCGTGCCATCAAAGAACAGCTGAGTGAATCCGGGAACTTTTCCGCCTGCGATCTTGGAGTTTTCAAAGATGTCGAGACTTTCACCCCTCAACGATTCTTGCTGCGTCTCTTGGAAGAACGCTCCGAGTGCCGAATTCGCCGAAGCAGATCGGTCCAGCTCCGGAGCAGCACTGTTGACTGGCGCTCTGGGCTCGGATCCAATTTGTGACTGGGACTGGGACTGAGTCTGAGTCTGGTCCCAAAAGGATTTCTGCTGTGGCTGTAGACGATGCTGCAAAACGGCTGCTGGTCTCGAAGAAGATGGCGGTTGCATCGTGGGGACAAAGAATTGGCTGAAGCCGTTGCCAAGACTGGAAGGAATATCGTCGGTGCGAAAAGAGTCGTCTTCGTCTTGTCCGTGGACAGGGAACATGATCGGATCTCGTCGAACAGCACTGGCAGGTGCGACGATGTGAGCAGCCACGGGCGAAGAGGTGTTGGAGCGAGATCGAGGGAAACTGTGGCCCAGTGACTGGCTTGAAATGTCACCCAAGGGGACCCGATCCTGGCTTTGACTGCCACCTCGCGCCGCTGCAGCGTCCTTTGCAAAAGGTCCAGGTTGCAGACTCTGGCTGGATTCGACTCGTGGATCTTGCTGCTCATCGCCATCTTCGTCGTCATCGGCGAATGCAGCTAGACGAGCTCTTCTCGATTGCACACGCGGAACCTGAACTTGGTCTTCGTCATCGTCCATGACAGCGCGACTGGGAGGTAGATGTCGGCTGCGACCAGGTGTATCTTCGGTCAGGTGACCACGGCTTGGTTGGCTGGATTGGCTTTGCTGAGAAGGAGGAGCGTTCTCTTTCTCGCTGTCCCCTTCCTCCTCACCATCTTCGTTGCCGCTGCCGAAGTCGATTTGATCCTCTTCGTCTTCGACATCGCTGCGGTCAGCTTCGATCTCTGCCTCGCTAGCACTTCCCATGTCGATGTCACTTCCGATCACGGACTCGGCATCACGAGCCTGAGGCATGATAAAATCGGGATCGTCTTCATCGTCCTCAGCATCTTGGATTCGATCCTCGTCTTCGGCAGATGACTTCTCGGCGGCCTTAAGACCCTCTATCATCGCCTTCACATCATGCGCGCCATGCATCTCCTGCTCTTCTGCGAACCGTTGCGCCTGCACAGGCCCAGATTTGCGTGCTTTGGCCTCCTTCTGGGTTCGAACGTGAAGGTTCTGCGTCTGCATCTTGCGGACCAGGGTGGCATTGAGTTGATCTTGCGTCATCTTGATCGGCGCAGCTGGTTTGCGAGGGTGTGGCTTTTCATCCTGAGGGACATCTGCGTCATGGCCCTTGGTGTCATTCGTCGATAGGTGATGGACCTGCGTCACGGGCAATTTACCTGCGGCCAAATCGGACGCTGGACCAAAGAGCTTTGCAGACGCTCGTAGCTGACTATCTGTGACAGTTAAATCCTCGTCATCCTGCTGATCTTGGCCGTCAACTCGGGAGGGACTGCTGAAGACGACGCCGTTGGGAGAACCTCCTGCGGTGGTCGTGCCATGATACGATTTGCGACCGGGAGTGGTTCGATTGGGTTTGATGCCTAGATCCTTGTAGAGCAGGTCTGTAGGCCGCTTCTTGCCAGGAGTGGTAGGGAGATGTTTGTGCTTAGAGGCCAAAGTGGTGCCCGGCTTGTACACAATCAGATCGTCATCTTCAGCCTCAGCTTGATCCTGCTGATGCTGAACAGATCCCTCTTTAGCTTTACCCTTTTCGTGCGCGGAGGGAGTCGCGTGGTACTGAGACCGTTGTAGGAGCTGAAGTTTCCATTGCCGCATCTGTTGCATCTTTGCTTCTTCTTCCTTCTTGGCTTTACTGGCCTGCATCATAGCACTAATATCTGGGAGGTTATGATCTTCATCCGCATCGTCATGGAACTGCATCTGCGAGTCGGGTTTACTGGTTGCCAGCCCGATCACCGTTCTGGGAACATTGACAGGAGCGACGATGGTGGCGTCAGCGTTGCTAGAGGATGGATCGAGTCCCAGACGTCGCTCTTGCTGCCTTGACATAGGTACGACAGGACTGCTGGAGTTGTAGGGACTGGATTTCTCCTTGATGGGATCCGATTCGATGGGATCAGAAGCATGTTGGCTTCGAGAATGAACGGAAGGGATGAGGGAAGAGGATTGGTCTGAGGAGGGGAGATCTGCGTCGGCTCTGGAAGCATCGATTTTCCTCAGAAGCTCTTGGATCCCGATGGTCTTTTTGTGACTGGGAGCGAGCTTGGTGCGATTCTCTCGAGCGAAACGAGCGGTCTCACGGTGCATCTCTTGGAGTTCCTTCTTGGTGAGCGGCTTCACTTTCGGCGGCTGAGCCTGCTTGTCTTTTTTAGCTGCTGCAGAAGCTGAGGCTCGATTTGCCTTGACTTTCTGGTTAGCGGCCGCAAAGTCGCCTTCGAGATCGCTGAGAACATCGCGTTCTGTTGATTTGTGCTTGCGGGAGTGTGGTTTGGCGACGCGAGACGGGTTGGCAGTCATGAAGGAAGGCATGGCATCGTTGTTCTCTTCGTCATCACTGGACTGGATATCAAGGGAAGGGGACCTCGATGCGGCTACTCCATGGATATCGGCAAAGAACTCATCGAGTAGGGGATCCGCGCCGGTCTCTAGAGGGTCCTTATTCCTTTGAGTACGAGCCTTGGCAGCGAGCGCTTCCATCTTGTCGCGTCTCGACATCGTAGTTGGCGGCAGGGAAGAATGCGCAGCTGAAGCGTCTTGGTCATCGTCTTCCGGTAATGAAGAGGACGAGACGAGCTTGAAGGTTCGCTGTTTCTTTTTGAGAAGGGAATTGCGCTGGTCCTCTTCCTCGTCGACGTTGCCGTCCATGTCGTCTTCGTCGTTGTTGGAAGTGAATTTGCTCGGCTGATGGACTTTGCCATCCCTGGCACGCATGGCCATGACCTTGCCTCCACGACGTCGACTACGAGCAGCGACGAAGTCATCGTCATCTTCGTCTTCTTCATTTGCGTTATCGTCAACTTCATTATCGGATTGTGCTCGAAGCTTTCTGCCGACCACAACGACATCGTCACTGTCGTTGTTAGAAAGCAAGAACTGAGAAGAGGAAGGAGGTACAGAGGAAAGAGAACCCTCGAAAGGATCTGATTCGGTGTCCTTGGCAGCTTGGGCGCGGATCTTGGCTCTCAGCGCATCTGTGTCCTCGGTGGCCAGCTGATGGTCATCGTCATTCGAGTCGGAATCGTAGATAGCTTTCGCCATGCCAAATTGAAACTTTTTGGAGAGGGATTCGTTTCCGTCATCGTCGGATTCGTGTTCTTGCTGGCCGTTGTCGGATGGAAAGGACTCAATCCTTCGGAACAGTGAAGCTCTCGAAGCCGTTTGGCCGTTCTTGATTGCTGTTGCGTCCGGCGACACCTCGGTGTTGGTGGTCACGTCGCCCAGCTCTTCTTCTAGGCGGTCTTCGTCATTGCTGGCTGTCGGTTGTTCGTGTCGTGCGTGGGATCGCACGGGCGAATCGAAGACGCGCTCTGCAGGTGACGTGGGAAGTGAAGATGAAGAAGCATCAGCGGAGTCGAAAGTGTTCAAAGGATCCTGGAATGGTTTTCGTGAGTAGGTAGCTTTGGCACGAGCTACACGACGTTCAGGAGCTGGCTGGATGGACGGATTGGAGGAAGAGGCCAGAGAGGTGAGTTCGCCTGAAGAGGCGAATGGATCTTGAGCTGGACCAGCCTGCTGGGTATGAGAATGGGGCACTTGTTGATAGTCGACCTCCATGTTGTCCTTCCGATATTGGTCCGAGATCGTGCCGCTGATGGGGCGAGGGGGAACGTATGCCGTCGTGGCGAATAGAAGGACGACAATCCTCGAATAGCAGTCAGTCCTTCAAGATATAGATAACATGTAGGACGGGCCTGGTCTGTAGGAAGTGGGGATGCTGGTGGTGAGGAGGCAAGGGTATCCTGCTGTATGAACTGCAGATGAAGAAGTCGCGGCCCTTCCACTGGAAAGAAGAATGGTACGGAAGAAGCAGGACTAGAGTAATGAATGCCAAGTGTGTGTAGCCAAGATTCGGCTTCGAGGCTCCACTTCTACAAATGTTCACCATCTGTCCTTCTTCTCAGCCAAAAAAAGGCGTTGGTATCGAGACAGCTGAGTTCTGTGTGGTGAGATTAACGCGACGCGCCCACACGCCAATATCAAGTCACGCCTCACGCCAGGATCGGGATGAATCGGCCGATCTGACCCATTTTCGCCATCAGGACCTGAAATTGTTTGATTTCTTTCAGCGTTGGAAATGGCCTGCATCTGATTGGCAAAAAAATGGGAATTGTCTTGGGGATTCCGCAAAAAAAAAGCATTTCTCGAGTGTTATCGGTTCTTCGGCAAGATGCGACGGACCAGCTGAGAGTGAGGCGTCGATGATCTTCGCCAAGTATTCCTGCTCGTTCGGTGCAAAATCGGGTGCGGAACATAGAACACCAAAAAAGAGTAAAAGACAATCAAAACGATTCGCATGCTCGCTGCTTTGTGTCAAATGCGGTCTTGTTGATTGGTCGGTCCCTCTTCTCCTCACCGAACAAGCATTGCATTCCGCAATAGCTTCTACACGCAGAAGCAATCGCGAACAAAGGTCAAAGAAACCTTAAATATTTAGCTCGCTGCGCAGTTTCTTGGTTACTCTCTCTCCTCACCTCATTCGAAACCTACACTACTTCACTCTCTCTTCCTTCTGGCTTGAGTTCCCTCCTCCTACCATCACTGAACCCTGCACACTCTCGTAACCTCCCACTTCTCCTCCATCCATACAACCTCTCTCTGTTCGACATCATGGCTTGTTCCTCCACGAAAACGGCAGGTGCCAGATGCTCCAACTGCTCCTGTTCGAATTCATCTGCCGCCGTCGTCAAGCTTCCCTCGGCTTCCGCTTCTTCCAAAAAGGCTCGAACGGGGGAATCCACTCCTCTCCTCTGGTCTACTACGCCTGCGGATGCAGCCACCTACCAAGCCACGAAGTCCGGCGCTAGTGAGGATACATCCCGCCACACAAATGCAAACTCTGGTTCTTCCTCCTCGTCCACGGTGGGATTGGAGACCGAGTGTCCGGCAACGAATCCGTCCTGCGACCATCACGATGATCCCTCGTTCGTGTGCTGCAGGGAGATCAACGCTTCTTCCACTCGAACTTTGATTGATCCGGACTTTGCACGTGACTGTATTGTCGGTCTATCGGATGGTTTGACGGTTCCCTTTGCGCTCACGGCTGGATTATCGTCTGTCGGATCTTCCAAACTAGTAGTCCTGGCGGGGCTTGCCGAGCTGGTATCTGGAGCGATCTCGATGGGTATCGGAGGATTCCTTTCCGCTCAGGCTGAACTCTCCCATTACGCCTACAACCTCAAAAGCACGCAGGAAAAAGTGTCGCGCAGTTGCCCAACCGAAATTCAAACCCAGGTGAAAAATATCTTGCAAACATACGGAATTGCCGATGAAACATGCGCGAAAGTGGCCCAGGAACTGGCTCACAGAGAAAACGAAAGAAGGCAACTGCAGGAAGAACATCGACAGTCGTTGGATGCCAAACAATCTCGGAACCGAAGCTCACGAAGAAAGCTGTTTGGCTGCCTGCCTCTGCCTTCTTCCTCCTCTGCGTCGTATTCGCAACTCCCCGTGGACGAGGAGATTCAGTCCAACACCACAAAAAATGATGCCGATGACGAGGACAAGGAGGGAATGCTTGGTCTGACACCCTTCCTCCTCCGTGTGGGAGAAGGGTTGGAACCCGTCAGTACATCTCGATTGTACATTTCGGCCCTTACCATCGGTCTGAGCTATTTCATGGGTGGGATTATTCCTCTTCTGCCATACATGTTTATCGAGCAGGCAGGTAAAGCTCTTCTGCTATCTGTCATCATCACTGGAATCATCCTGCTGATCTTTGGCGTAGTCAAACAGAGGTTCACGGGCGGAGAAGGCGGGTTCAAAGGGTACGCTTACGGTGCGGTTTCTACCCTCATGGTTGGAGGCGTTGCGGCAGGAGCAAGCTGGATCATCGTTGGGCTGCTCGAAGGCGGTGGAGACGGAGGAGGATTGTAAATCTTGCACCGCCCCGGTTTTCACCACTTCTCATCGCCAACACCACACAAGTTTCTCATGTCGTTACGGTCATTGCTATTAATCAGAAAGAAGTTTGATTTTGATTTCACCTGGGATGATCACCCCTTGTTTGCCCCTCTTAACGTGCAACTGAAACCACTGACGAAACGACAATCATATCTCTACACTACGTCTCCTCCCCCGTCAGCGTCTCTATATCCTTTAGCGATACCCTCTCTACCTTCTTCCAAGGTACTTGGTTCGTCGAGTCCTGTTCTTTGTTCCAAGCCCTTCCAAGCTCTGTTTTGAATATGGTCCATAGACGCAGTCTGTAGAACTTTGGTTAGGGTTCCATCTTGGTTTCGAACAGTGACTGTGTTGGAATCTTGGGAAGTTCCGTTGATGGCAGATGATGTTGTGATTAATGACTTTTGTTGGGGAAAGTTGCCGTTAGAATTGGGTGTGAGAGGGAGAACTTGGCCCCTCACGTCGTGGTCGAACTTCTTTCGGTGGACGTAGCCACCCGTGATGAGTGAAAAGTGAGGATGTTCTTCGTCATCGTCATCTTCATCATCTTCTGCTTCTTTCGTCACGGTTTGTTGAGATTCTTGCGGGTGTTCCGAAAATTGTCGGTCCTCTTCCGAATTCAGACGGATGTGGATGTTATGCAATCTTTTCTCCACGTTCTCCTCCTCCTTCTTGCTTTGTGCAGCGTCGGGAACTAGTTTATCCAGATCCAAGACGTATCGTCCAGTCCAGTCGACACCCTCGTCTCCATTCACTTGTCTTTGTTGGGCCTGGACCGCCAACTCCATTTCAAAGGGCGTGACAATAGGCCTGTAGAATTCTTTGCTATCCACCAGTGTATTTTCTGGGCACGCAATGAGTACAAAAACATCGATCTCTTGAAAATTGGCCAGTTTAGCGGGGTTCAGTTTCCCCACTGAAATCGTATAGACTTTGCGGTTGGACTGTTTAGAAGTTAGTAACTTGCGGAGGTGGTGGAGTAACGGGAGATAGGATTGCACACCGAGAGTTCCGACCAATAACCCGACTACGGAAGCGTCCCGCGCTCGAAGCACCGAGGTGTATCGCTTCATTAACAGTCGATTTGTGGAACCTGTCTCGACGCGTGATGTGCGGGTTAATGGGTTGTAGGATAAGAGCGGCGTAGTGGGACCCAATCGAAGTAACAGGTTGGTGAGCGACAAAGATTCAGGTCCCAAATACAGAAAGCCGCATGAAGAGAGCGAGATCCCGTGAGGAAGGGAGACGCGCCGGGAAGGTCCGAGCGGCTGCGAAGGATGCATCGCATCAACATTGCTGTCCGTGGCGGTGGTGTTGGGAAGAACTCTTTCCGACAAAGAGGTGGCAGGACATTGACCCCCGCAGCAAGAAGAAGCTGCAGGATTCGTCGTCTTTGAGGGTGAACAAGTAGCAGTGTCACCAGCATCAACTGAGGTTCCTTGACAGCATGCTGACACTTGTGAATGACAGGAACAAGATTCTTCATTGACGGGCGCAGAAGACTTCGCGCTGTCCCTTGCAAGCTGAATTTCTTTGATCTTGTCTTCAAAGTTTCCCCTGGTGTCGACATGGGTTCTGATGAGGGGCAGCTGAACGCCTTGTGTTTTGAGGACCTGTGTCAACGCATCAAAGACCTGGTTGATGACGTGATCCCAAGCGACGTCGTACGTGAGCACCAGGGCCTTTACGTTGACTTTGTCCTGATCCTGTTCTTCGCTAAGAAAGTGTTGTTGTGCTTGTTGGAAGAGTTGTTGAGCTGCATGGTCTATGTCGTCCAAAGGTTGTTTGGTGAAGACGTAAATAACGGGTAGTCGAGCGGTTGTGGAGAGACAGGCGTGTCCGTAGTGCACCACCAAGTCGGCGTCGACGTGCTTGGCGGCCACCTCATCAACGCAACAGCTGCCATAGGATGTATCTGCCAGGATGTACAGTTGAGCGATATCTCCTTCTGAGGTCGATGTCGATGTCGAAGTCGAGGCCTCTGAAGATGTTGGTAGTAGTAGAGCGTCCGGATTTTTCGATGAAGATGCTGGCTGGACGTCTTGGTCACGCAACGCCTGAAGTTCTCGCCTGAGCGCCCAATAGACAGGTACAGAGTCGACTAAGGCCTCATCAGGGAACTGCAGAGCAACTCTTCGAAATCCTCCCTTGTAGATCTTGTGGACAGTGGAAACAATGTCATAGACTTGGTAGATGGAACGACCGGAAGAAGAAGCTGTAGCTTGCTGCGCCAAAGGATCGAGTTCTAGTGGCGCAGTAAGAATAGCTTCGTCTGTGGTGCTGAATGCAGCCATGATGAGTAGCTTTCAAGACTACGGAGATGTTGATGGTGTTGTGTTCAAGGTCAAAGAGCTTGCACGATGGTAGGGTCTGAATACAGGGTGGACTTCGCTTTCTTCTCGGTTTTCCAAAACTTTTTGCTGCTTGGAATTCAACGACTACGACTGATTTAGTGCATTTCTAGAATTGAAAGGAATGATTCATGGGCGAAGGGTTGGACCTGAGAGTGACAATCAATATTTTGAACACAGGCGTTCGTTCAGGTCCGAGTTCCGGGAGTGTGGCATGCCAGTTTCGCTCAGCGTTGTGGAGGACAACACTTAGTTCAACACATCGAATAAGACAGTCACCATCTTCCATCGCCCCATGTCCTCGGCACACTTCCCAAGCCAACGTCGTACCTGGGCTTCCGACTGCCTCTAGGACAGGTAAGAGCTCCCTTGTCCCTACAGTGCACTCAATGGCGACCGTATGTCAATAGGTTCGAGAGATCAGTAAATTGAGTCGGTCCATCCGACAAATCCGGGGAGCGGCAGCCTTTACCCAATCGGCGAGTTCGCACATCTGCCTACCATGGCAAGCGCACGTCAGACGCCAGGTCCAGGGCAAGGTATCACATCGACACAACGCTCAGCAAACGGCACCTCGACCAATGCAGCCATTTCGATATCTGAACATTCTAGGGCGGCAGGCATCGGTGCCGAAACCATCAACGATTTCCTGGATCGACAACCCCGTTCGGTACTGATCCGATTGTACGAGAAGCCAGCATCATGTCTCGCCATCTTTCGTCTGCTTCCCATGATGGCGCGACAGATCATCATGCACATGTTGTTCCTTGACTCCCCTCTCTCAACTGAAGAGTTTCTCGCCTGGATCAAGAAGGAAGCCAGAAAGGAATTTGATGCTGCAGTGGATAGATTATCTCGTCTTCACGTCGTCCAGGTCAAGTCCAACATCTCCAACATTGCCAGTGCAGGTGCCAAAAGGTCGACGAGTCTTTTGCTAAATGGTGTCTTCACAGAAGGCATGAGGAGAGCTCTGACGGGGGGCGGCCAACATAGATCATTTGGAGTTCCGTGTGATACTCTAGACAAGAACGCAGTAGATATCCCTTTCTTAGATCAGTACGCGCGTCAAAAATGGGAGACCATCTTACACTACATGGTAGGAAGCGAAGGGAACAGCACACCAAGAGAACCTGTCCTCTATCTCTTACGCAGAAGCAACCTGATGCAACCACGCAACACATCCAACGGCTCTCTCAACATCACCAGTAGAGGATTCCAGTTCTTGTTGGAGGATGTCAACACTCAACTCTGGGATCTCTTGTTACAGTACTTAGACATGGCCGAAGAGAGGAATATGGATCTGGTGGAAGTATTAGCCTTTCTCTTCATGCTGGGATCCCTTGAACTCGGGAGGGACTACTCTACCGAAGAACTGCCGGAAACCCAATTGCACATGTTGGAAGATTTTCGTGATTACGGTTTAGTCTATCAGCGAAAGGCGTCCAGTCGAAGGTTCTACCCAACTCGACTGGCTACCACCTTGACCTCGTCTGCAGCCATACCTCTTCTATCCGGAAACGGGAATGAGCAGGAAGAGAGGGGATACATCATCCTGGAGACCAACTATCGACTGTACGCGTATACATCCAATCCTCTACGGGTTGCTGTTCTCTCCTTGTTTGTTACCATCAAAGCGAGGTTCCCCAACCTCATCGTTGGATCCATTACCCGTGATTCGGTCAAGTCAGCATTGGCGAACGGGATCACAGCCGAGCAGATCATCACTTATCTCACTCACCATGCCCACCCTCAGATGCATCGAAACGACCCTCTGCTACCCGTAACAGTCTCGGATCAGATCCGATTATGGGAACGGGAAAAGAACCGAGTCCAACAAACCATCGGTTCGCTCTTCACCGATTTCACCAGTCAACATGACTTTGAACAAGTACGTAACTACGCTCAGCAACTAGGCGTCTTGGTTTGGGAGGATGCCACCAAAAGAAGATTCTTTGTTGACGAAAGCGGAAACGAGCACATTCGGGATTACATCCGTAAGCGTGTCACATGAAACTAGACCGAGCCGCTGCATAGCCAAGCTCTCACTTGTATCACTACATCCTTCACATCGGTTCTCACCTTGTTTGATAGCGCATGATGTAAACTTGCGATCGAAAGGCGTGGTCTGTGATTTCTTCAATTGTATGGAGTCGTGTGAATGTCTCGACGTCGAAGGCGTGAAATCCGGTTGTCGGAATTCGGCGTAGTGGAGGGCCGTGGAATGTGGAAAGAGCAACAGAGAACAACACCGAAGGTACCATTATTTGGCGAGATGGTATACCGGTTCTCTCGTTGTTCTTCCTTAGTCGTATTCCCACTTATCCTTTACGCAATGAGTACATAGCAGCAGGATGGAGCTTCGACAACGTCAACATGAGCCTTCCGTCTTTGAAGCAGCGAAGGCGGGTGCGTCGCTACCCTCAGACTTGAAACACTCTGGTGAATCAGCACCTCCAGAGCTCGCAACGAAGTCGCACACCAGATCCACCTCATCGCTCTTCCTCTTCTTCCTCCTGTTCCGGCTCTGTAATGCACTCCTCACGAGGACCTTCTTTCAGCCTGATGAATACTTTCAGTCGCTCGAGATTGCACACAAGATTGTGTTTGGGTATGGATACACGACTTGGGAATGGCTTGGGATGCCTGCCGATCCCGGCTCTTCCTACCTTGCTTCCAGTTTCCACAACCTTGCCTACGGACCCATTCGATCCATCCTTCATCCTTTACTCTTCCTTTCAGGATACTGGATGCTAAAGATCACAGGACTGGACGAGACGTATCTGCTCGTCCTCTTTCCCCGACTCCAACAAGCCTTTTTTGCAGCTCTTGGCGACCTCTTCACCTTCAAACTTGCTCTTCGCGCAGGAGGCACATCCGTAGCTTGGTTCGCAACTCTGGTCAACCTATCCAACCTCTACACCCTGTATACGGCAACGAGGACGTTCAGCAACACAACGGAAGCCGCTATCACCGCAGTGGCTCTGTACTACTGGCCCTTCGTACCTTGCAACGCTACTTTCGATGCCGACACCTTCATCGACTCGTCCAAGGAAAACATACATTGTGTTTGGGAAAGTAAAGACCCATCGTTGGAAAAGCGTCCCTCTGTGAGCGAAAGCGATCAAGAATTCCAAACTTCGCTAACCAGAAGGAATGTTTACGATAGAGCTCTTTATAGGTCCTTGTGGCTTGCAGCACTCGCGTGCTTGCTTCGACCTACCAACGCCGTTCTCTGGATCTTCCTGGTGTCTGACCTTCTCATCAAGTCTGCCTCATCCCTACGCACCTCTCAAGCCAAAGGGAAAGACGATACCACGTCCATCACAGCTACACTTCAGATCGTCGCCGAGGTGGGCCAACTTCTTTGGGTTGTATTCAAGGTTGCATCGCTAACACTTATCACTTCCCTACTGGTGGACACCACATTCGACTACTTGCACAACCAAAGACCTCGGGGCAGTCCCTTCCACCTTCCGCTGCCTTCCCTGACCCTCATTTCGTTCTTTTACCGCAATGTGCTCGCCAATCTCAGCATCTTTTATGGGCAGAACCCCTGGCATTGGTACCTCACCCAAGGCATCCCGGTCTTGTGCACCCTTTGGCTGCCTGCCACCCTTCTTGGCATCTTCAACAATGCAAACACTCGCATCAAGAACGACCCAGCGGCGAAGGTGCCAAAGGGGAAGTTTGCTGGACCAAGTATGGCTCTGCAGACGTCCATGTTGCAGACGTTGGCGCGACTGGTCTGTTGGACGGTGGGACTGTACTCGTTACTTGGGCATAAAGAGTTTCGATTCTTGCAACCACTGCTACCTATATTAGCCGTCATTGCAGGGTCCACGCTTTCGGATGCGTATGATCGTTTTGGTAGCTCCAGCCCACGCTCCATCTTCGCAAAACCAAAACTTGGATCGTCGCCAATCAAGCTCCTTGGTCGAGCAATAGCTGTTCTCCCTTTGTGGATGCGGTTCTGGATCCTGGTGATCCAACCCATAGCGGTGATCTATCTCTTGACCCTGCATTGCCTAGCCCAAGAGAACGCGCCTTGGACCATCGGTCAGGTCTATCGCCAACAACAACAACAACAACAAGAGGGAAGAAGTAATAACAACTACGATGGCTTCGGAAAGATAGAGAGCGTAGCATGGCTCATGCCCTGTCACTCTACTCCTTGGGCCTCCCACCTACACTCTGAGGACCTCGTGAGCAGGAGCTGGTTCATTACATGTGATCCGCCAGGCTCCAATCCAGCTTTAGAAGCGTCAACCCCAGGGTCTAAGAAGTCACAGGAGAGTAAATACATGGATCAGAGCGACTTCTTCTACCGGGATCCGATCAAGTACTTGGTTCGACGATTGCCGTACAATGTAGATGTTAGGTATCCCATTTCTGACCCCAAGGTGGACTATCAGCTGGATACGGATCAAGATATGGAAGCGCGAGAAGAAGGTGAAGAGGGTGGGGGCTGGGACTTGGGATGGCGCCACTTTTGGCCCTCCCACATAGTCTGTTTTGAGGAACTGCTACGAACCGAGACGACCAAGTCTGGACACTCTCGAACGCTCTTAAACCTTCTCACGCTGAAAGGATATAAAGAGGTTTCCCGCTTCTACAACTCCTTTGCCCACGAAGACGCGAGACGGAAAGGAGACGTCGTCGTACTTGCTTACCACGGTCCTGGGTCTTCGTTCGATTCCGTTGGCTCTGCTTCTGGTTAGTAACGAAACGGTACTGCACGCAAGATGTAGAGTCCCCAACACCACGCTCAACTGCTGTTTTGCTAAGTATGCATTTCGTAAGCAAGGTCATTATTGACGTGCGAAGCCCAGGCATGCAACTCCTACATGGAAGCAAGAAACGATGGCCAGATGATGGCGCCGCGGTTCGGTTCGGCACTCAGTACCGACAAACGCGGCCTTCTGCGCCGGCGATAATAGTTTTGTTCTGCCAGTCCCGACCGATGAAGGTGGTGGGTTCGCAATCCCATGTCCCGAACTCTGTTGTTAGGGTTGGACAAGTCAAGAACGATGTATCGTCGCTGCTGGTGGATAAGGGAAGTTGGACTTCGTATGGCAAGCCGTCGTTTGTAGCGATCAGGATGTTCGTATGGTTGATGTTGTGGTTGTTGGAGGGCACGAGCTTGAGCGCCGTGACCTCGGCATTGTTTCTCTTCCATGTTGAGAGGAGACCTTTTCTTGGTGTTGTTGTTGTTGTTGTTGTTGCTGCTTCAGTTGTTGCAGCTGCATCACTGCTGGAAGAAAGGGTCCTGATATCCCAAACAGAGACAATACCCGACGTGGAACCCGTAACGACCACATTGCTATTCATGTCGACGTCAACAGCGGAGATGGATTTGGAGGGATGTTGGGGGCCCCAGAGATCGCTTGCTCTGGGTGGGGGACCAGGTGGGAACACCTGTGAATCGACCTTCAGAACCGAGGTTCCCGGTGTTCGGAGGTCAAATAACTCCCATTTACCGGACTGTAACCCCGCCACGAACAGGTGTTGTTCTTCCGCTTCAGCATCTCCTTCTCCCTCTTGACCACCTCCATTCGATGAGGGCAAAGCAATACAATTTACAGGCGACCACCTGTCGCTCCCCAACAACCTGATTTGTTTGGGTTGGCTAACATCGAACAACCTAACCGTTCCATCCAGCGACCCTGTTAAAACATTCCTACCTTTACCCAAAATTCCAGCTGTTGTAACGGCTCTTTTGTGGCCCGTTAACGTTCTTGGGTTGTCGCCCGTCGCAGCATCCCAGATTCGAGTTGTTAGGTCCGAACTCGTACTCAAAATAACTTTGCCGGAGGGGAAAAAGCGGATGCTTCGAATGTCCCCCACATGGCCTTTTAGTTGGAGTTTTTTGGACGATGTTGATGAAGAGGAAGATGAAGAATGGGCCGATTGGACCAGTTGACTATTAATGGCGATACGGAGTTTCGCTTCCACTTCCCACTTCTTTTCTTCTCCTTGGTCTCCCCGCAATGCGAGCTGATCCGATTCGGAGAGCTCTGCAATCAAATTTTGTCTAAGCTTGTCTCGATTGACGCCGTTCGAAGAAGTGGATGAACTTGGCAAAGACCCGACGTACAAAGCACCATCGTTCCCACCGGCGCAATAGAGGTTGGAATTGGGACTGCAATCGAAAGCATCGATTGTGGGGTGGTTGGTGTAGTTGTCGTTCACTTTACTGGTTCGAGTTGTTGGTAGGATGTGTGAGAGTGTAGGTTCGCTTGGGAAACGGATCCGGACGCGAGAAGGGATGTGAATGGAGGGTTGTAGCGAACGTGCGGATCGTATACCTAGACCGTCGTGGTACTCCTCTTCTCCTTCTCCTTCCCCTTCTTGGCTTGGGTCTTGACTCGAGTGCGCTTTGTCGAGAGACGTAGCTGTCTGTTCCGGAGGCGAGTTGGTGTAGACCTCCAAATCCAACCGATTCCCTTTGACACGTCGGATCTTGAGCCCGTTCGTCGGACCTCCACTCGTTTCGACGTTAGCGATCCGAACGCCACCTTGAGTATTGCCATCTTCATCATCGCTCTCTTTGGCGGCCTCCAGCAGGACCTTTGCATGGACGGAACCAGATGGAGAGTTTTGAGAATAGTAGCTCAACCAACACTTTTCCTGTTGAATCTTGGCAGAGGGAGAACAGAGATCGTTGAACGCTTCATCGTAGTTGGGCTGCACAGAAATGTACGGTAGGCTGGCCATTGTGCCGGCTTGTGTGCTGCAGGTCGTGTCTGATCAATGGGTACGATCCAATGAGTGGTGGAGAGCACAGGGGGTTGACTAGACGGACGAAGGAGGTGGAGCCAGCTTCATGCACCCTTTCCGCTACTGTTGCTGAGCAGTGACTTACGCGGCATTCTTCTGGACCCGAATCCCGAGCTGCTTTCTCAAAGAATCTAACAGCGTCTCGCACCCTCTTGTCTGTGCCTAGTCCATTCGCACGCTTCCCTTTTCTGCCTTTGGCTCACGGTTGTCGACGCAAACCATTGAGGGGGAAGGGGATCTGGAGCCTAGCCCACTGTCAAGTTCTACTCGCTCGCCGCACTCGAAATAAAGATACCTGTCTGGCACAACGCTGGAAGAGATAGGTACAAAAGGACAGCAGGTTTCATCAAGCTGAATGAATTAAGGAGACGGACACGCCCAAGACACATCTGAGTGAAGGAAGGTGTACAGCAGTCAATATTGTGCGAGGAGAAAGATAAAAGGATTATTGCGGCTCGTGAATCTTTTTCTCTCAGGCATACAAGTACGCTAGATCCAGTCCAGCTTCTTGTTCTGCACACCGATGCAAGCAGCAGACGAGAGTGGTTGCAACGAAGACTTTCGCTGAGGAAGAGCCGAGGCTACTGCGCGTCGACTGCCACTTTTGGTGTAATTCAGCACTTGGCCATGGCTAGCTCGCCTCGCTCCGCCTTCTGCACCATTACCATTCACGTTGTAGGGCACTAGCGGAGACAGCGACATTGATCGAGATTGTCGGTGCGAGGATGCAATCGAGAATCGAGCCTGCCCTTGCGTCTGCGCCTCCACTAGTAGCAACTTCTTGATCGGCGGGTACGGGAAATCAGCATTCAGTAATGAGGATTCGCTTGTAGAAGAACCTTGCGACGAAAGCGGAGGAGTTCTTGTTTCCACGGCTGCATGGTTCGCGAACGGAGGAAGCGGCTTATGAAACTGTACCACGTTACGCATCGTCTTCAGCTGGGATTGGGCAGAAGATGAAACCGGACCAGGGTTGTAGACCTGTGTGGGTGTCTCGGGATCAAAGTTCTCGGTGGATCCGATAGCTGTGGATGAGCTTGGCACCTTGTCTCCATTCGGAGGAATGCCCGAAGATACTTCCTCTGTGACCGTAACAGGCTGCTTCGTATCTTGGTGCGCTTTCGAGGATTTTTGCTGGGATTTCAGCGAATCAGCCTCTGCACTTTGAGCCAACTGGGCATCCGAATATACGCTATCTTCCCCAGACGCATCTTCAACGTGCGGCAAAGGCGGACACCCTTCTAGAGGGGTTCGGATGATGGCCGAAACCAACGATGAAAGCGTCTCGGACGATTCTGAGCTCGCCTTCCCGTAAGAAGATCCGGAATCACTGCTGGCCATCATTTCAGCCTCCTGCTGCGTGGTTTCACCCGTCGTAGGACTGCTTGCACCGAGAGAACGCACCGAAATTGGCAATGACTCCACTGTTGTCGCTCCTCCAGGTGTGGGCTTGTCACCATCCAGTCTTGTTGCTCTTGCTGTCGTCTTGTCATCATCCACTATTGTGGTTCTAGATTTAGGATTCTCATCGTCCATGCTAGGCACAAAGTTGTTCATGATGATCTCCTGCGTTTCAGACAGATACCACGAAGAAATGCCTGACGCACGACGATTGCCACCAGGAGGAAGAAAAGCATGCAGCTTCGGCACTATGTCCGTCTGCCTCGTTGAGGAAACTGGCTCCCCAGAAACAGCCAATGAGCTTGACGACTTTTCCTTTGAAGCTTTCGCCATGACTCTACCTTTCCTTTCCGCTTCTTGGTCTGCTCCGCAAATCGTTTCTTCCTCCCGAAGCTCAACTACCCCAGCGAGGTCCGCAAATTCGCCTTCATTCCACGTCGAGATTCGACTTCGGACTTGGCCCACGTTCAGCGACCGCAAGCTGTCGTCGCTCGAATCTTCTTCCGCAACCTGCTTCATTGCCGCCGACTCCAGCTTCTTCATCGCTTGCATCCGAGCTGGTGACGCAGATTGCCGTTCCTGCTTACCACTAGAGCCGCCTTCTTCGGCAGCAGGTTCCACGATGACAGGAACGATAGGAGCTGTGTTCGACGTCGATGCAGGTACTGTCGACGCATCCTTCGACCGCGGCTCTGGAAGATACTTCTTTGGAATCGGTGGAACGGCAGGAACGGGCTCCTCTGTCTGAACAGCTGCTTCAGCATACCTGATCCCAACTCTTTCCCGTGGCTGACTCTGCTCCTCGGACTTGCCTCGAAAGATGGCTGCGAGCGAGAAGCCACGTCTCCTCTTCTTTCTCCCAATCCAAGTAACACCGCTTTCAGATGATTCCCGGGAATGCGAAACAAAAGGGACCGAGTTGGTGAACCTGTGACGCAGCCGAGGTTGTACATTCGTTGTCCCTAGAGTCTTCACCCTCTCAGATCTAGGCATGATACTTTCCGTGCTCAGCTTCGGTGACACACAAAGCACTGGAGGATTTCCCGCTGGTCCCGTCTTTGGCTTCGACGTGTGCGCCTTTGCTAGCAACCATATATCTCCCAGGGATCGAATTTTGCGGATCTTTCGGATGGAGCTCTTGCTCGAATCATCTGCGACGAAGTCGGCAAACGTGCTCTGCTTGGTCACGTCGATACCAAGATCGATCAAAGGCCTAGGCGGCAAGGGCCTTCGTTGCCTCATTGAAGCGCTGGGTACGATTCCTTTCATCTGATTGTCCTCTGCAGGCGCTGGTACCGGCTTATCGGACTCTTTGTTTGAGACGGCACACGCACCATCAGTGCTGTCTTTGCTTTCGCCGCGGAGGTGGGTTGGTGAAGAGCGCTCGCCGCCATCTGATTGCAGAGATTGCGGAGGTCTGACATCCGCTCGACTGCCATCCGGTTGCTCATCTTTGCGATTCACTGGAGGGACCTGCGACGGCTGAGATTGCTGAAACGTGTGAGTCGGATTCGCTCGCTGAGGAGGGTCGTTTGCTTGAGAGCAAAACAAAAGATCAGGGTTTTCGATCACCTGTGAGGAACGAGGTCTCTGAGGCTTTTCCAGCGGGCCTTTCTTGACGAAGTCGTTGTGAACAGCCGAGGCAGTAAAGCTCATCCGGACTTCGTTGAAGCTCTGGATGGCAGGTAGCGACGGAAGAGCATCATTTTGAGGTTTCTGGGAGTCTGAATTCTTGCGAGGCACGCTGGGTGCATTGTTCAAGCCTAATGCACCGACGACATGACTGGCAGAAGAAGAGTGACTGTGGCGCATCCGAACTGCACCAAAATTCTCGTGCGCAGGTAGTGGGGGGAGAGGACGACTTTGCGGCTTCAGCGACTTGGATCGTTGACGAATCATCGAGGCCCCATTGCTCGACGCCGTAAGATGGCCGTTAGCTGGATGGGGTGGAGGCATCCTATCGATCTGCACAGACGCCGACCGACCCCTACCAACCGCTATTTTGCGCCTGTCGCTCTTATCATCGACTCGACTGAAGATCTGAGAGAGCATGCCCGACATCTTCTTTCGCACCGACGCATCTCGAATCTCTTCTTTCGTCACAGGAGGAATGGTGAAACGATCCTCTTCGGATTCCAGGCTGGTAGAGCTCTCGTGGGTTTCCGTAGAGGCTTGCGGAGATTCCAAGCTAGCATCCCTAGAGATTTGAGGAGAGGTGGATTCTTGCGAACTTTCTTCTTCGTCTTCCTCGGCCTGTTGCACATCGATGGACTGCTTTCGCACCTTTTGATCCATTGGAGTGGATGGCAAAGTCAAAGTCAGATTGACGCCTGCACTGGAGAACTTGCTATCCAGAGAGAAAAGGTGAGGTGCTCCATCCTCTTCGGCAGATGGCGTGCTGAGTGCGCGGAGTGGACTCGGCTTGTTGGTGGCTTCACCAACGGCTACCAGATCAATCGAATCTCGAACAACCGGACTTGTATCGATGTCGAAGATGCTCTTAACCGGAAACAATTTGCAATCGGACACGTATCGCGACGCCATGCGTCGTTCCGAGTCCGCGAAGCTGTCGAATGTCATCACGAGACGTCTTGCGCCGCCTGTCCAGGTTTAGGACCGACAGCAGTGAAAGTTCTGAGCCAGCAGAAATGAAGGATCACAAGTCAAAGGGCCTTCAGCCCTCGAAAGCTCTGGATTCTTGGACGATCGAAATATCCGAGCGGACGCCCTTCAAAGTCTGAAGAAAGAGAACTGCTTAGAACACTGCAACGTCGCCACGAATGCGAGATGTCTGATTGGTTCGTAGGCCCAGCCACTACAGGAGAGAGAGAGTCGTGGAAGGCAGCTTGGTTTGCGGCTTCAGGTCGACCGAGGAGCAGAACGAGGATCGAAACTGGAAGAATTGTCCCTGGATGAAGGCACGGAACAGCGAAAGCCTTTTATAAAGCCGTACCGGTCGACTAAAAGTCCAGCTGTGTGCTGTAGATTTGAGCAAGGTGGGATGATGATGCGAGGAGCACAGCACCGGCTAAAGTTGAACCAACGTGGGCGAGAAGGGAAAGAGAGGGAGAGAAAGGAAATGGAGACCGAGGAAGACGGAGGAGAGGAGAGAGGCGAGGGATTCATTTAAGGGCGAGAGCCTGGCGGGGTCTGTGATGAAACGCGGTGACTTTGGGTCTCAGGCTTGACGCATGGACGGAGCCGATCAGTCACATGTTGGACCATCTTGGTTCCGTTGCAAGGTAGAGTAGACTAGCACGAGAGAGGCGATTGGTGGTCACAACACCATGGCTCGGCTCGATGGGCTGGTTTAGTCTGGTTAAACCTGGCCATCTTATTGCATCGCAGTCGCAGGCTTTCGGAAGCAGCGTGAACCCTCAGCCTTGAGACGATGTCGCGTTTGGGTTGTCCAACATGAGATGCTGGCGGAGCAAGCTGTCGTTTGATAAGTAAAGGGAGCGGCCTCAGCGCTACAGATGGAAGAGCAGTCACGATGAGGCAAGCAATGGCCGGAGTGATGATGCGAAGAACAGATCCTCAGTTTAGTGCTGTGACCATGGATAGTTGGGTTATCTTGGCCACGGGCCCGAGGTTCAGCAAATAGCACAGCATCGGTGGCCCACGCCGGCCTTTTAGTTGGCTTCTTTCTGCATTGGCGCTGAAGTGATGTGAAGTGGGGTGGAAGCCTGCAAATTCGCGGTTCTACGCCCTCGATGGTGACAGAACATGGACACCTGGAGCACAGACCTTACGCCCACGCGCGTTCAACCGAGCATCGGTGTCTTGACTTTTCCCCTAGCCGGGTGTGTGGTAGGCTTGGAAGTTGTGATTGCGTGCAAGAGAAGGAGGAGTTGGTGAGTTGGCTTTGGGAATACAGTAGAAATGCGTCAATGGCTAGCGCACGCCCAGTGCATGAGGACGAGAATCCTTTGGAAGGGGTATCAAGGCGTAGTCTCGTGGAAGCTTAGATCGAGTTGGATCAAAGTCAGGACGGCTAGTTTTCGGGGATCCTAAAGACGGTGATCTCTTGTTGTTTAAAGTACCTCCTGTTCTCTTCGTCTATCAAGACCAGATTCAGGTAGTATCTGGTCGAAAACTTCTTGTTGACGTCTCTGAACGTCGGCGTCAACTCAAAACCTCCGAGGAAGAGACGGATGGGGATGGTCTCTCCCCTCACAGGTGCGCCGTCCATGATCTCGAACTTGGTGATCGTCTCGGATTCGTTGTACTGATTTGGCGCCGCTCCAGTCGTCTCACGACGAATGATGGACAGCTCCATATGCTTAATCTTGATTCGCACCAACAAAAAGTAGATTTTGCCAACAATCACATCCTTGAGGTGGTATCTGAAGCGACGCAGAACATTCGAATGGTCAATATGCTGGAACAGAGGGATAGAAACATGGCCAAAAGGATATCTTACTTTGACTTGTTGTATTCGAACTCGATATGCAGACAATCTTCGATGCCGACCTCCATCTTGATGGCGTTATTTGAGTCTGGTGGCATTCGATACGAGTGAACCCAGATATCTCTCTCTTTGATCACGTCCGAAAGCCTTCTCGATATCGTTACGCGGGTGTAATACCTGTTCACCCCAGCGAGCGACGCGCAATGTCAGAAGATCTATCCCAGTAAGGAGTGTCGTAAGCTAGGCACTGCTGAGGCGAGGCAACTTACCGCAACTTGACATTGATACCATTATAGCTTTCGTATTGCTTTTCGACATTCTTGAACTCAAAGTCAAAGGTTTGTGCCGCTCTCATCTCTCCTGGTGATGCGAGTTCTTGAACCAGAGACAGGAATTCGTAATGGTTGCCTCGATCGTAGAACATTTCTGCCAATGCACAGCATTCGGTGAGAATCTAGCTTCAGTGGTCGAGCCCTTTGCTTATCTTACGAGACGGTGAGGGGAGCTTACCTATGCTTCCGACGAACTCGATCTTGATACCATCGTGGACCAGCTTCTTCCCATCCCTGACACGCACCGAAACCTGCACAGTATCGATGAAAGAAAGACGAGAGGTAAGAAGAGTTGAGAAACGGTTCTAATTCAGGAGAGATCGTTGCAGATGTCGCGATACGCACTGTTCCTTTTACGCTCTCGCCATCAAAGTAGATGGGACACTTTTCCTTGGTGGCTTTGTCCATCTTGATCTCGACCTGTTTGCGTGCATCTTCATTCTCCAATCTGATGTCGACGTCGACCGGCGACGAGAAGGAGAAGAAGGAGGCCATCTTCAGCAGCTACAAGGCGATGCAGTTTTTTGGTAGAGCGCTTGATTGTAGTACTGGTCGTGATGCTGGGGGCTACAATGAGCTTTGAGATACCAGATTTGTAGGTTACCTCTGCTGGAGTGTTGGGTTTTCGAGGTGGATAAAGCTGAGAAACAAGAGCCTAGGCTTTGAGAGATGCTCTTCGAGAGGGTTGACTATGCTGAAGGTGTCGTCGGCTGCAATGCTTGATGTTGTTCTGCTGTGCACGGTAGGTCGGCCGGTTGCGAAGGGCTGAGGATGAGGAAGGAAGACGATGTGAGTAGGGTGTTGATGTTGAGCAAATATGGTTTGTCTGTGTGTCTTGCCCATCGGCCCAGCCGTGAGCTGAACGTGCAGGGACCAGCGCGTGTTCAATCGCCATGTTAGATCCATTCATTTTTGACCACGACGTCGAACTCCACATATCCAGGTTTCAGGCTTGCTCGACATTTGAGCTTGTACTGTAGCTGGGATCTGGCAATCACTACATGGTCTTCATGCATGACCCTGTTGCACAGCAGCGCATCAGTCTGTCTGCAGCTCTAGTCGATATTTCAGCATGGCAGATCAACAGGACGAAGCGAAGCAAGTGGCTTCAGGATCCACAATTACAGTAGAGAGCCAAAAGGACAACAAAGCCTCCAGCTCGGGCACCAACATCTTTGCCAATGATGGAAATTTTCTCGAGCGGATGAAAGCCATGAAGGCAGAGAAGCTCAGGATGGAGCAAGAGGAAGAGCCGCGGCAGCTTCCGATCGTCCCTGCCGGCTCCCATGGTGTTAATTCGGCGATCCCGATTCCGCCGTCTTCTGCGTCTATAGCGGGTTCTGCGAGTCCAGCGTCAGCTTCTTTGCCCAACCTATCACTACAAGCACCAGCACGGAAACCGAATGGCCTTCGTAAAGAGCCGAATGAGAAGGAGACAGCCGAAGCTGCGCTCCGAAGGCAAGTTTCACGTCGTCTCTTGCGACTATCTCGTGTTCGAAACTGTAACTGACGCCATTTCAACAAAAAACTTGCTTGGTGACCCGCCCCTTCGTACAGACGTAAAGCTATGGAAGATCGGATCCGCAACCGAGGTAAGCGCAAATCATTGAATCAGGACGACGAAGCAGCGGAAGAAGATGAATCGAGCTCGAGAAAGGCTATCGGTGACTCAAGAGATGAAACCAACGCTCCCTCGGCCAAAGCAGCAGCAAGGAAGCGTCAAAAAGAACAAAAGCAAGATGATGTGGATATCTATCTCAAGGAAGTCCGTAAACTTGAACGAAGCACTCTGAAAGATAAAGGCAGCGGTGTACATGCTCTTGTCAAATAGAAGCCTATTGAAGCCAAAATTTGTCAATACGGATGTGTGCTCTCGGAACGAGCCCGATCGGTAACGGTGGAAGACTTGGCAATCGTGTTCTCAATGAGCTGAGCAGAGCAAGCAAGATGGGTTGAAACTCGTCAAGATTAGAGAAAGGGTACAAATACAGTATGGTATGCTGGTGGATGAACGGCGGCTGATTTGATGAAAGCCGTCTATGTTGAGCGAGACCCCAAAGAAGATGCTGAGAAGGGAAGCCTGGACCCTTGTAGTGAGAGGTTGGCAGGGTTGATTTGTGAATGTGGACGCTGGTTCACTTGCCAATCTCGTGTTCTGCAAGAAGCATGTTGGGAATCCCGCTTCGGATCTGGTATACGTGTTGACAATTTGGGCAGATCATTTGGCCTTCTACGACGTGAATCTTTTGGAAGGAGACGAAAAGAGGAGAAGACAATGACTGTTTAGCTGAGAGCTTCAAATCGAAAGCTGTGCCCGTGCAATGTTGGCTTGAGCTGAAGCTACGTGAATCACTTACCTCCAACAGTACATGATGAAGTAGTTGAACGAGGTTCTCATCTTCGAGGGGTTTGGAGGGATCTGGACCTTGTTCGGGGAGGCTTTGATCTCCCAAGCTTCTTGCCGTCTTGACAAGCGCGGACCAATCCAGTTTGGGCAAGAATCCTTTGATAAAGATCGGATTGGGTTCCGCTTCGATGAGCTCCAATTGAACGTCTTTCAGGAGCAGTGGGAAGTTGTTGGACGTCGTTTGACACGTTTTAGCGTGACATGCTAGCAAGTTGTGCGTCAAAAGCCTCATTCTTGCGATCGATCTTCGAAACTGTTGCAGGAAAGAACGATGATGGCGGTCAGGATCTTGTTGGTTCTAGAGGACGAGAACAACCATCACTCTGAGTGTGTCCAAAGGCCTGGCAAGGTATGCACAGCGAAAGTTGTTCTTGATTCTCAAAATTTCAGCTGGACAGAAGTAAGGTCACGTGTCAATTCGCATTGTGGAGAAGTGAAAAGAGATCCAAACTGATGCCTCAAGAGGCGATGTTAGATTTGTGAATTCGATCTTGTTTCGTTTGTTGATTTTCGAGTCCAAACAGAAGAGCTTGGCAAAGAAAGAAAGAAAGAATCCGGTCCACCCGCTGCCTGCTTTCTTCTGCGGAGAATCAAAACAAGCGAGGTGTGGACCCTGACATTTTTGGCTCTGTCTCCTCCTGATCGACATCTTTGCTTCAACTCCTGTTTTGGACTCGCATTCCGTTATATTCTACCCGTATACGCTCTCTGTTGTATGCTTGCTTGCCTTGGTGTCTCCTGAACTCGTTTCATTTCTTCTTCTTTCTCGACCTTTCATCCAACCGAATCGCTTTTGTCTCCCTACACCACTACAGGCGACTAATTCTAACCTACAAGCACTCGGATTCTCTTTCATCCCCAGCTGACTTGTATTGCATCGCATTGCAGGGGAGAGATGGTCGATTCTGCTCTTTAAACGTTGGCCCTCCTTTTCTCCAATCCCATCTTCTCGTATCTGCAAATATTGCTGTCTCACCAAAGATCTCGACCACGCTAAGCAAGAGGACTGTTCATCGGAGGTTCCTACTCCTTTTTCCCAGTTCCGTCGGATGGCATTCGGTGGGGCTCCGATTCCCTTCCTCTGATTCTTTCCTACCGTTCGGAATCGGTCCCGCACCCGACACAGCCTGACAAAGGACTTCAGTCCCCACCACGCGCACCAATTTCGGAGGCTCCTCGCTGAGGCTGTTTCATTTCGGCGCACCCCCTTGTCAAAGAGCTCTGATCCCCCGTTCGGGCCTCAGCTCAGATCTCTTGGCAGTCCTCCTGTCTTCGGATCTTCCTCAGCTCACATCACCTTTGCAGGACCAAGACCGGAAAGCCCAGCTCATCTCCATTTCATTTGATCCTATCCGCTATCGTTGGGCGCAGCACCCTCTGTCCTAGCCAAGGATATAGAGCTTCCGACATCACTTCCACCTTTCTTCACATTCACCACCTCGGCACAACCAACGATCGACGTTCCTTATACCGGTCGGCACGACTCGGTCACGATGATGATGATGATGATGTTCCGCAGATCAACGACGTCGATATTGGTATCGACGCTCCTACTTCTGGCTCGGTTCAGCGAAGCCTTCGAGCTGGTGTTTCCCTCCCCAACATCGTACTGGGTATCGTGTGGATGGAACACAGTTTCTTTTACTGCCAACGAAACTGATCCTGACGATGTCACGCTCATGCTCAACCATCCCAACAAATCCATCCTCGCTTCGCATTACGAAATCGGTAACGCTCTGGAAACTGTGAACTACATCAACTCTTACCTCGTTTTCGTCCCCTGCATCCAACCAAGCGATCAGTTCAACTTACTGTTTGTCAACTCGAGTAGATATCTCGGAAACGACAGTACGTATTTCCTCAAGCATAGAGCATTTGCCACTGCCTCATGCCAAGCATATGTACTTACCTGTCTTCTTCTTGGCTCCTTCTCCCCTTGAACTCCGTCCCTACCGTCAATCGGGATGCTACTACTACAGCCAAAGACACGCTCTACACCTCTCCCGCATTCAGCATTAAAGCCAAAGGTACGACACCTGACAAAGCATCCAATCAAACATCGATCCCGTTACGGTTGGACCCAGACTCAGCTACGCCCAATATTCCAGTCGGAGCGAGCGGAACAACCGGAGGAGGCGGTGCACCAGGGAACACATCCGTTGATCCAAACAACATCACGGGTCCTCTCAACGTCTACCCCAACCCTGTTCAGAGCTTCAACCCCAACGCTAGCACCGATCATAGAGTCGATAATGCCGCAACAACGATCGCATCCAATGTTGTCGCGCACTCCTCAGCAGCCCTTGCAGTAGCTGCACTCACTACGATCGCTCTAGCCGTCCTCACGGTAGCCTAACAACATGCAGGTCCTTCTCGCTGCCTTACGCATTTCGTCAACTTCTTCGTCTTCTCCCTTCCGGCATCTCTGTTCTCTGATGCCCTTCGCTTTCACCGTTTGACTTTTTGTCGGCTTCCATCGCAACTCATTTCCAATCCGTAGACTATCTTCTGCCTCGAGCATCGTGTGATGTGCCACAAGAGATCGAATCATGCTGGGGTAATTCCTGCTGCTGCGCTTCTCGATGCACTTGATCAATATTATTGGGGGAAACCTTGAGCGGAATTTCTTGCATCGCAACGTCTCCAGCCTATCTGCTACCACAGGCAACAAACATCATACTACTCAGTCACTCACTCACTCTGCCGCATCAACCAAAGTAGCGAGCTCAAAGGTAGCAATCTTTAAAGACTACGTGTCAGGCCTTGAATCAACTGCGACTCCAAGGCAGGGATGGAGATGTAGATGGCTTGTCTCAGGTGGCTGCCAATTTGGACGACCCGTTCCAGTTTCTCCCTTTCCAGCTCCTCAGATGCATGAGAGTAAAGGGCAGAGTTTCTGCGCTGCAAAACGGTTCTGTTTCTAAGCCTAACCGTAGCTGCATCAGCTCCACTTGCTGCTCATTGATGCCAAAACGATCAGGCCGGCTGAACAGGAGACCTAATTCGGCCATGCTGCAGACCTGAAGCCCCACGAAGGTAATTGAGGGAGTGATTCTATGATAGTGGAACAGCTGCGTGAGTGAGAGAATAGGCAGTCTGGTATCGACTGCTTGATGGGGCGAAACCGATCTGCCTCGGCAGCGTGTTAATCGAGTATTCATCGAGTCGTCACATTACTAATAGCTCTGATAGGGTCGGAGATGCGTTGGTGTATAGTCTTTGTCATGATCGTAATTCTTGCTATTAGCTGCTAGCCAGGGCGTCTAATTCTTGTGGAGTGAGAGCAAGGTCGTTTTCGGTCAAGTCGAGGAGCTCCTTTTGTAGGAGGTGACTTTCGGTGACGGGCGGCCTGGCAGGTTTTGGACGAGAGGAGACGACTGAGGAAGATTGTGATTGGGAAGAGTCTAGAAGGGGATGTTGTTTGTCCTTGCTGTGTGGAGAGGTGGGGTCAATGTCGTCGGTATCTCCTTCCTGCTTTTGTTCTTCTTCGTCTGCTGGTCGATGCCGTGTCTGCACTGGTGGCGGGGAAGTGGGAAGAGGTAAAGAAGCACCGAATTTAGCCATACGATCAACAATCTCGTTTCCGTGAATACCCGCGTGTCCCTTGACATATTCGAGTTTCGGGCTTCTTTCTCTGCTTCTCAACTGTTGATCCAACGTCACAATCAGGTCTTTGTTAAGGACGTCTGAGCCCGTAGAAGTTTTCCAACCTCTAGATTTCCAGCCGGGTAACCATTCTGTCACGCATTTGATCGAGTATTGCGAGTCTGTAAACAGGATCAGTTGCGTCGTTGGTGTGTTGGGTGCCAGCTGAAGGGCCCGGATCAAGGCCATCAACTCGGCTCGGTTGTTGGTTTGTGTGGGACCTCCCAACCGACATGATTCGGAGAGATGAGAGTACTTGGAGTCGGGGAAATAAACGCCCCATCCTGCTCGTGCGCTTTTTTGGCCGTTGGAGATAGAGGATCCATCACAGTACACGATGATCTTTTCGACCGCTGCATCGTTGTCCACCCTTGGAAAGACCTTGTTGCGCCCTTTGGAAGAGACAGTCGTGGCTGTAGATCCAGAAGGTTTATGTTTACTATCTGAAGTAACATCGGCATTCTGATTCACGATCGCAGTTGTCTTGCCGTGATCTGAACCTTGATCTTGATCGATCCTTCTTCTTTTGCGTTGCTGTTGTTGGGATTGGTCCGACAAGCCTGTATCGATGGCCGTGGTGGTGGCATAGCCATTATTAGCTCTGACAAAGGCTTCCGCTTCGTTTCGAGTAGCGAACTTTTTGAAGATTGCTCCGTTGAAGCCCTTCACAACAGCTTCGCAATCGGTCCAAGAAGTGAAGACGCCGGTCTTTCTACCTTTTTGCACTGCGTAGTAGCCTGTATTTTTGGAAGTCTTGGGCATGTTGATGAAGCTTTCAATCAGCTGTGCTTCTACGGATCGCGGGGTCGAAGTTTGACGGATGAAATCGTGCACAAACAGAGGTGTTGGACTATTGCGAGGGTACTGAAGAGAAGAAGATGTTGACGTAGGAGTGGAATAGATGAGCGGTGCACTAGATATCGCCCTGAGCTGATGTTTGCTGCGAATGAACAACCGGAACGAACGGAGGTTAGACGTCTGGCCGTGGCTGAGACTGCACGGGAGAGTCCGCTGATGACTGTAACGATAGTAAGGAGAGGAGGGGTTTTCCCGGTGGGAGCGTTGAGGGAGCTGCTCTTGAGATTGGCGCCTGCAGCAATGAAGACCAACAGATTGACGTCTCGTGGTGATACCGAGGTGCACTGACCGCGGAACATTCATTAATTGCAACGAGCGCTTGGACCTGCAGCAACGCGGAAGCTTGAGTTTGGGGAGTTAGCGCATCCGTCTTGGATTTATATGATCTCTGCTGCGCATCATTCTGCAAAGCTACGCCGACTACTGGATGAAACACTGAATTGGAACGATGTTGATGTGGTTGAGCCCGGGACAGAAAGATGGTCTGGTTGAGAAGGAATGTACAGAGTGTAGCGGAAGAACGGGAGTCGGGTAACGAGAGGAAGGCGCACGGCGAAGAAGATGAAAAAGTGGAGTTTGGCGTTGCGAAGAAATGATAGCCTTCCTTCATTCTTTGTTTATCCTTCCATCTCTACCATTCCTCAGTGCTCACCAGGCTTTCACACCAGAAGAATGTCTTCGCTGTCGCATCAGCCGCCTGCTGAAGCGGGTCAAACGCTGATCAACATCCTTGCACCCCATCCAGACCTCAAAGTAAAAGCTTCTTCTGGGACATCCAAAGCTGCACGGTCTATATTGGACGGATCAGCCGAAACGTGTTGGACGTGTGAGAATCAAGCCCCGAACTCGGATCCCAGTACAGTCTTTCAGACGGTTACCTTCAAACTTGTGCCTCTTGCAGAACAATCAGCATCAGCAGCAACCGAAGGAGAGATCAAGTCATCGCGTCTGCACTCCATATCTTTCGTTTTCGCGGGTGGGTTCTCGCCTATCTCAATAAAGCTTCTCGGGAGCTCCGAAGCGGAATTGCCGAAAACATGGTTCACACTATCCCAAGAGTTGTACCCTATAGACAGCAATGCCAAGCAATGGTTCAATCTAGCACACACGCAAGCACAAACGGGAGAAGAAGAACAAGATCAGATCATCAGATGGCTCAGATTAGAGTTGAACGGCAGCACAGACGATTACGGACGCTTGACGGTCTACCAAACGGAAGTCTTTGTTGCTGTGTAAGTGCAAGTCCGATAGTGGATTCTAGATACAAAAACTATAGAAGAAGCAGCAAAAGCAGGCGGTGCCCATTAATGCGAGCAATACCGACAGCAACAACCTCTCAGGTCGAACTGGTTGGGGAGACAAAGCATGTTCCAGCGCCAAGCTTGCATGGCGTAGGCTCGAGGTCTGCCGGGCTCAAGTTCGGCTAGCTTGGCTTAGCTGGGCTTCTAGAAGAAGCGCCATAAGCTATCCGCATCCTTACTCTGTTTGAATCTAGCGTACGCCTTGCAGGTAGGATTCAAGATAGCTAGACCTATCAACCAAGTGATCCAGAAAGCGGTGGAATCTCCTAGACCTAACGGGTTTTCCCAATCGTTGGGGGGTTTATCCGGCAATTCGTGTTGGAAGAGTGCTCTCGCTGGGATGGAAAGTAACTTGTAAAGCATCATGTGACATACGTAAAAGAACAATGCTGAACTGCCAAAGTTGATCAATCCAGGAAGTCTTACCGCAAACTTGGGTGGTAGGGCACCAAAGAAAGCTAAAAGCAAAAAGTTGCATGCCATGGCATAGAACAAGAACGAAGGGGAAGGGGGGTATTTGGTGATATAGAAAAAAGATTTCCAATCCACCAAGTACTGGTTCTTTTCGGGGTTTTGGACCTGGTGTTGCATACGTAAACAGTTTTCGGAAAGGTTCCCGAAATGGAACAATCGTGTACCCACGAATAGCAAGGAGAACACCAAACCAAGGCCTGTATTGATCGCTACGACGCTTCGGGCGGTCCATTTTCGATAAATCATAATCCGTCCATACAATATACCCAAGATACAGAACGAGATCCATGCCAGGGGTGGGAACCCGGACATCACTTTGGCTGTTTGGACAGAGTAGAACCAGAAATCGAACCACGGGCCAAACTTGCTTGTCGTTCCAGCTGTCGTTGCTGCCACCGAAAAACCTTGCGGTGTCAACACCTTTTGTGCCAATACGAAGTACTCGATTGAAGCGGGACTCTGTGACGACGATGACACGACCGAAGCATTCGACTCCGACGAAACCGTACAGTGTCCATGATGACCCGAAAGCCAAATGTTCCAAAAGATAGTGACACCCGCCAAACCAAGCAAGATGAGATTATGGAACCAGAACGACAGAGTTTTAGCTTTGGTTTTGCTGGATGTAGCAGCAATTGCAAATTCTTGTTCTGCTTGTCGAGAGTCAGCTAGGAGAGCCGAAGATTCGGTGGTGTGATGTTGGACGTTGTTGTTCCCGTTGCCTTGAGTGTTGTTGAATTTGGTAGTGGAATTCGAGTCCATGAGTCTATGCAAAGCGTTTGCGAGGAGCGTCTCGGTCCTTGCGACCAGTAAGCATAGGCAACCGGAGAGGACGTAATCTATCGCTAAGCCCAGCAGTACGATATTGATGACCCAAAGTCCTCTTCCAGCCAACATAGTCCAGCCCATGACCTGGTTGACCACCGCGAGTGCCAATCCTCTCTTAACAAAATGCATCGTGATCTTGGAATCCTTCCAACCCAGACGATTCTTTCTCGAGTGGGTGAAATAAACGGTACCCATCCCCATCAAGAAGAAGAATCCGGGAGCACACATGTGTGTCAACGTTCTACTTATGTAGGCTGAATTGAAGTTCCATTCCGTGAAGACTGTGGAGTCGCTCTCGGAGGTTTTCGGAGTACCATGCCGCCATGCACCCATGAATAACGATGCATGGTCCAACGACATCAATACCATCAAAAGTCCTCGTAACAAGTCGGGTGCCAAGACACGGGTCGTGCCACTTGTGGGAGTCGAGGCCTTCACGCTGCCTGCCACGCCCGTCGACGTCGAAGACGTCGTCGGTACGGCTCCGTACGAAGTCGGGACACCCGATTGCAACCGCACTTGAACATCTTTCGACGTCGACGCAGATGGGTTCGCGTTCTTGGACCCATTATTGTTGGTGGTATCTTGTGCATCCACAGCCAAAGAGGCCGAAAAGTTTGTATCCTGCAGCTCTGGGTTTGTGGTAGACAAGATGGTGGATGATCGCTCGCCACCGCCGCTGTTGGCTCCTGTAGAGGAGAAAGGTTTGGTCGTCATCGTTGAAGCAACAACAACGATGGAGATGAAGTTGACCAGGGAAAGCGAGGTGAAGGAGAGGGATGGAGAAGGGGAAAAGGAGCCAGGTATGGGAGCAAGGGAACTAGAGGAAGCACGAGATTGAGCACAATTAGTACAAAGTAAAGTGGGGTCGTACAAAGTGGCTCGTACAGTGCAAGGAAGCTTACGGGTCCACAAGCCGAAATGTGCAAGGACCCTTGCAATGTATCCCAAGGAACTCCTTTGTCCTACCTACGTACGATCGGCAATAAAGGCTTGCTTTTGCCCATTCACAGATTCGGTGCATGGTACTCCTCGAGCCGATTTGATTACAGCATCCCATTCCAAAACGGTCTCTTTCGTCCGCGGTGGGGGAAAGAAAAGAAAATCCCGAAGAGATGATCTTCGGCTAAAAAGTGAATCTGATTGATAGAACGAATAACGAGTCAGTCATGGTTGCCGCCATTATTGCCTTGTACGACCAAACAGGTGTGTCTCCCTTGCCCTTCGTCTCCATGTGTCGTCAGAGTCAGCAATCAAGCTCCAGATCAACATGTACCAGCTAGATGTCTCTTACCTGCCAAACTACTGAAACTGAAACCCAAACCTTCGTTTCGTCACGGGCCAACGGGCTTAGGCGCCCCCCTTCCACATGGGACTAAACAAACGCGCTTTTTGACCTTCCGCGGACTTACATTCTCCATGTTAGATCTCCTTCCTCAGCTCTCAACAAATCTTATTTCCGGACGTCGAGCTTGGTCGGACCGCCGGTCTGCCTTCCTTGAAAGTAAGCTAGCCACTCAGACTTTGCTACACCTCAGAATCAGACAGAGACAAATAGGCACACGTCAGTCTCGATGCAAAACAGAATGGGAATAGGGTAACGTAGTATTATTATATGCGCCATCGAAAGCAATCGCATGCTAATCCACTCGACAAAGCATGCCCTCGGCTCCCTCGATCGTCACCAGTAAAGGGGGTAGGTATCCAGAAGAAATTTCGGATCCATCACATCTACTGCAGCAGAACCACATCCACCAAGGCTGTCTTTACTCGCCCGTAGAGCTCCACATCGCAGGCCAATTGACCGGCAGCCGTGGAACCTGCGCCGATTGATCTTCCGGTAACGAAGAAAAGAAGTCGTCGTGCTCCTGTACAGTCTGCTCGTACTCTCGCAGACTTTGCACGGCGTACACGTGCAACGCTTCTTCGTATACATCTGCAGTGCTGCTCGTGCCGCTACCTCCCATACCACTCAGTCCCAGTCCCCCAAGATGCTGCGAGGGCACTTCGGGTACCGGTGGAACCTCTCCATCTTCCCCCTCCAGCATTCCTGCAACAAGCTCGCTTGCGGGGCCGGGAAGCATGGATGCTCGTCGAGAAAAGGCTCGCGATATCCGTGGTGATTGCGGGACTCGGCCAGGTGTAGGCAGATGCGCATGCGTCGACTGCAGATCGAACACCGTATCTTTGGCGATTCCTGCGTCGTGACCCATCGAGATAGGGCTATGTCCAGACTCGTTCGACTGAGGCATTGGGGGCGACCTGTTTGGCGACTTTTGCTGCTGCTGTACTGATTGTTGTTGGGATGGTTGCTGCTGCTTGATCTCAAACTCGAACGCACCCAGCTTGGTCGGCTTCACGCCACGAACGCTGCCAGCCAACGTCGAGGCATCCGACATTGCGTCCGAGTTTGAATCAAACGATGTGCGAGGCGTCGTCTTGTTGCTCCCATACGTGCGTGCTTCGTCGTCCGACTCGGGCGAGACCGTCGTACCCGGGCTACTGCCTGCCTTTCGCCCATTCGCGCCACTGCCGCTTCCGTTGGCCGCTTCTTGCTTACCGTTGCTAGGCTTTCCTACGCTCCTGAATGACTTGAGCCACGTCTTAGTCTTTGACTGTCCACGGTTCTTGGCATCCACCTCAGCTTTGCTCGTAGCTTCCTGCCGATCTGTTGGCGACAAGGCCGCAAGCTTCTCCGCCTTGATGCCGCCCTCAGTGGCCACGCCGTCCGTGGACGTCCGCTTGATTGTGCTCACAAACGTGGACGTACCCGACTTTTTGGACTTGCCATCCTCCGACTTGTTATCATCTGAGCTCGAGTCGATCTCCGGAGAAAGCTGATCGTGCCGTTTTCGCAAGGCTTCCAAGCGTTGGTTGAATAGCCGCACCACCCGGATCGCCGTCCTTCCGTTCGGGTCATCTTTCGGATTGGGAAAGTCTCGGATGCGCGCCAGACGGAAGACGAGCAGATGCAAGTAGTAGGCGCGGATGGTAAACGACCACGACAAGAAAAGCTTGTGGAATACGCTTGGCTTGAGTAAGATCTGTTCGCAGAAGTGCACCCGATTCTCCGTCGTTGCCGTCAACACTCCAAAGTTGGCATAGCAGAAGGCGATGGTGCGCATCAGAGCCAGAGCGTGATCCGCGCTCTCCAACAGCATGCCGATAGTGGTAATCACGAACGATACATCCACCAGACCTTCCGTCAGCAGATCTGCCGAGTCCATGTGGCTGATCACTCCATCCAGCCAATCCAGCAAACAGAACACGCCTTGCACATCGTACAGCGATGTCCTCTTGACTAGCGCTTTAATGTGGAGCCCCAGCATAGGTGCAAAGATCATGTTGTTGCCTGCCGGTGCTCGCACAATGTCGACCACGATCGCGGTGCATCTGCGATTGGCGGCCTCCAGAATCCTTGGCTTTCCCGCAGTGCTTCCGGATAAAACATTGGCATTCTCCACCGCTGGATTGAAATTCTTTTGCGACGACAATGTCGTGACCGAGAGGATGACTCGATGAACCAAAGCCAAGCACTTCTGATGCACGCAGGTCGCCAGATGGGCATAGCCTGGACCGCCGAAGAAGTGCTTGGATACGCTTTCGAGCGTCCTCGAGCTGGCAAATAAGCCTGCCAGCTGCCGATGATAGCTGCGGCAGAAACTGAAGAAGAGCTCGGAATCATCCGACTGCCATCGTCGAAGCCAGTTGCCCGACATTTCCACCTCCACCTCGGGTTGTCGAACTAGGAAGCGATCATCTTCCGGATTGACCTCTGTTGCGCCTGGCAGACTCGACTCGTTGTCGAGCATTTTGAGATAGCTCCTCGAGTCTTTGTAGCAGAGCTGACGAAGCGAAGCAGGGAAGCGATTGGCGAATTTTTCGAAATCGGAAGGTTTCCTTCTTTGCCAGCCAAACTCTTTCGCGACCCGTTCTAAAGCGAAGCGGTTGACCGGCAGTGCTCGAAGCAGCTTGCTTGCTACACCCTCTACCCGGAAGAACGCCACCGCCAAGAGCCGACCAGAGAAGATGAGCGTATTCTGATAGACTCCCTTCTTGTTCAGCTCCCCGATGGCATACGATAGGATGTGACCGAACACCGAGGAGAAGCGCGCTTCGTCTTCAGGATCCGCGCTGAGAATTGACACCGAAAAGTTACGACTTTCAATGATGCATGCGATACTCTCCAAAATAGCTCCGCGATCGGCCGAAGTCTGGACTTGCTGTAGCTCGAGCAGCAGATATCGAATCCAGTCGAAGAACAAGGCTCTTCTCGCTTTTCCTTTGGCATAAGGGCCAGAGCCAATGACGTCCACTGTGACGGTTTCAGCTTCCAACGCCAAGAATGGCAACAGGACAGATCGCAGCAGATTGCCTCGATCGGAAGGAGCATTGGGTGAGCGGTCACGGAACCTCCGGAGCGCGTTGTCCACTTCGTTCCAAGCACTCGTGGGTAGCATATGGCCATCATTCGATTCGTCCTCCATTCCGTCGTCGCTGGTCTCATCCGACTCCATACCAGAGAAGCGATTCTCGGTCCTTGTTGGCGCTCTCGAATCCGATAGATCCGTGCTGGCCTCCGAAAATCGACTCTGTCGGACAGGAGAAAGTGCCGAAAATGCTTCATGGCTTCTGCGCCAACGTGCTAGATCATCTCCCTCTTCCTGTCCGGGTCGGTTTGACGCTGACGCGGAACTGAGGCCCAAACCATTTCCATCTCGACGATTCGCGTTGGAGGTCTGGAAGGGGCTTGTGGAAGTGGGGCTGACATCTGCATCACGAGTAGCAGCTCGAGGAGATGAAGCTGATCTTGGCGAAATCTTCGGATTGGCGGCTTGAGCAGCCGCCTCAAGCGCCGCTTCTTCCTTGGGCCCGGGTTCGTTCTCCAGCTTATTGGGTGGCAACCGCAGCGTTTGGAGAGATTGCTGGCGTGGCAAGGGCGAACGCGTTGCAGTGTCTTCCTTGAGGCTGGCGGTAGCCAGAGGATCGATTGGGCCATTCCGGCTGTGATTCTTCTCTGTGTCACCGAGATCCTTTCTGTTGAGCACCCCTGATGATGGGAGTGATGTAGATCGGTCGGTGGGTGTCTGAGACGACGTGGGCGAGGCCAAGCCAGGCGTTCTCGTCTGTGTCTCTGAGGGCGACAACGACGCACGTGTAGGAACGGTCGCTCTCGAACGCATTTTGGGAGTGTTGTGCCCAGATGTTGGCGAAAGTCTTCCGTCGTCGTCATCGTCGTGGAAAGCTAAGTAGGACCGAGCAGGATCTGGCATTTTGTCCGCTGACTTCCTCAATGGCTCGAACAAGCCACCATACTCAGGTTCATCAGTAACACCGCTGCGAAGCCTATCTTGAATCGCCATGGCTTCATCGTAAGAGCTTTGAAGGGAGCCGGAAGGGTTGGACCCGGAATAGTCGTAGGCTCCTTCGAAAGAGCCGATGCTCGTGTCAGATTCTTCGGTCGTCGAAGTCATCGAACCTTTGCCTCCCAGCTCGTCTTCGATGCTAGATACTGTGTTGGATTTGGGACGCGAAGAAGCCGCGCTGCCTAACGTTGCCACCTTTATCTTCGACTCTTCAGCGTCATTAAAGAAGAAGCTTGAGCTTGGCAAGTTCAGATCCAGCAGAGGTGCACTGCGAGGCAGAGAAGGAGCTGCAATTGTTGACGAGGCAGCTCCGGTCGAGGATCGTGATGATTGCAGATCTCGCTCTAGCATAGACTGCTTATATGACTCTGCCAATGTAAGAGGACGAGATGGACTGGACCCGGCGACATGAGCGTCTCCTCTAAGCCCATCGGCGAGGGGCAATTTAGTGGCAGAGGTCTTTGGCGCCACATGATTCAGGTTGGTCGGCGAAGCGGGAGAGGTAGGCGTCGTAGCGTCACTCTTGCTGGTGGAAGAGGATGCCCATTGAGAAGCCCTGATGGTGCTGCGATCTGAGGAAGATTGTCTTGGACGAAGTGACCCGCTGGACGAACTGTATCGGCTGTCCGAGGGCAGAGCTGAAACGGCGGTCGAGGACGAGAAAGGGGAAGAGATCGGTAGAGTGGATGGTTGGGCTTTGGGTTTTTCCCGAGATGATGCAGCCACCGAGCCATTGTTTCGCAAGGTAGGCAGTATGCTTCGGGAAGAGAGTCGTTGCATAGCTGCCTGTTGCACCAACTCGGTCGATGTTGGGATTTGTTCCGCAGTCCGCAACCTTTGGAACTCTTTGACTCGATCTCTTGCCCCAACACTTGTCGTCGCCATATCGCCGTAAGACGCTGATCTGCTCATGCTAGCCAATGTGTTGGATGGTGGACCAGCATCGATATCCTGCGAGGTCGATTGAGACCGAACAAGCGCGGTAGCGGCATTTCCACTACCCTGCTTGCGATTCTCGGTTGATGCGACGAGGCTGTTTGCGTTATCTGTAGAGCCAGCAACTTCTGATGGCCACCTGACTTCAACCGAGGCTGCCAGACGCCTCCGTTGGGATGCCGTGGCGATAGACAGCTTTTGTCGAGCACCGGTAGCGCCGATGGGGACAAGAAAGTTGCGAGAGGCCGAGGTAGTTGCAAGAGAGTCGACAGGTTGGGAGCCAGCTGGCAGACCTGGGATTGGAGTTCGAGCGCTTGTTGAGGGGTGAGAGCTCCAGCTTGGGATCGATCCGCTAGGCCTCGACCCGTTAGCCGCTCGTGCTTCCACAGAGCTTGGAGCAAAGCGGAGTCCATCCGAAGACCGAGAGCTCGTGAGGGAAGAAGAGGAGCCTGGTTGTGGGAACAATCTGGGCCTGTCGCCGAGAATCCTTGGATGCGATCCATCAGAGACATTGCCAAGGCCTAGCGATGCTGGCAGATGTGAAGTGGGGGCAGAACCGAAGCCCTGCTTGGACGATGCATCGCCGAGCTTTTGATAGGAGCCATTTTGGTGAGGAGATGAAAAGCCGTTGGGGAAAGAAGAAGAGGAAGCAGAGGAAGATTTGTAGTAAGAGGAACCAAAGGAATGGTTACTTTGATCCATTTTGTCTGTACGAAAGAACGGATCCGGCCCGAGGCGACTAGGCGGCGACTGTGATGTCACAGAGACCGACTCCCTCGCTCAGATCCGATCCGACTCAAAGAGTAAGGCAGTGCTGGGTGCAAGCGTGGATTGGTACGATTGATGGAGTTGTTGAACGGTCCAGGAGGACGGAGCCAAGCATACGTTGCTCGTTGCAAGCAAGCAAATGGCGACCTCGCGAAAGAGGCTGTTGTGGGAAACCGGTTAGTGAGGCATGAGCAGAGGATATCCGCTCAGTGTTGGTGAGCAAGACTGAGCCGTGACAAGGCCGCTGTGCAGGCAGCGCTGATATTCCTGTACTTTGGTCGGATGCAGATGCTGTGCTATCGAGAAGAAGTCGGGAATCTCCAGAGAAAGGCGATCCGAATGATAAGTTCTGTCGTTCAGCTGAATGGACGCTGAGCTGTGATGGGAAGCGTCGGCGATGGTTTGTCCGGCCGAAGGAAGGCTTGACAATGGATCAACGTGTCGGTGGACGATTCACACGGCTGCGGCCTAAGAAGGCGAAACGAGCGAGATTTTGGTTGGGACACAATAGAGCTCTGCAAGTCTGAGACGGACTACGTGTTGTTGCGGCTCGGACCGATCAGATCACAGCGGCGGTAAGGGTGCGAAGGCGGGTCGAAGAGAACGATGATTAACAGAGACGGAGTTGGATGTTGTGATGATCGGCTTTGAATCCGTAGGTGAATCGTTCGTCGGCGCGATGGTGAAGATGTCAACGTCGGAAAAGAAGGGTGAGTAGAGCGAGGGTCAAAGAAGTGAGATGTGACCAGGGTGACGAGGGTGATGAGGCAAGAAAGGGATGGGGGGATAAGAGATGGAGAGTCTACAGTGTCGTTCGAGAAGGTTGTGAGGCGTATGCGTACACGACGGATACGATCTCGAATGATCCCTTGGAGGCTCGGTTGGTGAGTTGGTTAGCTAGCTAGCTAGCTGTTGGTTGCCGTGGAGTGAGCGCTCGAGCACCGTCGAGCGTGAGCGTGAGCCAGGGAGAGTTGATTCGCAGCGAACGCCCTCAACGTGAGAGGTTATTTCATTTGATTTCCTTTGGCCTTTTTGGCGAGTTCTCTCTCATGGACTAATTACAGTGTTTTCTAAAAGCTGCTTGCTTGCTGCACAATCACACCGTTTGGGAATGTTGGAATCCCTCTACACAGGTCAGTTCAATATAGAGCATCCAAACTTCTAGGGTGTATCTCAAACCTTCTTGGCACCACCGATTCGGGTTTTTTTCAGCCAGCCAAAAATCAGATCAAGCTGGCTTGCTTCTGAGCGCTCGTACGGCGAACGATGCGGATGGCTTGGGTCTCGGGATGGGGTTGAGGATGAGGGAGAGGATTCGGCGTCACCACAAAATAATCTAATCACACATGTTCAGACAGAGTGCATCTTAGTGTGAGAGACCAGTTGGGAGTTGCATGCAGTCAGGCAATTTCCGCTCCTCGAGTCGCAACGTCGTGTCTCAGCCGGAAGGGTCAGTTGCGAACTTCAAATCCTCGCTTTTGAAAGTGGGAAGGAACCAAATTGTCTATGTCGCGTATATTCGAAATGGGAGCACTCTTCAGCATTTCGTATTCATTCTTGCTGCTCACCGCCAAGCGGCGGTTTCAAATCGTGCTAAATTTTAGACGCAGCTTTCCATCTCAGCTAACCTAACTCATGCTTCTGCCAACCTGCTTCGAAAGCAAGGATGACTGGGTCAAGAGGAGACTACTTGTATTCTCAGATGTGTCAAGAGAGTAGAAAGTGTATCTTTAGCCTTTTGGTTGACTATCTCTTTCTTCAAACTGTGGTTTTCTTTGCCTTCTACAGTATCTCTTGTGTCTCTCGTTCTGTCTTAATATATGTGACTCCGACGTTTGATCGCCGTTCATCGAGGATCGAGCTCGTTCAGTTGCCGGAAGGACCCTTGTGATCGACAGCGAGGTCTCCTAAGAAAGCCCGGTAGAAACATGTTGAATGAGTGGGAATGATTCTTCCGGTGGAAGGAACTAGGTTCGGAGATTATTATGGCTACCTCTACTTCCCCATATAGTATGGTATCGAGCTTACGCAGCATGTATTCTCTTGGGTGTAGCGTGTTCGATGGCTCTCGTTGGTTCTTCCTGGCGTTCCTTCCTCGCCCCGTTCGTCGTGAATGGGACGTGATCGTCGAATCAACCAGTAGTGGCGCTTATCGACAGACTTATTGCATTATTATTGCTGACGCAGGAGCGATCGATGGTTGAGATCCAAGCGGGTGCCGAGGCTCGTGCCAAAAAGCCCTTTGTGCAGCTGAGACATGGTCTGCTTGTTCGAAGGCCCTTTGAAAATCTGCTTTTCAAAATCGGGTTCCCAGCCGAGCTGAGTCTGCCAGACTTCTCGAGCATCATCTAATCCCTCCCACTCTATGTTTGAGACTCAGGACTGTAGACAGGATACTCTTATGTCGAAGCAGTCGGCTCTCCTGACGAACTGAATCGGGAGGAAACAAGCACAAGCGCTTTTGGAGGTCATAAAGGTGATTAGTCCGATGAAATTTTAGAGATCGGGCCTCACGGTCGATCCGTTTTCGTAACAAGAGCGTGAGAGAAAACTAAACACGCTGCCGTTATCGCTTTCGGATGATCCGAGGAAACCACGATGACCGTTGCATGCAATTCCGTTCCTATTGTGAGGTGAATGGATGAAGTTGTGAATATCCGAACTGATAAAGTACATATGCGTTCAAGAGACTACAGCCGCAATGCATCAAGAAGAAGCAAATTCAGCTTCCTTGGCGGTGATCAACTTCGCGTTCATACACCTAGGTAGACTGCGGACAAGGCTCTGCGGATACGATCCAAGTGAGACATCCGTGCTCTTTTTCCAGATCCGATCTCTTCCAGCGTTTGTGATTCAATCTTGGTCCCGATGGCTGCGTAGACGGAACAGGCCGCTCTAAGTCCGGCTCGCGCCGGTCGGTTAGGAATCTGGCTCAACGCTGGGAAGGACTCGGCATACAGCTTCTTGGCAATGTCCAGCAGGCGCAGAGCGTACTTGCGAACGTCCACTGGTCGGATCGAGTCGGGATCCGGCGCTTCATTCTGATCTTTGGATGTTAATTGGTCTGGCAAAATGACCTTTCGGTTCAGCAGAGCTGTCTGCACCGACCTTGCTTCGATCGGATCTGCTACATTCAACAGCTCGAATGGCAAGTAGCATCGTCCGAGCTCGATCGAGTCAGGGACAATATCGCGTGCGATGTTGACCAATTGTAAACTGACGCCCATCCTGCGTGCTTCATAGAGCAGCTTGTGGATATCTCTCGTGCTTGACAAATCCAAAAGGTGAGAGACCGAGGGTGCCTCGATGGATGTTTTTGCGTCGACCTTCGATGATGTCGCAGAAGCCAGGTCAATATCACGATCCACTTCCAAGTCGAGTGCGACCGGAACTCCGCAGCGTGCCAGAATGACCCTGGTGCACATCTCTCCGACGACTCCAGCTACGCACTGAGAGTACTCCACCAGCTCGTCCATCTTCTCCAGCTTGGTTCGGAGCGTTGGGTCTCTCTGTTCAAAGTCCAGGTCCATCTTGTAACCTTTCAACATTTCCAGCCAAAGCCGTCGCGGAATGATTCGAGCAAGCGGCGCAATGGAGCATGCTGCAGCGCAAATTCTCACCCTAAAAGCCTCGGGCATGTGGACCGCAAGAAGCACTGCATTGACTTTCTTCTTGACCAGGCCAAAGTCGATTCGACCGCGGTTGTCTTTCTGAGCCACTTCATCGTAAAGCGCGTCAACAGTGTCTCGAATGGTTTGTAGATTGCGTGACTTTTGCTCAATTCCCATCTTTTCCTCATCCACCAGGTCGTCGGCTAATCGACAGAAGGCATAAAGACATCCAAGGTCTGTCCGCAAATCCCATGGAAGAAGCAAGCTAGCAGCATTGAACGACTTGGACGCTTGCTTCAGCACTTCTAGAGAAAGCTGCAAATCCCGCGGTGAAACTGAAGTATCGTTCGGTATTGAGCTTTCCGCCGCCGAATTGTCGCTTCCATCTGTTTGGATGAATGCGAGCCAGAGCTTTTTGTACGTGGAAAAGGCGCCAAGAGGAAGATAGCTGGGCGACAGCAACGTGACCTGCGAAGGCTCCGAGGTTCGACAGATAGCTACACATCGATCGAATGCGAAGCACGCAGTGACGAGGATGGCGTTGGTGACCACGAAAAAGAGCATCTCTTCGATCGGCAGATCCGGTAGCGGAAAAATCTTGAGCGATGTCGATTCGTTGATGTGCCATGTTCCACGCCGCAACGCATAGATGTCGGAACACCACAAGTAGATCGTTGGTACCATGACGCTGATGGTGAAGGGTATCAGTCCGGCCCAGAGACCCATATTGAAGATGAAGTCGATCGAGCCCCACATCAGCAGTCCGAGAGGGATGGCAGACCACCACAAGATCATTCCAATGTAGTAGGAGCTAGAGGCAGGTTGAGCCGCCCGCAGACCAGCACAGAGGATGACCAGGGCAACAGCGACGGCGGGGTTCGAAAGCTTCATTCGTGGAGATGATGAACCTTTGCCGGGTCTTCGGGTGATGTAGAGGTTGGGCAGCCTCCACCGGGTAATAAAGCTGCACCACAGGGTGGTCATGATGCTTTGGATGATGAAGAAAAAGTACTCTTCGATCGGAACGTATCCGACGGTGAACCAGATACAGTGTCGACGGTAGAACCAAGCGTGATTCTTGACAATGACGTTGTCCCAAGGTGTCGTCCAGACGAAAGCGATGATAGGAAGCAGCGTCAATTTTGCATAGTCCAACTTGGTCAGAAAGGGACGATTGAGGAGGAAAAGGGCTAGGCAGAGGGGTATCGTCCATTGCAGATGGAAAACTCTGTAGCTGAGCGTGCAGGCTGGCCAGGATGGAGACTCGAAGGGAATGTCGAGCATGGTGACGGCAGCGGCTAAGGCACCAGAAACGGAAACGGAAACGGAACCGGAACCGAGGTCGGCGCGAAAGTCTGTGGCGGCAGAGGCCAGAGCTCCGAGTGCTGGACCCTGTTGGGTGGAAGATGCGGTCAACAGACTATGTGCGGTCACGCCGCCTACGCGACCAGGCGGAGTCATGCAGTGAACCAAGCGTAGCTTCGAGGTGGTGAGCGTTCTAGATACGTTGCATGGTGAGATCTAGGGCGAGAGAGACATCATGCTGAAGAGTCGGTCGCGATGGCGCTCGTATCCGCGTCAGAAAGGATGGAAGCGACGACTGGTCGGTAATAGGGATGGAGGAGGCTGGTTCGAGGATGCTGGAGGAGGAGGAGTGACAGGGAATCGAGCTGGATGGTCGGAAAGAACACAAGGAGGATGAATGCTAGCCAGAGTAAGCCCGATGAGATCACACCTCGAGGAAAGGGTTAGAATATCACACATAGATGAGTGGAAATGAATGTCGAAATATCAAAATCAGCACTTGCAGAGGCGTAAGCAAAATATATGTTCAGTGAGGGAGTAAGTTACCGTAGATTTGTGGCTCAATCTGACGGGTCAGCAGGCTGTTGCTCGCCGCGCGTGGCTTTGCTTCTTCGGTTTCTTCGATTTCTGCAAGATGGCCGGAGCATGGATCTACAGAATCTCACCAGGAAAGCAGATTTGCGCACTTCGCTTCATCCCGCACGCCACAGCTTGATCGACCCATCTGCGTGCTAAAAGTATCAACATACGTATTTGATACCATTCGCATCGGAGATTCCACCGCCGTACAGGCTGGAGACAAAGGATATTCGATCCGCTTTGGGATGATCTCAAAGTCATAGAGGGATCGGGTTGGTCGACCAATAAGAACGCCTAGGGACGCGTCGAATCTCGCCAGATGTAGAATTCGCTCGACATTCCAAGCTGCGTGGTCCGATGATGGTATGGGGTCGCCTTGTCCGTGTTTGCATGCCTAGTGCCACTGGATAGCATCTTCGACGTCCGTTCCTGCTTCTTTGCAAGCCCTTGATACTTCGATGTGCTTTTGCACCGGCAAAGTGAACAATACTTCTGCATCTGCCACCAGAGATGTGCATCAACATTCCAGGTAAGCGAGACGTCCGAGCAAGAACGTGTGTCGGCCGAAAGGAATCACAAGATGCAGCTGGTCGGACGTCTTGCTTCGTGGCCCCTTCGGTATGATTCCCATCTGCCGAAGGATGCAATGAGGGCTCGCATCGAGTTTGGATAAAGATCCATATCAGATGCTTCCCGCTCTGACATCCTTCTTGTCAGTTCGATCCTGTTCTTGGATGAGTCTCGTGTTAGAGGTAGGCAGGCGGAAGGAGGCGACGGCTGAACCTGGTCGACTCGGCGGTAAAACTCTTCACTTCTTGCTTGCTCGCAAAAACACCTTCTAATTCACCGACGACTTTTGTTAGACCCTTAGAGTCGAGGGACCGCTCCTACAGCGGGCTCAGATGAAAAGATCGGGGCTCCAAATTGTCAAATCACTTCGGCTGTTTACGTCCGACCCCGCTGAATAGAATGGCCCCATGAGTGAGCGCCAGTTTGATGCACTTCACACAACATCAGGAGGAACAGACGGACAGACATGGGGTTTTTCGTTAGCTGTTGAGAGAGGGATTCATCCGCTGAGCAGAAGCAGAAAAGGGAATGCAGGAGCAGCCAGCCTTCTTGACGTTGGTTGCTCGATTGTGAATTCCGTGAGGAAGGCATCGAATCAGCTGATGGACTTGAATTTGCTGCGTGTTGGTTGATTACGTGAAGCCAGCTTCGGAATCCACGTCGACTGGGCGCACGCTTCTTTTCGTCCGTCCAAAAGCTCCGGAATTGAAGGCAGTGCTTTTGTGCCTTTTGACTCTTTTCTCGCACGCCAACCAACGTCAGTTGTAAGCCAGCCCATTTCCGGGTCGTCTCCGTGAAAGCCGTGAGGAGTCTGTTGCGAAGTCTTTCCCCAGACTTTTACTTTGGCATTCTTGTTCGTCGACTCGCAGATTGCCACACCGGAACTCGAGGGAGATGGCAGAAGTCGACATACTTCAATTCTATGTACTTGCTGAGAATGTGGGGGAAGCTGAACAACTGTTCAAGCCAGGACTGCATTTCGTCGGAGGAGGTTTGCGAAGAAGACGGCGTGACGATAAAATTGGTCGCAGTTCTTCCATCGGTTCTTCCGAGCAGCTTAAGCGACGAGGAGGTACAGCAGCGACCAAGGGTGTGTGGCAAGCTAGAAGCACGCGCGTGTACGTATGCATGTGTGTGCGAGAGCGGATACAATGACAAGAAGAAGAGACCTGGCAAGGACAGCGGAATTGGCCGCGGCTGCTGTTCTCGGTATCTTCTGCACAGCAGTTGTGTGTGGCACATTGACTACAGCGTAATCTTGGCTCTAAGGTCACCGCCGAAAGCCAGCAGAGGGTTCCAAAAGTAAGTTCCGTGAGCTAAGCTTTCGGTACAACGTAGCGCAGACGGACGAACCGACCACAGCGCGTCAAGCGAGGCTTGGGAGGCACAAAAAATTAGAAAAACGTGAGCTTCCTCAACAACGTCACCTTCTCCGCACCCTCTCGCTTTCTACTCATCATCTAATCCTTCCTTCTCGACTTCGTGTTACTTTTCAAGTTTTCATCACTTCGGAGCTGCAGTCACATTTCTGCCATTTTCAGAGTTCAGGACTGCATTCTAACATTGCCTTCCGGTACAGAGCGCTTCAGAGACACATTCTGATCCCACCACAATCGCCCTCATAGGCTCCAAGTTTCCGTTCCTTCTGGTTCTCGTTTAGCAAACACACTCGAGTGCCGGTTTCGCAGGATCGAAGCTCGATCGTCTCTCCTCTGGTTTCTGTCTTTCGGCCCGCCTCGGCGCTCGTCTTCTCACCATGGCTACCCAGGTCGACCTCATCATCCTCGGTCTTGGAGGCCTTATCGCCTTCCTGTACCTCTTCCGCGAGTCCATCTTCGGTGGCAAGTCCAAAGACACTGCATCCAAGCTTGCCAATGGTTCTGCTTTGTCTGGTGGAGATGACACCGGTGGCGACTTTGTCTCCAAGCTCAAGTCCCAAAACAAACGCATCGCCATCTTCTACGGATCCCAAACCGGTACCGCTGAAGAGTACGCAACCAAGCTTGCGAAGGAGGCCAAAGCCCGATTCGGCACCTCTTCGCTTGTTCTCGACCCGGAAGAGTATGAGTTCGAGAAGCTCGATCAGATGCCAGAGGACAGTGTCGCCATCTTCGTCATGGCTACCTACGGTGAAGGTGAACCCACCGACAACGCCGTCGGCGTAATGGAATTCCTTGAAACCGAAACGCCCGAATTTTCCAACGGAGACCGACTGGAAAACCTCAACTATGTCGTCTTTGGACTCGGCAACCGTACCTACGAGCACTTCAACGCAGTCGCCCGAAAGCTCGACTCTCGACTTCAAGCTCTTGGAGCCAAGCGCATCGGTGAGCGAGGTGAGGGTGACGACGACAAGAGCATGGAAGAAGACTATCTGGCTTGGAAGGATGGCATGTTCGAAGCGCTTGCTTCCAGCCTCAACTTTGAAGCGGGTGGCGGAGGTGACGTTGCTGACTTCAAGGTCACCGAAGTCGCAGACCATCCCGAAGACAAGGTCTACCAGGGCGAGCTATCCGCTCGCGCCCTTCTCGGAACCAAGGGTATCCACGATGCCAAGAACCCCTACAACGCTGTCATTAAAGAGGCTCGCGAGCTATTCGTCGAAGGAACCGCTGATCGAACATGTGTGCACGTCGAGTTTGACATCGAAGGATCTGGAATCTCGTACCAGCACGGCGACCACCTTGCTGTATGGGCACACAACCCTGAACCAGAAGTTGAACGGATGCTTGCCATCCTCGGCCTGCTTCCAAAGCGACACGCCGTGATCGACGTTGAATCCCTGGACCCTACGCTCGCCAAGGTGCCTTTCCCCACTCCGACCACATACGAAGCTGTCTTCCGACACTATCTCGACATCACCAGCCACGCCTCTCGACAGACCCTGAACAACTTCGCAAAATACGCTCCCAGTCCCGAGATTCAGGCCAAAGTGGAAAAGGTGTGCGCCAACAAGGAAATCTTCCAAGCCGAGATCGGCAGCCGATGCCTGAAGACGGCTGAGGCTATGCAATTCCTGGCTGGTGACGATCTGCAAGCGAATGTGGCTGACAGCAAGGCATGGAACATTCCTTTCGACCGAGTCATTTCCGAGATCCCGCGAGTCGGGCCTCGATTCTACTCGATCTCTTCAAGCCCAAAGATGCACCCCAAGTCGGTTCACATCACGGCTGTCGTACTCCGATACAAGGCTTCCGAGTCGTCGCCTTGGGTGCATGGATTGGCGACCAACTTCATCTCGACGATCAAGATGGAGATGAACAAGGAGCAGGCTACTGGACCTCACGACCCTCGATTTGGCACACCAAAGTATCTGCTGACTGGACCTCGAGGAGCGTATACCAAGGACGGCATGTTCCGAGCTCCCATCCACATCCGACGATCCAACTTCCGACTGCCGACGTCTCCCAAGATTCCAGTGATTATGGTGGGTCCAGGCACGGGTGTTGCGCCCTTCCGATCCTTTGTTCAGGATCGAGTCTGCAGTGCACAGAAGGCGACGGAGAAGGCGGATGGTGCTTCGGCTGCTGAGGCGTTGAAGGACTGGGGCAACATCTGGCTGTTTTATGGATGTCGAAAAGCCAACGAGGACTTCTTGTACCGCGACGAATGGCCCGAGTACGCGGAGAAGCTTGGTGGCAAATTCATCATGGAGACTTCGCTGTCGCGGGAGAAATTTAAGCCTGACGGAAGCAAGTTGTACGTTCAGGACTTGATCTGGGAACGAAGGAAGCAGATCGCCGAAGACATTTTGGAGCGAAAAGCTTACATCTACATCTGCGGAGAAGCCAAGGGAATGGCACAGGATGTGGAGGCTGTTTTCCAAAAGATCTTGGCAGAGGCCAAAGGATCCGAGGAGGAAGGAAAGAAGGAGATCAAACTGCTCAAAGAGAGAAGCCGAATGCTGTTGGACGTTTGGTCTTAGAAGTATCGTCACGCCTTGTCGAATGGCTAGAGTATTGCTTTGCTTCTGCATTCAACAATCCTACACTGGTCGAAAGCGACAGCAGCAATCCTGTTGAGCTGTATCCTGTACACGACCGCACTGAGGCGGTTCGCATCGCTCATACAGCTTGCCCTGGCATCTTGTCCGACTTTCCTAACTTAATTATCATAGATTGCATCCTATCCGCGATAATGGATGTGTGCCTGTATGTGTACGTGTTTGAGACCGGCTGCGGTCAAACGACCTCTTGATGTCTGATTCATCTTGACTTGATATCTACGAAGAGCAATCCCTTTTTTTCCCTTCCTTTTTGTCTCATAATTTTGGAAGATTTACTGATTCTTTTCTGTTGAGTACCTTTCTGCTGATGGGATCAATGATTCTGATGTGGAGCAAACACATGAATAAATTTATGCACCGACGGCCAAGCTCGGCTGTCCAACATAATTTGTGCATGAGGTAACGACGACGAGACCAACAACATTTGAGAAGAATGTGTACAACCCATCATTCTGCTTCAGCTTTTTATTCTCCTACCACTTCTTGCACCTTCAACAAGGTTCGTCTCACAGAATCACTCTGCACAGATCACAGCCTTGGAGTGGGCAACCAACTTGATTCAACAGACAAACCTTCTCTAATTTGGAACTCAAGCTAATTGGGGATCTAGCAAGTATCGACCAGTGCAAAGTGTTAAGTGTAGAGCAGGCCAAGACAAAATCTCAAGCCGAAACTGATAGGACCGAAACCGATACCGAATTCGATCGATCGTAGCCTGTAGCAAACGTGAACTTTGGCAAACAGGAAAAGAAAGCTCGTTGATTTGACCACACGGGAGCAGGGGCAAGCCAGAGGTTCGAGGATCAAAGCTCAAGGAATTGGCGGCAATCGTGGTAGTGGTGGTGAGCGCGGAGGCAACTAGAGACAACGATGAGGATCTCGATACCTTCGATACCGGAGGTTGCATCAAGCGTCAGTATTACACGAACGATCGATGAGGCGGCGCACCTCATTGCTTCCTACCTATCATCCACCAAAGGAAAATCCTTGATCATGACAGGAGCTGGGGCGTCGGTAGATTCCGGCATAGCGCCGTATCGGGGTATAAACGGCCACTATACGATCCATAAAACCTATCGACCTATATTTTATCACGAATTCATAGAAGATTCTCCTCGGGGCCACTTGGCAAGACAACGTTACTTTTCACGTTCCTACCTGGGTTTCCCACCCGTTAGGGACGCAAAGCCCAACAAAACTCATTACAGCATTGCGGCGATCCAAAGATTGGGGTATACACCAAACCTCATCACCCAAAACGTTGATGGTTTACACCACGCTGCTACCCCAAGCAAAAGCGTCGCTGCGGACACGATTCTTGAATTACATGGTACGCTCAAGAATGTTGTTTGCGTACATTCACCAACTTCCTCAACACAAAGGAGTAAGACTTCACCACCACTCGATTCGGCGTTATACCACGCCCTCTCCGAATCCTACTTGCAAGGTCCACGCCACGTACCACCTAATCCAACCAACACACCCACAGGAGCCAACTATCCACTCGGATGTGGATTTCAAGGTTCGCGATCCGTATTTCAGGACTTACTCACAGAGATGAACCCTGCATGGGCACAATTGCAACGCGAAATGCAAACTTCGGGCCTCTCCCCAAAAACCAACCCCGATGGAGACGTACAATTGGGTCCCAACGTCGACTACTCTACTTTTCATTACCCCAATTGTCCAAACTGTGGCGGGATACTGAAACCATCAGTAATTTTCTTCGGTGAAAGCGTTCCCGAGGCACTCAAACAAAGAAGTTTCGATCTGGTTCAAGATACAAATTTTTTCTTGTTGGTGGGAACAAGTTTAGCCACTTATTCGGCGTTTAGGTTAGTTAAACATGCCAAAGAGGCAGGGAAAAGGATCGTTATCTTGAACCAAGGCCCCACAAGAGCAGACTCGCTCATCCTCAATCACAACAATGATGGAGAGAATGAAGGGATGACGGCAGAAGGAGGAAAGGAAGAGAATACAAAAATCGAATTAGGTTGCTCCCAAGTCCTCTCTAAAGTTGCTAAATTGCTCTCGAATAATAGAGAACTCAACGACCCTTTACTAAACAATCTTCTCAACTCGGGCGTCTCCATCAAACCAAACCAGTCGAAAGCTGTTGTCAGTAGTTAGCAGAAACGATGCTCATTCATAATCTGGCACTCCATTAACATTGCATACAAGACACAACCGTCCAAATGGTTGCAGATTGCAAAGGAGGCAAAGGAGTGTGCAGAAGTAGAGGTTGGGATTAGGGAGAGGGAGAGCAGCAGCGGTCAACGTTTAAAGATCGTGAATTCGGCCACCAAGAAAGCTACATAGGCTAAAAGGAGCAATACGCCTTGCCAGCGTTGACCGTCTGTATAGGCGATCAGAACCAGAGAGAGGGACGACACCTCCAAGAGCACCAGTTCTTGCCATTTCACCGTGTTCGTCGAAAAACCTACCTCTGCCATCGATGAAACCTGGTCAAAAGTGAAATTCATCGATGATGGTAGGGGTGGGACAGGTAGCGTGGGAAGAGCTTTTCCACCTTTGTCAAAGATCAAGGATATGCCCAGACACAAGGTCAATAGGAACACATTACTGCCCGCAGCACCAGCCATCAGGATACTGGATGCTGTGGTAGCCACTTCCTCCTCCCTCGAGATGGGTGGCTCATCATGCAATGAAGAACGCCTTACCACGGTCGAGGCAGATCTTGCTCTGCCGCTGCTACTACCAGCACCGGCGCTCGTACCACTTCTTTTGTTGTGTGTTGCGGTGCCAACACCGCTACCGCCCGTATTTGGTGTGCCTGTTTGAAGACCCGCAATCACGCTGAGCATCTTTTCTGGGACGGTGGTAGCGAAGGAAAGCAAGGTAAGACCCAGAACGGTGTCTGATAGGTGTAGCAACTCCGCCAACTCCAGTATGGAGTGGGACAGAAGGTAGCCCGATAGAGACAGGATAAGCAGGACCCAAACTAGCTTGTACAAAGCTCGTAGGGTGGCTCTGCGTCTTCTTTTTCGAATACGTGAGGCGATGTTGGATGAGGTAGCCCGTCCTAGCAATAAAGGCGTTCTTTCTAGTGCTGCAGAAGTAGCAGTCTGATGACGCTGTTGAACACGTTGCTTGTTTGGAGGATTCTGCTGTTGTTGTGCTTTCTGCTGTTGGCGTTGTTGTTGCTGCTTTTGACGCGCTCTTGCACCCGCAGCTCGACCTGCCCTTCTCTGTGGGACAAAGAGGGAGGCTTCACTTTCGGTTCCTCCGGCTGTGTTTGTGGATGAAGCTGCATCGCTGAGTGCGGCGTCTGTATCTGTAGCTGTATCTTGCTCGTCGGTTTGAGCTGAGTTGTCGTCGGATTCGCTGCTACTATCTTCGGAATCGGAAGCTTCCGGAGCATTGAGTATGCCTCTAGAAATCGCCCAAGAGAGGCCAACGAAGTAGAGGATAAAGATGATGATGAGCGAGACGCCGACGACGTTTTCGAAGAGTCCTTTGGTTGCAGCCGTCCCTCCTGACTGCTGGAGTTGGATGAGAAGGATGAGTGAAATGACGACGGTGGTGATACCAGCCTGAATGATGCTGAATCTTTTGGCGCTCTGGTCGAATTTGATGGCTTGAGGAGCGAAGATAATGCCGAGTGAGAAAGCACCCAGGATGTTGGAGATGGAGGAACCGATCACATTTGCGATGGCTAAGCTGGGTGCGGAGTGGGAGATGGAAGCGATGACGACGACCAACTCCTCCCATTCCGCTCCAGCTGTCAGAAGCGCTATCAAAGTGGGTGAGATGCCCGACTGTGTAGATAGAAGCGAGACTTGCTTGATGAACGATTCCGCCGAGCGTTCCAAGAGCAGCAAGCCTGCTACGAACACAGACGAATTGTAGACGAGTTGAGAAGAGGAAGCTGCGGAATCGGATGCAGCCGCATCTGCTCCTGAGATTGGGGTTGGAGTCGAGCTCTGATCCGACGGTGACAGCAGGATGGGATCAAGAACCCTGCGTCTCAGCGTCACATCGTCGCTGGACCTGAAGCTGAGGCTTAGCTCCATCATACCCCAGGGTAAGATGATACGACAATGTGCTGTGCCGAGGTGTGGCTAGACGATGTCGGAAAGAGCGATGGACGGGAAGAAGCTGCCTGCTCCGCTGCAAGGTGGCACAGATCATGACAGTGTGGAGGAATATGCACGCCGTCCAGCAGGCACATCGGAGGTTGCGATGTCCGTATGCCGAGTTCCTTTTCGACTGGACAGGGTCTAACAAACACATGGTTCCGCTCCAACCCAAGCTCGCGCGAGGTCACGATTTCAGCGCGCTCGACTGGCTCGCCGACCCCTTGCCAGCTTCCCGTTTGCCGAGGAGATGCAACATACAAGAAGAGCCCAGGTCATCACAAGGGTTGCAATGGTGTATGAGAAGAGGCAAAGTCTTGGCACCTTTTGACTGAGCTGAGCATTGCATGGCCGCGTTGCTCAGGTTGGAATCAATAGCGATTGCATGCGATCCAAGGGGTGCATGAGCAAGGGTTGCAGAGAGAGTAGAACAGCATTTACGTGGAGTGTTGTTGCATCTGAGCTGGTCACTTTTCACACGACAACTTGGCAAAGCCGTGTTTCTGCAAAGCAATGCAATAACCAACCAACAGGACAAATATGTCCTACATATCATCAGCTTGCTGGAAAAACAGGAAATTTTAGACTGCGACTAGGAGGGACCCGTTCCAGGCCCCCAAGGGGTCAGCGACAAAAAGGGCTTCTTGTGCCTCTGCCTAGCCACTCGCTTGGCCTTCTTACCTTTCTCTTGGATCGATAGTCAGATCTCGACTTTGCCGAAAACAAGGCTTCTCCTCGACCCTGACTTGGAAGGTTCCAAACCTTGATTGAGTCATGCCTCCCGGAAAGCCGAGAGAGCATTCAAGTCTAAAATACGCTCAGTTGCGACCCTTTCCACCCTTCTGCGCTTCTTTCAACAGGCCAAGACCAACACTCCAACCTCCCTCCTGTCCTCATCTTGTTCATTCCCTTCATCAACGCCTCACCTAGCATTCCTCCCTTAGCACACCAGACACCACCACTGTCGTTGATGCGATATCGGCGCAGCTGATTTGGTGTTTGTTTTTCGTTCATCCCAGTTCCGGTTGATAGCGCCAATCCGAGACCCTCCACAACGTGTTGTTGTCCATATCGGCACAGCCGAGCTATCCCTTCGGCACTGTACCACAAATACCTGACTTTATCATTCGCTTCACCGCCCCCTCATCATTGCAGTCGGCCAACATCAACATCACCGACAACGACCACTTCGACGCCGCTCTATCCTTTCCTCATCACCACATCACAACCAGTTCTCCTTTCGCCGGCATCGGTTTTTTTTATATATATCCGCATTGAGATTCGAGCTGTACCCGTCTAGTCTTTGCACCGCCTGTACTCGGTCTGCCCATCATGATTGACCATCTGTTAGGCAGACCTTCCACCAAGCTCAAACGCTTGCAGGTCTTTTCCGTCATTCTCTTTTGGTTATGGTTCCTAGGCACAGCAAAGAAGGATGGTCCGTCCCCCTTAATACGTCGCTTCAATCGACGCATGAAGCGCTTTTCTCCATGGCAGATGGTCGTCTTCTCCTCCCTCGGCGTCTACACCATAAGGCACTTGGACTCCTTGCTAGGTTTTGGCGCTCCTGAACCCCTCGCAAGGATGTATTCCAGAAACTTTTACAGAACCACTTGGATCGTCACCGCCCTCGATGCTGGCTTTGCTACTGCCATGAACGTCAAGCCCAAATGGTTGCGCGATCTCATGAGCATGATCTTCTCCGTCTACTATGTCATCTACGCCAACGAAGCAGACGAAAAGCTTCGCAAGTACCGTGCCTTCTGTACCGTCCAGATGATGCGCACCACATGGGAGAAGACCACCAACCCCTACATTCGGGCTTTCACCTGGTTCCACCGTCCTTCCCTTCCCATCGCGCGACCTCTCCTCATCCCGAGACCTTCTGTGGGTGCCCATCACACCAGACCCACCAAGGCATGGCTCTTCTATCCCAAGACAGAGCGTCAGCTTCGCATGGAAGAAGAACTAGTTCTCGACTTCTGCGGTGGTGGATACATCTGTATGAATCCACAGCATCACGAAGAGAGACTCCGACAGTTGGCCAAGCAGATGCAGAAACCTGTTCTCGCGGTCGACTACTGCAAAGCTCCCGAGTATCCCTATCCTTTCGCCTTGGAAGAGTGCTTCGACCTCTATCGTACCCTTCACGAGACAGCCGGCAAAGTCATTGGTATGTCGGGTTCTCCCAACTTCAGGGTCATCCTGACAGGCGATAGCGCTGGCGGCAATCTCGCATCCGGAGTTGTGCTCAAGACCATCGAATATCCCCAGACACGCATCCAGGTCGCCTATGCAGCTCTTGCAACCATTCCAGGCAAGGATGTCCGCACTCCTCCCGTCCTTCCCAAACCCATTGGCGTTCTGCTCAGCTACCCCAGTCTCAACTTTGGCTTCTCTAGCTGGATGAAACCCGAACATCTCCGCTTGCTGCGACAGCAGAGCGAAGTCAACCTCGACAATCTCGCCCAGCAAGGCTCTCTCACAACCGCATCCTCGTCTTCCTCAATCCGATCAACTCGACGCCGTTCCGCTGTCAATCTGGCAGCTTCTCGAGGTCAAGATCGTAAGAAGGCTGACTCCAAACGAGCCAGAAGCAAAGACAAGCACAAAGATCCTCGTTCCTATCACTCGCTCACCGAAACTGCTGAGCTGCATCTGGATGAACGAGCTCGCTATGCCGAGGTGGAGCCAACCTCCGATGAAAACGGATCCGCTTCATCCACCGAAGCAACCTACGATCGAATCTGGGCCGAATCTACCCTCACCCCGACGTGGGAACGCTCCAGCCTTCCGTGGGGACAAGTGGATCGACAGGCTAAGCTGGATGAGATTGCCGATCGTGAGGAACTGAGAGCCCAAGTCAAGTTCGAGAAGGAGCAAAAGGTCCTGCAAGAAGCAGCAGAGGCCGCTGACAATCGCAACAAGGTCCAGAAGCATGCACCGTTCAACACGCGTCTCACTGTCACCTCCATGGCAGGCTACTTTCAGGATCGGATCATCACTCAAGGCATGCTGAGAGCCATGGCCATTCTCTACATCGGTCCCAAGAGACAACCCGATCTGGACCACGACTACTTTCTGTCGCCCGTTGTTGCGCCCGCTCACCTGCTGGCCGAGTTTCCGCCCGTTTTGTTCATCTGTGGTGAGAAAGATCCGCTGTGCGACGACACGGTGGTGATGGCAGGTAGGATCAGAGAAGCCAAGTTGGCCAAGAAAGCGGACATGGAACGCCGAAGAGCCATGGCATCTGCTCGGTTTGGTGAAGGTCTACGAACCACCCCGATCGCCTCCGCCAACAACAACATCCCCGTGGATCCCATCGAAAACGAGAGTCCGGAAGACTGGGTCCAGATGCGTATCATCGAAGGATGGTCGCATGGGTTCTTGCAAATGTCAAGCTTGATGCCAGAGGCCAAACAGGTGATCGCGTTCTTGGGCACTTGGATGTCGTTGGTATTTGAAGAGCATACCGATAAGCTCGACGAAGAACGCCATGCTTCTGAACACGTGCAGTCTAGAATAACGAACGAGAGTCAAGCTCCCCTCCGAACAGCGAACAAAGGTGCTGCTGCTAGTCCTGGTGCTGGTACGCGTGCCGCGGCTGCTGCTGCAACCCTTGCTGGTCGAAATGCGGTTGTCTCGCCGACTCCTCCCTCTGCAGCAGGCGCAGGAAGCAGTTCTCTCGCAAAGGAAAAGCAACCTTCCATCAATGTTGCCACTACGGATGCTGTGAAAGCAGCATCTCCTCTGATCCAAGGCAATGAAGCAGACGATGAGGATGATGATGAAGACGATGGGCCCATCATGGTGATTCCTAAGGGCGGTCGTCGTTTGTCGAACCGACAATTCAGTCCCGCTCCAGGATCACCACGAGCAACGCAAACGGCAAGCGGAAACGTGGCATCTCCTTCACGCAAATTACGAGAATTGACGGGCTCCCCTGTCCCACCTCAGATCGAGGCGCTGAGAGCCGAACAAGCTCGATCTGGAGGACACCAATCTTTGTCGGATGGCGAGGCATCTTCGCCTACCAAGTCAAAGGCTCGAACTCATCTTTCCGCCTCCAATGCAGCCTCGTTATCTGGAAGTGGACGAGCCGAATCGGAATTGCATCTTCCCTCCACCGGCGCGAATGGCAAGCAGCACAGATCCGCATCTTCTTCATCCTCGACTCCACGCCGGTTATCCAAGAATGGCACAACTCAGCTGGATGAGAAATACCGGTCTATGTTGGTGGAAGAAACCAATCTGTTGGCTAGACGTAGGGACGATCTTATTTTCGGGTTAGAAGGAAACTCGGCTCTGGTGGGTAGCGATGATGACGATGATCTTCATCACCACCATCATCATCATCACAGCCATGACTCAAGACAGCACAGTAGTACAACTGACTCGGAAGCCTCCCGAAAAAGTCGCCCGCATTCACCCAAAACCCTCACCACTGCCAAGTCCAACAACACCCCCGGAAGCTCTGCGAAGTCTGTACCTACAGCAACAAAAGAGACGAAGAAGGACCAGCATCCTCGAGACGGATCCGTTCCGAAAAACGTCAAGTCTGTCGCTTGAATGTCGCCGTCCATCGCGTACCACCAGCATCACACCATCTCGCTCTTTTCTTCTTGTCACTCCTTCTCTGTACGCACTCTATCGTCCCTCATGTCTCTCTCTTTGCATTTTCATATTCAACTTTGGGATCCTGCAGTCCGCTTGTCCAGGGAGGTTGGTCCTTCTTCTTATGGGAGACGTGATGCGTTGGTGTAGGGATCCTTCTGAGTTGAGACCGATCCTTGCGCCAAAAAGCTGAAGGGTAGAGAAGCAATGGGATATATATACCCACATCTAGCCCCTGCGAGTTTAACAAAAGACGCGCCCGTGGTGTAGTGGTCTTGCATGTTTCTTTCCCACCCCCATCCCGTTTCTAGATGATGCGAGAGTTGAAGGAAAAAGAAGAGGTCGCGGGTTCGAACCCCGCCAGGCGCAGGTGTGTTTTATGATTTTTTTTTTTTTTTTTTTTTTTTTACAACCCCCTTCTCACCCTTCTGAACCCAATTGATTCCAACAAGATCATAAACATTCACAGGATTTAGAAAGGGAGGCTGGTTTGGATGAAAAGTGGGTTTGGGACACAATATGTAGCATCATGAACAAAGTTCAGTTCGATTCTCGGCACGAGATATAGGTACAAATACAAAAAGCGTGTCCAGTGCCAGGCACACCGTATAGATAGATGATTTCGTTTGTTTTTCTTGGCTGAGAATGTGTAGGCGAGTATGAGCTAGGAGAGACGATGGTCCGGGCTGGCGCAATGCCAATCACGTAGGCCCACCCTGCCCTTACAAGAAAGAATACAGTTCGTGTCTTTTGAAATCGTTCCTATCGTCGCTGAAGTCTGAGAAATCGGGGTAGTAAGCGACCATAGCATCCTGGCTCCTCAAGTAAGTGGAATTATAGATCCTGACGTAAACTTCCCTAACTTTTCTTGCTGGGTGGAACAGACCCTGCAGTGTATGGTTTAGGATCACTCCGGGACCCAGTGCGACTTCTAGGGACTCGATGGCTGACATGACTGATCCTAGGACGTGAGGCGATGTTTCGAATATGTTGGGCCAAATCAAGTTCAGTAGATGCTGCATCGACTCTTCGTGCCCAAGCCCGAATGTTCCCAGAGCTAGGTGGTGCACGATGGAGGCAGCTGTCTGTCGATGCACATGGTCCCGATCGGTCAAAGCGTCATCGAGACACGAGATCACAGAGTACACGTAGTCCTTGGACATCTCCCCAATATACTCGAATACCCAAGACAGCGCCTTCAAACATCCGTTCCGCACGTTGAGCTCCGGGGTTCGATACTCGTTCAGAATGGCGGGGATCGTGGTGAAAGGTCCACAAGTCTCTGCTACGATGGCGATAGCGACTGTGGAGCAGACTCGAGACTGTCTCTCTTGAACTCGAAGATTGGTCAACAAGACCTGCAGAACATCGGAAGGTCCGATCGCTCTCGCAATGTATCCGAACGAGTTGACGGCAGCTCGTCGAATCGCCTTCTTATGCGCCTTGAGTAGATCTAGGAGCTCGAAGCAGATTCGCATCCATTCTCGCGGACTGACAAACTCGGCTCCGTTGTCGGCAATCCGTCCGATCAAATTAATCGAGGCTTCTTGCACCTTTTCGTGTCGATTGCGCAAGATGGGCGTCATTCGAGGCAACAGATCCTTGATAGGGGGATTCATCTGCGTCATGCCTACTACGTTAGCGATGGCTGTCTCGGCGGAGATGATGGAAGCCAGCGCTTCGGGGAACTCTTCTCCCAGCTGTTCGAACAGCACCACCCCAAGTTTGGAAAGCAGTGCATCCTCCCCGCATTGCTTGATCACCAGCGCCAACTTGGTGGTGAGATCTGCCGCCTGTTGACGAGTCTTTGCACTCTTGTTGTTGAGTCGCCACAGGATTGTCGAGACGATTTGTGTCAAATAGGGCTTGACGCGCATGCCAAGCGCATTGACCACAGTGCCGACGCCTTCGAGCATCACATGGTCTTCGATCGTCTGCTCTTGGAAGGCGTAGATCAGACCATCGATCAGCTGCACCTCGAGCCTCTCGTCGATATCAGCTGCCCCAAGATTGGCGACCACCTTCTGAATCGTCTCCATCACCATCTTTCGGAAAGGTTCCGATTCGTCCTTGAGCTCGTTGACAATTCTTGATACAACCTCGGCAACTCCGACTTTGTTGGCGAGCTCCACCGTGGTTTCCACTACTTGCTTGTAGTTCCTGCGGTCGAGCGCCATCCTTCGCACCCAGAAATTCTTGAAGTATTCAGGCAACATCTCGTCCCTCAAGAAGGCGCCTGTGACGCCATCGGTTGCGGCGCACTGCTTGACCACCTTGAGAACAATCTTCTTCATCTCCTCGTCTGCGGATTGGAACTCCCGAATCAGAGTTGGCGTTACTTCCTTGACAAAGTAAAGGGTCGAGTCGGAGTCCATCAGAGGAATGATGAATCCGATCGCCTTGAGGAACGCCGCTAGACCTTTGCCTCTGTGCTGCCGGATGCCGATCCATAGAGGCTTGAGAACGTTCTCGAAGCTCTCAATACCGTAGGGAGCAGCTGCTTCGGCCAGGGCTGCCAGTGCCAGAGCGGTCATTGTTTTGACTTTCTGCTGATCATCTTCAAGACCTTTCTCGACGCAGTCCACCAGGTTCTTGAGATGGGGCAGCACGGCGCAGCCCATCATGATGGCGATCTGTTGGACGATGCGGATACCGGTGTGTCGAGCTTGCCAGCTCTTCTTAGAGCGACAGACGGCTTTGAGGAACGGCAGCAGGGCTGGAATACCCAGAGCTGATGCAACTACGGAGAAGGCTCGCGCAGTCGTGTTTCGGACATATTCGTCGACATGGTCGATGTCTGGCCGCATGGTGCTGATCATGTGAGCAAGACCGGCGGCCTTGGACAGATTGCTGATGATCTCGCGTCCTTCCACCCGTGCGTAGTAGTCTTCGTCGATCAAAAGAGGTTCAATGACCACCAAGATCCTGTGCACGTACGGCCTCACGAGGTCATCAAGCTTGTAGAGGATACGGTCAATCACCTTCACCAGCAGATGGCGTTCCTGGTCTTCCAGAGTGCGTTCCATTAGCAACGGCAAGATCTTGTCGAAGAGCGGACCGGCGCCAAAGTCTCGAGCCCGGTCGGTGATCTGACGAAGCGCCGTCTTCCTCATGGGCGGTGCACCATTCTTGATCTTCAGGAGCAGACGCATGATCTTGCGCTCCTTTTGCTCTTCCACGGACAACGAGGACTCGTCCTCCTCGTTCAATATCTTTTTGAAGAAGGTCTGATCTTCGGACTTGAAGAAGGCGAGCTGGCCGACACCGGGAATGTCGGTGGGTAGATCAGGGATCATCTCCTCCACTGCTGCCCGTGCTGCTCCCTCGTCTTGCATCATGAAGCCGCCACCGTTCTCGGGCGCGGGCGCTGCCGTGAGCTTTTGTGCCGGTGTTCGGATGGGCGCATAGTCCGGAGGTGGTTCCACAACGGTATAGCCTTCGGTGGGCAGGATCGAGTCGAGTTCCTCGTCGGTCATGTATCTATTTCTGGGGTCGATAGCCAACGGAGCGACTCCTGCTGTGCCGTTGAGGATTGAAGACGCGCCATTCGTGGTAGTTGCGGGTTCTGCGCTCGGTGCTTGATCCCATCTCGACTTTTTCGGTGCTTCCTGAGCAGCAGTGGATGGTGCTGAGACAGTGGATTCCTCGGCTGGGGCTTCATCCCATCTCGACCTTCTCTTCTTGGGTGGTGCAGATTCCGCAGCTGATGAGACGGTCGTTGCTGTTATAGTCGAGTGCCCATTGGCAGTTGGTTCCTCTTGTGTTGCAGCCTCCGGAGCGGCGACGTCCCATCGTCGCTTCTTCCTCGCTTTCGGCGTTGTATCGCCGTCTGGCTTGCTGCTGGTCGATGCACTGGGCTTGACATCCCACTCATCTGCCTGATCGTTCTGAGCTCCTTCCGCCTCCCTCTCTTGCTTCTGCTTTGCCTCGATGAGTCGGCGTATACGTTCCTCTTCTCTCTCCAATTCCGCTCTCCGCATTCGATCCTTGTAGCTTTCTTCCTCCCCGTCAGCTTCTGCACCTTGAGCAAATGGATCAGCAGCTTTCTCTGTGCCAACATCTCTGTTGAATCTTCTGAGATGATAGTCGCTCTGTCTGGCTGCAATTTGTCTTGACTCAGCCCTCCCACGTAGAGGATCTTCGTCTTCATCGGCAAATTCGTGCAACAGATGTTGGGGCGCCGAATAAGCATCAAGTGGATTATTCCTCCTAACGTTGGCAGTGTTTTCATCGTCGGAGGCGTCGTCATCCGAGTCACTGCCCCCATTCATGTCGTCCATGGGCAGTTCACGAACATAATCGCTTTTCCTGTTGCCTCCATATATGTCGTTGTCATATCCGCCCGCCTTACCGACAGCAATCTTGTTCTTCAGAGCACTGGCATTTCTGGCCTCTTGCAAGCGACGGATCTCTTCTGCCTCGTCCGCCATGATGTAGGATCTCCAGCAATCTTAGACTGCGGGATTGCGGGCCAAGTCAAGGTGTTGCCGGAATCTGGCACGAGAGCTATGGCGTGCGTTTGAGCTTTCTAAGCCTCGCCTTACTGTAGCAACCGCTTAAAGGGGTTGCAGACAAGACTCTTCTCTGCAGTGCTCCAGTCCGGATAAATTCCAGACACGAAGAGATGAGCTTAGTGCCTTGGTGGTGACGATGATGAGGAGGAAAGGGGTGTTCAAGGCGAAAGCCCTCAGGGTGCGAACTGAGCCAACTTTCAGAACATCTCAAAATTGACGTTGGGGATCGGGTATCGGGACCCGATTCTGTCCTCACATCGGGATGAAGTTTCCAAATTTTCATCGCATCCGCTCGCATTCGACTTTGGCTGAGTTGACTGCATTATTACTACTCTGCCCTACGCTGTGTGTACTGCCGCCTGATCTCGTCAAAGCAAATTGCAGCCACAGCGTCCTCAAACGTCAAAGATTGCATCCGTCCAGCCTCTTGGAGAGCTCTGTAGCCACCTGTCGGTAGTAAAGTAGCATCCAGAGTCTCTCAGGTCACAGCTACTTTCTTCAAATCCAACACAAGAGTCCCACGGCCACGTATCCGGGGAGGATCTCCATCGAATCGCCAGTGGCTGTGAGCTACATCCACTTCGGCCCAACATGGCGCCTCGACCTCAGAAGTCTGCCAGCGGCACTCCTGGCGGATCTGGCACACCCGGTCCCGAAGAAGGTCCGCAGATCTGTCCTGGTGGTACCTACGGCTTGGAAGATGTCATTGTCGGCTGCAAAGCCTTCGTTCAGAAGCCAGATGTTGTGTCTGGGGAGATGGAGGAGCGAAAGGCTGAAATTCTCTCAATCCGAGAGAAACCCAAGCCAAGGCTGACGAAGAAGCAGCAAGCAGAGCTAGCGAGCAAGCCGGCACCCACACTGGAAGAGAAGCTGGAGTATTACGTTCATTACTGCGAGTTCAACAAGCGTTTAGACGAATGGGTGAGCGGAACCAGGCTCGTCACTTCGAGGGAGTTGGAATGGCCCAAAAAGAACGAAGGCTCTGGCAACGACAAGACCAAGAGAAAGATCGTTCGTACAGCAAGCGGAACATCGACGCCTTCCACGCCTCTAACACCGACGGGCAAGGGAAATCGAGGCACCGGTGGAGCAGCAGCGTCCAACAATTTGCTTAAGAAAGCCGCCGCTCAAGCGGCCAAGAATGTCAAGGAAGAACCTGGAACCGAAACCCCATCGAAGCGAAAGGCGGATAGCGCAGACACCTCTACGGCCCAGAGTACCAGGGCTGACTCTGTGGATGCCGATGCTGATGCAGACGGGGAGGACGATGAAGACGGTGCCGTCGTGGCCATGGAGATGATCGGTGGAAATGACCAGCAGGAGAGGGACGATGTAGCAACCGAAAGGAATGGTGGTCTTACCGCATCACTCAACTCCAACCAAGCCCATGAAACCTTCTCCAAAGAACAAGAAATCGAGAAGTTGCGAACGTCAGGTTCCATGACCCAATCAGTATCCGAGGTAGCCAGAGTCAAGAATCTCAACAAGATTCAGATGGGCAAATCCGAGGTTGAGACATGGTACTTCAGTCCGTATCCTCTCGAGTACGCGCACATCGACACGCTCTACATTTGCGAAATGTGTCTCTCCTACTTCCCATCGCCCTTCACACTCAAGCGACACAGAAGCAAGTGTACACTCACCCATCCCCCAGGCAACGAGATCTATCGACACGAGGACATTTCCTTCTTCGAGATCGATGGACGACGTCAAAAGACGTGGTGTAGGAATCTGTGTCTGCTCAGTAAATGCTTCCTGGATCACAAGACGCTGTACTACGATGTCGATCCTTTCCTCTACTACTGCATGGTCAAGAGGGATGATCTTGGGTGTCATCTTCTTGGCTATTTCTCCAAAGAAAAGGAAAGTGCCGAAAACTACAACGTCGCCTGTATCTTGACTCTACCGCAACATCAGCGATGCGGGTACGGAAAGCTCTTGATCGAATTCTCTTACGAGTTGACCAAGAGGGAGAACAAGTTAGGAAGTCCAGAGAAACCCCTCTCCGACTTGGGTCTTTTGAGTTACCGAGCTTATTGGGCGGAAATCATCGTCGAGCTTCTTCTCAAGACCGACGAAGACATTAGCATCGAGGAGATCGCTCAGAAGACCGCTTTTACACACGCAGACGTCCTACATACCTGCATGGCGTTAAACATGCTCAAACAATACCAGGGCAAACATTACCTCGTGCTCTCGGACGCTGTTATCGCTCAACATGACCGTGCAGCCAAAAAGAAGAGAAGACGTATCAACCCAGAGAAACTCAATTGGACTCCTCCTGTCTTTTCGCGTCAACAATTGCAGTTCGGTTGGTAAGATGCGTTGCCGATCGCTACCTTCCTTTACGTTTCATGCCTCAATTCCTTCCACGCTAGGACTGCCCCGTCGTAGGGCGCTTCTTTCACGGATCTCGTCCTTGTACTTGTACCAAAGTCTCTGTGCTTGCGAGCAGTTCAGAAAGCACATGTAAAATATATATACTTTCGCTTGACAGAAACTTGAAAGCAACACAGCGAGCAGGCAAGGCTGCATCCCTGTGTGCGGTGTGTTGCTAGGGATAGGATACAAAAATGGAGGAGTCGTGATGTGGTTGGGGACAAGGGAACGTATTCGCTGCTTTGGAGACTATAAATACACGCTTCGATTCGTTCGAGACATTGACAACACAGGTAGGGTGTTCGTAGGAACGATTGCTTCGCGATCAGGGCTTGACACCATCGATTTCGGATGCCTTTACGAGGAGGAAGTGAGAAGGTGCACAGGAAATTGGGTCAGCTTCAAAGCAACGCCGTGTCAAAGCGACGTATCTATCTGGGCTCTGGTATACGGCTACTTACATTCTTGACAGCATTGTTTCCATTCTGGGTCTCGATAACGACAGCAGGATCCTCTTTGGAACCGTCTTTGGAGATCGTGGAACCTTTTTTAGTTTTCACTTCGGCTCCATCATCTTTGACGTCTTTCACCGTGCCTGAGGGGTGTTGTGAGCCCCATTTCCAAGACACTTCGTCACCCTTGGATAGATCATGTGGGTCGGATTTAGTCATTCTGGTCAAGGAAGTTGTTAGAGACCGGATTCGTGGGGCGGCAGATCGAAGAGGAAGTTGTAGTCGGGTAGAGCGCAAAAGCATTAAGGGTACACGCCAAAGTTCAAGTACGGAAACTTCTGTTCCTTATATGTGACCATCATATCAAGGGTGTCAGTTCACATGCTCAACCCTTCCGGACACCCAAGGTAGTTAAACAGTCCGTACGGCCTAGTTCACCATGAGACGTCATCTCTTCGCTTGTTTGTACTGTAACTCTTCGGATGAGGGCTTCACATGACACATCTCAAATCTGACAGGTGGGGCCCAGAACGAAGTTCTGCTTCCTACGTATGTTGGAGATGACAAACGACTGAGACACCGGGTCTTCTCATGACCTTTGACGGTGAAAGGATGGCAGAAGGGACCCTTGAAAAATCCGGTTTGCTTGGCTAAGATAAACAGGACGATGATGCAGATGATGCTGATCTTCCCGGAGTGAGGCACAACCGAGAATGTGGAGAATAAACAGTCCCGTCGAAAAATCAAAAAGGAAGAACAACAGGATAAAAGGAAATCCGAAGCCGGGTGGACCGACGATGTAAGATCCTGTGGAGATGCTACACTCACTCTATCAACGCACACAGAGAGAAAGCCTTGCCTAAACTGCGAGCTCAGAGAGTTTGCATGGTGGTGGATCAAACAATGCGATTCTGCGAAGAGTTGCGAGAAAGCGATCTACTATTGCAAACAATGTTTAGCACGATATGCAGGCGATAGGGAGAGTGTTGAAGGGAAGTGTCCGTTGCATGCGCGCTATGCTGCCAGTTGAAGAGGAAGAACAATATGTACAGTGCGAAAGCGATTGAATCCGGTTCGTGAAGATCACGCCCGGTTGTGCCCACGATAAGGATCCGAATCAGAGGTGGAGTAAGGGTTAGATTCGTAGGAAGCTTCTTTCCAGCCCGCCGGAGGAGCGGAGCTTTGGGTGAGAGGTGCATGGTCCCCCACTTCGCGGGTTTGAGTTGGAACGTATCCGCTCTTGTTGCTGTTGTGTGATCTGCCGAGGTTACCAAAGATGCGTCGTCGCTGGTTTCGTGGAGTGCTGTATCCCCAGCCATCGTTTCCTCCGGAGCGCACGTGAGTATGTTTCGATTCCAACTGGTGTTTGTACTTGGTCACGATCCCGATCAACCACATGAGGACAAGTACGAGGATACCAAACAAGATGGCGACTACAATGGCCGAAGAATCGGCCAACTTTTGACAAGCTTGGTTTCTTGTTCCCACGTAGTTTGAACCGAAGAGCGATTTGAGGTCTGAATCGTTCAGTTTGGAGTCGTTTTCACAAGACGTTACGAAAGAAGACTTGTTTTGGAAGTATTGCCAAATATCGATCGCCCCAAGGACCGTGAATGTGAGAAGGCCGATCCAGAGCATGTTGCTGTAGAAAGCAACCGCTCGACGAGAAGCAAAGATTGCGCCGATGAAACCAAATACGGACGCCAAGGCGATGAGGATCGTGATGCCGACTAATGCACCCCGAATCGCTTTCTCAAACGTGCTCAGTTGAGCAGCATAGTTAATCAGAGAAAAAAGTTGGACGTACGATAACAACGCCGCACCTGCCGTCGTCACCGGCGACAAGAGCAAAACGCCAAGCCGAACTGGTATGCAACAGCAGAATGTACGCATCTTGTCGAAGATGGTGCAAGTAGGTATGAGAGGTAGGTGTTGGTTAGAGTGAGGACGAGGATAAGGATGAAGATGGTGCTTGAAGCGGAGCCCGGACTTGTCAAGGGTCACCATTATATCGGATCGTCGAGCTCCACGTCCACCTCGAGCAGTAATCTATGCACACGCAGTAGTAGTGGACCACGGCCCACGGCCGGCTGTTCTTGGTAAGACACTCAAAACCGCAAGATGAGTAAGTGTTGCACGGAGCGTGCAGCATCGACCCAAACGACAAGGGAGGGGGGCAAGCATGGAAAGGGCACTGCCACCGTACGAAGCTGTGAGCCGATATGAGGCTACTGTGGAACAGGTTGAAAAAGCATAGGCTCTGGAAGGGGCACACGAGGCTTGACAGCACGCGCAGATGTCAAGTCAGGCGAATCAGGCGGAGGCGGATCTGCCGAGAGGACGTCTGTCTCGGCTTGACACATGAAGAGAAGGTGCTGGCTGTCAACAGTGGCAGTACGGATGGGGACCGACGCTGGGTGACAATACAGTTCCCCCAGTGACTTTTGGTCGGGATGAGGCTGTATCACGAGCCCCGTTCCCGTTAGCGATGACGCATGAAAGCCCGCAGAATATCATTGTTGCGTGGAATCAGGGTGACACTCTTCGCTGGAACAGACACAGCTTGTATGCACGGCCGCAAGGCAAGAGGAGCCAAGCTTAGCTGTGTGGGCTTTCGAGAGGGAGAGGCAAGTGAATCCTGCTAGCTTTGAGGTCGGGACTTCTTGGTTGGCCAGGCATGGTTCGTCGGTCAATTTCAAACCAACTCGAATCGTGTGAGGCACATGAATCTTTGCATCTAGGTTCTTGACCGAATGCATGAAGGCGGTGTTGGTGCCAACTTAGACTGGCCGACTTGATTTTACGCTTCCCTCTTTCTTCGGCTGCTTTACAGTACCTGTCATCGGAATTTCGCCGCCCACCTGCTTCAGCATCCAGCACGAAGGGAATAGCACAGCCCGGGGGAACCTCACTCGCACGAGAAACACCGCAGAATCCCGCGAGATCCAATTTTGATTGCGACATGACGAACGATGCAAAATGCTCCATGATGAAGAAGTGTGACAATAATGGGACAATACGAAAAGGTTGGAAGGAAGACATCCGAGGCCAAAGTACAAGCATACAGCAAGGCGAGTAAAGTGGCAGATGCAGCTCGCACCTGAAATGCTGGATGACGACTGGGTCCCAAACTCAATCGCTAACTGAATATTCCGTGATGAGACGAAGTAGCAGACGCTGCTATTGGAGGGCGAAAGAGGCTATCAATCAAGACTTCTTATTGGACGAGGAGGATGATCCGCCAAACGCCTTCTTGATGCCGTTCAGGAGAGGTCTCCGCTCTCCGTCTTGCTCTTCTTCTTCTCGTGTCTGATTTGTACCGGCCTGGTGCTGTTCGTCTTGTTGCTGCGAACGGCTAGATTCTTCTTGACGCGCTCTCTCCTCTGCACCTGGATCTTCCTGGATATCGGTACGTCGAATCACCCGCACTGCTTTGTCTTGACTCCCCACTTCTACGATGAATGGCTCGTTGTAAGCGTTTTGGTAGCTGCCGTTCGGTAGACTGCCATTGTTCATCATGGCAGCTCGATGCAAATCCTGATAGAGGGTGCCGTCGATTGAGGTGGCTATCGAGCTACTACTTTCCCTCCTCATCGGAGTCGTTGGCTCGTAGCTCCCTGACGCCTTTCGGGACGTACTGGCGAAGGAATGTGGCGAGCCAGGCCTTTTGATCGCCACCTTGTCCACAGCTCGAACATTGTGTCCTGGCAATCCGTACTTGTTATCGCGACGCGCATTGCCTTCGGGATCCATGATGCCGATGGTACCGTAACTGCTGCGCAAAGGAGCTTTCATGGGTCCACCGAACTTTCTTCGACGTTCAATGATTCCCCGAATCAGAGGTTGCCAATTCTGCCCAGTGCTTGTGGCGGGTTGACGATTACGTACCACTTTGATCTTGTTATGCACGTCCACGTAGATGTCGGTTTCGTCCACAATCTCTTCTCCGATCATCTCTTCAATTACATCCTCCAACGTGACGATGCCCATCGCACCGCGAGACTCGCCCGGATGATGAGAGACGAGAATCATGTGACTTCGTCCCTGTTGGAAGTAATTGAGGCAATCGAGAAGCGTCAGGTCGGGGCTAGCCTCGGGAAGTGGAGTCAGGTGGAAGCTGGCGACGGTGAGTGCATCTTCCGGATCGTACTGAATCAAATTCTTCACGAGCAGCATCCCGACAATGGCGTCACTCCTGCCGGGTTCGTGGATGGGCACACGAGAATACCCCGATTGAACGAGCTTTGCGACACCCTGCTCATCCAAAGTGGTGTCGCTCGACATGATGAAGACGTCCTCGATCGGGGTCATCACATCCTTCACCGTCTTATCGTTCAGTTCCAACACGGCCCGGATGATGGTGACTTCGTCTTCGTGAAGATGTTCGGTCCCGATCTGCTGGTGGAGGGAGACGAAAGTCTTGAGTTCAGCTTTGCGATAGGTGGTTCCGTGCTCCTCTCCCAGACACCAGTCAAGAAGCTTAGCAGTGGGCCAAGCGATGGGAGCGAGGATAAGCATGGTCATATGCACCATCGGGGCGCAAAAAGCGCCGATAGCCAGTCCGTACCGAGCACAGATACTCTGAGGCACGATCTCGCCGAATATCACAATCAACAGCGTCGAGGTCAAGACTGCGGCCAAGCCACCTCCAAAGTCGGATAGGAAAACAGGGAGAGTCTCGTTAACAATGACGTTGCCCAGCAGCAGAACAACGAGGACCCAGTGCCTTCCTTTCTCCAGCAGCCTCAGCACTTTGGTAGCGTGCTTTCGCTCCTGTTCCGTCCCGGACGATGCAAGCACCTGCAGATTGACCATGTCAAGACCCATCAGACCTAGTGTCAGACCAGCAAAGATACCACCGAGGATAACGAGTGCAGCGATGGTCATGATATCGAAGGCAAGTTTGAGCGGATTGTCCGCGACGGGATCATCGGTGTCATGGTGATGTCGAGACGAACTTGCATCATCGCGGCGTGCAGTCAGAAATTGCGAGGCTGGTGCAAAAGGTGCAGCAAGAACCGGGGCGATGAGATGCAACAAGGCTGTCATCCCGACGATGGCGAGCTTGATGAAAGGCTGAGCCCGATATTGTAGAGTTGCAGCAGAGCCCGCATTGCGCGAAGAAGGATTCGCTGCAGCAGCTCGAGCTGCAATCGACAAATGTGATCCGACCATATCCGTGATTTTTGCTGCAATGTCCCTTTCTAATGGGCAGTGAGAGCAGGGAAGGAGATAGCAACAGACAAGAAGCCGAGGAGCGCAGCCTTCCAGGGTTTGCTGAAGTTGAGGCCAGATTCGAGGTCCGAGCGTCACTGTAGCCCTTTTGAACCGAGTACGCAAAGAAGTCCTCGCCGCTTCGATCAAAAGGCCTTTCCGATCTGGGATTCCCACACAGCAGCGGGAAGCGAGGGCGGAAGTTGATGAAGGTAGGAAGAAGGAAATGGGAAGTGGTGGATCAAAGATATCACTGGTCGGATTGCGACCGATGATGTGAGAGACCTTTTTAGGTTGGAAGAAAGGGACTGCGCTCAAATTCCGTACGCTTGAGAAACTAAGTATCAGCTCCTCCTCTTTCCGTTCCAAAAGAGAACCCACCAAGGGAAAGTCTCAAAAAGTGTAAGAAATCAAAAATACAAATTGTGAAACAAATCAGACCCGAAAGCAGAAATTAAAACCTGGTCAAACCCTTGGTTTATGACATGCAACTCTGCCGTCCTTTTGCCTTTCTCGACACCTGAGGTGTTTAAGTCTGGGTCACACTGTATGTGATGTCGTGAGCGTACAGGAGCACCAATAGAACATGGCACACCCTGACTTCTACCGAAGGTGGCCGCAAGGGCGAAAAGTTTATTTGCGTGGAATCCTGTCGGCCTTCTTTCGTAACATTCGCTGAACCCGCCTTCTCCTCGGCTACGGTGATGCAGAACTCCCTCAAATCATCGTCTGTGATGACGCCGTCTGCCTCTGACCTAGACTCGTGAATTGGGACAGAAAACTTGACTTGACGTGACTGGAGCGAGAAGCTGACGTCCGAATGGATCACCCTATGACCGGTCAAATGTGCATGTATGTGTCCGTGCCCTTGCTTTTTGGAACCCAATTCGATTTCGAGTTCCGAGCATCATCGAGCATGCATGAAATGGCAGCTCTGATACTCACCGCGCGGACACTTTACTTGAGCAAGGAAACGTGGCCATGTAAACGAGCAACAGGCTGATCAAAACGACTTTCTTCAACTTGCAACTCACAAAAAAGGCGAAAATTTCACGGCGAGGGCGTCGAAGAAGCTTTCAGGCTGTTCGATTGTTTGTTTGTTGTCAAAGTCTGGCTTCATCTTCCGCTATCTTTCATGTCAGACGAGCAACAGGCTTCCACGCCCAGGGACGGAACTTGTCTCGCAACCGAAGAAGCTGATTTCGATCTGGCACACACTCTGAGAAGTCCGCACACAGCAGGCTTTTAACACTTTTTCATTAAAAGGCCAAATTGTTGCCATGATGAGAATGCAGTTCCAATGCAGGAAAGTCTATGATCGATGTGGGAATGTGATGCAAAGAAACCGAACAATGAGAGGGGCAGAACGAAGTGATTTAGTATACAAGTAGCGAAACTTCTGCGGCGATACGGAGAGGAAGGAGGAGCAGTTGGAAGCTCCGATAAGCAAACTCATGTCTATGGATGCAAGTCTGAAGGAAAACATTTCCCTGTAGCGGGGGAAAAGCAGATAACAAGGTAGATGGAAGAGCCGGCTGAATTGGCCGGACAAGAAAAAAGAGAACAGCAACGCAATTCTCAACTGTCATCGCAGCGTGGGGCAAGAGAGCCATGAGGCAGGTGATGATGCTTCGAAGATGCCTTTGAAAGATTCGTACGCCCTCACAAAGAGAGAGGCGTTTGAGGAGTGCTTCGAGCATCGTAGAATACTGTCTGACCAGATTGCGTAGAGACGCCTGAGTTGGCATGCACCGGGCCAGGTCGAGAAGGTGCCAATCCTGTTGCCGCGGCAACACCAGCTCCAGCTCCAGCACCAGCTCCAGCACCAGCACCAGCACCAGCACCAGCTCCGTACGATGCACCTTGATGTTCGACTGAATGACCTGAGACGATCGGCGCGTCGGTGGAGTCGTTCACCGTCTCCGTGCGTGCAGTCGAAGGGATTGGGCTTGCTGATTCTCGGCGCGGCGGTATGGTCGGCAGTTGATGGGTGTTGCCGTACGTTTGACCAGTGTGAGGTGCACTGTCGGATGAACCGGTGGAGATTGGTTCGGATCCTGAACCAAGTCCGCTGGGTCTAGTCGCTTCGTGTTGCGGGCTTACCTCTGCTGCGGCGGCGCCTGTGCCAACTGCACCAAAGTTGTAGGCTGGCTTCTCGGTCATTTCCGAATCACCGATGCGAGTAGCATTCCACTGTCGTTTCCTAATGAAGGGAGAGAGCAAGTCCCAGACGGTCAAAAAGAAGAGAAAGATGATGGGGAAGCCCGTGACAACGATCAGAGCAAATCCCAACACCACTCGAGGGATCGTCTGGATGTTGGCCAGAGGGGTCAAGGCGATGCAAAGACCCCACGAAATCACCCGGAAGATCAACAAGAAGATCATGACAAAGTCGCTCGTCTTATCTCGCCCTGGTCTACAGATGCACAGCACCAGGAAGAAGAGCAAGTCGGTCGCCGCTAAGCCAATCGACTGACGCAAAGCGTGCCCTTGGCCTTGAGCAAAGCTGATGAAGCAGGCTCGGATGAAAAAGACGAGCAAGAAGACCAGCCCAAACCAGTAATACTTGTGGTTGAACGGATGAGCAATGGCACCCCACTTCCGTGCAACAGGGCTAGCGTTGGCCGCGGGTTTGTCTCCGTAGAAGAGCGAATCTCTGTTTCCATGACGAACAGCTTTGAGGACGGGCAAGTAGAGAGCGACCACGCCAAGCAGGTAGACCACCAAGATGATGGCCGCTAGGAAATCTGGCACCCAGGAATCACCCCGCAGCCACTGCCAGAAAGCGAAGACCAGAAAGACTTGGAAGGTGGCCATGAGGAAGCGGCCGAACATGGGTCTGCAGAACATGCCCAAGAACCAGGTGCTGGTAAGTCGAGAGGACCATACCGAAGCTCGTCCCTGGCGTCGAGACGTGATGAGCCTGACCACACCCGCCAGGGCGTAGACCACGACACACAAGGCCAGGAGGATGGCAAACAGCATGGCCAGGCTTACGAGCACCGTCAAAAAAGCGCTAGCAGGTGAGATGTTATTGAGCTCGGCAAAGTAGCCGATCCCTTGAGGAGGCGGGGTGCTGCTCGAGATGACTGGAAGGTAGTTGCTGTTGGTGTTCTGCGCGATCTGTCCACCGGGGCCAGTGTAGGGAGCGTAGACCTGTCGTCTACCAAGGGAGTTGAGTTGGAAGCTGATCGGACGCAACACCGCTTCGGTTCTTCCGCTGGCCGCGAGATCTTGAGGCAGCTTGGCAAGAGAGAGGCTACCGCCTGCTGCCGTCGATGTCCCCGTGCTCGTGAAAGGGTTGAACTGCTTGGCCGACTCTGCCTGCAATAGGCTGCCGAAAGTTCCATCGCGTGCCCCGCCTGTGGCCTCTCGGGTCGATAGAATCGAACTCTGAACCGCAGGAATGTCGATCAGACCAATTGACCAGGCGAAGTTCCTAGCAAATTCCAGGAACACTTTAGGGTAATTAAGACTCAAGAGAGCCGTCATAGCGATGTGTTGGATGGTGGTGAAGACGTCCACGATCCTCCACTGCGCAGCGCCAAGGCTGGAAGCCAATGAAGTATGAATAAGTGAGCTGACTACCGCCAAGAGGAAGACTCCAACGACGGCCCATTTAGCTGCCGGCTGATATGTGGTCTTGCCGTTGGACAACGTGGCCTGGACGCAGCCGACTACTGTGTTGTTGGGATCTGTCAGCTCGACCGTTGCAACAGCCTCCAGGTTGGGCACGGTATACGCGATGGTTGGAATCTTAGCAACAAATTCTTCGGGAACGGCGAAGACACCAGCACCTTGGAACTGATAGTCAGGCAGTGGGCACAGAACCGGGATTGTGTCGCAAAGATCAATGGTGAGGGCGAAGAGACCAAGGCCATATGCGTTGACGTTGACTCGCACTGTGACTTCCAAGCCTTGCTGGACGGAAGCTGCCGAGATGTCGAATTCGAGCGTGCGGTTCTCCCGATAGAACTTAAAATCTAGAGCTGAGATCAGTATGGCTTCGGGTGGGCTGCAGTAGACAGCTGACGAGGTGTAAAGCATTTCGGTTCCTCCGAGCCCACCGCTTGCCGCTGTCGAAGGAGCAGCCCAGAGAAGCATTGCAGCAGCTGCCGTGGCCACCGTGGTGGTGAGCATGCTCCGGCTGCAATGGAGACCACATCGGCTTGAGCGTTGACTGAGCCCGCCCGGCCACATTGTGAAGAGGTCGAGAGGATCGGATCAGGAGAATTCGTAGGGCTGGACTAGGATCAAATTATCGATGTGATATGTATTGCCGTTCACAGTTCTTTGACCGTCACTGATGATCGATGAGCAGATGGTCTTAGGAAGAGGCCTGATGAGAACTAAGTCTGAGGTGTTCGGTGGTTCAAGGTGGTATCCTGCTGGGCCCGGGAACTCGTTGGGGGAAGGCAGGTCACCAGACGGAAACGTAGGAGTCCAAGAGAAGCTGGTCGATTGGTAACCAGGAAGAAAACTCGACGTAATCGAATCGGAACGGTAGGTGGTGGAGAGCGAGCTTAGCAACGAAGGGAATCAAGCTCCTGGGCGAGCGAAGTACCAATCCTGTGCTTTGGAGGTGAAGTGGAAGGGGAGGAGACTGACAATGCGATCGCGGTGAAGGCGGTCTTTCTTGGTGAGAGGAACTTCAGTTAGAGGCAAGTTGGCTAGATTGGCGGACGTAAGGGCACATAGTTGGAAGCTTTCGGCTGGGCTGCCTTGGGACCAGCAGGCATGGCACACGGAAAGAAAGACACACATCCATGCACACAAGCGATGCACCAAAACCCGCCCATTCTCCTTTTTCTTCCAAACAATAAGCAAAAGAATCAGCGCCATTCAGCACGAATCAGCGCCGTTCTGCACCGTTAAGATTCGGCTCATCCAAAGCAAATCAGTATTCAAAGATTCGGGCTGATGCTCCCAGTGGCCTCTGACAAGGCGATCCAGACTCCCTTTGTTGTAAGCGCGAAGGGTCTGGTTTTAGACACAGCTAGGAGTCAAATGTGCAGGGCCAAAATCGAAGGAGCGCTTCCGAAGAAGCTCGATGACCTCAACGTATATCAGCACCGTAAGCAGGCGAATTTCCATAAAAGTATGGGAGCGAATCGAATTTTTAGATCTCCGTCTGGCTTCCTAAAACCTTTTTTTGTTATTCTCCGAGATGGAAATCGTTTGTGACTACTCGCCGTTCTTTGCATGATCCTATCTCCCTTTTTCTTCTTTAGCCGCTTACATTGAAACGATGAAGCTGCAGTCATAAGGACAAGAACTATCAGCTGTTGACAAGTTGGAGGCGTTGAAAGTGTGCGTCTCGACCTGCCGACCGAACCTTCTTGACCCCTGGGGAATGGGCAAGAAGTTTCGGCCAGTGCGGCACATGGTCGCCGAGCGAATAACAAAATTGAACCCTTGGCTGACTTTGTGATTTCGTGATGATTCTGCCAGAGGAGAAGTCGTTCGGCAAGAAGTCGGAGCGTCGATGATGCAACTTTACCGCCCGCCATTTTTGCTTGGCGCGGTGTCTGAGAAGAGAGAAATATTCGGAAATGCAGTCTAACATTCAAGCCCACGAGATCTCGCACGGAAAGAGGATCGCGAGACGATCTCAACGAACGGATCTTTCGGTTGCAGATGGTGATCCAACCGCTTCGGATTTTCCCTGTTCTGAGCTGTTCTTGTTGCCAACCTTCCTATCTTCCGGTCACATTGATACATCCATCTGTCCTTCCAGCAAAAGACGCAGCAGAATAGATTCCGATCAAGATGGCGATGCGAGCTTCTCGAACGTTGCTGAACGAGGCCAAGAACTACGCCTCTCCTCACAGCTTCACCTATGTCGAGGGCAAGACTCCATTCTGGCGCAAGTTCCGCGAGATGTTCTCTGCCAATCCCGGAATCTCATCGGGTATTCCCCTCGTCGAAGAGAACCGATGGCCTCAGCCCGCTTCACGACCCGAGAAGCCAGCGACACCTCCCAGCGCTGCTTCCGACCCAGCGGGTAACCTCTACCACAGTCGGGACTTCCGACGAAAGTATCCCAAGCTCGAGATGATCACGCAGAAGGATCTTACCACTTTGCTGCTTGCTTCTCCCAACGAGGATGGCACTCGAACGTAAGTAGACTCGTGATACCATGCTTCAGGTATATAACAAAGTGATACGCTTCAAGGTGAACGATGTACTGACGACCTTTGTTTACGCCTTTTGCCTGGTAGTCTGCAATCTCCTGAAGATTCTTCCAACACGACTGCTCTCACTCGACCAGCTGATCTGGAGTCTCCTACCGCCTTCACGGACGTCCTTGCTCAGGTTCACAAGTCTTCGGACTCTACCGCTCCTGCCTACTACTCGAGCAGCAACCTCCCTCCCCGTCCGCCGTTCAAGAGCCCGCACCACATCCTGAAGCTGCAGAAGGGTGCTGTTCCGCACGACCCGCACGCTTACTACCCTGCCGAGAATTACGCATAGTTACGGCCTGTGTATCATCAAAGAAGGACCATCTGCAATTGAATCGTCTATCAGCCTGAAAATGAAGAGACAACAGCAACTCAATCTGAACAACAGTGAAAGCCCGTCGTGCAAGGGCCCGACTCGTTGAGATTATTTCGTCAACATGACCAAGCCCAAACAAGACGAGGCAGCGACTACTGAGATTCAGCTGACATCAACTCTTGGCCACAAGTCAAGTTAATTTGTGTGGAGTCAAGAGTCGCGGGCGCGTTTCATGTCAGGAAGGCCTTGCGTTTTTGGGTGGAAGTCCATGTGAACAAGATGAAGGGAGTGAACACTTGGTTCCATCGCGTTGAACTTGTAGGAGGGTGTAAAGATGAATCGATTGATTGCAGATTGACCAGCTTTGGTTTGAAGCTTCTTTCCGCGAGTCTTCTTCAACTCATTCTCACGGTAAGGAGGACGGCGCTTCCGGCAGCCCTCAGCGAGCAAAAGTTCACCTTCACCTCATTCAACGCACGGACAGGTTGTCAGAACCCTCATCACCAATCGAACGGAACCCGAGAATGGCTGATGTATTCCGATCGACGCGCTAACCTGATTTTCCTCGAGCTCGATCTTCTACGCTGACTGTCTCTTGCTCTCTCGTTTCCACAATCACACAGCTCAGCCTCCTTCACAACCTCACAACCTCGATGGCCTTCTGCACTTGCCCTTTGCTCCTTGCCTTTCGTCACAGTATTCGGGCTTCCACCACTTCTAACGACATCCTCGCTCGCCTCGAGACTCTCTTCAGCTTTTCATCAAAACGCTCGCCCTCATTTCGCAACCAGAACCCTTGATGAAAAGGTTGCCTACATCACCATGCCGAAGTTTGGACGACAACGAATTTGGATTGCGAGCGAGAACAATGCCGAGCATGCCGAAGAACTCGTCCTCCACAATCAGGGGTACGATCAGCCCGACACATGCGTAGCGGTACTAGGGATCAAGAATCAAGGCTTTGATCTGCATATAGCCAAGGAAGGCTATCCGTTTGGGTTCTACCTGCACGTCATACGAGGCGGTGGGGACCAGAACGGCGAAGAGGATGTCTTCGACATCCAACCCGATCCACTCTTCAATTATCTCCGTCGACGACCCCACTTGTTCCACCACCCCAATGTTGGCACCGTGCTACCTCATTGGAACTTCAGCGGGACTGATTGGAAGTTTGGCTCGATGGAGAACCTTTTCGTCTTCATCGTTCCCAAGGCAGAAAACGGGGCGATTGATGGACGGGGCCGAAATATCATCTTCAAGCTGCAAGCGGTCCTCCTCGAAGAGTATCTTGCCCTCTCGCTTCATCCCAACGGGCCCGAGTTGATCGAGCTCACGATGACCGAGACCCCCGATCCCATCGTCAGCGCAACGGGTAAACCCACTGACAGGATCACTATCGGAAGCGCTCCTTGGCAGCAACGTGCCCACGTTCAACTTATCCAAACTGGAGACATTAGTACTGCGGGACATGGTAGGTCGGCCAAGTCAGAGGAAGAGGACATGGCTGGAACTCAAGTCCAGTCTACGAGCGACCCGCATCCTTCTGCCGAGGCGACCGTTTCGGCTCCCTCACAGCCGAGGCCCACCAGCAACGTCTCAGCTTCGACACCCTCAAGTTCTTCCCTTTACGACCCTTTATCTTTCGCTCGACAAGCACCTGAAGGACGTCGCTTCCAACGATCACCAAGCGCTGTAGCTCGCTCTCGAAGAAACCGATTGAGCAAACTTGATTCCAGCAGGGACAAACGCAAACGTTCCATTGATGGTTGGGATGACGATTCAGACTGGATCGATGCGGAAGACGGTCAGCAGCTCACGGCAGGTCAGAGTCATCGCCAAGGCGAAGGAACGGATCAGAAGGGGAGATCGCCAGCCAGCAGTAAGCCGGCATCGGACGATGAGTCGATTGACGATGAGGACATTCCGATCTCAGCCCTCGTCGTCACCAAGCGCCGAGCACTGGAGATCAGGCGTCCCAAACCAAGTATCGATTCCGATTCTGATAACGAAGAGGACCACGACAATGCGGACTGGGAGGATAGCGTCGATTCTACACGCTTCACGGCTGGGGGCAAGAACACACAGCCCACGTTGACACGACGCAGGTCTAGGCGCCTACTGATGCAGAAGATGTCCGAACTCGAATTCCTTGAGGTACCCACCTCCGATGACCCTTTCCTTCATGCCCCGAAGTGGATTCTGGAGATGAATGAACGGCCATTCGCTATTCCACCGGTCCCAATAGACCGCCGGGAACGCCCGGTGAAAGAAGATCCGATGTCGTTATGGGATGAAAGGGAAGCTGAGAGGGACAGGGAAAGAGAGGAAGCCGTCCGAGGAGCCCAGGAGCGAGGCCTCATCTGTCGAACGGCCAAAGACCTGCCAACATTCATCAGATTGTTTGCCGGCATCACCGACGAAGACCTTGACGGCAGGGAGTTGAAGCTCTTTCCTCCATCACGAGTCTCTATTTCTGGCGGCATCAGCGAGAAAAGTAAGCAATCGGAGGCTTCGTCGATCAGCAGTAACGCTCTTACCGGTCCTATACCTGGTCGATCGCTTGCAACTTCCGTCGAAGCGTTCGGGATGCGCAAACCTCGTCGAAAAGCATTGCGCAGGAAGTGGGATCTTCGAGATTATAGCGAGTTTCGCTTTCCCAGTAATCCTGAATTAGATGCTGCTTGGAAGAGAGCCGAAGCAAGAAGGATCTACATCGAGACCAACTCTCGGAAGAGAAGATGAAGATGGTGTGGTACCAGGACCCAAGATTTTTGGATGCAGTCTTCACCGCTTCGTCAAGTTCACAAGCACGGACTCTGTTTCAATTCTGATGAGAATTTTGCAATTCGATGTGTACTTTGCATTGCACATCGGCAGCTACACGTGTGCATGATGATTGACAGGAGGAGAGTATGATTGTAGCAGGAGCAAATGCAATGTCAGGACAGGACAAGAGAGGAATCTCAGTTTGTTTGATCAGCGACCGTTGCCAGTGGAAGGAGCGAGAAGGAGAACTTTGACGAGGAGAGCGAATGTCGTCGCTCAGGGGACGGGAATAGTGCTGGGGCAGGATCGGGGCCATTTTGTATAGAAGCCTCAGGCGATGGAATCGGTTGTCCTGAGGATGGAGTCATGTCCGCCGCAGCCTTTCGACCAGCGTTCCCTTTAACCTTGATACTGGGGACTCGTAGCATTCGTCTGAGGGTGCGTTTGCGCGAACGGCGTTCCAACGCCAATTTGTGCACCTGAAGGAAAGAAAGGTGCGAGTCTCTGTTGAGGTTGGTGGCAAAGGATGCAGGCTTGCTAGCGACAGATAGCAACCTGGGTCTTCCATCGCCTTCGGTGACTGTGGGTGCCTCTCCGTGTACTGAGATCAAGCTTTGGTTCGATTTGCCTTGTTGGGGCTCTAGCTCTCTGAACGCCTCGCCTTCACCGTGCGATCCCGGGCAGTGCATTTCTCTAGACAGGTACTCCAATACGATCGTTTCTGCGATGGCGCTGTTCGCGGAGTAGACACTCCTTGCATCCTCTCTGTCATTGTCTGCTGCGTCCAGTCCAGACGGCGTTATGGCAAGAGTATCTTGGGGCTTGTCTAGTGGCTCAGCCGACGAAAGCTGGGGCACGGCTTTCCTCCTCAAGGGCGCCTTGTACAACATTGTGGAGTCGGATTTGGTTCGGGCGCGAGCCAGGACCAGATGCGTTGGATGCTCATTTTTGGCACGTTCACCGTCTGGAGCCATGTGGGGAAACCCCAAGTGCTCCGAAACGCGAAAGGGTGCTAGCACTGGGGATGGGGAGCCTGACTGAACGTCGGATGGGATGAAGGATCGTGGCGTCTCTTGAACCCGCCCGCTAGCAAGTGGATGAAGCGGAGACCATTTCGTTGAGACACCGCCCCATGTCGAGCGCGTATGAGGTCGACTAGCCCTCATTGTTGGGTCACCTAGCTCGGCTGCTGAGGAAGACGAGGGGGGCGTAGTCAGGGTCGGGCTAAAATGGACTGGCGTGGGAATGGTGAGGCCTGGCTCAGTTCGAGCCGCGACAGAGTTCTGCCCCTCCTTTGATCTCGAGAGCAGGCCGTGGGCATCTTCGTCAGCCATGTCGGCGGGTATTTCTTCATCGCGAAGGTCTCGCGTCGGACCCGACCATTGGAAAAGGAGGCGAACCATGATGGGCAGGCATGTGGCGAATGCGGAAAAGTAGTAGGCGAAGACGAGAATCAACTGTCTCACGCTCGGAGAACAGGGAGAAACCACTGACAGAAAGGCAAGAAGACGGCATAGGAAAGAGAAGATGCATCTGACGGCATCCAACGGGGAAATGGAAGGATCGAGTCAGTAAGATGCAGCGAACGAATCTTTGTGGTCGCCATGCGTCTTCACCTCTTTATATCCCGTAACTTACAGAGCTGTTGCAAGCGGACTCGAGTAGTTTCGTCTGGAGACTCTCTGCGCGAGCACTTGGATCAAGGAAGCCACAGCAGGAGTTAAGCTGCAGGCCAAGGCGAAGAGCAACGAGGTTTTCTGCTGCTCCGATCCTTCGATCGAAAGAGAAGGATTCAAGTGATCCGTTGTTGTCAATGAAATCCAAATTGTCCAACCGACGGATTCAACAATGATGGCAACCCCAGAAGCCAGCACGAAGATGGCATCTGAGGAACGGATCCTATCGCATGTGCCTTTAGCTAGACCCCGACGTCCCGCTAAGATTGTTCGAAGGTTCCCGAAGGTAGGCTGTTTGTGCCTCAAGACGTCGGGAGATGTTCGAGAGTGTAATGCTACGGCCAAGGATGTTGAACCCAGCAAAGCTACCAAGGCTAGAAGCGCTCTGTCGACGATGACCAGAGACTCCATTTCCAAGAGGCTTGTAGCAGCAAGGCAACAGGCCAACGATAGGCAGCTGAAAGCTGTGAGCGTCCAGACCAGAAGCTGCCAAGCCCCTAGGTATTTGAAGATTGACGGGAAAGAAGTTGCCTTTCTCGAAGTAACGAAACGAGCCAGAAGTAGTATCGAAAGAAGCACGACGTTAGCCACAGCAAAACCAGCGAGGACGCAAACGCTGGTCTGATAGATGGTGATGGGTGGAAGGCTTTTTCGAGTCGGCATCATGTACCTGCTGCGGTTTGTTCAGCGTGATGGTGGTGACAAAACACCAAGGATCCGGCGATCCGTTCCTATCGCCATCTTCTTGTAAGCGGGTGCCTTGATTTCTGTCAGGGAGATCTCGTTCGCTTGCTCCAAGGCCTTCGTGATTCTTCCTGAGGTCGAAACATCGCTGCTGCGCAGTCCGTTTTCCTCCGGCCTGGCTAAAATCACCAAGCTTGCTCTTCCTCGTTTTAGGCGCTGTTGAGTTTGCTCGAGAGCTGAAGCAAAGAAAGAGTATGTTCTTCTCGCTAGAGCTCTTCGAGATGATTCTGCGGGATTGAGGTAAGCTCCAAGTGCCAAGCGTTCTCTAACTGTGAAAGCAGCGTAGACGCCGTCATCGAACGGAGCTACATCTTCTCCGAGAACAAGCGTCTCCGTCTTGCGACCGAGACCAGGCAGCAGATCGCAGTGGTTCCTGTACTTGTCGGCAGACTCAAGGCCATTCCAAGAATTGCAAGCCGTCCGCCCAGTCTAGAGCTCCAACAACACCATCGTCTAATGGACGGCGTCATGTTGAGGGCGGCATTGACGGCGTGGTTTGTACTATATGTTGCTTTCGACGAGAGGGGCTGAAAGAGGTGCAACGTAGGCCATTCGGCCGATTGCGCGGGAGATCGCACCCTTTGTCGGATCTCCCTAACCGCCGGCCGCATTAACGCCGCTGCCGATGTGGTCCTTGCTTGCTTCCGTCTAAGAAAGTCCGCGCAATGGAAAGCTCCTCCAGCCTTGACTCCCTCGATTTAATGAAGCTTCACTGAGCATAATACAGAGGAACACGGTTGCCGAGCAAGTCGACTCGAACCTAGATCAAGTTGCTGCTGGGAAAGCAGATGGAATGTCGAAACGGGGTTCTTGTCAATGGTCTCGTCAACGACGGCTCTTTGAACCCAGCCAAAGATGAGACAATGGACGGCGTGGCAAAAAGCATGCACAGAGCATTCGGAGGTAAACCGACAATGTGGTCCGCCTCGGTTCGGAGAATGAATTTCTGACAGTTCTCGACGTGACGAAGGAAAGTAGGCATGTGGTGTTCTCGCTGTTTCCGATCTTAAGCCCATTCACTCTGAAGCATCACCTTGACATTCACATCGCTGCTGGCCGAAACCTTGCTCCTGCATTCGAAGACATACAGGAAAGTGCAGGCTCCGTCTGCATTCTGCCGGCGGAGACTCACTCTAAACTCTCCGTGTCGGATCTTCCACCGCTATTCTAAAGCTTCGTGGATTTTTGAAGACGGAGCTTCCGTTCTATTCTTGTAACTTATACCCAGTCCATAGATCACGGATCCCAAAAAAAGGTGTTCGTAGTGAGCTGCCATTCTGTTTACAAGTGCTAGAGGCAATTCCTGCATTCCTATGTAGAATGAGGCTTCACAGTGACGATGACAACATGAATGTTCCCATCCTCCCTACCCTTACTGTCAGAACAGCAGGTGTGATGGATAGTGAGAGGAGTCTACGTTCGAGACAATGAATTGGCATTAGAAGTGTAAGAACGACTCAACAAGAAGGAGAACCCCCGAACAGCCTCCGAAGCCCGACCACTTCTCCCAGAACAACTTCACTTGAGCCCTGCTGAAGCTATTCTTCGTCATCATCAACACCATCACGGATCGGTTGGGCCCAGCTTAACCTTAGTTGCTCCAGCATACCCAGGGCCTTCCGACGGTCGGCGGTGTGTAGCCGATTAGAACGCTATACGCTCGTCTCCGGGCCGTCGGATCCTGGCCAAGTCGACTTCCGAGCTTATCGCAACCCAAATGTGGCGCATACACCTCGCTCTCACCCTGTTCTTCCTCCTGACAACGCCATCGTTCGCTTCTCCAGCTCCAGCTTCTTTCGCACACGACAAAAGGTCGACCTCCGCTATCGACAAAGCGAAAGCCAAGCCCCACGAGAGGTGCCAAGGTGCCAAGATGTTCTACACACCTCTGATCATGACGGAAAGGAAGCAGGTGTGGGAACTGGGCGTTTGCGATTCGTCTTGCCTACCGATACTCAATTTCACCATGTCGGGTCGGCACGTCGCAAATCCTTCCACCACCATCAAGGCACTGAGACAGGGAAAGCGAAGGTTGGAGACCGAAGGTCGAGGAAGCCAGGCACACAATTGGCTCTGGTATTGCGACGAAACGGTCACCTTGCCAGAAGACGACTTGGACCCAGAGGAGTACAAGGACAAGTTCCCCTTCAACGCTAGAACGTGTTTCACCAAACTAGGTGCTGACCATGGCCGCACAGCCCAGGCCGAATTCGAGAAGGCTTGCGTCAAAGCTCAAGGAACTTTCACCAATCCTGAGTACAAGACTTGGCTTCCCGGCGCCCCGAAAGCCCCCGGCCGTTTTACTTAGCGTTGACATCATCTGTCACAGCACCCCATCGCCGGACGGCTCTTCTGGTCTTACTGTGATCTCGTCCATTCCCTTTCCACATCCCGCATCAGTTTCCTCTGTTTCGTCCTCTCCATCGCGTGTCTCAGCAGCATCAGCATAGCATCGTCTCTTTCCGTCTGCATCGAAATCTTCTGCAACCTAGTCGCACGGCCTCATCCTGTAAAGTAACAATGAATAGCATTCTCGAAACAAATACAAAGCCCATACAGTACAAAGTCTTTTGAGGGACTTGTGTGGAATGGAGGGACAAGATGGAAATTACAGTGTGCAAGGGACAACGACGACTCCGAATCATCGTGGACCGTATCCTGAGCTTTTGACGTTGGCGTACTGACCACCGAGCCCAGCGCTACTTGAGACGGCTCTGGTTGGAATTCCTGATGGTCGCGATGTTCCTGTTCCTCTCCCCGCAACACCTGTCCCTGATCCCAGTGTCGAGGCAGATCGTCCTCTTGCACCACCGGCCGATCCTCTGGTCGTCGCTGAGCCACGAGTCGAGGCGGTTGCACCACGACCAAATGCAGATGCTGTGGAAGCACCTCTCGCTGAACCTCTCGCGGACCCAGATACGGTTCGGCCACCCCTTCCTCTTCCACCCCCTGCTGCTCTTCTCGCCTCCTCCAACCTTTCCCTTTCTTCTTCTGCCAGCCTCCTAGCTTCTTCTTCTTGGGCTGCGCGTCTTGAAGCAGCTTCCCTCTCTCTTGCCTCTGCCTGCAGTCTTTGTGTTTCTCTTTCGGCCAGCGCCACCGAAAGTTGATGCGCTTCAGCGTCTTCCGTCGTACCCTTCCAGTCGGCATCCTGTAAAAGTTGTTGTGTTTTCTCCGTCTGTCTGAGCAAGGCGATATAGATGTTGAGTAAATCGTCGGTTTCTTGCACCCTCCTTGCAAAAGCGTTGATCTGTCCGGCGCTGCCCCTCAGCATTCGCTCGTAGGCTTCAAACACCTCGTTCATCCTACGAAGCTCTGCCAGCTGCCGCGCTATCTGCTCTTGACTCTCTCTGGATTCGCTCGGGGTAGGTCCGCCGGTAGACTGCCTGGCTGAGGAGCGTTTACCTGATAGCGCCTCGCGAATGTACTCTTCGCTTTCCAGATCGGCATCCACTATGGAGCTCGCCATCATTGACGATGAGACAATGTCGGAAGCCTCAGGTAGTCCACCAGCGTTGATCGTGACATCGTCCTCGTCCTCCTCTTCGTCGTGCTTCTTTTTGGCGATCAAGTTGGTCGGTACGCCTGGTTTAGCAAAGAGCGAAAATCTCGGTCTTCCTCCTCCTGCTCCAGCTCCACCTTTTCGTGCTACAGGCGGCCTGTTCTCGTCGTTTCGATCCAGTCCAGCAAGGAGACGCATCTTGCTCATAGCTTTGGCAGAGTTGGCCGAATCGAGGACAGGCGCCGATCCCCACGATGGACGGGATTTCATGGGGCGCTTCACCTTGGCTGAAGCAGATGTGTTGGAGGAGGTGCTCCGGAAAGGTTGCGTGAGCGGCGAGTCAGATATGTTGAGATCTTCCAGGGAGGTGTGCATCATGCCATCAGAGAGATTCTCGTCCATTAACCAGGAGGCGTCTCCGGCGCTGGGTTTCGGTGTCGTTGGAAGGGCCGGCATCGTCGGTTCTAGGATCGCAAGATGAGCCGCAACGCTCCTCTTCTTAATGTTTGGACGTTGAAAGGAGCCGACACTCCTGTGTGCAAAGGTAGTGTAAGATGGGTGAGTAGGTAGCAGAGGCAACGAACGTCCTGTGCGACATTAAGTCCAGAGTTGTGTAGATCGTCGTCGTGTGCAGAAAATCTCAAAGTGTTGTTCTTGAACGCGCGCGGAGATGGACCATCAGAAGCAAGCTAGCAAGCTCAAAAAGTTCAATCAACTCGGTGTCGAGCTCAACATGGACGCGACACGCGAACTTGAGCTTTCATCACGGATAATTTAACAACCAACGTATCTCGCGCGAGAAGCACTTTCAGGCTCCAGCCTAGCCTTGCGTGTGGAGGCCTCGGGAGACGGACAAGGTTCACCGACCAAGGCTGTGATACCATGACATGCACCATATCCTCGACCGACTCATACAATGCTTGGGGAAGCTACAAACTTGGCAAGAAGGATGAATCGGTAGTCATGGTATTTGATGTGGTATTCATCGTTGCGATCAAGCTAGGTCTCTATCTGACAGCTCGAGCGACGCTTCCCTTCTTGTTCGGGCAGGCGAGATACGCTTCACTCGATGCACCTACTGGGAAAACAGCAACAAGCTTGCCTACGCCAGCGACTTCTTCGTTACCAACATCCAGCTCTTCCCGCAGTCTCTATTCCGACTCTATCCACGACGAAGATGGCTTGGATGCGACAGACAGCTCACCTTTCCTGTCGACCGCCAAAGGGTCATCGACACCCTCGCTAACACAGTTCAAAGCTTCCTTACTAGCTCCGGTCCGTATACGAAACTCTTCGGGAGCACTGGACCTCGCTTCTGTATCCGCACTACTCTTTTCGCTCGCTTTCGAGGAATCAGCTTCGCTGTTCGTCTGCGTCCTACTCGAAGCGGCGGGTTTCGGCTCGGGATACGGCACTACACTTCGTCAAGTATGGAGGTTCTCGCTTCTCTTCGTCATCGGTCTGGCGGTGATCTTCATCCCTCTCGGCGTATGCCTGCTCTTCACGTATAGAAGCAACTCAAGAACCCCCCTCCCAAGGAGAATAGCCTACCTGTGCATTCCTTTCCTTCCTTGGCTGGTCCTTTTCTTCAAAGTGCCTCTACCAGCGGCGCTCCAAAGCAAAGCAGGGATCTTGGATGGATTGCTTGCTCGAACCGCCGTCATCGGGGTCACTTTCATCGCTGTACTTTCCGGGTCAGCTGCCCTGCAAGCGGCTTGGGAAGCTGGAGAGCAGCTCACTGGCAAACAGGCACACAGAGCCCCCTCAGCGAGCGATATCCGCCTCGCTAACGAATCTTTCCAGCGTACATGTACCGACCTGCAAACTCGCAAAACAGATCTACAGAGGCTCGAGAACGAGGCACCAGCTCCCACGGGATGGAACGTCTCAAGTATATGGGGAGGAGACTCAAGATCTCGAGAGATCAAAGCGCTCAAATCCGAGATCTTTGGTCTGTCCTCCATCGCCAGCGCCATGAAGGACGATTTGGATCGTATGACGACACAACAACAGAAGCAGGAACTTGCAACCACCGTCATGGGCAGATTCTGGTTGCTGATCGGATGGGTTTGGGCCATCTATTGCGCATTCCGTATCCTTCTGTCTCTACTCAACCTTCTGATTCTGGGATACAGGGACACTGCACCTCCCGATTTCATCTCGCTACTGGTGGCGTACATCATCCGACTCTTTGATGTCGATCTTGACGTTGGCGCTTGGACAAAGCAAATCTCGCTGCTGTTCGTCGGAATTCTGATCTGGGGCAGGATAGGAAGCGTTCTGACGTATCTGGGCAGCGCATTCCGGGCAGCTTCGACAGGCGTCTCCACTTCCTTCCTCGTGCTGTTCCTGGGTGAGATCATGACCATCTATCTGCTAGCAACTCTGATCCAACTCCGGTCATCCCTTCCACCATCCCTCTCAACTCCAACCGAAGACATCAAGATTCGAACTCTACTCGAATCAGATCCAATCAGCCAAGCCCCTCCCCTGTTGGCAACCCTACCCAGCTTCCAAGTGGTCTTCGGAAGCCTTTTCGACTCAGCCTTCCTCCTCGCTGCTGCCGTCACTGCCGGGTGGAAGTACCTCATGTATGCGCAGAGAAGCGCTTCAGGTGACGGAGGTGTTCTGTTCGGCGGTGGTGCTCATTGATGTTTTTCAGACGCCTCAACGCGAATGGACACGTAAAGGACAGTTTTTCAAGCATGCTAGTCAGAGTGAGACGTCGTCTCCTGCGATCGAAACCGTTTTCGTGATTGCGTGAGGGTGATCATGGGTATCTTTTGACTCTTTTTCGGAACCGGGCCGATGCGAGATGTCGGTATGCTTGTGCTAAGGGTCGGGATGTTCGCCGACGTTGCTGGTTGCCGGCAACGTAGTCGCAGCATTGAGCGGACTCTGAGCTAGCTCCGATCCGTGAGGGGTTTCGGAGGGACTGGCCACTCCGTCTCTTGAGCCGGAATTGGTGGTGGCTCCCGACGCCGAGCTCAGGAGGCTAATTCTTCTCAGTGCACGCTTCCAGCCTTGATCGGTACTACCTTTGAGTTCCTGTGTCTGGGATGACAAGGGGGATCTGTATGCGGTAGGATCTTCGTCGCCCGTCGTTTCTGCAGGAAGCGGAGGCAGAGTAGCTCCGTAGCCGAGGAGCGGAGAGTCGGTGTACTCTTGAGCCGGACTGATTCCTTGAGGTGGCGGAGGTAAAGAGTAACTTTCATCCCCAGCAATAGAGTTTTCGAGGATCGAAGAGTCGGCTAAGCTGGGTGTACCTGAAGTTGCCCGGCTACTGCTAGCTGAAGACGAGGGGAAGCTAAGATTGTACGCATCACCGGAAGTTCCGGCAGCTGCATCCAAGGACTGCTGCTGCCTCTCTGCCCTCAGCAGTCGGGCTCGAGTTGCAATACTTTGACCGCGAGCATGCCTCGTGAGACCGCCCTCGCCTTCCGATAATTGCAGTGCTCGAGTCCTTTCTTCACCCCTGTTCTCGACCCTCGCTGGAGTGGACGAAGATATCGATGGGTCGAATCCCGTCTCTGAGCTCCTACCGGGGGTCGTGGAGGCTTGCGAAAGAGTATCGGATTTGGCTCCTGGACTGAGGAGAGCTCCAGGTCCATTGCCGCCGACGACTCGGGAGAAGAAGGCAGCAAATCCTCCAGGCGCACCTGCCGTGTTGATCGACATGCTCTGCGGTCTTCCTACATGGGGACTGGAGGGGCTTTGAACCAATTGATGCTTAGGAGGTTCGATGCCTCGTCTGAGCAACTCTTTCCGGATCTGTTCACGCTCCGCGACATCGCGCTCGTCTTCGATCTCCTCACTGGTCCGCAGCTTTCTCGCAGACCCCTCTCGCGCCGGGACGGTGAGGTTGGTGGACTGCAAGGTCAGCGGACGCAAGGTGGGATTTCCATCAGGCTTGGTAGCAGTGGTGTTGTTGCTGGTACCGCCACCCAGGAATGGAAGACTGCGCCAGTCGATCGATGAGGCTCGTTTGCTCTTTGGTTTGCTGGACTTGGTCGTTTCGCTGGGCGTAGTCGCAGAGGTCTGACTGCTGCCAGCACCAAAGCTGAAGAAGCCTCCGGAGCTGCTGGTGGCAGATGAGGTGCTGGTATTGGACACGTTGCGGCTGTTGGAGGCAGAATCTGTTGAACCTTGGACAGCAGAGCTGAGTGCTGCTCGAGAGGCCTTCCGTCTAGCCCCTCGAACGGTTCCTCGGCCGTCGATGGCAAGGATATGTTCGTAGCCCTCTTTTGCGATAATACGATCTATGATTTTGGAGATGTACAGCGTGAGCGCTTGGTTGGCTTCACGAAGCTCGCGCACCTCTCGCTGCAGTTCCTGGACACTTTCGGAAACAATGCCGGTTCTTTCCTCCAGTCGCTTCTCCCGTCGTGCTTTGATCTCGGGGCTTTGTTGGATGTCGTCAATCTGTTCCAGCTCACTAGCGAGATCTGAAGGTGGGTGAAGAAAGCTACTGGACTGCTTCCGGGGGCGGCGACGAGACTTTTTGATGTCCGTGGTAGGCGCCCTTGGGGTGTCGGGTACGTCGTCAACCTCGTCCTCGTTCTCCTCTGGGATGGTGCTGGCTGAGCCGGTGGTCTCGCTCTCACCATCTTCATCGAGGTCGGTCGATTCGAACTCGCCTTCGTCGCTATCGTAAGGTGCCGCCAGACCCTTTTGTGCCGTGAAACGACCAGAGGACGCGCGGAGGCCGCGTAGCATAGCGCTCTCGTTCAGCAAAGCACCGCTGAAAGTCTTCTCTTGCAGAATATCCATGAAAGTCTCGTTCTGATCTCGGAGGGTGACATTCTCGGTCCGAACGTCCCTCAGCTCAGCTTGTAAAGTAGCAATGGTATCGGAAAGGGAGGAATGAGACTTTTGAGTAGTGGCGAGTTCTTCACGCAGCTCGAAGAGTTCCTTTTCGTCGGCAAACGATTGTCCACGTGTAGAAGCCGAGCTCGGTATACCGGTACGAACAGCGTCTACCCTAGGCTGATCCTCACCATCCTCGCTCTGTTCAGCTGCTTCGATTCTTGAGTCCTGACCGATACCTTCGTTGTCCGCCGCCATTGGGCCGGATTCGCTGGCCTCCGTACCGATGACGCCTGACGCCTTGATAGATGCCAACCGGTTGGTGACCCTTTCATGCTCTTTCAAAAGTTCATTGTGATTGCTGAGCAGCTTCTCGTAGGCAGAGGCCTGTGTCGCTTTCTGTGATTTTAGCAGAGCTTCGGTGTCGGCATAGTATTGTCTCTCCTTATCCATGGTTGCGGTCTGGTCTACGTATCGTTTCTCGGCATCGTTCCGACTCTTCTCAGTTTCGGCAAGCTGTTTTCTGAGCCTTTCAATGACTTGCATCGTCGAAAACACTTCGCTCTCCATCCTGTCCTGATCTGCCATCATCTCATCGATCCGATCTTCCCTCTGTTTCAGGGCTGCTTGAAGAGATTGTGCATCAGCCTCGGCCAGCCCAAGCTGCTGGGCAAGTTGGGCCGACGAAGCGTGCAGTGTTTCATTCTCGAGAAGCTGGTCATTCAACCTGGCTTCTATCTCATCCATCTGCACCTTGGCTCGACCGAGAGCGACGACGAGGTCATCTCGGTCTAGGCCTTCAAGGGCTTTTTCGATCTCTTCCTTTGGGATCTCTTGGGTGCGGTTATGTTGATCACTTGCAGAGCGGTAGCTTCCAGATGTAGTCCGTTGAATAGCCATAGGAACAGGCGAAGCTGTTCCTTCACCCTCCAGGTCGGCCTTGGTGAGGCTTGAGCGAGTCGAGGCTTGGGTGTCATTGGAGCTCTCCAGGGCGTCAGCGTCCGAAGTCTCTGCGGCTTCGGAGGCTGATCCATCTTTGCGATTCTGCCTCGAGTTCTGCGCCACGGTAGCTCGACTTCGGTTCCTTGGTGGTGCAGGACGGGAAGCGCCAAGTTTTGAAGATAGATTTTGATGAGACTCGGTCTCTGGCATCAATTGGCGGGGTTGTTGGTCTGTCATCTTGAGATCGTTAACGTCGAGAGGCTGCTTGAAGATGCAAGCAGCCTTCTTCAACAATGGGGTATCGAGTGAACCGAGCTGTAGGCAGTTCAATCAGGTTGACAAGATATGGAGAGAAGTTGAGGTGTTGAGGGACTTGGGTACGGATACATGCAGGTTGTAAAGAAGTTGTTCTCTCAAAGAAAGCTCAACATGTAGAGTGTCTCAAGGACACCAACATCAGGCGGGGTTGACATGAGTGTTGAAGTCGCTTTCAATTTCATCAATTACTCTGCACTGGGCGTACTCCTCCAAATTGAAAGTGACTCCGAGATCTCGGCTTTTTGCATGCACATTCACATTCCGCTACGCCCTTTGACAGTTTTCGAATGTGGATACACCCTTCCACGCCCAGTCAATGCGTCCAACCAACTCAACCACAGGGTGCCAAACCTTTATCACTTGTAGCTGTGCTACTGCTTCTCTCACCGCAATTTCAATGCCCACGCCTCCTCTCACCATTCAATCGACGACCAGCTCATAAGCCAGGCGACTCGATCTGTCACCGGAGTTTAGCCGCAATTGTTGAGAGGGGTCGAGCCAAGTTGCTCTTGTATCATTGAATAGTACCTAACGTCACGGCCGAGGCGTAGTCTCTCCTGTCATCCCTCATAAACGAGCAACACTTCATCGCTTTGGATAGCAAAATGGCGGCTTCTTTACCCTCACCTGATCTGCCGCTTCCAGTGACTGGAACGCTGAAGTTGTACCAGACTGATCCGATCTCGCTTCCGTACCTCGACACGAATCCGGATCTGCCGAACAGTTTCGTCTTCATCCCGGGCCTGACAGATACTCTAGGATCAGTACCTTACTTGGCCTTGTTGGCGGAGACGCTTCACAAGCACAACTTCTCGCTTGTTCAGCCTCAAATCGCATCGAACCTTGGCGGCTATGGACTGTGCACTTTAGAAGGGGACGCTCAGGAGATCGCTGCTTGCATCGCCCATCTTCGAACCACCGAGCCGAAACGAAAAGGCCGAGTAGTCCTGATGGGTCATTCCACCGGCTGTCAAGACTCCATTGCTTATCTTTTGTCGTCTGCTCGAGCGGTGCATCCTGCCACTAGAATCGATGGAGCGATTCTGCAAGCACCAGTATCTGATCGAGAGGATTACGAGCATCGAAGATCTCGAGTTCCTGAACAAGAGCGCAAGGAATGGGACGAGAAGCTGGCGTATGCCACCAAGCTTGTCAAGGAGGGCAAAGGAGGTCAATTGATGCCCAGAGACAATCCCTCAGAATTTCTGCCGCCAACCAAGCCGATTGATGAAGAAGTGGATCCCTCCTCAGCCTCAGGTAGCGTGAACCTCTCGTCGGATAAGCCGAAACAAGATGGAAATTCTCGCGCTGTACTCTCAACAGCAATGACCGCATACCGCTATTGGTCTCTCTATGCCAAGGGAGGCGACGATGATTTTTTCAGCTCAGATCTCAGCGACCGTTCCATTACTGATGCCAATCCGGGAATCCGGTCCATTGGCCGCGCTATCAAGAATCTGCAGACCGGAGCGGTGGCGGCATCTGCAACTGTAAACAAACCACAAATACTCGCGTTGATGGGCGAGAAAGAGTAAGTCGCGCTCCATTCGGCTTTTCCGAACCACGCTACATGGACCCACGCTACATGGACGTATGCTGATGCTTCTTCCCTTGTTTTACAGTGAATTCATCCAGCCCGAAATAGGGCGTGCTCTAGTAGAAAGGTGGGAGCATCTGCTAGGACCGACTGGCGGATTCGAGGCCATTCTCGTGGAAGGGGCGAATCACAAAGTGGATGACAGAGAGGCTCAGACAAGCCTAGTGCAGCTGGTGGAAAAGCTGCTGATCAAGCTGGGATGAAGCTGCACAATAACGAGCATGTGGCAATTAGATGAACATTGAACAGATGCAAGAAGAAAGGCGTGACAAAGATTGAGATATGGATGAGGTGAACAGTTGACGGGTCAGACAAAGATGGTCCCTTCAGAGCTTGGCAGAGATCTGACCTACGACACCGTAGTCATTGATGGGGAAAGCAGGTGCTCCCTCCTTTACGGGAATGTCTTCGGGCAATCCCTTGCCAGCCTGGGCTTGACCCTTTTGGTTCTTGATGCGAACGACCTCTTCAACGAAGTCTTCGAAGATACCGTTGGTGTCCTCAGGACCGCCAGCATGCTCAGGGTGGAACTGAACTCCCCAAACCATGGCTCGCTGCTCATCGAGCTCGGTTCGGATGATTCCCTCGACCGAAGAATCGTTGGCGTTCACGAACCATGGCTGCCATCCTTGAGGCCACTTGCTCTCATCAGGAGTGAGAGCGTAACCGTGGTTCTGCGAGGTGATGTAGACTCGGCCTCGCTTCACGAAGTTTCCAGCCGATTTGAGAGCGACTACGGGCTGATTGTGACCTCGGTTGCCGAACTTCATTCGGTAGGCTTCGACACCGGCGGCGATGCCGATCACCTGGTTACCCATGCAGATTCCGAAAATGGGTCGGTCCCATTCGGAGATCGCCTTCTGAGCCATGTCGAGAGCAGGCTGGATCGAGTAAGGAGAACCAGGACCGTTAGATAGGAAGAGACCATCGAAGCCGCCCCGAACCTTGTTGAAATCGAAGTTCCAAGGCAAGACAGTGACCGAGGCACCTCGTCGCAACAGAGATCGGAGAATGTTGGCCTTGCAGCCAAAGTCCATCAGAGCGACGTGGCATCGAGCAGCCTCGGCACCACCTTTGGGGTGCAGAACGTAGGGCTCTTTGGTGGAGACCTTGTCGATCAGGTTCTCAGCCATAGGATCAACATACTGGCTGACATCTGGGGACTTCTCGTGGCCATCCCCGACGAGGATGGCGCCAAGGGTGGATCCTTGGTCTCGCAGAAGCGAGGTGATGGCTCGAGTATCGACACCAAAGATACCCGGGACATTGTGTCGAGCACACCAGGTAGCGAGGGACTCCTTGGCGAGATAGTGAGAGAATCGCTCAGCCAAGTTTGAGACGATAACACCAGCAGCCTGTACCTTGTTGGACTCGAGGAACGCACCAACATCCACATCGGCAGGGTGCTCGATAGGAGACAAGTTGGACGAGTTGTCGGGAACGCCGTAGTTACCCATCAATGGTTGGGTGAAGGTGAGGATCTGACCCTGGTAAGAAGGATCGGTGAGAGACTCGGTGTAGGAGGTGATCGAGGTGGTGAACACGGTCTCACCGAACACACTTCGGGGGGCACCGAAGGATCGACCGGTGAAGGAATGACCCGACTTGAGGTGAAGAGTGGCAGGCTGAGGCTCGGGTGCTTGGGTGTAGGTGATGGGACCACCTACATGCGTAGCGAGGGAGCGAGAAAGTACTCCTCGCGCTCCCATGATGGGCCCAGCAGAAGCCTGCTTAACGAGGCTGGCGCGGAGAGTGGCGAGCATGTTTCGAATAGGAATAAAAGATTTAAAATGGAGCGATGAATGTCAAAGGGACTCTCAAGCGTTATGAGAGGACTTGTAAACAGAATCGCTGATGTAGTCGTCCCTGGTCTGCTGAACGAACATGCGCTACGTAGCCCTTTAGTGTTGGGCAAGAACGGCTAAGAAGAAGGGCTTTGAGAGAATGCTATCTGTTGAGCTGCTATGTGGAGAAGCTGTTGTATGACAACGAAGAGATATCAGATGCGTGGAAGATGATTTGCGGATTGGAGTGATGAGGAGGATGAGATGAATGGATAAGGCAAGAGATTGCTTTGTGTTTGGATATCGAGTTGGGAGGGCTCGCCTCGAGGTTTTTAGGTGCACTGATAAGGATTTGATTCGCGGTCGAGTCAACTGTGACTGAGGTGAGGTCGGCTTTCTTCTCAAAAATTTCGTCACTGCCCGTCGGATCCGCATAAACTCCGTTTTAGGTTTGGATCTCTTTCTCGTACGAATGATCCTAGATCCACTTCTTCTAGGCCCAGCGGTTGCTCGGACCCTCGCGGTGTCCTTTCGACGTTGACTTCCATTCCCGAGTTTCGTGCAGCAAACCGCACCTCCAACAACGGGTACGGGAGTCAATCGTCTCCACGCTGTCGAAGAGAGCGTAGCAGCGATCCTGACTTCGTGAAGATGGCAGCGGTGTCTGCCACGCAGCCATACGACCTCAACAACGGTCAAAGCAGCGAGGCCTCCAATCGGTCTGCGCCGATCGATTTCTCCGGTACCCTTTCGATATGGAAAGACATCAACTTCTCTGAACTTCAGCAACAGCTCGCCAGCGTCGCACCTCAGCTCTTGGAAGCGCAGAAGGTTGCTGTCGTGAACAGGAAGACTCTAGCTGATCAAACAAGGGAGTTCAAGAAGCAACCAGACGAGTCCAAGCTGGAAAGCTTCAAACCTTTGCTCAAAGCCTACCAGACCGAGATCGACACCTTGACCAAACGTTCCAAAGCAGCGGAAAATGCATTCTTGAATGTCCACTCGGCACTCGGCACAGCGCCAGATCCCTATCCATTCTTGGAAGTCATTCTCGAGCAAGCAGCATCGCTCAACGACCTCGACTCAATAAAGCAAGAGAATGCCCGCCTGAAGCAAGAGATCGGCCAACTGCAGGATGCGGCGAGTCAGACGAAAGCGGAAGAATCAGAACGCGAAATCTTGCGGAATCGTATAAAGCAGCTGGAGGAGGGTTTCGAAGCCAAGACTGCCGAACGCTCGGCGGCTTTGGAGAAAGAGCTCTCAGCCAAATGGGATGAAAGGATTCGAAACCTAAATGAGCGGGAGAAGGATCTCACCAGATCACTAAACCTGGCTCAGGAGCAACTCAAAGAGCTCAAGTCCAAAGATGAATCCACCACCGCCAAGTTGCTCGAGAAGGGTCACGAGGAGGACGAGCGAGAAGTCAAAGGCAAGCTCGCCGAGATGGAATTGCTCTCTCGTGATCTCGAACGTGCTCAGACACGTATCGAGAGCGTCGAGAGGCGAAACGAGCAGCTTCGAGCCGAGATCGAGAGCGTAAAGAGCGGAAGACAGGAGAACGACAAGGTGCAGCAGCTAGAGAAGGAGGCTCAGGAAAAGGACCGCAAGATCGCCCAACTACAGACTTTGATCGAGAAGCAGCGCCAAGAAGCGACGATGCAAGCTAGTCAAGCCGAAGCCGCTGAAGACGAGAAGGCCAAGTTGGTCAAGGACAAAGAGGCTGTCATCGAATCACTGAGAGCGAAACTGCATCAGAGGCGCGACTACGAAGAGATCAAGCGAGAGTTGGAAATCGTCAAGATGGTCCACTTCTCTGCTGATGATGACGATGGAGCTGAGTCGATCAACGTCAATGGGTCCAATGGTGACAATGCCGAGGCCGGCACGAAACCCCTGGAAGCTCTTCTGCTAGAGAAGAACAAGAAGCTCGAGGATCAGCTAACGACTCTCCGCATTGCCCACGATGAGCTCACCACCTCTTCTCGAAATGCAGACGGCGAGCTACGCAAACTAAAGAATGAGGTGACCCGTCTCAAATCATTGAACGAGAGCCTGGAGAATGACTTGGTCTCGATCGGCAAGGAAGGTCGACCTCCCGCAAGCCGAGGCGCAGCAACGATGAGCGTAGAGGAAGCACTCAAGGAAATGGACCTTCTGGAAGCCGAAGCAAGCGGGAAGGGCTCCAGTAGCAGGTCGAAAAATTCCACGACGATGGCCACCTCCAACAAGAATTCCAACGAAGGTGCGATCAGATCGCCTGATGCCGCCGCCACTCCACATGCTTCAACCTCAGCAACACCGACAACCGGTGGCGAAAGTTCCATTCTCTCGATCATCACCTCTCAACGAGATCGATTCCGAAGCCGCAATGCTGAGCTGGAAGAGGAGCTGCGTAAGCAGTTTGAGACCATCAGCGAGCTTCGTTCTGAGGTGAAAACATTGCAATCGGACAATCTGGGGTTGTACGAAAAAGTGCGATATCTGCAAAGCCGTGGTGGTCGCGGGGATGCCGTGATTCATTTCGGCAACGACGTAGCAGTAGCGGGACGTACCGATGCTTCTGGGGCCTATCCACCGCTGAGGGTCGGAGAGGACAAGTACAGAGCCAAGTACGAGGAATCGATGAACCCTTTCGAAGCGTTCAGAGGACGGGAACAGGGCCGAGCGATGGCGCAGCTCAATCCTCTGGAAAGAGCGTTGCATATGCTGACAAGGATCGTGCTAAGCCACAGAAGGATGAGGCTACTGTTCATGATCTATGCGATCTTCCTACATGCTATGGTCTTTGGCATGCTCTTCGAGGTCTCGACTACGTCATCTACTCAGACTTGTGCAGTGAATCAAGGCGCACGCTCAGGCACCTAGGTAGGTGGGCTCCAGCTCGGCTCATCGATCTCAATCTCACTTGTATTTTTAGCATCTTCCATTCTAATGCGTATACGCTACAGGACGAACAATCAGTGAAAGGTATCGCTTTGGCCTAGATCTCGAAAGCTCAGTAAAGGGTGTGGCTGGAAGAAAATGCTTGCTGGTGATGCGAATGCGGATGTCGTTGATGTTGTTGCTGTTGCTGAGGCGCTGGCTGCGGCTGCTGCGGCTGTTGCTGCTGATGGTGGTTGAGATGCTGATAGTACGAAGAGGAAGGCCAAGGTCGACTAGCGTCGCCGTGGGCTGATGATGCAATCTCGCTGGCCGAGCTACCAGCAGATGGTAGAAACTCGCCTGCTCGAATCGGAACATCGGGTGACAAGCTAGTCAGGGAAGGTCTTCCACCATGCGACATGGGATTCTTGTGGGCGTAGAAGCTCGCGGCTGGATGACCACCGGCCATGGATGGCGACGCTGAATGACCTGAGCCGGTCGCGCCGGCGCTAGCGGCGACCAATGCGGTAGAGTGAGGATGTCCGTGGCTGTAGTTCTGACCATGCCCGGTGGAAGAAGAGGGGTCAGAGCTTTCAGAAGAGGAGAAGGCTCGGTTTCGAAGCACGTTGTGCGTCTCGCTCGACGAATGGACGGAAGAGGCGTACCGTCCATCGCTGCTATGGCTTGGTTCGAGGCTCTCCTCCGCTCGATACGAACGAAGTGTCGAGGTCATGTGTGAGGTTCCGCTACTTCCCTCGGATAGCGTTTCCGTCTTAGCATTCGTGTCGTTGGAGGTGGAATACGAAGAGGACGCCTCGGCGCCAGCGTCTGTGGTACCTTCCCGTCCGCTGTTGGCGTCCTTCCTCGACATCGCCTTGGCTTTCGCTCGTCGATTTTGGAACCAAACCTGGACCGCACGGGCAGGCATGTCAAGTTGAACGCTCAAAGCTTTCCTCAACGCAGCGTTTGGCTTGGGGACCTCCTGAAACGTGCTTTCCAGCACGCGGAACTGGGACTTGGTTGTCCTTCGTCGATGTTTGACCTCGAACGGATTCAAGTAGCAGTATCTCTGGTCGTAGCCGTAGCCGCCACTAAAAGTGGGAGCGCCAGACGATGTCGAGGAAGGATTCATCCCGTGTCCGACATAGTGGGAGGGAGTGGACGATGAATAGCCTTCGAAGGTTGGTTGTACGGTGTGGGAAGAAATGGTGGTCGGATACGCACTGTAAGGAGTAGAGGAGATACCTGAAGGCGGATAAGGAGACATGACGCTTGGACCCCCTTGGGAGGGAGCATGATACGATCCAGAGATAGGATGCGTCGATGCTGGGGGCGATCGGTAGTGGGAATATTCGTGTGCTCCGCTGGAACTGTGGGTGTAGGCTGGAGAGAACAAGGGCGTGGCTGGTAAACTGTTGTAGCTCGAGGAGGAGGGTAGTGGTGGTGCCGGGACGGAAGAGGGCGGAGCATCGTTGGGGCGTTGAGCCCCTTCTGGGAGTGTGTTATGCAGATTTACGGTCGATGCCGACAGACTGGCTTCCGAAGAGCCTCCTTGTGTCCAATAGGAAGGCAATGATGTTGAGGCGGAAGAAGGCGTGATTGGCACCGTCACAGCTGCAGAGGATGTCGAGGACGAAGCTGGACCTGCGTATCCGTAGTCTCTGCTCGAGTCAGCTCGAGAGGTAGCAGGATGAAGGTGACTGTGATGCTCGTAATGAGATTGCGAGTATCGTTCAGCACCATACTCGCCGGTGCGACTTCCGCTGCCACCTGAACTCATCGTATACGGAGCGAGGTGAGCCAGCAGCTTGATGGAATTGCTGCCTGCTGCAGTTGTCTCGTATGACTGCGGTTGCGATTGATGGTTGAGGCTCGAGTGAGGGGCGGTGGAAGGTTGACCTAGGTTGTGAAGATGAGAGAGGGGATCGACGGATCTGAAGGCGGTGGTACCGAACATGGGAATGGTAGATGGGCTTCCGTCTTGCTGTGCTCGTTTCAATACGACAGGGGAGAGGAGAGCAGAGCTAGCTGTGAACGTAGACGAGCAAAGATCGTTTCTTTTTAGAGTCACACCGTCAGAACGAAGACAATAAGAATCTTGGCCGCGGCGTAGACCTTGGCAGAAACCGTGCTACTGACGTTGCTTTCGAGTGGGGGCGTGAGAGAAGGAAGGATGCCGCCGATCGTATCGTGGGATAAAGCTAAGAAGCCGGATAGAGCTTCGGAGATAGATGAGGTAGGTCGTCCTGCAATGGGTGAACTCTGAAGGGGAAAGAAGGGAAAGGCACACAGATGCGGGACGGGAAGAGGCAAGGGAGACTGATCGCTGCGGGCTTCAAGTTTGCAGGATCGTGGCCAATATATGTCTCTGGCAATGCTCGATAGCCAATGAGTACGGTGACACGAATTGGGCATCGGTCTGAAAAGGATTGCCAGAGAGGAGGAGCATCAGAGCTGGACATGATCCGTTGCTTTTGGTTCTGGGCGGGGAGCAAGGCAACTGCCAAGGGAAGGAGGATCCAAGTGTCGGAGATGGCCAACAGAGGCAGTTCGAGTCAACCGAAGGGAGGGTAGAGTACCACCCCTTCGGTGGTGCATACTGAGGGACAAGCGGCAAAGAAAAGATCTTCTCCATGAAGCCGAACAACAACCGTACACTGGCAATCGAACGGCTGGAACGCTCGAAGGGGGAGAAGGGCAGAAAGACAGTGCAGCCATTGAGAGTCAGAATGACCTGCCAATCGGCTCTCGTGGGCAGACTTTGGTTCGATTGGGTCGAAGCAGTTCTATCATTCGGGTAGAAGCTGTGGCCACACTGTGCCCCTGTGCAGAAGCGACCCTTGCTCTCAAGCATCGGGCTCAAAAAACTTGGATCTAATGTCTGGGTAGATGATCAGTCCAAACTATGACATCGTCGCCAGCTACACAACCATCATCATGTCCAGGCAAGCACGAGCTGCGGTGCCAAGATTGGGTTCGCAGGTGGAAACAGCGCCCTCGTCGAGGCCCAAGCGCACCGCGGCAAGACGAAGGGAAGGAGGAGCAACGGAACCGATAAGTAGTACATGGTGAACCTGATCCGGGTACAGATAGAGTCTGACGCACCGACGGAGAACCAACGACCAGGATGGACGAAGGGAAAGGCGCACGATCATGGATCCAGATTTACGTCTGTGGCAGAGAAAAGAAGAAGAAGAAAAAACCTATACGTAACATGGCAAACTGATGTTTGCGAAAGAGCAACCAGCAGAGTAGGATACAAGCACCATCTTACTCGACCCATGTGCTGCTGTAAAGTACAGGACGTGGGCACCAGCTGATCAGCTCAAGCGAGAGGAACGGAGCTACTGCAATCCAATGGGCAGCTAGCTGGACATCGATTTCCATTCTGTCGATTGGGCAGTGTTCACGTAGACGAAGCGAAGCGTAAATTACCGAAAAGATGTCGCAAATCCAGTTCTTGCAGAAAGAAGGAGGGGGGCCGTTTCGAATCCTGTTTCGCGGTGACTTTCACCGTTGGTTCTTCTCAGCGAGCGATTCGCATCTCGAGACAAGATCACGGAACAAAGTTTGTGAAGCTAGACCAACTCTTCTCTGCTACCCGGACGCAGATTGTAGATACCTCAGAGTTGGTTACAGTAGGAGTGTAGAGTAGTTGATCCACTACCTTCTGGCTTCACCGGGGAGAGAGAAGAGGGATATAGAGAGAGAGCTCTTGTCGAAACATGCTACGGGTAGGATTCCCGTCACTTGACTTGCCTAGTTGCAACTCCGCTTTGTAGCCCGGTGAGCTTTATCCTTTTTCCCTTATTTCTTAACTTTTTCTTCTTTTTTTTTTTTTTTCGGTCCCCTTTCCTTTGAAATTTGCTACCCTCTCCTTTTGCTGCCTTCTCTCGGTTTTCTGAGTTCGATCAGAACTTGATGTCTCGGTTGGATCACGCACTGGTACACGACCTTTGAGTGCATCGCGACACTTATTCCTGCTTTACTACTCTTTGTGACTGCAGCACCCAGAACTTGCTTCCACCTTTTCCTGCCCGAAATGGCCTTGGCTGCTTTGGTGCAGCTTCGAGAAACAATGCAAACTGCCAGACGGGAGCCGAAATAACGGGATCCTATTACCGAACCCCAAGTCCCAGCGCAAGGCTAACGGCTGTTCCCTCTCCTCTCCCAAGCGAGCAACCCATCGATTCAACAATGATCCTTGGTAGCTGCAACTTAGCGTGGGACAACCTAACGCTGTCGGTTCCGTGCTTAGGCTCCTTTCCGAGGCAGAGCACCTCGCCTTCGTTTGTACCTCTTCCATCTCCTCGCTAGGAAATTCTGGCTCGAGCCATCTCGCTTCTGTCGCACATCTTCCAGGCAGAAAGATCGTTCCTCTCCACCTGTGACCGGTGACATTGCCACCTACGCTTGTCCGAGCTGCCCGCTAGCAGCTGATGTCGGAGCGTGTCTCGAACCGAACAGGACGAAGCTCACTGACCGTGCAAACAACTTCATCGAGTCCGAAGTCATTGTTATATTGGGTTTGAGCATCGGAGCCAGTTCAACAAAGAAAGTACTGCGAGGCGGCAACTCCGACAGTAAGGGTCCGAACTGGTGTTGGACCGCGGGACCTCGCCGAGTCGTGTCTTGGCTAGGAGGCCTTCGGGAGCATGAGCCAGCCCACATAGCACCGAGAGAGTATAAGTTAGCCTACGCCAGCAGATGCGGAAATCTTGATTCAGCGGGCAAAATAGATCGTCATTGTTGCGACCGTTCGGAAAAGCGCACGTGAGTCCGGTCGGTATACGTTGTCATTGTTGATCCATTCTGAAACAGATTCGCAGAACCACTGCGTGCGCGAGCGAGCGATGGCCTAGGCAGCATCGATCAAGAGAAACCTTTGGCTATCACAGTGGTTATGTACTGTGCACTGTACAGTACAGTAGTGTAGTGTAGTGTAGAAAGAAGTATGCGATTGCGTCTCGCAGGGAGGCTATTTTTGTCTTCGAATCTGTCTCAAACTTCCCCTTCCTTGGGAGAACTGCGACGTTTGGAGACAGACCTCTTTTTTTCGTCCGGTGCCTTCCAAACGCGTTCAAGTCGCCTACGTTCGCGCTTGCCGCCGATGCCCATACCGAGCCGCAACAGAACCTCACAGGAAAGAAACAGTTGATACCATTCCATGCGGGAAGCTGCTTCATCTTGCTGGAACGATCCCATCGGATCACCTTGAGTCTGTTGGCGCAAGACTTGGTCATGTCAAGACGTCGAAATGTCACAACAGCTTCGGATCTTGGCACACCGGTGTGGCGCAGCGACATTTGGGGGACAGATACAGTACATCGCAAACCCGAGCAATGCACCGAGCAATGCCCCTTTTCGGAATTGAACAGATCAGCTGCTTCGTTGTCTTCTTCAAGCCACCGTGCAGATCTTTGAATAGAGTTTCCGAAACCTTTGAGAACCCAACACGATTTTGAGTGCATACTGTACGATAGACGAGATGGGGCGTTCGTACATCATCTGCACTACTACTCTAGTCTCGGAGCGTATCGCATCGTGTCGTATTGTATCTCAAGCACACCTACAGGCATCATCACCGTAAGGGCATTTGTCCTGGCCTGGCAACCCATTCTCCGTGTTCAGGCGTGAAGCAGGACCCCAACCAGCAGGCGCCGGTTCGTCTTAGACGCTAGATGCCTCCTTCGCCTCAATCCTGCGATCGAGGGAGGGAGTCGGTCATTTTTCTTCTTCTTGTCTCTCATCCCGAGCCGTCATTTTGGCCGAAAATCGGATTCCTTCCATCCTCCTATCAACTCTGTTCGTACGTACAGTAGGAACCGAGACACAGTTTGGACCGAGTGGTGTGGTGGGAAATTCGACCCTGCGACTTTTTAGCCGAACCTCTTGGGTCGCTTATGCAGTTGGACCCCTCGCCTCCCCTTTATTGTCGTCTTTATCGTGCATGATCAGTCTCTCGAGAAGCGAGCGACCTTTCGGTGTACAATGAGAGGCCTGAGATCACCGGTGAGCACCTCGGCCCCACGTAGTTGAGTGTCACAGCACAACATGTACTGTACAGGGCAACTTTGAACAATGAACAATCCAGGTTGGTGTCATCAACCGTGGCCGAGATGCAATCACAATGTGTACTTCACGTGACTGCAAAGGTGAAAGCAATGCAGAACACGAAAATGCAAAAGCAAAAGCATGCGAGCGCCGCGTTCTATTCTCCTTTCCCGAATCCGCCCACGAGTTGATGCCGATCGAAGCAAGATCGGATCCTTTCTTGTCAAGATACGGTAGATTTGTTCTGGGAGGCTTGTAGGGCTTCTAGAATCCAGAACAGCTGTCGGCATCACTTCTTTGCCCTGCTATTGTTAACTACTCTTCTACTGCAGTACTTTGACTGTCCTCTCTCTTTTCCTCAAAACCAAAGATTTGCTCTTATTCGGGAGTCACCTGCCCGACCAGGTTACGCCGCTACTGAAAGGGAGGTTGCTAGATCTCCGAAGGGTTTTCTTTGCCGTTTCTTTGTGCGTTGCTGGGGTCGGACCTCTTGTTGCCTTCAGCCCTCGAGGCAATTTTTAGCTAATCCACGCTCCATTGTGTGCATCTCTGCAATATGACAGAACCATACTACTGCACTGTTCGTACAGGGCTGGTCCAATATCAGATACGCGCCTACAGCGTCTGTGCATGAACACCGGAAAACCGCGCGGGAACTTCGGTGCATAACGTGCAACGCGAGGTTGGTCGATAGCGTGACAGCGACAGCACCATCTGCGGATGGCTCGGCCTTCTTGAAATAGTAGAAAACCGGTGAGAATTCTTGAGGGAAGAGAATTGCAGAATGAGTCTACAACGCAGAGTGGTAGAACAAGGATGTTGCTCAAATGTGAAACTTCAAAGAGCCTTTTTCTAACCGAAGCAGGTGTCGGTGCAGCCGAACAAGTCGTGACGCCACTTCCGAGTGGCTCCATGTGCCCAGTCACTAGACTCCCGTAGCATCTGGAAATTCTGGGTGTGCCAGCACAAGGCGCAAAATAACGAAAATATTGAAAGAAACAGAAGCCAAAAAATAAATTAAAGAAAAATAAAAATACAAACAAAAAAAGAAGAAGAAATTGCATCAAGCAACCAGCAACGGCGTACCTCGACGACAATCTCTTGGAATATACTGTATTTGAGATGAACGCTTCAACAAACACAACATTGCAGCTTGAGAAGGATCGAAGCACAAAGATTTCAATGGTGCAGAGGCCGCGTGCTCCTCAGCGAACCTGTCTCGATAAGAGGATCCGTATCGAGATGCCGAAAGGAAGCGAAGCGTGATCCATCTCGTTCGGTGTCTTTTCGTGGAATCACCGGTGATGAGGAAGGCGATGGTGATACCTGATATGGGAAAGCTTGCTTCCAAAACAGGGAACATGATTCGCAAAAAAGAGACTCCAGCTTCACCCTTCGCCTAATCACTGTGTCCAAGATCGAGTCAAGCCAAGGTTCTGGCCCTACTCTGCTGGTGATGAAACAAAGTGCCGCTAACTTTAATTGGATGTACGATATGCCAAGTGCTGTGATCCTCGCTCAGATCGAATTACATCCGCTGGACTGAACTGGAGCGGCGATGTTCCATACTGCGGAAGACAACAACTCAGCTCCGAGCTTTTCCGCTTCTGATCTTTTATCTCACATCTAGATAGAGTCACTACATCGGAAGCAGTCGTTTGTAGCATCCATGACGTGCGGCGAAAATACAACTCAAGATTCTACGGTCGTCGTTCCCACGAGCGACTGGGTCTGTGCTACCATTCGGTATAGCACAATAAATCTTGGTGAGGCTATCCTCCGATGCGATATGTTTCGCACTCCCTAATCTGCCGGCATTTCCGAAGATGCTCACGCTTTCTGTCTGTGCGTATAGAGGAGGACAGACCCATGCTCAGGATCGACTGCATTCAGTTGAAGACGAACTGCACTGTATTTCTGTCCGTTGTACATCTTTGTGATGGATTGTGCTTGCTAGTAGTTTGATAAAGGACTGATCAACAAAGACTGCAAATGCAGAGTCTGTATCAGTCCCGTCGATGGACATGATTCGTTCGCTCCACCCGCCCGACGGCAGCTCACGGAGATTGTAAAGTGTTTCTTCACCGAAGCTAAGAATGCGAGAATCTCGACCCGTTTTCCTGCTGGTTCATCCTTTCACTTCGTCATGCCTTTTGCCAAGGACGATAGAAGCAAGGCGACTTGACCGGACTCTTGATCCGTTCTTCGCTGTCGCTATCCCGACCTCCGCTCCTCTTTGCCCTCGTAACTCGAGGCAGCGTTTCGGGTGAATCTGAGACCGAAAGGGGTCGGTCGGAACTCGAAATGAAGATGATCCGTTGCGACGCGGGACCGGGTAGTTCTTACCATGGTCTTCCGCTCTTTTTGGTTTCACGGGCCTAATCGGCCTGAGCAGGAGTCCAGAATCTAACATCGAATTGCGGATCGTCGGGAGATCGACGTAGCAAGACAAGACACATTCACATTGATTCGAGACAAAGAAACAAGTTTGTATGCGGAGAAAAAGGTTTCAGATGGAGAGAATGCTGATATTGTCTAACCTTCCTTCTGTGGAACCGCCTCCTCACAAGGTGCGGGAACGGGTACACTTGGATCTATTGGCGGCAGCACCACTCGTCCGACCTTGTAGTAGTTGTTGTGATTCTCGTAGAAGTTCTTCCATCCAACCAGCTCCTGTTCAAGCGAAAGGAGGCGAAGTCAGAACGAGGCGTTACGTGTAGATGCGGAAAGGGATTCGAGTGTAAAGGGAATGTACGTACCGCCATCTGTTTGTCGTCAAAGTCTCTCACGTCGTACGTGAGATGAGTCTTGAAGCAGCCTGTTACATAGGCTCGAGAAGCATCTCTGCCGCTGAAGAACGAATAGCTTCCACCTGGGCCGTAGATCCTTCGACCTTCCGTGACATCGAATACATCGCCCAGAATTGCGATCTGTCATCACCACAGACGATGTAGAGATTCGAACATTGTCAGATCGTCAGTGCAGCTTGAAGTGATCCGTCAAAGCCAAGGAAACTTACGTAGACAGGCTTCTTAGGGTCTCTTCCGTTGTACATTGCCAACTCCGGAAGCGAAAAGATCCTTTCACGATACTGTTACAGAAATCGACGAAGCGAGGTCAGTGTCCAAGCAGCGAAGCACTTGGCTATCTCATTGGCAGCAGGAACTTACGGGCATGTACGTTCTCATCTTGACCCACTTGCCTCTGTAGCCCCACAATGCATCCCCTGCTACAAATTGCCCCGCAGCCATGAAAATGGCGGTGGCCATGATCGCATATCGAAACAGATTCACCATCACCCGCAGGAAGCCGGAGATGTCTGCCGCTTCGTCATCGTCACCGGCTCCAGCTCTCGCGGAACCGCCGCCACTTCCCGACTGTCTACTATTAGAGTCTTGTTTTGCTTTCCTTCTTCGCAGCTCCTGTTCCTCCTTCCACCTCTGATGCACCAAGAACGGTTGATTGGCTTTCTTTTTAGGTACTACTCGAGATGGGTTCGAAGGATCGATGTCTTGCTCACCTGAAGATGAAGCTGCTCTGGCGACGCTGCTGGAAGCCGTAGAAGGTTCAGGATTTGGCGTGACGGTTCCTGAGCCGGCAGGGGTTTCGCCTCGGGGTCGCTCTGAAGGTCCAGGAATCTTTCGCCATTCATCGTTCGCCACGTAGGGATCCGACGCGAATGTCGACAAGAAATCTCGGAAGAAATTGCGCCAAGGAGCCCTGTTTCGTTGGTGATTGGTCAGCGTTACCACAATACGAATAGGCGGGAGGTAAGGGGTGCACGTCAGCAAACTTACTGGGACGGTAACGAATGCCCACCATCGTGAAGCTCGACCCGTGAGTTGGCACAAGCGTCCACCAGAGTCTGCGATCGCTGCATGTCGACGATCTGGTCCGCTCTTCCTAGGACGTGTAGCACGGGCGTCTGGATCGGTTTCTCGAACAACTTCTGGTGCAGTTGGTCTCGGCTTCGGAAACCGGACACAGCGATGGCGAACTTGAGCGGACCCTGCCCTTCAGGTAGGCGGAGTCCGGGCATATTGTTTGGGTTCTCGAATCCGGCTGCCAAGAGTCCAGCAAGACATCCGCCTTGGGAGAAGCCCCAGACAGCGTCGAAAGGCCCTTCTTTGGCAAGAACATCGTTGAGGTAGTCTACGGTCTTATCCCAATCCAGGTATTTGCCATCGTCGTCGGCACGCCACCAAGCCCGTGGCTGTTCTTCGACAGGAGTGTTTTCGTCGATGACTTTGCCATCCTCGGCATCGGGTGCGTCCAAATCGCCTGCAGAGGTGATTGGCTGGACTAGAAGTGGACCGTTGATAAAGGTGAACTCGGCCACATCCTTACATGCCTTTCGGATAGCCCCGGCTCGCTTCGAAAAGATAAAGCTGTTACTGGTATAGCCATGCGCCATAAGCACCTTCAGCTTCCTCGTAGCTCCTGTCATTGTCATCTCGGTCACTTTGGGCAGCAAGGGGTGATATACTCGGTGAACGATCAGACGGAAGTACGTTCGTGCACGACGCAACGGTCAAGAAGAATGTCGGGCCGTGCCGTTCCGTGCCCTCCAGCAAAGGTCTCCCATTCGGCCGAGTGGATTGGCTCACGCTTGGTCCCGCACAACCGGAACGCCCTTCAACGCACCTTTCGGCTCATCCGTTATGCTTCATATCAGCCTAGCGATGATGCGGCTGAGGGCTCAGCCACAATCGGTGATTCAATTGGCTCATTTGATCGAACCGAGGCGTGGTCATCGGCGCACCCGAACACGTCTTCACATCTATTTTCTGAGTAGGATTTTCCGACCCAGCAAAGCCGGAAGGAGAGGATGCCTTGAATGGAAAAGCTAGTCAGGTTGCAAGCAATGACGAATGTGTAAACTAAGCTACTGGAGAAGTACAGAATGACCTAAAAGAAAAACAACCTCCCTATGACTAGAAACGAAGAGAAAAGGGTAAAGATTGACAGAGGGTGACCGCAAAGGACAAGATTGAAGTTGAGAACGACTAACCATGTTGCTAGTAGACCATGAATGCAAATGAACGCAAAAGAAAGAGAAAGCAGGAACAAGACGAACGATGAAGAGCGTAGGACGCATCGGGAAGAACAAAAGAAAAACATTCATCAAACTACTGCGGCTGCGTCTGGGATATCTGAACGAATTGCGAACGAGTACGATACGAAACGAAAAAGGGAAAGAGAAGGAACGCGAGACAGCCGATCTGCCCGGGAATCGTGTGAGGTACGGGATCGGAACGAAGAGGGAGCATTCAATGTCCATGAGCAAATCGATCTCTGAGCCGTTTTGACCAGACATCAAGAAAGTGTGAGACCTCAGCATTGGTAGTGGTAGTCGGTGGGGAAGATGATGCCGTCATGTCGAACGATCAAGATCGGCACTCGACCTCTGGGTAGGCCCGAATCGAAGGACGGGGGAGGGGCGCATACGATCGTCTGACGGGACCGGATCTCTACGTGAGGACTCTTCCAGTCTCCAAAGTAAATGAACAGATTGGGATGGAAGTTTTCTCCAAGAAGCGTCACCAGTCCTGGGCCTTGGTCGCTACCCTGCGTCGGTGGCATCGGTGACCTTCCGTCTCTCCCTGGAGCAACGACGTTGGTCAAGATTGGGATGGGCGTGATGGGCTGCGAAGGTGCGGGGACGGTGATCAAATGGGCGATGTTGCTGTCCATCACCGCGGTTTGAGGCTGGGAGCCACCTACAATCTGAGGTGGCACGTAGAAGGAATGTCGAGCGATGTCGGTGCCGACGACGGTCCAGATGTCGGAATCCGCTACCTCGACCGACCACATTGCGGCAGGTGCAGCGCTGCCAGCAGCTGAAGAGTCCGAGGTCATCGAATTGGCGTACGAGCCCGTTCGGCGCAGAATCTCCATTTCGGAAAGGCCTTGATTCTGTATGCCGACCATCGATAACGATTGACCGCGTCTGCGATTTTTACTGGCAGCAGCCGCCGCAGCTCGTTCCTTCTGAACCACCACGGATGAAGAGACTCTTCGAGGCCGTTTCACCTTACCGCCGTCGGACGAGGGCGGTGGCTCCATGTTGGAAGGATCTTGAGACGAAGCAGACGCGCTCGGCGACATGATCGCGCCTCTAGCCCCACCCATAGAATACCGAGTCTGGGCAGCAGCATATGCAGCGGCTGCCGACGTAGGGCTCGTTGGCAGGTATCCAGGATGCGACATCTCGCTCTCCGCAGCTGCCAAATTCATAGGCGTGACGGGAGTCGTGGGTGTCGAAGGAACGCTGAAGGTGCTGTTAGCTATCCACTTCCTGGGTTCACTCGGTCGATGCATCCCCACCGACTCGTTCAGACAGGCCAAAAAGGGCCCGCTGTTGCCCGGAGACGGCATTTCACCCGCTTCGCCGGTGGCACGGGGGATTGCAGCTGTTGGATCTTCCAGTACCTCGAGCGCGATCTTGTGCAGTTGCGAAACGGGATCCCCAAATGCCTCCCTGGCCAGAGAAGGTGAGCCTGCGGACGCCCCACCGAGAATGGTGGTACCCTTCTCGACCTTCCGAACGACCATGACCGGACTGACCACGGCGGTGTTAAGGCATTGCAGAACGATCGGCTGATTGTAGTGGATGGTCATCTGGGAGCTGGTCAGACCGCTCGTGGGAAGGGCGTTGGGCGGAGGCGGCGGGTATCCCTTGACCGGCGGCTGCAGGGGCTCCGACGGTGTTGCATCGGCGCGCTTCTTTGGATCGACGAGGTAGATGATGAACGGATCCCAGCTCGACATCTTGGCAACGAAGCAGGAGGGTGGATCTTGCCCCTTTTGATCTCGAGGATTCATGTTGAGGAAAGGCTGATTATCCGAGCCTTTGAACCAAGACGGCGCTCCCGAAACACACAAGTATCGCGTCGAAACCGTCTGAGATCGTAGTCGATGGAAGAGAGCGATGACCGACCCGTGGTTGACGCAAAGCTCCGTATTCCGCGACGATTGCCTCTTCTTGCTCGGCTTGCTGATCACCTTGATCGGCCTGCTCGGAAAGGTGCCTAGCAACCTTCGTTCCATCGGAGACGCCCCGGGTACCGAGATCGAGACGAGCGCCTCCACGTGACGTCGCTTTTCGTCGATATCGGAAATGTAGAGCTGCTTGCCAATGCATCGTCCCGAAATGGCCATCTCCGACGAAGGGTTGCCTACGTCGATCAACCTACCACTGCTGGAGGCCCACTCCAGCGCTCCGTCTTGAATGCCCGGCTCACCGCTGATATTGATCGTGACACGTGGTGGCGACAGGACGGTAGGCGCCTGGTCGCCCTCGCCAGTGAGCTGAGGCTGGAACGGCGCAGGCCGTGAAGGAGCAGCACAGACGTTCCACCAGCTGCTTCCGATGAGGATCACGAGAGGCGGTGGACACAGGAAACGCTTTTCGGCGCCGTAACTCTTCTGAGCCACTTTGGTGGTCATGATCAGCACGTTGCGTTCCCCGAGCCCAAGGCGACTGGGACTGGAAATGTACTGTCGAATGTAATCCTCTATAAAAGCGGAACAATCGCCAAAGTTGCGTTCGGTGACACCGAGGCCGTGCACATGACGAAGTTGATTCATCTCCGCCATCGAGACCTGCTGATAGAGACTGGGTCGCATGCTGGGTGGATAGGTCATCTGATTCCGAAACGGCGGTGGCATGCTGTCTATCTGCAGGTTTTGTAGATGGCCTGAACGAGACCGGTTCAGCAAAGCTTGTTGCTGTTCCAGTTGATGCTGCTGCTGGACAGCTTCCAAGTGGGGATCGACCTGCATGTTTCTGGACAGATTGATTCCGCCAGCGCCGTCCTCTTCCTCCTCCATGATCGTAGGGGTGTTGTGACCTTCGCGATGATTGTGGGATGATGGACCCGTGCTGATGGACGCGCTGTTCGCCAACGCAGCCGATAAACGTTGCTCGCTGTATCCTGCGATATCAAAGCCATCGGAAGTGATGCTGGTGGATGAGCCAAATTGCTGAGAGCCGTCCAACGAAGGAGAGAAGAAGGGCATGCCTCCGTGCGGATGACCACCGAAATGATGCTGCGGGGAGTATTGCGATTGGGCTGGAGATGTGAGAGTCGGGCTGAATTGCTGCATCTGGGGAGTTTGAAAGCCAGGACCCGAGTAGGCTCCGCGAAATCCATGAGACTGGGCCAATTGTTGATGGACGGGACTCCATGGCTCCATGCCATGGCCATGACCATGACCATGACCAGGAGCTTGTGGACTAGAAAAGACTCCCGCTGCGTTCTGCATCTGTCCGAGATTCTGTACGCTCCGGCTTTGGGCGAGACCGTAGTGTGGCGAAGGCGGTTGATATACCATCTCGTTTTGCATACTTGTCGTTCTCGTGAGAGCCGAAATGGGCCGTGCTGCTACGCCGCTACCTGAGCTGGACCTCGGCCGACCCGAGGCTGCATCGCTCGCCGGGCCTGTGCCTGTACCAGCTGACGATGTGAAGCTAGCGACCGACTTGAGACCACGACTGGCGGGACGACTGCCCGGACGTGATGAAAACGCTCCCGATAACGTCGAGCTGGGGCTGTACTGACCGCCCGCGCCGATCTGCGAGGGCTTTGGGGAACTTGGTGAAGCGGGAACACCCAGGTGGCTCATTGGGAGCCCCAGCTTGTCCGAGAGACCGCCATCCCCAGACGAGTTGACAGTTTCGTCGTTACGTGGGCCTTGTTGGGAAGATGGGGCGTAGACGATCGAGGGTTGGAGCGCGGAAGGGCTGCCGACCTCGCGCTTTGCGCTGCTGGGGTCAGAGCCGAAGGCGGGCATCAGCATTGGCGCAGCCTGAGAGCTGGAAGGATCGAGCTGACCAGCATTGCTACTATTGGAATGGCTGGAGCTACCGCCCGCAAGATCTTCGTAGAGCGAAGGCTGTAGTTGAGGCAGGGGGGCGAATCTGGTCTGGGAAGCGTGTGGTGTGGGTGCATTGGGGTGGCTCAATTCTGAGAGGTTGCGGATGGGCGTCGGCTGCGAATGATGGTATCCGGATGCGTGAGGATCGTTGGAAGCGATACCGGCTAGATCCAGTCTGAGGGCGACGGGCTTGTTCGGCCTTTGAAGAGCTCCACCGAAGCTGGTCGTGGAGCCGTCGTTGTACTGAACAGGCTTCGACGACGTGGAAGAGGACTGAGCGTGGAGCTGCCGTTGTAATTGTGGATGCGAATGCTGTTCTTGGAGTTGCTGCTGATTCATCTGGGTCTGCCAGCCCTGAGTGGACCCATCAAATGACTGAGGCAGAACGAAACCTTCTCCGTCACGAGATCCACCAGAGCTAAGCGCCGGTTCATCACCTCGGCCCGACCGATCCAAGCCAGCATAGTACTCGCCAGATCCTTGCGAGTCTGCCATCTCCATGCTCGAGGACGAAGGCGCAGCAGGACCGGAATGGGAATTGGTTTGTGCCACGTGGGAAGACCCATATTGCAGTAGATTGGAGCCGTCGCCCATCTGCTGTGTCATGCTCCCTGTCATGCCGAGGGAGCTATCGCCGAGATGCTGAAAGGCGAAGCCCGCCTGCTGCAAATCTGGAGGTCCATCCTGATCCTCCGGTGGATATCCGGAGAGTCCTGTACTGTTGAGGTGTTCCTGCTCGTATGCGAAGGAGTTTGGATAGCCTGAATGCGACGCTGTCGTTTCAAAATGCGGAGCTTCGTTGACTATCGTGCTGTCATCACCTGATGTCGTCTGGTTCGCGTCATAGCCGGTCATGTTGGGATTGGGGGAGAGCTGGCTTCCTCCTTCGGCCCACGAGCGAGAGGAAGACGCCGCAGCTTCCTGAGACCATGTGGGTTGAAACATGTGGGCCGAGCTAGCCGAGCGAAAACGCCTTCACCGACACACCTTGCTGGAAAACCAACCTGTCGAAACGGTGAGTGGAGGACGAAAGACAGAGAACAGCTTGGATAGAATCGTGCAAGTTTGATGCGGTGGATGAGGATCGAACGAGAAGAACGAGCGTCCAACGCAACTATGGAAGGACGAATGATCTTTTATGGGAGTTTCAGTTCCGACGGAGAAGGCGAAATCGGAGTGAGAGTGTCGACCAGACCGAAGACCTGATTTGCCAGAACAGCGCTTAGCGTGAAAAGGTGTTGGTGTGGAGCGAGGGCTTGTACGAGCCGGTTGTGGGACGACTGGAAGAAGTTGAGCCGCTCTGGACGAGCAAGAATAGTGCTGTACTGAAAGAGTGATGGCGTCAAGTTAGTCTAGACCAAGCTCATTTGCGGGACAGATCGGAGACTGGCGATGAGCACTCACGTCGAGAAGATTGGAAGATCGCATGCAGACGCAAAAGGTGGGGGACCAGAGTGCTTATTGTATCAATGTCACCGATTTCCGAGATCCCTTTTCCTGTCGTTCTGTGTCACTATGTCACTCTGTGTCTCTCTGTCTCTCTCCCTTTGCATGCACCTCCGATATGAACCTGTTGACCGAGAAGATACAGGATCGAGGACGGGAAAGCTCGTCGAACCGTCCCTGGGAAGGATCGATGGAAGAAAGGTCTGAGGGGCAATGTCCTATCCGAAAGCTAGCTGGACCGCGGCAAAGACCGAAGCAAGACGAGGGAAGGCTTTTTACGGTTGCCTGGCTTACTGACTCCGTGAACCTGTGCGTGGGTACAAGTACTGGGTGAAATGAGAAGGGGCGCCGGCGGGCGAATGGAGTCGAAGTCGTGTGATCGAAAGCCACAGATGCGAATGTAGGTGCAGCACTTGGTCGTTTCTCGGATATCGGCGCGCGTGCCTGGCGAGAGTAAAGTTAAGGTGCAAAGGCGGTCGTGCTTGCCCTTCAGCACAAGCCGTCAACAGCCGTTGTGTGAAAGGGAGAGGACAAATTACGCGGAGGTGTGCCGGTTAAGCTTGGAATGAAATGGACAGCGCCCAACCTGGTGGGGGAGGCAGAAGGAAGCAAGTCGAAAAAGGTGCCCACCCGGGGATTGATCTGATTGGCCGTGGGGTGTTTGGCGTGGTTCAGACAAGCTTGCGAAGATCTAAGCTGGCCAGTTGGCAATGAACGATCTAGGGAAAAAGGAAAGATACGGAGCGGGAACAGAGGTGAGAGAGTGAGAGTTGGGAAGAAACCGAGGGGAAGTTGTAGGATGGGAAAGGGGGCGGAGATGTGAGGACGACTGCCCAGGAAGGGAGAGGGGAAGCTGAACGCGATGGCGACGTTGACGGCGACAGCGACGGCGATGAAAAAGATCAAGAAGAAGGGAAAGGAGAAGAAGAAGATGATGACAGCGGTGGTGGTGTTGTCGATGGACGCCGTGATGCAAGCCTTCTAGATGAATGGCGAAAGGATGGTTGGTGGTTAGTATATTGCAGGGCGGGATGAAAATCGGGCAAATTGAAGCCAAAAGAAGACTCAACCCACAAACCCTTGCGTTTGACGGGAGCAGACGAGCTCTTTTTTTGCGGAAACGAATGTTAATCATACACCACGCTCTAGACCAATACCCGCCCCACTACTTAAGCGACCGCACTACAAATAATATCAATCGCACATCCATCTGATCGTTGTTTAAAGTATGAGCGATAGAAGAAAATCTTCGGTTGAGAACTCGGCTCAGGCCACATTTTGGGCGCGTTTGCGCTGATCCAAAAGGACCCTGAACGCACTTTGCCAAAGCCAGTGATCGACCCGAGGCCCGGCTCGTGACCAAGGAGAAGCATATGCTTAGACAGGCTCAAATGATCTTGAAGGCGATGATGTTGATCTCAAAGGTGGAAATCATGGAAAGTGAGGCAGGCCAGCATCGGGGCAGAAGGCCTGATAAATTAAATGTCACACCGCTTGTTGCCTTGCCTTCCCGATAGTTACGGAAAGCTTGACATCCGTTGAATGCACACTCGTCAACGTTTAACACCTCCAATTTGTTGGCCGATGTTGCTGCCATTTTGACTGGACAGAGCCTTTGGTCCTGAGTCGGAAAGTTCTCACATCCGGCATCTATTCCCAACACCCGACCTGCTCTTCGGAAACGATGCGATCGAAGCGAAAGAAGGAGAAGGTGCCCGAATTCGCAAAGATGGGCGTCGTCCATTTCGCACGTTCGAAGAACCCGTCAGGACCTGATTCGTTCGTTTCCTTGCCTGTGCAAGCATTACTATCAGAAAGATTTTCCGAGCCGTGTGGTCGACACAAAAGATGGAAAGGTTGTCTTCGCCCTGACTTTACTACTCATTAAGATATGTATTTACATTTTCAGTCTCAGGTAAATTAGCCTTGTTTCTTTGAAATCCAAAATACTTTAATTTTGCTTTTCTTCTTCTTTTGGTTTCCCCGTAACTTATATCTAACGAAAGCATCAGCCAAATCGAGATCGAATCTTGCTGTTCCCAGACCGAAAGTTTTCTGACACTTCTATCAGCGACGTCAACTTCAATTTTTAAAGCTCTAAATCCTTCGATTCACCTGAATTCATCATGGTTGATTCCTCGGAAAGCATGTGCAAAGGTAAGGTTACGCCTTGAAACGACCACTCGCATTAGTGTGTATCCTGTTCTCAGCACCTTTCTCACCAGACTTTCGTTAAGTGTAGATTGAGATTGGGAGGTTTCCGAATCATTGTCTCCAACCTAATATGGACATGGGAATCCAAGAGAGATCGTGACTGCTGTAGTGCATTGACCCAGATTACGAACTTGCTGCTTGAGCACCCATAACCTGGCCGACGCCGGTATCATCACGAGGTTCCACGCCTTTAGAACGTGTCAAGATCGAGGATTTGATCCCAGTCTGGCCCATGAGTGGTTCGATGGAGGCTATCGTACAACGAAACCGGATGCTCTCGATGTTCGGTCTTTCGACCTACACGCCAGTCACAAGCTAGTGAGATCCCGATTCATCCGAGCCGCTCGAGTCCTTCCACGCAGGTACAGCGAACAAGCAATTTGGTGTTTCATATCTTGACGAATGCCTGGTTATTCCAAAGGAGGCCCGGATCTTTCCAGCGGCGTTCAGAATTGGAAAACCTAGAATCGTTGGCGAAACCATCTTGTCTTTCTTCTTCTGGCAAGATCTCATGCGCCTTGGAACAGACTGAAAGCATTCTACGCCTTCGAATCGACGAGGAACAAACACTTTCGGTGCCTGATTTCAGGAACCAGGGTCAAAGAGACAAGGTTGTGCGAGTCAAAACTGGAACATGGAGGATGTCGACAAGTCAAAAACTATCCATGTGGGAGTCAGCTTGAAAGTTGTTCAATTGTTGGATCATTCGTATCGATGCGATCGTGAGGCCGCTTTCCAAGGTTAGCATTCCGGAATTTTGGGCCAGGACAACGAAAGGGAAAGGGAGAAGCTCTTCCGGCTCGGCCATCTCCGGACAGGTGGGGTTGAAGCGGGCGCGTAGCTTCGGCGCTTTTTCGGCGGAATTTGCTCCGCGAGGTTTGAAAGTTGCTAGCGCCCTGGGGAGCAAATCAAGAGAGGTGTGAAATGGAGGTCCAAGCCTCGGAACTCGGACGAAACGAGAAGATCGGGAAGATTAAGGACACCAAGCGATCTATACGGACAAGCGAGTTCGACTCGAGAAAAAAAGCAACTTCCCCACCACCAAACCACCCTGCTTCTGCAATTCATGAGGTAAAGCTGTCTCGAGCTCTCACGGTCAGGTCAAACTGAACAATAAATCGGCGAGAGCATCGGTGGCTTGAGGACCAAGTATGAACACAGCGAGGATCTCGGCAGACTGATGCCCTACGAGACTTAGCAGTCCCGGGAGTTGGAGATCTCCGAGGCCTTTCGACGTCTTCGAGACAGAAACCCCCACACAAGATTGCCGTTCAATGTTTGACACGAGGGAATGCCGATGCAAAACTCTCGACTTCTGAGAAGATCACCGTAGAGTTCTCAACGAACGGGTCTTGATTCTCTTTTCCACTTGGGTTGCGATTAGGCTGTCTTTCAGAAATTGCCCCTAGCAAACTCGGTCACGCCAGGTCCTGACCTAAAAAGCACTTTGAGCAAAGAGTGTAGTGTCCTCGGTCGATGCATCGTCGGCTTTCCTTCTCTACACCAGTGAAAGGTATGCTCACATTGTGACTAATTTGAGCCTGCAAAAGGGTGCGATTGCCTCCAATGATCACATTCCCGTGCTTGGCCCGACAGAAAGGGAAGTGATCCGAACCATGTTATCTGCAGATGTCCGTCAATATTGTTCTTGTGCGGTTCGAATGATGCTCGAATTGCAACAGCTCTGATCGGACCCTTCCAGTTCCTGGCTTCTCCTCCTCCTCTCATAAGAGGCTGACATGACTCAAGTCGTGTTGCGAAAAGCAGCATGTGGTTGTCATGTGAGGGAACAGGTAGAGTCGGTGGCGGGGTTGCCGGTCACACACCACTCCTCTCTTTCTAGGATGCGTGGTATCGCGGGAAGGAACCAGAATACCGAAGGGCCAAAGAGATCTCCTTTTCTCCAGTGTTGTTGTCGACACCACTTTGTGGTTCGTGGTTCAATGCATCCGTTCGAGCAGAGACGAGATCCCAGCCGGCGACGATTTGACCCAGAAGTACGCAAGGCCGACTTCCACTTTTTCGAAGCTCTTAGCGAGTTGACTGTCCCGACTACCGGAGCATATTATCGTCCCGACAACGATAGAAGATGACCGATGAGCAAAACGGAAGCGAGAACAACACAACAAGGCAATATTGAACAAAGGCAAAGGGGAGGGCGGGCTCCTAAGTTGACCCCAGAAAGAGACGAGCGGGGGACGTCTTGCAAAGGCGAGGTTGGAGTCTAGTGAGTGATCTCGGGTAAAGCGTTGTTGCTGCACAACAACTCTAGAGGTTGGGATCTTTGGTCGTCTTCCGACTACTGTATCAGATTCGAAAAGTTCCAAATTGAAAGCACGGAGATCATAAATTGAAACACTGTACTTTCAAATTGAAAGGTTGTGTTGACCATTCTGAGTTTTCTCCTTCCGCTTTGGCTGAAGTCGCCGGTAGCGACGGTCTGAAGGCTATCCGGCACTCTTTGCTCCGCTTCGCGCTCGTGGCACGAATGTCTGCTGAAATTTCCCGAAGGGCCTCAACCCTCCAATCTCCCGGTGCCAATCTGCCTCAAATCAGGAACCAAATTCTCCATCTAGAGTGCACATTTTTACTGAACGATGCGATTAAATTGATTGGCCTGCAGTTTCTTACTTTTGCACACATTCCCCGCGTTTTCTCTTTTCGTCGAAGAAAGCACCGCTCCTTCTTCATCCGAACAGGGTACTCCCATAAATTCGCTCCCTTCAGCCATGTACGTTGACTACCACACTTCTCACATTTGATGCGTCAATATTGTTACATTATCATGGCGGTAGCATCGTGAGGTCAGGATAGAGTCGCCACAGCAGAAGGGGATGGAAGCCGCCAAATCAGGCCGTGAAGCCGCGCGTGCTACCTGCATCTTTCACCGGTCGCTTTTCTGTTCGCAAATCTGTCCGAGATTTTCCAAGACCGACCGTCTCAGGATGGAAGGGGGAAGTTTCCCAAATCCGACCGGCTTTGTTGCACGGTAATCTCCCCTGGGGTCTCTTCTTCCTCTTCTCTGGCCTTCAACTCCGCTCTGTCTCTCAACCTCGCCGCAACTACCCTTGCCTCACTGAGCTGTTTCCCTCTGGTCATTTGACGCATCAGGTCAACCTCTAGAGCGCCTGTCTGCGGGGTTCTCTGCTGCTCTCTTCTGTCGGGGCTTGGGGCAGTGCTACAACCTTGGGCGAAACGGAGCTTGTGTCCTGAGTGTGCTCTCGGCTGCTGCCTCTGGAAGTGCCTCGTCCAATGCGAAGGGAAAGGGCTGTCTTGTGACTAGGACCAGCAGCCAGTCCGGGGCTGGGAAAGCCTATCTTTGCAATGTCAAGCGAGGGGAGTCCAGTTTTTTTTTTCTCCGCTTCCGAACTCTGCTGCTTGCGTGAATTGCAACGGTCTATGCATCTTGGGTCGGGTGTCCAACCGAGCTCACTCTTCCCTTGCAACAAAGATGGTTCTCTGTACCCCTCTACCTTCCCTTGCAACAAAGATGGTTCTCTGTACCCCTCTACCTTCCCTTGACTTAGTAGGTGGTGATGATGTGCTACCGTTTGCTCATATCCAGGTCGGTGCCACCCCCAAGGGAAGGACTCCGGGAGCAGAACAGAGGGAAGAGGCATCACTGGAGCAGATCCACGGAATGGAGTTGCGGAGCGAGCGGACCGTCACTCTCAGGAACAAATCCAGCGAACAGATTCAAACAATCTACCACCCCCCTCACCCCGCCTTTCCTGCCACAAGTACAGTAACTTACTTGATTTTCCTCGGTTTCATCCGCCGACCTTTCTGGAGATGCAGCCGCGTTCACAGGGGACCTTACGGTTGTTTACAACACCTACCATTCGCAGTCCTGTCTGCCTCGACCCCTCTCGTTGCCCCTTCGCTGCAGATTGTACATGCTGATCTCGTACAGCACAGTCTTGCTCTCGTCCACCAGCTCTTTGCCGATTCGGGAATTTTCATTGCGAAGTGTGCTACGTCTCGTGGAGTACATTGGTATGCCGAATTTGATCAAGTTCTGTACATCTATCAATCTAGCTTTGTTCGAATTGCCGTCAGGCGGCTGCTTTCGATCAAGCCCCTCTTGCTGTTGAATCTGTCACTTGACTGAATGCTGTTCTGCACCAGCAACAGCTTGGCATGATGCTCGTAGTGTAATGTTTCATTTTCGACTAGTTTGCTTGTGTGTTCCTGCGGGCAATAAATACAATGAGTATTTGCACTTCCAAGTGTCTCAATTCAGGCATTATATTGGATTTGGCTGCATCATTTGTCTTCCCCCACTCTCGGCACTTTCCTTCCCCTCAAATTGCCACGTTCCACACGGAGGGTTTGCAATCTCAGCCTTCAGATCGTTCTGCCTCTTTTTTTTGCGCCCTTTGGTCCCTGAAACGGAAAGTATCCGAAATTCTCCTTTGACACCCACACTAACCTTACACACCAACCCCAGCAAGGCACTTACTCCTTTGCCCGGTTTTCTTGTTTCGGGCCAAGTTGCCTGCTCTCGTCCCTGACCTTCTCGCCGGTCGGGATTTTTCACTCCGCAACTTCCTTCTGTCTTCGTTTTCCTCTTCCTCCCGTCTTGGCTCTCTTCCCTTTCTCCGTTGTCTGCCTCCCTCTTCTCCTGTTCCTTATCCTCTCTCAAACTCTTCCTCTTTCTCTCTGTCTCTCCCTGCCCTTGAGTCGCTGATGATTTGCTTTCTGCTAAATCAGAAACAAAACCTTCCGTACTTGTAGGACTGGCTGCTCTGCGTGCCAAAATGCATGGATCCGACGGATCGGTCTGATCGGCCTCTCTTGGTGCTTGACTTGTGTTTGGGCTCGCTTGCAAATAATGTTCCTTACCCCACTTTTGGTCTCCGCATCTCTTTTGACCACTTACTCTGTCGAGGACTGGTGTAGTACGACAGAGTAGTGATGACTGTTGTACCATCTGATCCTCAACTTCCGTAGTTGTAGCTCTTCGGTTGCAGGATCGACCGTTGACCGTCGACCTTTAGTTCCGAGCCGCCCTCCGTTCTCCCTTCCCTCCGTCTTGCCTCTGCCTTGTGCTCACATGGCCTCCTCGTTCACTGGTTCCCCTCGCTTCTCTCCTCTCTCCATTTGCTTAACGTATCTCGGATTTCTGCCCTCCTGCTCTTCTGCTTTCCTGCACTCCTTTTCTCCCTCCGTTTTTTCCCCCTTTCTCTCTCTCTGTGTGTCCCTCGTGTGTGGATCCCTCCTTCCCTACCTGCCCTGAGATTTTCGCCTCTCTTTCGAGCACTCTCTTTCGCTCCCTCTCTCTGCTCCTGGCTCAGTTCCGACTCTTCCTTGGCTTGAAACCGCCTCTCCAGGTTTTTCGTCACTCCCTTCCCCCGCACTTGGCGGCCTCCGCCTTCCCCCTCTTCCTGCTCCTCTTCCTGCTCCTCCTCTTCCTTCGTCCCTTCTACATCCTCTTCCATCTCTCCTCCTCCCTTCTGCTTCCTCCTAACGCTCAGGCCGTCCAAACCACAACAATCCGAGTCCTCCTTTCTCGTCCGCTGTCTCTCTCCACATCTATCAGTCTCTCATCCTTGCTTTCGCAGGGCACCGATCGACATCCTGCCCTGACATCACGGTCCTAGATTCCTCTCGGTGCTGCGCCCATTCGCATCATCTGCCCTACTACGTTCCAGCCACGTCCTGTCGCCATCAGTGGAAGCAGAATTGTAGCGACGACAGCTTTCGACAAAGTTCTGGAAGCAAGTCAGAGCTTGATTTTGATTCCGGTTCCACGACATAAACGGTCCGAAGTCTCATCATCATCCTCGCCTTCGTCCATCATCTTACGCGTGATCTGTTTCATCTCCCTGCTTCAAAAGGACCGGTGTCTTCAGGACGCTCGCAGCTGCCATGACCAATTCGACGAGCCAACAAGCGGAAGGCGGCAGAGATGTTCGCTATCCACCTCTGAGCCCCAGTCTTTCGAAATCCTCCAGCAGCCAGCAGCATCCACGTTCGTCTCAGCTCCTCACCTCTACCACATCTCCACTATTGCCGCCCCCTGCTCCTACACGTATTCACTCGTACCACCATCCCATCTCCAGTTCCTACACCTCAAGCAACAGTTTCTTGGACCGAAGCCGACCACCACCTCCATCTTGGAAGGACCACCGTTCTCCGCCGCTCGAGCATCGATCGTCCGAGAATGCTGCAGGCTTCTCGCGCATACTTCCGCCCCTTCCGGGATCCAGTTTCCACTCGTATCAGCTGCCACCTCTTTCGGCCAGCTTACCTCCATCGTCGTCGTGGAACGGCACCGAGCATCCCAATGGCTCGACGCAGCGAGACTTGAGCACCGGTGGATCTTACGCAACTGGCAAGGAAACGAGACCTGATTCGAAACTTCCATCGCTGTCCTCTCACCTTGGCGATTGGAGCAGCCAACGCTCATCGGAATCGGCCTCCCTCGGTTCGCCGACCACGGAAGAGCCCGGTTCAGCAAGTCGAAAAGTCGCCAAGGCCCATGTACCATCGGCGTGCCTCAACTGCAAGAGAGCTCATCTCGCCTGCGATGTGGGAAGGCCCTGTCGTCGATGTATCAATTTGGGCAAGAGCGATACCTGCATCGATGTCCAGCACAAAAAGCGAGGCCGACCTCGTCTAAAGGACCGTCCTGCATCTCAGACTGGAGTCACAACACTTCAGACGCTGGATGCCAAGGCCGATCCTTCCACTTCCCCGGCTTCTGGCTCCTACCCTCGCCATTCGCCTTCTTCTGAACCTGGCTTCTTCCGCTCGCCTCCGAGAGCTGCGGATCTGCTGTCTCCACCTCTACCGTCCACAGGATCGGTGGTAAAAGTCGCTGGAAGCACTCACGGACCTGGTACTCACTCTCGAAGCGCGTCGGCTTCCGTCTCGGCTTCCAGCTACCCGTACTCACGTCCAGATCATCTGAGATATCAGATGGACATGAGTGGACCGCCTAGTTCAGCTTATGCTCAACATCCATCGCAGTCTTCCGAAAGCGGGTTCTCTGCCATCGTCACCATGATCTGTTCGACCAACCTCCAGTGCGCCCGAATCTCTGAAGAGTGTTTCGCTCTACTCGGATATCATCCCAACGAGATCATCGAACGATCTCTGTTCGAGCTGGTGCATCCTTCCGAGACCGGTCGACTCGAAGAAATTTGGACGTCGTTGATCGATCCGGTCGGCGTAGTGCCTCAGTCAGTTCCTGCTGCAGCGGATGTGGTGATGAACATACCTGCAGCCAGGCTCATGACGCCTGCCGCTGGAACCATCTTTGTTCAGGAGAACATGCGACTGCGACAGAGGAACGGGATGTACGACTTCTACAGCGTACGCTTGCATCTAGGAGGCGGCTTCGGAGTCGATCTTTATCGTAGGGAAACGCTCGACCGAGCGTACATCGTAGCTAGCTTGCTCAAGCTTGGCAACGACGCAGCCCATCCGGACCCTGCCATCCTACGATCGCCTTACGCTCAGGAGCATGGTCACGGTCGAGGCTTCCGAACGCCTGCTGCACGCACTCCTCCGCTTCAAGCCGAGCCATTGCAAAACAGCAATGGATGGTCTGCTCCCACACAACCACCGAGATCCTTTGCGGAATCGAACGATGCTTCTCAGCGACAGGGCCAGGGTGCAGAGAAGGATGCTCACGTCTTCGCCAATGGGCGTGAACTCGGTCGTGCCCAATCGCAGAGCAACGGCAACACTGCCCTTGGTGTGCGGGAGAAGCCTCAAGGGATTTCCGAGGATCGAAGTGAAAACCGTCGAAAACGCAGCAAAATCGAGACGGAGGATGTCGAGGGTTCAAAAGCGGCGTCTCGTCCTCCTCCTTCGGATCGATCCGTTCACACCAATGGTGCCAACACCGGTTCCTACTCTGGCAAGACTTCGGTCTACTCGCCTTCGTCAGCTGTCCGATCGCTTCTTACCGAGCGCTCTCGAGCATCGAGCCGAGATGGTATCCTTTGCTGATTCGGAATGTCCACATCCACGCTTCGGGTCGGATTCGGCTCGTTCCGAACCAACCCACCCAGATTGTCACCCGTCCACTCACGCACCCATCCACCTCCCTTCTTCTTCACATCTGCATCCACTTTGAAACCCGATCTCCGATCGGTTCTGCAACGCAGGATCGCGAGGAAGAGTTGCGGCCGCCGCTCTGCCCCATCCATGTACCAGTGCCGTCTCAATCCTGGCTTTGTATCTCGCCATTCTCTGATTCTTCCGTCATATCGTCGTTGCCCGTTCTCTTCCATCGCAAAGTCAAGGAAATTTGTACTCTTAGGGGCTCTGGAAGCATCTCCGTTCTATGTAATCAACGTCATGGTCCACCCAAGGCTGCGTCATCTCTTGAGTGGTTGCGAGGGCAAAAGCTGGTGTGCTCCGAAGTTCACTCCCCAGTCAGCCTTTTGTGGAGAAAGCAAAGCTGCCGCTGCTTCGGCACCACGGAATCTAACATCGCCTAATTTTGAGTGAGCTTCTCCACCAAGGCGTTCGTTTAGCTGAAGAAGAAATAGGAAAATAAAAGTCGAAGTCAAAAAAAGCGATGGCTGGGCCAAACTTCATTCATTTTTGATAGCGCTACGATCCACCAAGATACAGTAGAGAGAGAGACAGATACCAAAAAGATTGGATGGCAGGCACGACAGATTCTTCTTTCTTCCCTTTCCACACACACATCCACATCGAGCTGCTGCCTCGAAAGTGTTGGAAGCGGTCTGGACCCGGCCACTTGAAAAGAAAGCGGGCTCCTACCTGATCGTTTCCTTCAGCTCACTGCCTCCAGATCAGAGATCGGTTGCGAATCCTAGCCCATCATGGGCACACCGGTTCAGAAAGCTACCACGGCTCAGCAGCTAAAGCAGCGAGAGCAACAGCAGCTGCAGCAAGGCCAGAACCATCAGCACAATCGTCAGAATCAACATCTCTATCAACACCCACAATATCAGCAGCCTCCATTGCTGCAGCAACAGCATGATCCGAACGGTGCTCTGTCTTCGCCACACACTCCCAGCCATCGGCAAGGTTCGCAACACTCAGCACCTGCTGCATCTCCGTTCCCTTTCTCCATGGCTCCTGAATCACCCTTCTCGTCATGGCCGCAATCACCCTCTGTCGTCCTCTTTTCAGGCCCTTCGAACAAACAGTTCGAACGAGTCCATGACGAATCCTTCCCAGCCTCGCTTGACATGCTCAAGTCAATGGCCCGAAAGAAGTTCAAATTCGCTTCCGCCGTGCCAATCGAGATGAGCTACATCAACCCGGATGGAGTCACCTGTGAACTCGATGACGAATACGACCTGAAGGCACTGGCGGCGCATGCAGCCCAAAGCAGGAAACTCAAGGTCAATGTCAAACCATCTTCCGGTGGTTCCCATACTTCCGGCGCGCTCACATCGCTCTCCAATGGGGAGTCACAGATTTCAAGCTCTTCCTCTATCCCTCCCGAGTCAGCATCCAAAACTTCGGCAGCAGCACAAGCTGTCAGTGCCACTGAAGCCTCTGCGGAGCAGTCTCGCGATCCAGCTAATGGTGAACAGGTTCCCGCTCCCGCCGAGACAGGATCGATTCCTGCCGAGCCAAGTTCATCGAAAGCGAAAAGCGCTGGACCGGGTCGTCCTACGAAAGCTTCTAGCAAGAAGAAAGGTACTCAGATCGTCGTGGCCAACATCGCCCGCGAAGCATCCCCAGCAGATTCAGATGTGTCCATCCCTCTAGCCCGAGATCGACTTGGTTCGCGTAATGTGAATGTCATCGAGGTACCTGAGGGGGAGATGCCTGACACGGCGACCGCTCAAGCACCTCCGCCATCTGCACAATCTTTGGCACCATCAGTACCGTCGGCATCGGCACCGAAACGCGCAGGTACGAAGCGAAGGAGAGATGAGGCTAGCCCGGAACTAGCCTCCGATCCGCCTGTGACCAGCGATACGGATTCGAACTTGAATGTAGCCTCTCAATCCGGGAATCCACCTGCCACTAATGCCTCGCAGGCCGACTCTACGAAGAAACGTTCAGGCAGACCCAAGAAAGTGTTAGCTTTGGAGTCCCCAGAGAGCACGCAAGAATCACCACTAAAGGCGAAGAAGCCTGCCAAGTCGCAAAGACAGCCTCCAAAAGGCGCTGCATCTGATTGCGGCTCGAAAGTCGTCGTGATTCCGCAATCAAGCTCCACAACGGCTGGGGTACAGGAAGCAAGCGCCACACAACAAGCACTCGCAACGCCTGAGAAACGTGGACGAGGTCGCCCACGTAAAGTCCTAGATCTAGCGCCGACCGAGAATGGCAAGAACGCAGGATCTGCTGCAACGGCAGCGGCAACACCCACACCCACACAGCGATCATCCAAGGCTAGAAAGCTCGCTCACGATGACACTGCCGTAAAAGCTGCATCCATTCCAGAATCAGCACCAGACTCTCAACCCCGTCAGCCTGAAGCCGGAGCTCTAAGCTCTCAGCAGACGAACACGGACGATGTACAAATGTCTGAGTCGTCGGGCCTCGGGGTCACGGAAAAAACCATCGCTGGGGACTCTCAGGAGCGGGCGAGACTCTCGATGCCCTCTGCCGACGTTGCTTCCAAATCGAACTCCAAACTGACGTCGGATTCACTCCTCGGTCCATCTGTCCTCCAGGAGATCTTGGATGGCTTAGACAAACCTACCGAATCTTCGGCAAATGAGGCCCTTCAGGACAGCAGCAAGACCGTCTCCAAGCCATCATCCGCTGCCAAGTCTAGAAAGTCCAAAGGCGACAAGGACAAAACGTCTGCAGAAAAACAAAATGGAACGAATGGAACCATTACGGCGTCAGCTCCATCGCAGATCTTACCGCCGCCAGAAGCGACCTCAAAGACCACAGCCGCCATCCCCGCAACGTCTTCTCACCCAAAAGAGCCAGCAGCAAACGGGAAACCATCGGAGAAAGCAGCAGCCCCATCCGAGATCGTCCAAGCAGAAAAGGATGAATCGAGTCGCACAACGGGAAAGTCAGGACAGAGTTCGCAGCCCGACAAGTGCATCGTCTGCAAGAAATCTCCTTGGCATCCGAAGGACGGGTGTGAGGTGTACCAAAGCGGTATCGAAGCTGTCATGGGTCTGATGTCCAAGTACCGAGGGAAAAGCTCGAAGAACAGTGAAGACAGGGAAACCCAAAGAACGCTTCTTGAATGGACAAACGAACTGATCAGGTCGGCTGACTCGTCCAGCTCCCAGTCAGGCCAAGTGACCACGCTGGCCCCAGCGCCCGACTCAACTCACGAACCAGCAGCGTCCTCAGAGCCTTCAAGTCAAGCAGGGAAGAAGACAAGAGCGACATCAAAGAAAACGAAAACAGATGGCGTAGAAGGCGTGTCGGCGCAAGAGAAAAATGCCGAGCTGCCTCCTCCTTCTGGTATTGAACCAGCAAACAAGACCAAATCGAAGGCGGTTGCTGCTTCAAGTGCGACAAAGACCAGCAAAGGTCGCGGTAAGGCGCAGCCGCCGCCTGATCAGTCTGCTGAGTCCACCTCTGCATCTCTCACTACGCCTAGCAACGCGTTGGCGACAGCGTTGAGAGCCCCTTCGGCATCTTCCGAGGATGAGCTGGCCACCAGTCCGATGCTACACGCCTTACCTCGGAACGAACAAGATATGGATGTTGAGCCGATGACACCGCAACCTCCCGTTGCCACAACGACAGCGGCAGCGCAACTTGAAGAGCGCAGACGAAAGATGAGACAGCTGGAAGGAGGCAGCAGCGACGGCAGAGGAACTTCGCTGCGGGACTCTAGTCCAGCCAGCGTGAGATCGCGCTCTGCTTCGGTCACCAGCTCCGATACCTCGGAAGATTCGGCGAGCAGCGAAGAAGAGACGGAGAGCGACGAGGAACCTGATACCGAGCAGACGCTCAGAATTACATCGAAGCTCGCCGCCAACGAGAGACATGGAGAGAGCAACCAGACTGGCACGAAGAAGGGAGCTTCCGCCGCGATCGGCTCGGCTCCGGCTCCGGCTCCGGCTCCTCCGGCGATCGCCTCCTCGTCCTCGGCTGTGTCTTCCGAAGACGAATCCTCGTCGTCCTCGTCGTCTTCCGATTCTTTCTCCGACTCAGAATCTGAATCGAACTCGGATGAGGAGCCCGCAGCGACCGTCGGGAAGCCCGAAGCAAACGGCGACAAGGGACCCTCGTCCAAGAATGCACACCTCAGAACAACAGCGACAAACCCTTTCTTGAAAGGCATACCTAGCCAAACCAATGGGACGAGCATGGGTGGCAACGTAACTCCAAAGTCGGCTCCTTTTACTCGCCTTTCCGACCTGCGACCTTCGACCCTGCGTCAGAGCCTGTCACAGCCAGGTTCGCCGATGAGTGCTGGCGGTATGTCTTCGCTCGGCAGCAGTCAGTCGCAGAGTCCCTTCTTCAGCAGCAGCCAACCGGCCAGCGCAAGCAAATACGGTCAGAAGGCCAACAATGGAGCGACTGGCTCCACGCGGGAAGAGCAATCAGAGAGCGGCACCGAGTCTGAGTCTGAGTCCGAGTCCGAGGCGTCCTCTTCCTCTTCCTCTGAGGACGAATCGAAGGCGCAGAATGCTACCAACAAGCGACAGATCCCAGCGAGCAAACGTGCTGGAATGTCCAGCTCGCCGAAAAAACGCAAGAGCGTATTCTCCGTGTTCTCTTAGTGTTCCGCTCTGATACCTGCCTTAACCGTCCAATGTAGTATAAGGAGCGCTACGCCGCTTCGATCCTTAATCACAGGCGTCACCGTGATTCTTTGTTTCTGTATCATCACGCACGTGCTTGCGCTCTTTTCGCCTGTATTAGCCCCTCTTTTTAGCACGATTAGCAGTCCATGACACCATCACAAAATCGAGAAAACGTCCACCTCAACTTCGCCATATCCGCCGCGTTGACTGCGTGAAGAATTGATCTGTGCTGATGATGTGGGATGTGGCAGATGACGATCGTACTAAAATTGCGGCCGTAACATCCACTGTGATTCTAGTAGTACATTCTTTGCAATTTTGGCTTTTCTCCAGCTGGCAGTGCTTGCTGAGCGGGGATTCTGATCGAGCCAGAAGTGTGTTCGTCTCCGTAGTGCAAAAGACCTACTTTGGGCATGACATTGTACTTCAAGATAAAGGTTGCATTGTTTACGTCTCTGAGATTGATGGACATGTGTAGCGAGACGATACAAGGTCAGCAACAGACGACGTGGGAGACGAACAACTGGAAAAAGAAGACGTACCTGAAACTTCGTCCAACTTCCCTGAAACCATACTTGTTTTTGATGTTGTTAAGCGCAACGTGAGCATCCTGCTTGCTTCTTACGATTCGGTCCCATATGACGACTTCGTTCTTGATATGTTTCTTGGAATCATACTCGGCAGCCAAACTGACAAAGACTTGTTTGGTGTTCCAGTTGAAGAGAGGAGAGAAATCGGCATCGATGCTAAAAGAGACCTCGACAAAGTCTTGTATGTTTCTATCCATGTGCCATGCTGCTTTTCCTCTGACCACTTCTAGCTTATTGACCTTGAATGTCCCGGAAGGTTTATGGATGGTGTAGGCACTGAAGTCGATCAGGACGACGAGCACCAGGATGACGGTCGTCGCTAAAGCCGTCACCGCATTGAGACGTGAAAGTGTGCTGTGCATACTGGGGAATCCTGCCGATCGGCACCTTGACCCGAATAGACTGGCAGCACGACGAAGTGAGGTGAGAGCAATAATGTAAAAGGGGAGAGACGAGGACAGGGAGGAACCAACACTAACTTACACACGTTCCGAGCTTTTTGTCGCGTGGGTCAGTGCAACATCTTCTCGAATACCAATACACACACGAAGCAACCCTTTCAGAAAGGCGCTCTCTCTGTTGCACTTGTCCGCAGAGCAAAATCATCAACCTTCTTACTTCTCATTTTCTCGTTCTCGTGCCCCTATCAAGGCCACAAAAGCATTTCGCACCTCACATTGGGCTTGGGTCGATGTTTCTTGAGGTTGAGAGCAGCCAAATGAAGGACGACGTGGAAGGCGGCTCATTTGTGTGCGCGTAGGCAGAATCTAGGTTCGACCCAACCTAACATCCGAATGTCGGATCCGTCCTTTTTCTTTAATCTAACAATTTCCTGTAATACGGTACCAAACCTTATGTTTCTTCCGCCTGCTTCTTTTATGCGAAATGGGCAGAGGTTCCAGGCTCTAATTTAAGCCACAACTCGGGCTCCACTTTAGACTTTCGACACTCTGCCCCGTCGCCTCGTGCCCGCGAGCGATCTGCTGCGCCTGTGACGTTTTTAGGTTCTTGCTTGAGCCTCAGACCACACACACTATCTCCTCACCGCTCGTACCCATCCCCTACTTGACAGTCTATCTTCCATCATCTTCAAGTTCACTGCGGTCTCACCTTCACTCTGACCCCCGCACACTCCGTCTTTTGCCAGCAAGCAGCGAAAGCGATCACTCAGGATCCCACGTCGTTTGGTGGTCTAAAGCTTTCACTCGCAGCACGAACAGCCCCCTTTGTCCAACTTTTTTTTTCACTTTTTTCCGCGACCAAAATCGTGGATTTCTGGTCATTTTTGTTTATCATGTCAGCCGCAGCATCGTCACCCGCCGTCTCCCTCGAGTCCGACAAAATGCGACGACGAAGCGGAGAAGATCTGCATGTTCAATTGCAGAAGCAACGAGTAGAGCAACGGTTTGCAGAGATCCAAGCCCAGCGACGACAAGCGCATGCCGTTCGTCGCGAAGCTGAACAAAAGGCACGCAACCGAGAGACGGATCAACAGATCTTACTCCTCATGCAGGCTGATGAGCGACTGGCTTCGTTGTTATCGCAAGCAGCCGACTCGATGCAGGCGCTGTTGCCTTCCAGCTCAGTTTCGTCGAATGAGGCGCAAGGATTTCGATACGGTGCCAAAGCCTTCGAAGCACAAGCTCAGCATTGGTTCTCCATCCTCAACGAAGTTCAGTACTCACTACGAACCGCTGTTCGACATCTTCGAGACGCTCAACTTGCTCCTCTTACCCAACCTGTGGGTCCAGAGGCCAGACTTACCGGTCGAGCAGGATCAGCTTCTCCCGGCCACACAGCGTCATTGCTCGAAGCCTTCGTCGATATGTCTGGCTCGGATGGCCGTACTTTCAAGATCCCGACCTCTTCTTCATCCTCTTCAGGATCCCGAACGCCACTTTCCCCGCTACCTGAGTCGCATCTCAGCTTGCAAGCTTTAAGGGAGCGGGAATACAACTGGAAACAGCTCTCGCGCTCTCTCAAGGAGGTCAATGACTCGCTCCAACCCAGCCAATCCGATGCTCCCCTTGAAGCGAAGAGCATTGAAGATGCCTTGATTACGGAAGCTTTGACCTCGAGAAGCGGTACCGACAAGCTGCTACTCAATGCACTCGTCAACGCAAATGGACTGGCCAATTAAGACGAAAGGCCCCCCTTTGGCATCAGCCCCTTCGTCGACTTCCGACTTCGCATACTTTCGCTGTTCTCTGGCATGTCTCTCGCCGATTCCGTCTCTCTGGTTCGATCGCATCGGCTCCACTAACAACGTATCTCCAGCCTTGATGCCGCTGCTCATTACTTTGCATTCAGTCCTAGCCTTAAGCTTTCTTTCTCAAGCTCGCTTTCCCTGGATCCCGACGCATCCCAATGTATTTGTACTTCGCATACCCTTCTCCAATGGCATTTCCAGATTTGATCTCCAGAATTGAAAAGATTTAGCGTAGTCGGGCATGCCGATAGGGATGAATCGGCATGCTGAGCATAGAAAGAGCTTTGAGGACCAAGCAACATATGAGGTGCAAAGTGATAAGGGAAAACAACAAAGATGTGAGGTCGCAAATTTCGTTGGGCAGGGAAGATCGGAGATGCGCGTCTGAGGCTGCAGGAAAGTGATGGGAAGAAACGACTCACAGTCCAAGCACAGAGAAGGCTTTCCACGCCAACGAGACAAACATACACAACTCGAAATCACACACCATTCACTTGGCTCGTTCCTCAACCAACTCCCTTTACACTACTTTTCGCGAGCCCTGTCATCTCCTTCAGCCTCAAGAGGGCCACCTCTCTCTGACGACTCCGTTGATCCTGCTTGCACCTTACCGCATATAGATCTCGCAATCCCGTCCTCACTTCACACCATGTCAAGAGTCACTCAATCCAAAGCCCAGACTGAGGCCAACGCCAAGATCCTTCGAGCTCTAGTCAAGCAACCCGACAACAAGGTCTGTGCTGACTGCAAGAAGAACGATCCGAGATGGGCTAGCTGGAATCTGGGATGTTTTCTGTGCATTCGATGTTCCGGTATTCACAGATCCATGGGAACGCATATCAGCAAAGGTAAGTGACGCTGACGCTGACGATTTTCTCTAGTATTTACTGATGGCAGCTGACTGACACCTGCTACGATTTGCTTGCCATTCTCTACGCCTTTGAAATTCTGTCCGCTATGCTTGCCTCGACAACTCTACTGCTTTGTGTAATCAGTCAAGTCCATCGACCTCGACATCTGGACACCGGAACAGATGGACTCTGTCCAAAAGTGGGGTAATCGACGATGCAACTTGTATTGGGAAGCTCATCTCAAAGCTGGACATGTGCCTGCGGATCACAAGATCGAATCTTTCATTCGAAGCAAGTACGAATCTCGAAGATGGGCTAAAGAAGGTGCTCCGCCTTCCGACCCAGCTGTTCTGGATGGAGGAGTCGCTGGTGCTGCTCCTTCTGCTGCAGCTCCAGCAGCAAGCGCTTCAGCTTCTGGCCCCACGGCCACATCCTCGCGCTCCTCTGCACCTGCACAAAAAGCCCCTGTTGCTATCGACTTGCTAGATGATCCCGCTCCTACACCTGCTCCGACCGCTTCCAACGCTACTGCCTCAAAGCCCTCTCAGACCACCGCAGCTAAGGCTGCACCAGCACCATCATCTCAGCCTCCAAAAGCTTCGGGCGGCGGAGGAGGGCTATTCGACTTAGACTGGCATGAGCCGGCAGCATCGTCCACCTCTGCCACCAGTCCGACTTCTCCCACTGCTCAAGGCGGAGCCAAGGGCAAGAACGATATCATGAGCTTGTTTGCAGCCAAACCTGCAGCTGCACCTGCTACTTCGCCCGCTGCTGCTGTCAATTCCAACTTTGGCGACTTTGGCTCCTTCGCCCAACCCACTTCAACCACTCAGGCTGGTGCGGCGGCTGGTGGTGGACTTGGCGGATTGAATTCCAGCTTTGGTGGGTTGGATCTTTCTTCGTCAAGCAGCACTAACAAAACAGCAGTTTCTTCCACCATGGCTTCCAATCCTTGGTCGATGTCGACAGCCACCACCACCACAAACACAAGCAACGGCGGCGGAAACGGTCTCTTTGACACTCAAGACGTATGGGGCTCGGGTGGTGCAAACTCCGCTCAGCAACAAAGCAAACCTCCGCCCAAGAATGATGCTTTCGCTGACATTTGGGGCGACTTCAAGTAGGATTGCGCTCGCATTGACCTGTATCTCTTGCATACCATATAGCGCCTCGACTATATTTGTTACAGAGCGTTCTCAAATGTGCACAACATGAGGGTGAGAACAAAGATATGCGTAACGAAAGACCTACGTGATGCTAGCATGCGATTTTCGTGATTGTGCTTGTGCTGTCTCATTGACCCACATCAAAGACGCTGAGCAAAGCGAAACAAGCGTAGAAGAGGCCGACGGGATAAGCCACCAGGAGGCGTTGTTCTGAGAGCCTGAGAATGGAAACGAAGATGCCGGACGCTGATGTTGAGCACCAAAGAATGAAGAGTGGAGAGACGATGTAGCCGACGAAAGAGCTGGAGCGTTAGATGTTCGGATGTTCGATCGATCAAAGGTGGAGAGAAGGTCCGAAAGTCAGTACTGTACAATGTTCTATCAAATCGAGCAGAACGTGATTTATGCCCAATGAGAGGACGAGGAGCACTTACTCTAGACGTACGACGATGCTTGCTGTGCTGAGAATGCATAATGGGAGGAGGCAATAGCCGAGCACGCTAGCTACTCTGTAGGCATCGATGCCGCCTTCACTCATGAGGTTGAGGAGGGTGTAGATGCTGACAGCACCTAGGAGGGCAACACCGTAGACGTATCCGAATTGACTTTTCCCAGCTAGCAAAAGAGTCATTCCAAATATGAAACAGAACAGTAGGGGACCGGCTAGATCGGCATCATCCATCATATGGGCGTCGTTGGCATGAGCAGCCGAGTATCTGTGTAAGGGGTTCAACACGGTCATGGTCTTGTCGATGATGTGACCTAGATTGATCCCCAATTCTTCCATAAGCGGTGGTTCGTCTGGAAAACCACCCGTTCCGAAAGCTGACCAGAACCCCATCTGAGAAGACATCATAGCATGTGCTGCCGATCCGGGTGCGTATCCAGCCGAAGAAGACATGTTGCCTTCCAACGACGGTCGTGCATTACTACCTGTTGCATACCCCCCATCCTGCCCGGACCCTGAAGAGTAGTATGAGGAAAGATGATTCGTAGACGATGGATTGCTGTAGAAATCGAGAGGACTGGACGCTTGACCCGATGAAGAACCGTGCGGTGGTGACTTTGACGATCCACCAGCTTGTCCGTACCCGTATGGAGACGAAGAGTCGAAGATGGCTGACATGTTGGGATGTATGTCGCTTATAGAGGACCTGCTCTGTCGTTCTCCGCCGTTGATATGATAGAGAATTGAACGTCTTACAAAGATGTCGAGACGTCGTGAAGGCAGGAGAAGCGGTGTTGCGAAACAGTCAGTTGCCTAGTTGATCCAAGCGTTTAGATGCAAGCCAGGTGGATTCTGGGATTCTTCGAGACACGCAGACAGCTGAGGGCTCACTACATCTCGCACGAGTCGAAAAATGCGAGATTTTCCTGCTCAGCGCCACCTCCTCTCAAAATTGAACACCACACAAAGCTGAGATTTTGCCGACTCGCTCGACTTTTCGAAATTTCACAAAATTTAAAATCCCTTCAGAGCCAAGCTGCAGGCAAGATGAAGAAGGGTCGAAATTCAACAATTTCAACCTTCAACTCTTCTTATCCTTCTCTTGCTGTCGACGATCATCCCCTCTTCAACGGTATACCCCACATCCATCCGTTGCGACTTCCTAGAGTGAAGACGCAGATCCGTCAACATGCCTCAGGTAAGTAGTCATCAGCTCGAGATCCCGCGACAACCTGTTCCGCGAGACTGATGATTTCTTGCATCTTCTCGCCTCTTATCGTTGAATTGGAAATCAGAACGATTACATTGAAGAGCACATCCGACGACATGGTCGAAGATTGGATCATGAAGAGCGGATGCGGAAACGAGCCGCTCGAGAGGTGCACAAAGCCTCTGCGGTGGCACAAAAAGTGACTGGATTGAAGGCCAAGATGTTGAACAAGAAGCGACGGGCTGAGAAAATCCAGATGAAGAAGACGTTGAAAGCGCATGAAGAGAGGGATGTCAAGCAAGCTTCGACGTCGAGCGATCCGAACACGGCTCTTCCGACGTACTTGCTTGATCGAGAAGGACAAAAAGACGCAAAAGCTCTTTCATCAGCTGTCAAGGAAAGAAGAAAAGATAAGGCAGCACGATATTCGGTCCCCTTGCCACAAGTTAGGGGTATCGCTGAAGACGAAGCCTTCAAAGTCATCAAAACTGGCAAGCGTAAACAGAAAGGATGGAAACGTATGGTCACAAAACCAACTTTCGTCGGTGAGAGCTTCACAAGAAAACCCCCCAAACTCGAACGTTTCATCCGACCCATGGGACTACGATACAATAAAGCGCATGTTACACACCCCGAACTTAAAGCTTCTTTCAATTTACCCATTGTAGGCGTCAAGAAGAATCCCCAAAGTCCACTTTACACCCAACTTGGTGTCTTGACTAAAGGTACGATTATTGAAGTCAATGTTTCGGAACTAGGTATGACTACCACAACAGGCAAAGTCGTTTGGGGTAAATACGCCCAAGTTACAAACAACCCCGAAAACGACGGTTGTGTCAATGCAGTCCTGCTCTTGTCTTCGTAGACGGCTTCAATCTTCACCTTGCTTCATGGTCCCAGTCCCTTTTCTGACCCGTATCTTGTACTTTAGCATCCAACCTCAACCTCAAGCTCGCACTCTGACGCACATTTCCATCGCCTCACCAAGATCTCTCAGCAATTCCAATTCCATCTGGTATTCAGTCAAACACACTTTTCGTGATCCGACAAAAGCCCACGCCTTCTCGCATTCATCACGTTCCGAGAATGCCGCTGAGCGATTCCATCGATTGATGATTAGGCAAGGGTAAAGATGACTACAAATACAATAAATGGCAAATGCGATGAGCTGATCGGTGACTAAGGAGGAAATGTGCTAGAAGATGATGGTGGAGATGAATTTCGGATGAGCCGATGACGACTAGCCATCGAGATCCATCTGCTCGGCAGGTCCGAAGTGTGATGAAAGATCTATTGGCTGAGCACCCGTGACGTGTTGATGAGAGGGATCTGGAGCCGGCGTAGTGCTGGCTTGGCCGAACAGGTTCCAGTTTCGAGGTACAGGTCGGGCTGATGTGTCGCTAGTTGCATGGTCCGGCATCGACCCGAAACCGTGCGAGGCAGAACCAGTGCTTCCGTATCGAGTTTCCAACGTTGATGCACTCGGGAAGTAAGAGCTCGAGAGGGAAGATTGCTGCGCGTAGAGAGGGCTGTCCATCCCGTGGATGGGAGAATCAAAGCAGAAACCATTCCCTTCATCCCGCGACGGATCCAAATGCGATTGTCGTCCGCTCTGGCGAGTTGCATCGGCTCCTGCCGAATGAAAAGCTACAGGTGGCTGTGACATGAAATCGCCTCCATTTGGTGTAGAAGAAGGCGTGGGTGTGGGAGAAGAATCGACGGGTTTGAAGGGCGACGACGTCGCTGGTGCCGAGGTGGCTGTCGCCCTGAGAACTTCTTCTGGGTCTTTCCAAAGGACAAGGGCGCCCTTGGCTTCCTCGGCATTGATCGGCGAAGCATATCCAGAAGAGGCTTGGCTCGATTGATTCGATCTGCGTTTACTGCTGAGTAGGGAGCCCAAGCTAGGGCCTCCATTCGTTCCGCCCGATCTTCTTCCCGACCTCCGGGAACGACTGTTGCCGTTGCTTGCACGCGAGGAAGCATTGTCTCGATCTGAGGTACCGGTGATCACGGCTCTACGATGAGCTTCGAGCTTTTCGATCAACTCATTGTTGATGATGTACTCGCCATCGCTCTTGTTGCTTTCGGTGGACGTGTCAGCTTCGGGCGTTTTGTCATCATCGGCGTCCACGTCGCTTGCTCCGCCGTCTTCCGATGACGATGTATCATCCAAGCTGGTGACAACGATCCTGTCGGGCTCGACTTCGTAGCTAGTAGGAGCTTTTCGTTGTCTCATATCAGTGTCCTCCAGATCCACCGAATTGCTCCGTTTCGAAGGAATAGTGGCTGTGTGTGTCCAGAAAGAGGAAGTGGGCGTCGCACTACCCGAAACTTGTCGGTTGGCCAGGGTTGGGGAAGTCGGAGGTGCTGGTGCTACGGCTTGCTGATAGAATGCAGAAGGAGTGCTTCCACCGGCAGCGAGATCGAAGCTCTGACCGGAAGCCTTGGTCGGGCTCGATGGTGGAGCTGAAGGTGCTGTCGAGAGGGAGGGTGGGAAACTGGGGAATGCAGAAGATGTCGATGACGAACTCAGGCCAAAGGCTGCTGCTAGGCCGCTATTGCTTCTGCCTATTGTTGACCTAGACGTGGGAAGGGAGGAGCTGAAGGAGGCTGGATCGATTTGCATACTGGCAAACTTGCCGTAGGTGTGTCGATCCTCCGGCGTCTCTACGTGAGCTCGCTTGGAAGGACGTGAAAAGGCGGCCAGATCATCTAAATGGGGATCCGGACTCTGCAGCCCAACAGGTATCGAATGGGACGGTAGCGATGCATTGTTGTTTGCAAGGTGATAATGCGACCATTCGTAGTCTCCATCGGATTCCGATTCTTCGGCAACGCCCCAGCTACTTGCGCTTGAGGAATGGCGTGGGACGAGTTCAGGCGAGGAAGGCTGCACTATGGAAGGTCCGTCGAAAAGGTCGGAAACGGACTTTTCATCGGAGAAGCGTCCCCGCTTCTTCTTGGCAATAAAAGGTGTAGATCCGAAGGAAGGAGCGAAGCTCGACGGATCCGTGGCTGCTGTGAGCGCTGCTGATGCCGACGAGGAGGATGAGGATGCAGTGGCCGATGGGCCTCCCATCGCTGACATCCAAGAGGATTCTGCGGCCATCTTGGAGCGCCCGGATCAAGTTTCGAGCTGATCTGACGTGAAGGATGCGGCTTTGCTGCTGAGCAGGGGACTCTTCCTTATGTATCTCGCTGTTGAGTCGAGGTTAGCGAGGTGAAGTCATTGGAAATGTCGTCCGATCTCGTTCCGATTCAACGAGACTTCTGACCGAAGTAGATTCCTGCTGATGTTGCCACGATGATGATGATGAAGTCAGGTGGATGGGAGTGTCCATACGATAGTTGATGATTGAGGGTTGATGAACGAAGGCTGGACAATGTTGGTCCACGGGCCAAAGTTGTGTGAAGTGGAATTGATCTGATCGATTCTGTATGATTTGGGCTGCCGGCATGGCGGGGTCGATTGGTTCTTTCTTAGTTTCTGTTGAGTTGTTTGTTGCTTGGCTTGGCTTGGCTTGCTTGCTTGGCTTGCTCGCTGCAACCTTCTCGGTTCTTCTCAAAATTTCTCCTGCTGCATCAAACGAAAAATCCAAAAAAAATCCAAAAAAACTCGAAAATTGCCAAAACCCAGATCCAAATCGGAATCGGAATCGAAGATGGAGGCCCGATCAAAAAGTCCTTGGACGCTGTCTGTAGATCTCAGCAAAAAAGTGGTTTTCCGATCTTCTTGATGGTCAAGGTTTGGTCAAAAAAGTTGTTTGGCTTGCTGCCATTCACTTGGACCATTCTATGTTACCAACTCACAGCATAGCGCATAGAAATCCGCCGGTGATGGCCAAAGCCAAGACGGATCCTGCAGCTCCTTCTTCGGTGCTGCGGCTGCTTTCCGAGATCGAGGCTGTCAAGCTCTCCGTCTCCCAAGATGCTCCTTCATCTTCCAGCAGCGAGACTACCGGTCTGATCCAGCAAGTGACTCGGCTATTGTCTCGTTGCCTCGATCTCACCTTCGAGGCCTCCAACGAGCTTGAGCCATCGTTCAAGTACGGTCTAGATGCTTTGCGTCTCTGGGCCACCCATACCACGCATCTGCTCAAGGACACCCCCCTTCCAAGTGCCGACGAGTCCACAAGAGCCTCCCTTTTCCCGCCCGAATCCCAGCTCCGTCTTGCTAACGTGATATGGTCATCATGCCATTCAGAGCGCACCCAAGTATCCAGTCGCTGCAAAGCAGTCCTTGAATCCATCATCGCTCTGTTGGACGTGGTCTTTGTTTCAACGACACCTTCGTCCGCTTCCGCCCAGAAATCGACACAGAATGATCGGTCTCCAACGTGGCTGGTCTTCCCTTCGCAGGCTATCTTCCTTACAACCTTGGTGGAAAGATCCTTGTCGCAGCTCGAGCGACGTCAATCGCCCATCATCTTGGAGACCATGATGAACAAGTACGGCTCTGCGCCATTCTTGAACGCTCAGAAAGCCGGACTGACATTGAACGACCAAACCATCTACGAGCGTATGATTCGGGGTCTGGGCACCGTCGACGGAGGTGCCAATCGAAGATCAAGACTGGCGCTCTCCTTCATCTCCGCCAGAGCCCATGATCTGGGTTGTGATCTGTCGTCGGCCAAGAGCTCGAAAGACAGTTCTAACGAAAACACTATTAATCAAGACTCGTCGCAAGCCTGGTCGCAGTGGACGCAGATCTGGGTGAGGCCCTTGACCAGCGCTCTGCAAGATGGTGGCGAACGGCTCCGCTCCGGTCTTGCATCGTATCACCTTTCCGCACTATACGAGCTCGACAACCGCGTCTTCGGCACTCTGCTAGACAGCTTGATGTCTCCCCAACGTCCATGCGAGATCAACGTCGAAAGCGTCTTCCTCGTGCTCAGAACCGGCAAAGTGCAAGGACACTGCCTGATCAGCCCTGTGGTCGATTTTGTTACGGAGATGCGACCCGACGGCTCGAGACAGGTGCTGATCCCCGCGGCTTTGCTCCAAGAGTGCATCCTATCCGCCGCTTCCGAGCTGCAGATTTCAGCCCTTTCTCTGGTGATCGAATCCAAGACACCCGCTTTACCCCTTAGTCTCCCCGAGTACAAGATCCTCCAAACCTTCTTTCCATACAGTCTTACCATTTCGACCCCAGCCGCTCGTGGAGAGCTGCGTGGCTTCTTTGTCAAGCTGCTCACGAGGCTGAGAGCTTCCACCTACGCCCTCGCCCGTGACATTGGCAAGATCACAAGGATCAAGGACGAGGAAAGGTTCCCGGAGGAGAAGCAGAGGCTGGCAGACCTTCAACGTTCCTTGGACGCGAGCGAATCGTTTCTGAAATGGATGTTTGGATTAGTTCGGACGACTCTGCATCCTGGTGCTTCCTATCAGGCTTGCATCACCGCCCTCACTTTCCTCGATCTCATGTTGGACAGCGGTGTCGATCCACGTTTCTCTCCGCCCCAACAACAAGCTCACAGCACCAAAAGTCTGACCAAGAATGCTGGCATGTCGCTATCCAAGTCCAAGATGGTTTTCACGCAAGGATTCCCCTTCGCGCTCGATCTCATCTCCCCTTCGCTGGTCAACTTGCTGCTCGCTTGCTCTGAAAGCACCTACGACGATATTCAGGTCCGAGCACTGACCATGCTTGCGAGTTTCCCTGCCCCTTTGGCTGGACTGGAGACGGAGGAAGCTGCAGCCCGCAGGATTTTGGGCAGAGCCGCCGAATTAATGACCAGCACCAGAGATTTCGAATCATCAGCGGCAGCCCAATTAATACAGCTCTATCGACAGATCTACATGCAGCAGCTCGGACACAGACCCGCTTCTTTGCTGAGCCTGGTTGGCGTGCAGCATCAGGTACGTCGAGCCGAAGTTGCTCATCCGACCCTGGCCCTGGTCTTCGATCTGTTCGATTTCCTCTCTTATCAACTCAAGGTCGCCGAGTCTGGCAAAATCCTGGAAGCTGCAACGTCACATCCAGTGCACGGTACGCTTGTGACGCTCCAGGAGCTCTTCTCCTCGCTCAGCGTGAGTGGGCTATCGCAGCCCGAGAGGGCTCTGTACAAGGCGGTCGTGGAGGAGGCTGAAGCCCTCATCGACCGCACCTGGACTGTGACAAGCCCCATCCTCTGCAATTCGGCGCCGGAGGGGAGCGCTGGCGACGCAGCCGAAGAAAGCGCGACGGATGGAACCGCTGGGCTGGATCAACCGACGCACGAAACTGCAAGAGCCATGCGTGTTGCAGATGACGATAGCAAAGCAGAGCTTATGCAAAGTCAGGAGGAATCGAATGCGGGTCCTAAACACCAGGTGATCCTATCCTATTCCTGGCGAGGCATGAAGGAGGCCAGCGCTTTACTCGGATCGATTGTTGCTTCAACTCTAGCCAAGCCCCAAGCCGACCGACGAAACAAGGCAGCGACAGACGAGAACCCTTCCGATGCGAGATCCTGGCGGGATATCTACGATATCAAAGGGATCCAGAAGATCGGTTCTCGCTTCAATCTTTGGTTAACGCAGATTCGACACAGAGGAGCGTTCAGTACCATCTATCCAGCCTATTGTGATGCAGCCTCATCCATCGTTCGAAGCCAAGATCCAGAGATCGAATTGCTACCTAAACAGTGGATCACGGCTTTCCTGGATCGCGTAGCGGAGCCAGGCTCCAAGCTGAGCATTACGCGTCGAAGCGCCGGTATAGGCTACGCCGTCTTGGCGCTCGTGAGTGCTCAGCCCAACAAGAAGGACGCTTCGATCCTTCATTCGACGGTTCAACGGCTCATTGAGATCTCGAACCAAGACGCCGAGAACCTCGACGAGATGCCTGTTGCCTCCATCCATGCGCTCAATATTCTTCGAATTCTGGTCATGGACGGTGACCTCTCGGACTTCATGTCGCCATTCCTGGGCACTCTCCTCGAGATTACCATCAGCAAATTCAAGTCACATTACTGGGGTCTGCGAAATGTCAGCATGATGCTCTTCTCCTCGCTTTGCATCAAGATTTTTGGAAGTCGGAATACGAACAAGGACAAAAAGGACGCGAGGATACCCGTAGAAGAGTTCTTCGCTTCGTATCCCAAGATGGATTCGTTCTTCCGCCGAGTCCTGCAGGACGAGATATCCTACGGTGCTGAGAGTAGCGAGGGTGCAGAGTCTAGTACCTTTGCCATCCTGATGCTTTTCAGCAGGATGCAGGCACCCGAAGCTCCACAAACCAGCGTGGGACCTGAAAAGGTTGGTATGCAGGCGTGCCGAGAAGCAGTGCTTCCATACCTTAGTCACAGAGTTTGGAAGATCCGGGAAGTGGCTTCAAAAGCCTACGCTGCATTCGTACCTCTGACCGAGGCGGCAAAGCATGCTGGCGAACTTCTCGAGCACATGCCCCAAGGCAAGCAGAACAGCATCCATGGCACACTCCTTGCGGTCAAGCGTCTGATCAAGAGCGTCGCGGAAGCGGAGGCTCCCTTATCTGCTTTCAGTGAAGATATTGCTTATTTGACGTCCATCGTTCATCGCAGGACGGACAGGCTGTTAGAGTCCAACCCCTGCCTTATCACACGGGTTACCTTCTTGGAAGTGGTGCAAGAATTGGCTGGTCTGCAGCATGATCCTGCAGATAGTCTCGGATCGGATCTTCTCAAAAAGATTTCATCTTGGCTTGAAGGCTGGTTGACAATCACGCAGCAGCCAGCCGAGCTGGATCGGTGTCTCCAATCTCCAGGAGGACCGGCGTTGCTGGGTGTCTGCACCCGAACCTCCCTTCAGCTGAGCTTACCCGTGAATGGCGAGTCCCACGCTGTGCGTTTCGTTACGATCTGCGATCGCTTGATCCGATCGCCAGCTTCGGATGTGCGCCTCAGCGTTCTCGAAGCTTTGGTTAGCCATGATGGGCTGCCTGTACTTTTCAAGGACGCGCCTCGCTCGTCGTCGGAGATCTCGGCTTTGGTACAGATCCTGCACGACATTGTTAAGAACGATAGCGAAGGCATTTGGCAGCGGGTCCATGCTTCCGAGACCTTGTTCCATCTCGCGATACAGCTTCCTAGCTCCAGCACGTCGTTGGTGTCTTGCTTGTCATCGTCGGGTTTGAACCTTGAAGAGGAAGCGTTAGAAATAGCCCGTATCACGCGCACGACGACTTGCGTACCTCTTCGCGAAGCTCTCGTACCCTACCTGGCAACGCTTTGCGGTGGATTTGTTACAGCTGCTTCGTCGAATGATCAAGCGACCCGCGCTGTTGAGCGTTGCGCCGAAATCATCACCAGCTGTGCAGACGAGTATCAATCCGTTCAGTCGCGTGAGGCGGCTGCTCTTGCAGCCAAAGCGCTTGGCCGCGTCTTGTTCCCTTCTTCGTCACCATCAGGAGAAGGGCTCGGCGCGTCCCTCAATCGATCGTCATCGGCTCTCTTCAACGCTCGCATTGCTGCGATCAATCTGCTCACAGATGACGACGAGGACGTTCGGATCGAAGCAGCCGCTATGATTGGCGAGACCGTCTCCCCTTCCGACCTCGATGTCCAAACGATGGAAGCAGGAGCAAAACGTGCTGCAATGCAGGTCGTTGCTCGACGAGGCGGAGCGAGCCCGGACGTCTCAACCGATCGAGCGTGGCAGTGGATGACGAGGCACTACAGCGAGAAGTCAGGCCCTAACTCTCACCTGTGGACGCGCTACGTCTGGGATCTGCTCGTTCCTTCGCAAGCCGACCTAGACAAGGCTTTCGACGAGGCCTTCTCGGAAAACACGGTCTTGTTTGCTGAAGAAAAGCCAAATCAGTTCCGAGATGTGGAGAGCATCGTTAGAAGAGCTGCGGCCTTTGCTAATCCGGCGCATCTGTCACCCAGCTCGCGAGAACAGATTCTTTCGAGAACGGTGATCAGCCTCAAGCGTCTGGGCAAGCTTTTGGACAACAATACAAAGTTTGAAGCTATATCCACGCACATGCTCGCCACGAGGTTGTTGCTCGCACTGCAGGCACTCACTAAAGCACCAGGCGGACAACAAGATGGGCCGGATACCGTCGACACATCGATCTTGGCTCGCTCCATCGCTGATCGTCTGTGCATCGATGTATCCACGTTCAGTTCAACCGCACCTGCAAGCATGCCCTCTCGTGGACAAGATAGAAGCGAAGGCTGTGGCACCGAACCTCGCTACAACATTGCGTGAGCATGTCCCACCCTCTCTTCGCTTTCCTTGTACCCTATCGCATTCTAACAAAAGGCTAACAACGTCTTGCTTGCCTTGTGTGTGCCCCTCCGCTTCCTTCTTTCTATAGAATGGTCTCTGATTTCTTCTTTCCCAACGTCGGAGGAGTGGAAGGTCACATCTACTTTGTGGGTGAGAGGCTGCTTGCACGAGGACATAAGGTGAGCTTATCTGTTCTTTGAGTTCAGTGCACGTATCTTTCGGGCCCCCTTTCTGACCTGTCCATTGGCATCTCCATCCAGGTGATTGTGATCACTCACGCTTATGCTCCCGATCGGGTGGGAGTGCGGTATCTCTCGAACGGACTCAAAGTGTACTACGTACCCTATCAAGTGATAGCGAGGCAAGATACGCTTCCCAATTTCTTTTCATTGTTTCCTTCTCTTCGATCGATCTTGATTCGGGAGGAGATTCAGATCGTCCACTCCCATCAAGCCTTATCTTCGATGGCACACGAAGGGATTCTGCATGCTAGGTCGATGGGACTACGCACTGTCTTCTCGGATCACAGCCTTTTCGGATTCGCCGACTCCGCATCCATTTTGACCAACAAGCTGATCCGATTCGCTCTTTCCGATGTGGACGCGGTGGTCTGCGTATCTCATACCGGCAAAGAAAACACGACTCTACGAGCCCATCTGGACCCGAACAAGGTCTACGTCATTCCAAATGCCGTGGTGGCGGAACAATTTGCTCCGGATCCTACCCAAGCTGAAAAGGGAAGCAGATTGACAGTGGTAGTCCTAAGCAGACTAATGTATAGGAAAGGTATCGACCTCTTGATCGCGGCAATTCCCAGGCTTTGTGCGGCGCATCCGGAGTTGCACTTCCTAGTCGGCGGAGATGGACCCAAGCGTATACCTCTAGAACAGATGCGAGAGCGATACATGCTCCAAGATCGAGTGGAACTCTGCGGAACCGTGAGGCAAGGAGATGTTCGGGCACACCTGACTCGAGGCTCCATCTTCCTCAACACGTCTCTCACCGAGGCATTCGGAACGGGAATCATCGAAGCGGCATGTGCCGGCTTGTTTGTTGTTTCCACCAAGGTTGGAGGTATTCCAGAGGTGCTTCCCCCGGAGATGATCCGATTGGCGAAACCGGAAGAGGACGACATAGTGCGAGCTATGGAGGACGCCATTTCGTATGTCCAATCCGGTGCGCATGATCCCGTTGCCTACCACGAGGCAGTCAAGAGCATGTATAGCTGGGATGATGTAGCGAGGCGGTTGGAGAAAGTGTATACCACGGCGATAGCCACTGATTTTCCAAGACCGATCGAAAGATTCAGAAGATATTACAGCGGTGGACCCGTGGCAGGCAAGATCTTCTGCATCATCGTTGCGGTAGATCTCCTGTTCTTGAAGTTGTTGCAATGGTGGTTGCCGGAAAGCGAAATCGATCGATGTCCTTCATTCGTCATGGCCCGATTTGCAACGCCAGGGACTCAGCAAGAAGGCAAGCGGTTAGACTCCCTAATACCAGCGGACCAAGCGGAAGAGGTTGCGGAAGAACCGAAATAAGGCATCGCGCTTCGTTTCGCCCTGAACACTGCGGCTCTCCGCTCACAAGAAGTTAGGCCTTCGCTCAGTCACCATCCGTTCACTTTCGCTCCCAAACCTTGAGCATACGATGTCGTTAGCACTCCATTGATTCTCTTCACGCCACACAAACAGGAATTGGCTCCTTAGCCAGATGCAACGCCCAGAGTGGGCTGGGATTGTCGCTGTGTCGCCTCTGGTATAGCCAAATGATTGAATATATATAAAGTGAAGATTTTTCGGAACACAGCCGAGGCAGAGTCGGAATTCTGGACCCTTAATTCTGTTTTTAATCCTATTTCGCGCACCTCCTCCATCTTCTCTTCCTCTTCCACGCCCTCCTTTCCTACCCTTGCGTCGATAACATCCTGAATGCCTGACATGTAGCCGTTACCAAAGATCATGCCGACTTCAGCCACCGCCATCCCGCCGGCAGTGACTCGACTGCTGGCGGCGCGTTATCCGACGCTCTGCATCGATCGGACCTGGCTCGAGGAGTCGATCGATAGACTCCGTTCCAGCGACCCGACATTGCGCACTGCTGCCGACGACCAACTGGCCAAGGCGGTTCGACAAGAGTTGCTCAACTCTGATCTCGCTGAAGTCGTCTCGCCCGGACATCGGGTCTTCACCACCCAGCTCTCGAATGCCAAGGATGGCAAAGTAGGCGATGTTGGACGCGGTGCAGTTTTGGTTCAGATCGAGAGAATGATAGATATCGGGTACTCTCGCTCGGCGCAGCTCGACATCGCCGAGTCTCGAAGGGACGCGAAATCCTCCCTCGATCCGGATCTGACCCAACTGAAGGATGACGGAGACAAGATGAATGGAGAGGATACCGATCCGATGGCTGAGTTTCAAGCTAGCGAGGAAGAGAAGCTTCAGTCAACGACCGTTTTCCCGCGTCGGATGATCAAGCTCGAACTCAGCGATGGAAGCGAGGCAGGACGTATGTTCGGGATAGAACTGCAGAGGCTTCCCGGGCTGGACATGAACTCGACAAAGGTCGGTGCGAAACTGTTGTTACGAGGTGTGACTGTCAGAGATGGCTACCTCCTCCTCACTCCGAAGACGACATCTGTCGAAGGAGGATCAGTGGAGCGAAAAGCCGCTACTGCCGACACAATCTTCATCAATTCGCTCAGGGAAGCGTTAGGCAAACCGCTCCTTCCGGCTCAATCGGATCAGGCTTCTGTACAGACGCAGCAGATGGGCAGCGCAAGAGACGCTCCAGTTCAGGTCCCTGCGTCACTTCCTCGCGTCAAGAGCGGCTCAACAACTCGCGAAGCTCCAACGAGAACGGACGAATTCGATTCTATGGATGATTCGGTCAACGACGACAGCTTCCTTTTAGCCGCTATCAACGCTGAAGCGGAGATCCTGGCGAGCGAAGCTCCGCCATCGAATCCTGCAAATACTGCAACGGCCAGCGCCCCCGAGAAATCTCGCAAAAACTTGTACGTGCCCAATAGCTTGAAGCCAAAGTCGCCTAAGTCCTCCCCTCGCAATCAGGTCGTAGAAAATGCACCGATGAAAGCCGAAGAACCCATCATCTTGTCCGACAGCGACGACGATGAGATCTTTGCCCAAGTCCAAGACCCTTCCGTACCGCCTCCCCACAGCACCAGAGAGGACGCTATCGTCATCGATTCGTCGCCAGAACCGGAGTAGAGCTCTCCCTTGGTCGACATTCGCATTTGTATCCCCTCGAACCTGTTTCTTGTCTTTTCAGCACGCATCATGCATATTCCCACATCATTCATGTACTTCGACACAATCAAGCAAAGTGATGGTATAGCTACGATATGCATTGAATTCCGATCGCGAATGTAGAGTGCGTGAGCGTTGACGAGAAGGGGATGCTGGTGATATGGATGAGACTATCTTTGAGCGCCCGCTCTATCTCCATTCGTTCCGTCGCGATTTGGGTGGGGATCTGACCCTCCGTTGACTTGCAATCCGACGCCTGGAACTCTTCTTGCCTCTTCACGATCCTCTACTGCTTCAGTGGCATCCCTTGCGCCAGCGCCTCTACCTGGTGCCTCTTCAAACAGCTGTTTGAATCCGTTCTCAACATCCCACTTGTTGAACATTTGTGCGCATTCCTCAGCACTAGGTTGACCAGCTAACGGATCTGCACCGTGTTTGATCAATACTTTGACGACTTCATCGTAGCCCTTGAATACGGCGCCTGCAACGATGCTTTGACCTCGCCCATTGAGTTGATTAGGGTCTGGTTTGCCGCGCCATCCCCTGCCACCTGGCGTTTCGGAGGACGACAATGCCGCAGAAGAGGATTCTTCCAACATACGTCGAACTAGATCCACATGCCCATGATACGATGCTAGCATGAGAAGCGTATCTCCTCTGTTGTTGGTGAGATTGGGTGGAAGACCAGCGGCCAAATAGTTCAGGAGCTGGACATCGCCCGCCCGAGCAAGGTTGAACATCTGTGAGGGTGACAAATCAAAAAAATGAGTATCACTCGCCCATCTTCAGTAAAGGAGACAATACAAAAGCAAAGTAGCTTCAAATGCTTGGGCATTCTGATGGAAACCTACCCGATTGGCAAGATCGATGGCTGCATTCGGGAGCTCCGACACCGAGTTAGGTGGCGGTGGCTGCTCGTGTTCCTGTGACCCGGTCGATGATGCGGGAGCGTCCCGACTTGTGGATGTTGGTACTGGTGTCATGTCGGCACTTCTCGCTCTGATTTCACGCTAAGATCGGAAACAGAGTCAGTCGGAGTGCTGGTAGAAAGGTAGATGCCATTTGAAGGTCGGTTGAGAGAGGCAAGGGGAGGTGTTGTCAATAATGCATGTCGGGCTGAGAGCAGCTGCATGTCCTGGAGGTGGAGGTAGGACCAGAAAGAGGCATGTCATGATGATTAATCCTCTGCGCCCTTGAACGTGATCCCCGCATATCTGTTAGGCTGTAAAAAAAGGCGGCAAGAAAGGTTGACTCGACCAGAAGAAAGGAGGAGAAGCGCTTCGCCAAAAAGATGTTCAACACGTCCGTTCTTCATGACTCCCATCGACTGTCATCGTCGTTTCTGAACCTCGCTCCCAACTTTGCTTTTGGAGGTGCAGATTGATGCAATCAGTCCGCTCGTCGATCATTGCCCCCCCATCCATTTTTCGACTGTCAAAACACACCGATTTTTTCGCAAGGTCCTTATCTTTCTCTTGTCCGACGGTAAAGGCCAAAGACACGTCCCAGGCTAAAAGCAACAGATCACAGCTCAGTCTCGTGCAATCGACCTGGCCGTCAGCACACACATCTCCTGTTCTGCGCTCCGATTGTACAAAGACATCAATTCTCCGACGATTTCCATCCGCCATGTCTGCTTCTTCTGCTGCTACCGCCCCCGCCCCCGCCGATGGGTCCTCGCCGACATCTTCGCGGTTCGGCGACTGGCCCGCAACCAGGGTGCGGGACACCTTCACCGGATACTTCAAAGAGCGAGGTCATACTTTCGTCCCCTCATCTTCCACCATACCCTACGAGGACCCCACGCTCCTCTTCGCCAATGCAGGAATGAACCAATACAAGCCCATCTTTTTGGGTATCGCCGACCCAAATTCCGCCTTCGGTTCCATGAAGCGAGCCGTCAACTCGCAGAAGTGTATCCGAGCAGGCGGTAAGCACAACGACTTGGACGATGTAGGAAAGGACACTTATCACCACACTTTCTTCGAGATGTTGGGAAATTGGTCCTTTGGAGACTACTTCAAAACGGAAGCTATCCAAATGGCGTGGGAGCTCCTCACCAAAGTCTATGGCCTTCCCGCCGACAGACTCTACGTGACGTATTTCGAAGGCGACGCAAAGCAGGGCTTGGAACCAGATCTCGAGGCAAGAGACATCTGGCTCAAGGTGGGCGTTCCCAAAGATCACATCTTGACCGGCGATGCCAAGGACAACTTCTGGGAGATGGGTGCAACCGGTCCATGCGGCCCGTGCTCCGAGATCCACTACGACCGAATTGGTGGACGAAACGCCGCTCACTTGGTCAACCAGGACGACCCCAACGTGATCGAGATCTGGAACAACGTTTTCATGCAATTCAACAGGGAAGAAGACGGAAGTCTGCGACCTTTGCCTGCAAAGCACATCGACACGGGAATGGGTTTCGAACGTCTGGTCTCTATCCTTCAAGACAAGCCTTCCAACTACGATACGGATGTCTTCACCCCCATCTTCAACAAGATTCAGGAGCTGACCGGTGCCCGTCCTTACGCTGGCAAGCTAGGAGCCGAAGACAAGGATGGCATCGACACTGCTTATCGCGTTGTCGCTGATCACGTCCGAACTTTGACTTTCGCCATTTCGGACGGCGGCGTCCCGGATCGAGATGGTCGAGGCTACGTCCTCCGTCGAATCCTGCGACGAGGCACACGATACGTCCGAAAGTACTTCCAAGTCCCCATCGGCTCGTTCTTCTCTCAACTCGTACCTACCCTTGTCGACCAGATGGGACACTTCTTCCCGGAGATCACCAAGAAGGTCGCCGATGTACAGGCTATCTTGAACGAAGAGGAGGTCTCCTTCGCCAAAACATTGGATCGAGGTGAGAAGCTCTTCGAGGAGTATGCCTCGAAGGCCAAAGCCGATGGCAAGAAGCACTTGTCCGGTAATGACGTATGGAGACTCTATGACACGTTCGGTTTCCCTGTTGATCTCACCCTCATCATGGCCGAGGAGCAAGGTCTTGGCGTCAACGAGAAGGAGTTCGAAGCTGCCCAGGCCGAATCCAAAGAGCTCTCCAAGGCTGGCGGTAAGAAGGGAGAGGCCGAAGCTGTCAAGTTCGACGTACACGACCTCGGACACCTGGAAAAGGACGCTTCGGTGCCCAAGACGCAAGACGATTTCAAGTACAGCGTGTCGGAAGTTCAGGCCAAGATCAAGGCCATCTACCAAAACCACTCTTTCGTATCCGAGACTAGCGAGATCGGTGACAAAACCAAGAACTTCGGCATCTTGCTCGACAAAACTTGCTTCTACGCCGAGCAGGGTGGACAACAGGCCGACACTGGCAGTATCGTCATCGATGGCAAGACCGAGTTCGTCGTCGAAGACGCCCAGGTCTTCTCCGGCTACGTTCTGCACATTGGACACCTCAAGTATGGTGAACTCAAGATTGATGATGAAGTGTTGGTCTCTTACGATGAATCCCGACGAGGTCCGTTGCAATCCAACCACACCGCCACCCACATCCTCAACTTTGGTCTGAGAGAGATCTTGGGCGACCACATCGATCAAAAAGGTTCGTTGGTGGCTGCCTCCAAGCTTCGATTCGATTTCTCCCACAAGCAAGGTGTCACCGTTCCCGAGCTCAAGAAGATCGAGGACATTTCTCTCGACTGGATCAAGAGAGACGTCGGTGTGTTCTCCAAAGAAATGTCGCTGGACGTTGCACACAAGATCCCCGGATTGCGGGCTGTTTTCGGTGAGGCCTACCCTGACCCTGTTCGTGTGGTCACCCTCGAGTTTGACCTGGATACCATCGCTTCCGACATCGAGAACCCCAAATGGAGAAGCACCTCTGTGGAGTTCTGCGGAGGAACTCACGTCAAAACTACAGGTCACATCCGAGACTTTGTCATCACGGAAGAGAGCGGTATTGCGAAGGGAATTCGACGAATCATCGCTGTGACGGGAGACGAAGCTGCTCAGGTTACCAAAGTGGCCGATGGAGCACAGACCAAATTGGACGAGATCGAGCAGATGCAAGACCAAGGTGCCAAGGATGCTGCTCTGAAAGCCTACGGTACGGAGCTAGCTAGGTTGGACATCAGCGTTGTTCGAAAAGCGAACTTGAACGAACGATTCTCCGTGATCCGAAAGAAGTTGGACACAGAGTTGAAAGCCAAAGATAAAGCCGATTCCAAGATGCTCGTCGATGCCATCGAAAAACACTTCAAGGAGAACCCCAACGCGACCGTTTTCATCCAAAGATTCGACGTAGGATCCAACATGAAAGCTCTGCAAACGGCCATCCAGCACGTCAAGAAGATCAACAAATCCGCCTACTTGTTCAGTCAAGAACTCGACCCCAACGGAACCAAGATCGCTGGTGGCACAGCCCTAAAAGCCAAAGTGGTACACGTCGCAGCAGTCAATAAACACGATATCGAAAAGGGTCTCAGTGCAAAAGAATGGGTGGACACAGCCGCACAACACGTCGGCGGCAAAGGTGGAGGAAAGAATGACTCGGCTCAAGGCGTAGGTGAAATGGGCGGTCAGGCTCTCGACGACGCCGTGGAAGCTGCTAAACGATTCTACACCCTCAAGTGCGTCGAAAGTGGCATGCCTATGCAGTAGTCGGCTATGCGACACGAAGTGGATTTAGAACTGTCAGCTTGATGGTGCAGCAAGTTTGCGTTTTGTATGGAGTGCAGGTTTAAAACTTGATCTGGTAGAGACTACTTCTCGATGATGAAATCACACATGCGGTTTGACAGAGACTGACCGCGATGCTTGCTTGCGTGACGTGTGGTGTTGGCAGAGACAGAGACCCCAACATGCTGGGTGCCTCTGTAGTGATCGCTTGAGGTGGTTTTGCGATAGAAGCGGTAGCAGCGAGAGCTGGGTCAGTTCATCAGTTGAGCTGCTAGACGTCCGCGTTATCTCAAGCTTCTCCTTCAAGCTCATCGACTTCGTCGTCCTCGCCGATCTCTTTCTTGACCGAAGGGATGGTCTCGATCGATTTGAGGGCTCGTGCGAAATCGATGGTGTCGCTTGGCTCTTCCTTTACTCGAATCGAAAGGGTTGGCTGGGAAGAGGGAGGGGACGGCGCATCGGAGGTGGTCTGAGCAACTTGTGCTTCGCTTGACGCTGGAAGTTCAGGAGGTGGCGAAACGACGCTGGCTGACTCTGCCGGCGATCCCATCCGCTTCTTTGGCAAGCTCGGTCCCGTCGAGGTAGTGGAGTTGGTCGCGGGCCGGGGAGGATCGGTCTGACATTGTTGGCGATAGAAGACAGCAATGATCGAAGAGGCGGGGCAGCAGCCCATCTCTGGACGGAGCGATGGTTCCTGCTCTCTACTAATGAGGTTTGCAAGCGATCGGATGGCTGACACTCTCGGGCTATCTCGATGACGTTCCGCGTTCTGTGCAAGACAGTCGTGGTAAGATCGGAATTGCTGATACGTTTGGGCCGTCGACTCTTCCCTTCGTCGACGTTCAGGGAAGAGTCCATCGTACATTGAACGCATATCAAAGATCTCCATCTCGTCATCTTCGTCTTCTTCCTCCTTTGCTTCCCCTTGAACCCCATCACTCTCGTCCTCATTGACCTTGCTTTCTGAATCACCGCGTATGACGTGCTTCTTGTCGTCCTTGTCGTCTCGGTCGTGCTCAGTTTTGACGACAGGGTGGATGAGGCGACGAAGTGTGTGCAGCGCAGTGGAAAGGTCGTCTGAGGCCGAGACTCCGAGGAGATTGCTGGCACGATGCTCATGTATGTCCGCACGAGCGGTATCCATGCTCAGATTGGCGGTTCCAGAGACCAGGGCGTCCATCTCCTCGTCCTCGCGTTGTCGTCGGAAGTCTTGAAGCGTGATGCCTGGTCGAGCCCGACGAGCAGACCATTGCTTCCGTTCGAAGCGTCCGGTGACCAAGGTGCTGAACCTATGTCTCGCGGTTCGCGCTATTTGGCGAGCTTCTCTGTCATCTTCTTCGATCACAGGGTCTGCTGGAGGGTCAACGTCGTCATCATCCGTCTCGTAGACTGTGATGGGGTCGAGATCGCAGACCGCTTCGTTATCCAGATCGAGTTCCTGATCCTTCTGTCGGCAGATGATGCAGACCCGTCTGGCATCAGCGTCCGCGCCTGTTCCAAGGGCCGACTTGAGGAAGTACTCGCGGTTGAAGGGATACCAAACACCGCAAACCGTGCACCGCTTATGCGAAGCCTTCTGATCCGTCTGAGTAGGAGGCGGCGGCAGAAGGCGATCGCGCGATGAACGATTTGAGGTGCTCGGCGGCGGATGGGGCGGCAGCGACGCGGAGTTGCCGTTGCAGCAGTCGTGACAGATCAGCTTTATGTCGCTGGCTCGATCGGGATCCTTCTGGACCCTCTTGTCGTACCTCTTGAGAGCGGCGAACGGGAATCTGCGACGATCTTTCTCCTCTCCGCAATATGTGCAGGAGAGGGAAGCTACTTCGTGTTGACGACTCGACGACGCTCGCTGCTCAAAGCGAGGATTTCCTACATGCTGCTGATGATGACGGTGCTTTCGCACGCGTGGCGACATGATCTCTGCAAAAAATTTGGCGATCTGCTTGCGAATGGGGTCCAGAGACGGAGAATCGCGAGTCGGAGATGGTCTTGCCTTTCTAGGAAGAGAAAGAAGATGCAAGAATTCAAAAGCGACAAACACAGGTAGGGCCACTATTGTAAGAGGTGACGACTTGGGGATGAGGGCGGTCTGAGCGCCCACGACTCAGCTTTATAAAAGCAGGCCCAGATTCGACTATGGTCTACGCCGGCATGATGCGAAGCTTCTCCTCTACACTCTTCAGTTTCAGTCACGAGCGAAGCAGCAGCGACAGCAAAGTTGCAGTAGCTTATCAGCTTCGCCTTCTTCATCTTCTTGAATCGCTCAATCTGGAATCCATCTCGCGATGGCTTCATCTTATCCGTGTGCCATCATTTTGCGGAAAGCGGGTGAAGGGCAAGAAGATCTAGAGTGCGCCACTGAACCTGATGAGAAAATTATAAGCCATGGTTGTGATTAAGCTCACCGCTTCAACCTCGCGCGTCTGGCATATCCGATTCGGCTCTGTCGCTAGGGAGCTGGAGCCGACGGAGCGGCCAAGTAAGTGATACACAACAGACCACGCCTCTCGTCTTTGCAACAATAGATGATGGGTCGAGAAGAGCAGTTGCGCCCTTCCGAAGCTGTTTCCGCTTGGGTGGTAGAAAGCGCACTAGCCACACAGTAATATGCAGGTAGGGCCCCATTGGTTTTGGATTTGAATACTGATGGATCAGCGAAGCGCGCCGAATACGAACTTCGTATTCAACGCGTTGCTTTCGAGTTTAATTCGAATAGGTCATTTGTGGTAACTTAAGCTAAGTAGAGAGTTTCTTTGTGTTGAATTTGTAGACTAACTCGATGAAGGTCAACACCACACAACACTCTCTCTACACCTTTGGATTTTCCCAGCGAGCGCTACTCCGCTGCTGCTGCTGCTGCAGCAGGCCATTGAGTTCCGATTAAGAGCCTGTTTTCATCGTCACAATCATCCGCACCAACTTGGACTTGCTTCTTTCCTCGTCACATCGGAACTGGAAAGGCAAGGCCAGGCAAGGAAAAGGAGTCAGCTGTCTGTCACGTTTGCCTCCATCACCTATTTCTTCACGATCTGGCTACGGACGATTCGCCTGCTCCTCTCCATCTCTGTCTCGTTTTCTACATTGCTCCGATTGCGCAGGGATGGGCAGCGCCTCCATTCGACCTTCTGCAACAACATTAACGACAAAGGCGATAGCCGTAAGGAGCGCCATAACGACAACCTACGGAGAAAGCCCTGCTTCTGAGCCAACAATTTTCCGCTAAAGCATGACTAAGAGGTTCGCCATCACACCTCGTCTTTGATCACAGCCGATTGTCACACCACCTAGCTGTCAACCGGAGATTCAGTCCGTCGAGACACGGCAATATTGTAACTTGAGATCTGTGCGCTGAATCAGAGCCAAAGAGAGCATGGCTTCCACTGCGAAACAGTCTCAGCCTCCGTTCAGGCAGGCCGCGTCCTCGCTCGATCCCGCCAAGCAGCGTTCCATACAGATCGACACCGGCTTAGAGCGACAGAATTCCCACGACAGCAGCTCAAGCTCCAACTTCACTCACCGAGCTAACAACTCGCTCGGAAGAGGCCGAGATTACTCCAACAACTCGTTCGAATCGTCACAAACCGACATCCAGAGTCCAGCTTCAACACGATATCGCAGTAGTACATCCCAGAATCAAAGTCCTTTGCACGCACAGAATCAGGGTCAAGCATCAGCGCAAAGTCAGGCCCATGAAGGCTATCATCCACTTCGAACCTCGGACCACGGCATCATCTCTCCGTTAGGCGAACATGAGCTGCATCAAGTCGTGTCGCGCAAACGAGCAGGCGAGGTGGAGACTTTGGATGACGGCGACGTAGGTAAGGGCGTCATGTCGGCAAACCACCAAGACATCAGTCCATGGCTCTTCCAAGGCGAAAGTGCATCTTCTGCTTCAGGAAGGCGCAGTCGTCCTAGAAGGGGTACCGGAACAAGTCAAACCGCAACCCATGATGCTAGCTTCGGCTCTTTTGCTTCCAACTACAACAACTCGGAGAGGATGCGACTTGCTTCTTCCAAGTCCTATCACTCTCTACGCCCACAGACGCCCCCTTCGTCTACCACATCCACCAGCACCCTTAACGGTACCAAAGAGACTCCTGATGGCTCCTCTGGCTCCAAAAAGACGCGCAACCCTTTCGGTTTCCTAAAAAAGAAGCCTTCGTCCCATTCCAAGGACTCCGTTGGCCTCCGACCGGAGCCATCCACCACTTCCCTCTCGTCTCGATATGGATCCAACGCCAACAATCTCCAACCCATGCGCCCCGCTGCCTGGCTTGACTCCAACCGGCCGCTCACAGTCACCACATCTCCCTCCTCAGCATCTCTCCGTTCGCAGATTCATCCTCCTGCCTTGAATCCGAACCCATGGCAGTCTTCGCTCGCCTCTCGTATGGACTCGTTGCCAGCGGCTATCAGCCTGGAAGATGAGCTCGATTCCGATCAGAAAGCCGATCCAAAGAGGGACGCTCGTCGACGCATCAAGGGCGTCCGTCATCATCTCCACAAGGGCGCAGATCGACACAGGCCCGGCGAGGATGTCGAGATGGGTCGTGACGGCTCCCTCACAGGTCAGAGTCATTCCTTGGAGCGCGAAGTGGAGTTGTCCCTAGATATGAACTTTGACCAGATCGATGACATCGTTGACACCAACGCAGCACGCCAACGTCTCGAAGGCTCCGTCCACGAGACGCTTCCATCCAGCCCGCCCGCCCAAGACCATCGATCGCCGAGCGGAAGCGATGCGGGCACCTATCGCACCCCTTCCCCTTCCTTCTCATCCCCCGCTGATCGCCACCTCTCCTTCGCTTCCACCACCGCCAGCTCCGCGCAGTTTTCCGATCCATCCTTCGGACATGGTGGATCCCTTCGCTCCAACAGTCGCGTCATACCGGGTTTGCCCGCTTCTTCCTCTTCCACCTCCACGGTCTTCAGCGATAGACGACCTTCGCAGCTCAACATGCCGCGCAACAACTTGCCCAGAGTAAGCCTCGCAGAAGCGCAAAACTACCAGTCGCTACGCAAGCTCTCGAGCAATTTGCGCGACATGTCGGAAATCAACTTCGCGGACCCAGCCTCCTCTGCACCTTCCACCCGGCGCGAGTCTCCCGAAACGCCACAGACGCCTTCGGACTCCACCAGGGCGCACTTGCCAGGATCACCGGATGCCCCTCCTATCGACCATCGCAAAGGTAGCATCATTTCAGCTCACAGCTTCCGTTCCAACAACAGCGGAATTTCGCCCAAAACCTCCTACGCCAACCTGCCCGGTATCGTGCATGAGAGACGCAGGTCCCTCGCCGCCAATGGGGCGGGAAGCTGGACACCTAGTGGAAACAAGGACGCCCCCGCAGGCCGAGCTGATCTTTCGTATCAGTTCCCTCCGCCTCCGGATCATCAGATCGGCTCTTTGCTCGGAGTCAGGAAGTCGAGTGCCAGTTCTGGGCAAGGTGCCAGCTCCAGCTGGATGGCCCCGGACAGTTGGGCCGTACAGCCTGACAAGGCCCACGACTATCTGCGAGACGACAACGTAGATGACGAGGAGGACGACGACGATGAAGTGGAAGCCGAGCCCAAGCAGAAGGAGGAGCGAGGGTCCGGTTCAGGTGTCAGCGGCGCTCAGGCGTCCAGTATGTTTCGCACCGGCTCGACAGATCCTTTCGCCAAGGCGACTTCGCTGTCTGCCTCTAGGCGTGGCACCGAAGATTCCATCGATCCTCTGACTCCCATCCCGCAGAGGAGCAAGGGTAGTGAGGATTCTTCAGCAAGCCGGGTGGATCTCCTGGAGCAGACCAACAACCTGGCCCAATCTACGATCGCTTCGCAGCAAGGGTCCCTCCACGGCTTCCGTCCCACCTCTCGAGGCGGGGGAGGCGCATCCATTCTGGCTGCGGCTGGTGCCTCAGCAGCTGCAGCAGCGGCAGGCAAGCTGGGTCTGCATCGTCCCTCCAAACACAGAATGGCCGCGCGCCCCAACACTGCCGGCTCCATCGGGGCCACCAGACCTTCCACCACGACACTTGGCTCCACCTTATCCACCGAGGATGATTCGGTCGTCTCCAGCTCCAGCAAGCGCGAAGTCAACTTGGCCAAACGGCCCAACACGTCTCACGCTCCCCTGAGTATGCGCAACCATTTCATCCGTGTCTACAAGACCGACAGTTCTTTCGCAACCTTGTCTTGCTCCCTTGTCTCGACCGCCAACGAAGTACAGACGATTCTGGCGAGGAAGAGTCTGACGACCGACTCCGGCGCCTATCGACTCTTCGTACGCGATAAGGGCTCTGAGAGACCCCTGGGCAATTCGGACAAACCTGCACAGCTCCAAAGGCGTCGTCTGATGCAAGCGGGATACACAGAGGCGGATGGCCTGGAGGACATGGGACGGGACGATTTGTCGTACCTCTTACGCTTCATCTACCGTCCCGATAGCGTCATGACCTTCGATTCGGAATCGATAGGCAACAGCGAGCACACCTTCCAGCATCTGGACCTCTCCTCTCGGAATCTGGAGATGGTGCCCATCTTCCTGTACAAGCATGCCGATTGGATTGTCAGTCTGGATCTGTCCGGCAATCCGATGTCGGACCTGCCTCTCGATTTTGTCCAACTCTGCACCAGTCTGAGGACGCTTCGGCTCTCGAATCTGGCCTTGAAGAGGATTCCTCAGAGTGTTCGGCACAGCGAGACCCTTACGCACCTGGACGTTTCCAACAACCGTATTGTCGAGCTGGCGCACATCGCTCTGGACCTCATTCCGGAGCTGATGTCGATCAAAGTGCAGAACAATCGACTCTTCGATCTGCCTCCCTACTTCTCCAGCATCACAACCCTGCGAAACCTCAATATCTCCAACAATCGGTTCGAACGCTTCCCCGACGTGATCTGCGATGTCGCATCGCTTGTCGATCTGGATATCTCTTTCAACTCGATCACAGAGCTACCCAAGGAGATCTCGAAATTGGTCAACCTGGAACGTTTCATCCTAGCCGGTAACTCGCTCGAAACGCTTCCAGATAGCATGAGCGAGCTGTCCAGCCTACGCACGATCGATCTGCGTCGCAACTTGATCCAGGATGTCTCTCCGTTGCTCAGCCTCCCCAAGTTGCAGAACGTGCAAGCCGAGAGCAATAGCATCAAGTCTTTCGAGGCCACCCTCGGTCCGCAGCTGCGTCAGGTCGATCTAGGACGAAATCCGCTCAGCAAGGTCCGTATCGCCGCCCTCACCACCTGTGACCTAACTTCGCTCGACCTCTCCTCGACCAACATGACGCGGTTGGAAGAGAGTCTCTTTCCGCAGCTGCCTGCCCTTGTGCAGTTGAAGTTGGACGGCAATCAGTTCGTGGTGCTGCCAGATACCCTGGGCGAGCTCAAGATGCTGGAGACGCTTTCTTGCAACAACAACCTCTTGGCCACACTTCCCGAATCGATCGGTGAGCTCAAGCTGCTCAAGAAGCTGTTCGTTCACAACAACAACCTCAAGACGCTCCCTCGCTCGATCTGGCGATGCGAGAGCCTCAATTCAATCAACGCCAGCTCTAATCTGCTCGAAAACTTCCCGTCGGCTCCCGATGCTCGTTCCGAATCCCAGGCCGCCGAGATGAACGGCGGATCTACCATCCTGTCTTCTCGAAAAGGATCCACGGGGTCTTCGTTGACGCACCAGGGCGGAGTCGGCACCTCGACGCCTTCCGAAGTCTACATTCCCCCATTGTCGGCGAGCCTCAAGAAGCTGAGGTTGGGAGACAATCGACTCGACGATAATGTCTTCAGCACGTTGTCGCAATTGCATGCCCTCGAAGTTCTCAATCTCAGCTTCAACGAGATCTTCGAGATTCCCGAATATACGCTGACCAAGCTGATCAAGTTGCGAGAATTGTACATGAGTGGCAATCAACTCAGCACGATCCCAGCAGACGATCTGGTCATTCTGCAAGAGCTGCGGATCCTGCATCTCAATGGCAACAAACTGATGACATTGCCGACCGAACTTGGAAAGCTCAAAAAGCTTGCCAACCTGGATGTGGGTAACAATGTGCTCAAGTACAACATTGCCAACTGGCATTACGACTGGAACTGGAACATGAACCCAGAACTACGATACCTCAACCTCTCGGGCAACACTCGTCTCGAGATTAAGACCAAGCTGGGCGAAATGGGCACCAACCGTAAATCCAATATGTCGGACTTCAGCCGATTGACCTGCCTTCGAATGCTGGGTCTGATGGACGTCACGATGCCTTTGCACACGAACTCAACGCCGGACGAATCCGAAAATCGTCGCGTGCGAACATCGTTGTCGCAGATCAACAATATGGCGTACGGTATCGCCGATGCTCTCGGAAAGCACGACAATCTGAGCGTCATCGATCTGGTCATCCCTCATTTTAGGAAGGAAGAATCCGAATGCGTCTTTGGTCTCTTCGACGGTCGTGGTCATGGCTCTCACATCGGCAGCCGGATCGCCCATCACTTGGCGGAATGGAGCGAGTATCGCATTTCGTGGGAATTCCAGCGACATCAAAATCAGAAGCCGCCAGAACCTGTCTCCATCCCAGATGTCTTGCGAAGAGCCTTCCTGCGACTGCAAAAGGACTATGCCGATACCCTCATCAACGACGGTACTCGAAAGCTATCGGAAGCCCATGCTGAGGCTGCAGCGGACATCAACCGCAGCTCGGCGCCGGCCATCGCCGCCGCTTCCAATCGGCACGATTGGAGAGCGGGTGCTTCTGCTATTTTGGCCTACGTGGTGGACAAGACCCTCTACATTGCCAATGCTGGTGATGCGTTGGCCGTTTTGTCGCGAAATGGAGGAACCGCCCATCTCATCAGCAACAAGCACGAGCCGTTCGAGAGGGAGGAGACCGAACGCATTCGATCGGCGGAAGGTTGGGTATCGCTTCGAGGTTACGTCAACGATATGCTCGACATCTCGCGATCGTTTGGCTACTTCCACCTCTTCCCCATCGTGAATGCATGCCCTGCTGTCACGACGGTGCAGTTGACGGACTCGGACGAATTCGTCATCATCGCCAACAGAACACTGTGGCAGTACGTATCTTATCAGACGGCGGTCGATATCGCCCGGACGCAGCGGAACGATCCGATGATCGCTGCGCAGAAGTTGCGAGACTTCGCCATCAGCTATGGTGCCGAAGAGAGTATCATGGTCATGGTGGTCTGTGTCGGCGATCTGTTCTACAAGCCGGAGCAGAGGTCCAACGGTATGTCGCTCAGCGCTCATCACGGTGGCGACGCATTCAAGAAGGGAGGTCGACGGTTCCGAGAAGATCTACCAGGAGACAGAACATTGGCTCGATTGGACCGAGAAGTGGCCCCACCGATCGGACAGGTGGCGCTCGTGTTTACAGATATCAAGAACTCGACTTCGCTTTGGGAGACCAACAACGGGATGCAAACGGCGATGCGTCTGCACAACTACCTGCTGCGAAGGCAGTTGCGAACCATCGGCGGATACGAAGTCAAGACGGAAGGAGATGCTTTCATGGTCTCTTTCCCCTCGGTGACATCGGCGCTGCTGTGGTGTTTCACGGTGCAACAGCAGCTGCTGCAGGAGGAGTGGCCGCAGGAGATTCTCGAGAGCGAGGACGGCAAAGAGGTGTACGACTCTGCGGGCGAGCTCATCCATCGAGGCCTCTCGGTAAGGATGGGTATCCACTGGGGTCGACCTGTCTGCGAAGCGGATCCGATCACACGACGTATGGACTACTTTGGACCGATGGTCAATCGAGCGGCTCGAATTAGTGGTGCGGCCGACGGAGGACAGATCTTGGCGAGCAAAGACGTGATCAAAGAGTTGCAGGGCTTGCTGGGCACGTTCGACGACTCGGCTGCGAATGGGGATGGCGGTGGATCGCCCAATCTGAACAAGACCAACGAAGAGATGGACGAGGATGCGTTCCGCATGCTGAATCCTAATGTCAGCCGGGATGTGGTGTTGCTGCGCAGGATGGGATTCGGTATCTCGCAGATTGGAGAACGTCGACTGAAAGGATTGGAAACGCCCGAAATGCTTTGGCTCGTCTACCCGAAGCAACTCACGGGACGTCTGGAGCAAACCAAGACGGACGACGCACCGGATCCGTCGGCTGCACAAGTGTACGAGCCCACGGTACAGTTGCTCGACATTGAGGAGGTGAAGCAAGTGGGCATGCTGTGCCTACGATTGGAGTTCCTGTCCAATTCGACCGTCTTCCCCGGCATCTTTGCAGCTCAGGATGATGTGGAGCGATCGCTCCCAGCATCTCCTGCGGGAGACGTACGAACGGATCCGATGGACCTGACGGCATCAATGAGAAACGCTAGCCTATTGCCTTCATTGTCTAACAATGCGCGACGAAAGGGGGTAGAGGCGACCCTAAGTCTTCATCCCGAGCTGCTGATCTACTCGATTCGAGATGATGCCACCGACGAAGAGTTAGCAGGCATCTTGGAACAGCTGACGACACGAATCCAGAACGCCATTTCTACGCTCACGTTGAATCTCATTCGACATAAGGCCGACCACGGAGCTGGTGGCGATGACGTGGGTAATGCCTCGATCATGGAGTTGCTGATGCAGATGCTGGCTCCTCCCACATCTCCTGCTCCCATCGTGCGAACACCGATCACCAGCCCCCGGAACAGATTGCTGGAGCTGCTGCCATGAAGGGCTGTTCTCTTTATTTTTCCTCCCAGTCTTACTTCTCGTTATCTTCTCAAACCTCCTGATCGAGCTTTGGGATCATAGCGGATTGTCATTCTTCTCCTTTTCATGGGTTTTATGTTTTTTTTTGTTCCGTTCCCAGATGATCTTGTGCTTTCTTTTTGTAATCTCACCACGTTATCTGTGCTAATTCAACGTCACGAAGCAGAACCGAACATGGTATCACACCGGCGTTGCGAGAGAAGAGAGTCGAAAGTGCGCAGTGGCAAGCTGACGACGGCTCACTCCCTGTCGAATCACGAGCTTGTTGGAATTTCAAGTCCGAGGCCGAAGCCGAGAAGGGGTCTGCACAAAGAATTCGAGTCTAACAGAGGGATGGCTACGCCGCTCACTGGATGCGTGCGACACTCGAGGCCTGCCTTGTCCGTGTTCTTTTTGGTGAACGAGAACTAGTCACCGGGTCATCCGACAATCGTGACACAGCTTTAGGCAGGCGTTGTGAAAGTGATTGAATGACTTTTGGTGTCCCTGACCGAAAGCAGCACTGCCTTGTTTGGCACCCACGAGTAGACGCGAAGAAACGAGAGCAGGGTGAGCTCCGAATCGACGGAGCTTGAGCTTTCATTCAGGGCTCACTCATATCTCGGAGGAATTTTGAATTTATCCAAGACGTGGCAACTTGAAGTGATTCGAATCAAAGCTTCATCTACGCCGCGTAGTAACTGTAATGGCGAATAATACAAAATGTTGTTCTCGGCCTCGGAAGTGATGCGGTGTGGACTTGGAAGTGACCAACACCTTCTCGTTCTCCTCCTGCTTCTACCTCCTTATCACAGCCCCCATCGCTTTCCTTTCCATCTACTCGCTTCCGTGTCATCGATCACCAACTACAAAGAAAGGAACACGAATCGGAATCATTCAAGATGGCGCAAATGCTCGATATCGCAATGAAGAGTAGGTCTACGATAGCTTGATGCAACAGCACCTGATACGCTTCTACGATGTTTGCTGACCTCCTTCTATTCTCTCTCTCCCTTGCTGATGAATACTCGAACGATGTATCTGCCCTGCTTTGTGGCGTCTATCCAACACTTGCCTGCACTATGATCCTGCAGTCCCCGAGAGGATCAAGTCTCTTCGACAGGAGCGTCTCTCTTCGTTGAGACCATTAGGTGAATTCTTTGATCATCAACGAATCTCTCGACCTCAAGATACCAACGAAGCTTTCCAACGAATCACGTACAACACTCGTCACTTTTCCGGAAACTATGCAGTGATCGTCGTCCTGTTGACGATCTACGGTATGATCAATGACACCTTGTTGCTCTTTGCCATCATCTTTCTCGTGTTTGGATTCTGGGCAATCAACCGTTTCGCCCCGGAACCAATGCAGGTTGGAGAACACGTCATCACCCAAAAGAGCCTCTACACCGGCTTGTTCGTCATCGGTATCCCATTACTCTGGTTCGCTTCCCCCTTCGGATTCGTCTTCTGGTTGATTGGTAGCTCAGCTTTCTTGATCCTCGGCCACGCCGCTTTCATCGAACCCCCGGTCAGCAGCGAATACACCGGCGTAGAGACCGTGTAAAGACAAGAGTTTCCACTCTATCGACACGTCGACCACCCAGCCCATCATTGCAGCATCGATCGGCTGTTAATCAGCCTTTATTCGGTTTCATTGGACAAATTTAAGGCCACCTCCCCGCCATCCAGCCTAGACGCAACAACCAAAAGTCGTTCTTCTCATCATCACGGGCACACCTCGTTACGCTTCGACACCTTGTACATAGGTCTATGATCAGCACGGTCATCGAGAATGCACAATAAATCAGGTCCTCTCACGATACAGCATTCGACGTGGCATAGAGGCCAGCAGCATCGTCCGACGGTCGGCTAAAGGTTGTCCCTGAGCCAGGCCTCGAGTCGATTCGCTTCGTCGTCCAGATCGTACTCCCAGATGTGGTCGAAGCGGGTGACCAGATGCTGGCCTAGCTTTTCCAAATCGTCACCTAACGGTCCAGCGAATTCATAAGCGTCTCCTGCTTCCAGACTCGTCACGAGGACTTTGTTGGCGCGAGGTACTCGAATGGCGTCGACCGCTCCGAGGGCTTTCTCCAAGTTGCTCTTGTTGACGCTTGGATGGGCGAGGAGACGAGAGACGAAGAGAGCGTCCTCAATGGCTTGACCTGCCATGGCGCCTTGGTGAGGGGTTCCTCCGTGAGCGGCATCCCCTGTCACCAACACTCTCTTATTGATGTAGGAGTTGAGGGGAGGGATCATCTGATGGAGGGCCCATTTGCTAGGTTTCTCGATGCATTTGAGCATATTGACGATCTCTGTTCCAAAATCTTGAAAATCGTCCAGCATCTCTTGTTGACTTGTCTCCTGAATCCAAGGTTGATTTCTAGGGATCAAAGGAGTTCTTTGAGGCCATCGACTTCGATCGGTGTTGAAAGCGACCAGATTGACGACGCTCCCGCCTTTGATGGGGAAGATGAGAATGTGACGATCTTTAGCTAGGAACATTTGAGCGGTTTTGGCGTAAAATTCTCCATTTTTGCTTCCCACAGCTTCGACGAAACGTTCTTTGGGGATGAGTCCTCGATAGGCCCAAGAACCTGACCATACTAGCTTCTCCGATCCAGCAACGGCAGATTCACCCGCAGTGGCAGCATTGAGAGCCCCGCGAACCTTGCTGTGGATTCCATCGCATCCAATCACCAGGTCGGTGAAGTGGGTTGAACCGTCTTCAAAGACGAGTTGAATCCTATCGTCTTGAGGTTGGTCTCGGTGTTCGCTCTGGCTGTGTTGTCGATCCTGGATGATCTCCTTGATCCTTTTTCCGAAGCGACATCTATTTTCGGGGATTCTTTTGACGAAAGTGTCCAGCATTTCAGCTCGATGGATGGAAGCCATCCCGTACTCTTTGCAGGTAGTTTCCGAGAGCATAGTCTGTTCTTCTCCTGTACCGAGTCTCCATTGGAAGAAGAGGTTTCGATCCGGAAACTCTGCGAATTTGAGGAAATCCTGGTACAAACCCAGTCGTTTCAATGCATTCTGCGCATTGGGGCCGATAGCAATCCCAGCACCTATCTCGGCGAATTTTGAGGCAGCCTCAAAGATCGTCACATCGATGCCTTTGTCGAGTAACCCGATGGCTAGCGTCAACCCACCAATCCCACCCCCAATGATGGAGACTTGGAAATCCTTGTTCGGCATGGCGAAGACAGAGCAGAGAGTTGCGGAGGAACAAGATAGGATGTAGCAGCTACTGATGAGTTCGGATAGTCTGTTCGTATATAATGTAGCAGTCTCGCTCGTATGTCAAGACGAAGGAATCTCCTTTGACGATACAGAATTGAGGCGTTGTCGAACTTCAGCTGGCGTCGTGACTCTAGCCCAGCAAGAATGCGGCAACCGTTGCAAAGGTGATACTGAGAATGATGAATGTGTAGATGAATGAACAGGGCAAAGAAAGATGTGGGTCGTGGTATCAGACGAAGAAGAGAGTTCAACACGGAGGAAGGATGTAGGAAAAGCCGACTACTTGGTCGGCTTTATGGACCAACGGTATTGCCGAGCACGATGCTTGCTTGCCTGCGATGCCAAGAGAGAAGAAAGACAGGACGCCACAAAGCACACCAGAGCTCTACGTGCTCCGAATTGACTGTTTCTCTGGCTTTGACATTACGAAGTCGAACTTTGAAAGTCGTGCACAGTCCGTCTAAACCACAGAATGGTATGTCTGCTTGTTTGCTTGGACAAACAGTTGTGCCAAGAACTACTTCCTGGGGAATGGAAGGGAAATCCGGAAATGGCGGATGCGGGGTGCAGACGGCAAAACCGACTGCTCTCGCAGTGTCCCTTTTTAGATTTGCTTTTTGCGGGGAAGCCGAAGATCACCCAATTTCGCAGACTCCTACCTTCCGAAGTCAGAATCGCAAGCTCCCGACAAGCTATGCTCTCCCAAGAATGATGGCACCCCTACGCCATCCCTTGACGCCTGATCGTGCTTTAAGGTATGAGTGGGCCTCCTAGGATCGCGGCGGTGCACGATAGTGTGGGAAGGCGTAACGCGTTACATTTTGCGTCTGTTGCTTGGATCTTATTTTGATCACAGCTTTTCGGTCACATCGCGATGACGAGGAGATCTTGAGCTTCAGAACATGGAACTTCAATCTTCAGATCCTCACACCACTCTGGTGTCACGGACGATGATACTGTGTCGACATGAGGCTGTCGAGCGCTGTGGTGTCAGTTCTTGTGTCGGCTCTCCTGTTCGGAAGCTCGCAAGCTGATCAGACTGTCGATCGTCGAAATCTTCAAAAGCAGCAGCCATGGAGTTTGCCTTCCCTCGAAGCATGGCCGTCGATACATGAAGATCATAAAGTCAAAGCTGCTCGCACCTCTTCTCCGAAGTATGTCGCGCAAGAACCGGATCGTTCCGCCTGCTACGTTTGGAGTCTAGGCAGCTACCATACCCAGGAACAGTCGTTCCCTGCGCCTTCGCCTTCCGACCCTCCTGGCGGTGCTCGAAGGCGATCGCCATCATCATCAGCATCATCTACGTACCTCAACTGGACGCTGTCCAATGCAAATCGAAGCATTGTCATCCCTGCACTGTTCCCATCTTCAACGCATCTGGATCTTCTCAACGCTGGTATCATTGAAGACCCCAACATCGAACTCAATGAAGGTCTGGTTCGGTGGGTTGCCGAAGAACCTTTTTGGTCCTATAGTGCGGATCTCAAGCCGATTCTCTCACATGTTGACTACGCCGACCGATACGATTCATTCTGGTTGCTCTTCGAAGGTCTCGATACTGTCACAGACATCCGTGTCGGTGGTCAACACGTAGCTCGTACCAAGAATCAGCACATAACCTACTCCTTCGACGTCACAGATCACATCAACGAGCTCCTCGAAAGCCTGGGCAGAAATCATTCGGGACAAGAGACTATCGACACGAATCTTACCCTCACATTCTGGAGTCCAACAAAGTACGCTGATTCTGAATACCAACGATACGGACCTCACTATCCCGACCAAGTCGAGTCGCCGGACAAATCGAGAACTTCGACATATGAATATCCGAATCGCATCTTTGTCCGCAAACAGCAGTCAGATTTTGGATGGGATTGGGGACCTGCCTACTTGTCTTCTGGCCCTCATAAGCCAGGCTACCTCATAGGTCTCGGTGCAGACCGTCCTGGACATTGCAGCCAGCAGGTCTTTGTCCATTCGTCGGGTGTAGATATCTATCGGAAGGGCCAGCTTAACAACCTTCCGCCTGATCCGGACGCAAACTGGATCGTCAATGTGACGCTGGATCTGATTGGCAGTGGTGATCTCCTCGATGTTGACGGAGACGAGAAACAAAGGCCGACCTTTCGCGTAGAGATCCCCGAGTTGGACCTCGTCCTCCCAAACATTAGGCTGTCAGGGAAGATCAAGAGGGGCCTCAACTTGGGTCTTTGGGCGAGTTTCGAGGTGCCTAGCCGTAGTCACAACGGAAAATGTGCACCGCAGCATTGGTGGCCGGCTGGCTATGGGGAACCCAAGATGTACGACCTTTTCGTAACAAGCGAGCAACTGCATATCGAATTGTCGAAACGAGTTGGCTTCCGGACCGCCGTCCTAGATCTATCGACGTACGGTCCGGAAGAAGTCTCGTCGGGAATCCGACCCGGGAGTCGGTTTCAACTTGAAATGAACGACAGAGTGACCTACGTCAAGGGAACCAACATGATTCCACTCGATGTTTTCTCTCCACGAGTCTCGCCAGACTATCTACGATGGCTTTTGGAATCAGTCAGGTTAGCCAACCAGAATCTGATCCGGATCTGGGGCGGTGGTAGCTATCCTTCCGCAGAGTTCATGGATCTGTGCGATGAATTGGGCATCATGGTTTGGACGGATATGATGTTCGCTGCCAGTCTGTATCCCTCCTATGATTCGTTTTTGGATACCGTCCGACAGGAAGTCACGCAGATCACTCGAAAGATCACTTCGCATCCATCAACGGTAGCTACAGTGGGTAATAACGAAGGCGAATTATACTTCTTGGGTGGATACGGAACTCGACCAGAGGATCCAGACTATTTGCGTCGATACGAGAAGCTATTCGACGAAGTGATTCGGGATACCATCTTGGCCAATTCCAGATCCCTGTCCTACATCCCATGTTCCACTACCACTGGATACATCTCTCTCTACCCGAAATACGTGCCTCGATACAACCACTTCGACAAACAGATCGAACTTCACGGTACAGGAGAACATTACGGTTACAATGCGAATTATTCGTTCGACATTTCTTCCTATCCAAGCTCCAGATTCATGGTAGAATTTGGCATGTTTTCTTTCCCCAACCTAGAGACTTTCCAAAGAGTTCTGAGGAGTAATGCCTCTTACGAGGTAGATTCTCCTTCTCTTCGAGCTCACTTGAAACATCCTCCTGCCGGAAACTTGAGCTATCCGTTCCCCACTACCCAAGGTATGCGGGAGCTCGAGGACGCAATAACCACTTGGTTCCCTCCCATCGTCGCTTCTTCCTATACTTCTACTTCTGATCCTTCATCTGCTTTAGCGCAACGCCAAGCAGGATGGCAAACTCTGGCAAGGTGGACCTACTTGACTCAACTCTATCAATCGTTGTTTATGCAACTTCAAGTCTCGTTCTATAGGTATTCTGCCGCCACGTCCAGCAACAACCGTGGGTTGATCATTTGGCAACTAAATGACGTTTGGGAAGCAATAAGTTGGAGCTCGGTGGATAGTACCGGTCGTTGGAAACTCGTGCATTATGGTCTGGCTGCAGTCCAGGCCCCCGTCATCGCGCTTCCGTTGTACAATCAGACATGGGACCATGATTCTGCTTCGCGTCCTCCCAAAGGTGCAATTTCAGGGGAGTCTGATTCACTGCAATTGGTCCTGGTCTCGGATGGTGGTAGGCAAATGGAGGGAGAGTCTCAGGTCGAAGTTGAGCTGCAATGGTTCTCTTTCCATGGTCAATTGCTCAATGCTACCACCATTCATAGTAAGGTGGAAGCAAGCACGATAGATGCCAGACCCATCTTGACCGTAGAAAACCCTCAAGAACAGATTCGGCGATGGATCAACGATTCCTTCTCCTCTGCTTCATCGTCTGGTACGGAGATCGATCCTGATCTGCGTCGTTCACGTGGAGGGTACCTCCAAATGACTACTCGTACTGCGACCACAATCACCACGTTGCACTGGATGCATCCCAAGGACCTGAAAAGGGTTCCGCCTGGTTGGGATGCGAGTAATCTCATCGTTTCTCGACCTTCACCACCCGATCACCGAAAGAATGAAAACGACGATGGTACGATCACCATCACCAACACAGGCAATTTGACTGCCCTATACATCTCGGTAACGCTCTCACTTCCCACTGTCGTTGGATATTTCCAAGAATGCTTTCCCATCCCCAATCAAACACAACAAGAGCATCCTCAACAAAGGCAAAGGCAATCAGGGACTTTCTGCACCCCTCAAAACACCTTCTTTTTACGTCCAGCAGAGTCTAAAACCCTCCACTTCGTCACTCCATCATCGCAACAACACGAGACTGACCTCCCAAAAGACTGGTGGAAACATGTCTCCCTGCAAAGTCTTTGGGACCATCACCCGGGGCCAGATTCTTCATGATCAGCACAGCTGATGAGCAAGCCATCACTCACGAAAAACCATCAAGTGATCACACCTGCCATCAGGGCAGGGTGAGATTGACGGTACTGGAGCGATACCAGGGAAAGCCGATATCACCCTGATACGGGGCTTTTGGCCGGAATTGGATCTTCCTTGGTACCAAAACGTAGCAGACAGTGTCTGGTATTGGGCTCAAACCGATACCAAGGCTCACCAGACATGGTCAATACCCGACAAAACGACAACAAGCGGTACCAAGCATTGCCAATGCCAATTCCAATTCCGGCGCCGTTGTTGGAGGAAACGATTTCCTAGCTATGGATGTTCAGCTTCAGACACAGGCATGTCAATGGTAAAGCCAGACCCAGATCTCTATGAGACGAGAAAGTGTAGGTGGCGTTCAATGTTGCAGTCAGCTTTTCATTTGCTGCCGAAAATCATGACTTGGAGATGAAGTGGAAAGAAATCAAAGGCTGTGTGACACGTGAAGCAAGGCTGGTTGAACGAGCGCAGTCTGAGAGTCGATCGACTGTTGCGAGGACGTCGAAGTGAGATGATTCGAGCTCGAGATCAGCCGAGTCCGTAATTAGTGGAGAGACGATGGGTGGTGAGGAGGAAGGTGCTGTGATAAGGGTACTTGGGCGCAAGCAAGATCGATCAATCTTCGAAATCCTGCGGGTTCTCGAAGTAGTATTGGACCGCCATTTCGACGTTTTTGCCGCACATAAAGTAGCTCTCGATGGCTTTAGCTTCAGGGATGCCCATGGCCACGATCTGTTCTACGCTGGTTCTATCTTCAGGGCTGAGCTCTGCAAGTGTGGGAAGTTCCATCTCATCTCCACCACCCAATCCTGCGCCTCCAGCTGCTCCGCCTGCAAGCAAAGCCAAGACTCCCTGAGGGTCCTGGTTCATGGCTTCAGCCAGGCGAGGGTTGGACTGTGCGATGGCTTGAACCAATGGCTGAAGAGCGGCTGGGTTTTGTTGGACTAATTGCTGGAGTTGCGCCAACATCGCCGGGTTGCCAAGGTCGATCACTTGTTCTCCCGAGCCATCATCTTCGCCTAGCAGCTCCCCTCCAGCACCAGCACCTCCACCTGCACCTCCACGCCTTCCACCTTGTGCCTGGGCAGCGGCAGCAGCTTCGAAGAGGTTACCGGCGCGCGAGGCGGGGGTGGGGGTGGCTGGAGTAGTAGGAAGGTTCCCGCCGGCAGCAGCTGAGGTAGGGGCAGCAGGTGTCTGTGGGTTGGCTCCGGTGGCGGTATTCGAGGAGGGAGTCTGCTGCGGCTGCGTCGCTGGAGCTTGTGACTCTGCCTGTGGCTCTCGCTGGCTCAAATGTTCGGGGATACCCGTCATGAGGTATTCTACGGCTCGATCAGGGTTGTTGAAAGCGGCCCTCATGGCGCGTTGAACTTGTTCTCTTTCGAAACCCATCTCCATCATGCTCTGCATGGCAGATTCGAGATGCGATCCGGTAAGAAAGCTTCCACTGCCGCTTCCAGGTGCAGATGCTTGCGATGACGGAGTTTCGGTGGCTGAAGAGGTGGAATCGGATTTAGGTTGAGCTTGAGTCGCGGAATCCGCAGCAGCATTGGTTGTGGAGGTAGCTGATGCTGCTGATGGCTCCGAGCTTTGAGCCCCTTCGGTCTTTTGCGAAGCGTCTTTCGAAGCAGAGGGCTCAGATGGAGTAGCTGTCGATGCGGCAGCCGGTGCGGGCTTAGCCACCTTGGGCTTAGAGACCATAACAACAAGGAAATCTTTCTCCTTGATCTTGCAATCCGCTACGGTCTTGTCATCGGTGAGAATCTTTCCGCTGAAGATGATCTTTTGCAATTCAGGGGCGTGACCCTGCTCTGCTTGAATTTTAGATTTGATGGCACCGATGGTGTCTGTTGGTTCTGCTTCCAGATGAAAGTTTCCCCCGGCTAGGGATTTGATCAAGAGCTTCATCTTGGTCGAATGTGAAGGACGAGTGGGCCAGGATCCAGACAGCTGTGCAATGTTGCTTTGACTGTATTGTCAGCCGGATCTTCGAGTGGTCGGATAGGATGGAGAGATGCGACGGCCGTCGTGGTGGAAGTAGTGGTGGTGGACGAGCAAACATCAAATTGCCTACACACATGTATGCTGCTGACGACGTCCTCCTGGTTTCTAATCCGAACAGACCGACACGCCGAGTCCACTCAGCCAACAACTAACCCGTGCACCAATTAAAGTGGATTGAGTGGAGGAAGAAATTGCATACAAAACTGGCAACGATCTTGAATACAGTTGTATTCGGAAGTCGAACCCGCGTTCTTCGCACCCAAACAGCAAGATCTAACAGAAGCCCCATCTTTTCACCGTGACCACACGCCCCGATCACCAATCATGGCATCACTCGAACGGCTTCAACTCAGCCATCACAAGCCCAGCCGTAGTTGGAACGCTCAGACGGTATCGGTAAGCTTTCGGAAGAAGCGAAAGTTCAGGCAGAATTTCCAGACGACCAAGAAGATAGCACAAATTGGATCAGATTCAACGAAGAATGCTCGCACGTGTCGAAACCGCTAGGAGCCGATCCGAGCATCGAAGGCGAATGAGACTAGACGTCGTCAACTGAGAAGAGAAAGGAATAGTTCGATAATAATGAGAAGGAGAAGACACAACAGGATCGAGGAACAACATCTGCCCGAAACGCCAAGAAGGACCGGCGGGGCGAGAAGTCGAAAAGACCACAGCGAGTAAGCAACGACCGGGAGAGAGGGAGGAAAACGGAGCATCAGGTGGAGGAGAAGGTATGAGCGTAGGAAGGTGGGCGATAAGAGGGATAAGACTAAGATACAGCGGATAGTACGAAATAGAGAAGAAGCTAAAAGCCATCGGCCAGTTAGGAAGGCATCTAGCCTAGACTGATGCGCGTGCGGAAGCGATCCGAAATCGCCTCATCCTCAGATGAGAAGGGATGAGGTGAGCGAAACAGGATCCTCCCGGCCACTGCGATGGATGGAAAGGTAGGGAAATTCACAACATATGAACAGAGACATGGACACCGTCTGGGAGAAAGGAACGCGGAATAAAAACTCCAAAGAGCAACAGATAGAAAAAGATCATCCTGCTAGAGACTCAAGCTATCAAGCCTGAAGCTTCATGAAGTAGTTAGCAATCTTGCTGTCGTCGGTGACGTACGAGTTCTTCACCACTCGGGTCGATCCGACGAGTTTCTTGGAGACATGGTAGTTCCCGGGGAAGTCTGCGCTTTCTCCAGTAGGTTTTCCGAGGAAGTTGACGTACCAAGTGACCGAGTCACCGGAGCTGGCGGGCTGTTTGGTGAGACTCCAGAACTGCGTCAACTGTCCAGAGTCATCGCTGGGCAAGCACTTGGCGGCGATGAATCGACCATCGGTAGTTCCGAGTTGATCGGCGGATACACATCGTTTACCGAGGAGGTGAGTGGGTTGCAATCGACCGAAGTAGACGTTGGCCGCCTTGTTGGACTCATCTTGGTAGCCCATGAAGGAAGAAGTGCATCGGGTGAAGGAGAAGCTTTCCTCTCGTGCAGACTTGCCATCCCTCTCCACGTCGAGGATCTGGTATCCTTCCTTGTTTCGTACACCTTCGAAGGCGGCGAACACTTCTCGTCCATCAACGTTGACCACCTTCAACTTTCCAGTGTAGAGAGGAGTGTCATCGCATTGGAGCACTGGGACCTCTCGTTCTTGTACGGGTTGAGCAAGATCGTAAGCGTCGAGCACTCGAGGAAGGACCGACGCGGAGGCCAGAGAGCCAACAGTGAGCAAGGTTGCAACAGCGGTAGTGAAACGCATTTTGTCGGGAGATCAAAAAATGTTCTTGGAGGAGTTGAACGAGGGAGCAGAGATGATGCTACCGTCGAGTGGGCTTTATACGAACTGAGAATAAGATCGAGTGGGACCTTTCTTGTCAGGCAGAGATTGCGTGGGGAAAGGGTTGCTGTGTGCAATTTGTGTGAGAGGAGGTGGCTTGCGTTTCGAGCTGGTGCCTAAACGAGATGCAGGTAAGTGTATCGTTGTCGTGAAAGGATAAAGGAATGTGGGAGTATGCCTTTTGAGATGCAATACGTTGTAAGTTGGCAAGGAAGAAAGAGGGGTCAAAGAGCCGGGGGTAGAAGGGTCAAAGAGAGTGTATCAAGTTGGCAACGAGGGAAGGAAGGGGTCAAGAGGGAAAGGATAGAGTATGGTAAGTGATGGTTGGGAAGCAAGATGGGAGGAAGCGAGTAGCGAAGCAAGGAAGGAAGGGAGGGACGAAGCTACGGTCAGTATGGAATAGTCGAAGAGAAACAATCGGCAGCGTACGAAGGCAGGCGTTAGCGCGATAGGTATATGTAAGAGAGTCACGCAGAGACGTTCTGTTGAGGGTCGACTCGACTCGAATCCGCAACAACCGAAGCAGTGGAAGGCGATCGATGCCCAGTGGTGCCAAACAAGCAAGACCTCGGTTGGAACCTGCAGGTGGCAGGGACATGACTTACAGTACGAGCGAAGGAGACAGCCTCACTTCGAGGCTTCCGGAATGAAGGAGTCGGTGCGAGGGCGAATAATACGTGTGCGTGTGCCTGTGCGTGTTTGTGGGTGACTGTTTGTGTTCGGAGGAGCTCTTTCGTGGTTCGAGAGCAAGGTTCAAAAGTGCCAACGGCCAACGACAATATGCAAGCAGAGCGGAGAAGGCTGTAGCAGCTTACGGGGCCAGAGCGGAGGGAGGGACGGAGAGACGGAGAAGAAGCATAGGCGTACTTGTATTTAACAATCATGATGCGGTCGAGATGTCATTGCTGCATCGGTGTGATATGTGGATCGGCGGAGTGCATTAGAATGACCGGAGTGAGGCAAAGGAGGGACTGGGCTCAGAAGGGCTACATACTGCTGTCCGTCTGACATGCAGTCAAGTACTGTAAGAGGCAACTGTATCTGACAGCAGACGCCCGTCGCCATTTGCAGCGTTCGGTCGAATGCGAGCTTCAGCAGCACGTCTGCATATCGCAACCTGAACTCAAAACTGAACCTTTTTTTTTCACGCCGAACGCACATCCTTGCAAGTGTAGGAAAGGCATTTCAACGGACGATTGCCTGCTCTGCTTCACTGTGTTCATGAGGCTGAATTGAACCAGGTCTGCTGATCTGTAAGAAGCTGAGGGGAGGCGAATTGGATGAACACTTAGAAGCTTAACGAATTCGGATGGGCGTCGAAAGGGCTCGAGGGCTCGAGGGTGGTCTCCGATGTATTTAGCAGCACCAAGCATGGTAAATAACAAAATTGTTTACGCGGTGTTGCGTTGCATGGCAGGTCGGCTGCAAATACAGAGTGCGTTAAGGGGACAAAAATAATGTAAATTAGGAGCAGGGTCCCTTCTGCATGAGCTGCCGAAGGTAGGCCAAAGCGAACCTTTCTGGACTGGAATGGCGAGAATGAAAACATGAGTGAATCTAAGCTTTGCGAGTTGCACCAAGCTCAAGATCTCGGTTCCACAAGATCATCGATGCAGTGATGTGCAATATGCTTTAGTCCTTTAATATGCTATGCGATGCGATGTCGACAATCAGAGACCAGTAGCGCATGTCCTGCACAATGCTGTTAGCTTCTTAGATCAGACAGGTGATGCTGTCGAGAGCCAACCGAGTGATTGAACTTGCCTTGTTCGGAACATTCGCACCGACCCAAGCAGGGTTGACTTTTCGCTTAGCGGCCTCCTATCCGATCCAACTAAACCCCAAGTCATCTAACCTGCCTTTCCTGGTTAGCACACGCATGACAGTGAATCAACTACTTGTGGTCTAGCGTCCCGAAGAGCTCGAGTGTGACCAGGGCACGATGCGGAAGGTTTCCCCAGGATTTCTGCGGGACGTACGGTACCTCGGTTCCAAAAGAAACAAGTCTAACGGAAGCATGCTTCCATTCCTACCCTCCAAGCATGCATCCCGGACCTCAGGTCGCACGCCGCCATTGTTTTTTTGTTGTTGTGCTAGTGATTGTGATGAGGATGGTGCTAGACAGAGCATGCTGTATACGGCAGTCGGTCGAGATGGACCATGCAGGCGCAGGCAACGCTACACGATTGTACGCTGGCATTCTCAACCGATATTAAGTGCTTAGCCTCCTCCTTGTCTGGTTGGAATGCGGCTCGCACTTGTTCGGATCGAAAAGTGACACAAAGACACTTTTGAATTTTTCCCACTTTTGGATTTTTCTGGCGGGCGGGGCGGGGCAAAGACGAGGGCGTCGAACGCGTCAAGGTCAGGGTCGGGCGACCCGACAGGCGGGCGCGTCTCTCTCTGCCTTTTTGAGCCCGCACTCGACTCGGAGCACAATATGCAATCGACGCCGAGGGTCCGAGGCCCAGCATTTCTCTCGTTTCACTCTTACCCTGTCATGCTCTCCTCTGCTTCGCTTCTACGCAGAGTATGACCTCCCTTGTCGCTCGTCTCGGTCAGGGCTTTGCTTGGTCGAAAGGCCGTATCGGTGAGCAGAGTACAAGCCTAAGTATGGCAGAATCGTCTCTCGACGCGTCCGAGAACGCTGATTCTGACTTGAGCTTCCTCTCCTTCGACAACGACACATGCCCTCCATGTACGGCATTACCTCTTGGGCCAGTGCTCAGTCAGTGAGGTGAGGCCAGACGGAGAGATGGGACTCCGCCCTATCCAATGAAACAGCTTGTTGTGGTGTTCGAGGTTGAGTATTGTGCTACACTTGCTGGAGGACGCAGGCCTTCGTATTTGTTTGTAACTTGCACCCGAAGAAAATGCCAGTCGCTAACCCCTTGCCTCTGAGCGGCATGAGGAAGGACTTCTTTCCTGCAACGTCTTCGGCCTCTTCTTTTCGGAGGAGATCAAAGATCTAACATTTTGAGTCAGGTCGTGCGGTAGTCTAACATGTTCGGACAAAAATATACGCCGGGCCGTAATGACGTCATCCAGCATCTCTACGCCCCGGCAATGACCACGCCTGAACCTGTGACCTTACTTCGAGAAAGCTCCCACGAGAGTCAGTAGCAGGTCCTGTTCTTCGCCGCCTTCTGCGAGCTCCGGTGCGACCTGACGAGCTAGGTTGAGGCCCTGCTCACATCCCTAGACTAGCTACACCGTATTCGACACGCTAGCTAGAGAGAAGAGAAGAGGCAGAGCAAACGCTACTGAGCAATATTTTGTCAAGACGAAACATACAAAGTACGATGATGGCCGTTTGCTTCGAGCCTCATGTGATGATTCATCCTGACAACCGGCAGTCCAGTTACATGGTCGTGCTCACCAGCGTCCACCAAAATATCAAGGTTCTTCTCCAAAGAGGCCGTGCGCTCACTGCAACAAGTATGTTTCATCTTTGTGACCCGACTGCATCCTGTGCTCATGTGGAGTTGGTGTCGATGATGTCTGTGGTTGGAGACTTGCTTCTTCCCTCTTCGTCCTGAGATCTTTGTCTGTCTTGCTGTAATACCACCATCATCTCTGCCGCTGCCATTTCCAATCGAACTGGCAAGTACAAGAAAAATACCCAAACAATCTGGCAACATTGAAGTCGTCCCCAAAAGAAGCACCATGGAGACTAGCAAACGAAGCGAAGCGGCGGACGCCATCTCTTCTCCCTCCAATCCGGCTCACTGGTATGCCTACGCTACTTCAGCCTATCTCCTTTCGCTCTCTGTGCCCTTGTTGCTGTTTCCAAGGTTGTTGTTGATCCTTTCTACGCCTCGTGGTGCAGCTGGCCAAGCCGTCAATCACAGCAATGGTGGAAATGATCCCGTCAGCGCCATCGGTCCGGAACTGACACCTCTGGAAAGGTTCGGTTCCTACTCCAACGCCATCTCGATGTTGACTATCGCTGCGATGATCTTGGTCCTTTCGGGTGCTATTCCCGTCTCGACTTCTCCCACGCCTGACTCGGCCTCGGCCGGTAAATCTCCCTTCCGAATCCCCGTAGTTTTCATCACCACCGTCTACTTTGCAGTGAATGCTTTCATGGCTTGGAACCAGGCTGGCTCGAAATCCGTTTCTGGCACCGCCGGCACTTCGAATTCTACCGCCCACTTGAATCCTAGTGAAATCGGCATCGGTTCATTCGGAAAAGTCATCGGGATCGGTCACGCTCTCTTCGCTTTCTGGGGCTTCGGTGTCTTCATGTTTGGCAACGACCTCACCAGAAACAAGAAGAAGGCCGGCGATGCAGGTGCCAAGGACAAGAGCGTGTCAAGCTTCCCTTTCAAAAGTAAGTCTGAGTACTGGACATCGATACTGCTGTGCACCTTACTGACTTCTCGCTGCTCGCCTCTGTCCCCTGTCTCATCTGACGAGTAGACCAATACGCTTCCGAGGAGAAGGCCAAAAAGTCTAGTTGATAATGGAGGTCGGGACGTTTCCCAGCTCCATTTCCTTTGACCCCACTTTTCCCTTCTCAAGGTGTCTTGCGAACACGCATCGTAGTCGTCTCGGGCATTCTATGCAGCTTCGCTCACCAGCATGCAAATCAAATAGTACAGATGAAATGTCTCGGTTTGTGACGGCCGTGAGGCTCAGTAGACTGACATTGCGGTCAAAAAGTTTTGGGGGTGTGCGTAGAGAAGGAAAGCACGTCTGCGTATAAGAGGGCCAGCAGGACGGTTAGATCCGCGGATGCCACTTAGGACAGACAGAGAGACGAGTCTTCTGAACTACGTCTTGACCTTCTTCTCGGCAGCTACTCCACCGGCGTTGAATCTCTCTTCGCGTTTCCGCTTCCTTTCTTCCTCTTCAGGATCAGACGGTTTCGCGAGGCCGAAACGTTCAGCTCGTTTCCTAGCTTTTTCCTTCTCTGCTTCCAGGGCTGCTAGCCTAGCTGCCTTTTCCTCCTCTGTTTCCTTTGGTGCGGCTTCCTTCGCTGGTTTCGATGACGACGTTGGCTGTTGTGATGTCTTTCCAGACTGTGATTTAGAGGCTTGCTTGGTTCCCAAGGCTTGAGAGACTTTGGCTACAGCAGCTTCTTCGTTGGAATCGATACCGAACTTGATGGCTCTCTCCAGCTTCTTTTCGATTTCGCCGAGAGGTTGACCGAATTTAGCTGCTCTTGCTTTTCGTTTCTCAAGCTCCTGGATGAGAGCCTGCCTACGTTCTTCCTCGGAGGGTCCCGCCTGTTGTTGAGCTGCTGCCGATGAGGAAAGGCCATTCTCTGGGTTGCTTGTGGGAGCAGCCTCAGAGCGAGGTACCGTGGATGGTTGCTGCTGAGGTGCAGAGCTAGTGGCCGGGACGGGGGTGGAAGCAACAGCAGGTGTGGGCGCAGGTGCAGGCGCAGCAGCCTCGGCGCTCGATTGAGCAGCTACGCTCTTCTCTTGTTCACCTTCCGCCAGGGATGTTGTGGCCTGGGGATTCTCCAACAGCCTTGCAATCAGGTCATCTTTTTTGCCGGAGACTGGAAGGTTGGCTGCTGTGAGCAAGGCTTTCAACTCTGGCACTTTGAGGGCGGAGAGTTTGGCATCCATGTTAGGCTGGGGAGTGGGCTGGTGGTATCAGCAATTGGTGTCGTAGTTCCAGATTTCGAAGGGCCTCAAGATTGGAGGAGGTGGAAGTAGTGGTGGTGACGATGACAGTGGTAGCGGCTGCCTTCTGTTGGGAGGTACTCGGTGGTGGTTGAGAAGAAACAGCTTTCCAGTTGCTCATATGTGTTCCGGAGCAAGCAGCGCTCGGCAGCGTCCGTGCGAGAAGAGAGGCACAAATCGCGAAAACGCGATGACGAGAAAGCATCCGAAACGCTGAGGTGAAAATGTTAGATTTTCAGCATCAGATGGTGATTCCGCTAAGTAAGTTATGTATTGCAAGGCAGGCACGCCCGTAGGGGCTAGAATGGGGCCGCAGCTTTGGCATGTAGACAGCTGAGAGATACACAAGTGAGTTCGGGCAGAACGCTGACATCTAGGCTCTGTGCGACGGCGAAGAAGAGACGGACAGGCAGATTGGAACTGTTTCATCCACCCAACGCTACTTCGATGCAGGCGCCGATTTCAGCCCGGGGCTCGACGAGTTCGGGATTGAAATACTCGATGAGGTCTCTGAAGAGCTTGGTCCTTTCCATGTACAGTGCGCTAGGCCGTCCTTCTTCCTCTCGAACCTGCGATTTGGGTCCAGCTAGGCTGGCCTTCTTGGTTCGGCTCTGAAGAACTTGCGAGGCAGACATCATCATCTCGGATCCCGTATCTTCCCCGCTCATAAGCGACGAAACCGATCCTTCCATCTCTCCTTCATCCGTCTCGATCTCCTCGCGTAAGCGTTTGGAGCCTGAAGCGGCAGGTGCTGCGGCCCAGTGATCAGAACCGCTGGCGTAATTCGTAGGAGGGATCGGCGATGAAAGTGCACCTCCGCTGCTCGTTCCTCGTTCAAAGGTCGAAACGCGCATCGAGCCTTCTCCGTTGACGCTCCCCGGCACTCCGCCATCAGACAACGGACCGGCGGAGCCCGATAGCAGTCCTCCACCGTGGCCGGAAGTGTCAGCATTCAGGAGATGCGACATCAGCCGCCTAAACATCTTGGATTCCGTTTCGTCCGAATGGTCCACTACCGCTCCCACTTCGGTTTGCAGATACATCAAAGCTTCCAGACCGAATCGAGGAGGCTCTGCCGCCGCACCACCCCCTCCTCCCGCTACGAAGCTTGTCATCAAGCTCGGCTCTTCGTCTTCGAAGCCGGGATACAGGCTCCTCGTCATTTCTAGGAACCTCTGTCGACGAACTCGGAACTTGGCCCGCCGCAGGATCTCTCCAGGTGTTGGACGCAGCAGCGTCAGCTTCCAGAAATCGTCAAGCCGGTAGGATCGGTCGTGCGGATCTTCTGGATTGCCTCCGTGCAGATAGTAGACCTTCTTTCGCTCGTCAAATACCAGCTGCGCTGCATATCGAGGTCTCGGTTCCGATGCTGCACTTCCTTGCTTCGATGCTCTTACAGTGCCGGGACCCAGCGTGGGCGTGCCAAGGCCGGAGCCGGGAACGCTGGAGCCAAGATCGATCGAAGAGTCGTAGGTGTTCTGACCAGAATACTGCGCCCAGCTGTTCGAAGGAGGCTCGATCGCAGACATCTCTTCGTCCGCGCTCAGGTCGTCCGAGTAGGTTGGAAGCGCTTGAAGCGGGCCAGATTCGGGGATATCACCCCCTTCGAGTTCTCCATCGAGATCGTCACCGTTCCCCTCGACGCTGCTGCCGTCATCCACCTCCATCCCGAACGCGGTCGAGATGGAACGGCCAGCTTCAGCTTCGAACTCCGATTGCGCGCCTCCCTCATACTGGTACACCTTCCTCCACGAAGATCTGGGAATGCTGTAGATCCAAAAGGCGCTTCGTTTCCGGTCGCCTCGTCCTCCGATGAGGCCGACAAAGACGCTGATCTCCCTTGCCGCCACGTCGATGGTCGCTCGTTGGGTGAAAGCTGCTTCCGGTCCGGACTGCGCCGTGTTCTTGGAAATTTCTCTTACGGCGCCTGTAGCCAAGTTGTACGTATACATGTCCGGCAGAAGCGTCGCAGTGCTACCTCTTTGACCCCCCAGGATCCAGATCTGACGTGTATGAGACGGCGACATTCCCGAGGCTCCTGGGCGACCCGAGTCCAGCAACATGCTGTGCCCAGATCGACTGGGGATCTTGGCCCCATTCGACGTCCGGTCGTCGAACAGGAAGGTCCACGTCCTCTGGATGATGTCGTACCGCCACATCCCACTGAATTCATATTTGCCCGGATCGGGGTCGGTGACACGACCGCCGAATACATAGATCATCTGATTCTGCGGGTCCACCACCAGTCCGTGGTCATAGATCAGTTTCGGTCCTCCATCCGAATACGTATCGGCACTCAACCGCTCCCATTTCTCGCTCCGGGTGGAGAATCGGAAGAAGTCCGCTTCTCGGCCTGGTGGCGACGCGAGGGAAGCGTGCGACTGCTGCGGCGTCGATCGAGAACTTGCATTGAGTCGGGAAGACGGACGTGGCGAGCGCCCGACACCTTCACCCGATGGGCCAAGAAGTGGAGATGACTCGTCCGGCACAGCTCCACCGTGGGTGCTACCGCTAGGGCTGTCGTTGGCCCGAGCATGACGAGATGATGGTGTGCCTGGTTGGCTGATCGGCGCGGGTTGGCCTCCGACACCTGCACCTTCCATACCCATGTCGTCGGTCTGAAAAGCAGGGTCCGACATGATCATTTGGACGTCTCGTGCGATCGAGTCTGGATAGCGTGCTAGAAAATTGGCTCGCGTAGTCCGAGCTGTCGACGAAGACGGCGTTATTGCGGCTGGAGGCGGTTGCCCAGCTGACGAAGGAGGAGGTCGGGTGGCAGCAGCGACGGAATCGGCAGGGGTAGATTGGGGGTGGCCCTCGTAGTCGATGTATCGGCCCAGCAGGTAGATGCAGCCACTCTTCTCGTCCCAACACATCTTGTGGCAGCTTCGTGGGCTCGGACCTCCCTGGAGTCTGGTATCGTTCGAGATGAGACGCCACCGATGCTCGTGAACGTGGAAGGCCCAGAGGTCGGAAAGATCCTTTTGGCCATCCCAACCACCGAACAGGTACACGATGCCCTTATCAGCATCGAACACCATGGAATGACCACCTCGACCCGACGGGGCGCTAGCTACATTTGCCGAGCTGTTGGATGTGGACGAGTCACGTTGCTGAGCGCGGTGAGGTGGCGAAGTAGGGAGGATCTGTGCCCAGCAGGCTTTTGGAATCTGTCGAGAGATGTAGGAGGAGAACATGGATTTCTGCCACGGCAAAGTCCAGTGGCCGCTTTGCGAGAGGCTTGGGATCGAGTGAGCCAGATTGGCGCCCGGTGACAACGGAGTCGAGGAGCCGCTGGTACCCGCGCCGGTCAGGACTTCTCCGTACGCGGCACGATTCAGGCAGTGTTCAACTTCGTCCCAATTTCCTCGGCGAACCAGAGAATCGAACATGTTGGTCAAGAGCGGATGCTCGAAAGGCCTGTTGGGGCTGTAGGGCAGCATCCTCTGTGATGAACCTACATCGGACATAGGACCCAGTCGAGCAGATTGCAGCAGCGCCTGGAAAGCGGTATGATGACCCTGTTCGCGCAGGTGCTTGAGAATAAGGCGAGTGGTCGTGGATTGTCGGTGCTCTTCGTAGCTGTGAGCCACGCGAGAGACCAAGCTGGGATCGCTGACTCCTGACAGAGCCACATGCCATATGGAAAAGTTGTAGTTGGGCGTGTGAGCAGCGAGCGGCACGATTTTGAGATAGCGGATAGCGAACGGGACGGCATTTCCGGTATTGACCAGAGCTGTGGTGGCAGACCGTCGATCCGGTTCTCCCTCTCCCGGCAAGAGGTTGCTGCTATCGACCGAGGATCCGGAGCCAGATCCCGAGGCAGCATCTTCGAGCCATCTCAGCTCAAAGGTTTCTGGGTTCGCATCGTTCTTCAGACCACCGCGAAGGAGGCGCTTGCTAGCTGGAGGGCGTCCGTTGATGGAGGAGGCTGGCAGAAGACTTTCGAGGTTGGTGGAACCATACACCTTAAAGTCGCGCAAATTGCAAGGGTGTGGCTTGTGGTATTTGCCGAACGTGATGGAACGAACGACACTGAGCCTGTCCAGTTTGAGGATGATGTACTGTTTCTGTGTGGAGTTGGGCGCAGCGTTACCGAGCACTGGCACCGTTGCTGTTCTCCGGCTGGAAGACACGGCAGTCGTGGCGGAAGGAGCCGAGGAAGCAGGAGCCACATTGGCTGAGCTAGAGCTTCCGTGATTGGAGCTTGACGAAGGCTGCTGGGCAAATGAGGCGGCGCTAAGGTAGTTGGGTGAGTTGCTTGAATTGACAGCGTGTTGAGAGGATCCGGACCATCTCGAATACATCTCATGAGGTCGGTTGTGCAGGATGTTGCTGGGATGATAGGTACCCGACCAGGACGACGCCGTTGCGACGCCATACTTGAGCGATACGTTCGGAGCATTGAGAAGCAGCTGGAGCGTCGAAACAGACTCCTTCAAATCGCTTGAGGTCGTAGCCGAAGTCATAGGAATAGGTCACGGATGGAGATACAAGCTATTGATGCTTCTATCACGCCAGATCGATGAGTTTGTAGAATGGCTCTAGGGGCGATGAGCGCATGGATTGATACGCTTGAGATGGCGAGCGGGTGAAATTCTCTGATCGGCCTCCTGATGATAATACTCTAGCTGATCAATCTAGGAGGGCACGCTTGGATCGCTATCTGTGACGCTCTGGATTCCCTTTGGCCCCTGAGTGATCGATCCTCGAATGATGCGGCCACCTTTGCGTTCCTCTACTCAGGCAAGACTTTCGTGTTGTGGACAACTCCTATGTCGATCGAAATGAGAACCTGGTCTCGGATCCCTTCGGGCAGTCGCACACGGGTTGCTTTGATAGCGTGAGCAGATCGGTGGGAGGGCTAGTGCGGCGTAAGACGGCGTAGGATGGCGTAGATTGGCAGCAGACAGCCTTCTGGTGTTGCTGTTCGATGTCGATTCTTGATCTCCGCACCGGTGCAGTACAACAAGCTTCCGATGGTTGAGTTTGCACGTCGTCGGCCTCCACCGAAGGGAGACGCGACCAGATAAAGAGCAACACCAACCACAAACGAGATTCGACCAAATCCAGGGTCAGCGTGGCGATGCAAGACTGTTAGATTTCTTGTGTGTGGCACGACAGAAGCCGGAGAACCTCCTTGGTTCTCGTACGAAAGGCGGCGATCGAAGTCTATCCTGCTGTTGTCACGCACAGCCCCTCATGTGCTTTAGTGCATCTGACTTTTGCGATTGAACGGCCTGATCTTCCGTCTCTGAATCGTGCTTGGGAGTGACGGGTGGCAGCCCTCGGTCGACTGAGAACGCAATGAGACAGGTCAGACATACATAAACGAAAAGGGAATAACGGAAAGAGGAGCAAAATGAACGTTAAAAAAAAAAAAAAAAAAAAAAAAAAAAAAAAGGGAAACAAAAAAAACTCGACTAAAAAGGAGGTGAAAAAAATATGCAGATCATTTTTGGCTCGTCCCAGTTGGCACACAATCGGGATTTTGGCGGCCGAAATGACCGAGATCTCCAGCTACACACTCTGAACCGTGGAGCGGGGTTCGAATTGGCACGCATCTGATTGCGCCCACTCGAACGCAAGCCACCGTCCGTTAACAGCACGTAGATAAAGTAGTAGACGATCGAATGCAAGAGGCGACATCCGCAACACTACTTCTGCTCGATCAACTGAAGAAGCTACTGGAACGAGCTGCCTCGGAATGATGCGATACGCACATCAAAAGCAGAACGCAGATTCTCGTTCAGAGCTGAAGGCGAGTGTGTGGTCTGGTTGGGAAGAAGCCAAATTGGCGCTTGCGCTCACCGAGTTTCACTTTAGCAAACAAACACTCTTCTTGCTGTATTGCCGGACCTGGCTATGTCGGATCGGCTCATGCTCGTGCAGCACCGAGACACGGTGGACGTGGACACAGTGCAGTGCATGGCCTGCCTTACACCCGATGCAGATACGGCGAAGGAGCCTGCCTTCATTGACCATGGTCAGGAACGGAGGAGTGTAGGACACAAGAAAGCCAGTACGCTGCATGCTAGAGTAACGTCAACATCAATCTATCCCGGCTGCACATTTTACTCTAAGCGAGAACGCGACTCGGTCTGCGAACGAAATCATTGCTGGAACGACCCGATCCGAAAACGAGGAGACTAGGACCCGTCCGAAGCTTCTTCCTCCCTCTTCCCCCCTTGTCGGGAAGGCATGCTCGCAGCTTTGCCGACCAGGTCGAGGGCGTGAGCGATGGGCTCCTCTCTGTCCTCGAGCTCTCGCCGCCTCTCCTGACCAGCATCGAAAGCCGGGACATATGGGCAAAGCACCGTCGTGGCACGGAAGTCGAGGGGACGGGTTTACGGCGAAGGGTGCGAGTGTCAGTCCTGAGCAAGCAACAAAGCGGGGAAGAGCGGCATGTCTTCGGCCGGCGGCGATTCTTGGCAAAACCTTCTTGGTTTACCTAAAGTACGGCTTCTTGGTTCACCTAAAGTACGGTGCAATGCACAACCCTCGATGTGTCACGTCTCATGCAAATTGCACGAGGAGGAGGCAAGGTGACAGATTGCCACACCCTTCCGCTCTCCACCCCATCTTGGAATGAGTTGTGAACCGAGTGACATTCTAATACGAGACGTCGCTTCGAACCTTCCTGGAAGAATCCGGTGGACGACGGAGCGTGCAGCTTCCGGACCATGTGTGCGTGGTGAAGGAGGCTCCTAGAGTGTCTTCGGGTCGGATCAGGTTTGGAAGGATGATCCATGTTCACAATCGGGGATAAGAGTGTAAGTTTGTAAAAGTAGGCGCGCTTCCATTTCAACAGTGATTTCAATTTCTCCTTATAAATCGATTCCAACTAACAAACCTACATGATCAACTTCATTTTATGGTAGCCTGATCTTGCAAGCTACTCCGCCCTTTGTCCGGCATCGTGACCCGAAATATGCTAAACTGAGTTGTAAAGATGTAAGACGCACTCACAGCATCGGCCATGAGAATTGTGGAACCTTGTCGTCTTTTCTCAGTTATCGCCATCAACAGCATCAGCTTCGTCAAGCTTTGATTCGGAACTCGGACGAAAGGTTGCCCTCCGATGTAAGCAAATTACGGCAGAGACGAAGCGCGACTTAGGCTCCGCCTGACCTCGTGGTCGAGGAACTAACCGAATCCACTTTCCCTTTATAGCCCTGTACTTATTACGCTATCTGGTCAAGGTTTCGGAACGACTTTCTCAATCGGACTGGCAAAGTTAGATTCTGGAGATAGAGCAAGTTGTCGAGTAGATGCCCTTTCTGGTCCTCGAGCAGCAGCGTCCCTCTTCGCCTATGAACGGACTGCTATTCTTGTGACGAGGGTAAGGTGGTCCCGAGGTTGCTGAATATAGCCATCGACGCCATAACAAGAGCGAACCACGTTTCCGTGAGATGTGCTGCTTCCCTGCTTGTTCCACGAAGTGACACCAGGACAACCCGATCCCGTGTGCCACATCAGGCGAATGATAACGACACTGGCCCGAAGCATCCACAGCAGATTCGGACATGCAAAAAGTTGTGGTTCGTATACTGGGTGCTAAGCACGACTCGGATCAGAAGAGGAGACTACCAAGACGTAAACCCCCTCGAAGGACGTCTTGTGCGACCAGAGGGTACCACAGCAGTGAGTCATCTGATCTCGTCGATTCCAGACCGCTTGAGCTCGGCTCCCAGCTTCTCTATCGAGGATCGGACCTTGGGCAAGAATAACATGCCTGAAACAGGATATGAGTCTCACCCACGTACCCACGCACCTTCTTGGGCGAGTGGTGATACCAACGGCCAGAGCAGATAGAGATGGCACTTGGAAAGTAGAAGCGTCGGAACGCTAATCCGAAATTCGAGCCTGCGCAGCTTTCCCAGCTTCTTTGACGTCCAGATCGAAGATGCCGTGCAGGGATTTGGATGCGGGCCAGCTGACATTTAGAGTGACAATCTTGAAGCCGGACCTGCAGTTGAATCAAAAAATTGCAGTGAAATGTATTTGCATGGCTAGGATCGCGTGCGCCGGCGGACTTGGAATCCATTCACGCCCAATCGAGCGAAGACCTGGTACAACTCTCTGTGTTCCAAAATGGGGATGCATGCATGTTCGGTAGACATCCGAGAACCCCTTCCACCATGATGAACGCTTAGAACGAAGAAAGCAGAAAGTCACTTCGATCGAACTCGGATGCGCCAGGCAAAGAAGGAAGACGGGGGATTGCTGTGGAAGGCCCAGATCCGCACCGGTGAGTCTCGCTTATTATAGGATGAGCTGCCAACTCCGCCCAGGCTCCACACAAATCAGTCTCACGGATTCTTCTATTTTGGCTCACACTGTTGCGATCGGCAAGTCGTGTGGACAAGTTACGTGGCGACGACTGTGGTAAGCTACCGCGCATCCGAGAGCGTCGTCGAGCAACAACCCACCCGAATGCGAGGTGGAAGACAGACATCGACAACGGGCTACGTTGCTGTGCGGATTACAGGGCTACAGATTGAAGGGAGAGAAGAGCGACTGTCTAGATAGCTAAGAAGCGAGCGAAGAGGTGAGGACGGGAAGGGGTACGGAACACAGAGGGAGATACAGTGGTGGGTAGGATGGGAATAGAAAGGGGAAGAAAAGGCATCTACGTCAGTATAACCTCCTCGTCAACGGTGTGTCCACGAGTGCGACCAGAGTGGCAAGCGACTTACAGTACCAAGAATCGGAATGTTCAGACGGCGTCGCCATTACAGTATTATTTTCATCCGGTGTTTTTCACAAAATATTTTATTTTTTTTGAAATCATAGCATATCATTAATATTCAGCCTGAACACCTTTCATCCGGAAAGGAAATCGTTTCTTTCTGTGTGGAGTTTTGTGAGAAAACCGGTTATAGACACAAGCTTGCTCGTCCGCACAAAATCCTAGAGGGAAGTCGGTGGTTTCTTTCCCTTCACAGTTTTCGTTGGTGATTTGTACAGTAGCTCACGTTCTTCTTCAGTTTTTTTTTTCTTCGGCAAAATTTACCGAGCATTCAGTCAAGATGCCTGCAAGACACTGCCGGACGACGACATTTCTTTCTGCGTGACTTTCTAACCAAACTCGAATTCAGCTGGGTTTTCTTTGTGTTTCCAGGTCTCAGCTGAACTCGCTTCGCATGGTCTCTCCTGCGTTATTAATCCTGCAGGTTCGACACAATGGCCCAAAAATAACGGCAAAGAATCTAAATAAGTTATTCTTCCTGGATGATGACGGGATGATTGACCAAAACCGACTCCGTCCCATCCGGGATTAGTGTGCACCTAACGGCAACTTAAAAAAAGACCAAATAAAAATCCCACTCTGAGATGCAGATTCAGTTCAAGGTTTTTGGCTTTTTGGATTTCGATGTGCGGCATCACAGTGAATCTTACCTCTCCCTTTCCCTCTCCCTGCCTCTCTCGCCGTGGGCTTGGCATCTGATAAGTTAGAGTGCGGTTTAACCACCACGATACCAAGCCCGCGTGCCGTAGCCGCCTGCTAACCTCTAACGCTATTCTCAGTCGACGACAAACCTCACCACCTGTGCTTACTCTTGTCCTCACCCCTCCAATCTTCCTTCCTAACCTTCCGAACTTAATCTGACTCTGCACCATCTTTCCGGCCCATTCCCAGCTGATCACCTGGACATACAAGCTCGACCTCCAATCACCATCTTTCAGATAGAGTCCGGCCTACATCGGACATTTCGACACGAACAAGTCACGATCCGGCGTCTTGTTGATCACAGAGTCAGCAAGTAGCAAAGCTCTTCATCTCTCTCCGCCTTCTACTTCCTGATCCTCGCTCCACCAACGAACTAAGGTCACCTTTCTCGATCTCGATCTTCAGAGCGGCTTTGCGAGACGCCGACCACTTGTCTGACTTCGACATCCTTTCGTCGTTCACCTCGTCTTTGTCTTTGTCTACCCTCGTCTGCTCATGATTCCTTCCGGCAACTTCTCCAGACTTTACCTTCCGCTTGATTAACATCATGCTGCCGACTGGGCGGGGCCCTGGGCCTTCGCATCCCAATGATGGTCGGCCCATATCTGAAAAGGAAGAGATCGCCCGGGCTGCCCTGCGATCGTTGGCTGAACCCCAAAGCGCAGCATCCAGCAGCCTCACTCCGATCCCACCACCTCCGCCACCACATCCACAAGCAACAGCAGCAGCAGCAGCACCTTCGCAACAGCCACCCCCTTCCTTGTTCACTCCGCCTTTCACTTCGGAAAGATCGGTGCCAGAAAGACCTCTTGCTCAGCGTTCCAGGCACTCGATGGATCATGATGCCCGACCGATGGCCCCTTCCCGATCGGCCTCCCTGATGGACCTGGATCCTCCGAGTCGACGATATACGGAAATGACGACTACAAGCTCGTCCAGCTCGTTCTTTGGCGATCAGTGCTTGACAGCCTCGCCTACCTCTTCTCCACGCCTCGACTCAAGATCCGCCTTACCTCGATCAGAGCGGCCACCTTCCCCCCCTCGGCAGCAGTCTTTGGGTATGAGCTTCTCCTCGTCGATCTCATCGTCTTCCACGTCCTTCGATCTGTATGACTTGGCCCTCCGAAGGACCTCTGTTGCTCTGAGGATCGACTTGGAAGAAGTTCGTCAGATAGTGGAACGAGTCTATCCGCACAAGATCGTAGGTCTGACACGAAGCATGTCTGCGAACATGAACCCAAGGAGTGTGCCGGTTGAAACTATGGATCCGGACTTCGTTCGAAGAGTGCTCGATGCCTTCCACCACGAAGAGGACCGAATCCAACATGCTTACCGTCCTCAGGATCCCTCCATGACCTACCACAGGGATACAAGGGGACTCGATCTGCGTCCCCCCCTCCCAGCCGGCCAAGTTTGGGCCGACTCCCAACACCAGCCCCAACGGTACCTGTACCGAGAACGAGGCTCACAAGCCTATCCGCGCAGAAGTATCGACGACTGGAACTACCGATCCGGAGCACGGTCCGATGAAAGACCCTTTGACCACCGGCAAGAGACCCACTTCATGGGTCGTAACAGCGCTTCTCAAGCAATAGCACCGGTACCGGCATCAGCGGCGGCTGCATCCGGAGGCCCATCATCACAGGGGCAAGGTCATCCAAGCTCTTCTTCTCTACCGACGCCTCGAGGAGAATCTCCTTCGCCCTTCGCATTTGATCCCCATCGACGTCCTTCGCAACCTGTGCGACTGGAAATGAGCCCTCCAGAGCATTCAGCATTCTCTAGTCGCGCAAGCTTCGAGTCGTTCGATGAGCACCATCGGCGACGTTACATGAGCACGGAAAACCAATCTGGGATGTGGCCCGAAACTTCGGCTTCTCGGCGATATCCATCTGCCTCGATAGATGATAGAAGGGTACGATCCATCGATGACTATCTCAACCAGACATCCGGACCTGCGATGGCCTCAACTCTGAACCGGGCTGCTGCTCCTCATGCGGCACCGCCTGACTCTGACGGCCTCGCTGATCGTTACAAGATATCTAGGCACGCCTATCAGCCCTACCCTGTGCCTGCTCGCAGCAGCAATGCGGATGGCAAGGCTCCTCACTCGAGTAAACCTCTCGAATCCCCACAAATGTCTCCGACTGCCTTGGAAGCTTCGCCTCGACATTCTTTTGGGCAGCGACGCTCTCCTCTGCTCAAGTCGCCGGCTGCAGCTGCCTCCAGCTCTACAATCTCGTCCATGGCCTCCACTTCTGGGTTGACCCCATCTCCCATGTTAGGTGGCAGCGCCGGTGTTTCGGATGAACCGATGCGCAGTCCTGGCAGTGTCGACCCGCCTTCTGGCAGTCGAGGTTGGTCCGAAGATCCAAACTCCGAGACGACGCGAGAAAGCGTAGCCAGCATGCAGATTGACGAATTGGAAAGTCCCAGGCCGTCCATTGGCCCGACTCGTACTTCGCGGTCTTCTTCTCGGGTGGACCGAACCTCTACCACCCCAGCGGGAACGGACCTGACGCATTCTGAGATCATGCAAAAATTGCAAGAGAAGGTCAAAAGTAGGCTCGCCGCTAAAGGAAGAGGTGAGAACCCGGATGCCATCAGAGGCAGCGGTCGGGGCAAGTCGACTCGCGGTTCGATCTCGCGACGTTCTCAGAGCAACGCAAACACTCTGGGAGCCTCACTCAAAGCAGCAAGCAGCTCGTCCAAGCTCACTTCGACCAGCCCAGCTCCAGCTCCGAGCCCGATCAGTGGCGGAGGTGGCACGATCTTGGAAAGGGCGAAAAGGTCCACCTCGACTGCCAGCAGCAGCAACTCGAAGCTTTCTCCGTCTTCTGCATCACCTGCAGTGTCTCCGTCTACTGTGTCGCCAAAGCCACAGAGGACAGAGACTCCCTCTTCGATCGCAGCAGCGCTCTTGTCACCCACCGACACCCCCACCCCTACGGAGCACGCAGCCGCCCAACAAGCCAAGGTTCAGGAATCAGAAGAGGTACCGACCGTCGAAACGGCTTCGGGACAAGTCTTGCCGGGAGACTTGCCAGGCGCTGGCCAGATGAACGCGTCTTCTGCCAATAAGCAACAGAACTCGATGGCTGGAATCGATTCTCTGTTGCAAGCCGCTGCCAAGTCCGATCCTACCGAGACCAATTCTGCCATTGCTTGATGCACTTGCTTGGTGATATTGCTTGATCTGGAAAGAATGGATTTCCACTCTCGATTTCATCCCAGAAGCGGCGTCGTTCACCTTCATCCTTCATTTCGTATCTTGACTAACAAGTTGCCTCGCAGCAATGTCTTGAAGACACAAGTGGAAGCCTCCCACCTGAGTTAGGGGAACGGCGATCTGTAGCAACGACGCAGGCTCGGTTGTCACAAGGAGACGACAGCCAAGATTTGGCACATGCGAATCGGAGGACCTGTCAAAGTCTCACCTTTACTACCGCGAAAGTTAGCTTTCATTCACAATACTGCTCATCACCCGCTCTGCACGTTGCTCACCAGATCTTTGCTTCCTGCGGACTAGCTTGATGACTCTGTTGGCCTGGTCTGATCTAAGCTTCAGCTGTCGAAGTTCCTTTGCTCGATTCATAGAAGTTTTTCCTCGTAGATCCTCACCTAATATAGCGTTTGCTTCTGTGCCCCTTCGTGTAGAACTTTTCGTGTACAACTATTTCGTCTCCTCTCGCCTGCAATTTTTTTTTAATGTTGTTGTGTTTTGTCTTTTGCTTTTTGGGTCATACCATCTCCTCTACAATGCAGTACCAAGGTTTGATTGATGTCGCATTTGTCAACCGCTTGTCTTCATCGCAAATTTCATTCTGGGTGCTTCTTGTCGGAAAGACTGACTTTCTGCATCTCTCCGCCGCACTGATTCGGCAGGTCGGCGTATCCGATAAAAACAGCGTGACTCTAGCCATTCGAACAAACTTTGTGTGACAAAAGAGCTACTTCACGCCGTGATAAGCCCCAAGAGGACGAAGGACATGTTGCGAAGGACATGCTAGCATCAAGGAGGGGCCTTGGTTGATCGACACCATTCCCATTGTGTTGAAAGCCCATCTTCGGGAATATCGAGGCTTGTGCGCGACCGATTTCATTTCCCACCTGCAGCACCCAAGGTGGCTACATGAGTCTGCGTTCGCAATTCTTCTCGGGTCCGGGACCAACATGACGCCAAACCTCCCATGATGATCGCTGCTAGGTCTTATGGCTTGGCTCTCGTTCTTGCTTCCGCGTCCGTCGCAGGCCCGTGTTGGCGCTATAGTTAGCTCGTACTGGAGGTCGCTTGCAGTACGGATTGAGTTTGCCGTGCATCCTTTCTTCCATGTGCAGGTTTGGGTCGGTGGGACCGACTTGGTCAAAGCTTGCCACGAGCCACCACATTACTTTTTCCCTTAGCGTGTGAATCGGGAATGAACACACCACTAGAATGAGATGACTGCTTCGCAATCCCACCAGCTTCACAGCGCTTCTCATCTCTGGCTCCTCGCTGTCACCTGGTCTTGATCTGCAAGCCTCCTCAGGAGTCTCGAGTTCGTGGGAAGGATGTCAGGCGATTCAGGTCCCAAGCAGAGATTGAAGGATACAAAAATGGAGATCCTCCCAACCGCCTCTCAAGCTTTCTCCCATCCTCTTCTCTTTTCTTTCTCCCCTCCTCGCCTCCTCGTCGACTGGGTGCGAAGCGTTTGTGTGTTTGCACTGACCTCTGGTATTCTTTCCACTAAGGACTTCCCTCTTTCCGTCTCTAGGCGGGGTAGTTTCCTCCCTCTCTCTCACACTGTCCAACTCATTTCGTCTTATCGATAGAATCACTCTCTTTTCAAGTCACACATTCGAGAATGAAAAACTTCGTTGGCGGAGTGGCGCTTGTCGCTACGAGTCTCTGGCTAGTTGGGGCTCAAATTGTCATCGATCAGATGTACAGCACCAACTGGAACTACACCAAAGTGCAGGAATTCAGCAATCCGCAGATCGAGTTCAAACCGGGCCAGCGCCTGACGGCTTCCATCGACTCCGATAAGAAAGCTGGCACGGGTGACTTCATCGGCATCGATATCTACGATCATCAGGTTCATCAGATCGTGGACTCGTTCGGAGGAGGCATCACCGACTCGGTAGCCATCGTCTTGCAGGATTTCAAATCAAAGCATCCAGAAGATTATTGGGATCTGCTTCACCTCCTCTTCTCCAACGACGCCAAATGGTTGGAACAAGGTGGCATAGGTGTGACAGCTGTGCGTGTGCCTCTAGGCGCCTGCGATTTCGGTATTCTGCCTTACACCTACGATGACACTGCGGATGGCTCGGAGGATCCCGACTTCACCAACTTCAACATCAACAAAGCGCCCAAATTGTGGAAGACATTGGCTGACATCACCACCGTCGCTCCGGATCTCAAGATCTTTGCTGCTCCTTGGTCTGCTCCAGGATGGATGAAGGAAGACGCCAACGAGAACCAACCTCTTTTCGGCGGACATCTGAAGGAGGGCTACGAAGAACTCTGGGCCCAGTACCTGAACAAGTCGTTGGTCGAGATCAAGCAGCAGAAGAATCTCAATGTCTTTGCTCTATCCCTTCTCAACGAGCCACTCATTCCGGAGCTCAAGTACCCCACCATGAAGATGACAGCGGTCCAGGCGGCTAAAGTGGGCAAATTGGTTCGCACGAAGCTGGACAAAATGGGATTCCAGAACACTAAGTTGGTTACCTGGGACTTTAACTGGGACACGACCGACTACGCTACCCAAGTGCTCGATCTGGAAGCAGACTCTTTCGACGGTGTCGCTTGGCACGGATATGCTGGTAAACCAGAGGGACAGAAGATCGTCAGCGATGCCTATCCAGACAAAGAGGTCTACTTTACTGAGTTCACGCAGATCACACAGTACTTCAACGAGCCCTACAAGAACATGAAGGATACCACCTCGAATCTGTTGATCAAGTCGATTCGATACGGAAGTCGCTCTATCATTCTATGGAACCTGGTTCTTCGCAAGGACGAAGACGGATTTACCACCCCGCATCTTCAAGAGGTCTGCGACAACTGTAATGCCGCTATCCTGATGCTGCCCGAAGCCTCGGATGTGGACGTCAAGGCGGCATCGGCGGCGAGCGTAGCAGCTGCAACCGAAGGCACTTCCACCACTTCCAAGACCGAAGCGGACCCCGAAACGAGCGCCGAAAGGACGCAGACGCGAAGAAGGCGGCGAAGGGGTTTGTCGAATCCCTTGTTGCACCGACGAGCTACGGCGCACCCAACGACGCTGGATCCCTCCACGCAGGCGGTGATGCCGCAGGACGTCAAGGACTTCAAGCAGACGGGAACTTCCAGGGTGTACACGACAGACTACTTCAAGAGGAGCTCGGACTACTCTGTACTGAGCCATCTTTCGGCTGCTGTTCGACCTCAAGGCTCTTCGCCCACATACTCACGAAGGATCGGGGTCAACACGACCGAGGGGGACGGAAGGTTGCTCGCTCAGGCATTCCGACAGGATGGAGTTAAACCAGGGGTGACTCGATTCTCGGTGATCCTATCGAACCAGAACGATCACTACGAGACGGGCGTATTCGAAGACGCTACCGCAGTCATCTCTTTCCGTGGATGGATCGCCAACGTCACCACTGGCCCGGGACTCTACACGTTCTCTTGGGAAGCTCCTACCAATGCCGACGACATGCCCGTTCCGAGCACTTCTTCGAACTCGCCAGGTTCCGGCTCCACGGACAGCAAAAAGGACGTCCCCAAGGCCGGTGGCACCCAAACCGGAACGACGAATGGCGGGACGAGCAAGGACAACGCTGGCAGCGGCAGCGGCGGAACCACGATCACGCCTACCACCAAAACGGAAACAGACGCAAGCCACAAGGAGGAGAAGGACAATAAGCCTGGTACTTCTGCTTGATCTTTTCCATCACGCTGAAGCTTCCGCTTCTGGCAGTGGATCTAGACGATGCCTCGACTCAACTATTTGTTCTCTTGCTTCCGGCGCGATGCTTCTCTGCCTTCATCTCTCGTGTTCTGTTCTCGCTCCAATCGCTTCTCTTGGCGTTACGGAGGAGGTGCAGAAAATGATAACTTTACAGCTTCTTTCCCAGTTTCTCCAGGTTTCAAGGGTACGATTCGGGGCCATGGAGCAAAACAAGTTGGGGCCTGGAATAAAGGAAAGGGGGAGGGGGGATCACGGTCACACGACTCTGTCCTACCTGCCCTTTGCTGAATTTGATATCCAACGACGATCTTTTCTCTTGGCCTACGTTCCATTCATTCTCCGCTCGACCGAACTTGTTTCCTGCTGCTAAAGTACACGATAGCTCCCTCTCGTAGTCACTGTGGTCCGGCCTCCATCTTCGTCTTCAATGGCTGCAATCTCACGAATCCCAAATACTACTCTGTTGTCTGAAGTCGTCTGTCTGAATGTCGAACATGGTAAGGCAGACTAAGTGAGATCCAAATTTAGCATTTTCGGCACTTTTTAGACTGGAGAAGGGCGCGCGCTTGAACGCACAATCCGGCAAAATTAGGACTTCGGCGCAGGCTGACGTCAGACTATCCGCCAAAGCGGGCTTCTCTGCAGTGCGGGGTCACATTTCGAATCTGGCACCACGAAAAAAAGGATGACGATTCTCAGCTGAGGGAACAGCGGGGTGCGCTAAACATAGAATCACCGTCACACTGAATCGAACTCGCTTGGCTACACTCTCTTTCGGTCCCTCCGTCTGCATGTGTGACTGTCTACTAGTCGGGTGTCCCGTCAGTGTGTGTGATTCTCCACTGGCTCTATTCAGCCGAGAGTCACGGTCGGTAGCAGTTCAGGAAAGTCGACGGCCAAGTTCAAGAACTGAGCTTTGTTTTTTTTTTTGACACGTTCCCTCAGGCTGATTTCTTGCCGATCAGACCAAGGTTGGCCGGTTCTTTCAATTACGCACTCCCCAGATGTCCTCTCTGCACCATAATATGCCGGCCTCGGCAATTGAAAGAGGCGTGGATGAGTGACTAAGATTGGTTTGCACCCTTTAGCTTCGACCCCCAACAACAATGCGGCCACGGCTAGCCCACGACTCGTCTGTAGCCTATTCCGGCAGGAACTGTATATATCCCTTGCCTCTAGCTTGCTTATCATGCCATCGTCTCCCCACCCACCAAACCACGCCAATTCTTTGATCCCTATCATTTACATTTCACCATGAAGTTCAACGCTGGTCTCGCTCTGCTCGCTGCCTCTTTGGCCGCTGTATCTGCCTCGCCACTCGCCTTCAACGACGAGGAGCAGATCACCGTTCCCATTCAGGTCCCATTTTTGTCTCAGGAACCCAAGTTCTTGACCTTCCCTAACTGGTTCGCCTCCAGCTCCGACGACGGCGATATTTGTCCCGATTTGCCGGTTCAGTGTGTCAAGAAGGACGGAGAAGTTGTTGGAGACATTGGCAAGCAACCATTTGAACGAAACGGGTTGACTTGCAAGATCCGAGATCCCAAGAAATGCACAGCTGAATGCAACGCCAAGTTCTTGGTGGACTGCCACGCTACCTGCACAGCACGAGGTCCTCTTGGAGGCAAAGCTCAACAGGCACAAAAGATCGTCGACGACATCAAGAACCGAGTCAACCAAGCTCTTGACGGCGACGAAGACGACATCTGCCCAGACATGAAGGTCTACTGCAAAAAGGACGGAAAGACCGTTGGTGACCTAGGCAAGAAGCCTTTCTGCCGTGAAGGCGTCACCTGCGGCCAATGCCACCAGACCGAAAACACCGCCGCTTGCAACGCTAAATTCCTCAAAGACTGCGCCGCTCAATGCGAAGCCACCGGTCCCCTTGGTGGAAAGAGCGTCTTCACTTACCTCTACTAAGCTGCCCATTGCTCGCGTCTAGTTCCTTGCCACTCCACCATCATTCCTCCACTCTACCAATCTTTGCAATCTTGGTTCTCTTCCATCCTCCCTTCCTTCTCGTCATGGTAAATACTTTGTAGCCTAGCATCAGCTCAGCCCTCCCTTCCCCATCATTCGTTTGTTCCCAATTCATCATTGTCCATCTGTAATCAACCAAATGCAATCTTTCACATCTTGAGTCTCTAGAATCGCTCGGGAGCGTCTTTTGTTCCTTTGACGTGTCATTGAAGCGACCATGAATGCGTGATGAAACTAAAACTGAGCTCTACCCTCCAACAGGTCGCGGTATCTACCTTCTCTGTCTGGATCGATCTCGATCAATCTGTGCAACAGAGTTTGGACGTCTTGTCTGAGTTGTTGAGCCCTCTTGTGATCTTGGATAATGTGGGACAGCGCGGTTTTGTAGCAGGCGAGGCTCTGTGCACACCACTTGCTATCTTGTTCTAGGTCCAAGAGTTCTTGTATGGACTGAATCTCGTTTTCGAGCACCTTTTTTCTTCTCTCCAGATTGGATCCAGCTAGGCAGGATTCGATCAACCACTTGTGATAGATCCATACGGATTGATCGGATGGATCGGTATACATGGCTTGTTGGGTCAAATCTAGCTCCTTATCCACTTCTTGATCGATCTGCTCCTGATTCAAGTTCCTTGCTTTCCAATAGTGAGGTAGAATCTTGGTCCTTTGATGCCAGGCTGAGAAATTGGAGAAGTTGGTCTCAATCTTTCGCAGGGAATAGGCCAATTCTGTTCGAGCCAAGCCGAGAAGAAGATTCCGAGATTCAGTGGAAAGGCTTCCTGCCTCACAAAGGATGGCAGGAAAGGAGACCTTCTTTGAACTGCTGCCTTCATCTCGGATCGACGTGGATGACGAGGTTGATGTCGATGTAGCTCCCGTCGCATCGGTGGTTGAGGTGTAGACCTGGGCCAAACGAGATACCAAAGCTCTACGACAATCCCATCCATGAAAGTTCCTTGGATCCAGATCCAACATCTTTTCCACCAGCTTCAATTCTCTCTTCCATACCCAATCGGCGGGATCTGTGGACGACAGTGGATAGTGTTCCAAACACCACATTCGATGGTTCCAGATCCAGTATACTTTGGGATGAGCTCGGAGGGCATGTTCCGTCAGATCTAGGTCGATTTCGATGAGTGTTCGATTCCGTTGCAGTCTTGCGACGGCATCTTCTTCTTCTCTCGACTCTTGGTTGCGCTGCGTCGCAGCAGTATCGATGGTGTCTTGGGTGGACGAACCCTCGGGATTTCTGAGTGAGGCAAAGATGTCGCTCTTGGTTGGTTCCTGAGCCTCGTACCTGCTTTGGTGAATGGGTTCATCGAACAGATGCAACAAAACTTGTCTTCGATAGTTCCACACCGTATACAGCTCCGGATTCGAAGTGAGTAGCTCTGTAGTGCGTTCCAAAGCATCTTGATCCTTTTGTTTACGTTGTTTGACATCAAAGAACTGAGCCTGGATGGAGAGGTAGTGTTGTAATTTGCCGGCTTCTTTGGCCTTTCTCGCCTCCCTGGCTGCCGCTGTAGCTTGCGTCTTGGGTGGCCGTTTAACGCCGTGCATCTTGGGCAAAATCTCGATCGATGCTATGATGCGGTATAGGAAGAGACAGATGTTGGACTCGGACCCTTCGTGTACCAGACTCTAACGAAAGTGTTGTTCTCTCTTCTCTGCCAATCTGGAATTCGGAAGTCGGGCGCGACTTTTCCTAGTTCACGAACACCGGTTTTGGTGGTGGTGGTGCTGCAGAGGTGGAGGAAGCAGCAAGCATGGGCCACGTCCAACACCTTGTCAACAACATCCTGGTTGCACTCCGTCATCACCATTAGCAATAGCTAGGAGGAAGAGCTCAACAAAATCTTCCCAGGCTCGGCGATCAAGATGACGCCGTGTCTCGTTGGACTTCCCTCCCGGACACTTGCTCACAGGGCTGTCTTGTCACGGTGCATTTTGCCGACTCCTGCAGCATTGGCTCCCCAGATCCTTCGCATAGCGTACCCCGGGAACACACTTTCGCAACCTTCCAAATCCATACACAACATCTCCTACATCTCAAGGGGGCTACTATTGCTGAATGGAAACACACTGAAAAGCTCGGGTGGCTCGACAAGCTACTTTTCGTTGCAGCCAGGCCTCCTGTCAGTACGCTCCGCAAGGTCATGGGCTCCGTTCTCGACCATGGCTAAGCCAGGGGCGACTTCTCGAAGTTTCTCGACCACAGTCGCATCGAGGCTGGACAGCAATAAGGCTGACTCTGAAGCTTCTTCAGCGACAAAACCCGATCCTTCACTGTCTCCAGCCACATCACCAACACCACCGGCATCGACACAACAGCAGCAGCTTTCAGAAGACATCCTAACCGTTCCCAATGTGTTGACGATCTTTCGACTGCTAGCTACGCCTTATATCGGCTACCTCGTAGCAACGCAACAGTTCACACCCGCCGTGATCTGGTTGTTCTTGGCAGCGAGCACCGATCTCTTGGATGGGTGGATCGCACGCAAGACGGGCAAATACACAGTTTTTGGGAGCATAGCCGACCCAGCAGCCGATAAAGCTTTGGTGACCACCATGGTGATCTCCCTAGCTCTCTCGGACATGCTGCCCTGGTCCATAGCAACCATCATCTTGGGAAGAGATCTCGCTCTCATCATCTCGGCTTTCATCATTCGATACAGGACTTTGCAACCTCCAAAAACGCTTCAACGTTACTTCAATCCCAGATTACCTTCCGCGACCGTCACCCCAACTCAGATCAGCAAATACAACACTTTTCTTCAGCTACTCCTCGTTGGGTTACTTACCCTGTATCCCATCTTGTTTCCCAGCTCTCCTTCACCCAAACTGCTGCCTTCCGATCACCAAGAAGTCGCAGTCAGCGCATCAGACTTGGAAGAGTCGCAAACAAAGCTTGCTGGAGGAGAGGCGAAACCCAACCGCGCAAAAGACTGGTTGCTTTGGCTCCGATCAGCGGACACAAAACACTACCTTGACCTCTCCATCACTTCCCTAATGTGGATCGTGAGTATTACCACCATATGGTCAGGGTTGGGATACCTCGGCGGTGCAGGCTCCTCCAAATCCTTGAAAAGCGGTCTACTTCTCTCGAAAGTCTCTACAGCTAGGAAAAACTTGGCCAACAAAGCAACACAACTTAGAACAAAGGCAAAAGACTCCATGACATCTTCGAATTCCTCATCGCAACCGCCGCCGACACCACCTCCAAAACAATGATGATGAGACCGCAAATGGTCCCTCATCCAGGTCTTCTCAGGAATACCACTGAGATGGACCTTTATGCACGATCCTTTACTCGGCGTGAATGTTGCCAGACGGCCAGTTTGAGATGTGGGATGCCGGTATTGACTGTTCTAGATAAGAGCCGAATCGTCTACTGCGAGTTATGTGAGCGAGGAGATACAAATACAATGATGGGACGAGATGAGTGAGTTGAAGAAGCAATGCAAGTATTGTCAATAAAGACGTGAGACGTCGACGGTGGGTGTTACGAAGCGAAGTCAAGGAGACCGTGCTGATCTTGACAGCCTTTCTCTCCGGTGTAGAACGAGTCTACAATTCGTTGTGTGTAGACGACGACGACGAAGAAGAACCAAATGGAGAGATATCGATCCCAAGACTCTGCAAACAAAGACCGAGTGAGCGACGACAGGTATCGAGAGCCACTTCCGCATGATCCTTGATCCAATTCAAGATGGATTGGATCGAAAATGCAGATGTTCGCCCCAATTGTTTGGCAGTCTTCAGTGGGGTCGAGGGTGCCGAAGAACCGTTCTTAGGTGCTCGCTGCGTTCGTTGCTGCTGATTCACTCGCTCGGTTCCACGACTCGGTGGCGCCCGTTGATAGGAGTCTTTTATGGAAGGATCTTGAGCCGCCGAAGAAGAAGAAGACGCCGCAACGGAGGAACTCGTGGACGCATCTTCGACGCCAACAAGCTTGGTAGCCTGGTACATATCCCTAAAAGTCTCGACGGCTCGCAAGCTTTCGGCGATTCGATGGGCAGCATTGACAAGGGACACCAGTTCCGAGCGTTGGAGCTTGACCGGCTTGGGTTTCGATTTGACCCCCGCACTATCCACCACTTCCTCGTTGCCGTTGAAGAGAAGTTTCAATGCAGTACCAACGCCGTTGACCTGGAGTTTGCCCCAAAGCCGACACTTGTCGCAACCAACACAATCCATAATGGCGGAAATGTTGCGGAAATGCTGACGGAATTCCTGTTTGAGCTCCAACGATTCCCGGTTCTGACCCGAGAACATCATGGCTTCGTCGAAAGTGGTTGGGCAAGATCTGGCGTCTTGAATGACGTTGTCGAGCTGCGCAACGGTGGCAGGGTCCTCGATCTTATCGCCGTCCCTTAGAGAGAAATTCTCGGAGGAATCGCCCAATCGAGACAACGCCCGCAGCAGCAGCACGTAATCGAAGTAGACGTTCTGCAGTCGCTCGGGATGTTCGGCAATTCGAGTGATAAAGCATTCGAGGTTGGGTGCCCATTCGCCGGTCTTTTTGTCTAGGAAATCGTGGCAGATATGGATCGAAATAGATGCATGCAGACCGGAAATGATCCGATAAAAGACCCGTTTCTCAAGGCATTGCTCGCTATCTCCGCTGTCCAGGGGTGCCTGGAGAGACGACATCAAACTTCCGAACGAGGCTGCTGGATTCTTGCCGGCGAGCCTACCACTGCCGGCCAAAGCATTACTGCTTTGGAGCAAGGTGTTCTTGTCGATGAATCCTGTTCCACCGGAGGACTGAGGTCGAGCAGGTTCGATGAATTTGACCCCATTGAAGCAGTTTTCTTCGTAGATAGACTTCCAAACCCGGTTGGCGCTGGCACCAGCGTATCCCGTGAAGCGTTCCGGATTCTTGAGAAGATCAACGTAGACTCCTTCAGCGGCGTCTTGATGGTCGTCAAGATGACAGAATTCATCCGAAGAACAGGAACAGCTAGAATCGGAGCCGGTCATAACCACATCTTGGGGTCGGGCCGTTGTCACCGAGCTGAGTTGATTGACCCGGAACTCTTCCGGGACATCCGATTCGTCTTCGGTTTCTACGCTGCAAGCTCGGTTCATACAGAAGCCATTGTCGTTCCAGAAGGGACACTCCTTGAACAGATTCACCTTGTAGTACTTGAAGAAATCAGTCTTGCGAAGTGAGTCCAGCCGATCGAAGAACTGAGAGTTGATGGTTTCGACCGTTTCGTAGTCGCAGGAAGCATCTTCAATCTGACCAGTGGGTCGACAGATTTGTTCCGACGAGGGACCTGAAGCTGAAGATGAAAGCGATGAAGATGCAGCAGACGAGGGAGAATGGCGACCAGAGGCGGATTGCTTCTGATGGGGCTTGTTGAGAACCTGTTGCAAGAACTGCGAACCTTTCGAGTTATCGGATCCAGCAGATTTGAATAATGCAGGAGGTGGTTTTGACGCGATGATGGCTCTGGATGCCGAGGGGAAGAGAACGAGAAGGCTGAGCAGGATCAGCAGCGCTGCATACACGCCGAGTCTTGCCCTGGAGCGGCGACAGTGTCGGGGGCGGCTGATCATGATCGGAATCAGCTCTGACCTTGTCTCGGACGTGTGCGCAAGGGACTCGGTGCAAAGTGCGAAGGTCGAGTCGATTGCGCAGTCGCTCACGCCACCGAGCTAAACACGGTGGAGGCGTAGAGAAGACCTAGCGACCTGGGAGTGGGGCGCGTTTTGTCTATAGAATCTTGCTTCGTGGAAGGTTTCACGTGTTGTCGAGAATGATGATGGTGGTGGTGGTGATGGTACGGGCTCAGATGTGAGCGAGCTGACAGGTAAGCGGGAGTCCACCTCAGCAAGCAAGGAGCACAGGGAGAGTGCAACCAACAACATCAACAACATCAAATTCCGGGGTTCATGATGTGGAATGGACTGGAAATTTGTGAATTTGTGAAATTGTGCAGGTGTAAGCTCGGCGTTAAAGCAACCTAAAACATGGCTTGTCGGTTCGTGGTTGCTCCGACGCATCGTTTCCACGTCATGAAGGTCACTAATGTTAGATCGCCGAAGCTCGAAGTTAAGGCTTATGTCATGCTTAGACTTCGGATATCTACCCCTTTTCACGGAACAAAAAAAGATGGATTCAGTTGTGCAGTGAACCAAAAGCGGGTGGAGACCTTGAATACAGTACTCGGATTCAAGCGAGGTAGGCGGGGGGAGGGGGCTCTTGCAAGCTTTCTTAGCGAGTCCTCATCGAAACAAAGATCATGGCTGCGAGCTGAAAAGGTGGACAACCAAGACGAAGAAAAGTCGGGAGCTGCGAGCCAGAAGAAAGCCTGCCAAGCTCCTGCCTCCCCCGCATGGATCATCTCCCTCCAGAGAGTGGTTGAGCCGCAATGTGGTGATGGAGAACGTGTTGACCCCCCTTGTTCCAGTCTACCCAAAGACTCGCAGAGTGGCACATCGGGTCCTCAACTCAATCCTTCTACGGTTGCATCCATCCTATTTGAGAGCTGAAGCCAAGACGGTCTCCAATGCCGTTCAGTACCTCAAGATGTTTGGATTAGATTGTGCGGATCGGATCGAGCTGAAAAGCGAGGCAGACCAAAAAGGGATTTCACATGGAGCAAAGCGAGAAGAGAGAAGCGTGAATTGAGATCATCACCTTGCATAGATAGCGTGGGGCAGACTCCAACCAACACCGCTCGTTCCACCTTTGCATCTCAGTCGGTAAATGGCGGACAGAAGTCAAAATTGGGCGGTTCCTTCCATTTGCCTCGCCTCGTTAACGATCATTCCCGCATCTGCTTCGAAATCCATCCCCTCTTCCTCTTCTTGTCAATCCCGCTTGGTTACCTTGACTTTGTCCGGCACCTCCATCCTGCTTCTTCCTCTTCCTCTTCCTCTTCCTCTTCCTCTTCCTCTTCCTCTCCCTCAACCCCTAGTCCTTCCTTCTTTCTACTACACAGACACCGCTTCACACACATCCGAACGTGACGTGACGCCCACGGAAAAAGCTGGCCGCTGCTGGTGCTGCTCTTTATTTGCAGTCACCACTTCCGCTTCACCCCCCTTTCTCCGCCCTTGATCGGGAAGAGTGCCCTTGTCTCCCAGGAACAGTAAGATTGTTTTTACCAAGTGCAGGGTCTCATTGGTCGATCCACCACCACAAGCGACAGGCACACGCTACGTTCTGACTCCCTTGCAATCATGTGCATCCCCAAATCCAATCACAAGAAGCTGGTGGACGATTGCTACCCAGCGCCCAAATCCCTGGTCACTTCAGGTCCCGAGTATCGTCCCAACTCCAATGAACTTGGCCGCCTCACCTACTATGCCGAAAACAAACCCGCCAAACTCACCAAGGTCGGCAACTTCCTCGAAACCAAAGCGCAAGCGGATGCCAGAGCTGTCAAAGGTACTGGCCCCGCTGCCGACAAGGGGAAAGCGAGTCTCATGATCACCTTGGCTATCACCAGGAACCTCCTGACCGAATGCAAGTCTCACCTCAACTACTTCATCAAGCCCGCCCAATCCATCATTTCGTCTGCTTTGGAAGCGTCCTTGCCAACGCCAGCTCGTCCCAGGGACCTCGAGATCAGCGCTCGTGCTGCAAGCGCCTTTTATGCCCTTGCTTCCTTCATCGACCCTGCCACCACCTCGGTGGATGCCGCGTTTACTAATCTGCTCAAGTCCTTCGCTTCCATGGCGGTGGAGCGACCCGCCGGCTCGGATCCCTCCACCGGTGAGGACGCCGAGCAGCGAAATCGAACCAGGTTGATCGGTCTGGGCGCCTTGGCCGGTGCTGTCGGATCCGACGCCATCTACTCTGCTAGCTCCACAGCACTCTTCCCCGTCCTTGTTCCTGCTCTGGCAGAAAATATCAAGGACAACCGAGTCACGCTCGACTGGCTGCGCAGCGAAGCCAAGAAAGCCTCTGAGGGTCAGCCTTCCTACGCTGAGTTCAACATCTCCAAGAAGCCCATTGCCATCCGAAGAGTCCGTTCCATCTCGGCTCATGTCGCAGGAGAGAGAGGTCCTTCTTCCGAAGATGTTGTTTCTGCCGCGATCGGCACGATGCGAGGCCTGTTGCGACACGGCGACGCCATACAAGTCCAAGCGGTGGTCCAGAATGTCATCTCTTGGCTCGACGCCAAGTCGGCGCTTCGCATCCCTGCACCCATCGACGGTCGGCAAATCAAGTCGCAGTGGGAGAATACCGACTGGTGCTGCTGGCTCGCCCAGGCGCTCTGCAGCTGGACCGCTCTGCAGTACCGTTTCGTAGTCCTCGACACCATCGTCGAGCATCTCGTGGAGAACTGCGAGGGTCAGGCAACGACCAAGCATCTATCGCTAATCGAGATGTCGAGAAGCGTTCTCACCGGTCAGCTCAGCTTGATTGGTCTCAGCACGTCCGACACGCTTAGCAACCTCGCAGCTCTTGCGGTTCGACGTGTGTACAAAGACACGCGCGACAGCTTGCTCCCTCCGCTTGTCGACTGTATCAGCGGTCTCGGGACGCACGTCTACTATGCCGATCAGATCAACGACATTGCGGAAGAGATTGCCGGTCGAATTGCGGCTCTTCAGATGCCCGATGTCGCATCGGACAGCACCTCTGTTGCCGCCGGCGTCGGCTCCGCCAAAGGCCAGGTCCAAGGTCTCAATGTTCACCTGCATCGTCAACGGATGGCCAATGCAGGCCCAGAACAGCGAGACGAGAGCATTAGGGTGTTGCTCTTCTGTCTCATGGGCGTTCTTCGTGCTACTCATCAGTCCAGCGGTGAGATCCACAAGGCGGTCGATGCGCCAGCAGCCGGTGATGCTCCCTCTCAGGCGACCGACGAAGAGAAGAAAGGCAAAGCTACCGTTGCCGGCGCCGAGGGCAGTCTCGGTTTGGCGAGAGCTGGAACACGGAACCGCATCTCTGCTTCCGCTCTTCTACCTACAGCTAATCTGCTAGCTTCTGCCAACCATGCTGTGCGGCTCGCGTACGCCCAGACCCTGATCACACTCTTCCGAGATGAACTGGATCGCGAAGAGCTCGTCCAGGATGCCTCCGTTTTCGACACCTCCACCATCCAAGAGAGGGTGGGAGACTCGATCGGCTTCGTCCACGCCCTGGCCGCCGCTGTTCACGTCATGTGTCTCAGCAAGAGTCTTGCCGTTCCGACCATGGTTGCTCAGAACCTTCGTGAATCGCCGCTGGAGATGCTACCCCACCTCGAGCGCATCAATCTCGACTCTGGACGGCCCGGATCGCTGGCTAGCGATGCCTCTCCTTCCAATGGAATCAACGCCGAATCAATGGCTGCTCTGCCTGTCGATTACGTAGCTGCGGCCCAGGCTCTTGAGCATCTCGTCAAGGCTTTACCCTGCAGTTCTGCCCTGGCGCTCACTCCTATGCTTGTTGCGCTGGACAGAGATGCCGGCAGCCGGCTGGTCGTAGATGGTGCATCTTCGACCGGCTCATCGGGTCTCGAGAACCAGCGACGTCTCTCCTCGAGAATGGTTGCAGCCCGAGGCTTGGAAGCTCTCGGAGAGACTTTCGACGTATCGGCACTGGTCAAGTCAGCTCAAAACGTTTCGTCGCAGATTCCGTCTCTTGGCGTCGAGCCTGGTCCTTCGCCTGCTCAAGGCCTGACCTTGCCTCCCGAGATTGTTCCTTTCTCCGCTGTTGGCGGCATCAACAGCGCAGGTGAATCGAGCGGCTCCAGTTCGCCTTCGATCTCTTCCAGCTCCGTTTTCGATGGACTGGCCGGCAGCAAGAAGCTGCAAAGCGTTACGAAGCTCGATTCTTCCACCTTGAAAAAGTGGCTAGAGAGGGACTGGAACGTCGGAATTGCTGTAGATGAGGCCTTTGCTGGATCCAGTCCATTCTCGTCTTCGACGCTTGCCTCCAGTCGACAAGCTTCGCGGCGCCCGTCGGTCACGCCGGGTAACGGAACTGCTTCCATCGTCCATGGAGGCAATCTCTCGAGCGTATCCATCAATGGGAACAGCACCGCGATTGCAGGTAGAAGCTCCAATGTTCAGAGTTCGGGTGTCGAGGACTTGAAAGAGGCATTGGCTGCCACTTCTCCAACCCTTGCTTCAGGAGGCTCCAAGTTCCTGAATGGGCATTCGCTGGAGATGAGCTCTGCAAGAGCGGGCGGATTGAGTCCGGATGACATCGCGGAAAGGCGTGCGAGTCGAAGAGAGAGCCGTCGAACGGCTGGCACCAGCGGACTTGCCAGTCTCGGCGTCAACGGCGATGCCAACCGAAGTGCGGTCGCCATCCTGGACTCTCTGAAGGTGGGCACTGACGAAGATGCCACCACTTTGGGCCCCGATAGCACTGCGAAGACGTTGCAGAACGGATCACATCCGTCCACCGTGGTCAGCCCTCCCTACGCCGCGTGAAAGCGTGAAATTCCGCCCCAAGTCAGGATGGCAGACCAATGCGTTCTGTCAGAACACAAGTACATATCGGAATACCCGCCCACTTGGCTTTCTCCGCTTTGGCGTGTATTCGTGCCTTAATCTCCAAGTCCTTTGCTTTCGACCTAGTCTACACTCCTTCTTCCGTATCCCGCTCTTCTCTCTGTTCTGGACTTGCTTGTCTCGTCTCTAGACTTAGTCTACACGCTCGTTCACTTCTATCCTTTGCTGCTCTGTTGATATCCCAAAGCCCTCGCTAGCACAGTAATCATGGCCAACAAAAAGCAGTCTCTGGCCTGGGTGGAGTGATTCAATGAGAAGATCTAACACAGAGATATGCGAATTAGCAAGACCCCTTTTCCAAAAAAAATATGAGCCAAGCTTGAATTTGTACATCGCACGGGACACACTTTGGAGTCGCAGCACAGCAGGCGCCTCTAAGAGTCAGAACGGAGAGCGAGGAACAAATCATGGAATCATCACCAACTACACTCGATTGCGCTTCTTGCTTCTTGTCTCCTCTTGATCCCACTTCGACCATTGCCTTTTGCCCGTCCTCTACCTTCGTCTCCTCAGCAACCAGCTTGATTGAAAGCAAGCTATTAGGTGTCCGTCATGGTTCGTCTCTACTGCGCCACGTTGGTGCCACTGGTTGCAGCAGCCGCTGTGGGTGCCAAGACCAGCCTCTATCTGTCCCCAGCTCAAGAGCTGACAGAGCCTATCACCATCAATGCTCAAGAGGCCAACCAGATCCTCTCCCATCATCTCGATATATTCAGAGACAGCCTCGATGCAGGCCGCACATCGATCTGGGATCACTTGCTGAAGAATACCGACGACGGCGTCGAACTCGATCCGAAAGTCAATGTTGAAAGGCTCTTTGATGGTCACCAAGACGACCAGAACCGGCTGCTTGTCTTGATGCACGGAGCTGGAGACGAAGGTGAGTCTCACAGTAGCACGGAGCCGATGCTGTCCTTCGCCTCATCTTGTTCTCCCTGGGCCCGCAAACTGACCTAAGATCCACTTTCTTTTTCCTGCTTGTGAACGTGCTCTTCGCTCAGATGTCGTCCCTTCATCATTACGAGCCACTCACAGCATCGAGTCTTCCCCTTCGCCATCCTCCTTTGACGCCCTCGTCGAAAACTATATGTCAACACTCTCGCAGACCCTCCAATTATCCGAGACGGCATTTTCGCATCTGAGCGCAAACTTCTTGCAAGGATTGACTTCTGGGTTGAATTGGCTCATGGGCAGCTCGCGACGAGTGGCTGGTGCCTGGGCCGATCAACTGTCTCGCTTCTCTTCCGCCGCTTTTGATCAACTCCGAGACGAACTTTCAGCCGTCGACGGGCTCATCGCTCGACTGCAAAGGCAAGATCTGTCTTCGTCCGATGTCGACCTCTCATTCCAGCCTCTCCGATTCTCCGGTCTCGAAGAGGTGAAGAGCACCTACGGTAGCAAGAGCGAAGAGTTCGACGAAGCCAAAAGGGTGGTAGCTTCCGCCCTCGAGCAGCTCTATGCTCTCTTCCAGAACCGCTCCAAGTCGCAAGGTCGATCGGCTTCCGTCGCCTTTATCGTGACTGATAACAACGAAGCCAGTCTGACCAAACGATCCGCATCTTCTGATATTTTGGAGCCATTCTTCGGAGTGGAACGGGACTCGCCCCTGAATGGTGGCGCTGCAATCCGACCAGCCAAATCCTCCTCACCAAAGCCCGTCGTGAACCTTGTTGGCACTTGCTTCAGTTCCCAATCCGACCTAGAGAAAGCTTCCAACGGCTGCTCTGGTCACGGCAAAGCGAAGCAGAGTTCTCGGGGAGGCAAGAAGTGCTGGAGGTGCCAATGCTCACCTACCACCGAGAAAGGAAAGAAGACCTACTGGGCAGGTGCCGCCTGCGAGAAAAAGGACGTCTCGACCGAGTTCTTCTTGTTGGGCTCCAGCGCCATCCTACTCGTCCTCATCACTGCGGGTAGCGTCTACTTCTTGTTCGACCAAGGTAGCGCCGAACTCCCTGGCACTCTTGCTAGTGTCACCATCAATCTCAAGTAGAATCCTTTCAAGGCACCTCACTATTGTTCTCACGATGCCTTCTGGCCCTTTTTGTTTTTCCACCCACAACCCTCACTGGATCTTGTCGCAATCTACTCATTTCCTACACTCAAGACCCCGCGCTGTTGTGACTGATCGAGGCTCTCGACCGCACTTATGATCGGACCCTCATTGCAGATATACTGTATTATGTGGCTGAATAAAAGTCGGCGAAGGCTTTCTTGAATGAATCGGCAGTACGGATAGGTCCGACCACAGTTGCCAAGACTATAACAGCGTTCGGTCGACCCGGGTCCCGTGATGAAGGTGTGCTTGGCTAGATATCAAAGATGTCTGATCTATACCAGGCTAAGCCTGACTCTAATCGCAACCTCCCCGAACTAACCCTCACCCTAAGAAGAGCCCGAAGATGGCTGATGTGAAGATGTGAAGTTTTTTGTGATTTGTTGTTTGATCGGCTTGATTTCCGAAACTGACGACTACGCCAAAAAGTAAGCTCAACCGGACCCTGAAGTCTCCACCTCATCTTCTCGGATTTTGACCATCACCTCCTCATCAGATGTAGCCTTTCCTTTCGTTGGTCCACGTGTCTGTCATCGCAGGCTTGCTATGGCTCAGTTCACCAACCCAGACGTGCTGTTCTAGTGCGACCTTCCACAGGCCGCTTGTCTTTATGGTCTCGAGCATGGCTTGACTTCGAATTCAGCACCAACTCCCCTTTAAGGTGGTAAGAGCCGACACTTAAACACTACCCACAAACAGCTTGCAGCATCCTCTAGCCCGTCTGGGTCTCCAACGACATGCAACAACCATCGCCTCTCCGCCGTTCGGAAAGCGGGTGGACTACCTCCCCCATCGTCAACAGTAGGATGGATCTGGTTCCCGCTCGAAAACCATCAGATCTTCAAGTGATCCTCCGGACTCGAGATCACGCTGCTTACTTCGACCCGGAGTCCAAGCAATTATCCCTTCTGCAGACTGCACCAAACGCTGAGAAGAAATTGAACGCTCCTGAACCAAATCTATCCGCGGATGCAGCATCAGCGCGGCCACTTGTACCTCTTCGTAAACAACACGGCTACGCCGGCCCCCCGGTCTGCCCGACCTGTTCTCGACCATGGCCTCTGTCCTCATCCGATACGGAAGCACAGGATGGCGGAATTTCCGATTCGATTCCCATCCTGGAGAGGAACGAAGTACCTTCGTTCGTGGCTCCCAACTACTTTCGTCTCCTCGCTGAAGCATCCTCCATCCCAGGAAGTAACTTCAACACCCGGCCTTCGACACCCAATCTCGGCGGACGCAACCGTTTCGAGTCCGAGTCCGGCTCTTCGACCCCGGACGTAAGCAGCTCTCGTAAGTCCAGAGGTCGATCTGGCGCTTCTTCTCCGGAACCGACTGACCATGATTACGGGGCGGAGGGCTACTACGCGCGCTTCTTCGTCGAGATCAAGAGACTCGGTCGAGGCGCTAGGGGCCAGGTGTACCTTTGTCAGCATGTCTTGAACGGCAATAAACTGGGCAAATATGCCATCAAGAAGATCCCTGTCGGTGATCAGGCTCAGACTCTGCTCCAAAGCTTGAACGAAGTTCACCTCATGGAGTCGCTGCACCATCCTCATTTGATTCATTACCAGCATGCCTGGATCGAAAGGTGTCAGCTCAGTCCCTTCTCGCCCCAGGTTCCCACACTGTTCGTTCTCATGATGGCAGCCAATGGGGGCAGTCTGGCAGATTGGATCTCGGCACGAGCTGGAGATGCTTCCAATGACTCGCCTCAACCTAGCAACAGCAGCGGCCCATCCGGCTTCGCTGCTAGCGAGGCTCGAGCGGACAAGGGAAAGGAAACAGTCAAGACTGCTGCATCCCCAGCGGCCACTGCCAGTCCGGCTGAACGTCGAAAGATCGAACGGCTAAAAGCAGCTTTGCGTCAACGCAGAGCCCTTCGTCAGGGTCAATCTTTGCCTTCCTCTTCAATCCCATCATCGACATCGCCGGCGGGCCAGGGTGGGTACCAGGCGTCGACTGGGGTTGGCGTCCACTTGTTACGTGAAGAAGAGATCTATAGCCTGCTGCACGACATGGCGTCCGGTCTCGGCTTTCTTCACGATCGAGGAATCTTGCATTTGGACATCAAGCCTGGAAACGTGCTTCTGCACTGGGACGAGGATGCCATGATCCCCCGAGCTATGCTGAGTGACTTCGGATCTTCCCTCTTGGTGCATGATAATTGGAGCCGCACGCGAACCGGCCATACGGGAACTATGGAATACATGTCACCCGAAACGGTGTTGCTCGATCCTGTCACGGGCAAGCTGAAGGAATTGAGCAGCAAGGCTGACATATGGTCTCTTGGCATGATACTGCATCTTCTCCTATTTTTCTCGCTACCCTTCCCGGAGACAGACGATATCGAGCAATTGAGAGCGCTGATGGCAGTGTATAAGGGCTTTGATCAGCTAACTTCTTCCGCCGTGAAGAGAGCTCAGCGAACGGATCCGGTCCTGCTAGCTCTACTGGAAAGAATGCTGCATGTGGATCCGCAGAAGAGGCCCACCTGCGTCGAAATCCTGCACATTCTAAGCTCTCGACCAGCTCGCACCGATGTACGACCTGCAAATGGCTCTGACCCGAAACGAAGAGAGGGCATTTCGATGGCTCTGTATCGTCCTTCTACCTTACCTCCGCTCTCGGACACGTCGATGGATGGAGCCGAGGCACGCCCAACAGCACGACGCTTACTCTCGCTACAAACAGGTCTGACATCTGATAGCGGTGATGATTCTGGAATGTCATACGACTCGCAGACACAGGATTCGGAGGTATCCTGGTTGAAGCAGCATCCACAGGCGTCCTTTGGTCTGGTGCAATCGATCTCGAAATTCTTGACGTGTCAGGTGCTGAGGATAAAAAATCCATCGCCCGCGACGCTCGAACAGGTACGGCTAATGATTTGCATCTTCGTCGGGCTTCTGAAATGGATATCGTTCAGCCTGCTGTCTAGATCGGTTTCAACACCGCCATGGGCAGAGAGTTGGGCTAGAACTTCACCCTTCGCCAAGGACGACACCTTCGCTGCATCCAGAAATACGATGCTTTCGACGCTATGTACCTTCTTTGTACTCTTGGATCTAGCTGTCTCGGTTTCTGGTCCGCACCAGGTGGTTCGAAGGCCGATGCTACCGCCTTCGTCATCCAACACTCTCCTGCCTCCGCAGCCTTACCGCGGTCAAGTTCCGGTTCAAAGTTCTGATAACAGCGATACCATCGCAGATGGAGAAAGCAACAGCCAGACATGGCGTGGTCGGGCCCAAAAAATGCCAACGATCTCGGTCGTCTGCTGGATAGCCCACTTCACGCTTCTCTTCGTTCTCATGACCCGGCACTAAAAGGAAGCAAATAGCGCACTTGATTCTTCTGTATTGTTCCACCACTCTCTTCCGTATGGAGAAACAAGGCTCGAGCTCATATCATTCATAGCTGGGAAGTAATCATTATTATCAGAGTCGCATTTTTCAATGGTCAAGTGTCCATGTCCATACTTGTCAGCCCATTCGAGACATTTTCTGGTCACTGTTTTGACCTAAGGATGGCTGTTAAGGTTAAATTTGAGGTAATGCTAACGGGTTGTGGTGAAGCTGGTCTGAGCTATGTGGATCGTGACAAGGATGACCAGGTAGCCGGTCTGGCCTGGGGGCGGGACGCACTTGAAAGCACAAACCCATCATAAACTTGCTCTAGCAAGACATTCAGTACTCCCCAGTAAGGATAGGTATACCTGGCTAACCCTAACCCTAAGAATTAATAGATACATAAAACTGTCATCATCTAGAACTAGAGCTGTGAAGTTTACTGTAATGATTTTCTTGTTTGATTCTTAGATTTCTAACCTCGCGCGAATACAGTTGTGCTTTGAAGCCCCACCGGGCGGTGGGTTTGCCTGCCATGCATGCTACGCCTGCGCCAACCAGCCATTTGGCTACCATCAGCTATCGGCTTGGCTGGTCTATGGCTTCGGAAAGGAAGCTGCTATCGTCGTCAAGCTGCTGACCTTGGCAAATGTCGTCACCATATTAGCGTGACCAAAAAGAGTTGAATTCACAGTGGGACTGTAGGGTACAGGACCAATGTTGCACACTGGACTACTGGACAAACATGAGACTGAACGGTACTTGCATTTGCATTAGATTACAGGGAGACATGGGGAACGCTCAATGACCACCGACGAACCCAAGGCCGGAAGCTAAGCTTGTGAGCGAAGAGTAGTTGTAGGCGTGCGAGCCAGACTCATCCTCGTCGTCATCCTCGTCCGCCTCTGCCTCCTCTTCTTTGTCCTTCGCCTCTTCATCCTTTCCATTTTGGACTCCTTTCCGGCCAGAAAGTTGTTCTGGACTGCTGGGTTCCAAACCTGTACTTCCGTCACCGCCTTCGTTCTGTTCCCCTTTACTCGCTCCGGCTTCATCCTCTCCCTCGCCAACACTATCGCTATCACTATCGCTGTCGTATGCAGCAAGTAAGCCGCCCAAGCCTCCGCCCGATGTTGAAGCCACGCGTTCCTGCTGACCAGACTTCGATCTCGACTCCGAGTCAGGCGTCGCCGGTGCACCCTTATTGTCACTAGCATGTGGTATTTCAGCGGACTTTCCGAATTGTTTCCCTTCCCCTGCACCGCCCATCTCCTCCTGATCCTCCAGAACAAGGTCCATCATCTGCTCGCGCAAAACTCGATCTGAAGAGTGATGGCTCCAATCCACGACTTTGAGAACAGGGAATTCGACGATCCCATATCCCTCCGGAACTCGGTTCCGTAGCAGTTCGTCCAAAGTCAGACTTCCACTAGCAACTGCAACTGCCTCTGCGTCAGCTTCAGTCGACGAAGACAAAGACGCAGCTGAAAATGAAGACGGCTTGGTGAGACTCTTCTCGTTGTAGACTAGACGCATGTACTTGGCGATGCTGGTTGCCGAATCTGAAACGCCCCGCTTCTGGTCTCGATCGCGGGATGTGTCTGATGCGCCGGAAGGGCTTGCAGTGATGTTACCGTCAGGCTGGATGGCACCCGCGGGATACGTCGTAGCTGGCGTAGATGGTGGTAGTGATGAGTATCCTCGATCTTGGGAACCGGAGAAACCTTCCACGTGTTGATGCTTTCCGGCTAGATCAACGACGTTTTGGCTGCTATTACCGACGGCTTCGTCCAATGCGGAGCTACTTCCTCCACGTCCAAGTCTTTTAGAAAGCGTCGCCAAAAGCGAAGAAGAGATGATGGAAGTGGAAGGCAGTGAAGGTGGCTGCAACTGTGTCGGAAGCAGGTCTTGTTCATTCCGCTGCTGCTGTTGTTGCTGGTATTCGACGTGCTTCTCTCCGTTTCCAATGTCGTTGGCCGATGGATCGTTTGATTCCTGCTTCGTAGATCGACCCCATTCACGTTGCTGACGAGGACGTTGCGCCTCGTCTCCATGCTCGTGGTGGACACCTTGGCCCAGCTTCATTTCGTTGGCGTTCGTTCTGAAACGTTTACTGCCACGGCGATACGCATCATCGGTATCGAGCGAAGATAGTGGATCTGACTGCGGGTGCTGGTGCTTGCCTTCAGCCTCAGCCTCGGCAGCTGCAGCAGCTGCAAGATGAGGATTCTCGGATTCCCATTTCCTTTTTTTGGTCCACCAATCCAAGTACTTGAGTGAAGATTCGTTACGTAGTCGCTGCGAGACGATGGGGATCAAGATACACCATTGGTCGGAAGGCGGGAATCGAGTCAGATGGATCACTTTCGTACCAGCAGCAGCAGTAGCATCCTCCGTGTCGGCGGAGCCGAGCTTGTTTGAGGACGAAGAAGCATCAGCCTGAAGTGATGAAAGCACCGATGCAGAAGTAGAAGGAATCGGGAGAATCCGAGCCGATTTGGGCACAGCAAGTCCTAATCCTTTGATCAAGTCCGCAGAAAGGATCCATCCCTGGCTGTCCTTGCCTGTACTTCCCTCCTTAGCTGACGGCTTTGATGAAACATTGGATAGGCCCAGCTCCTCCCTTTTCCGGAGTACATCCTTTCGATTCCCGAAACTCATCCTCTGCAATTCCTCCAGAATCAGGCTGTGTATCGATGATTGGGGATCTTGTCTATGCAACAAAAACTCGACGCCGCCATCGCTGACCGTACTTTTTACGCCCTTTTCCGGACTTTTGGCGCTAGTTATGGTTTCTCGATTCTCTTCATCTCCTGGCGACTGCTCAGATTGCGTCGAATCGGATCTGTTCCGTCTCAGGGACACTTCTCTGGATCCATCGGGAAATGAGAGCTGGAGGGTGAAAAGAACTTTCTTTTCTTTGGGAAAGTATTTTGAAGAATTGAGTTTACGAAGTTTCATTCCTTCCGGCAAAAGGATGATCTTGTATCTTCGATAAGAGATTTGTTTCTGAAGCTGCTGTTTTTGTCGTTGTGCATTGGTGAGTCTTTCATTCGGTCCCCCTGTTGCGGATTGCGAATGATTCTGGGAAGGATGATGGTTGGCAGAGGTGATGGTAGAGGTAGGTAAAGGTAGCAGGTTTTGCGACATCAGTTGGCGTCCAACTTCGGATGTCTTCCGGGATAAGGACGAGAGAAACAGATAATCTTTGAGGAAATCATTCTCTGTGTATGACGAGAGTGGGACGTAGGACTGCGGAATTGTTTGTGCAGCAGTGGGAGCAGCACCAGGAGCAAGGACTTTGCTCGCAGCAGCAGCATTGGATGAAGTGCCGATAGACGTTGGAGGCGGTATCGATGATGCTGGAGGGCGACAGCTTGCGGGACGAGCGTCCTCAACACCTCTTTTGTCCTGTGAAGTCGAGCTACCATTGGCTAAAGCGATGGTCTTATGTTGTCGGGTACAAGCCAAAGAGCAAGTTCGGGTGGAACAAGTGGGACAGGTATATCTGGCAGGTTGGAGGTTGCAGACCTGACACTGGGTAGTGGTTGCAGATGGCATGATGTTTCGGGGTCGGCGATGTAGCAGCGAAGATGTTCCGAAGTGTGATGGAGATGAGCTGGATTACAGTTTACGTGCTTCCCCTCCCTCTCAGCGTCGTGGTGGTGGGCGTCGGATGCTGCCGCAGGGTCATCAAAGTGTTGGCGTTGACCCTAAGAGAGTCGGCCTTTATGATCTGCTGGACCCATGGGGACTATAAATAGATACCGGGATGGGATGTTCCGAGGTTCCAAAAGAGGATCATCGATGATGTTGATGAGAAGGAACAAACAAGACTAGGGCAATCCACAAAACTACCTATCCTGAAGGGGGTGAATGAGGGAATGAAACATAACTAGTGAACGTTGTGTTGCGTTGCACATGAATTTTCTTTTTCTCCGAACAAATAAATTTTGTGGGAAAGGTTTATGTGGAGAAGGCCGAGATCCGACCCCCCACTCTGCGAGTTGACAAGCTCCGACTTCCGGGGCGGCTTGTTCTTCCATCAAACAATCGTCGGGATGCAGTCGGTCGACCCTTAGCTCATACTGTACGGGCCCTCAAGCTTGGATCGGAAGCCAACACAAGACTCATTTGATCATTTTCGCACAGCATCGTGTCCAGTAGAAGCAAGGTTGCAAAGGATCCGAGTGAAAGTGATGATGCTCAAAATGAAGGAGCGCCAACGTACAGAAAACAAATTCTAGGGAAATAGAAAAGTATGCAGCGAATATGCAAAGAGCGGAGAGACGACATGAATCGAATCGAATCGGATGAGAAGCGACAGAGATGTGTGCGAAGGAACAAGAGAAGCAGCGAAGAGGCGGCGGAGGAACCGATGTGGAGGAATGAATGATTGTATGGCGGGGGAGTTGGGCTCGACACAGCATCCCCTGCTTTAAGCAGTGGTGGCCCCGCTGCAGGTGACTTTACCCACAGCGTAAGGTCTAGCGTAGGGCATCAGGTCGGGTTCGCAGTTCTGTTTGGGACCGGCCAGGACATTTTCGGTAGCGACGACAAGCAGACTTTGGCTGTCCGCCTTCTGCTGCGAGGTGAGAGGGTTTGCTGCGGTGGCGATGCAGTCGGTGATGCCGTAGTCGGACGATTGAGCCATTCCGGTGCTACTCGCCAAGGCGCTTTTCCCGACGACATACGAGAACTGGGATGTCAAGCTTCCTTGGTGATCAATGATGAAGGTCGGGCCGCAAATATCCTGCGCATGGACGTTTTTGGCTCCCGTCAAGTAACTCGAATCGATCGAGGTTCCCGTGAATTGAGGTTGCACGATCTCATCGGTAGTGGACCAAAGATTGGTGGTGGGCACAATAGTGCTCAATCCGCCAGCGTTGTTGAGAGCAGTAACGTAGGCTGATCCGCTGGTCTGTTGCCATACACTTTGACTAGCGAGTCCGGGAACGTCCAAAAAGTAAGCCTCGGTTGTACCCTTGTAGTCGGGTGCGAAGGCCATGAGACGATCAATCTTGGTTCGGGTGCTTGGGAAGAAGACCAGGGCCCACTGAGTGACCAAACCTCCCTGACTCCAGGTGAGGACGGGTACCTTGTTTCCCCCATTCGCAGAGTAGAGGGTGGAAACGGCGTAGACGACGTATTCAGCATTGGTCTGCGAATCGTTGAGCATGTAGGGCGGAGGAGAGATCCAACAAGGTGTGTATCCCAATTGTTGCGAAAGGGGAATCCAATTGGAGTCGAAGGATTGCGTTCCATTGTTACCCGTTCCGGGTACCAACAGGATCGGCTTGGTGGCCGACGATGGGGATCCCGAGGAGCAGGTCAATCCGGCGGCCAGCGTTGATTCAGACAGAGAATAAGAAGGGTCGGAGCCGGAAGGCAACCTTTTCGCCAATCCTTGCCGAACGATAGGAATGGCTTCCGAGAAGGAGCAGAAAGCCGTTAGTAGAAGGACTGCAAAGAGCGTCGCACTCCGATTAGTTGCCTTGAACATGGTGATGACGATGCTTATATTCGCTTCGAAGAGAAAGGTGAGAAGGATGCTCAATACGAGGCAGCAAAGAGAGATGATGCGTTCCTGGACAGGGAGGCTGGAAATGAAACGAAGAAGGAACAAAAAGGGGGGCAGACAGAAGTGAGGGTTGGCAAGGGGGGCCGAGCGAGCGAAACAGCGAGTGGACAAGTGTGGGAATGGGTAGGGAAGGACGGTAGGACAGGTGCTGGTGAAGGCTCTGGACGATAAAGAAGCAGCGAGGATGAGGTTTACTTATACATTGCATGCGAATGCGAATCCAAGGTGGTGATGGGGGCGAATGAAGATATTCTTGTCTGTGAAAGTAAGCGAGGACTCATGGTCGGCAACTAAACAGCACTTTTTTCTCTCTCCATGTTAGCCGAGGATGTGAGCACGGCAGAGACTTTTGGTGGTCGGGCAGGCCAGCGTTGGTAGGTGTATGTATCAGTCGCACAACGAGGTAGGGGATCCAAGCGGCGAGCAGTCTCAGGGGAAACGTAGCTTTGCTGCTCGCTCATGGTAGAACGTGTTTGGTACGATACGGCGTGCGTAGCACACAGTCCTTCTTTTGCTGCAGAATGAGCAGCAGCCACCCAGCATCATGTCTCACATTGCCCATTGTTCTGATACGATACGTGATGGGAAAATGAGAAGGGACGGGGATCATGAATGCGAGTGTACAAAGATGGTGTTGTTATTGAAGGCGTATAGCATTTGCTTTTGTGTAGGAATAGAGGGATACGAGAGGAGGAGGTCACCTGACACGACTACTATCATCAGCACCACCATTCCCACAGATTCAAGCCAAGCTACGCCAACCCGATCGCGATCGAAGCGAAGGGAGCACGATCGAGGTCCTGCAGTGGTGTCGCTTTCTACATCTGGTCTGCAACCCAAGCGCCCAACCGGCACGACCAAGTCGGTAGAAACCATTCTGACTGCCGTGTTCATGGTATGGCGGTAGGCGGCGCAAGCAACCAAAGACGAGAGAGCGACGATGAACCCAAGAGACAAAAGATGCTCGCGAGCTATAGGCTAGGGCTACTTTGTCGGTTGACTAACCGAATTGCGGGGGAAAATTAGTGCTGATCAACTTGATCCTAACCGAACTCAACCGATGGCCGAACGAACGAACGGCCGAGGAACGATGCACCCCAACATCCTGTGCGGTACACACAGAACGATGTGTCTTGTCTGTTGATCTTCGCTCGTTTTTCGCTATAGAAAGTGCGTGTGTGTGAAAGCAAGAGGGGAAACCTTCTCCAGAGACGGTACGCTGCGAATAGCCCCGCCAACAATAATGTTCCAGGATGCTGTTTAGGTCGCAACCAAACAATCGGGTCAAGGAATCAAACAATGCACTTATTGTGCATCATGGGATCAAGAATGAGAACGAAACAACAGGACTGTTGGCTTGTTTGATGCAGCTGATCTTCATCCTTTGTACGACAATCGTGGTGTAGAGTAGTACGTGGGAGCCAGTCACCTCGTGAAGCTCTTGTCGTCTCTTCTCTTGTCTGCTTTTCTTGTCTTCCGAGGAATTCGATCTTGGTCGTTGTCGTCGTGGTGTTGTCCTACAATAATGCAGTGTAATGTCTACTAAAATGAGTGGACTCGGATGCATGAATGTCAGCGTGGCTGACATCGACAACCCATCATGCTACGTACCCCAGAGACCCTTTGTATCGATTGCATCATGCGCCACAAACAACAACAACATCAACACTGTTTTGTTTGGAGGTCTAACGGCAATAAGCTGAGAAAAGAGCGCCTTTCTCCGCCTTTTGGCCACACATTGTACCAACACAACGGACGACTTCGCCCTCCATGTACGGCTACTGAGGTACAACGATCCGAGACTCCGACGCAGATAGTTCTTCCCCACCCATCTCCACCTAGTCTAATCCAGTATGGGACCAATGGCAGTGTTGTGACCTTCTGTCCGCTTTCAGTGCCAATACCTCAGATTTCTTTCACATAGAATGGTACTCACGCAAACGGTTGGCGTGGGGGCCATACCGCAACGCAACAAGAGCAGGTGAATAAGGCTAGGACGATCAAGATGACCGCGCTGTTAGCGTTGGCTCGAAGGTGATGCAGTTAGAAATACAAAACAACAAATCAGAGTGCGATACAGACATACTGGAGAGGTAAAGGGAAAGAGAATTCGCTCGACATGATAATGTCCAGCTGGTATACGAAACAGCTGGATCGCATCACACAGTAGCTGGTAGATGCTTTCGATCGAGCGTTTGTGCTTCAACGACGAGATTGTTTCTTGCCATTGCTGCTGTTCTTGTTGCGATGCTTATGGTTGCCGCTTACGGGCATACCCGCTTGTACAACATCGTCATCTCGATCCATTTCGTCTGCAGCGTCGTTGTATCTTTCGCCCATCTTTCTCTTTCTCTTGCCTGAACCCGAAGCGGTGCCCACGCCTTTGTCTTTCAACTCTCGAATCGCTGCTCTCTGTGCTTCGGATACCCTCTCGTTCAACAGCATCACCGCTTCTTTGTCGTTTCCACCCGGGAATTCCGTCATCTTCAGCCCGATCACCGCTTCGATCCTTTGCAACAGCTCCACGTCGTACTGAGTGACCAAGGTAACTGATCGTCCAGATCGTCCAGCTCGTGCCGTTCTTCCCACTCGGTGAATGTAGTCTTTGGAGTTGGTGGGGATGTCGTAGTTCACCACCAAATCCACGGCGGGAATGTCCAATCCTCTCGAAGCAACATCCGTGGCCACCAGGATGGATCTTCCTCCGGTCTTGAACTTGGAAAGTGCACCCAATCGCGCTTGTTGTGAGAGTTGACCGTGCAATGGGATGGCTGGGAATCCTAACAAGCGCAACAGGATCGAGATCCTTTGGGAATCGTGTACCGTTCTAGTGAAGACAATGATCGAGTGTCCGGCCTGTTCGTTGGCCAAATGAACGAGATAGGTATCTTTGTGAGAGAAGGGCATGAAGAGGTAGTGTTGTTTCAACGTCGAAACGGTGGTATATTTGGTATCCACTTCGACTCGAACCGGATTCTTGAGTGAAGCTCTTTGCAATTTAGCAACCTTGGTGGTCATGGTCGCGCTGAAAAGCATGGTTCTTCTTTCGCGGGGGATGGACTGAAGGAGTTTATCGATGATGGGTCCGAAATCCATATCCAACAGACGATCCGCTTCGTCCATGACCAGGTACTGGAGACTGCGGAGACTGAAACCTTTGGTGTTTTCCAGATGATCTTGCAATCTTCCTGGAGTGGCCACGATGACATGTGGTCGTTTGGAGAGGGCTATGGATTGGGACATCATGTCCATTCCACCAACGATGGTAGCCGATCGAACACCTATCGTCGATCCCAGCGCTTCCACTTGTTGCGATATCTGATACGCCAATTCTCGAGTCGGTGCCAAGACGCATGCGAAAAAGGGACGAGGATTGTCCCACAAAGCTTGCAAAATGGGAATGGTAAATGCAGCAGTCTTACCAGATCCAGTCTGAGCTAGACCGATCACATCTCGAGATTCCAAAGCCAAGGGAATCGACTTGACTTGGATAGGCGTGGGATGCTTGAAACCCATATTGGTACAAGCTTCCACGATCTGTGGAATCACGCCGAGCTCGGCGAAGGTCGTCTTTGTAGCTTGCTCTCCCTCCTTGCCTGTGCTATCGGCGGTTGGCTCTGCTGTCACTTCGTCCTGCTTGCCGTTCCCTTCACCGCTGCTTTCGTCGTCACTATCATCATCATCATCATCATCATCGCTCCGTCCTTCATCTTCTTCGTCTTCCTCCCCATCGTCTTGTTCCGATGCACTTTGCTGCTCCACTTCTAGATCGCTAGATGAGGCATCGTTTGCGCTGTCTATTTGCGCTTTTCCTTGTGAAGACGTGGTTTGCTTCGAATGCGAAGCTGTCTTTTTTGTTTGCGATGCGGAGCTGGTTGGCTCCTTCTTCGGTGAGATGGATCCCTTCTTCACCATTTCTGCCTTGACCATAAATCCTCTGCTTCGTCTCAGACAAGTTAGCTGGCTGGTGGAAATGCGTAAAGGTGCCGAATGTGGTGGTCAAGATGCTGCTCGGCTTGTGGTCTGGTCGATGGATGCTGGTGTCTTGTGGTTGAGATTTCTTCTTGATTCCATCTCGGCACCAAAAAATCAAAAAAAGGAAAAATCTCAAAAGCTCGGAAATTGCAAAAAATCCAAGTGGAGCCTTAGAAAGTTCTTGAATCTAACAAGATCTTCGCCTCGGCCGTTTACAGATCCGAGATCTTCTTCTTGTGTAACACAAAGATGCTCACCACAAAACGTTTCTCAACCATCCTTGAACCTCGTCCTCTCATCTTGCAAACGATGACCCATACTTCAGGCCCGTTTAACCTTCATTAGACATAGAAGCGGCAGTACCAACGCTCACACAGCCACGATATCGCCTTCCTTAGACTTACTAGGGCAGGACCCGAGGTCGTACACTCAACGTGAACCATCTTTGTAGTCTCGACTAGAGCCGATCTTTCCGCAGCATACAGTCCTACTGAATCACTCGCCCCTCCACGATGGTGCACTCGACGTCACTACAACAGGAGGAAGCCTTGGATCTCGTTGATCCTCTTCGGCATCTTCTCAACTTTGGAAATGGCGATGCTGACTATGACCACCACGACCCGGAGGTGCTGGCTGCAAAGTCCTTCCACAAGTATGTGGACTCGAATGGTCCATCGACATCCAAGGTTGTTGCGAATGGTCCAGCTTCCTCCATTCCACATACGAATCATGCTTCCATATCTTCTTCACAGGATTCTGCCGTCGTCATGGAGGACATTCGAGATGCTCCATCTTCCACGGACTACTCCCTTGTTCCACCACAGCAAGAGAGTATCATCAATCGCAAAACCACCATCCGTTACTTTGCTGATGCTTCCAAGACCCCGCAACTCATTGATGAGAGTTCAATCACATCAATAGGCACAGAACTCACCGACTATGCTTCCGTTTCCCACCATGCCGAAAAAGAAGGGACCGATTTCTGGGACATCCATCTCAAATTGGACATGACTTCTGGCTGCGGTGGAAAAATATGGCCTGCTGCTGAGGTCTTGGGTGCATACATCGCTTCGAAATGTTCGCCGTTTTCCGCCGCTGCGAAATCAAGTACTAGTTCTAGCGACTCTTCCACTCATTCACCATCGATACAAGCGACATCCTCAGAAGCTTCGTCTACAACAGCTTCATCGTCGAGCGAGAGGGATCCTCGTTTTGATTGGAGAGGGAAAACAGTCTTGGAGCTAGGATCGGGAACTGGATTAGTCGGAATTCTGGTGTCCCTGCTCTGCATTGAAACGAAAGTGTACATCACCGATCAAATACCCATGTTACCTCTGATGCAAGAAAACCTACAACTGAATCCGCTCCCTTCGTCCGAATCCTGTCGAGTTGAAGAACTAAACTGGGGCGAGGACTTACCTGATTGGATGCGTCGCCCTTCATCATCATCTACATCCTCTTCCTCATCTGGCACGACATCTCCAGCACCCGCACCTTCAGAATACGACCTACCAGACGTGCTTCTTCTAGCCGACTGCGTATACCTGGAATCAGCATTCCAACCACTGGTGGATACGATGAATCTACTCTCTACCAAAAATACCCAAATCCTCTTCTGTTACCAAAAACGTAGAAAGGCAGATAAGAGGTTCTTTACTTTACTCAAGAAACATTTCACTTTTCAAAACGTTACGGATGACGACCCGGAACGCACAAAAGCATATACTAGACAAGGTACACAACTGTTACAAGTGTTCAAAAAGTAGCCCTAACTACTCACTCACATAGAGTCGACTACCTCTTCTCACCCTAGCCAAAATGATAGACTAGATTGAACTCTCCAGCATACAAACCACCCAACGCAGGCAAAAGATAGATCAAGGTGCATGTCAAAATGTGTGATGCTAATATACATTCATCTTGCGGTCATGCCCACCACGCAGTGTGCTTCAAAGCGGATGCTATGCGATGATGCAGCATCCTTTGCTATCGTCGACGAACCCAGAAGAATCTGCACCGTCTCTGGACGAGTTGCCTCCATGATCCGTTACGCCTCGTACCGAGAAACCGCTGTGATTGTTATGATTATTGCCATCCAACGTGATGGTGGCGCTTGTTGTTCGGCCACCTGCCCTTGCTTTACGTCTGCCAATGGTTGAATCGTCCCTTTTCCCACCTACACCTCCTCCGCTTCCACCTCCATCTTCGGATATGGAAGAAAACTTATTGTGGATGTCTTTGGCAGCTTGTTCGAAAGCTTTCTGAACATTGTGACCCGTTTTTGCGCTTGTCTCCAAAAACAGGAGACCTTCTTGTTGAGCAAACTCGGAAGCTTCTTGATAACTCACTTCCCTCTTTTTGCCCTTCGATCTCCTGCGATCGGTGCGTGAGCGAACCGAGCCCGTATCTGCTGCCGAGCCAGCAGCACCTCCCTCCTCATCCTCAGAAGCAACCAAATCTTGCATGTTGCCAACCAGTACCACTGTCACCTTCTCTTCGGCGTGACTCCTCACGTCATCCAACCAAGTTTTGGCATTCAAGAAACTGGCACGATGGGTTACGTCATAGACCAGTAACGCGCCTGCAGCACCTCGGTAGTATGATCGGGTGATGCTCCGAAACGATTCGGAGCCCGCTGTATCCCACACCTGCACTTTGACCGTTTCGCCATTATCGAGTTGGATCAGATGCGAACCGAATTCCACCCCAATCGTCGGATCCGGATCGGTGAGGAAACGGTCGTCGGTCAAGCGTACCAACAAAGAGGATTTGCCGACCGAAGAATCACCAATCAGGATGAACTTGAGGATATAGTCCCATCCAGATGCAGTTGGTGCTGTCGAGGCGCCGCCCGTTGTCGAAGAGTGCGAGCCGGATGGGATGCGGATGGGTGCCATCTTAGGAGGATGTGTGGCCCAGGCCTAGGACGAGAATAGGTGTGTTTTTGTGAGATAGTTTGATGCCGTGACTGCGAAAAGCAGACCGCGATGGAGTCTAGGTCAATTGACTTGAGATCCTGATGATGTGATTCGCTGTGAGTTGAAGCGTGCAGTTTGATGTTATGAGCGGGTATGTTCCGAATGCAAATAAGCCCGTTAGGATTGACTTAGTCAGATAACGGCGATGTTCACGCCTGCTGGATATTGTTGCTGATGACCGACTGTGGGTTTGCGGTGACGGATGGAGTTCGCAAAAGTGATATCCAATTGTACAGTTCACGGATAGCCCGATTCGGAGATTCTGACGCTTAGATTGGCGTCAACAGAGCTGATGGCTCGAGAAAAAGATGAAAATATTGCTTGGTATCAGTAGTTGGGATAGGATAATGTCGGTGCAGGAACAGGTGGATGCTGTGTTGATGGTAGGAGGCAATAGAGAGCACGGGTGGAAAGGGAAGTGCGGAACAGGAGGCCAAGGGGCATTGATAGCATTATCACACACAACCCCAGCCTCGTATGACGTTGAATTCATTGTTTGGTGATTTTTATTGTTGTTAGATATGAAAGTTGCCGTCCGCCTGGAATTTGGCGCTGGTAGCTGCTGCAAAGGGTGCGTCCCGCAAATCGACATGGTATCGTACGAGACGAGAACTCAATTGTACGCCTTGTTAAAAGTGTTAGACTTCATACCCAACCTTCCTCTGTGGTGTGTGTGCCTTTAGGCTTTAACACTCCAACAAAACACGCGAACAGGACCACGGTAGACGCGAAATAAATGGATTCGCCAGACTCCTTTCGTTGCTTCGCCTCATTGATTTCCGCTTCCCTCTGTCCCGTTTTCCTCTTTTCCGGATTCCACTTTATTTTTACCTTCCTCCGCCATCTACTTGCTTGTTCATCGAGGATCCCAGTTCAAGGATTCCCTTATCGTAGAGACAACATACGCATGCTATAGCATACGGACATATGCAAAGCATCCCCACAATAAACAACCATCTAGTTGCACTGGTGGTTACGAACACCATTGGAATCTTTGGATCCGTTTACTACAGGACCGTAGCGCCGGTAGGATTGACAATATTGTCGACCTTACTCTACCCTGTCATCAAGCTTATATTAGAACATGTGGCCTAACAAAAACGTGTTCCGGTTGGTACTCGCAAAGGGGGCTTACGCTGTCAGCCTAGTGCCGAGAGGATGAGGGTGTCATTCATGTGGTGATGGAATGTTTAGAAAATACCAGGCGTATGACCAGGATGGCAATTGCTTAGTCACATGCCAAACTTTCATAGAAGCGGCACAAACATGGTGCACAACGGGCGCTATAGTAGCGTCTGCAACATATGGCATTGCCAACATGATACGCTACCTCGCTGAAACGCAACGGCCTTACGAGCAAGCCGGCATGCTCCAATTTAACCAAAGGGATGAGGATACAAATGGAAGCCACTGGGTACAAAAGCCAGACGGTATATATTCTAATTACACCGGAGAACATGTACCAGAAGACGAATGGTGGTATTACATTTCTTTGTGACGAATGTTCTAAAACGGAGTGCAAATGGTATGCCCCAGTTCGTCGATCCAAAAGTAACACCGTTGCACAAGCGGAACAACGATGCCATCTGGTACGTCAATCCTACCAACATCTTCCAAGGCAAGTTCTCTGCTATTCCTGAATCGGCAAATGTGACTAGACGGTGCAACTGGCAGGTGACTGATATGTATTATAATATAAACAGGGACTGGTGGAATGGTCCTACCGACTTCTCTAATGGGTCTGACACATGGCAAGCTTCGTGGGATACTGCTAATGACATGGTATGGGCTCCAACTGGAAGGGACGGCAACAACAGGCTGTTTGACTGCCTGTTGTTACAGTACGCACCGTTCGGTTTTCAAATTTTCTCCCTGCTCTAGTGCTTTGTTTTCTTTGAAGCTACTCTTTGCCTCACTAGCTGATGACGAAGAGTATTGAGGCACATGTATCAACTGTTCTGTTGCCAATCACCATTACCTGGGAGTTCTACTAGGTTTTGGCTAGTGTGTACAGCCTGTAAAAAGCATTATGCTGGCGTAGTACAGGCTGTTTTGGGCCCAAAATTTTGAAATTTGCTGCAAAAAGTCATGAGTTGCTCTTCTGCAGACAACACTTTAGAGGTTGCATGCAATAGTCAACCCACAGCAAGACTCTATAGACATGTTGACGGGCAGCAGAGCAATATAGACATGAGCTTCAATACTCATCATATCCAGCCAGTGAAGCAGAGAGGCAACACAAAGACAGAGATAGCGGTAGAGCATTGAAACAAATTTGAAAACCAAGCAGCACATACTGTACAACTTTCCAGGAACAATCAGTACGGTGTTGCAACACGTTCTGGACTAGCTCTATTGTCTTATGGCAGACATTCATATGAAATTTCGAATAGAGACTGCAAAGTTGAATGGGACCGCAAACTATAGAATAAACCAATACAACAAGATGAAATGTATAGGTGTGAAAGATGACATGCACACAAAGAAGTGGGAGCAGTGCTAGAAGAAATTGCCTGAACAAAAGGCTATTGAGCAGAAGTAAATGAGCAACAGTAAGCAGAATAGTAAGATTGAAATAAAGTAAAAGTTAAATACAATAATGACTGCTATACAAAGAAATGAGGACGCTATCCTAGGAGACCGTTGTCCGTCGGTCAGTCTCAAGCTTCTCGAGAAGCGCCCCCGCACCTGCTTCATTTCCGCTTTCCGCACCCACGGGCCTCCCTCGTCTCCTCTCCTGTACTCATCTACAGTACTTGTCCGTGTTCGGTGTTCGGTACGAGAGCAAACATCGACAAGCCCCCTGCGACGGACCGTCCTTCATCTATCCCTGCATTTCGTGGGTGACGTGCTCCATTTGTTCGCTTGGGGGATTTTGAGAGAGACAGGGCTTGGAACAAGCAAGAGGCAACTTGGCGAATCCAAGGTGGGAACGGCGCGCGTATTTTCCGACTCGAAACTCGTCCCTGACCCTCCCTCCCGCCTTAGCTCGAGATTTCAAGATTCGAGTGGCTTGCTTGCTTGCAATCATCGTCGCGCGACCCTTTTTTCTCCTTTTCTTCACTCGAACCCTCCTTCTAGCGTATCAAGCTAGCACCTCCTCGCGATCGAACGACTTCCCCTTTTTTGGGCAGCATCGTACTCTTGCGATCCAGAGCTACTTCCTGAGGGTGCTTTGGAAGTCGGCAAGACCAACAAAGGTGCTTGAAAACCGACAAAGAAAGGAGACGATCTCAAAACCGGCCGAGAGTCGATCACGATTTCCAACCCAAACAAACACAAAACACACGCTCACGCTCACACACACACGCTGGCGAGTGGAGTTTTATCGGCCCATTCGGATCGTCGTCGGCACAATACGACATCCTACAACCCGCCCTCAATTCGGTGTGCCTGATTGACAGCTTGGGCACCGTCGCTACAACTGGCTCAGGCTTGGGCCCCAGCATTGGCTTGTAGACAGCGCGATCCCGTCCGGACTCTTGCTCGTGGCTCCAACGACGAAACCTTCTCTCCGCACGCTCGACCGTAACGCGACGCTACAGCCCACAGCCGGCATCGTCGTCTACATCGCCTTACGCCTTTCGAGCATCTAGCTTCCGGTCTCTTGGCCTGTAACATCTTCTAACCTGGGTGCATGATCTTGTGACACTGCTGGGAACGTTGCCGACCGACATCGAGTCTTTGGGACTGGCAGCTTGGCTTCTATCCTTCTATCGTCTCAGGGTCAGGCCGGCTAGCTGCAACAAGCCCCGCCAGCGTAAGCCTCGCCTTCGTCCCAATCGGCACAATGACGGTCAGCCATCGGAAGAATAAGCGAGCACCTAAGACGGAAGACGGATCGACGACGGCTGCCGCCGAGCCAGGGGTGCGATACCATTGCGATGCTTGTGGCGCCGACATCACATTGACCGTGCGCATTCGTTGTGCAGGAGGATGCCCGGATTTTGATCTCTGCGCATCCTGCTTCTGCTCGGGTGCTCAGCCGGGCAAGCACAAGGCATGGCACGACTATCGCGTTGTCGAACAACACTCCTACCCGATCTTTTGCGATGATTGGGGTGCTGACGAGGAGCTGCTCCTCATCGATGGATGTCAAACGTATGGTCTGGGTAATTGGGCGGACATTGCGGACCACATCGGCAACCGAACGAAAGAAGAGGTTCAGGATCACTACATCAAGGTGTACATCGAAGGTCGAGATGGTACCGAGAACGGAGAACACAGGGCGCAAGAAGCGCAAGAACAGTATCGTAGGCAAGCCGTACCTGTCTTTGATCCCCTGGTGGACGATGAAGGCACGGGAAGTCGAGTGGCTTGCAAACTCACCAAGCAAGAACCACCCGTTGTGGGCCCTTCGATGTCCTTCGAGCCTTCAATATCGCAGAAAGAGTTCCAACAACGCAAACGACGTAGGGTCGAAACACTGCGAGAAGCGCAAGCCTCTTACTCTCCGCCCAAGTCGGCCAAACCGCTCGTCAGCGCACCCACCAATCACAGCGAACTGGCTGGCTTCATGCCGGGTCGATTGGAGTTTGAACACGAGTACGAACAGGACGCAGAGCACCTGATCAAGGATATGGAGTTTGGACGGGTCTACGAGTTCGGCGGTGCAGACATGCCGTCGGAATGGGAGGCGCTGGGAAGCAAAGCTACGCAGGGTCATGCTAGGATGGAGGCGAGCGGAAGAGGCGGGCCGACGAGCAAGAAGGCGACGCAAAATGCCGACACGGACAACGAAGCAGGCAGCAACGCCAATAATAATAACAATGATGAGGAAGACGACGAAGACGAGGATGGCGAACAGGCCAAAGAGAAGGACAAGGACAAAGATAGGGAAAGGGAGAAGGACAAAGACAAGGACGCTGGCGAGTCGGACGACAAACCTTTCGATTGGGATGAAGATCCGATCGATCTCAACCTCAAGTTGACGGTAATCGATATGTACAACGAGCGTCTAGATCGACGCTTGCGCAGGAAGCAGTTCATGTTCGAACGCAATCTGGTCGACTATCGACGCAATCAGGCAGCCGAGCGCCGACGTCCCAAGGAGGAGCGAGAATTGTTGTCGAGGACCAAGCACTTTGCACAGATGCAGACAGCGTTGGACTACGAAGACTTTCTCAACGGGTTGTGTTACGAGGAAGCGCTAAGGAAGGCGGCGGCGCAGCTGCAGCATTACCGGAGGATGGGGATCTTGACGTTGGACGATGCCAGCGAGTACGAGAGGGAGAAAGCGGAAAGAGCGCGAAAGGCGGCCGAGATCGCTGCGGGCGGATTGGCGGCGTTCCCTGCTGCCGGTGCCAATGCGACGCCGCAACCCAGCTCGGCCATCGGTCGACCCAGAGTGGATGCCACTGCCCGAGCGCGACAGCGAGACACCAGCACACCAACACCTGCGGACGATGGTGCCAACAGCATTGTAGGCGTGAATGGCACCAGCAAGGAAAGCAAGAAGGAGAAGGCGGAGAAAGAGGGCAAGGATGCGAAATCAAAGAAAGGGTCGGCGGCGGGTAGTGGTGGCGGTGCGAACGGGGAGGAGCCGAAGACGCCACGGAAACCACCGCAGCCTCTCAACCTGGCGAAGGCGCCGTCGCTCAATCTGCTCACGCCTGCGGAAGCGCAACTGTGCTCGGCACTGCGGATCTTACCACAGCCGTTCCTGTTGATCAAATCGACGTTGATCACGGCACTGATTGCGAAAGGCGGCAAACTCTCACGCCGAGAATGTCGTTCGTTGGTCAAGATCGATGTGAACAAGTTAGGCAAAGTATGGGACTTTTTCAACGAGATGGGTTACTTTGACGCGGCCAGGGAAGCCGGGTGGAGAGGTGGAGTAGGTTCGCCGCCTCGAAAGGGAGATCAACAGTTCAAGAAACCGGATTGGTTGGATGGGAACATGGCGGCGATGTCGGCGTCTTACTCGTTTGCTCCATCTGGGGGTGGGGGCTCGAACCATGCGAATGGCGGCGGTGGTGGCCTCTTTGGCAGTCGAGCTGCTACTCCAGCAACCACGGTCAACGGGCATGCATCATCGGATCGACCGCCGCCTGGCTTCGGTGCGAGCAGCATCCATAAGACTGGCGATCTCGCGGGGAACGGCGTTTCCGATTGGAGCAAATCGCAGCATACGAGCGGAAGCGCCGCTACAGGCACAGGCACTGCCACCACGATCGCCACTTCAGCGCAGCAGCAACAAGCTATGCTCAACCACAATGGTAGAGGCGTGCCTTTGATCAACCATCCAACGCATCCGACTCTGAACCAGAGGTCAGCTGACGGGATAGCAGGGGGTGTCAACTCGCGTCCATCGAATCGCTCCGGTTCGCAAAGCCCTACCAAGAACAACGAGGAGAAAAAGTTCCGTCCTACAGCAGCTGCCGTCTAAAAGGCGCACGTAGGGGCTCTGTACAGTTGCGATGAAAGATCTATGGCATCTTTTTCCGCTCCCTTGTACTCTACCGCTCGGTTGATCTGTAGTCACAGTCGTCTCAATTCATACCATACTTGCTTGGTTCCATACCCAAATTCTTTCCTCTTGCGTAGTGCAGTGTGGTTTCGAGAGTAGTACGAAGGATCGGAGTGGTATGAGCGGTGGTGCTACTGACTCGATGGCTGGAATTACTGCGTCTTGCTGTAAAAGTTACTGACAGCGTGGTTGTATGGAGCCACGCATGTAACTTTCGATACAAGAGCTTGGATCTAGTGAGTGAAATGATCTAACAAGACACTTTTTGCCGAGATGTCAATTCTCACTTTTTCGGACTTGGATGCCGACGACCCTGACTGCCGTGACGCTCGATGACTTCATATTCGCCTCCGTTTCCACCTTCCTGCTCGCTCCTCAGTGAGGGAGCATGCAATCCCAGAGTGAGAAGATCCACAATCAGCAATTGATCGCTACATTACTGAACGTCGAAACGTGTGAATGTGAAACTGCTGCATGATTGTATGATGTATGTGTGAGCTTGTGTACGTATTCTTCACCCTACAGTCAGCATCGACAACGCTAAGGTGATCCATGCTAGCCATCAACGGGTAAACGGGCAAACTGATCTCCTACGCCTTCGCCGCCGCCTTTGAACAAGTTTTCTCTTCCTTCCCGAGCTACAACGACCATACTTTCACCGACACCACCCACACCGGACATTGTTTCCCTGCCAAGTGAACAGCACTGGCATCCGCGCTCGCACTCGTCTAACTTACCATCACCACCAGCGCACTAAGTACCAGCGGCGTTAGCATCGTTCTTCTATTTCAGCTCCTGCCTTGGCCTCGAACGAAAACAGCACAAGAAGTTTTGCGTCATGTTGGCAACCAGATCGTTGACAAGTAGGCTGATGGGAGCAGCAGCTGGATCTCCAATCCGCATGCGAGCCCAAGCCCAGTCTCAGTACATGTCCTACACGACAACCGTCAACCAGGCTCGCAAGTTCAAGGTCTCTTCCTTTGCGCGCGGTGCTAAACAAGCTGAACAACAACGAAAACGATTCAGCACCTCACAAGCCCGCAAAGACGACCAGAGTCGGGCTAAAGCTTCGGACGTGAGTAGACATTGTTTCTCTCTTCCTTCGAGTTGGGCTGTATGATCGGCGCGTCTACCCTCTATCCTTTTCACGACAAAAGTCATGTAAAATGTCACATACTCACCGGGCACTCTTTTCGCGCCTCGCCTCCCTCCGTGTGTGCAGCTAAAAGGCGTGATGAACCGACCCGAGATCACGCCCCTATTTATGTTTACGGGGGGGATGATCTGTCTAGCCCTGTTCTTTGGGGTGCGTCACTTGCTCACAGATAAAGAGCTTCAATTGGACCATCACACGAAATCCAAGCTCCAAACCGAAATGAAGGATTTGGACTTTGATAAAATGGCTAAAGTCGCCGAAGACCCCGAAGGAAAGTTCACCGAAAGTGCTCTGAAAAAGGAACACGAAGAACGAGATCAACGACTCGAAAACATCCGAGAAGAGAAGAAGGAAAAGGCAAATCAGAAAGTGTAACTCCGTGCAAGTCATCGACTTGTTCAGCGACCAAACGAAAGCAAATCGAAGCCACGCAAACTGCCATCACCACGGTCGAACATCTTCCCCTCTCTAGTGCCCGTGGATGTAGCGTTTTCCCGAATAGTAATGTAAAGTACAATAAGGTGACCTAAAGTGTGATATGCTCAAGTCCCGAGATAAAGAGAGACGATATGTATGTATACTGGAATCTAGGATTCGTTCGGTTCTTTTTCCGAAGCTGGATCTCACAGCCTGATCTGTGCAACTTGGATACAAGTTCAAGCTCAGGGCAAAGTAGGATGTCTTGAAGGATCCAAAGAATAGACGATACCGTTGTTGCTAGCCTTAGAGACGTGTTTGGCTGCGACAAGGGCGATCAAGGTTTTATTGATTTTGGCTTGGGACATTTCCGGATTCTTGACGATTTCTTGAATTCTGACACCTTTTCGACCGGCAGCGATCAACGAGAGGACGACGTGTCGAGCTATAGCGTTCTGCTTTGGATCGCTACTACCTCCTCCGCCTCGATACTCTAGTGGAAGCGTCTCGATGATTTCGTCAGTATAAGCTTCTCTTTTCTTCTTTTGAGCGAGTGTTAGCTTGGGTTTCGCACCGGTGGAAGCTGATTGAGATGGTTGGCTGGCGGAGGAGGGTTTCTTCAAAGCCGATTTCAATCCAGTCTTGGAACCCGTGCCTGAAGCTGAAGTACCTTTGCTGGTGGTGGTGCCCGTGCTGGATCTAGTTGGGTGGTTGGCCCTGCTAGAAGCAGTAAGGGGTGCAACTGGGTTGGCGTAGATGGACTCATCATCAGCAGTGACGTAGGTCTGATCAGCCGCACTTGTTCCACCGTATCCGGCAGCAGCGGCAGCACCAGCCGAAGATGTGTAGAGCGACATATCATCCATGCCCATACCGGGGTATACGCCGCCCATGCCACCGCCATTGCTTGTCAGATTGAGATGCTGTTGTGCAGCAAATTGCTCCGCTTGTTGGGCGATACGTTTCTGGGCTCTTTCAAAGTTGTCATCTAGGGGAGCTTCGCTCCATTCGATACAGTAAGCATTCATCTTGAGACCGTAGATGTACATAGCGAAATTCTCGTTGAAGCTTTCCAACGATTCTTGGACATTTTCGAGCGATTCCAACTGGGACTGAAGTTGGGATACTTCTTCGGCCAGATCGGACATTGCGTTGGAGAGGAAGGAGAGGGGAGTACCACCGGAAGCGGCTAATTGCTTGGATGCGGAGTAGGATAATGCGTTCAAAGAGCCTCTGGAGATCCTTCGTAAGGGCGTGGTGGGCATGGCATTCGATGGTGCCGCCGACGATGACGGTTGACGAGATTTGGAGGCCATTGTGTTCAGAAAGGGTCAAGTCGGGAGGGAGATAGCGGTTTCAGTGTTGACTTTCGGTCCGCCGTGTCGATGAATAGGCTCAAGCAGTGAGATGGCCGTGATTGTCGTGTTAAGAATGGTGATGATAAATGGTGATGATGACGGAGGACCAATTTGCGGAAATGAGCACAGTGGCGCGCAGGTGCAGCAAAAAAAGAAGTGTCACTTTCCAGCCTCTTTCTCAATAATCTGTCGCTCTGCGCGTCGCGAATTCACGTGATGCCTCTTTTGCGTCTGGGCTCAGTCGAGCAAAGTAACACATCCCGTTCTGCTTCAGACCGGACAGTCAACGTAATGAATCAGTAAGCAACCTTGATCTTTGTTCGTCTGATCTATCTAGATGTCTATGCAAAAGTACGATTGTGTTTGAGCTTCGCAATGTGCTGTCGACGTGGGAGCCGAGTTACACTACCCGGGGGGCAGTGGAGCAACCACGATCGGGTTGGGTCCAATTTGGTGTGGAATCGGATACCTAATCTAACATCTCGACTGTTCAGATGTGGAGGCTTGCCCTACCAAAGCCTGAACCTAGAAAAAAAATCTCCGAGAATACTAGTAATGCAGGAACTTTGCGATTCAAGCCTCATGAGACCTCATAGCGTCATTGCCTCTCCCTCCGCCTCGGCCTTGGATTTTGATCCATTGATCCACTTCATATTCACCCACCATCCCTTGAGAAGCCACCTTGCTTGATCTCTCTTGGCTCAAAGCTCACCTCACATCATGCTTCTTCCGCATACTCTTCAATTGGTCTGTCCCGATTGAGTCCGTGCAAGCAGGTCGAAGCATCGATCCGGGTGGTTTGGCAAGTCTCAACGACTCGCTACCTCGAGCATGTCTGCGCCCATCATGCATCAGATGTTTCCGTTTCAAACGCTTCCACCCGAACTTCAATCGTTGATCTTGCAGCATGCCATCCAATCGCTTGATATTCCGTGTATCAACGTCTTGCTCATTTCTCGCTCCTTCTTCCAAATTAGCTTGCCCTATCTCTATCGCAGGATCACGCTCACCTCCAGATTCTCTCTCTCCGCTTTCCTACGCACACTAAAGGTGCATCCAGAGTACTCTTCGTACATCAGGACTCTGGAAGTCTATTCAGCACGCCTAAATTGGAACGAGGCTGTCATGCTCGCAAGAATCATTGATCGATACCACCAACAGCAACAACAGCCACAGCAAGCATCGGCAACTTTGGGTCCTACATGGCCAATCTCTTCCAGCTCCAAAGTGGCTCGCCTACGAGTTCGCTTCCCGGCTACCGATATACCCCAAGCTATCGATTTCTTTCAACACTTTTCGCCCACCCATTTTGAATGGATCACGCAACCATGTTGGCTCTTGCGACCTGGAGAACTCTTGATGCGATTCATGCTCAGCAACTGGTCCAATCTGGAGACACTCCATCTCGGTAACTTTGAGTACGATACTTCCTTCGCCAAAGCGATCTGCACGTTGCCCAAACTCACCCAACTGACCCTGTCGGGAATGAGCAACACGAAACTCGATGCGGAGACCATCAGGATCATCCTCACTCAAGGATGTACCGCCAAGAGGTTGCGTTGGCTGTATATAGCCGATTGTCCCGCCAGAAGAAGGAATTGGCTCGAAAGCGAGTTGGGAACCGCAGTACCTACAGCTCTACCAACAAGTGCGACTGCCATCTCTGATCCTCAACGAGCACAAGCCGACTCTGCTTTGCCCTCAGACCCATCGCCGTACCTGGATTCCATACGAAACGTTGAGATGTTTGCCAATACGGCTGGATGTGTCAAGTTCTGTCCGAGATGCAGAATCCAAGCGCGAGAACGGCTCATGCAGCGTCACACCCTCGAGGCATGGACTCCACAGCAGATTTCCTCCGAGCCCAAATCGGTGCATCATGTTCGAACTCAAGATGAGAAACCAGCGGTGGCTCATACGTTGGATGAGAAGAACGACGAACCCGAAACGCACCAAGGCTTGCTACGTCGTCGAATTTTGGAGTCTATGCGCTGGCGCTTGATCTAAAGACGATCAGCTACGAATTGACTACTGACATACTCAGTCTGACCGTGGAGCACTTCTCTCGGCGCGTTCCGACTCGACGTCCAGATGCAGTCCCACGAGGGATACCAGCCCCTTCCTAACTTGCGCAGCAGCACGCGAGCTGCGCGAAATCTGATGCAACTGTAAATCCATGTACTGTAATTATTTTTTTAGCTCCGTACTGTGCCTAGTTCCGTTTGATTACGGGAAAGACTGACAGCCCCTTGTATGTGACAGTGTGGAAATGTGGTTGCCCCCGAGGAATGACTGGGTAGCATGAACTTGATGATGTGGTGAAGGGACAAAATGCTGATGATGGTGTTGCTGGTAAGTATGCTATTGTTGCACGGTCCACCAATTGGGCGTAACGTGACCGACACGGCGTTATTTTGGTGCATTTTTTGAGCGGGGCGACTTGTGTGATGTGAGTTATTCTCAGCTGATCTTCAACCCCGCATACAGACGCATATCTCGCTCAACAAAAGTGGTTCGTCAACATCATCACCATCCTTCCCCCGCTCCCATCGCACTGTACGCAACTCAAGATGGATCGACTGTTGAATCTTCAGACTGCGCTCTCCTTGGGTTACGTTGGGTTGATGGCGGGCACCGCCTACCTTTCATCCCGATTGTTTCTCGACCCTGCTTCAACCTCTTCCAAGGTTCGAGCAATCTTTCTCTGGTTGGCCTTCGATTCCATCTGCCATCTCACTCTCGAAGGCTCTTTCCTCTACCTCTCCCTTCAGGGGCGCACCGTCAACACGTCCAATTCCTTCTTCGGGTACCTGTGGCAGGAGTATTCTCAAGCTGACAAAAGATGGGGTGTCTCAGATCCCACCGTAGTATCCCTCGAATACTTGACCGTCCTTGCAGCTGGTCCTTTAGCTGCTTACTGCTGTCTCTTGTTAGCCAAGAGAGATCCAGTCTACCACTATTGGGCTGTCGTCCTCTCCACAGCAGAACTCTATGGCGGCTTCATGACCTTCGCCCCAGAATGGTTGACCGGTTCTCCCAACCTCGACGCTTCCAACTGGCTCTTCCTTTGGGTCTACCTAGCTTTCATGAATCTGCTCTGGGTCGCTGTACCCCTCTACTTGATGTTTGACAGCTTTGGATACATCGCAACTGCTCTGCGCTCCCATTACAGCAACCAAACCCACGCAAACCCCACCCTCAACAAATCCTCCTCGAAGGCCACCAGAGCATCCTCTCCGCAAACCAAGGCGAGCCTGCTCTCCACCCATGGAATTTCCGGCACCGCCTATACCTTGTTTCTCTGCTTGCTATTCTTCTACCTCATGCCAACCGCCTCGGCTTCCGCATCTTCGTCGTTTGTCGACGTGAAGCAAGATGAAGAACCCAGAACCACCATCTTTCCTCATCCATCCAATGGAGAAACCCCTTGGCAATCTCTCAAGGTCGTCCTTCTTCCTATTGTGGTCACCGGTGGTCTCGTTTCCCTCTCCCTCTTTTTTGGCGCCATTCAAGTCGCTGAGAAGGCTATCCGCAACGTCAAACGTACCAACCGTAGCCGGAGAAAGAACTTGCTCGCTCAGCTGGACATCATGGAAAAACCTGCAGACGGACAGCCCAAAAGGACCATTCTTGGAATCTTTCATCCATACTGGTAAGTTGGAACATGTTCCCTTGCCCCTCCACTCCTTTCGCTCTCCTTTCGTCAATTCCTGCTTTCTCCGACGCCCCAAACGACAGTATTGGTATGTCGCGTTCGACAAAGCCGAGCTCACTTTGTCTGAACACACCTGCCCTTGACCAGACATGGATAGCCCCTTTCCACGATTCACGCCCTCTTCCTACTCTCGACCCAATCGCCTACGTGCATGCACCAGTCCCCGGAACACTATATTGCTTTGTGTACCCATGGAAGCCAATCCTGTTTCCGTCCGCACTTTTTACCATGCAATGTCGAAAACTGTTTGACTGACGCTTGTCTACTTGACCTTCTTGGCGTGCTTTCCTTCCAATCATCCTTTTCTTGTTGTTGTCTGATACGATTGACGCCGATGATGCAGTAACGCAGGAGGAGGGGGCGAAAGAGTCTTGTATGAAGCCATTTCCTACCATCAACAAAGCGATCCGGAGATGATTGTCGCCATCTATACCGGCGATTTCCCCACATCGACCAAGCAAGAGATTCTGGACAAAGCGAGCTCTCGATTTGGGATTTCTTTGGATTCCTCCAAAATCGTCTTGATCCCTCTGAGAAGGAGGTGGATGGTGGAAGCGACTCAGTATCCGCACTTTACACTTTTGGGTCAAATGTATGGCAGTATATGGTTAGGTTTTGAAGGATTCTCCCAACTGATCCCCGACTTATTTATCGACACTATGGGGTATTCGTTTGTCTATCCCATATCCAAACTTTTTAACAAGAACCTACCTGTGGGAGCATACATCCATTACCCCATCATTTCAACCGATATGTTGAAAAGAGTGCAGCATAGAGAATCGGGTCATACCAACCCTTCTTCAACAGCCAACAGTTTTCTTCGGACGTGGGTCAAACTCCAATATTACAGACTTTTTATGACGTTGTATCGATGGAGTCTTCGAAAAGCGGATGCTATCGTTGTCAACGGTAGTTGGACTCGAAACCACATCGACCAAATCGTGAACGGGGATGCGACCAAAACAAAGCAAAATGCCAAACGAGCTCGAAACAAAACAAGGGACATTCAAATCGTTTACCCACCATGCGACACGCAAGTTATGGTTGGCTTCCCACTAGAGAATCGACGACCTTGGATCGTCAGTCTAGCCCAGTTCCGACCGGAGAAGGAGCACATTACCCAACTATATATCTTGAAACGTTTATCTGAACTACGACCCGACTTGTTCTCCCCACCACCAACCACCTCATCTGACTCCTCATCATCAGCGTCATCAAGTTCGCGAGAAGCAGTAAAATTAATCATGATGGGATCAAGTCGGCACGAATCCGACGAACTACGCATAAAGATGTTGGCTTCCCTCATCTCCCAACTGGGACTCTCATCCCACGTCGAGATTTTGGTCAACAAACCCTTCAACGAAATCCTCCAAATCCTACGCCAGGCAAGTGTAGGACTAAGTACGATGAAAGATGAACATTTTGGTATCAATGTGGTTGAGTTCATGGCTTCGGGACTCATCACGCTGAGCCATAAATCCGCAGGTCCTTGGTTGGATATCGCCACTCCTATGCCTGTTGGCTCGAACAACGACGCCGACGAGAACGAGGACCAGGACGAGGATGACGGATTCCAACGCGTCGAAAAAGCCCAAGATGGTCCTTCCTCTGCTTCCTCTTCCTCTTCTCCTTCCTTTAGCAAGGACCCGCAAATGCAGATCACGGGGTACCACGCATTAGAGGTGGAAGAATTCGCCCAAAGGTTAGCCGAGATCATAGATATGGACTCCCAAGAACAACTCAAGATCCGCAAAGCAGCAAGACAAAGAGCTGTCCAAGTGTTTGGCAGAGACGGCTTCAAATCTAGCTGGCAACAATGGCTTTGGGAACCCCTGTCCCAAAAACACCTTAACTCGGAGACCAAGCCCAAGTCCCAATGAGAGGCAGCCAGGCGAGTGTGGCAGATTGCAAAAGATATCGTATAGTACAAGTACGATGCATGACGTCGTTCTGGAATCAACACCGCTCAAATACTCGATCTGTAAGGTATCGTACGATGAGATGAGAAGGGAAGAGCGCGGTCAGGTCAGCAATCTGAAATGCCGAGCAGAGTGAACGTGCCGCGAACGAGAACAACTTACATAAATCAGGTAACTTGGCAACCTGCAGGACGTATTTGTTGGTCCCCTTGCTTGGCACGTATCGGCCTCTCGACTTAGCCATATTGTCAAACCACAGATGCTGAATCCTACGACGTGTCTGTTCGGCCTCCGCATGAGCCTCGCTTTCGATCTTCGACGCACGAGTGTCCGATGGGTCCTGGTCGTCGCCATCAGTGTCGCCTGCGCGGTCTCCCTCTTCTGCTGGTGGAGCTTTGTTGACCTCAACGGGTACAGAAGGCAGGCAGCTCCAAGCTAATTGACGCGCAAAGGTATCGAAACACTCTTGCTCGTCCTGCCAATTCACACGCGTGGCAAGGCGAACCAGAAGCTGTGGCAGGCGATCCAGATTGATGGCGCAAGAGTCGATGCCGCTTCCCGATTTGTGGCCTGGCAAGAGGCTGGGAAGAGCATCGATGGTTTTCGCGCTCGTGTTGATGATAAAAGAGAAGTACTCTTCCAGCATCTCGGCGTGATCCACGAGCAGATCGACGATCCTGTCCTTTGCCTTGTTTGTGTCCACCTTCTCTGCTTCATCGGCTTCGGGAAGCATTTCGAGGCCGAGCTCCACCAGTTCCGAGATGCTGGGCGGAGGCTCTAACTTGATGCTCTTCAGACTGCCAAATTGGCGCAGCACGAGCTGATATGAAAATTCTTCAATGAAAGCGTCATGGTTGACCAGCAGAAGCTTGGTCTCGTGCTGAAGCAAGCTCAAGCCTCGCTCTAAGTCGACAACACCAACAAAGGTGTGATTCTGTACGATATCGGTCAAGTTGCGATGCTGCGATTTGACAATATGTTCACGCAAATGGCGCACAGAGGTCAGCGAGCACTCGGAATTCAGGATTCGGACGCCCATCTTGCCGCGCTTAGCCTGGCGAGTAGTGCTACTGCTCGCAGCGGCAGAGGAAGACGCATCCATCAAGACTGTTTGCAGTGATTCTGAAGAAGCGGACTCTTCGATCTCCAGATCGTGCGCTCGCTTCTTGCCCTCTGCTACTGCCGAGTCTGACGCTAAAGGGCGTGACTGAGTTTCAGAAGTCGCGGAAAACATCGAATCCAGCGTCCTCGTTCTGGCATCGACTCGCACGAGGTGCTGAGGATAACCTCTGGATGCGGAGATGGGTCCTTTCGTATGGCCGCCATCACTACTGCTACTGCTGCTGTTGTCCCTGTTCTCGCTCAGAGCAGGTCGAATGCCATTACTTTCTTGATCATTCCTGTCGTGTGCACTGGAGAGCTGTGAGTGGGTCACTGAACCAGAATCCTTGGGGAGCACGGGAAGGACAGCTTGAGAGAACTTGAAAGTGCGGCTGGAATTAGCATCAGCAAGCTTGCTTTGCACAGCTTGACAGATCTCTTCCACGATCTCGTCTTCGTTGAGGAAGTGTACCTCCTTCTTGGTTGGATGTACATTGACGTCGACGTTGGCGGGATCGATCACCAACGACAGGTAGATCCAGGGGTGACCGCCTTTGGGCAGCAAGGTGGAGTACAATGCTTCCATGGAGCGCTTGAGAAGGGGGCAATCGACGAGTCGATTGTTGATAAAGCACAGCATCGTGGTCCTTTTGGCACTCCAGTTGGCCCCACTGACCCAACCTTGGCAGGTGAAGCCAAGTCGGTCGTGTCGGAAGGATGCAAGTTCCACCAGCTCCCTTGCCACAGCGTTGCCATGAAGCAGGCGGATAGTGTCAAGCGTCGTGTTGGTGGGAGAGGAGGGTGCATTGAGATCGGTGACGTTGCTGCCGGCTTTCCTGCAAACGAAGCCGATGCCGCGGCCACCATAATGAACCGCATACTTGGTGACCACGTCGAGGGCACGATTGTACTCGTCCGAAGCGCTCTTCAAGGCTCTCCTCCTTTGCGGGACGTTGTAGAAAAGGTCTTCTGCAGTGATCAGCGTTCCATCTGTACCAGCACATTGCTTGGGATCGGAGCTTTGACCGGGTTTGGGAGGTGCAAGAGCTCCGTTAGCGTAAAAAGCCTTGTAAGCGCAGTCCTGGTGCTTGGTCTTAGACACGACGTTGAGGGAGGCGGTAACATAGCTGATACTGGCGAGTGCTTCGCCTCGGAATCCAAAGGTGGACATGTTCTGCAGGTCTTCAAATTGGCGCAACTTGGAGGTGGCGAATCGTTCGCACAAGAGCGGCAGATCTGAAGGCTGAATACCGCAACCATTGTCTTGAATCTGAAGCATTTTGATACCACCTTCTTTAAGTGTGATGCGAATGATGTTGGCACCAGCATCGAGAGAGTTTTCGATGAGCTCCTTGAGCGCATTGGCGGGTCTATGAATGATCTCGCCGGCAGCTATCCTATTGACGACGCTTTCATCGAGCTTCTTGATGGGTCGATACAGAGTCGCCTCGGCCTCTGGTGTGAGGGCCGGCTCATCCTCGTCTATCATGTTGGACTGGCTGTCGGTATGACGGGTGGGAGCAGCGATGAGGTACGCACTCGATCAAAAATAGAAGGACAGAAGAGGAAGGCTCAGTCACGGTCTTATAAAGCCTGAAGTGTAAGCATATGAAGTCATGAGCCTGGCCTTGCAGATCGATAGTGGGTTCGTTTAGCCAACGCAATCGCTAAAGAGTTGCGTAGCGGACTCGTCGGTGGCTAAGGTCGCCCAACTCGGAACGTCGACAACAGTAGAGTGGCACGAGCAGTGTGATGACAGTGCATCGCCTTCACATGTGCTGTTGAGATGTGCGATGTGGATGATTACTGGCAGGCAGGTCAGGGACGAGGTTGTTTTGGATCACATCAAAAATGGTGGAACAACACTTTCCATCAAATCTTGGTGGAGCCAAGAAGAAGCTTGCTCAGCTCACGCGCGTCGCGTAAAGCACTTTACCACACCTCTTCGTCCTTCCTTTGCTTGCTTTGTTCTACCACATCTGGTTGCAATCTTCTCTTCTTCTGCGTCGGCCTTCTCCCTCGTCACCCACATACTCTTCGGATCACCCTTGCTTGCACTCTCGACTCAAAACTCAAGCCCAAAGGCAAACATGAGTGTAGCTGCAGACATCTCACCAGCTCCCGAAGCCAGCACTTCAGCCGCCGCAGCAGCCGCTACTCCTTCAAAATCACCTGCTGCAAAGAAACGACAAAGAGGAGCGTCCGTATTTCCCATCGCCCGAGTGCAACGGATCATCAAAGCCGATCGAGATGTGGATATATGTTCCAAAGAAGCCACTTTTTTGATCAGTATGGCCACTGAACTATTCATCAAAAAAATCACCGATGAAGCATACACAAACGCAAGGCTAGATAAACGGAAAGTGGTTCATTACAAAGATTTGTCCCGTGCAGTTCACCAGAATGAATACCTGGAGTTCTTAAAAGAAGCCATACCAACTCCTATCACTCTGTCCAACGCGCTGGAAGCAAGGAAACAGAAGTTCGCCCAAAAACAACTCGAAGAAGAAATGATCGTCGAGGGTACCCTCGAGGATGAAGACGAAGTGGCTGAGGAAGAAGAGGAGGAGGAGGAGGAGGAAGAAGAAGAAGACGGCAATGAGGAAGACGAGGAAGCGGAGGAAGCGGAAGCTGCGGCAAAAGATGACCAAGATGAAGAACAAGAACTAGAACAAGAACAAGAACAGAGTCCAGCAGAACCCAAACCACCAAGAAAGAAAACCTCCAAGAAGAAGACCAAGTCCCAACCTGCTAACCACGACTCGTCCGCCCCTGCCTCCTCCGATGCCCCCGAGGCGATGGAAGAAGAAACCTGACTCTAGAGCTCTACCACGATGCGGATCTCATCTTTCCCCAAACGACCCTCTTTTGCCTTGCATTTCTGCCTCATCGCACGTCAACTTCGGTTTTCCTCGCTTCAGTCTGAGCACAGCTCACGTCTGAATTTCAGTCTCCTCTCAATTGGAGCGATAACAAGCCCATCCATTCAAGAAAGCAAGTTTTCGGTCGTCCCGACTCGAACGAGGCGATTGCGTGAAAACGGAAAAGCCGAAGTAGGAAAGCGACCCAGTGCACGCACATGACATAACTCAGATCTGCACTCGTTAGAGAATCACAAGAAATAAAATGTATATGCCTATAGGATGTGAAGAATGCAAAAGGGTGAGAGCTTCGAATGAGAGCTTCCATGTACAGATGTTCGATCACAAGAATGTGATGTCGAATGCGAATGATTGCACTTGTTTATAAAGTCCGCGTTACACTAGACACTCAGGCCTTGCCTGGCAGAATTGTTGAGGATGGAGAGTACGCTTGGAAAGGGTCCAGCAGGACAGATGGATCGTGGCGAGCGGAGTTTCGCCTGCTGACCGCAAAGGTGCTAAGGTTGAGCCAGAACGGTACGGTCGCTGCCTTCGAGGAACTGTCCAAACAGTCCCCCTGCCGATTCTTCGCTCCGCATCTGAAGCATGTAGACGATTCCCGTTCGGTTGCCTCGGTCGCTCAACTCGACCGCCACGCCCACTTTGCCTACCCTTTCTACACCGTCCGTCAGAACGATCGTCGAGATCAGCGTCTTTCGGTCGTTTTCTACCACCAGCTGCTTGATGTCATCCGGTAGAATGTGGAACAGCTTCAGTCGCGCATTTCCCAGAGACTTCCATTGAGCATGACCCTGCTTCAAGAAAAGCTTGCATCGCATTTGCGCCGAAATCGTGCTTCGGAAAGGTTCCTTCTTCTTCGCCACGGGACTCGTTGGCGGAGAGACATCCGTTCCCCGCTCCGCCTTGTTTCGACCTTCCTTCATCATAGCAGAAGGCAGTTTGGGCGCCGTGGACCCCGTGCTCGAAACCGATCGCGTTCGAATGAAAGAGTTTGTGCCGTCCACCTCGTCCGAACTTCGTCCTGACGATCCCTGAGAAGCTTGTCGCAAGTTCGGCGCAGAAGGTCGCCGCGTCGCTTCCCTTGGCATCGTCATCTGATTGGGGGGACTCCATGGCCCTGCACCAGGTGGTCCCGGCGGCATCGGTGGCCTTGGACGTCCGTTCATGAAGGGAGCTCCTCCAGGTCCAGGTCCGAATGGCATTCCCATCCCTGCACCAGGTCCTCCCGGTCCGCCAACGCCGTTCGGCATTCCCGGCGGCATACCCGGTCTCTGGCCAGGAATCGGGCTCGGCCCCCCGCGATGAGGTGGGAAGCCATTTGGGCCACCGGGAGGAGGTGGACCTCGCATGCTGTTCATGCCTCCAGGCGACAAAGGCGGCAGATTCGGATCGCGCATCAAGGGTGGACGACTCATATTGCCTGGATGTCCAGGCGGAAATCCCGCTGCGCCTGGACCCGTCCATCCTCCAGGTCCCATCCGGGAGGGTCCGAATGCAGGACTGGTATCGGGTGATAGCATACCGTTCGAAGGCGACATCATCCCAGGCCGGAAGGGCCCGGAGGACCCAGGTCCAGGAGGTGTTCTTCCGTTCATTATGCCTGGCATTCCCGAAGCAGGCGGTCCACTGAACTGCGACGGCGAGGGCGATCGAGGCGATGCTCCAGAGGGGAAGACGTGTAGATCCGGAGATCCGGTACCAGGAACTTGAGGGAAAGAGGCGACCGAGTTGAACGAGGCTTGCCTCGAAAGCGCTGTCGAGCTGTCGGATTTGGGAAGGGCAGGCTCATGGACACCGTTGACGGAGGGAGGTGCCGACCTGCCGGCCTCATTCTCGAGGGTCGCTGAGGGTGTGATCGAGATCGCCGGTGACAGACCTGGTGCACCCGAGGCGCCCGGAGATGGGGTCGATGCAGAGATAGCGCTATTGGCGTTGGCAGGAGCAGCGAGGTTGTTGCCGGTTTTGAGCTTCAAGCCGAGATTGGCCGCAAATTTCTGGCAATCGTCAAAGTGTCGTATCCATTCCTCTTTCGCCTCGCGCGATTCGGTGTGGATGGTCAAGTGCTCCTTCTTGAGAATGGCGATGGACATGACGTTGCCCTGCCCACCTACGTCGGTGACTTTGAGATGCTTGCCAGCCAGAGGAGGATAGAGCAGCCACATGTCAGGTCCGACTCCATCCTTCGAACGCTCTGCTCTCTCGCTCGGAGTCATTCGCTCGCAGACGAGGAAGAGGTCGGTGAGCAGGAAGATGTGGGCTCGACGTATACTGATCTCGGGTCCACCGCTGGAAGGTGTGAAGTGGATCACCACGTCGGCTGATTTCCTCATCGATCGTTGGAAAGGAAGGTTCGGAGGATGGATCTGCAGTTGACACTTCTTGGGTTTCATGGTAAAGATGTCAATCGTCTTGGACGTGTCGAGACGGCTCTCCAGGTTTTCGATGGGCTGCGTCAAAGAGTTGGTCTTAGACGACATAGCATCATCAGCAATAGCGTGCGAAGCGCTATCATGGATGCTCGCCACCTCTGAATTGCCTCGCGTCAGCTCCGGTCGAGGCTGCGAAAGGTTGGGTTGTTGCAGGCTGAGGCCGTTCATCTGAGCCGAAGCAGAGGGACTGGAGAGGGGGATGCCGCCAGGTGTGGGCGCGCGGTCGGAGCTGGAGGGGAGGGCTGATGGCTGCGAGTCGGTCGAAGTAGCGAGAGCCCGCATTGCAAGCCCAGCTTGACCGACCGATTTCACGGGGACCGAGTCGGGTGAGTGCGAATTGCCAGCACCTCCGCTATCCGAAGCAGAGGTCGCTGAAGAGATGCGGCCGCGCGGTGATGTTTCGGCGGTGGCGCTGCTTTCAGCAAACGAGCTGTCTCTGGATTCGCGACCAGCCACTTCGTCCAAGACCGAGACGGCCAATCTTCGTTTCGACTTTTCTACCAGGTCATCCAATTTCTCGTTAGCCGCCACCAGAAGTCGATGGTCGCTCCTTCCGGGCTGGGTACTCTTGAGCAGGCGCGAGTACAGCTTCTTGTAGTATTTGAGTCGAATATGCGGAAGTGCGAAGAGGGAATCGAGCGTCCATGGCTCTTTGGGATCCCTCTTCTTGTCGCTGAAAATGACCGGATTGCCTTCGTTGTCTGTAGAGCCGGACACCTCTGCCAACAGTATTGGAAGACGAGCATTCTGCTGCACCGTCGACCAAGAGTCGAAATCGGCAAGGTAAGATTCGCAGAAACGCGAGTAAGGCGCTTCCAGGTCATCGATCCACTTCATCAGCAGATCGCCGAGGGCTTTGGGGGATGAAGGATTGGGTCCGATCTCCTTGAGCGCCTTGAGAAAGCTGCGATTGGCTCTGTAAATCGCCTCAATGTTGCGAAACATCGTGTCGAGCTCGGGAGGTGGAAAGTTGGATCGAGACCAGGCTGCCGCCACCTTCTTGATCACTTTGCTCAATTCCGAAACGTACGCCGCTTCGGTCTCGAGAAGATCTACGAGGGGATTGGTCTTTTTGCCCTTGTCCTTCTCCGATCCGCCTTTCGACCCTGACTCGCCGTCATCGCCGCCCGGGCGCCCTGCATCTCCGGAATCGTCTCCTCCACTTCCAAAGCCATCCCCCTCCGCTCCACCATCTGAGCCGCCACTGCTCGCACTACGGGATATGCCGTTCGGTTCGCTTGGGAAGTTGCCGCTTGCCGAAAACGCCGAACCGGGATTTCCGCCCGCATCGAGCGAGGAAAGGGTCATGGCCGGCTGATCGTTCGAAGGAGTGCTGGTCGATAGACCCGAAAGAGGACCCGAAAGAGCGGCTAGAAGAGCGTCGTTCCTTCTTGCGTGGGCCTCGTCCAAGGCCGATGATGTTGTGGGAACTAGAGAAGTTCTGGAGGAAGAGCTCTGAAGGGAAGGTCTCCGATTTGCGTCGGTGGAGTGAGCCGAATTGGACGAATGCGATGGGCCCGCTTCGCCAAACAGGGGATGATGTATCGAGAAAGGACTGTGAGCGCTGCTGGTGGGCCCGAGCGGAGGGAGAATATGTAAACCTCCGCCTGTCATATCCGGTTGCGTAGGATAGGGCTGAGACTGGGGCGTGCGCTGGGAGCAGTGAATGTATTGAGAGGCTGGCAGCTGCGCTGCGGATAGATGTGACGGTGGTGGTGGTAGCGGTGGAGGAGTTGGCACGTCGCCTTCAGCTTCGCCCTTGGGAATGTACTGCCGCGAAAGACTCGATGGGACTCTGCAGCCTACTTGCAGACTGTTGCACCGCAAGGATGGAGAGACGCTGTCCAGAGAAGAACGACCACTGCAAGAATAGTCGAACGGTTGATCGAGAGCTGAGGAGAACCTTTGCGACTTTGCCAAGTGAGGGTTCGAAGATCCCGCTCCGTGGCTGGATGGCTGTAGTGATCGATGTAGAAGTGTATGCTGTTCCGATGGATAGTGAAGCCGATGAGCAAGGAGTGGTCGAGGGCCCAATGGTTGAGAAGATCGGGATTGGCCATGGGAGTGGAAATGGGGATGGGCAGGAGGCGGCATGACGTAGCAGATGCACGAAAGGGTGTAGAAACAGGAGTCATGCCAAGGGGTGATGGTGAAGAGTCAGAAGCGGCGAAGAACGTGACGATGGCCGACAAGGGAGAAGCAGAAGGCAAAAGAGTAGAAAGGTCAATCAGGGTCAGTATGGCGGTTCATGAAACGAGAATGAAAAGGAGGCTAGGGGCGGAATTTTGATATGGTCCATCAAATCATGTGGAAGGGAGGGCGACGATAGCGCAGAGCTCTGTTCGCAACTGAGAGATGAAAGCGGGGACTTGCGAAAGATCGCAGGAGCCCTTGTGCGCGGTGACTGCTGCATTTCGCATCCTACCAACCCACCGATGGATATCATCTCGTGGTGGACAGTTCCACTTCGTCGCAAAATCCGATCTTTGGGACACTATCCTCTTGTCCACATCACCCTCCTATCCATCACATCCGCGAGTTTATGATCCGATCAATAACATCGCTACTTACCCAACTTCGGAGTGAGCTTCGGACAGGCTTGACGTCGGGTCTGTTCTCAAGACGACGGCGGCAGGTCGAAAGTCGCTAGCAATCCTCTCGTCGATAGAGGTAAGCCTGTTCAAGGTCGAGTTAGGCGTAAGGAGTGGTGCTATCACGCGTCCAAAATGGTGCTGCCCTTCCGGATTCGAAACAAGGTCGGATCTTTGAGTCGAGGTACGACCGATCTTAAGATGTTGATCCAGGGGACGGAAGAGTTCCGTAGAATCTGATCGCAGAAATACAAGGGAGCGTGAAAGCGGAGGAGCCGATCTGGTTAAGAAGACGAACGGGTGATCATTGATTTGACAGAGGTTGAGGAACGGAGGCTTGCTTGATGCAAAGGGTCGAGTAGAGTTGTTCGGGAGTCTGCTACTATCACCGGCCGAAGGTTGGGGATCGAGAGCGTGTTACAAGACCTGATGCTTGTTGGTGAGAAAGGAAAGGAGCGTGAGAGTAGGGAGAAAAGGGGAGTGCACGTGTGTTAAGAGGGAACAAGGGACAGGGACAGATTCCAAACGAGAGACGCTGAGAAGAAAACGATGGTAGCGATGACAACGGAGGTGGTGGTGTTGTTGATGTTGCTCAAGATGATGACCAACCCGAGATCGACGGCGACGAGGATGAGGACGACTTTGGGAACACGCGAAAGCGAATGAGTGAAAGATGAAGACAAGGCCAAGATGATCTGCATCAGCTGTAGCAGCAGGAGCACGCAGTAAGGCCCATACAACCAGCGAGCAGCGAGGACGAGCTGGAGCAGGAGCAGGAACACGCAGCACACACTTGATTGGGCCCAGCTGGCTCGCTGGATGGTTTGAGTTGGGTTGAGGTGAAGTGAAGTGAGCTGGGTTGAGTTTGAATTGATTTGACTGGACTGGGCTGGAATGGCAGAGAAGCGATGAGCGATCTTGCTTGTTAGCGAGAAGAAAAAGAAAAGCCGAGCCTGTTGCGTGTTGTTTCTGCGGGCATTCAAGAATATTGAAGATACTAAGTGTAGCTAGACGCACGCATTTCAATTCAGAGTTACAACTCGATTTGTGATGAAGAAGAAAAAAAGAAAAAAAGACAAATCGAAGCGGAGCGTTGCGCCTACCTCGAAATCGACGACACGAGGAACAACACTCTAGCTGAGGCTGCAGCAGCAACAAGAAGAGCATCAGCAGAGTAGGGGAAACGATGCAAAGAAGATCAGCAGCATTGGTAAATTTCAAACGCAAAGCTTTTTCGGCGATTGTCAACTCATTACTTTTTGTAACAACACTCTTGGGTTGAATCTGGTCCATCGGTGTAGGGTGTGCAAGTCGAGCGCCACAAGCTTATTTACAATTCTCGAGCATTGCATTTAAATTCTGTACTTAAATAAAGGATTTCTGCAGAGGGCATGGTTGTGTGTATGCTTGTGCGTGCGTGTGTGTGTGTGTGTGTGTGTGTGTTTCAGACAAAAAGGGCGGACCAGCCAAGGCGCGTAAATCAACACGACCCGCCCATCCCCTTTCTGTTGTTTCTCGGTTCGGAATTCTGCTGCGCTGGCGAACTTTTTTTTTTTCTTCCTCGAAAAACATCGCAGGCTTCTTCGGCTCATCTTGACATTACTTCATTCTCCGAACTGTGCCGCTGTGGTATACCTTCGATCGATCGCAAACACACAAACACACAAACGGGCATAATAGACCGAGAGGCGTTGCGGCTCGTAGTTGCCGAAGCAAGGGAGTCGTTCGTCGAGAACCTTGAGACGTATCGGGTTGCCCGAGGAATACGTAACGTTACCTCGCGATCGAGAGGAAGAGCAGCACTCTGAGGAGAAGGGGATCCGAGAGTGTGATCTGAAGGATGTCGCTCTCTATCCGACCGACCGCGTAGACGAAAGACTGGAGTGATTAACGTATGTGTGTACTCGATGGACACTTTGCCTGCCCCCGCAGAAGGGATGGATCGATTCTCGCTTTAGGCCCAAGGGTCCCCCTTTTTTTGGACTCGAAGATCTGCGTATGTCACTCGAAGAGCTCGCAGATCATCGCAGCGTAGATCAGAGAGGCTCGTGTCGCTTAGAGCACCTAACGTAACGCAATGCATCCTCCTCGGTTGATCCTCCTTCTGCTCCTCGCCTTGCCTCGACCCACCTCGCCTGGCTATCGTTGATGATCTTCCTCCTGTGCATCCAAGAAGGCCTCGTACTGACAGAGAATGACAGCGGGGATAGCCGCGCGAGAAGCAGACGCTCAAATACCGATCGTGATTGTAGCTTGGCTGCAGTTCCTGCTTCAACATTCGCAGCTCACTACGATCATCGAGCAAGTCCCCGCTGTGAGCAGCATCGCACACAGCTCTTAACCCTCCCCTCATTGTCCTTTCTTGGGAACATTCGATCTTCTGCGTGTTTCTAAGAATGGCATCGCCAGGCAATGCTCAAACTTGCATGTGCGGTTGCAGTTGCGGTTGCAGTTGCGGTTGCAGATGCATCTGCAGTCATGCCTTCCAGCAATTCATGTAGTGTAGGCTGTGTTTGACTTGAATGCTGCTGATTACGCTAAGCCTTCAGCAATTGAATGATGACCGACAACGGCAGGAGAACCGGTGAAATAGCCAGGGGTTTAATGCCTTCCGCTCGGACCGACGTACAGAGGAACAAAGCAGGCGGACAAGAAAGATTTGACGTCAACGTTTCTTGTCCAGAGGAGCAAAAGACATGAAGGCAGTCTCTCATCGCTCACAGAAGAAGTGTTCATTCGACGATTGCATCGTCTCACTGGCGACATCACTCGTGGCTGATGGTACTAGTTACAAAGACGTGCAAGGATGCGTCGCAGTGGAATGGAATGGAACGAACATGCTCTGGCCAATTGATTGCCGAAGTGTACGGGGCTGAAAATTTTGGGCATAGCCCTAGATGATCTGCGCGCTGCATGTCACCCACAAAGTGTGTGTACAGTGGTGTTCTCGACAAGTGCAGGTTCGCATCCGAACTTCGGGTGCCTGGCTTGGCGTGTGAGCCTTTTCTGCCATTCCACTCTAGTCCACGACCGAGTCGTGGCGAAGAGTTTTAGCAAGGACGGTGAGCGGTCCACAAGTTAGAACAGTGGCTGTGTCTGGTTCTTCCATCCCGCAAGGGAAGAGGAGCAAACAGAAAGCTGGACCGTAAGCGGCCCGATTGGTGTTTGCACAAAGGAAGGATCTGTTTTCAGCTCCGCCTCGCAAAGAGCGTGGTCAACGCGTCGGACCATGCTCGGCGTGACCATGCTTTGCGGCGATTTTCGAACTTTGGTAGCGGTTGCTTTCATTCTCGCCTCTCGCGAAGACGTCGTGCAGTCTCGGGGGTCTCGATCCTTCTCAATGGTTGGTGAGGTAACGATGATCGTACTTTGGTCTGCAGCTGCAAAGGTACCTCTCAGCGAAATGTTGCCAAGGAGCACGCCAGCTAAGGTCTAATCCGCTGGATGATCGCCGGAGTACGCCGACGACTTGCCATGGTCAAGCTTTTCCTCTCCAGAGACGTCGTCAGCTTTTCCTGTTCTCTTGCTCGATTCTGTCTTCACCATCCGACTTTCCTTTTCGCCTACAAAGCATGGTACATGGTATCTGCGGTAGGCAGAGCCACGATGATGCTCTACATGCTCTGGTTACGGAAGCCCATTTCTCGAAGCACCCTTTCGGTCAATTTGAACAAGGATTTTCGTGACATTATTTTCGAGTATTTTTTTTAGGCTGATTTTCGTGACGCCAAAAATATCTCTTCTTTCACGTTGTTCCCTGGAAGTAGTGGTAGGACGAGGACACGAATTGACTTTCCATCGTAATGACTCTTTCAGAAGGACAACAGCAGCAGCATGTAAGGAAACGTCAGGCATATCGGGACACAACCGATCGAACCGATCGAGTAAACCAACGGCATTCCCCCGATAGATCGGGGTCGATTCGAAGCCTCGGAACTGCTCCGACTCAATAATCTTGTCAAGTCGCGTCCTACAGTCTAAAAATTTCCTACATTGATGTCATCAGTAAGATCACCTGCAGCGGAGTTGGACCGAAGTCTTCCTACGCCTTCCTGCCCACACCTTCTGGAATTGGAACGCTTCGGTTCGACAAGAACAAGAACGGAATAGAAACGCTTCGGTGGAAGGCGACGGGATGGACCCTTGGCTGAGTGGTGAGGCGCATCATCTGGTTTTCGACCCAACTCATCACCAACCAAACTCGCCCTTTGCTTTATAGGACAACTCCCGTGAGGTTTCCTTGTCGTCCCATGGATCAAAGTACAACAACGCAATCTTCGCCACCCTGTTGTTGTGGATCCTCTTCGCATAGACGGTGCTTCCGGCGAGCCCCCAAATCTGATTCCCGCAAATGAAGATGAAGGTGCGGATAGCATATCTCTTCTTCTTGTCGGCGTGGATCGCTCTGAGTCAAGCCGCGTCACCGCCAAGCTATCTGATAGACGGCGGCGAGGCTTCGAACCGGGTCTCGAGCATCAAGCTTCGAGCACCACGACACGACAAGACGAAGAGGGAATTGCTGGATCATGAATCGATTCAAAAGTCAGCGTTATCCATAGCTCTACACAAGCATAGACGTTCGGCGCTTGTGCTGCCAAGCCGGCGAAGCGTGGGCCAGTCTGCCAACAACCTCACACAGTCGTCGAGCAACCCGAACGACAAGCTTCAGAGCATCGGCTTCCTAGGAGGTGCCTACGACATTCCGCTCAACCTCTCTTCCGACCCAGCCCAGCTGGTCTTCGTTCAACTAGACACGGGTTCAAGTGATTTGTGGATCGCATCATCATCCTGCTCCTCATCGCAATGCAACGATGATACGGTGCTCAAGTTCGATCCAACAAAGAGCACCACTTTTCGCAATGTCACGGTCCCAGCAGATACCCAACTCAACGTCACTTCCATCCTGGGCAACAACTCCGCCACCAACCTTGTCGAACAGAACTTTTCGTCAGTCAGAAAGAGGCAAAGTGGCGCCACGACCGTCCAAATACCCTTTTCGATAGAGTATAGCGATAGCACGATAGCCTCAGGTTACCTTGCTTCGGAGAATATCACCATTAGCAATCTGGGCGTCTCTGAACAGATCTTTGCGCTGATCAATTCGACGAATGTCACCTTAGCTGCGCAGGGCATTTCAGGTGTCATGGGCCTTGGATTTCCCCGAGGTAGTACCATCTCTCGTAGCCTCATCGGGCAAGAGGATGAGCTAGGAGGAGCACGTACGCTACCTCTGATCACATCGTTGCTGCAGAACAGCGGCGAGTCGTATCCCCTTTTCGGGCTCTATCTGACGCAGCAAGGCGGCAGAGCCACATTTGGTGCGGTGGATCCGATGGTGCTGCCGACAGAGGAGGATCGTAGTTTGGTTGAGTGGTACGATGTCGTGCCCTTTCCCTCGGGAGATACAAGCCAACCGTCCAACAATACGCTCAATCTGGATGCACCAGCCTTGGACTCTTATGTTCAATGGGTCATCCATATGACTGGTGCTGGAGTAGGTGGTCGGGCTGCTACGATCGCTCCAACTTATAACCAGGTGGGATCCTCCCCCTTGGCGTTGTTGGATTCAGGAACCTCTGCGATGGTGGGACCGGCAGCTGGAGTTGAATCCCTTTTCGCGCAGATCACGAATGCTCGTCATGTGGGAGGAGGTCGGTTCGTTGTACCTTGCGATACTACCGACAGAATGTACTTTTCTTTTGGCGGAAGAAACATCACATTGCTGCCCTCGGATTACATCATCGGACCTGACTCGACTCAAACGTATCTGTGCTTTGCCTGGCCTGCAGCGGCGCAGCCGGATTCTACAGGAGTAGATTGGATCCTGGGCACTCCTTTCCTCCGTGCCGTTTACTCTTTGTATTCGATTGGAATCGACTACGTAGAGTCCCCCAAGATCGGCCTGTACCCGCTCCGTCAACCAGCAGATGCCACCGCTTCGTCTGTCATCTTTGCACCCCAACCTACCGCAAGTCTTTCCAGCTACCTTGCGAACCAAGCCACCACGATCGCCAGCAACCTGCCCAACTCGTTGGTGACTCTGTCCAGTCCGAGCAGCGTTCCGTACTTTTTCAGCAACGCAACCGCGACCCTTTCGCCAGGTGTACCCCCAACTCGAGTCGGCGCACCTTCCACATACTCACCTTTGATCGCGACAGGTACGAGCACAAAGAGCTTCAGAGACTTGCCCGTCATAGCGAGCTCTTCGTCTCCCCTGCCGGTTCCGAGCAATCCGGCCGCCACCGGCGCACATAATGCCGCGATCGGTTCGTCCCCTCCCCGAGCGGCTTTGCTTACCACCTTGGTTGTATTCTGCCTCATCGCAGCCCTTTGACCGCCGCGCTCCTCGGTTGCACACCTGCACAGCAACTTTGTTGCACCGGCATGAATCCGATCTAAGTTTACTCATCTTCCGTTGTACACCACATCTGTATCATTAGCGCCCAGACTCACGCCACCCTTGAACTATTTTCTTTGCATTGCAATTCATAGACGCATCCTCTATAGCTTCCGACTCCATTCACGGCTTCTACCACATACTGAAGGCTGGCAAAGTCATCGATCTTCTATAAAATTGCGATTCTTTCGGCTCCGAATTCGATTCTACATCATTGTTCTGGGGATTCTTGCGAAAGGAATAAAGCCTAAAAGCGGGGGTGTTTAGTAATCGAGAGCTTTAGCACCTCTCAACTCGCCAAGTAGGCCTTCCAGCTCCCAGCCGCCGTTCCAATAGCGGATACCTGCCTTTACACCGCCTTCTTGAGCAATTCTGGATTGGAGGCCTCTGAACTTTCGTACAAAAGCCAGATCGTTTGCTTCGAGTCGCAAAATGGGACAAAAATCGTTGCCTCCGTCACCAACGTAAATGATTCTTTCGAAAGTTTGCTTGCCGCCGTGTCGATTTAAGAAGGAGGTCAATTCGTCGCCTTTACACATGTTTGCACTGCATCCGACCTTACAAGTGTGTTGGGTTGCGGAAGTGGCGGGGATCCGTCGTTCGAGTTTTAGCAATCCGTTTGGTTGGAAGGATGCTGGATTTGTTACGATTTCGTCAAAAAGTCCCCCTCCTGCGCCTGCACTTGATTCTTGGGGGAGCACACTCTCGTCTCCATCTGTCGAGGGGGGAAGTAGACCATGATGTCGTAAAATCGTGCTAATGTAAACAGTGTTGGAATTCGAGAGCAAGAAGAATTTCGTTTGCGATGCTTCCTTAAGTTCTTTCACTCCTCGCTTGACTCCCGGATGAAAAGGCAACAACTTTAGCGCTTCCAGTATGTCGGATTTCGAAGCTCCAGTTTGGGCGTGTAGTTTGACGAGTAAGTCGGCACAAAGGTCTGTGAATTGCTCCGATGTTTTGCGACGTTGTAGCTCTGCTCGCAGAGGTGGACACAGAACTTCGTGCACCCATCGATCCGTGTCTTGATCCACTAAGGACCTGTGTTCAGCGCAAAGCGTCATTGCGGAGTGGAATGGAGCCATATCAGTCGGTCAATTCTTCGGATGACATCCCAGTACTTGGTGAAACGAGATGCAGCAAGATGACTACGTCGATTGGCGCGGGAACTTACCAATCAAAGTCGAAAACAATGAGTTGTTTCCCACCTTGGCTGAGCGGAGGTAGGGGTTTAGGAGCTGTATCCATGGCTGGTTGGCTGATTGGCTGGTTTTCTCAGAACAGAGTCCCTCTTCGCTACTGCTGATGGGAGTACTACCAGGTCTACTTGCAATGATATCTATAGGTGGTTTATTTGATGTGGTTGCACGAGAAGAACCAAAAAAATATGCGTGTGTCGTGCACAAGAAGAAAAAAATCGAGTCAACCAACCAACTAACCAACTCGGTGTCGTGTTTCCTGCGAATCGAGCCTTAAATTCGGCCACTTCTTCCTCCAGCCAACCTCGCTTGTCTATGCGCTACGACCATTCGCGTGTACAAGATCAGGGAACGTGCTCAGATCCGCACCTAGCATCTCCGCAATTCTGCTGACCTGCTTTCCCCTCTCAACACTCTCATTATTGAGCAAGCCGACAACATCAACATCATCAGACCGAGTTGGATCAGGCTAGGGTCCAGGAATCTGGAGTTGGTCCTTGAGCAAGATTAGAGCAAAATAAGTGTATCCTGATTAATCACAAATCACATTGTACTGTATCTACAAAAAGCAAGGCGAGGAAAGAGGTCCGCATTCCGCGTTCCCGAATGGTATCTGAGTGCGTTCGTTGCAAGGGCGCTTGGTGTCGTTAGGGTGGAGTCGTTCAGCGCACTTCAAAATCACCAAAAATGTGGTACACATCGCTCCAATCAGCGTTTTCTCCGCGCAACCTTTTGCTTCCGACCTCGTACCTTTCTGCCCAGTACTGCGTCGTTTCTTTACCCTGAGGTCCAGCACCTTGGGAGAGAGATGCTGGTTGCCAGAGACTCTCTTTGGTGTCTGGATCGGTGGTCTTTTGGAACCATCGCGGTTTGTGCGGTGGGATCTCGCCTGCTTCCCTCTTCCGTCGCGTCTCTCGTTGGTAGTTCTCCAACTTCTGTTTCAGGTCATTGGCCTGATCGAATTTACCACTTTCGAAGGCCGACAAATCAGGTCGCAATCGACAGTCTGTAGGTGCCAGCCATGGTCGTAGATCGTCAGGGCAAGAGTTGAGCGTAATTGCGAAAGGCGTCAGGTTGAACGGAGAAGGTGGCTTCTCCGAGTTCTGCCAAAGCAACAAGTATTCGGCTGTGGGTTGAGCTGTAGCGATCTGTCCATCCGGTGCATTGACCGGCTGATCGGGATTCAAGTCTCCCGAACCCGCACCACACTTCCTGGCCACCAGCTGAGAGTTCCATCTTCCGGCAATATCCCACGTCTGATGACCTTGAGCATCGTACACGCTTCCTCGAATTTCGAAAGCATCCTTGCCCCTCCATCCTCGTGGTTTGAAGGTAAGGATGCATTTGTCACCCGTCGCATGGTTGGTCACCTCCATATCGCCAAAGTGATCGATAGTAGGGCTACCGACAATGAATCCGCTCACCGAGGTGGTCACCTTGTTCCACGAGTAGTGCTCCAGCACGTGGTCTCCTGAACCAACAAATTTGGCTGGTTTCAGTTCTTGGTCCGACTTGACCCACGCCTTGGGAACCTTGAGGTTGACGTGAGCGACTCCCGTAGGTCGGATCTCGAACGTCCTGCCCAGGAACTTGGATTTGGCGTCGACGCAACCCATGTACTCCCAGGTGGGCGACTGCGCAAAGCAAGCCGAGACGGGAGGATGATGCGACACCTGTTCCGAGTAGTATCTGTATTTCTTATCGGGTCGCATGTATTCGAACGTCTCTCCTAGCAGCGGGTTGAACGGCTTAGCGATACGCCCAATCGTGCTCGAATAGTTGCTCATGGCAAACGCAGCAACAAAGGCGATACGTTTGGTCGAATCTTCTTGCATAGATGCCGCATCCAGACATTCCGAGAACTCCATGTCTTCTGCCATTCGCTGCAACATCGACGTAGGCTCGTTGAACGACACAGGGAAAGAGATCTTGGTCAGATCCTTGCCAATGTTGTTCTTCAAGATGGCCCACAGCGACACCGAGGGTCGATCGTCCTTCCCGATGGGCATCGACGTTCGCAGATGCGTGTAGGGAGCCATAGCCTTCTGCGTCAATTCGTCGATCATGCCCTTGTCGAACTTTTCCGGCCACTTGGTCGGGTCCGATTGTGGCTCCGTCAAAGGCTTCTCCACCTTCAACCCGGGCAGGTTGCCCGTTTCGATGGCATCGAAGAACTCGTCCTCGGCTTCATCCATCGAATCTCGGGCCGCAAAGTGATCGTCCGAGCTTGCGAGCATGCTGCCTCTGTGACCGTGAATCGTGGGGGAGGAAGTGTCCAGCTGGAGATCGGCACCGTCATCACCCAGTCTCCGAGCCGCAATCGAATCGGGACCAGCAGGTGCTGTCGTGAAGGAGGAATTGGTGGCTGCAGTGGCCTGTCGCATTGGCTCCCGAGCGTGGAGTATCGAGCCTGTCGACCCAGAGGCACCCAAGATGGGCGACAGAATGGATCCGGGCGAGGAGCCCATAGTCTCTCGTACCTCTCTCAACGCCTTTCGCCTTCTTGCATTCTCAGCGGCAGCTTCCTTGAGCTGTGCTTCCATCTCGGCATGCTGTTGTGCTAACACCTTCATGTTTTCCTCCCAGAGATGCTTGATCTGCAGCTCTCGCTCGTATCGCTTGGTGTGGTAGTCCTCCCTAGCAGACACCATAGCTTGGTATCGCTCCACCAGCTGACTGTTGCTCTTGACAGCCGCTTCCAGCGCGGATCGAATGCTCTCGGGGCTGCTGAAACTAGAGCTGGAGCGTTTGCCAGCTTTGCCCGAAGAGAACGAGCTGCTGCCATCCTCCGAGCCGGATCTCGAAGCAGCGAAGAGAGACTCGACCAGTTTCTGGCTCAGTTCTGCTTGCGCTTTCAACGACTCGGCGGTCAAGGAGAACTCGTTCTCGTATGGCATACCTCCAGAAGCGCCTGCATCGCCATCCTCGTCTCTGCCGTCGCTGGAGAGGCGACTGAGGATGCTCGGGCTGCGGTTGGCGAGATTCAAGGATCTTTCGCTCGCAGCGCCAGAGGGAGGCTGTGTGCCAGGGGCCTTGGAAGATAGAAGCGCTCGGGTGCTTCTCTCGCTGGGAGCGGTGGAGGAAGGGCGTACGATGCCCATCGGATTGGCGAGCGGACCGCCAGCCGCATTCGAGGTGGTGGCGGCAAGCGAAGAGGTGGAGGGAGCTCTCTGTCGATAGAAGTTGTCGGAACCGCGACTGTTCTGTCGATCGAGCTCGAAGAATTCCTTGGTCTGTTGCAAGACCTGAACCCATCTAGCTCGTTCGACTGGATGCGTACCTCGAAGGTACAGCTTTGAGGACCCTTTGGCTGTGTCCGAGATGATCTCGAGACGATGCTTGTCGTTGGTGTCGGCTTTGATCTTGGCATATCGCATATTGAAGGCACCTCTCGACTGCTTGCCCTCGTCATCCTGGCTGTGGTAGTAGGATAGGATACCGTTCTCGAGCACGAACCAGCGAGTCTTGTATCCATGAGCGAGGTTGGTCCATTTGCCTAGATATCCTTTGAAGGCAGGAGGCTGGCCGCTGTTACTGCCCTGCGAAGCTCGAGCTGCATCTGCGTTGTGAAGCTGTCGAAGCAAAGCCTTGACCTTTTCGTCCTTAGTGGCGTCGCCGACCCGTTTTCCTTTTCGATCACGCGCATAGACGTCGGCACCCTTTCGAACAGCGGTCTCGATCATACGGGTATCTTTACGCTTGACCGCCTCGTGCAAGAGCGTGGTGCCGGTGCTGCTCTGAGCGTTGAGATCGATCACGGAGAATCTAGGAAGTTCGAGCAGCTTGTGGATCCTAGCTTCGGCTTCCTTCGAGCCTTGTTCGTAGGCAGCCAGCTGTTCAAGATATCTGGCATTGAGCTCGGCCCGACTGACTTGGATCTGCTGGGCGATCTCAGGCGACTTGGAGATCTCGAGCGCATCTTTGCCATCTAAGTTACGTTTGGAGTCATCCACATCTTCCTGATCGAGCAGAAGCTGCACTACATCATCGCGACCCGAAGACGCGGCGATGTGAAGTGCAGTGTTGCCGTGCTGCGACTCGATAGCATTGATGTCGATGTTTTTGTAATTCAGCAAAAAAGCAATAACGTTGAAATCGGCGCATCGGACTGCAAGATGGAGCGGACTGGTACTCTCTTTGCTAACCTTGTCCGTCTTGGTAGTGGGGAGTAGAGGCAAAATGGTTTGTTGGTCCCCTTTGCGAAGGGCCTCTAACAACTTGAAGCTGTAGACGGCTTCAGCCACTGCAGTTGGAGATCCCGAATCGATTGTCGTTGGGATAGAAGAAGCCGAGAAGGATTTGCGTTTGTGATGCGACGTCGGAGAAGAAGAGAGCAGGGTCGGCAGAGGGGGGACAGGTGGAGCATCATGAAAGTATCCAGAGGGTAGTTTGATGGATAGGGAGCCGATGGATAATCGACGGACGCGATCACGAGGCGTGGTGGCAGAAGATCGACGAAAGGTAGAGAATGACGAGGTATCGGACGTCATTGCGAGAGAAGACATCGAGGTGAGTGAAGAGCACCAGAGCCCATGAGGAAGGCAGGGAACGTTGTGGAAAGGAGAGAAAGGGATGTTCCAGGAGATTGAGAAGGATCACGAATAGGTTTAGATATAAAGAGTATGAAAGAGAAAAGCAAGATGGATTGTTATGGTCAGTCGACGTTGTCCCATTAGCTATCTGCGTAGCCAACGTGGGCACGGCACATCCAGGGGTGACCTGCAAGTAAGCATGCCTGTGCATCTGTCTGCGGTGGCACCAGATTCCGACGCAATTTCAGGATATTTCAACGAGCGCAACAGCCGCTAACGCGATGTGCGGAAGCGATCCGAGCGTCCACAGACGGGAAGGTAGGCCGGGAGGCGGCCCCAATGCCGATGCATTTCAGCCGTTCTGGGATGATAGGCAGCATCGAGCTTTTCGGATGTCCCTGGCTCTAGACTGAACCGTGTCCGAGGCTGCTGAACAGAGGTGTCGATCAAATACATCTTGAAAGAAGATGTAGAGCTCGCGGCCGCAGATTCGCCTCCAGGTGAAACGATCTTCGTAGATTGCATGCCGTGTGGCGCTAAAAAACGGTCCACGGAGATAGCACATTGAATACCTTTGTGCAGCTTGGTCCGCGTGCTTACGCTGCTGCTGCTGCCCGTCTCCGCCCTGGAACGATCGATGATATGATGCACTTACCTTCATCGCCGTGAATGGTGCCACCATTAGCCACATGGCCGGGCACCGGCTTTTCGGACGACATGCGTAGGGAATCCAACTAGTGAAGGGTATCAGATGGTGCTCGAAAACTGTGTTCTCTTGGATCGTCTTTGGGGATAGTGGCGGTCGAAGCAAAAAGAAGCCGGGGTATCGTAGGAGCCTAGAAGCTCTGATAGGCGAAGCTGCCTGCGGAGAAAGTGGTGAAGGACGTCGGCTCTCCCAGAAAGAAGGTCGTCGAGGACACAGGAAAGAGGGATAGAGGGAGAGAGAGAGGTCCGGTCAGAGATACTGTGGTGGCCACGAGCAATGAGCGATGAGTAGGAGGATACGTTGAAATGGAATGGAATCTCATTGAGTGTGAGAAGGAGGGAATAATACGAGCGAGGAGCAACGATTGAGTGTTGTTGACCCGACCACTCCAGAATGGGCGTGACCTCGATATTGAAAATCCGTCGAATCGCACGCAGCTTACATGCATCCTCGCTGCATCTTTTTCGAGAGACGGGGCGAGCGATGAATATGCGGCAACGGACGGCAGACTGCAGGGCGTGGCCTGCACCGTTTCTACATTTTCTCAAAAGAAGCTTTCCAGCCCAGTTCAGCACAATCAGGCGCGCCTGTAGGTTATGACCTTCTTGCATCCCTTTGCACCGTATCTTGTTCTGTAGCAGACGTGTTCTCAAAAGCGATACCTTGGCCATGACACAGGATGGCTACGTCTCCTGCAACGACCCGTGGGTCAAGCACGGCGTGAGGGTGAGGGTTTGTGTAGACAGAATGCCGAAATCGGTTGAGCTTCGCAGACAGATTGCGTTGGTGAGCGTGCTACGTCACCGCCTGTGGTATTTTCCCTGATTCGTGCACTCGCTTCTATGCGTCCGCATCTTGCCGTTGCCGCACACGTTTTTTTCTCCGTAAAAAGTCGCAACCGCACGCACACAACTCTCACAGACCTATGGCAATAAAATGCAACCCTCGACACTGTGCGTATTTCTTGCGGCTCTCTTACCGGCCGGCAAGCATGTTTATTTGCGTCTCAACCCTCACCAAATACATCACTCTGAGCAGAACGCGACTTCACCGGTGGTGCATGTCGAAATCCAAGAATCTATTCTGGGAGATCTGCATGCTGCAGCGCATCTTTCACGCTACAACGCAGAGCGCACTCAACCAAGGACTGGTAACAAAGAGCATCCAATTGAGGAAGAGTAAACGACGAGCGTACACATCGGGCATATCGTAAACGCAGAGGGTCCACAGAAGGCAATCGGGATCACACCCGCTTGCCAAAATGGGTTCAGTCCGAGCCCGAATCCGAGTCCGAGTAGTCCGGTTCAATGGAGCATGAAAGGAAAGCGTTGCGGCTCGAAGTGCCGGTATGCCTGTAAGTAGATCACAAGGCAGAAAGAACAGAGTACATGTAAGCAGTTTGATCCTGCATCTTCCTGTTCTGTTCTAGGAATGCATCTTAAGCTTCTCAAAGACACTTACGTTACTACCCCGCAAAAGTCTCCCGTCTCGGTGCTGAAGATGACCCGATCAGGTCCAGGCGATCTATAGTGAGCCTTGGTCGAAAAGTCTGTTTAGCACGAGGATTTTGTAGAGCAGGTCGAGTAAAAGGTCAGAAACACAGAATCCTTTTCTGATCATTCTTCCACCGTAGCAGAAGCACTCACATAGCCCGTTACTGATGAGAGGAAACTCAGAATACGGTCCTCCTTCGCAGCAGAATTCCATACCCTCGTAATTCTTGAATCTGTGAGGATAGTTGTTGGGGCGATTACCGGACTGTTCAAAGTCCATGGCAGCCACGATAGCAGCGTCAATATCGAACATGTCGTAGACGTTGTCCCCGCAGTTGACAATCGCAGGAGTTTCGCATGCTGCTACATATCCGACGACCACGGCCAAGCCAAACGAGAGCAAGGTGAAGAGATTCATGCTGATGGGGGCGAGGTGGTGCGCTCTCCAAGATGATCAGACTAGACCACCCTGCTTTTTATTGTAGCTCCAAGCAAGCCATACAAAGCGTGGACCAAGATCATGGAAGCACACTGGGATCTAGGAGCGCACAGAATGGTCTCAGTAGGCAGGGGCCATGCACCTGGACGCTGGACACATCTACATAGAGTGAAACCTCGCCCCTCAGACACAGAGACGACCGTTCACGCCCCGACTTCTTTAGAATGATTTCGCCTTATATATATATGTATATATATGTTGAACGATCGCATCACTATGCCTTTCCACGTTGATCCAGCAAGATGCTGTTCAGACTTGCTGCAGGTGATGAGACTTTCTGCCAGTACTCTTGTCTGCAAGCTTGTTCATTCTGATAGCCAATTGGAGCTTTGTACAGTATAGTCGGAAGCATTTACCAAGTGCACGCTCGTGTTCACGGAAGACCAAGGATGAGCAGAGTGAGACAGGATCGAATTGATCTCCTTCCGGAAGCGGAAACTGACACCGGATGTTTCTGCTGAGATTTTTCTCAATAATACAAGATCTAACATTGCTTTTTCTCTTTTTCTGTCGTCCGCCACGTTGTTGCAGATTCAAAATCAAGGACCTAGAAAATTGACGTCCCAACTCGCCTTGAAAGAGACCACCTCCGAGCACGATCATGTGCGGCAGGGACGGATTCTGATCACTCAAGCATTCTGCTTCGTCGAGATCTGCTTCTCAGAGACCGAGCAGCAAGCGAGTCGAACCGAAGAGGAGCATCCATCGCCTGCATAACAGATCGTGGTGCACGGCGAAGTGACGCCACTTGCATAGAGTGCTTTCCGCTCGGCATCATAGCAACTTTGGATCGTCTTCAAAGCTCTCTGTCAACGGCGAAAGTGGCACAGAGTTAGGGTTTCGAGCGGCAACAAGAAAAGACAACTTTGTGCGGGGCTCGAAGTTGGGGAGAGTATTGCTAAGAACGTCGCTGTGAGCTATTTCTAGGCATGCACGGCGTAGCGAGGCAAGGGAAAGCAGCGAGCAGCTTTGGATTCTAGCCATGGTCGTGTGACCCTGGCAAATGAAAGCACCGCAGTGTGGATAAGAGAGGACGACCGAGAGTGAGGAAAGAAGTGGAAAAGAGAGGCGGGTTGCTCTACGACAAGAAACAAGAATGGAGAGGGAGAAAGGCCTATGCCAAGCTGTTACTGTAGCTGCTCGAGTGCGTCACGATGCACGGAGAAGTCATTCCACGTTTGAGCTGTGTCCTCTCTTGTCTTTGGTTGAGCTGAACCCTTAATTTTCAACACGTCGTTGCTGTGCTGCTGTTGTGCCTCCACTGGAGCCAAAGAAAAGCCCAAAGATGAAGTTCGGCTTCGCTCCACTTTATTTTTTGAGCTTCGCTTCTTGAATTTTCGATCGGATGGGATCCATTTCGAGGGCTCAGCCCAAGTAGATTCATAAGTTACCGGCAAGCAGCAACGACTTCAGCATTCCACTGCCTCGGGGCTTCCGAAAGGACCAATTTACAGTCATCAACGTCCGAATAGCATTACTCGCATTACACTGGCTGAGTTTGGCTCTTCAGTCGATTGAGTAGTATCCGCCAAAAAAGGCGCCTGTTGCTTTATATAGCTTGATCTTTCCTCATCGCTCTCATTCTCCGGGACCATAATTCACCAGCTTCCCTTGGGCTACCCTTGTCATCTACTGTGATACCCCTCCTCTAGTTCTCCGAAACGAATCACAACCCATTCCGAATCTACAGTCAAGATGGCGTGGAAAGACGATCTTCTGCTCAAGATCGCCAACATTGCGGCGTACATTGTCTTCACTTCGGGCAATGTCTACTCTCAGTTGGGTGTAGGCAACGACCCTGTGATCAACGAGACGTATCTCACTCCCGAACGATGGATCTTTGGAGTTTGGCCTTTCATACATGCCTTGTTACTCGGCATGATCATCTACCAGTTCACCGACGCTGGATCTGCCCATATTGTTCATGGAATCGGTTGGAGATTCCCGGGACTCTGCTTGCTTAACGGTGTCTACTCTGGATTGATGTCAGCTCAGTACCAAGGTCATCATGATCGAATCTACGCCATCCTGGCCTTCGTCATCATGCTTTTGATCGCTGGTACGGTCAGCCACTGCTACCGATCCCTCAAGGTTCATCACTCGGCTGAAAACCTGGCCGATACCCTCTTCGTCCACCTTCCCTTCTCCCTCTACCACGGTTTTGTTGTCGTCCTGCTCTTCGTCACCGGTTTCGAAGCTTTCGGTATCAATGCTGCCACCCACAAGGCAGGAATCATCACCAAAATCCTCGTCTTCCTCTCCTTGCTCTTCCTCGAAAGCACTGCCGCAGGCTACGTCTGGTACTCGGAAGGCGATGTAGCTGGCGCTCTGGTCATCAGCCTTTCATTGCTCGCCATCTTCCAACACCAAGTTTCAAGCAAGTTTATTCACTGGTCAGCCCTCGCTTTCTTCATCATCTCGCTCATCGCGGTCCTCCGTGCCGTTCTCTCCATCTTTACCAGCCGAAACCGTTCGGCTCTCCATGACGAGGAACGCGCCCCACTGGTTGGATAAGGGCAGGAAGCTTGGAACCGCGCAGCTCGGATGCCAACTCTAGTCCGTCAGAGTTGACTTGCAGACCCCGACTCCACCTTCGAACGCCTGGTTTCCACACCTCTATTACCGTCATACCTCTCAAACCCTCACTTCTGTCAAACCCTGTCCCTCCATGCCTCGGCTGCATGCATTCGGCTTCTCGAGTTCATGCCAACTGTATGATACCACGTTCTCCGCTTCAAATACCAACCAACACAGTCGTCGTGTTTTCTTCATACTTCATCTAGAGCATCGCCCTCGGTTTGCTGTCACTAAAAACAAGGGGGAAGGATATCGAGGTACGGATGATCGTGCGGAAACCTACACTCTTGAGATCAGCTAGTGGTCCTTTGTGGGATAGTTGATGAGGAGATCAGGGTTTTTGCTCTGCAAGACGGCGCGGATACGTTTACTGAGTTGGAGACCAAGATTAGTTCTGTTTCCTCTTCTTTCTGTGCCGTCTGCGTTGGTAAAGATTTGGATGTTGCTCAGTAATTCGTTTGCATCCTTGTTATCTTTGCATGTCTCGTACGCATCGTGTAAGGACCGAAAAGTTGGGTACACGGTAGTGATACTTGAGGCAATGGAAGGTGTGACTCGAGGTATCTGTTGTAACATCAACGACCATATCTGGGCATTGTCGTTCGATGTTGTGTTTCGACCCGTATCGACAGAAAATGTCAAATGCGTGTCTCGTAAAGCTTTGTAAGGTCGAATGCTTATATCGGACACTAATTGATGGATCCATTCAACTCCATCTACCAATGCGGCTACGTGGATCACGTAGCACTTGTGCAGGAACTTGAGATGAAGCAGTGCTTTTTCCACTGTTGACTGGGCAGCAGGTGCACTTTTTGAGGCTAAGGTAGTTGCTGAAGATGTCGGCTTCTTCCGAGACGACGCTGCTGCCTGCGTTGATGGCGGTGGTAGACCGGTCTGTTCGCTATCTTGATTCGTTGTCTCTTGTTCATCATCGGCAAGTTGACTGCGAATGCGGGCAGTATAGGCCCGATTCTCGTCCGCACGAATCTTGTTATAGTACTTGACTAGACCTTGAACGAGCAAAAAGATTTGGTAATCATTCGGCGTCTCGGCTTCCTTCTCCTTTGCCTTCAGCGTCCTTGCCTCTAAACGCTCTTTAAGGTCTTTGTACCAGCTAATCAACCCATCGTCTGCAACAAGTTTGACGATCTCTTCGGCACCCATGTAAACGATAGCTGTTCTCTCCTGACGAACCACTTCTTGTTCCAGAGGCACCCAATGTCGCTTGTCTTGATTCCAGACTGCTTTGACCCTCCTCCTGAACCGGATCATGGGAGGAGGGATGACACTATCCGACAACTCAACGCCGGCACCCTGTTCTTCCAGCCTCGACTTCAAGCTTTCTTCGGTAGAAGCGAGGGGTTGACCAGGAGCAAACAAAGCGCGGTCCAAATCGACAGTCAGTTCCTTCATCGTCTCCAACTTGGACGTTCGGAGGCGGTTGGCTTCAGCCCAACGTCTTTTCTCCGCCATCTGCTGCACCTTGACCGCTTTCGCTGCTTCCCTTTGTCGAGTTTTCTCTTCTCGGAGTTGCAGCTTCTCTGCTTGTTTCTCAGCTGCTTTTGATTTGGTTTTGGATTTGGTAGGCGACGACGACGACGACGATGTTGTTGCTGCTCGACTTTCGGAGTGTGATTTGGTACGGCCAAGCAGGAGAAGACCAGTATCGCTCGTCGTGCTGGATTGGGACAGATCGGGCGGGAATTGTTCATCACCTGGCTGCTCATGCTGTATAGCTGTTGAGTGTCTCTGGATATCGTTGTCGTTCAATTGATTCAAAGCGTCCAGCAGAGTTGCTGTTCTCTGAAGCGGCCGACTCCTTGCCGTAGAAGTGCCTTGCGCTGCTGCAATCGTGATGCTCCTTTGATGCGGGAGGGTCTTCACGGGGGAGCGCCGAATCGGCGAAGAAGGCGGGTTTGGCGACGAGGAAGGTATTGGCGGGGGTGAAGTCGGCACAGATTCCTCTCGCACGCTGGTCTGAGAAAGGGGAGCTCTCAGACCCTGACTCTGTGGCGGGGGACTGCTGGAGAGTATGACTATGGGAGCAGAGTTCGTCCGTGCTGACGTTCGAGCGACAGTTGCTGATTTCTTGGTGGTGGCTGCTGCTGGCGCAGGTGGACGGTGAGGAATTGATGCATTCCTTGCAGATTTGTCAGGGGATCGAGGCAGTGGCTGACTTGAGCTCATCTGGAACGTACTGAACTGAGAGCGGATCGGAGATGACGCTTCTGCGAGGTTTTCTGGTGAAAGCGGCCCAATCTCGCTGGCCGGGTCCGCTATGGAATCGGATCCAATCTCGATAATGTCCGGAAGCACGGCGGAATCAAGCAATCTTCTGCGTTTGTGCATTGTAGTGTCTAGTAGCTCTGTGTCCTGAGAGCTGGTAGGCACAGGTTGAGACGTTGTACGGCGCAGCGAGCCAGTTCGGACCGAAATGGTGGAGCCACAATTGGAGTAATTGGAGCCCTTGGCTGAAGAGGTTGCTGATACGTGCTTGGGGAGGATGGCGGAAGAAGCTTGACTCGGTTCAACATCGATAGAGACTTTGGAGGCGAGGGAGGATTTGTGTCGATGTATCATATCCCTAAAGGTGGGCAACGAAGTGTCGGGAGAAGAGTCGGCTAGGAGCTTCATGACCCTTGTTCGAGGCGTTTCTCGATCCGCCTGGTGGAGCTGGTTGGTACCATCTTTGCGGTTTCTTGGACTGTATCTGCGGTGCGATGCTGCGGGTGAATCTTGGGATGAGGAGAGGGCGATGACGGTCGGAGGAGGGGAAGAAGACAGTGGGTGTGGACGAGAGGACGCTGCGGTCGAACTGCGCTTGCTCTTGGCAGTAAGGGCGGTTGTGGATCGTGTGCGAGGACTGTCCCGGTCCGAGTCGCTGTCGATGTAGATGGCGCCCACCATCTCGAAGACCAACCCGTGAGCAAGCAAGAGAACAAGTGGACTACAACATGGTTTCGCCGTTTATGAACCCAGTGGCCAGATGCATGCTAGAGACTAGAGGGAAGGTGGAACCTGAACACTCTTCTTGTACTATATGTCGAACAGAGCTGAGCAGCAAACTGGGTCCCTGCTTGGGAAGCTGCTTTCCATGTTCGCTGACTACTGCCTCAGCCAAAAAGCTCAAAGAAAAGCAAAAGTGTTGGTTGGAATCCAAAAGATGACATATGCACCCACATCCTAGTAGCTTATTGCCCGACAAACAACTTCGCGTCGCGGAGATTGTATGAACTCAAGATCTAACATCCAAAAAACAAAGTGGAGGAGAACCTCACGTGACCCTAACCACTCACGCCAACTCTTGTTCGCCAACCAAAAATTTCCTAAAATTTCCAACCAAAAAAGTCAAGAAGAACCCTCATTTTCAGATTCGACACCGCCCCATGGCAACCTTCGTATTCCAGCCTCTCACCTTGCTCATCGTCATCACTATCCACTTTGTGTAGCCATTGTCGACCTTCAAGCTGTCTGCAGGGCTCCATCAACGAACAAGAGAGATGGCCAAAACTCTCGACTTCATGGCCTCTGATGGCGAGGATGACTTTGCTCCTCCTCGTCCATCGACCAAGCTAGCCGGAAAGCAGAAGGTAGTGTCCACGGCGTTACCAACAAGGAAGAGGCGACGGAGAGGAGACAGCGACGATGAAGATGTTGAAGATGCCGATGACTTCGATATCACTTCTTCGCTCCTGGCTGCTGAGCCTGTTCCAAGCACATCCTCAAAAGTAGTGGTAGGTAAACGAAAAGCAGCAACCGGCGCTAACCTTGTCCCAGTCAACGAAGACGACGACGATGCGCAGTTCATCGCCTCCGTCATGCAACAGGCCAATGTCAAAGCTGGTCTAGAAGTGGCCAAGAAGACGCTCTCAGCCAAGAACAAGGGCAAGAATAAGCTCGGCTCCGGTGTTGTGACAGGAGGAGGATCTTTCCAGAGCATGGGGTTGCATCCTTCCCTGCTAAGGAGCCTTCTGTTGCGAGGTTTCACCACACCCACACCTATTCAAAGGCAGGCCATCCCTGCCATCATGTCTCAACCTCCTCGAGACGTTGTCGGTATGGCAAGGACCGGTTCGGGAAAGACGCTCGCCTACCTCATCCCTCTCATCAACCGACTCAACGGACGACATTCAAGAACCTTTGGCATCAAAAGCCTCATCCTGTGTCCATCCAGAGAATTGGCACTTCAAATTCTCAGAGTAGGAAAGGAGATAGCACGAGGATGGAAGGCAGATGCCGGAGAGGGCCAGGATTCCAAAGGCGAAGCCATTCGATGGGCAATGATCGTCGGAGGAGAATCGTTGGACGAACAGTTCGGAATCATGTCCAACAATCCCGACGTCGTTATCGCTACCCCGGGTCGAATGCTCCACTTGACTGTCGAAATGAATCTGGACCTCAAATCGGTCGAGTATGTCGTCTTCGACGAAGCCGATCGACTATTTGAAATGGGTTTCGCAGAGCAGCTGGAAGAGATGCTCCTTCGATTGCCCCCCACTAGGCAGACGCTCCTTTTCAGTGCCACGTTACCCAAAAAGTTGGTTGAATTCGCCAAGGCAGGTTTACAGGCCAATCCGAAACTGGTCCGACTCGACGCAGATAGCAAGATCAGTGCTGACCTTCGAATGGCTTTCTTCAGTGTCAAGCCATCCGAAAAGGAAGCTGCTTTGTTGGTGTTGCTTCGAGACATCATCGGCGTTCCCATGGGTGACCAGGCCGCCCCTGACCCGGAGGAGGAAGATTTGATGAACGGCGACAGCGACAATGAAGCTGGGGACGGAGGCTGGAAACGCAGAGAAAAGGGCGCCAAGTTCCGAGGAAAAGGTGCCAAGGGCAAGGACAACAAGCGGAAGCGAGGTATGGCTTCCGGTGGCGCGCATCAGCTCCTGCCTCATCAGACTATCGTCTTCTGCGCCACCAAGCACCATGTCGAATACCTGCTCCTTCTGCTTCAGACCGCCGGCTATGCCTGTTCCCACATCTATTCTTCCTTGGACCAGGCCACTCGAGGCATCCAAATGTCTCGCTTCAGACGGGGCCAGACGAGTCTGCTGATCGTCACTGACGTCGCTGCTCGAGGTATCGATCTGCCCGTATTGGAACACGTCGTCAACTTTGACTTCCCACCCCAACCACGAACCTTTGTCCATCGAGTCGGACGAACAGCGAGAGCAGGCAGGAACGGTTGGGCTTGGTCCTTGTGCACAAATGCTGAGCTCCCCTACCTCTGTGATCTTCAGCTGTTCTTGGCACGTCCTCTGGTTTCTTCTCACACCGCCATCTCAGCAGCCGACAAGGCAGGAGATGAAGCAGCGCTCCTCAGCCTGCACGAGAACCTGGTACTCGGCACTTTCCCCAGAGAGGCCCTGGATCTGGAAACGGAGTTCATCTCATCCTCGCTTCTGCAAACCTCTTCCTCCACAGCCCACGACTTCCCAGCGCTCAAGCAGGTGGCCGAACGAGCACAGCAAAAGTATGAGAAATCCATCGCCAAGGCTTCTCAAGAATCGCATCGACGCGCCAAGGAGATGATCAAGGCAGGCAGTATCGAACAGATCAACGTGCGGACCGCTGGTGGTGTCGAAGGCGAGATTCCAGAATGGACACTGGCAGGCTCGCCGCTGGAGGAAATGGCGGTGCACGACATCGTCAAGCGACCCTTGTCGTATGGCCTCAAAGGACCCAGCCAAGCCGAGGAGGCCAAGCAACTCCTCGGCGTGACAAGCACAGCGAATGGAAGCTCAAATCCTACAAAGGCAGCTTCGAAAGAGGCGGAAGAAGCCGCAGCTAGAGCAGCTCTTCTGGCCAAAGTCAACGCGTTCAGGCCAAACGAGACCGTTTTCGAGATAGGTATGAGGGGAGACGCCACACCACTTGGCGCTTTGATGAAGAGTAGAAGGCAGACCATGGATGTGAAAACTAAACGAGCCCAAGGCATGGATGCGATCAAGCGAGGCATGGAGAGCGAGGATGCGGAGTCTGCCAAACCAAAGAAAACAGTGACGAAGAAGGGGACTTCCGCAGATGCAGCGGATCACATCAAGCCGAGCGACGAAGAGGTTGGAAACGTCACCCTGGATCTTGAAGAAGCGGACGAAGAGGAGATCGCCGACGTGTTCGAGACCAGTGCCGTCAAATCTCGTTCCGCCCCGCTCCTTTCAGATGACGATGAAGATCATGTCGCTCCAGCATCGAAGAAAGCCAAGCCTGGCAGACCTTCCCGCTCCAACCTCGCTTTAGGCAAACCTTCATTCAAGGACCCTAACTTCTACTTGTCATATGAACAAGAAGGGTCTAGATCCGAAGCCGGTTATTCCTTGGGACATTCCAAATCGACGATCGATTCCTTTGTGCAACAAGCCTCTGCGGCATCGTTTGATCTAGCAGGCGACGAAGCGACGTTGGGAACGCAGACCCAAAGACCTAACGTGACTCGATGGGATTCCAAAAAGAAAAAGTTTATCCAAGGAACTGTGGGAGCGGATAACAAGAAGATGATTCGAACCGAATCCGGCGTACGGCTGCCGTCTTCTTTCCGATCCGGTCGATTTGAAGAATGGAAACGAGAGAAGCGGATGGATATGCCCAAGACTGGGGAATTGGAACGAAGCAGTGGTGGTGGATTTGGGAACGATCACGATGACAGCCCTGCCAGCAGAGGAGGCCCCTCGAGCTCCGTCATGGGTCTGAAAAAATTCCGACACAACAAGCTCACACCTTCCAAAGCAGCTCAGCAACAAGCCAAGGGCAGTAACAACCAAACCGCCGTCGTTTATGGAAAAGGCAGACCTGGTCAATCCAAAAGACAATCTGCCAAGGACGAGGTCAAATCAGCTAAACAGATCCAAAAGGAGAGAGAACTCAAACAGAAACGACGAGAAAAGAACGCTAGACCCTCCAAGAAAGGTCGAGGTGGCGGCGGCGTAAGGAGCGGCGGCGGTGGCAGCGGTGGAGGTCGTGGAAGAGGCAGACGTTAAAGTTTGTAGGATGCTCTCCACAGATCTTTGGAAGAACTCAAGTTTATGTACTTCTCTGGATCGTCGTGCCTCATTCATGCAATTTCGTATCAATAAGGCTCACTCTGCTACGCCGGATCATCCCACTTCAAAAGAGATCGACCGTGTGTGTAATGACTTTTTGCATGTGATAGATTGCAAGACAAAGTACAATCGGCGTAGGGTTGTTGTTCATCGACGACCGCCTTCTTCTCTGCGACCGAGAGCGGCTCCAAAAAAGTTGCCAAACTTCCTGAGATCCGATAAGGCTCTTCCTGCGGCGCCAGATTGATTTGCTGCTGCTGCTGATTCAGTGTTGGAAGAGTTTGCTGCGTGCATCTGTGCCGAATTTCTGCCCTGGTGATCCCCGAACAAAGAGTTGGATCGCTGCTGCTGAGCCATAATGGATTGACTGTTTCTTCTCATACCCATCCCGTTGCTGCTGTCCAAGAAGGATGGCGTGGAGGGGTTGAACGGCGATTGCAACACTGGTTGCATCGATGGATCCATGTCGAGACTCGTTAGGAAGCTTTGGTCTGCCAACGCCACACCGGCTGAGCTTTCCATCGATGAAGAGGTTCGCTGTGCTTCACCACCACCGGAAGCGTCTTCGCCGCCGTCGTCGTTCCGATTGTTGTCGATCGAAGACGTCACTTTGAGGAACCGATCGAGTAACCCATTCTGATCTACTTTTCGAACGCCTTTGAGGTCCAACACTTTTTGGAAATTTGTGAAGGACCGATCAGCGACCAGCTTGATGTAGGTCGTTACCAGATCGTTCCTCTCGCCAGCACCACCACCGCCAGCATCGATTGCCTCCAAAGGAGCCTGGATGACTCTCAACAGTAATTCGATCCTTTCCGTTAATCGATTGACATACCGAATATAACTAGCTGCAGCGGTCGTAATCGCCTTTTGTTGCTGCGTGGGGGCCGGCATCCAATGGCTCAGACTATCATCGCCTGTAGACGAACCAACACCATCGTCGATCGGGTATCGAGGCAATTCGATCAAACTCTTCTTCATCTCGGCAGCATCTATCAGGAATTGTTCCGCCATCATAAAGCTGATCGGTCGTAAACGGACCAATGTATGCAAGAATTTGGTGGTGAGAACAGCCACCACTTTGTCGCACCAGCTTCGTACGTATCGCTTGTTTTCCACTTCTTGACGAACGACGACCCCGATCTGCTCCAACAGACTTGCCAAATCCGAGATGTATTGAGACTTAGCTGCACCGCCATTCATCCCTTGGGAGTCCATTTGCATCTGCGACCAGGGCACCGCTGGTCGAAGCATCGAATTCCAGATGGGTTCCGAGCACATCTCCAATTCCCTAGCCAGCGTCTGTACGGTGTACGAAATGACCGTAGTAAAGATCTCTTTCTCGTCTTCCAAGCTAACACCATCCCGGAAGTCCGGATGTATTTTCTCTCGCAACTTGTCTTCCAGCTGACCGCAGGTGCTGGAGCAGTAGTCCGCTGTGTTGAGAACCAAACACCACTTCTGGATCTCTGCCACGTTAGGTCGGATGTCGAGAGATCGGCGCGATGTATCTTGCTTGATCAAGGCGGACCGCAAGACGTCTTCGGCGTAGACCCGCAGCCAACGTTTGTAGACTTCGCAAAGGTCACGTAGCGGTTCTCTATTAGACAATCGTGCGCACTGCTCTAACGTCTGCCGATAGAAGTAGAACAGCTCGGTAGATGATGGCAGAACAGTGGAACTGCTGGCAGCAGAAGCAGCAGTAGGATCTGAGGAAGCGGCCGAAGATCCAAAGATGCCTTCAGCTCCGAAACCACCTGCGACACCTTGATGTGGGTCTGAAGAGCCAGCATCACCAGAGACACGAGCTCCTTGCTGCCTGTATTGAACGAACATCTCAGCAAGCGCGCGGTCTTGGGCCTCGACAAAGATGCCAAGGTAAGGATCGAAGATCTGCGAAAGAGTCTGCACGGAGAAGGGCTTGGCCTGGGACTGAAACGGAGTGGAGGGGGTGGTTGTCCCTGGCGTCGACGGCGTTGTTGTTGGATGTGGCTGCTGTTGCTGTTGCTGTTGCGGTTGCTGAGGTGGTGCAATGATTTCTTCAAAAGCGACACCAAACATTCTACTCATGACGGATTCGAACTCCAAGGTCGAGTTCAGGGCTTCCATGAGGGTCGCGACATTGAGCCTGCTCTGTTCTCTAATCAACACACTGCGCAGATCTTCTTTGGTGATGTCTGTGAACCTTCGGACGAGCCAACGATCGACGCGCCACTCCTTGAGGAAAGCACTCTTGTGCTCGTCTTCATAGACCTTCAAGATCCGTCTGAACCAGGCGAAGCGTCTGCTGACATTGTCCAATTGTCCCGCTTCGTCGGTCGCTCTAAAAATTCTGCGATATTCCCTGAGCTGGAGAGAGCAATACCAGTCGATCAGAGAGTTCCTGGCTTCAGGTCCGATAGCGTCGATGACGAGGGCCGACTCTGGAAGAGTTGTGTTCCTAATGGTTCTGGCTCCAGCATCATGCAAGAAGAACTGCTCGTAGTCTTTCATAACGTTGGACCTGAGCTGTGTTTGAAGATCCGAAACCTGCTTCCAGGCCAGAGAGATTCTCTCTACACCTCGGTAACTTGAGAAGAAATCCAGCAGGGAACGGACAGCTTGGAGTGCGGAAGCTGCTTCTCTATACCTCTTGGTCTCGGCGAGTCTTTCGAGCTGATCGACGCCGTTGACTAGCATCTGCAGACGTTTAAGGGCCGTCATACTCGCGACCACATTCTTCTTTGCGATATCGAGGGAGCGGATATCTCGTGTTATCTCTTTGACCACGTTTTCCGACTCTCTCGCTTTCTCCCTTATGGTGTGCAATTGAGACAAGAGATCGGCTATAGAGTTTTGCACCATCGACATCCTCTCCGGGTCCGTATCTCGACTGAGCTCTGCCGTCATCACTTCGATGCGAGCTTCGCATTCTCTCAAGTCTCGGCGGAGTTGAGCCTGAATCTTGTCTATTGTGGGTAGGGTGAGCGGTTGTTGAGGAGAAGTCGATGATGATGATGATGACGAAGGCGCCGAGGAGCGCAGTAGCAAAGCATCGACTTGTGATGAAAGAGGCTGGGTTGAAGTCCACGACGAAAGGCCTTCATCTTGGTCTTCATCGTCCGCTGGACCAGACCGAGCTGCCTTGTTACTGGAGAGAATCCGATGAATCTGAAGGGCTACATCTTGAGGAAGCTCTTGATGTGGGCCGGTATGGGAGCTCTTCTCGGCGGCAGGCCGTGCAGGGAGTGCATCAGAAGACATGGTGCCTAGTATTCTCCCTAGCAGCCCGCCTCGAATGATTCTGCTCCTCCAAATGCTCTTCCAACGGGTTGGAAAGTGTGGGTAAGGCCAGTCAGGATGGAAGTCGGAGCGTATCATCGGCTAGAGTACTGCATAGCACTCTGCAACTGCGAGCTCGGCATGGTCCAGGCGTTCGGTGTGGTGTCTTTCTTCTCGAACAGTAACATGCCGAGTCAACAAACTCTGTTAGATTAGACAGAGACAAGGTGTTGAACACGTGACTTGCTCGCGCGATGTAGCGGTCAGTGTTGGAATCGCGTTGGGAGCGAGCTGGGGAAAGTTGTTCCGCTCTTATTGCACGACAATTTTGGATGAACTCGTTTGACATATGCAACGATAGTATCGGAAGCAGCCGTCAGCAACCATTCGTCGCTAATCCTCCGACAACGACATCAAAGACGAAGAGGAAGACTTCGATTCCCACAGAGACTCCACTGCTTCGCAGCTCAGCTCCCATGGAATCACTTTAGCGTATCCACTCCGAGGATGTTCTCCAAAGCTCCCCGATTCCAGCCTCCACCTATCTCGGATGTCCCGGGTCCAAACGCCTACGACCCAACCGAACCTCAAGCTCACTATAAGCAAGGCGTTTTTCCGAATCGACCGCTCACCGTATCCCGTAAGCCTCTATCGGCAGATGCAGAATGCAATATGAACGCTCGAAGGCCGCTAGGTCCGAGTACGAAAGGCAATGTTCCCACCCTAGCGCCCACAGCAGCCTCGGCCAAAGTGCAGCTGAAACTCGAAGACAAATTAGCCAAGGCCGAAGCTAAGGTGCAGGATCTACATCAAGAGAAAGTCAAGGCGCAAAATGAGCTAGGCGATCTTCAGACTGAGCTGAGACTGTCTGCCCAACGTGAAGCAAAGCTGAAAGCTAGTCTGGAGAAATGGGAAAAGTCACATGCCTCGATGAAGGAGAAGGGCTCCAAATTCGCCGATCTACAAGCAAGGCTCGACGATCTAACGCGAGTACACGAGGAGAGCAAACTTAAGCGTCAAAGGGAGATCGAAAATCTCCAAGAGAAGCTCAAGAGAGAAGAAGATAGGAGAAAGGCAGAAGTGGCCGAGTCTAGGAAAGCTTTGGAGGTGGAGAGGACACGGCTTGAGCAGCTCGAAGTCAAGAGCAGTAAAACACTATTACAACTGGAGGAGATGCGCAGCAAGGGAGGAGATATGGAAGGTAGCGTGAAAGAGAAGGAGAAATTGATCGCTAAACTCGAAGAGGAGAAAGATTCATTGAAGGGAGTGCTGATGGACGCGCAAATGTACAGCAGACAGCTCGAATCGTCGATGAACAAGGAGATCAAGGAGCTCAAACAGCGATTGGAGGAGCAGAGACGTGAAACGGAATTGGAGAATGAGAAAACATTTCATGACATGGCTAAAGAGCGTGCCTTGCTCCAGGCGCAGATCCAAGAGCTCTGCGAGGACGTCGAAGAACTGGAATCCCAATACACTCATAACGTGGCCATGATCACCAAAGCTACAACTCTGCGATCCACAATCTCTCATTCCGAGTTCAAGTCAAAGAAGGACGCTCTAAGCCGCTCCCTACACGAAGCAATATACGCCAAGATCGAGTCAGAAACCCTGGCAGACGAACGAGCGTCACAGATTCAAGAGCTCGTCGCTGTCGTCAAACAGGTCCAAGAAGATAGGGATGCAGCCAAACAGCTGGCCACCTTCCTTCAGCAGGACATGTATGGCTTGGCGGAGGAACTTCGACGAGAAAGGGCTCTGTTCGACAGTACATTGCAACAAGGATCGCAGGACACATCCATGCAGAAGGATGAGAGCTTCACCAGAGATGACACCACGATCGAGAACGAGCAGCTGCGATTGGACTTAGAAGTAGCACAATCATGTAGGGACGCACTTGAGGAAGAAGTCCAAGAGATCCATCAGCGCTACCTGCAGACAGCTCTGCAGGCAAAAGAGACAGCGGCGCTTCTTTCCTCCGCCCAAGAGCAAGTTTCCAGCCTGCAATTGGCCGTGGCATCCAAATCGAGCGAAATCGATCGTTTGATTGCACAATTGGGCGAAACGGAGGGTTTGCGAAGCAAGCTACAAGCGGCGCAAGAAGAGTCTTCTGCCGCGAAAAGGGAAGCTAAGAATCAAGCGGAAGCAGCCAGATCCATGTCGGCTTCGCTGCGAAATGCACGCGTCGCCGAGCAAGCATGGCGAGAAGAACGGGACCACTTCGCGGTGATGCTCGACGAAGCCTCCAAGTATGAGCAACTCTACAAAGAACTTTCCCAACAGACCAGGCATCTTATCGAACGAAACACGTTGGCAGAAGAAGAGAAAGCTACACTATCAGCGCTCAATTCAGAGCTTCTCGGTCACACCAATCCAAATCAGAAAATCATGTACATGGACCGAGTCAGGAGAGAACTTGACGAGGTCAAGGAAGATAACATTGATTTGCGGATCCAGTTGGAGCAGCTTACTGCGGCACATCAAGAACTCGAAAAAGAACTTAGGAGCTACAAAGCTGTCGACGTGCCTTTGGATCAAAGGCCTAGAGCTGACATGACTCGGGTTATTAGAGCCGCAGATCACGAGACGTTGTTAAGGACAGTCTCTGCGAGCTTGGAGAAGCAGCCTGAGGCCGCTCTTGTTCCTACACCCGCTCCTTCCTCTTCCGCGCACCAAGTACCTATACCTCCTTTCGTAACGGATATTCCTCTCTCACCTGCTCCGATAGAAGCAATTGCAGCAAGAAGCACGACGGCAGCTACTCCCAGCAAGCTTCCCAAGAAGAGACGCTCGTACGGCAACATCTCCATGCATGCACCTGACGAAGAGGGACATGAAGATGCGGAACGAGACATGCCCGAGGCGGAAGAATCGGATGAAGACACATTTGTTGCAGAAAGACGTGAGCCCGCGGTGAACAGGAACAGGCCGAGAGCAACGCTAGTCAACAGTGGAGCGCTGCGTGTTCCGTCTAGCTCTTCCATTCCTACGTTTATTTCTGAAGCTTCATCTGTGTCGAAACCTGCTCCCATTGCCGAACCTTTGCGCGAGGAAAATGACACGATTACCTCAATAGATGCTCGGATGCCTCCGAAGGGAGCAATGCGGCGGAGCTTGGGAGTGTCCTCACTGGGTATCAAAGCACGCAGGATCTCGGAACTCGTTCGAGCCTCGTCGCCGCCTCTGCCTGCCATTTCGGACTATTCCACCGATCTGCCCAACATCATCAACTCAGGTCTACCATCACCCTCCCCTCATTTGGCAGATTGGACGGCCGATGCACCAACCGTGCCGATCCCGCTCATGACGGGTGGTGGCTACGGCATCATGCATTCGACGCCGCTGCTGAGGTCTTCTCCGCAGCCAAGGCTCTTGATGCGGAAATCCCGTTACTCGGGCGCCCAGCGAGTCCCCATCAACTCGGCCCTTCCAGCGACCAAGGGTCTCAAATCGAACAATGCGAGGACCAGCCTGCTGATCCGAGGAGAGGACGGCGAAGAGAGTACGATCTTCGAAGATCAGGATGAATCCTTCAAACAAGGTTGGCATGACGACCTTCCTGATTTTTCGATCGACGGCATCGGATCTACCGCACTTCAGGTCACGGCTGCTGCACAGAAAGGGTCGAAAAAGAACAAGGTCAAGACCAAACCTGCAAAGATCGCCAAGATGGGTCCGATGGCTAGGAGTACGTTCCGTTAGCGGTGAACAAGTTCCGTTTGTGTTATTATCATCATCATCAGTTGAACAGAATTCTGTCTTTTGTTCTGCGACAAGACAGTGTAACGTGAAAGTGTCTGTCATACTGAGCCATGAGCAATCCTTGGGCCAGAGAGGTACAATTCGCGAGAGACGTAGCCTGGTGGAAGATCGTAGATACCGCTCTGCAGTCTGTACCTTTCCTTCTCGTCTTCGAGGATATGACGTTCGTCGTCCACAGAAACACGATACACGTTCTGCGCCGAGTCCGTGACATTGCGAAGATCTTCGAGTTCCGGAGTCTTGAGCATATTGATACCGATAAAGACGGCATAGATGGTGAGAACGATGACTAGGGACCAGGCTGGGATCAAGAAAGCCCATTCTCGGTTCGGATACCATCCAATGCCTATCTGCTGTAGGAACTCGTCGGGAGTCAAAGCCCACACTACCCAAACAATCCATAGTACTGTGGCAAAGATGAACAGCGCAAAACCGTAGTATTCGCCCGAAGACCTTTGGTGGAGTGATGAAGCTGGTACCGCTGCTGCTGAGGTTGCTGTTGGTTGCTGTGCTGCCGATGAAGGTGCCTCTTTGGAATCGGAGTTGATCATAGTCGTGCTAGATTCTCGATCCCGAAAGGACTGCTGTAGAGCTGCCTTCTCCTCATCCTTTGCGGGGATAGGAGATGAGCGGAATGGTTCTTGCTGGTCCAGTGCACTCAAGCTGTGAATTTGCAGTGAGAAGGTGCCTGACTGAGCCTGGAAATTGCTTCTGGCCATGATGCTCCATTCCACCGTCTTTTCCGGTTCGAAAGGCCCTGCTTTGTCGTCTTCTACTGGTCTTCCACGGTAGAAAGGCTTAAAGTCATCCCACGTCGAATCAAACACCCAAAAGTCGTCTTCGAAAGACGAGGAGTTCAGTCCAGCCGACCCCTCGTCACCGTTTGTAGGGATCGTGAAGCTCCACTCCCAAACAACGACACTTTCTCGTCTGCCATCGGGCCTTCTCTCCGGTACTTGTGTCTTGATCTGAAAGACGAACGATTTGACTGGGCCTCTGCCACCTCCAGGTACCGGATCATCCGTAGGCGGTGTGGGTTCACTCCAATTCGGTTCCTTCCGAAGCACGATTCGGAGTCCCCGAAAGGAATCTGTGGACAAAGTCACCGGAAGTTGAGCTGAATAGGCCTGTGATGCAAATCCTGCTCCCCCGAGTGTCGTTGTATCCAGGAAACCCGAAAACACGATTTCACCTCGATGTGCGGGCGGATACTGAACGATCGTCATGTGCGAATGACTACTGCCACCACGAACAGTGTCATCTACACCGAAGAAGCGGTCTGAACGCCATGGAAACGCCGGTGCTCTTGGATTGGGGCCAGGTGCAAATAGCGCCGTGGTACCAACGTAGGACATGCTGATGAAGTCGAGTGATCTAGGCACAGAAGAGACTTTTCGAAGAAGATGGTGATCAAGAAAGAGAAAGCGGATGCGGATGATGAACCAAAATCTCGCTCATGTCACGAAGTGGAGAAGAACTCGTCCAAAAATGTGAGAAACCCGGCTTCTATTCCTTTTGTACAACCGAGCCAACCAACTATCTTATTTTTGCTCGTAAATCACTCCATCACTTGCATCTTCACCATTGACTGGTTGCCGCCGTAAGCTCTGACAACTGGGACCAACCATCACCATGACATCGCATACTTTGGCAAGATTCGATGCATCCAGAGATCTCAATGAAGACTGCGCCTTCTGCCGGATCGTTGCTAAGGAATCTCCAGCCTTTATCGTGTACGAGGATGACGAGAACCTGGCATTCCTCGACATCTTACCTCTCCGAAAGGGTCACACGCTCGTCATACCAAAGAAACATGTACAACAACTATCTCTTCTTGAGCCAGAACAGGCTGCTTCCCTCTCAAAAGCCCTTGTCAACACTACCAAGGCCATCGGAATGGGTGAGTGTCTCTCGTGAAAGAAAAATCTTCTGCCGTACAATGCAGACCGCCAATACATTCATATGCGTACTCATCAAAATCGATCGGAAGTTGACACTTTCCTTTGTCAGCTCTCAACGACGAGCGGTTACAGGTGATCACGAATCAAGTCTATGCTCAGCTCGTTCCTCATGTAAGTTTCCGATGTTATGGGTCAGGCGTGTACCTCTCGCTTCGTGGTACAGCAGCTTACGAACTTGCACCTCACTGGATCGACGACAGGTGCACTTTCACATCGTTCCAGCGGCTTCCGCTCCAAGCACATCAAGTTCGAGTTCCAGCGGTTCACAAAAGCCGTCGCAGAATCCAATGGCCATGATGCGTCTCGGACACGGGCGTGACGAGCTGGACGATGACGAAGCTGAGCAACTGTGCAAGCAGATACGACAGGCCGTCGAACGTCTCCGTTTACCAGGCGCCAAGATGTGATTCGAGATTCGTCATCCCGGTTTATCGAGGTCTTCTCCTCCTCTGTCGTTCGAACTCCTGTCATGCAACATGCTCGCCATCCTTATGTATTTGTATCCACCGTCATCATCCGAGCAGAAAAGTCTGGTTCACGAACTGATATCAACCGCATTGTTGGCAGGAACTGAATCAGGGTTGGATGAAAAACGGAATGTATTGTTGATAGAGGGATGAAGATTGGTCACTTTCTACTCCGACGCTCGTTTCACCTTGAGGTCGGAAAGGTCCACTTGTGTGCCAGGAGCGATGGCATGAGGCGATGCTTGTTCGAAGGTTCTGGGTCAAGAGGAGCATCAACGGATAGAGAAACGTCAGTAGGAGAGCGCAGAGTAGTAGACAATAAGAAGTTTGGGATGTATACGCACTGAGGGAATCGTAATCGATGGACGGGTGGACGTTCGGCATCTTGGAATAGCAATCGTTCTTCTGCCTTTTCCCTGACAAGCTCCAAATGTCTAGCGTTGCGTTCCTTCCATACGGAAGTTGGTGTGGTCCAGTGTTCAATGTATCGTGTCAACCAAGGCTTTTCACCTTCGGTGTGAAAGTTGTCTTCCGACTCATTACCTGGTGCGGATTTGCCAGACGAGGAGGCTCTAGAAGGGTGAGGGTCGGCGTGCAGCGTCGATATTCGGTACAGACCAGCTCCAACAATGACGCTCAGAAAAGTGTATCGCCAGATGGGAGCTCCAAAGTTCTCGGAAGGGAACTCTTCATCGGCAGCCGAGCTTGAGGAGGAAGAGGATGCAGCTCGAACGATCCGAGTGGTGTGAATTTGTCGAAGAGAAGCAGGTGCAACGGAGGCAGCTCGGCGAAGAGCCAGTTGCGAAGAAGTGGCGACCATGATCGCAGGTGTGCTTTTAGGTCGTGATTGCTGGAAGAGAGAGGACAAGAGTGCAAGGACAAGAGTGCAAGGTCTTCGGGACACGATCACGACCAACAAGTTTCGATATCGAGTGCAAGCAATCTTCTCCTGGATGCAGCGTCAAAGCGAGAGAGCCAAAGCCCATCGACTGTGATGGACCTCAACTTCCGATTTCGGATCCGCTCGTGCCTTCTTCCGCATCGTGATCGACTTCTCAAATATCGCACGAGACTTATTTTCCAAGAACGGTCTAACAAGTTCCTCGCGGCAACACGTCGATCTTTTCGAACAATCTGAGCTGCAACCGAAGTATATATTTTACGTGTTGGTCTCAGAAGTCTCTGGGCGCAACACACTCTCGTCGTTTGAATTTTTGCTTTCCTTCTTTGGAAAGAATCCTCCTTGCGAGCTTGAGGTTGATTATGTCTTGATCCGCTTTCAAAGCCCCTCCCTCACTTTCCAAATGCTGCTGCAACTGGATGCATGGAATGCTTCTTTCCACCTTTAGTCTCCTCTTCGAGATCTCTGAACGCCGTCACCAACTCATCCATCCATGCAGAACGCTCCTGTTCTACTCCGTGCCATCATCTCGCCTTACTTCTACCGGTGGGACGATTGCGTGTTGTACCGCCAAGTTGCCGCTGGCAAGAACTTCTCGTCACGATTAGGATTGGGATGAGTCTTCCGATTCCTCCTGTACAAGCGCAGGAGATTTGTCAATCGTGGAGCGGAAGCGGAAGTTCCTTCCGCTCGTGGTATGTTTGAACTGAGCATGTCCCATTACATTCTGTTTGCAATACCTCCTAGCGAATAGCTGTACGGGACAGAGTTCAACTAGAGTCCCTCGCTGAACAGAACAATGCGAACAGACTTGGGAGTAGACTTCTGATTTGCAACGACAATAAATAAGGTGGGCGTACGCCATGCAAGGTTGGATCCAGCATCCGAGCCATTCGGTTCGGTTGCGTCGTTTTCTCCTTCCACTTCATTCCGTTGGCGCACAAGAACCTGTTTGCACGGGTCGATTCCTCATGTCGCTATATGAAGCCTGCGACAACGTAGCGGACTCAGCGCTTCCTCGTTGGTCGATCTCCCGCCATTCCTTTCCTGAAATCATCCCTTCTGATGACTCTAAAGTCGAAGAATAGAGAAAACGAAATAGGTAGGGTGAGCTTGGGACTGTTGTTTTTGGGTTGGTGTGTGTTGACAGGTCAGTCGCGACTTTGAAACTTCTTTCGGTACGAGTTTTCAATAAGGGTCCTTAACCGCGAAAAATGGCAGTCTTGTAGCCACGCTTATAGTTTGTATTCGACCCTGCACCTAAAATTGAAGTAAAGCGAACAGTTGTAACAGGTTAGAGATACCAACTCCTTTTCTTTTTCTCCCCTCTCTCTCTCTCTCTCTCTCTCTCTCTCTCTTTGGCTTGGACTTTGGCTGGCTTGGGAAACGGCCATTTTGGTGTCTGCTCGGCTGGTTCCCCTTCAACACCACACAATCAGCCTGTCCGTATCACCATCACCTTGTACGGACTTCGTTGGCGTACGCTTTGGACCTCTCTTCATCATCGTCACATCCTTCACCTCCTCCGACATCGCCACCCTCAGCACGATCGCCGCCTTGACTGACCACTACCACTACTACCATCATCATCAACTCACCCTTGGCGCTTCCGACCCCTTTGTCTCTTCTCGATCTCCCGTTTCGGCCTCGTTCCTGACCAACTCAAACGTTCTTTACTTTCGACCCTAATCGCTCTCGTCGATACAGACGTCTTCTTCATCTCGACCTTTCTTGCATCCTCCTCCTTCGTCCCTGCAATACTTCGCGTTACAGCCTCCTCGTATAGGTCGGCCTAGGTGCTCGTCTCAGCATACCTGTCATGCTTTAATCTTGAGAATCTCACTACCCGTTCGCCGCTCCTTCGCTGTTCCTCCGAGGACTGAGGCTCGCCAAATCGGCTTAAGAAACAGCGTTGAATCCTCATCTCGACTCTGTAAAGTGTTCGATTCTCAGCCTCGCATTTCTTCACAATGTCGTCACGTCGCTCTGCGTCCATATCAACCTCGCGGCGGCGTCGGCGGTCACCACAGAAAACATCTGCAGCCAATCTCTTATCTTGGTCTGCTCTGCTTCTCCTCACCAGCCCATTTACATCTGCTACTATCAACAACTTCCCTTCCATCGACTTCGATCTACTGGGCGCAGTGAGCATAGCAGGTGCTTTTGCTGGTATCGAATTGTGGAACCAGACAGGTTCTTCGACCACTCCCAATGCGACCTACGATCCTGCTGCCTCGACACTCCTTTCCAGGGCCAGCAATGGCACTCTCTCCAAAATCACCTCTACCGAGCAGGGAGGCACCATCCGCGCCATCTGCCAGATGCAATCATCGCCCAACCTCGTCTTTGTCGGCGGCAATTTCTTCTCGATAGCTGGTACCTCTGTTAGCAACGTCGCCTCCTACAATCCATCTACCAACGCCTTCACCAACATGGCTGGAGGCCTCGATGGCACTGTCAACACCCTCTACTGCGACGACACACATCAGCAGCTCATTGTCGGCGGATCCTTCTCTGGTCCTGTCGATGGAAAGACGGATCGCTACCTAGGCAATGTGGTATCTTGGGACCTTTCTGCTTCGGCGTGGAACCCTGTCGATTTCGGAGGACTCAATGGAACAGTGAATACCATTGTTGCCGGAGGCAACAGCTCGCTCGTTCGCTTCGGTGGACAGTTCGACACGAGGTTCGCTTCACAAGGAGTGAACGGCACACAATCCGGCACCAACACGTCCGCCTCAGCTCTCACCCAGGCACTTACTCCCCTCTCTCTTGCTCAAGTCGAATTTGTCGGCGGACCCAGCACCAGCGATGCCGGCTACAATGATCCTGCCCAGATCCTCTGTCCTCAAGGCGCGGACGGAAGCGGAAATACGTACCTCTTCGAGGACGGTGTGCAAGGACGCCTTACAGCTCGCGCTTTCCGCGCGCTCGATGTACGTGCCATCCGCCTCGGCAACACCTTCGTCGACGGACGAGGAACCAAGACCTTCGGCATCGTCTCCATTCCTGACAACACCGAACTCGAACTCATCTACCTCGATCCTACCACGAATCAGAACGTTTCTTGCACCAACAATTGTACCCTCTTTCACGATCCGTCCGTCCCTTACCAGGACTTCTTGATCGCCGACACAACCGCCAACAACGCGCCAGGTGGCGTCAAGACGCTCACCGGCGTTCAATTCACTGCTAACGACTACTACGGCGCCGGTGCAGGTTTGCACATCCTCGAGCTGCTCTCGGTAGGCGGATGGGCATACGCCTACAACGCGCTCAATCGAGGCAGCTGTGATTCGAATCAGGCTGGTGTCAACGGCACTTCATCCTCCGCCACCAACCAGGGTGGATGGTACACCAGCACCATCACCACGCTCGCTGGCACCACCGAGCCTGTCCTTGCACTCACCGACTCGTATAGTGCCCTTCAATCCGACACGTCTGCTACGGTCACTTGGGCGGTCGACATCCCGTACAACGGCAACTATACCATCAACATGTTCGTCCCCGGGTGTCAATCCAGCGGACAGTGTAGCGAGCGTACCGAGGTCAACGTCAACGTATTCGCCGTCGAAGGCTCCCAAGGGAACCTCACCAGAATCTCCCAAACCAACCAGGACGACCAGACCGTACAGATCTACAGCGGCGAAGTCAACAAAGCAGCACCAGGCTTCCAGCCCACTGTCATCCTGTCGATTCCATCCGATGCTCCTGCTCCCTCCGGTGGCAATCAATTCACGGTCATCGCCGACAAGATCAGCTTCGTACTCAGGGACAGCAACGAGACCTTGGCCATGAGCCGATCTTCGGGTTTCGGGGTGCTCGAGTACAACCTATTTGACACCGATGTGGTTTCGATTCAAAACAACGGTACCGGCGTTCTGCCCAACACCACCATGACCGACGTCAGCTCCTTCGGCACTACGCTATACAGCAATGGCGTGCGCTCCAACGGAGACCAGACCTTTGTTTCCGCCATCACCTCAGTGGGCGGGCGCACCTTCGTCGGTGGAGCCTTCACCTCGAACGGCAACGTGAGCTTTGCCAACATCGTCGGATACTCTGGCGACGGCAAAGAGCCTATCGCTTTGGCCAACGGCGGTCTGAACGGGCCTGTCAGGGCGCTGTCTTACCTTGGCGACCAACTCTTTATCGGAGGAGAGTTCACAAGCACCGCCGACAACGCTTTGTCCGTCCCCTATGTGGCTCGATATGACCCCAACGCAAACGCGTGGTCGGCACTAGGAGGGGGGCCGGATGGCGCCGTCACCTCCATCTATCCGCTCTCGAGCGATGCTATCCTCGTTGCAGGTAGCTTCGAGACGGTCAACGGCACAGGTCAATCCGGAGGATATGCGGTGTGGAACTCGACGACCAGTTCCTGGCAGACGCAGACTGCTTTCCTTTCCGCCGAGATGACTTCCGCCTTTGCCAATTTTGCTTCGCCGAGCCTACCCAGCTTCCTTGCCGGAAGTGTTAAGGCGCTAAGCATGCAATCAGCGTCTGGTGCTGCGCAGTTGGAAGCGCCAAGCAAGAGCGGCGATCTACCCATCATCGAGTCACTCAATTTCCAGTTCGCCACCAATACCGATTCCGCCTCGTCCTCGTCCGCTTCTGCGAGTAGTGCAAGACGTAGGAGCATGGCCGATGCGAAACAGCAGAGAACTTGGCAGCCAAGTCAGGCCTCTGTCTCAGCCAACAAGCGGACCAATTCCGGCGAAGGGATCGGATCCAAGCTGCTTAGCCTTCTTCCTCGAGGATCCGACGTCGACTCGTCTTCCACCAACCACCGATCCTTGATGAGGCGCGCTGACGTTATGCTGGCTTCCGCGCTGAACTCCTCCGCACAGAATGAGATCTTTGCTAGTGTCTTCTGGAAGCGGGACGACGGATCGTACGTCAACATTCTTGGAGGCAACTTCACCACCACCGCTGGCATCCGTAATCTCGCCCTGTATGATGATACCACCAACCTGCTCTCAGCCTTGCCATCTCCGCCGAGCAGCTCCCGACAGGATGCCGTCACGATCGTGCGTTCGCTGCTGGTCGATTCGGACTTGCTGTATGTAGGCGGCGATGGCGGTCTGGAGACTTATGATCTCAACAAGGGCACATGGGTCAACTCCGGCGCACCGCTTTCCGCCACCTCGGATCAGGCTCTCTCGGTCACCGCCATCAACCACCGACCTGACACATCGACGATCATCGTCAGCGGCTCGTTCGCCTCGGCTGGTTCCTTGCCGTGTCTGAATGTTTGCCTTTGGGATACAAGCGCTCAGCGATGGAGTCCTCTGGGTGCTGGTTTAAGCGGTCAGATCTCGGCCATCGATTTTGCCGGAAGCAAAGCCAACCAGCTCATCCTTGCTGGCTCGATGTCGGTCAATGGCGCCGAAGCCTCGTTGGCTAGCTACAACTTTGACACGCAGATGTGGACCAGCTTTGGCAGCGTCGGATCCAACGCTGGACAGATCCCGGGTCCAGCCACCGCGGTCAGTGTCGACGATCTGAACGTCGATGCGATCTTTGCTGCAGGAAGGACCGCCGATGGCACCGCGCCTTACTTTGTTCGATGGGATGGAACGCAGTACTCGGCGATTGGAGGATCCGAATTCCAAGCAGCCACCGGCATTTCCCAACTAACGATGGTGCCCATCAACAAAGCACATGCGGGCAACTCTGTGCTGGAGAACAATCGACTGCTGGTCGTCAGCGGAGCCCTTGTTACCCAAGATTTCGGCAACATCTCGAGCGTATTCTTCGACGGTCAAAACTTCATCCCCTTCTTGCTGGCCACCAACCTGGACGGCTCCTCTGGTATCGTTCGTGCCTTCACGCGATCGACCGAGGTACTCAAGTTCCCCAACTTGCATCGTCTCGCTGTTGGTTTGGTGATTCTCATCTCGATCGCTATCGGTCTTGGGATCGTCTTCCTGCTGGTTCTCATCGGCTTGATCTGGGCCCTGAGCCGCAGACGACCCGAGCAAAACATGGACGTGCCCATCTCGGCGAGTGACGAGTCGCTTGGACTGGGCGAGAAGAAGAGACCTTCGAGCTTGCTGGCGACCCTCAATGCAGCCACGCAGAATGCTATGATGGGCGGAGCAGGTGAGGCTGCTCTTGGAGCTGGCGCTGCTGGCGCGGGTACGGCGGCGGCGGCGGCGCACCACGATCGAAGCGACTCGGCACAAGCGTATGGCACCATGGATCACAGCGATGAGACGGGGCCATCCCACTATCACAGCGAGGGAGGGCGGACGGGGCAAAGTGCTCAAACGCACTACATGACCGACGATGGTGACTTCGAAGAAGCAGGAGCAGCAGCAGCTGGCTTGGGAGGTGCAGGTGCTGTGGAGGTGATGGCTTCCCAGGATGACTCTCCGGTGGAAGGCATACCAGCTCACGCAAGGTACGAATTCGTACCGAACCACGAATCGGAACTACCCTTGACGGCAGGAGAACCGATCGAGATCTTGGACGATCAGGACAGACATTGGTGGCTCGCCCGAAACGCTCGAGGTCAAACAGGCGTTGTACCGAGCTCCTATGTGATGTGATCAGCCTCCGACGACCCAGCAACATACCCTTTGTATTTCGCATCGCAAAACCCTTCTCATTTCCACATAGCAGCGAAGTGGACGCTCACACTCATTTACTGTCTCCCTCGTCGTTGTCGGCTTCGTAACGATCATCGACCGATGACTTGCCAACCTTTCGCTTCATCTTTTTTTGCTCGTGTTTTTCTTTTTTTTTTTTTGCATCTTTATTGTTCATTTGTTACCTTCGCTCATTCGCGGCTTTGCTCAACTTTTCTCTGTCTATCCTAATCCTTGGTGCTAATGATGTCGAAGACCATGTCTGCATCCATCGTGTGTTGTGGTCTGCGTGAGGAGGTACTAGATGTCAAAAAGCGGTTCAGTTGGAGGTTGAGAGTCAGGATGAAGATTCGAAAGAGTGATGCGATTCCAGGGTTTGCGCTCGAGGGAGGAAAGTGCGGGAATAGACTACAATGCGGAAGGAAAAGCGGAGAGAGAAGCGCGATTTTTTGAGAGGAAAGGAAGGGATTGGGCACAAGGCTTTGAAATTGAGCGTGACTTTAGGAGAAGGATCCGGCAAAGACACCGAGGAGGGTAACCCAAGCACCTCGACCCAAAGATTCGATCCCTTCTTCATCCACCATCTTGTTGAGACAGTCCAAGAGCCCTTCGTATCGTTTGACGACGGGCGCACCAAACTCGGCGGCAGCTTCCTCGGCCGTCTGTTCATCGATGGGTCGTAGCGCGATCACTGGCTCCGGCGGTTCTCCGCCGCTGAATGTTGGGGGCAGATACTGCTGAGAAGCTGGAGCACCGTTCTGCGGAGCAGATGGGGTTGGACCGAGGTCTCTAGCTGCTGCCTTGCTGGAAGGAGTCTTACCATTGGTACGAGGTGCTTCGCCCTCTTCATCGTCGTCTTCGTCCTCGATGGCAAAAGATGGTCGACCAGGTTGCTCTTGGGGCGAGCTGGGCAAAGGCTTGTTGTTGTCCGCGGCTCCGTTTGCATCAGTCGATCTGCGCGCGTCGGTATCCGAGTAGGCTCCCCCTGGTTGCATCTGAGCGGCAGCCGTAGCTTGATGCGAATAAGGAGAAGGAGCGGAGGCACCGTTTCCGTTGGTGGGTACACGGGCATAGGCTCGGTGCAAAGGATTCTGTCGCTCCGGTCGCTGCGTCGAAAGCCGAACCATGACGCATTCCAAAGGAGCAAGGACAACGACGCTGAGGACGTTCCAGAGGACGTAGATCGCAAGACCGATGGCGCTGACCTGGAGCATATTGGAGTTCGGACCCGAGTAGGTATCCTGATCAGGTCCAGCAGGGGTAGCGGCAGGTAGGCCACCCAGCGAAGGCACTGTCAATTGTCGAATGATCCTGGTAGCCAGTCCGATCCAGGCAACGTGCGCGACATTGGCAGCCAGTAGGCCAGGCAACAGATAGAGTCGCCAAGGTTGACTGAACTCAGTATACGACAAGAGCTCGCGCAGATTCTCCCGAGGCGTGTTGAAAGGCAGGATGCGCGGATGGACGATCGTCCTGTAGGTGATGACATTGAGCGGTAAAGCCACCATGGACACGAACAACATGTAGAAGAGGTTGGTGAAGAAACCGAACTGTCCTGGACCCGCTGGACCTGCCTTGTAGGTCCCGCCAGCCACAGTGGAGGAACCAGCTCCGGTGAAAAAGACGAAGGTCAAGGCGCTGAGCGTGACGAGTTGGACGGCGACGGGCGCGGACCCCTTGTAGATGCCGGACCATCCTTCTAAGCGTTTGGTCCGCATCATCATGGAGAAAACGCCGGTGACGACGGGTCCGATCTTGGCGGAAGATCTTCGTTCGGAAAGAAGGAATGCGGAGATGGCCCTGGGACTGGTGGAGGATGCTTGGCCGTCTTCGAGAACATTGTCAAGCGAGACTGCTTTTGGCAGATAGTTGGCTCGAAGTCGAACGATGGCGCCGTTGAAGGGTTGCGAGATACCGACCGAGATACCGACCGATAAAGCGATGGCGATGAGGAAGGCGAGGAGCTCGGAGATCATCTTGGCTGCGCTGCAGGTAAAGTTCTTGTTACGCAGCGAGAGAGCACAATGGCGATACGATGGGAACGGTGGCGAGAGGGAAGGTGAGTCGCGGTGGTGATTGTAATATCAGCAAGCAAACTCAGCCGAGCTTGGGCGGCTAACGACGTGTTTAGTCGAGCGTTGGTTGATGGGTAGGTCGGATAAGCGGATGATGAGCTGGAGCCAACGATGAGATATCTCTTTCTGCCTCGACTGACCTTGCTTCTCCGTTCCTGTTCGGGGGCTGATGCAAACTTTGGCCTGCGAGGGTTGACTTAGAGTTGGTTGAGGACGGACGACCATGCGGTACGTATAATTCGGGCAGGCTGTGCTGGAGAACATCAACCGACCTGAAAAGCTCAACCAACTCTCTCTCTTCTGTCTCTGGTGCCGATCTGAGACGCGTCCGTGCGGTCTGCAGATTTGAAATCTCCGAGAGCTGGTAAATTGGATTTGGGTTTACAAGGCTGAGCACCTATATTCGACTATAAGTAGGACCTGCCTTATTTGGTTTGGGATATGCTTGTAAGGGCCGTTAAGGCTCCAGGGTCTGGTAACCTTTGACAGGAGGCCAGAGCAGCCAGGTGGTGTCACTACAAGTGGTTGGTATCTGCACAGACATTAGGGTTACCAGATACTCAGGCAAGAGAGAAGTGTTGTATATCCAACTGTTACAATCGGATTACCGATGGACTGATCGGGCTGGTACCAATCAGTCAGGACCGTTGTATATACAGTCGCGTCCAAATTTGCCCCACACAATTTTCTCATCTCACCAGAATATCAGGTCCCTTTGTTCATGATCACCACAAAGCATTGCAATGACATCCAAAGCATTGATTGTTTGGTATGGTTGTGATGGTATGACGCCAGGCTAACTGAATATGTAAAAATAAAGGGACTTAGTCACCAAAAAATATGCTCTGAATGGAGCTGCAATTTTTTTTCTCTCCTCCTCCTCCTCATTTCATATTATACCATGGACATGTCACAACCATGCAATTAATTGAGCTTATAGACGTCGCTTCAAACTTCATGGAGCACTTCCCAGATATACTGAAAGGATGTTCGGACAATTTTGAGCTTGCTAGCACATCATCTCTTGACGCTATAAAATTTCTTGCAAAGGGGGTCAAAAATCATTATGGGCCGGACTAAATTCACCATAGCACATGCAAAACATGTCCAACAGCTGCTCACAGAGGGTCTATCAACTCGTCAGATAGCTGCCAGGATGTCTATGAGCAAATCCACGGTGGCTAGGTTGGCAAAAAACATGTCTGGCGATGATTATGTCAAAAAGAAAGCTGGAAGGCCCCCCCTCCTCTCCCCACGCCAATTATCAGTACTCGCCAGGGGAATACGCCAGCGCCTTTATACTTCTGCTACTACAGCTTCATCCTACTGGCTAAACACCCATGGCGTTTGTTTGTCCAGACAGACCATCACTCGCGCATTCAAGAAGGCCAAACTCAAGTTTAGAGTAAAAAGAAAAAAAACCCATGCTTTCCAAGCGACATATCAAGGCAAGGCTCGCATTTGCCAATAGGTACAGGCACTGGAACTTGGCACAGTGGAAGAACATCATCTGGAGTGATGAATGCATCTTCAGAACGCTTGCCAAGGGCTATGAGAAGAGGTACTGGTCAAGGGACATCAATTATAGCAATAATATACCTACCCTCCAGAGCGGCGGCAGTCCTGTCATGATCTGGGGCTGTATGACGTGGGCAGGCCTGGGACTGATGACCATGGTGTCTGGAACGATGGATAAAGAGCAATATATGGACATTCTTGACACTGCGCTGCCTGGTAGCCTTGCAAAGTGGAAGCAAAAACAGAAAATTCCGCCCAAGCATAAACTCATCTTCATGCAGGATGGTGCTCGTCCCCATACTGCCAGAGCAACCATGGAATACCTCAGGGACAGTCAATGGAACCTACTGGAGTGGCCTGCAATGTCTCCAGACCTTAATCCTATTGAACATGTGTGGTACCAGCTCAAAAAGCAATTATATACTAAAAGACATACCATCAGGAGCGTCGCGGATCTGGAAGCCGCTCTGGTGGATGCATGGGCTAATTTCCCCAAGGAACGGGTTCAGGCTCTCATAGAGTCCATGCCCAGAAGGTTACAGGCTGTACGGGCTGCTAGGGGCGGACATACTAAGTACTAGGTGATGTATATAGCAATTGAGGAGGAGCTCCAGAGCAAAAAAAAGTCGGGGGCGCACCATGCACATCAAAAATCATCCAATTTTAAAACAAATTACATGGTCATGTGCGCAATCATCTCAGCTTTCCAACGGTATAGCACAAGCTAGGGTCAGGAGGTGTTTTGGACGGTCAAGGTGCAGACTTGGTGTGTGATGGTGACCATCTGTCAAGAATTGCAAATTTATGGGGCAATATTGGACGCAACTGTAGTTATTGTTTCACTGACCGTCGGCTGGACTGACAGTTGTCAAATGCATTTACTCTGCTACCATCTAGTAGGTTGGTGTCAGGACGAGACATGTGAACCCCTCGCGCGCCCAGTGGAGGAACCCATTCCGATCCGTAGGAGGCCGTTGTCACGTGCCGAAGGGGGGCAGAGTCGTACCGGCCGACTGTCTGGCTGATTAGCGGCCTCCCTGCGGCAATCACCGACCGCTGTCTTGAAAAGGGCAACCGTTGGCGCCTTCACAGGTTCCAATGGTTGTTGAATGTATTATTAGTATCCACAGGTACTACGGTACATGAATCGACACAGACCCCATTCCCAACGGTAATAGCCTCTCTGCGCGAAGTCCTGCCGTGACCGTTGGAACCCAACGGTGTCAGACCTCACGGCGTAACAGTTGGATATACAACACTTCTCTATCACCTGAGCGTCCGGTGATCCTAACGCCGGTTTGGATACCAACCACTTGTAGCAGTGCACCTGACTACTCCGTCCTCCCGTCCGAGGTTACCAGACCCCGGAGCTTAACAGATGGTAGTAGAGTAAATACAATTGACAACCATCAGTCCAGCTGATGATCAGTGTGGCAGGAACTATATACAAAGAGGGGCCTGACCGATTGATGAAGGCCCAATCAGCCAGTCGGGCAATCCGGGTGTAACACAAGAAAGGACACAGAAACATGCTGCAGAACAAGCATGTTAGACTCTCCTTGTAGTGTACATTTTCTGTCAGATTGTACTCGAAAAGAAAGTGGAAATCTATGCGTTAGCGTGTTAGAGCCTCGAAGATTTCGTCTCCACACGAGCTTGCCACCTGAGACAGCTTCTTCCATCGAAGCCTTTCTTTCACTGTCTTGACGATTCTTTGCCTGCTTCTGCTTCGTTATGCCCTGCTGCTTCTCCATCATTCTTTCCACTGCCATCCCTACCGCCATCGTCATTGCCCAGCCAGTGCTATCCTGATCTCCTGGCTGGCTCGCACCCCTGCGAAAGGGACTCGCATCGCACCACAGAGAGAGGTGTCCCGAAGTGGAGTCTGCATTCGCCAACTTCATTGGGCTGAAGAAAGAGGAACAGCGATTCGACTTGCTCAGCACATACTTGCATACTATCGACCCTTGGCTTCTCTTATCCATCTGATTCTTCGAATTCACTGCTATCCACTCCAGTGTTGTGCATCAGAAACAGTTCGGGTCACAGAGTTCATGCCCACCATTCACTGGCTGGACCGCAGGCGTAGTTTCAGTTGCCGTATCAACTAGCCTGCAACATAGGATTCCTCTGCACATCTACCAAAAGAATAACTGATCAGCTCCTAGCAATCGCATTATACCCAACACCCAATGTGGCATGGTGACCAATCGCATCTGCATATCTAGAATCTCGCAATCGGAACCTATTGGCGCTCGATACCATTAACACACCAATTTTTCGACCAGTTCCATCTGACATCTCGATCTAGGTCATCTTCGTCCCGCAAAGCCCCGTTTCACTCAGCTTCCTCTTCATCAGCATGGCGTTCGACTTGGATGCGTGTATAGCCACGCTGCTCAAGAAGCAGCTTCTGGGCGAAGCGCTTCTCAAGGAAATCTGCGAAAAGACCAAAGAGATCCTCATGCGCGAATCCAACGTCGTTCACATATCAGCACCCGTCACTGTAGTGGGTGACATTCACGGACAGTTCTACGACTTGATAGAGATCTTTCGAATTGGAGGGTACGCACCACATACAAACTATCTCTTCCTGGGCGATTACGTGGATCGGGGTCTCTTTTCGGTGGAGACCATCTCTTTGCTCACTTGCCTCAAACTCCGGTATCCCGATCGAGTACAGCTGATCAGAGGCAACCACGAATCCAGAGCGGTAACCCAGACCTACGGATTCTATACCGAGTGCCAACGCAAATACGGTTCAGCCAACGTTTGGACGTATTTCACCGACATGTTTGATTTCCTTACGCTGTCTGTCGTCATCGACGACCAGATCTTTTGCGTTCATGGCGGCCTGTCTCCTTCGGTCCACTACATTGACCAGGTCAAAATCATCGATCGATTTCGTGAGATTCCACACGAAGGACCCATGGCAGATCTTGTATGGTCGGATCCGGACCCAGACAAGGAAGAATTTGCCATTTCTCCGCGCGGAGCAGGCTACACCTTCGGAGCAAGTGTGGTGAAACACTTTCTGCATAGGAACAACATGTCACATATCCTTCGAGCGCATCAATTGTGCATGGAAGGATTCAACGTCTTGTACGATGATCGCTTGTCGACGGTTTGGAGTGCACCCAACTACTGTTATCGCTGCGGCAACATGGCTTCCATATTGGAGGTATTTCCAGATGGTAGCAAGCATTTCAACACTTTTGAAGCTGCTCCCGAAAACGAGAGAGACGGTCCAAATCAGCATAACCTACAAGGTGGACCTACGAATGGCAAACATGAAGCTGTCGAATACTTTCTATGACAATCCAATACCCAAGCCATCAAATCCATGCTCTGACCGTGCCAGACTAATTGCTTTCATGTGTGACCTTCTTACATGTTCTGCTGTGAAGATGGATCGAAGTTTGTTACATCGTGTGCTGCTGCTGGTAGAACACTACGCCGCTCAGGCAAGCGAACAAGAAGGGGAGGATTACGACACACGAAGGATCATAGCTGGTTAAGGTGGATAAGGATGGTCATGTCTTGACACTCGATCTCACAAGCAAGGAAGAATCTCGAGCTGTGGATGGAAGGATGAGGAAGCACTATAGGTAGCAAGAAAGGTATATGATTGAAAAGATGCAAACAACATGAATAGGTTATCGCTAAAGATACAAGCCTACGAATGGCTATGCTCGCTCACAGTTCCTCCTCGTAATCGCTGTCGGTGCTGGTGGTAGCGGTAGCGCTGATCGGAACGGAATTTGGCAGAGTCTCCTTCTCGTTCTGCTCTATTCGCAGGGCTTCTTCGGCGTTTTGATCATCATCAAGTTCCTCCTCGGCGTCGAGATCTCCTCCTTGCGCAAGAACATCAAACATGCTGCCGGTGATATTGCGTTCCACCAGCTTCTCAGTCTTGTGCTTCGGCACCTGAATCGGTCCAAACATTCCAACCATCCCTTTGTCGGCCACAACCTGCGCTCTGTGTCCTTCAATGTCCTTATCATCAGTCCCACCACCAAACTCGTTCCAAACTCCGCTGTCCGTGAAGTCTCGAACCAGTCCAGCGCCTGACTTTTCGGCCCTCTTTTTCATCTTTTTGAGCTTTTTCCTTTGGGCGCTAGTCGGGATTGCCATGTTTTCAAGCTCGACCGGAGTGAATGCCAACGAAAGCTCCTCGTTCCTCTTACCAAGTGCTGTCTGAGAGGCTGCTTTGTGCGACAGCCGGTCCATCCATGGTGTTGTTGAAGAGATTGATTTCGCTGACTCCTCAAGTTTAGATTGAGGAGTCAGCGACCTCTGTTCTGCCTCCTCAGACGCCAAGAAATCATCTTCTTGGTCATCGTCATTGAGACCTGGGACGTTGCGAGAGCGCAACATCTCGTCGTCACTCTCGCCCTCTTGGTCGTCTTCTTCCAGATCTGAGCTCGCACCGCGATTGCGCTTGCCGAGTGTCGAACGCTTCGACTGGTCCGCATCGGATTCTTGCACTAAAATGGGCTGGTGATCATCCTCGATCTCTTCTTCAGCCTCTTCTCCAACAGCTGCCGCTTCCATCTCGGGCTTAGCAAAACGGGGACCCGGAGGGTCGAGCATTGGTTTGCTACTGAGTCCCGTACCCGAACCGAAGATTTCCGCGTCTGCTTCACCAAGCAAACCAGCCAGGTCGAACGCTTCGCTGAAACCCGTCAAGATTTTCGAGCTCTTTTCCAACGTCTCTGTGCTGCTTGAATCCAGTGCTTCTTTTCCTGTCAAAGGCCGTACTTCCCCATCCGAGTTGGCCGAATGCCTTGGGTCGGAGCTGAGCACGGCAGATCGATGCAGGGCAGGGGGAGTGGTAAAGTACTTGATCCTGCCAACGTTCCAATCGTGTAAGACACTCCTGGCGGTGCTTTCAATGTCGATTTTACCGCCTCTATTCATCCTCCCCTTCTTGATGGCGATCCTCATCAGGAAATCTTGAGCGTCGCCGTCTTGGTACCAGTCCAGGCCGTAAACTTCTCGAAGAGTCTCGGCATCCACCCGGGCCATGATGGCTTCGACCGGAGTGACGGGGTCTTCTACAAGTTCGACCTTGACCACATTGCGCAACAAAGCGGACTGGCGTCTCATCCGAATCTCTTCTTGTGACAGACCCAGATGCGCCGAAGCAGCATCGTTGTCGAGAGAGGAGAAGACGATGCCCGGACAATCCAACAATCGAACCGATTTGTCCAGCATAACGCTCTGCACCACCTTGGTGTGCCCAGGTGTTGAAGCGACCGAACACACTCGAGATCGTTTGAGCGAATTGATGATGGAAGACTTGCCCACATTAGGTGGGCCGAAAACTCCAACGGCAATTGAGGTTTTCATCTGTTGATTCCTGGAGTAATTCTTGATGAGTTGGAGTAAGGCTCCAGCACCAATGGCTTCCGATCCGCCCTGGATTGTGTCTGCCTGGTTAGCGCTACTGGTCTTGGTTGCGGGTATAGAACTGGCTCCCTGCGACAAATTGTTCCTTTGAGATTGCGTCGAGGCTTTGAAGGCCAATGTGGGGAAATCGTGCCGAAGATACTTGAGCCAAGCCTCTACATTGGACTTGGGAACCAGGTCGATCTTGTTGAGAATGAGGACAATCTTTTTACCAGCACGCAGAAGCATCCTTTCAGTTTCTATGGATCGACATCCCAGCGGGTCCCTGGCATCCAATACTTGGAGGAGAACGTCGGCGTTGTCTACCACTTTGCGTAGCTCTTTCATATATGCCTTCAAGGACGAGTCGCGACGGCCTGATAGAGTTGGGTCGAGTCGCAAATCTGAAGAGAAGCTGGAGGGTAGGGAGTCGAAGGAGCCCTCTTCAACAGTGGACGTAGAAGATTCAAGCTGCTCTGCATTGCTCTTTTCAGCTGCTCCGACGATGTCTTGCCTGATTCTTGCAGCCGTCAAATCACTGCCGTTCTCAGCGGTGTGGTTAGAGTGCAATGGTTGTACTTGCTGGGGCACTTGTTGAGAATGAATTTTTCGAGCTTTTCCCTTGTTGACGAGCGAAGTGAACTGGGTCTTGTCGAATACAAACCCGGCGTTGCTGGATTGCTTGCCTGCGATACCAGCGGTACCGATGTTGTGCTTGATGTGGTTGGAGGAGAGTCCCAATTTGGTCTTCTTTCGCGCATGGCGATCTTCCTTCCTTGCTCTGCCCATCTTCTCTATCAATGCATTATCCTGCCTCCGCACTTTTGCGAGAGACGTCGGATGGTGTGATGGAAGATAGAGAAAGGTTACTGTGTACGAACAAGACGAGCTCAGGGCAGGGAGGCGGTTCTTCCAATAATATAAGTTACAGTACATATTTCTTGCTGTTTCCCAAAAATCTTAATTTCGGCATGATGAGAAATTCCAAAAAAAAAATATCAACGAGGAGTCGCCTGCTTACATAATCTGGCCTACACCTCCTTTCTGCCTTTGCTGGAGCTGAGATGACGAGAAGAACTGACTGCAAAGTGACTCGCATAGCGTATGGTATACCTCACCTCGGTCCGCTCATCTGTCCTCCTGTTCTTTCTTCCTTCCCTGCCTATCCTTCTTTGCTGCTACATCATTTCGTTTTCTGCGTCAAAGAGTTCAATACGCTACAATCATGGCAGCTGTAGGCGTCAAACCTACAGCGGACGCGCTGCCACCAGCATATCTTGCAGGCCCTTTCCCATCAGGAAAAGCATTGATGGAGAACGATGTTACGCCTTCCGTTCCGCCAACGCCAACCCAAGACAACGCTCCTCCCACCCATCTCTACGCTGATTTGCCCAGACATCTCATGCAAGCAGACAACACGCCGGACTATTTACGCCTCATCTTGAACGCTGACGTTTACGATCTGGTCAAGCAGACTCCCCTCCAACCAGGTGTCAATCTTTCGGCCAAAACCGGATGTCAGGTCTTGCTCAAGAGGGAGGATCTTCAGCCCGTATTCTCTTTCAAGCTGAGAGGTGCCTTCAACATGATGCGACAGCTGGACGACGAACAAAAATGGAAAGGTGTCATCGCATGCTCCGCCGGCAACCACGCTCAAGGCGTTGCTATGGCCGGAGCGCATCTATCCATCCCTTGCACCATCGTCATGCCTAAAGGCACTCCAACTATCAAAACAGCCAACGTCAAAAGGTTAGGCGCCAAAGTGGTTCTGTTCGGTCAAGACTTTGATGAAGCTAAAGCCGAATGTACAAGACTCTCACAAGCCTATGGTTTGAAGATCATCCCTCCTTTCGATCATCCAAGGGTCATCGCCGGTCAGGGAACCATCGGCGTCGAGATCTGTCGGCAGACCGATATGACCAACGTGGACGCTGTCTTCTGCTGCGTTGGAGGTGGAGGGCTTCTAGCCGGCGTATCCAGCTATATTAAGCGCATCGCTCCTCCTCACGTCAAAGTCATCGGAGTCGAGACATTTGACGGTGATGCGTTGGCACGATCGCTCGAAGCAGGCAAAAGAGTCTGTTTGGATGAAGTGGGACTGTTTTCGGATGGAACGGCGGTTCGGATCGTAGGAGAGGAATGTTTTCGACTCTGCAGGCAGAACGCTGATGGTGTGGTCCGGGTCAGTAACGATGAAATCTGCGCTGCTATCAAGGATGTCTTCGAAGACACACGAAGCATTCCTGAACCAGCAGGAGCTCTGGCCGTAGCAGGAATGAAGAGATACATCGCCACGCATGGCCTTGCTAACTCAGGCAAGAAGTTTGTCGCTTTGGTTTCAGGCGCCAACATGAACTTTGGAAGGTTGAGGTTCGTCGCCGAAAGAGCCGAGTTGGGTGAGAACAAAGAAGTTCTGCTCAGCGTCGAGATTCCCGAACGGCCAGGAGCCTTTTTGAAGCTTCACAGCCATATTCATCCAAGAGCCGTCACCGAGTTCAGCTACCGATATGCCAGTCAACAAAAGGCTCAGATCATTGTCAGTTTTCTCCTCAACGGCACCAACGATCCTCGCCCCTCCTCAACTGCCGCCCCTTCCTCCAATGGCGAAATTCCAGCTTCAATGCCGGTTCCCGATCCAGTCACTACCAACGTGGCTACCAACCATTCTCATCAACACGACTCTTCGCTCTCCTCAAGTACATCTTCGCTCAACGATCCAGCGCGATTGGCAGACTCTCTTTCGCTTTCGGCATCCTTGACCGACGGGAACAAAGAACTGGATTCCATCTTGTCAGGTCTAGCAGCTGACGGTATGCCCGCCTTGGATCTATCCGGAGACGAAGTCAGTAAATCCCATATGAGGTATCTTGTTGGAGGCAAAAATCACGTTCAGAATGAGAGAATCTTCCGTTTTGAATTCCCTGAAAGACCCGGTGCGCTTCGTAAGTTCTTGGTTGGACTTCAAAGCGAATGGAACATCTCGTTATTCCATTACAGAAATCACGGAGCTGATGTCGGTAAGATCTGCGTAGGCATTCAAGTAGCCCCAGATCAATCCAGCCAGTTCGACCGCTTCTTGAAGGAGTTAGGTTACACCTACCACGAAGAGACCAACAATCCTGTAATCCAGAGATACTTGCAAGCTGGCTAGCTGGCTAGGTACTACTAGCCCGTCTGACAACTTGGCTGCTTTCAATTCATGATACCACACAAAGTACGAGATAATGATGCTCAACTACATACGCGTGCCAAACAAAGGAGAGGGATCGAGGCTGGTTAACTCAGACCGGATTGATACATATTGCCTTATTTAGGTAAGTTTGGCATGTAAGGCACTATGGCGGAGTGGTTATCGCGTGGCACTAGAATTCTTGAATTCTAGAGTAAAATCCTACTCACCAAAAAAACATGCCATTCCCTCTGGGAGCACAGGTTCAAATCCTGTTGGTGTCGTCTTGTTTTTTTTTTCCCCATTATTTTTATTTTCTTTCAGTATTTCCGTGATGGTGCTCGTCAATTGTCTCTTTAGAAGTAGTTATCTAGCGCAGCTCGTGTTGCTGTCTGTACTGAAGGTAGTGACGGTGAATCGGATGATCACACAAGCTGAAAGGCTTTCCTCGGGGTTCAGTTCCTGAGCCTACTTGCTGGCAGAATGAGAATTGTCACGGAACAAACTCAGATCAAGACACACTTCTTGGGCTCATACCTAGCAGGGCAATTGATCACACGGCGCATCAACACCAAGGACGGAATTCTGATACGATGCTGCATATGTCTGTAATTGCTGTAAGCTCCTATGCGAGAGAGTCTACGAGCTTTTGGGTCAAGAAAGTGGTCTGTATGTTGCATACAACGCCTGATCTCAATCAGACCATAACTGAGAATGGCGTAAGTCGAATGTGTGGATGGAGGGAAAGGGTGCTATCGATGGGAGCGAGAGCGGAACATTGCAAATGTCGAAAAGGAAAAGAATGCCGATGTTGTTGATGGTGGTGGTGGTGGTGGCGCCAAACTGATTAAACCAAAGAAAGCAGGAAAGGGTTGGATGGTTGGTCGAATCGAGATCCGCTTAGAATCGGAGAGGAGTGAAGAACCACTTGTTCTTGCCGGATGTGTACTTTTCCTCAAAGATGGCCTTGATCTGCTTCTTGGCGTCCTCTCGTTGCGAAGGCTCCTTGAAGGTGTCTTGGCTGACGAGACCCTTGAGACCCTCGAGCTCGAGAGCGTAACGGGTGGGCATAAGGTGGTTGTAGGAGATGATCTTGACGAAAGGCTTGACCTTGGATCGCTTGGCGATCTTCTTGGCGCCCATTCGCTTGGTGACCTTCAAGGGGTATCGCTCAATACCGGCAGCAACAATGTAGGGGAAAGCTCGGTCCTTGGTTCCATCATCGAACTGCTTGATGACAACGACCTGTGAGAACGAGAAGAATAAGAGCAAATATGATGTTAGAAGCAAGATCCTTGGTGGCATGCAGAATGCTGTTCATGCGCCAATTCAACATCTCGACGGGCCAAGGTTTCCCTTCTTTTTTAGACGATCCCCTACATCCTGTCCTCCTGTGATCATGCCGATGTTGAAGCCGGGAGACAGCGTCATCTTCTGAGACTGCGGCGCACGACTAGGCGGAAAGCTTTTGGCGGTATGGAACGTCGATGATCGAGATAAAAACTGTTGTCTCCCACTAAACCTTTTTCCGGTTGAATTGCATCTCCCTTCTACAGTGACCAAGGGGTCAACATCCGCCTGTCATGATCAGACCGTGTCTGGTTCACCGATTTGACGAGTCAAGCAGTTGATTTTGACCCCGAAACATATCACAACTATGCGACCACAGCTGCCCATCTTGCCAGTAACACAAGAAACCCCTGTCCATCCGTCGCTGTATCCATTGGTCTATCACTTTACATTCCTATTCAGTTCGCGAATCGCACCATGTTATCCAGCCCCATAGTCTACCAATCCTCGGTCCCAGTCGACGATGTTGAATATTGGCTGTAGCAATAATCATAAGTACTAACCTTCTTACCGGCGTGTCGACCGGAGAGGACGACGGCAACCTTTCCTGGCTGTTGCAGAGCAATGTAAGGTAGCAAAAGAGTAGTGATGGGGTCAGTAACAGTGTGATGGTGGATGCGGTTCCTGTACCGGCGTGCCTCTTCGATGTCAAGATTGGTCGACCAAGCAGCTTGGCGTGTAGGTAGGCGGAGCTGCTGGCGATAAAGACCTGATCTTGTGAACTGGCATAGGTCGAGTGGTAGAACGTACCTTGTAGATCTTGGGCATGATGTCAAATGTGGGATCGTTGATGGAGGTTGATGATGACAAGACGATGATAGCGATGTTGCTCAGGTTCTTGGAGCCTGCTGCTGACTTCCACTGGCGAGGCCTAAGTTGACTTGGGTTGACTAGCCCGAATGGAATGCGAAGCCTTGGAGGAGCAAGTCTCGAGACTGGATTCCAGAGCTCCGAAGACATGGGCCCAAATTTCCAGAGGGCGTTTCTCCAGGTTATTGAGTCACGTGTACGCCAAAATTGAAAAGTTCCCACGATTTTACCCTTACAGTGCGATGGCAAATCGTGGTTTTGCCGCGTCTGATGATTTGGTCTCGGATCCGAATTCTATTTTGCACCTCGAGTTCGAATTTTGGCTTGGCGGTATTTGTGCGACGTCTAAGCTCTGGCCGCGCAACTCCAGGTAAGCCTGTGAAGCCCGTCAAGTCGGTGAACAGCCAAGCCAATGCCATCTGGAGCGTCTACCTAAGCACCTTTTCTCATCACCATCAAGATTCATCACTTTGAAAGAGTAGGTACTCATCACCAACATTCTTGCCTCTGTTTTCGGCTTCCACCATTCACAACATTCCAGCATCGCAAGTGTCTCTAAGAAGGGGTCTAATAGCTTCGATCAAGGTTACGGTCATCTGAAGCCTCTTGTTACAGTCGTAACCTCCGCCTAGCCACATCGATCTTTTCAGTGGCGCTCTTATGCACAAGTCGACACTGCTCGCGTCCTTATCATCGCCATCCGTTTCGACGACATAACGCTCAGCAAGACTCTGCCAACGTAACTCGCAACTTTGCCTACAAATCTGACCCAGCTATATCGACGAGTTTTCGGCTTTCGTCCCGCACTTTATCGACCGTATACCACAGAGACCGTACCTTGATCGACTTTGAATAGCCCTTTTCTTCAGCTGCCGTGCCAACTATCTGTAGTCAGCCCATTTGAACTTTGTTCTTACCGATACTTTCGCTTCGTCTTCGACTCCGACTCCCATCACTAACAGATAATTCAAGATGGCTAAGCCCCGTGGTCTCAACACAGCCCGAAAGCAGATCGCGACCCGACGAGACAACCGATGGGTAAGTGGATCATGACTATGAGGCCGGGAAGACAAGGCAGAACATGCGCTATTATTGTCGGTGTCACAGCAGGAATGTGTCGCCCTTCACTGGGCCGGGCGGCTCGCGGAACAGATCATTAAAACCACCGAACCCTACCATGGTGACGCCCAGAGGAATAGCCTGGTCACACAAGAAAGCATCGCCAACGATGTCATAGGCCACACTACCTCTGAATGGCTGTGTCAAATCATCGTCACTGTCAATAAGATTCAGCTGGAGGATCAAGGAGGATGCGTCCACTGGCTCGACACTTCCTCAACACTCTACCAAGACCCAGATGATAGCCGCATTGCCTCTGCCTTCTCCGTCCTCCTTTTCTTCGCCTATTGGAGGCTCTACAAGTTCGCTGACCCATCCCGTATCCATTCCGCCCACGTTTCCTTTGCGTTTCGTACTACTGCTAACAGTCCGACGCTGGCTACAAGAAGCGAGCTCTTGGTAACTTCTACAAGACCTCCCCCACTGGTGGCTCTTCCCAGGCCAAGGGTATCGTCCTCGAAAAGATCGGTGTCGAGGCCAAGCAGCCCAACTCGGCCATTCGAAAGTGTGTACGTGTCCAACTCATCAAGAACGGCAAGAAGATCGCCGCCTTCGTCCCCAACGATGGTTGTCTCAACTTTGTCGACGAGAACGACGAGGTTCTAGTCTCTGGCTTCGGAAGATCTGGACTTGCGAAAGGAGATATTCCCGGTGTTCGTTTCAAGGTTGTCAAGGTGTCCGGTGTAGGTCTCCTTGCCTTGTTCAAGGGAAAGAAGGAGAAGCCTCGATCGTAAAGGTATCCTCAATTTTAGCTAAAAACATCACGAGCAGCCTGATATCAGTCCTGCATCCTTCCCATTCAATGTACGCAGCTTTCATAATGCAATAGCCCCGACGTGCGTAGCATCATCTCCCATCTCCATTCATTCCTAACTTGTACTTCATGTTCCGATGTTGCCGTTGTGTCAACGTGACTCTCAATTGGTTCGCTTCTCCCCTTTTTTTGGAATGTGTTTGTGTGTTTGTAAGTGAGGAGTCTGGTCTTCGCAGTAACTTGACACAGTGATGTTCTTCTCCTTGCCTGTCTTTGAGCTTGTGAGCTTGCAGATGCATTGCACTTTGTAGTAATACCTACGGTCCCCAAAAAATGGAACTTTGCAGAACCCAGACTGCAGCATGCTCAAACGCAAAATGCTCGTACAGGTTACATCGACTCAGTCTGCGAAAAGTATTGAAGCTGGGTTTCAATTCTTGTTGTTAATTTTGACAGAAGCAAGTACAGTATCTACAAGTGTTTGATTTGTTGCAACGCGAGATCATCGCGTTCGTTCATATCCATCTCGAGAGAAAGACAGATGTGCATGCGGAAGATTGCGATAGCGAGGTGTTGATGGTGATAAAAGTTTCGGAGATGGATATGATGATGATGATGATTAAGAGGAAGAAGAAGAAGAAGAGGAGGAAGAAGGTCATGATCTGGTGGCGCGGGACATTGTTCCAGTTTTGAATAAAGACTGGAATGGACGAAAAGCGAGAAGCGGAAAGCAAATGAATCTACTTGATGGTCCCGCTCCTCACTATCACATCTCGGTGCCTACCACGTACATGATCTGAAGCTGCTTGTTTTCGGATACAAGTCGAACATCGACAAGCCTACCCGAAGAGGTCGCCCATGGCAGCCATTTCAGGGCCACCAGCTTCTCGCATACCGATTTCAAAGTACGAGTAGATGATGGTGACGGCAAGCAAGATTCCGGTACCGGAGCCCAAGGCGCCCATGAGATCAGCGCAGACGGAGAGCGCACCGATGGTGGCACCACCAAAAGCGGCAGCAGTGGGGATGACACGCTTGAGTTCCTTGTACATGGAGGCATCACGGTGACCGGCCATAACCATCTGGTTGTCCTTGAGCTGTTTGGCCACTTCTCGAGGTCCAGAGCCAGAGACTTCGATCCATGTCTTGGAGAAGAGAGCGCAGGCGGTCAAGGTGAAAGCGATGTAAATGGCAGTGTGGATGGGGTCCGACACGACCTCCTTGAAGTTATGCGGAGGGGACATGTAGTAGGCGATACCACCGACGGCATGAAGCTGAGGAGTGTCTTCCATGGGCTCCCAGATACCGAGGAGCTTGACAAACAGGTTGGAAGGGAATCGAGAGGCGAGCATCTGAGAGATGATAAAGACGTTGGAGGTAAGAGCAGACTCGAGCATGATGGGCATGTTGGAGGTGTAGAAGAGTTTGACAGGGTAGGTGCCTCGCTGACCACGGAATCGGTTGGACTTGACGGGAATCTCGATTCGGAAACCTTGCAGGTAGATGACGACCAAGAAGATGACAAGGGTAGCGATGAGGTTCATAACGTTGGGAAGTCTGTCTCGGTAGAGAGCCTCTTTAAGAGCTCGGGACTTGTCGTTCCAGGTGAAGAGAAGATGGAAGAGTGCGACGAGAGCGCCTTCAAATTCGGGACCTCGACCAGTGTTGACAGTGGTTGGGGAGAAGGCCTTCCAGACGATGGATTCGCAGATGTTGGTCGCGATGAAAAGCGAGATACCGGAGCCTAGACCGTATCCCTTCTGGAGCAACTCGTCGAGGAGGATGACGATCAGACCGGCGACAACGAGCTGGAGAATGAGGAGAAGACAAACACCAGCACCGAGGTCCTTAGGTTGACCGTAAAGACCAGTGAGAACGTAGACGGTGGCCTGACCAAGCGAGATGATGAGCGCGAAAAGCTTCTGAGCTCCGCCGAAGAGAGCTCGATCTTCCTTCAAGCTGAAGTCGACTTCAACCAAGTTGGCACCAGCCAGAAGTTGCATGATCATACCGGAGGTGACGATGGGCGAGATACCGAGTTCCATCAGCGTACCACGGTTCGAAGCGAGAATGACACGCATCCAGTAAAGCGGATCGGAGCTGTCGCTTGAAACGATGCCGTAAAGAGGAATCTGTGAAGAGACCAAGAAGATGGCGAGGACGATGGCAGTCCACATGACTCGGCTTTCGAAGGGGACCTTTCGTTCTGGCGCCGCTACCTCGGGCAGCACGGACATGAAGGGTCGCACCAGCGACAAGAATCGGAACCCGCTCATGTTTGCAAGATTCCGTCGATACCGAGACCGACTAGATGAGCCAAAGAAGTGTTGACTGCAGCAACGATAGGAGAAGAAGAAACAGAACCGCGCAACCGAGCAGCAGAGTTGAAGACGATGATTAGAGGAGGTAAGAAGGATGAGGAGACGAGCGTTGGCGGGAATAGTATTGGAAGCACGATGTAGGATGCGGGGGACACAGTTGAGTCCTGGCTTGGTCGGTGACCTGGAATGGAATGGCCAAGCTGGAGCTGGAGCTGGATCTGGGAATCAATTGGAAGAACAACGAGATCTGTCTGTGTAAGTTAGAAGTGATTAGACCGTTCGCCCATTAATTCCAACTTTGTATTTCCTTCCGCTTGCTCTGCTTTGCTCTTGCTCTGACGACGTGGAATTAAAGCTCTCATGCTTCCTCTACCGCAAGCTGATGGCCAAAAGACGCATCTGTATTTTCAGGTCTTCCAGCTCGACGTTTCCAATTCCACTACTCGCGCGAGAGAAATGGGCTCTGGTCGATCGACACTTTGCTGCTTTAGAATTTTCGGATCCGTGTTCTGCATCCAAACTTTTTGGAAACGAGCGGAGCTTCCTCACTTCCATTATTCTCGTTCATCCGCTCACATCTCAGCATCTTCCGTCACCGCATCTTCGACCTGCATCCTCAATTTCTTGCGGCTAGCGACGCTGGCTGATACGGAGAACCGTCTCCAGGTGAACGAACAGGGTGGACCAAGAAACAACAGCTTGCTACCGTACTTCAGGCTAAGCTTCCGACCCGTCACTGTCTTGGCGGTACTGCAACCCCGTGCTCATTTGGACATCGAAGCGTTCACGCCCACTCGTCTCATCTGCTCGTAGCATAGATCAAGAAGGCTTTGACAAAATGGTAGGTTCCAACTCTACAATGCATACAAGTATAAAGCAGACAAGGTGACGACTGACCCCGCTTGTTTGACTTCCTTGTCTTCGTTTCAACCATCTTTAGATCATCCCAGTTCGATGCTTTTCTTGCGGAAAGGTGATTGGTGACAAGTGGAATGCGTACCTGGCCTTACTCCTCGATGGTAGGACAGAAGGTGAAGCTCTCACAGAACTCGATCTGAAACGCTATTGCTGTAGAAGAATGGTCCTCACCCACGTAGACCTTATCGAGAAACTTCTGCATTACAACATCCACGAAAGAAGAAGTCAAGCTTAACGCAATACCCCGCACCTTCTCCGCTCCAAGCTGCTCTTCTCTTTTCAAGATAGTGCAGATTGCGCTTCCTCCTTGTCCGACCGTTTTCTCCGGCTTTGTTCAACTTCTGTACTATAACAAGATCCATCAGTAACAACATGCATTTCATTCCATATCACCAGCCCTGCTTGTTTGCCCAGATGGACAAGCGAGGCCAAAATGGTGGACTTTCTTCTCGAACACCTGTTGTCATAGGTACTGAAGATACGGAGACCATTACCCAAGGAGTCGTGGCCATTGATTGTCTTCGTACGCACCTCTAAAGTTCCTGTGTCTGTGATTCACACGACGCAGCATGGAATGGGACTGGGCAACCATCTTCCATAACCTCTCAGTCTTTGCTCTATTTCAACGCAGGCTTGATGTGTCTTGATTCTCTCCTCCTCGCTCTTTCCAGTAAGACTCTTGTCTATCGCGCCTAGTCTATCTATGTGTTGAAGAGAAAAGAAACGAGGAGAGTTTCTTCTCTTTTCCTGCTTGATTTTTTTGTCTTCATTTTCCCTGGGGATTTTGAGAAAACATTTCTTCGGTTTTTGTTTATTTTCAATTTCGTGTCGTCATGGGGTGCGATATTCATTTTGAGCTGTCAGACTACGCATTGTCGACACTCGTTGCAGTTAGCCTCAAGATGGCGTATCTCTCTCTGGGTGAGGTAACACTAAGGCTCTCCTATGCTGCCCAGTTCGCTCACTGCCTACGCTCACCAGAACAGTAGAACCGAAGATCATCCACAGCAAGTCTTCGATGTATGGAAGAAAGATTCTGATATATATGGGAACAGGAAAAAAAAACAAGGGTGGTACAGAAAGCCGTAATGACCGGCTGAAACAAACTGAACAGGCTACGTGTAATCTACAGGGCTAGTGACAGGCAAGCAAGAGAACGATTCGATTTGATCGACTTGAGAAAGCGCTGCTAGGTATCGCTTACTTGTCTGAGGTAAGCACGGGTGGGGTGGCAGCTTTTTCGAGATCCTCGATGCTCTTGGAATCGAGCTCAGCATCGCCTTTTTCGATCGCATCGGTGGGCTGCGCTGGCATTTTGCCTCCAGCAGTAGCAGCGCCAGCTTGTTCAAAGCGAGCGCCTTTCTTCTCAGGACCCACGGAAGCAGTGATAGCAAGACCAACGGCGATGATGGCAGTGGCGATGGCCATGACCGGACCGTAAGCCTCGACTCGCCTTCCTTTGGGCCCTGTGACAAAGTTGTTCTCCGAAAGATAGTTGATAAGCTGAGTGGAAGGAGAAGAGATTGCGTTGCCGAGCTGATAAGTGACACCAACGAAAACAGCTCGGAAGGCGGGAGGAGAGATCTCCGAGAGGTAGATGGGAACCACACCCCAGGCTCCTTGTACCATGGCCTGAAGGAAGAATCCTCCAGCCATAAGGCCGCCCTCAGTGGTGGGCAGAACCCAAGCAGGGATCAAAGTGCAGCAGATGAGCGCAGCGATGATCATGGCCCTCCTTCTGCCCAGCCACTGAGACGTATAACCCCAGATGGTGCCGCCAACGCACGCTCCCGTCTTCATAACGATCGAAGCTCGAGAAGCGGCAGCATTGTTGAGACGCTTTCCACTTAGCATGAAGGTTGTATAACTGTCCTGAGAAGTGTGACTGAACCAATTGAACCATGTCATTGTTCGTATCGCCTCCACGCGATTGGTCGAGCTGTCAATTTTAGCCGAACGCGTCCCTTTGTGCAGCGCCAGCCGGCGCTGCATGCAACTACACCATACTCATTCCCTTTGATCACCCCCTCTTCCCTTTGATGTAACTCATACCCACAAAGGGCTATAGCGACGCCCTTAGCAGGAGCAGGCTCTTGCCTGCTCCCTTCCTCATGTATATAAGGCCTCAATCCACCGCCCCCAATTTGGAATCAGACGAGCTCCCCTTCTCACACATCGAAGGCCCTAGGAAACACTTTATCGATAAAGTGGTTGTTACCCCCTGTGTGTAGCACCGCGCCCCCACTCCACTACTCTCTACCAACCACCTAACCCTCTTTACCATGTCTAGACCTCTTCGGATCACCGGGCCGGCCCCGACGACCGAGGAACTAGCTGCCCTGCATGCGACGTTGCAGGATGACGTTAGTGGACTTCGGGAAGACCTCCAGCGACGGGAGGCTTCCGACTTGATCAACGAAAGTAAGCTTACCGCTCTGGACCAGCGACTCCAGACGCTATCTCAACAACTCGAGGAACAACGCTCCAGCGACGGCGAGCAGTTCCGGCACGCTCAAGAGCAGATCGACACTCGGTTCTCATCGTTCGGGGACCAGCTCTTGCGTCTTGAAACCAAGACCGACGTGGCACTAGATCGCCACACGGCTGAACTATCGGCTTTCTCAGCGAAGATCGGAATGCTCCCTAGCACCATCTGGGAGCAACTCTTCGGCTATCTGGAGTCGACCTACAAGAACCTCGACAGCAAGATCGTCGCTTCTGTCGAGGAGGTCATCCAGAGGAACTCCGTTCCTCCGGCCGAAGCTGACGATGCTTCAATGAAGTCTGCTTCCGCTCGGGAGGAGCAGGCTCCTGTGGACGCTGGACAGGTTGGAACAGCCCCACTTGCCGACCTCGACCACGAGGCAGCTCAGCCGATGAAGTCTGACCCAGGCGTGGGACAGATGCGAGAAGACCTCCAGGCCATGAAGGTTGGAAACACCGCTCCGGTGGTGCAGGTCGTGGGTGCTGCCCAAGCACCCAAGTCAACCGGCGAGCCCACGAACTGGGCCGACGACATAGAAGCGGAGGAACGGCTCCAGGAGCACGCCGAAAACCTGGAGATAGAGGATGTCAATCCATCAGCGAAGATTCCTAAGTTCCGGGAATATGATGATGACTCTGACGAGGCTGTTGACCAATGGCTTCGGGACTTCGAGGACGTCCTCAGAGACGCCAAGGTCAGTAAGACCCGGTGGCCTCTCGCCGTGTCCACCTACCTCAAAGGAACTCCTCTCTCGTGGTGGCACCGGTTCCGTTCCCTCCATCCCACTTACTTCTATTCCACCTTTAAGGAAGACTTCCTCCGGACCCACATGGAACGAGATCCGGGATCAGCAGCCCGACGCAAGGTGAAGAACATCACGTTCAAGGACATGGACTCGCTTATCGAGACCTTCAGGAAGGCGCTCATCTTGGCCCCTCCTGGCAAATTCACCGACGCTGAATGGATCGATCGTTTCTGCGAGAAACTGCCCGCAAGGTACCATGACCTGGTCCGCGACATCAAACGGAACAAGCTCCGGAATCTGGACGCTGTCTTCAACGAAGCTCGGGACTTTGACGACGGCAATCTGGCCGCCAGGAATGCGATCAGATCGGGTCCTCCGCCAGTTCGGGCTTTCCCTTGGAAGAGGATCGAAAGGTCAGCCACCATCCACGTGCTGAACAAAGGTAAACGTCCTCAAAAGCCTAAAGCTCGGTCTTCCCCAAACCAGCCCTTAGACCGTCGGCGGCGATTGCCAGACGAACCTGCCAATGTGGCCACCGCCACCACTGAGTGTTATGAATGTCATGGGAAAGGCCATTTCGCAAGGGACTGTATTCGTCGCCAGAAGAAGGTGGGTCTTCATGTCATGGCGATGACAGAAGGTGAGGACCTACCCAAGCTTCGCGTGCAGTTGCCAAACGACATCACTGCCTCAGCGCTACTGGACACTGGCGCCTCGCATAACTTTGTCGCCAAAGACTTCATCCAGTACCTTACTGGAGCCGGAGTCCGAGTTCCGGTGAAAGACGAAGGCGAGGTACCGGTGCAGACAGCCTCGGGAGTGGTGTCCTCAACCACCTTGAAGGCTACGGTTCCGCTCCTAATCCAAGGACGGAATCTTCCGTTCGATGCCTACGTAATCGACCTGCACGAGGGATGCGACTTCAGTCTCATCGCGGGTCTTCCTTTCCTCAAGAAGTTTGGCGCAGAGTTCTCCTGGACCTCAGCTGGGCTCGTCCTGTCGCTGCAGCTGGCCAACCAACGCCTGATGGCGAAATGGAAGGTCCAGGAGTCAGGAATATCTCGCTCGCCACCCTCGCTTGAGGTTTTCCGAACCCAGGCTCAACCGAAACCAGTTCTTCCGGCCACCGAAGACGCCTGGCGGGACCAGTTGGCCGCGAAGTTCCCAAACCTCTTTTCGGGGTCGCTGAACACAGACCCGTCAAAGCGGGCCAAGGTCGAACACGAGATCGAACTCACAGACCCCCATCCCATTCGTCTTCCGCCTAGACGACGGTCTCCCGCCGAGGACCGCGCGATTCACGACTTCATCGAAGAAAGTCTGGCCAACGGGACCATTCGCCGCAGCACGTCCTCCTGGTCCTCTCCCGTGCACATTGTTCCCAAGCCCGACGGCCGCAAAAGGGTCACCATCGATTACCGAGCCCTCAACAGGGTTACCCGGCGTGACGCTTACCCGATTCCTCGTGCTGACGACTCGCTCAATCTCTTGGCCGGCAGCAAATACTTCACCAGCCTGGACTTCCTGAACGGATTCTGGCAAATCCCGATGAAGGAAGAACACAAAGCATTCACCGCGTTCTCTTGCCGCTATGGACACTTCGAGTGGAATGTGATGCCCATGGGACTGACGAATGCCCCTGCCACTTTCCAACGTGCCATGAACGATGTTCTCGCCGAATACATCGATAAATGTTGCATTGTGTATCTGGACGATATCACCATCTTTTCGCCAGACCTTTCTACCCATCATCGGGATGTGGAGAAAGTCTGCCGGACTCTGGAAGCCGCGGGATTCGTCCTCTCACTACACAAGTGTCACTTCGCGCAAGAGGAGATCAAGATGCTGGGCCACATCATCTCGAAGGGCGAGACTGTCAAGCCCAATCCCGCCAAGATCGAGGCCATCTCCAACTGGCCTCTACCCTCGGACATTACGCAGCTTCGTGGGTTCCTCAACGTTTGCGGATACTACCGCCGCTTCGTCAAGAACTTTGCTCATGTGGCTGAACCCTTGTACGCTCTGACCGAGGGTAGTCCTCGACGGCGGGCACCGATCGAGATGTCCTTGGCCTGCCGGACGGCGTTTGACGAGCTCAAAGATCATCTCAAGACAGTCGTTCTCGCCCTTCCTCAACTCGATCGTCGGTATTACCTCGAAACCGATGCTTCCGACTTCGCTATTGGCGCTGTTCTGTCTCAGGTTCGGCGTGACTGGACAGGTAGGCAGTTTGCCGATCGCGAACTCCCCCCCAAGACAGCTCTTCAACCAGTCGCGTTCTTCTCCAAGCGTCTGACCAAAACGGAAAGGAACTATTCCGCCAGAGAACGAGAGCTTCTTGGAGGCATTGCCAGCATGGAGCACCACCGTTGCTTTATCGAGGGCGCCCCCGGCGGTTTTACCTGGATCACAGACCATCAAGGCATTGTCTACTTCCGAACTCAGCGAGAACTCACCCCTCGAGAGTACCGGTACTTGGACAAGATCGAGCAATACGATCCAGTGATCCTGTATCGGAAGGGTGGCGAAAACGTGGTCGCCGACGCCCTCAGCCGCCGGACCGACCTTCCGGAGACCGAACAGCCATCTGACCAGCCCCTGTACGCCATGGCCACTCGTCGACAGACAGGACCCACCGAGTTGGAACAGACGGTGGAACAGGAGGGGGATGGCACCATCGCAGCGAGGCCCAGCGACGGCGATCGCATTCGCGCCGAGTTTAGACGTCTCCATGCGACCGAAGACCTGACCATGCACTACTCTGCCATCTCGCTGGCGGCCCTGGCTGTGTATCAGGGCACCACCGTCGACGAAGCTCTGCAGAGAATAGGTAACCTTCAAATGGACGACGCTTTACTCAGTCGCTGTGTTGCCAAAGCAGAGGAATGGATGGACCGCCTGGTCTGGCACCTGGGTCGTCTGCATTGGGAAACTCGGGAAGGTCTCCTCCTTCCGGTACTCTCTAGCCTTGACGAAGCCAGTAGCATCGCGATAGCCCTCCACGACGAAGGAGGACACCGAGGTGCCGACACCCTGGTTCAGTTGCTTCGCGATCGGTACTGGTTGCCGTTGAGCCGACAGATCGCCAAAGCGGTGGTCAGCACCTGCATCTCCTGTCAAGTAGCGGAAAATCCAAAGAGGGTAGTACATCCTCTTCACCCCCTTCCCAGAATGGATGCTTTCGAACGGTGGGGGCTGGATTTTTTGACTCTGCCCCGATCAAGTCGGGGCAACACAAAGATCCTCACGGCGGTCGACTACTGCACCGGACAGGCTCATGCGCTACCCTGCAGATCGGAGAACAAGGACGATGTCATTCGCGTGATGGAGCAGCTCATCCATCGGTACGGAAAACCGAGCTCGGTGGTCGCAGACAACGGTCCAGCTTTCTCGTCCATGCGTTTTCGCGCCTTTTGCGCCAAGCTGGGCATAAGAATTCTCTTTATCAGTCCACACCATCCCCAGACGAACGGCAAGGTCGAGAGGCTCAATGGAATTCTGCTTCGAGCCCTCAAACGGGTGGCCTACCAAAATCAGGCCGAATGGGACACTCCGGCCGTTCTCAATCAAGTCCTGTTTGGATACCGAGCCACCAGGTCTACCATGACGGGAGAATCACCTTTCTTCCTCATGTACGGCCGCCATCCTCGATTCCGACACCAAGCGACAACCAACACGCACACCCAGCACAACGTCGATCGAGAAGACGAGCTGCGGTTGCGTCTGACGCGGGCACAACGGTTCGAAAAGATACGAGCGGGAGCCACACTTCGTGCAAAGCAACTCATGGAACGGCGAGCTCTGCTTCGCGAACAACGTGTCTCCGGCGAAGACATCGCCCTGGGCGATATCGTATTGGCTCGAAACCACTCCGACAACACCAACAAGTTTTCCCCGCCCTGGAGTGGACCATACCTGGTCGCCGACATTACGCCGGAAGGGGCGGTGGAACTGATCACCAGGCGAGGCCGAACGTTACGCCAAACCTTCAATGTTTCCGACCTGAAGCTCGCTCGCCTGTCATCGGACGATCGGGCTACCTGGTTCCCTCGTCACCCATCCCAGCAGCCCTCCTACCTCGGCGAAGCCAGCCTCCTCCGATGGGACCTCGACGACAACGACGCTTTCCCACAGTCAGCGGCAAACGACGCCACCTTTCTCACCGACCATACCTCTGCGTCACCCGAAGACGACAGTCCTCGCTCTCCGACTCCGGAAGCGAGTACCTCCCAAGCAAAGGGAAAGGAAAGGCAAAGGCGGACACACCTGACCATGGAAGCTCAGGAGGTGGTACCGGGGGTGGAAGCTCAGACTTCGCCTGGTCTCCCAGTCCGCCATCCGAGATCGAGCATGAACGCTCTTCGACAACAAGCAGGCCTCCTACCCCGGCGCCCGGTGGGAGTGAGCGGACGAACTCCTTTCGAACCGGAAAACGTGTCTTCTCAAGAACCGACTCAAGGATCTTCGGAGACGGTTTAGAAGTAATCGATCCAGCGATCCTCGCAGCCTCCGCCAGCCATCTTGAGGAGGCCCGATCCAGAAGCCTTCTCCCCCCTTCCGTTATGGACGAGGAGACTAGTTATCCGGAGGCCGGGCCCTCCAGGCTGACCTTGGACGACGAGGCCTTCCCTTTCGACGGCCCCGATCCAGGTCACCGGAAACGAGATGGTACCTACGTCGGAATCCGGAATCTGGGCCCAGCCACGAGGAAGGCGGTCTCGGAAGGAAAGAAGAAGGCCAGAGAAACCAAGCACAGCAATTGGCGATCCTCAGAGGATGGAAAGGCGTACGTCAAGTTGTGGCATGCCCAACCAAGGGCAAAGGAGTATAAGCGTAAGTACAACGAGGAGATGCGGAAACTCAACGAGCTGACCGATGGTGCAGTCTGGCGCGCTGCTCGCGAACGACACAAAGCGAAGTTCTCCCCTGAAGCGTGGGCAGAATATCGGCGGCAGGCTTCGCGGCGCCATCGGGAAAAGCACACGCAGTCAACAGAATACAAGGTTGCCAGGAACGCTCGCGAAAGGGCTCGCCGCCTGGCGGACCCTGCTCGGGCTCGAGAGGTAGGTCAGCGACATTACCAACAGATGAAAGAACGCGAGGAAGCCAATCCTCGGTTGCGAGAGGCAAGGTTGCAACATCTCCGAGAACGCTACGCGGCGCAGAAAGACGAAAGGGCTCGACGGGAACGAGAACGACACCGGAACCGTACCGAAGAACAGAGACTTGCTCAGAACGCTTACCAACGTAAGTGGAAGCGAAGGAACCCGGAACGGTACCGCGTCAGTCACCTTTCCGAAGCACAGCGGCTCGCTAAAAACGCCTACCAGCGCCAGCGAAGGCAGGCGGCGACGGAAGAACAAAAGGCTGCTCAACGTGCCAAAAGACGAGAGTATAATCGGCGAAAAGCCGAAGCCGAAGGACGACCGTTCCTCCTGCGAAGGCCACGAAAAGATATCCCTCGGTCTCAATCTCAACCGTGCGAACTTTCCCAATCCGACATTGCCAATCACACGACTCCTGCCATTCCCCTCTCGTCCGACGAGCGAGAACTACGATCCTCTGGTTCCATGTACGAGCCTTCCGATAACGACGATTCGGATACTTAACCATTTCGAGGCCAAAATGGTTCGAAAGGGGGGTGGTGTTCGTATCGCCTCCACGCGATTGGTCGAGCTGTCAATTTTAGCCGAACGCGTCCCTTTGTGCAGCGCCAGCCGGCGCTGCATGCAACTACACCATACTCATTCCCTTTGATCACCCCCTCTTCCCTTTGATGTAACTCATACCCACAAAGGGCTATAGCGACGCCCTTAGCAGGAGCAGGCTCTTGCCTGCTCCCTTCCTCATGTATATAAGGCCTCAATCCACCGCCCCCAATTTGGAATCAGACGAGCTCCCCTTCTCACACATCGAAGGCCCTAGGAAACATCATCAAGATGATAGCGTAAAGACAACTCCTCCACTCCTTCCTGAGCATGGTTCCGAAGGAGGAGCGGAAGTTCTTAGTACCGGTGCCTTTGCTGAGCTTCCGGGCCTCGATGAACTGGCGAGATTCGGGCCAGAGGAGGCGGAGAAAGCCGACAATGAAGCTAAAACCGGCGCCGACCCAGAACATGATAGGCCAGGTGTTGACAGCTCCTCCAACACCGAGGTTGACGCAAGCAGCCAGAACATAGCCGAAACTGTAACCTTGCTGGAAGATACCGGAGAAGAGACCTCGAGCTTCGACGGGGATGTTCTCCATAGCCATACCAGCAGCACCACCGTAGACACCACCCATACAAAGACCAAAGAGAGCCCGAGTGGCGAGGAATTGGTTGAAGTTCTTTGCATAGATACTTCCGACTTGAAGTATACCCAGAGCCCACATGTTGAGAACGAGCGGGTATTTTCTGCCGAAATAATCCGAAAACACGCCAAAGATGGCTGCACCGACGGACCTCAAAAGCAGAGTCAAAGTGATGGCCTCCGTGACCTTTGTCTTGGATACACCAAAGTGCAGGGCCAGCTTGGAGGTTTGGATAGAGAGGGCGTGGAAGTCGAAGGCATCAGCACACCAAGCACTGAAGCCAATCAGATACGCTCCCCAACCCGCCATCCCCAGCATGGCGAGCAACCTGAAAGGGTTGGGTGGAGGCTGCGGCTTCTCCCAGACGACAACCTCTTGTCCATCTTCGTTGATGATGGTATGTCGAACCTTCCAGTGGAAAAGATCTTTGAAGTTGTCGATGCCACTTCGCAAGATGCCTTTCCTGTTTTCTTGGGACATGTTGGCCATCGGTATTTTAGTGCGGGACGAAGTGATACCAAGGTCAACTCAGTTATGTGTGCAATTATTCGGAGGGAATAGGACAGGGCCGGATTGCTAGAGAATCTCAAAGACGAAGAAGAAGAAGAATGAGATGAGGCGGATATGGTTCAAAGGCAACAACCGACCAGGTGGCTCTGCTTTATATAGACACAGGTTAGCCCAGGTGAGTAAGTGTGTGAGCGTGGGCACAAAAGCTCCAAGGGGGGTCAAGACAGGAGGGTCCCGGTCGCACTGACTCGATGGAGGCGAAAGAAGCAGATCGACTGTAAGCGTGGAGACACTGTTGCCCAACAAGATGACATTTGTGGGGCTCCAGATCAAGGTCCGAATGAGCGCCTTGGAACCACGGGGACGCCCAGATCCTGCTCTGCGGAGGAAGAGGGAAGCTTGGCGTAGTGAGTAGCGAGACTGTGGCAGCTCGCAACCGCCATGCAGTCCATTGCCAACGGCTGCATCCGAGTAATGTGTGACGGTTTGTGCAAGCCTCGCATACTACGAGGTCGGACAAACGTTTCGTTTCGAGACTAAGACCGAGTCAGGCTCAATGTGAGCTCTTCGACAAGGGTCTAAGGCATACGAACAGCTGGCGGCAGCCTGACCAACTCGACGTGGATGAGCAAAAGGGGTCAAGAAACCAGAAGAGGAGGTCTGGGGTTCCAAAACGGCAAATATTTCAATCTCCGAAATGACCGGCGCTTCGATGCAACCAAAAGGTCTTGGCACTGTTGAACTCCCACCAAGACGGATATCTCCAGGGATGTGCTCAAGCATAGCGCACCTATGGCAATGGACAGCAACAGGAGTCGGAGAAGCTCGGGGATGGATACTGACCGAAGGTTTTCTGTACACCTGCTGGGGAAGCGGGCGGGAGCGCACAGTAGTATGTCGGACTCAGATTTACTTTCGACGTGACAGTCAAGAGACACGGCACTCTCCTTTGGCAAAAGAACACGCCAAGACCTCGCTTAAATATCACAACGGGACATTCCGTCTGCCAGGTAGCGAACCTACAGTAGACCGACACCAGGCCTTGTGCTCTTATATTGACATTACAGTATTTCTGTTTCAGGAGGCACTTCTGGAGACGATCATTTACATAATATACTCCAAATGCGGCGTTTCTGGAGAGATCCTGGAACAGACTTCAGAAGATTGATGGTGTCCATCGATCTGCAACATTCTAGTTAAGACGGTTGCAGGGCACAATACAGGGCGATTCACCCCCGGAAAGAAGCAGAGACCTCGTATCCTAGATGCTTGGATTTTACGTTGTGAATATTCCTTCTTTGAGGTCTCTTACGCGTCCGTCAACGTCTGCGATTCCAACTCGTCATTTTCTGTTTCAGATCCAACCTCCTTTGTCAAAATCAGAAAATCAGAACAGTCGACGATTGCAACCAGAGCGTTCAAGGCTTGGTTCCTCCCTGTGCAGCTCTTCTCGTTGACACGATCATGGACGGGAGCGGAAAGGGTCGGGAAGAAATTGAGCTCAGTACAGCCAAGATGAACTGCAAACCGAATTCAGTTCGGAGCGTAGGATCACTCGTCGGAATCGTACCGATGGTGAGATTGTGAGAAGAGAGCGTGGGATATCGAATCTAATTTAAAGTCTTTAAATAGGTGACCTTGAAGAGCATCGTCTTCTTGGGGCTCAACGGAAAGATCCTCGAGTCTTTACGATCACCTCGATGGTTTGCGTAGAGTGACCCTGCGATCGATTTCGTCGAGGTCGTTCACATTCCCCTGGCCGACAAGCTGGGATCAAGCCTCCTCGTTGAAGCCATGACATCCAAACATGATTTTGTTAGAGTCTCTTAACCGGCGACATAAGTCCAACTTCACGGTCTTGGCACTGCCACGTGGTTGTGGGATGGAAGCAGCTTCGATCTCGATTGGTTAGATTACACAGTCCTGAGTGTCCCTCCTGATTCCTTTCTTGGCTCGAATTTCGTTGGATACCTCGGCGCGTTTCCAAGGATTCGGAAGCTTCTGTTCTCATCCTGCTCGGAGCCTTTTTTCCATCATTCACACAAGCACGACGTGGACCATTTGTGACTAATTTAATGATGTGATTCGCACCAGAAACCTTCATTAGGGGATACGAAGGCAGCAGCTAATCAGGGCGGACCTGTTCCAAGAACGAAGAAAGACGTGCCAAGAACCCGCCGAAGCCGCGCCGTACTTGCACGAGGGCATCTTGATCTCCATCGTCGTTATCACGCCTCGACCTCCGGAAACGGTGGTGACTTTCACTTGCTTCCTTGTCTTTCACTTCTTTCGACGAGAAACCCTCCGCAGCCCCTGATCTGTACCCTACTACGGCCGGTTATGGCGATATAACTCTGAACAGAAAAGGACGAGCTCCACCACCTCGACTTTCATCGTACAGCACCACACTCGACATCGAATCTAGACGGAAGTGCTGACCACACGACTTGGCTTCTTTCTTTTTCCAACCCGCAACGAAGTGGAAACCGTTCAACGCCGTCCACAAAGTCTCGATCTTAGACATGGATACGTATTTGCGCAAGAGGCACAAAGAGGTTGCTGGCTGCGTTTGGCAGCCGGGCATGGTAGGCCCAGAATGTCGTCCACCCTCCGCCCTTAGGAAAGCAGCAATGGCCGGGCATGATAGCTACTACGACATGATCAAGTACAGTCGGATCACCACTTGGATCTTCCTTGCCTTGATAGGCCTAGCAGTGATCCGTCACATCGTCTCTCGTATTAGAAACAACCGAAACCATGCACTCACCACCACGATCCTAACGTTTCCCGGATACAGCCTTGTGGCCGCCATCTGCCGAGGTATTGGATACTATCGGCCCAAGAGGATCTTCACCCGCCAAACTGCTTTCAGCCAAATCGTGTCTGCCCATCGATTTCCTTCTTTGGGAAACATTCTTGTCATCGCTCTGCCTTCACTGGGCCTAATCTGCTGGTGCTTCGCCGTCAAGCCTTACTACAGACCAGCAGCTGTTTGGGGCAGCACTCCGCTCGGCGTTCGTTCAGGAATGATTGCCAACGCCATGTTTCCATTCCTCTTCTGCTTTGGTCTCAAGTTCAATCCCTTAACTTGGCTGACAGGTATTAGCCACGAAAAGCTTCAAATATTTCATCAATGGACGGCAAGAGTCATCCTCTTCTTTTCCGTCGTTCACACAATCGCTTTTCTGTGGGCTCCATACCATGACGGAGGCTTGAGCAACCTGAAAGCTTGGTACTATTATGACAAGATCTGGTGGACCGGCACGGTGGCCCTGGCGTTCTTTGCCTGGTTGGTCATGTCCAGTTTCGGAGTCTTTAGGAAGATGAGCTACGAGTTCTTCGTCCTGCAACATGTGATCAGCGTCATCCTCTTCCTTATCTTCTACTTCATGCACACGCGAGACCTCATCTCTTCTTGGTCCTGGCTTTGGCCCTCCATCGGAGTGTGGGCTTTCCACGTCCTCTTCAAGTTCGCCAACTCGCTGAGAATCAGCAAATTTGTTGGTCTTCAGGCCAAAGTGACCATCGCGGACGATGGTGACAGATTGATGAAGCTGGAAACCGCGGCGCCTGTGTCGTGGCAACCAGGGCAACACTTCTTCCTCAGATTTCCCGGCGTCAACAGGATGGCTCCATACCAGAGCCATCCTTTCACGATCACCAACCTTCCTGCTCCAGACAGCAATCGCGAATCTCACCTCGTCTTCTACTTCAAAGCGCGAAACGGTCTTACACATCAACTCTGGCAGAGGTTGGAAGGACAAAAGGACGAAAAGTCCGCTTCGATGACAGTGACAGTCGCCTTGGATGGTCCGTACGGTACGCCTTTTCAGGCTGAATCGTATCATTCCGACCTGCTGATCGCCGGTGGTGTGGGCATCACGGCGATTCTTCCTGCCGTCATGAGCCTCGCTGCAAGCGTGGGAACTGTAAGGTATCCTCTGACACGCAAGCTGTCCATACTGTGGTGCGTGTCTTCCACCGAACTCTTGGACGTCTTTGAGCCGCAATTGCGGCCCATACTCGAGCATCTGCAAGCACTTGGAATCGAAGTAGGTCTTGATGTCTATTGTCGGAGCGCCTGCCAACGGAGCACCTCATCCAAAGATCAGACAGGCTCCTCCGAGTCTTTGAAGCCGCTTATCATGCTGCACCATGAACGGGCTCAGATTCCAGATCTCATCAATGCATTCGTTGACGCCTGCTCGGACCTACCTTCCATCGGTGTCTCTGTATGCGGGCCTGCATCGATGTTGAACGAGAGCGCAAACACGGTCGCCAAGCTCCAATGGTCGCGCGTTGTCTCCTCTTCCACCAACATCAGAGAGATCTACCTTCACACAGAAGCTTTTGATTGGTAAATCCTTGTATGCTCCTTTAGACCAGCTCCTATTCCATACACTCCCACGAATTGTTGCCGCTCAAGTGCACAATGTTTTTTGCCCTTTTCAGAGTTAATTCGCTTATTTGGACATTGATTACGGTGTTGCGTTGCTTTGAGGCTTCGGCCTTTCTCCACGACCTCGCGTGCTTTCTTGCTCTAGATGTTGAACCATCCCGTAAGAGCGATGGTATCTCAGTTGTTCTGTCTCGAAAGTGTCCACAAAGTTGGAAGCGCATTGTGCTCTTTGCGCAAACTTGGTGCGCACAGAGGGGGTTAGGACCCTTTGATGTATCAGCAACATGAAGCTTTGAGCGATAGACCAAGGTGGTTAAGCTGTGCTTCGTCACATTGTGATCTTTAAACTACCAGGGGATGGTGTCGTTCTTGTAGTCTCGGAAGCTGCCGTTATCTTCCTTTTTGAGTTTGCTGACCACGTTGACAAGATTTTCGGCAGCTTCCCACGCCTCAAACTGCCCTTTGCTCTTGTCTAAGGGTTTGTCAGAGTCTGGGCCGCCTGTGAAGTCTTTGCTAAGCTGGGATCGAACTGTTCCCGGATGCAAGCCGATCGAGATGGCGGGTACGCTGCGCAACTCCAATTCTTTGGACAGAGTCTTGATCAATTGATTCAGAGCAGCTTTGGAAGCTCTATAACTGTACCATCCTCCCTTTCCGTTGTCTCCAATAGATCCCACTCGTGCCGACAAGGAAGCAACGATGCTGAGCTGATCTGGCAGAACATCCTTTGCCAAGTTTTCTTCGTTTCCTTCGGCGATCTTCTTCGCTTCTGCGCCACGCGGAATCAGAGGCACAAAGTGTTTGAAAGCCAAAAGATGCGAGAAGGTATTGACTTGAAATGTTTCGAGGACGTCATCCTGATTAATTTGAGAAAGATTCTTTTCGGCTCGAAGGATCCCGTTGACGTTCCAGAGCGCCTTCAAGCTAGCTTTTCCGAACCGAGACTCGATCTCTTTGGCAACTTGGTGGTAAGAATCCTCGGACTTGATGTCTAGGGAGAAGGCGTGCAGTCGATCAGAATCCAGCTTAGAAGCATCGGGTCCACCGGAGTAGGAAGAGGACAGAACCGCTTCTTTGGCTCGAGAAGCATCTCGAGACAATGCCACCACCTGAAGGCCCGTTCGAGCGAGGTATTGCCGGGCGATCTGAGCGCCGATACCTGAAACACCGACAAGGCAAGGCAATCAGTCAGCCCTGAATGTGTCAGCCCAGAAGTAAGGAGAAGTACTACAGAGTACCAGCGAACTCACCACTTCCAGTGCCTTGGATGATTGCGACGTTGGGAGACATATTGCAGGACGCGTAAAGTAGTAGTCTGGAGGAGAGGTACTGTGAGGCGAACGGCAGGAAGCACCAACATCTGTCACAACTTATATATACCCCAACTCATTATTGCGTTTCAGTTAGCCAGTTGGACACGACGTTGGTCTGACTTGTCGGACAATCAGATTTGAGCAAAGATCTCGTGTAAGCCGATGTTCCAATTCAGGGTCCAAGATGGAAGAATGCTGGCCAGATTCATGCTTCTTCGTCATAACTTCTCGGCGAGGCGCTATGCGACGTTGGATTGCCTCCACTTTGGATGATTCATTTCGACGATCTCACAATTTTATGGCCTCAGTCTTGCGTTGCTTTTCTTCCATTTCGGCCGGCTCCTGCCGATTGTGCCTGGTTTTGCTCAAGACCCTGAAGAGCAATCATGATGGACTCAGCCTACGTCGTCTCCCTCCAACATCAACTACACACGATGACCAATGGCATCAGGTCCGCCAACATCGACGACCAGCAGCGCTGGCCTGACGCTGCGGGAGCAACTTCGCCTCCAAGCGCAGCAGAAGCTCCGCTCGCAACCTAAGTCGATTAGTTCTTCCGAGAAAACCACTTCGGTCTCACAGAATGGGAAGCGAAAGCGGATCGAAGGTCCTCGTTCGCAATCCTCGAACGACGAGGCTGACGAAGATGATGATGATGACAACGACATTGGCTTGCTTAGTCTGAGGACAGGCAGGAGCCAACGCAAAGCGGCTCTCAATCGGCCCGCGACATACTCGATTGATCCAATTGACGACGGTACCCGACTCAAGAGCCATCCTACCAAATCGCTGAAGCTTTTAGCGGGTGACGAGACCGGTTCGAAGAAGCCAAGCTCAAGTATTTCCACCTTACTCAGAGAGAAGGAGAGACGCTCTAAGAAGGGCACCGACGAAGATGGCTTTTCTCGGGCGGAAGCAATCGCCGAGGCTATGGAGCAGGACAGGTTAGCCAAAGCTGGCTTTCAGACCAACTCTGCCGAACAGCACAACGCGGTCGATACTGGACGAGCATCGCAAGCAACATCGGATAAGCCGGAAAATGGAGATAGTCAAGTCCCACCTGATGCAAAAGTAAGTGCTCTCTCCCCAACCATCCCTTCTTTCATTTGGTCGTCCCAATCGGACGTTGGCGATGATGACTGTGAGAGGGATGCAGAGAGCACGATGACGGGATCACCGAAGAAACGTTCCAAGCTGGCCGAAGACAAGCTTGCTAAATCTCTCATCCAAGTAGCTGGCGACGAAGAGGAAGGCCAGCGGGCATATGCCATCCTCCGACGTGATGGCGTTGCTAGCAGTCTCGCCGTATCTAGTTTCGACAACACCACGACCCGGGCCGGTCATCGAGGCATGCCTTCCTGGAAAGAGGGCAGAGCCATCAAACCTTCGATCGACGTCTTCGCTAAGCCGCCTAACGTCTTTGAGATTGTTCCTTCGTCCGAAGGAGAAGCAGCTAGCAGCTCGTGTTTTTCCGCATCGTCCATCGAGACTAGTAGCGTCGACGACGACACGGACATCCGACAGGCCTGGGAGGCAAAGATCTGGCCCCACTTCCTGCTTGCCAACACCATCTCACCTGGCTTCAATTTCGGTGTTGATCAACTGAAACGGATCGTTGTATGGGCAGCTATCAGCTTTGTCTTGGAGCTCGAGGCAAATCAGGCTCATCTCATCGCCGCCTTCTTCTCAAGTCTGGTGTTCGATCATCACAACTCCACTCGTCAAGCTGATATGGATGTCGCCGTCCCTAAAGGGCTCTCCAAGGTTCTTCGCCAAGTTCCTCGCCTCCTCACCTGGCTCGGTGTACGAGGAGACGTTCTAGAAACGTGCTTTCCAGAGTATCGTGACATTGTGGTCTTTTCCGAAACCAGGCACCGGTCCGAGAGGAGATCTCGAAAGCAAAAGAAGAAGGGACGAAGCTGTGAAACATCCTCTTCCAATTTTTTGACGTACTCAGAAAGGGATCAAATACTGATCAATCTATCCCGGGTTCTCGAGATGGTTGTCACGGCCTTCGACCCAACGAGCCTGTACGAGCAGCATACTTCTCTTCTGGCTGGAGCAGTCTCCTGTTTGGCGGTGCTGGTGGCTGCCAGCACAAACTTTACTTTGCAGGCGCAGATTGGATGTCTTTTCCAGCAGCTCTTGTCCCTTGATGTAGAGGAGCATCTTTCGGTCCAGTTGCAGAGTACGATTTGCGACCGCTTGCTCAAGGTTCCTGGGATCGCGGATTCACTGGCGTTGAAAGCAAGACTCATCCTTGCTTTCCCCGGTGACGGTGTGCGAATCCAAGCCATCAGAAGATGGGTGGCTTTTGCGGCTCTGACAGAGCACATCCGATCTCAAGTCGAGATGGAGCAGTTGCGATACCATCCCTGGTCAATTGAGCTGCAAATGCTCGAATCGGTCATCGAGCCAGCAGATCCGGGCTCTCCCTTCTATGTCTCCACTTCGGTGCTTGCGACGCGCACGGCAACATCAAGTCCGGCCTCAGCTGCTTCACCCCAGAGCTCTGACTCTACTGTCCAGACCAATTTCGAAATCCTTCTGGCAGCAACCTCGCTCATCGCAGTTGTATTGCGCGATGTGCCCGTCCAGATGTGCACCCTGGATCGTTTGCCCTCCGCCGCTGCTACGCTCGACAGCGACAGAAGTAGCACCTTGACACCGCTGAGTAGCGAGATGTCAAGCCCGGCTCCTAACATCAAACTTGAGCATCAACAATCTTCAATTCAGCAGCAGCACAAGACATCGAATCCGTCTCGAAGAGCTCTTCGTCTAGCCATGACGCCGTACAAATCTCTGACACCCATCATCGATCCATCTCGCATCAAAGCGCTCAAAAGAATCACCAACAAACTCGTGAGCGTAAACAACAAGATTCGCGACAACCAAGGCGACGTCATCCTTCGTTCCACTACGAAAGATGTCTTGCAAAGAACTTGTCATTCCTTGGAGTATCAGTTGGAGATGTTTGATCTAGCCTCCACCCGAGCAGCAGGTACCGACGAAGACGGCGCAGAGAGTGGTGCTAGGTAGTTTGCTTAGTTGTGTTGTAACACTTCTGTATTTGTACCCACTTTTCATTCGCATTCTTGAAGTCAGTGCCGGCTTTTCACAAAGAATGATATCAAACCAGGTCCAGTGCCATGATCAATCGAATGTTGATGGTCGAAGATGTTCCGCTTTTGATGCATCTTGTCGGACGCCATGATAAGTCGATCGCAGCTAATTTCGAGGGTATGTGATATTTCGCGAAGGAAGATCCCTGACAATCCGGCGCGATGGACGGCCACGATCAAGGTTGGTTGCCAGGAGTCGATGCAGGTGGAGACGTTGGTAAGGTTGGATCATCGAAGTGGGAGGAGGCCTGCATCGAGGGAACGTCGCGGAGGTCTTTCCTGACCCTCTCATCCAACCTGTGTACATCAGCACTCCAGTTTCGAACCAGTTCAAGAATCTTGCTGGACGCAAATCTCGAAGGACCTGTGATCTGTTCCTTCAACACCACTTCGAAATGACTTTTAAGTTCTTGATCCAATCCCTCACCCAACCTGTCCCAGTCTTGTCGAAACTTTCGTCGATATCTGTTGTACTGCCCCTGCAGCCTCCATCCAGCTAAGGTGAAGGTGAGAAGAGCAAGACCCAGCCCAGTGCTTGGGTCCAGAGCCAAAGTGGAAGCGCTTGCATCAAACGCGAGTGATGAGCCCAGCATGGTGGCTGACCCAATCCCGGTCGTTGTCAGGATAGCCGCGGCCGATGTCATGACGGCTAAGTTCCGCGTCTTGGTTGCCAACGTATCGATCGGTCCGCCTGTCTCTAACAATTGAGCCCGACGCCGCTCGATCGGAGCCATCAATGTCGATGGCTCGATGCTTTTCAGTTTAGACGACCGAAAAGCGTCTGCTTCGTTCGAAAGCAGGGCCGCTTCCTTCGCTGCGTCTTCTGTGATGCTAGGCATGTCCTTTACATTCTTTCGGAATCCCTCCAGTAATGCTTCTGCTCGATCTACCCCGTGCACTTGCATCGTCGCCAAGCGCCCAGACTCGTATGCAAGATCGGATTCCAACGCTTTAGCAAAAGATCCACAAGCCGCTTCCAACTCTGCGCGAATATCATCCACCTTCCATACTATCTTCCACCACTGTAAACGCTTGTCGAAGGTCGATTCCAAGTTCTCTGTTGTTTCGTGTAAGGTTTCATCGACAGCACTCATGGAACCGGGCGAGGCGGGACGCCAGACTTTGATGGACTCGCGACCTAGTTGACCTGTAAAGGTTGATGAGGAAGGCCATACGCGCTCCATAGATCGCTGTACTAACTGCTCATCTCGTTCTGTAACCTCTACAGCCAAGTAGCGGAGTTCATCCAGCTGAGCCCTAGTGGATCGGATCTTGGCATGCGCTTCGTCGGCGCAATGTTGAAGTAGGAAGGCTGTCGATTGCATAAGCAAACTCCTGGAGCCACCTCGATTCTTGTCGAGCCCCTGAAGCGCGCTGATGATGCTACTGATGTTCGAGCGACGATACCGAGAGCTGAAGTCGTCCCAATGCGCCGCTGAGTCCGACAAGGTAGAGGTCGATGCTTCGCTTCCCCGAGATAGTGCTTGTCGGAATGCTTCATGGGCAGCCGCTGCATCACTTGCTGAGACCATCAAAGCCCGTGGTGATAGCGCGTCGGCAGCTGCTGAGCCGACATACGCCTCCAAGCTTTCCTCGACGTGGCTCGAACCAAGCCCAGCAACAGAGTTGACAACGACGTAAACGTTTGGCTTCGCAGCGAAGCGTGACATTAGCTCACGGGCGGTGTCACCCTGAGAAGTGTAGGCGGTAGACTGACGGAGCGACCGGCTGAGTGCGTAATCATCAGTGACGAAGAAGGCAGCCTGAGTATCGTAAACCAGGTCATAAGTAGCTTCGGAGGCGGAGGTATCAACGAGAACCACGAGTTCGAGGTTGGATTGTTGCAGCCAGTGTCGATCCAAAGTGACAAGGCCAGGTTCCGGTTGCTGCAATCGTCCAGGTGCATAGCGAATGGTGAGAGGTGTGCCTGTAGGAAGTGACTTTAAGATGTCCGATAGGACTTGCGCTTCGTTGACATCGACATTCCCATCCTCGCGTAATGGTTCGTCCACCATGGAGGTGATCAGTCGCTGAATTTGGCTTGAAGAAGAGCCGGTCAGCAAGACACGATTGTATGATGCAACAGACGATGGCCGCTGATCCTGCTCGATCCATCGCTGTTTAGCATTGCGTAATCTACGGGCCCAGTCCCAGCTCGTGACGATGCTGCTGGACGAGAAGAGATCTTCGGCCTGAGTGAGGATGCTGACAAGATCATGCTGATGGGTCGATGTAAATGCGGGTAGAGCTGGTTCCATCTGGGAGACCTGAACAGCTTGTCTCTGGCCAACACCGCTATGAAAGTGCTGGGAGTCGCTCCTTTCTTCACATTTCCCTGACGTTGATCTGCGACATCCCGAATGGACCAATGGCGTGCGCGAGCAGGGCAAGGCTCTTGCTTGACGAATCCGCACAAGTCGAGCTATACGACCCAGGCTCGACCCAGAGCCCAGTCGCGGTATCAAAGGTGGCATGATAGCGCTACTGCTAGTCGCCGCCGTATCATAGAAGCTGTCGACCGAACGACAGAGGGTCAAGAACGATTGCCGTTGTGGGCAGAGAAGAGGATTGGAGAGTCGTGCGGGGAGGGAGCGGAAGAAGATGAGGAGGAGGAGGAGGACGAGATTGAATTCCATGAATTCAACTTGGCCATTATTTGTGAATAACAAGAAGATTATTTGATTCAAATTGATCCAACGCTGCTACTAATCGGTGCCGAGGAGATGTTTAAATGGATCTGAAAATTCAAGATTTTCACTCTTCCTCGTCGCCATTCGCTTTGTCGAGATTCGTACACCTCCTCGCCTTCTCATATCACCACCACCGCCACCACCTCCGCTACCACGACTCTCACTGGATTCGTCATCCCCAAAACAGACGCAGCTCATCGGATCGCTGCGCTCTGAACAGAAAGTCTACGACGAGTCAACTCACTGTCGAAGATACCAAAAGCACTCTGAGATCAAGTCGTTTCTGATCCTGTTCCCCTACTTAGTCCATGTCCGGATTCTTTTTGATCCTCTCTTCTCCTGTAGCAGTCAGTCAGTCGAAGTGAACGCGCCGGTCCGAGGGGCATTCTTTCGACCTCTGCGAGCAGCTATGCTTTCTTCCATGTCCAGTGAGGATCGTAAGCGCTCGTTAGCAAATGCTGCCGATGAAGGTCCTCGGAAGCGTTTGCATGCAAACGAAGAACTGGCTAGACCCAACAGTACTTCGACAGATGCGGATGATGAGGATTCAGAGTCTCTTCACCCGGCGTATGCAGGCCTGGAAGCTTTCCGAAAGGAAGCCATCTACCGGAAGCTCCTAGAGACTCGACGCGATCTTCATCGTACAGAGAGGAGAGCTAAGGCGGTTCAAGATAGCCTTTCAATATCAGAACAAAGGGCGGCTACCTTTGAGCGCTTCTGGACACTCTTCCTCGCCGAAGTTGCGGCTCGAATCGCCATCGGAGATCAGCAAGCGGAACGCCTGGAGATCTCTCCAAGCGCCAGGTTGGATGTTGCTGCGCTCGAAACCGAATTAGAGCGCCATACATCCCTCCTGCTCAAGTCCTATTCTAGCCAAGGCGATGTCAAGCAGGGGACAGATGTGGTAGAACTTCAGCAGAAGTATCATGAATTGGCCGATGAGGCTTCCAAATACAAGCAAGAGCTCTTCCTGACGCAGTCCAAACTGCAGAGGTCTGAAGACTTGCTCTCTCAAACCACCCAAAAGCTCACGAAAGTCGAGCACGAATATGTTCGGTATCAGAGTCAACTTCTGCGGGCCGCTGAAGGCAAGGACGTTCCGGTGACGGAATTCGCTCCTGTCGCTGGCTCTGGAGAATCTAGCACTGTCCAAAAGGACTCTCCGAGAGCATCCGAGGCTCCCTCCGCAGACCAGTCGGAAGCATTGCAAAAGCTGTCCGACGATCTCGAAAGCGCACATCAGGATCTTGACCTCACACGGCGTGAAAGTGACGCCAGGTATGCAGAGATCAAGACTCTGAACGAAGAGGCCAAAGCTCTCAAAATCAAGGTTCACGATCTGCAGACTCAACTTCGGGAGCTTCCTGACGAGCTTCTTGTCAACTCAGCTGCGTATCGCGAACTTCAGTCGACATTACAAAGAGCCCAATTCGAGGCGCGTACCGCCAACGAGTCGGTTCAAGCTCTTGAGTCGGAGAACGCCACGTTCAGAGAAGAACGTCACAGTTTCCAGCAGACTGTCGAGTCGGAAGCGGGCGCTCGGGTGGAAGAACTAGAGAAGGCTGTCAAAGCAAAAGATGCCGACGTCACTCGTCTCCGTGGTCAAAGAGACGACCTTCACTCCGAGTGTGTAGAGCGTCGGCAACGAGAACAAGTGAAGTTCACCCAGATCGAAGAGATGAAGGCGCTTCTGAACAGTAAGGAGGAGCGGTTAGTCGTACTTTCTAGCCAAGTCAGACGATTGCGCATGACCGTCGCTGCTCTTCGAGGTCAAGAAGCGGGCGTCAAAGCTATGGCGGAGAATGCATTGGAGGAAGATCAGTTCGACCAGCTTAGTAAAGCGGCAAAGGAGGCTCGTGACCAAGTAGCGGAATTAGAAAAAAGGCTGGCAGCTTCAGGCGAGCAAGCAAATGGTGTCAAAGTCGAAGAAACTGACGATTCGGATTCAAAAGCAGAGATCGACAGGCTCAAACTTGCCCTGCAGGCCGCAGAGGCTTCCTGCGCCGCCGTCGATGACGAGCTGGAGCGAATCAGCTCAGCCTACGCTGATCTGGAGAAGCAAGCCTCCATCAAAGTGACCGATGTCAGCCGCATGGAGGAGAAAGCGTTACGTCTGGTCACGGAAAAGTCCAAGGCTGACAACAAGTACTTTTCAGCAATGCGGGTCAAGGACAATTTGGAGGCCGAAGTCCGAGCTAAAAACGTGGTCACTGAACGCCAAAGCAAGGTCATCGAGCGACTGGGTGAGAACGAGAAGAGCTTCGCAGCGCAGCTGAGTCTGCACGAGAAGGAGGTATCCATCTTCCGTCGAACTGTCGACGCGCACAGCAAGCGCATTTCGGAATTGCAGCGAGACCTGGAGCTATCAGAGGCTCGCTTGGCCGAATCTGTACGATCTAAAGCGACAGCGTCTGATTCGGCCAAGGAGCTCATCAATGCTGCGACAGAAGAGAAGGACCAAAGGAAGCGGGCGGAGGAACGGATTGTGCGGCTAGAGAAGGATTTGGAAACAGCCAAGCGTCAGTTGGCGAAAGCTGCTGCCTCGGCTGCAAAGAGCAAAGGGCGTCGGGAATCGGAAACGGAAGAGGGGAGCGAAAAGGACTACCTGAACTCGCTGCTGCAATGCTCGTCTTGCAAGGAAAGATACCGAAACAGGATCTTGACCAAATGCTTCCACACCTTCTGCAACGTCTGTATCGACACTCGAGTCCAGACACGTCAGCGAAAGTGCCCGCATTGCGGACTTGCCTTTGCCGTTAGCGATGTTCAACCTCTCTACCTGCAGTAAACTGGTAAAACTGTCAGTACCAGAACTAGAAAAACCGAGAGGTGGCAAAAGCACCGGCGTGAGACTCAGTCAAGATATATATCATCACCCACCGCTCTAGGCGCAGCGTCACCGTCCCTTCCCTATCGGCATTTCCGCCTTTTCCACCTCTTGCAATTTGTACTTTTACTCTTTCCTTCCGCCATGCAACTATGACCTTGGTTGTCTTTGCAGAAACTCGCGGTCGTTTTACAAGCCTGAATTGGAGTCGGTCTTCTCGTTCTAAGTCTTTGACATCCAACCCGAGATGTTGGGCACCGAAAGCTCACCACTCACGATCCTCATTCTGCCACGCTTTAGCGCAGGCTGACTCGCGTTGAACGACCTTTACTTTGCGTTAAGTATCGGATGGGGCCGATCAGTTGACACACGGGTGATGCCTACAGGCGGACATCCCGCTAATTTCGAGTTTTGTGTCTAGCGCACGATCTATATGCTACGACAAGAGTCGGAAATGAAGACTTGGAAGAGTACAAAAAAGGAGATTGAAGGACGTAGATGTCCTTGACTGCGCTTGTGAGAAGTCGCCATGCTTGGGATGAAGCACTCGAATCAGGTCGAGGTTGCTGGAACTTTGGTCTTGTCTTCTTCGGCTCCAGGAGTTGTCGTATGAGCTTGAGTATTGGGGGCAGGCTTGGCACCTGTGGCATCGTGATCAGGAGACGGTGCGACGATAGGGTCGTTTGGATCAAAAGCCCCTTGATGAGTCTTACCTTTCAGCTTGGGATCCAAAGTGTAACCATCCGAAGCGTCAGCTACCATGCAGAATCGATGAAGGTCGAAAGGAGGTTCATCGCTCCAATCGTTTACGACGTGGAAGGGACAATCGGCTCTCACGGCCAAGGTCAATTTGTTTTCGCAAAAGTCCTGAAATTCGATCAAGGCTTGAGAAAGTCCTTCATCCTCACTCGGCTTTGTTGTTGTTGTTGTTGCTGTTGTGGTGGTGGTGGTGCCGGTTGCGCTCGTGGCGGGCGCAGGTTTGATCTGTCGTTTGCGCATCTTGGGTTTCGCTTTCGCTTTGTTGTCCGCAGGGTCCGTTTCAGGTTCCTTGTTGGCAGCACTGACACCCTTCTGACCGTCTTGACCGACACGAATCGCCTCACATCGCTGACAAGTTGGTAGAGCTCTGTGACATTGGACGTGTTGGGTATTGTGGAAAGCGACCAGAGTGTTACACCAAGCGATGGCCTTGTTTCGGTTTTCGGGATGATAGAGCACAACAACCGAATCGCCCATGCCGGTCAACCGATTCGTACTGTGCCCAAACAATCCACCGCTGTTGGGGGAAGTCAGTTTGGGCTGAAGGCCAAAAGGCTTGGTGATCGGATCCGGCGTATCGCCCATACAGTAGGTGAAATTTTTAAGTGCCAACCATCCAAAACTGTCGGCTCCGGCTTGAATGGATGCTGTCGAAAGCTGCTTCTTGGACTCGTCACCGCCTGGCTTTGTTGCTTGCGCCGGCGCTAGCTTAGCATTGCTACTATCAGCACTCGCCACTTGCTGGATGGCAAATGCCATAACGAGCACAAGGGACAACCCAACTACGCCTCTGACCTTCATCGTATCGGGCACGTTGCGGATGTCGAACGTAACTGAGCAAAATCGAATCCAAGGGGTGGTAAGTGAAGAAGGGGATCCCTTCGTCCAGTGATCCATCGGATATCTCAGGAGGAGGAGCAGATGATCGCTCACAAGGTGGCTCGACTTGTCGAGTGAGATGAATCCAGGCGCCACAGTCTTGCACAACCCACATGCTGTAACTTGTCGTGTCAACTTGAACTGAGGACGAGCAATCAGGGGTCACCATTTCATAACCCTACAGGAACGGGTCTAAGGACTTGTGAACAGTGGTGGGCCTACGGCATGCGACACCTTTGTTGGTGGCTGAAGCTCGAGGGTCGAGACACTCGTGAGCCCAACTTGCACCAGTTTTGATGCTCCTTTTTTTGGATCCAGAATCAGCGTTCTATGCTTGGTGACTTCTTTCTTCTATCGGCCTGATCCGAAATGACAGCATTTACACTCACTTTCCAAAGAGCGGTTGCGCAAGCTGGGAGTTGCGGACAGCTTCCGATTTGCCTTCAAATCGGACTTGAGCCTTGGTTCCGATGGTTGTCCATGGATACACTTTTGATTGATTTTCATGGTTTTACAAGGGAGAGTTCACATACAATATTTGGTTCGACTAAAGCCGCGGCTGTACGGTTGAAGTCAAGGCTATGGATGATGTTCTACAAGGAAACAACGGAAAGAAGAGAAAGGTGGGGTAGATCCTAAATTGATGAAAGGGTAGGGTAGATGCAGCAGAAGTTGAGGAAAATAAAGGTTGAAGTGAGAATTCGAGAGCCCGACCAAAGCACGAGCCGTTGTTGGGAGGCCCGAGCTTTGAAGATGTAAGGCGGCGAAGACGGCAGACCCCCGACAATGGGAATGAGTCGAAACAGCATGAATGTGGCTAGCTTTGATGATGTTCGAATGCAGCCCCAAGCAGGTGGAGCGAACGCAGGTGAATCGGGCCGGACAAGACACAAAGTCGCTGAGTGACGTTGCTGATAGAATCTGATCAGGTTCAAGTGCTAACAGCGGGTACTGAATCCGGAGCCGGCGCAGAGTCTTCGCTGGAGTCGGCCACCGTTGTGGGCGGCTTTGTGTCTTGTTCTGGTTTGTCCGTTGTAGTTGCAACGGGGGCAGAGTTGGTGTCGCTGACTGGGTGGGAAGCAGAGACGGTCTCTGAGTCGGTCTTTGTCGGACCTTCCGCAGCAGCAGCAGTAGGGGCTGCAGAGGCGGAAGCGGCCGCAGGTGCAGCAGGAGGAGGAGGATTGCCGGACATGATAGCACCCCACGTAGCGCAGAGCTTTTCGGCCCTGTCCTTGAAGTTGTACTTATCTTCGTGCGGGATGTCGGGAAGATGAACGATCCTTTTCACCACTTTTCCGATTTTGGTCTGCCTCAGCTGATCGATGGTCATTCCGGTGTACTCCTCCACGGTTTTGAAAGTAGCGTCCGCAGCAGGCATCTCATCCGGGTTGACCACACCTTCCTTATTCAAAAAGATCTTTTGCAGCTTGTGCCTCCACTCCTTCACCTTCTTCGATGCTGGGTCCAGATGCTCCTCCTCGTCCTCCTCTTTTCCGCCGTTAGCCATTCCTGACGCGGAACCGCCACTTCCAGTCTTGCTGGATGGTTTTTCGGAATTCGCCGACGGATTCGGTTTGGACTTGGATGCCTCGGCTGCTTTGGATTTCTTTTGCTTCTTGTCAGCACTCTCTCGAATCTTACCAGATTCCGGTGCCCTCTTCCGCTTCTTGCTTCCTGCCTCTTTCACATCGTCGTCATCTGCTTCCTCATCTGCTTCTTCGTCTTGCAATTGATCTTGATTCTCCTCCTCTTCTTCCGCTGCTTCTTGCAGAGAGCGTTCGAAGTTGTGTACGATCTCATTTTGTTCGTCGTTCCACGCAGTTGGATCTCTGGCAAGTTCGTAGGCTTTGCGCAAATCTCCCTTCTTGCGTGCAGGATTGGAGAGCCATTGATCGATCTTCTGGGTGGTTAGCAATTCCAAATCTTTGGAGAATGCCCAGTGACTGTATTGGACGAATAGGCGAGTAGAGTTGTCAGTACACTCGCGGATGCAACCGAAGCTCGTGGCAGCAGCTTTTCGTCAACTTACTAGTCGGCAGCAGGGAAGAATCGGATAGTGTACTGATCTCGGTGTTTGACGATCGGTCTTTCCGCCAACACAGCGGAGGGTACGTTCTTGTCGTCCATGACCTGGATAGTGAATGAAAAAAGGCAAAGCGGACAGAAGGAAGGGGAGGAAGTCAGACGGCCATCTATGCATATATGGTTGCAAAGCTGTTTCGCAACGTACAATTCCTGGCCACGCTGGGAATCCACGAAGTTTGGCGAGAACAACATCATCAGGTTTGCTATCGGTTGGGGTGACAGAAGGGACGGAGTAGAAGGAACGGGTCAGCGTTTTCGTCGAGGATGAGAAACTTGAGAGCTGTCAAAGACGTACAACTTGTGGGATCCGTTACCCAGCTGCGATTCCTTCGACTTCTTCTCTGTGCTTGACATTGTATGCGTTAAGAAGTTGGGAGGGAGATCCGCAGTTTGTTACGATCAGGACAAAATTTGTAGTTTGCGTGCTTCCAGTGGTGGAAGATGGTCCAACAAGAGGGCGTCGTGCCACGGGAGACTGTTGAGGAGGTCCGAAGGATTCGCTATGGAGCTACGGATTCGAGGGGCTCGAAGGTACGACTTGATGGGCCTAAGGGGACTTGAGGGGATGATGGCGGAGGGTAAGGAAGGATGGGGATGACGCGATCGAATATGAGACAAGAGGCGAGGTAGGGGAAGGAGGGCAACATCAAGCTCGAAAGGTTTGAAAGGCGGGATGGTGCCTGGGGGGGGCCTTCCAGCTCGGCTCGTTGGTTGTTTGATTGGCGGGGGAGGTTGGAGGATGCCCAGTGCGCTCTTTGTGGAAGCTTTGCGTGTGGGCGACTTTGAATGCAGCAAACCAGCGAGCACAGTCCGAATTTGGCTTAGCAGCGGGCAGACTCGCAGAAAGTGCGAATTGGCTCCATCGTTCGATGCGTGGGAAATGGTTCAATCGGATCGATTCCAGTCGAGAGCAGAACAAACGAGAATCTGACGCTGGATCGCCTGCTGACTTTCCTTGGCTTTTCGATTCTTCTTCCCTCATTTGGAATTCCGCGTTTAGCTAGGGGAGGGGTTAGAATAAATCGCACTGCATATAGACCAAATGTCGGTAGCGACAGACAGACAAAGCCTTCGCGTCGCGAGTTGGCCTTGTTCCGTGATTTCACTTTGTTCCGCAGCCTTTTCCTGTGACCCGGCAGCCGGGTTGTCTCTCTTTCGTGCGAGAACCCACTGTCCGCTTCCGATCCTTGTGAAGCTCAGTCTAAGTTCGATCCTCGGCGCCAATCCCATCTCCGTTTGCTATATAAACATCTTGGCTCATTACCATCAACAACACTGTCTCCTTTGGGTCTCTGCCCCGCTATCCTCGTCGTGCCGAATACGAATCCTCATTTCGTCTTTACTTCCCGCAAAGGCGAAAGCTCTACAGTCCTGTGCCTTTCGTTGGTTGACAAGACAACGTCACACGACCCAGACTTGTTTGGAGGGAGGAAAGCTACCAACGTTCAGTCTGTCACCTCGAGACTGATCCACGATTCGTGGCTTCTCGCATAGGACCTCATCAGGAGAACGCCGAAACGTGCGTTGAACGCGACCTCGATCTGCGGCGATTTCTCTTCCTCCTGCATCTCTGCTGCCCACTCATCGCAACATCGTCGTCTCGGTCTGGCCGACTTGGCTCTTCGGATTTTCCCATATCGGAGCACGCGTCAGCAACTCTACACCATGAGCAACAAGGTGGTCTCCTCTGTCTATCGTTCCATCATCGACGATGTGGTCAACAATGTGCGACAGGATTTCGAAGATATGGGGATCGAAAAGGAGGTGTTGGAAGAATTGCAACGGTCTTGGGAAGCCAAAATTGTTGCGACACAAGTAGCAGAATTTGAGGGTGCACCGGCACTCCCACCTCCGAAATCTAGATCTTCACAGAGCAAGAAGGAAACCAAGCCCGGAGATGGAGCAGCTTTGGCGTCTTCCTCTACCACAGGGGCGAACAATAACGGTGCCTCCTCGAGCAACGGTGCTCAAGACGATCATCACCGATCCAAGATGGCCCGCGGTCAGACCTCCACCGATGTCTCGAACGCTGTGGATACCAAGGAAGGTGTCAGCGGCTCTATCGACCAAGACAGCAAAGATGGCAATACATCGGAAGACAAGACTGATCCGGCCACCGGAGAAAAGAGGAAACGGATCAGTGACGACGATGAAATCGGAAGCGATCTCGATGACTCGGACGACGAAGACGCTGAAGGTGGCGCAGATGGTGACAACGATGATATGGTCCTGTGTCTGTACGACAAGGTCCAACGAGTTAAGAACAAGTGGAAGTGCGTCCTCAAAGATGGAGTCGCGAGCATAGATGGTAGAGACTACCTCTTCGCCAAATGCAATGGCGAGTTTGAATGGTAGCTTCCTCTTCCACTCCTTTCTCCTTTCTCATGCCTCCATGTCGCCTCCTTCCACTCTCCGACTAGCGCTTCTGCTAGCTTTTCTTCAGCTGCATCCATTTCGAGCTTTCCCTCGATCGCGGCCACACTGCCTACCACTCCACTCTCCGAGTCACTTTTGACTCTCTCGGTGTCTTTTACGTAGGATCCACCAACTAAGAGACCCTCGCGCATCTCATCGTTTTAGCATCAATCCACTTGCCCGCTTGTACCCTCTCTGTTCCCTCTCGGCCTTTCAATTCTGCATCACTTGTACTATAGAAAAACATTCAAGTCCACACCACATCTCACAGCTTCGTCCGGAGCGATACCATTCCTATGCCATCTCTCATGTGCGTTGTCCACGTTCATGGTCGTGTTTGCCGCGGAATTCGCGAGGATGTCGAGATCGCAATAAAGCTGATAGATTGCAGAAGATGTGAGAGAAATGTCGATGATGCGGGTCAACAACAATGGTATTGCCAAGATGCGGGAAGGGAAAAATGGATGTCAAGCGAACACACGCCGTCCAATCTTCAAGCAAAGACCTTGTTTCTGTCCAAAGCGTTGGGTTTGGGTTTCAACTTGTCTTTCTTTGTGCGAATGGATTCCACCTGGTTGACTCTGTCGGCGTATCGATCACCTTTCTGCTTTCGAACCAGATGGCGGATCGCGTTGGGAGAAATGTATTCCGGATTCTCGAATACCGTAGCGCCTCCAAAGGAACCTTCGAAGACTCGAATGGGAGACAGAACCATCCTTGGACCGATCTCTACGAGCTTCGGTTGCTTCGTCTCTGACTTGCTAGAAGAGGAGGACGATTTCTTCTTCTTTCCACCGTCGTTCTCGACAGCAGCCATCACAATGGCTCCAGGATCAGATTCGATGATCTGGTAATTTCGGAACCAGATCTTGTTATCCAGAATTGAGAAGGATAGGATGTGATCCACAAAAGGTTTGCTCTTTCTCGCCCCTTTTGGCACTCCGAACATCTGCGTGAACATCTCCTTGATCAACGTCCAATGGGGTTTCTCGTCGAACTCCTTGTCGAAGCTTAGGATGGGTCGAGAGCCTTTCAAGCAATTTCCCGTCATCTTGAGCTCGTCCATGGTATGAATGTTGGTCACTTGGAATTTGGCCGAAGGTCCGTTGGGCGTTTTGGAGGCCCACATATACAGGTCTTCCCTCTTGCGTGCTTCGAAGTAAAGCGCGTTGTTGCAGTTGTGCAGCTCTGCCAATTCGTTCAACAGATGCAGATGTGACTTGGAATCGAGTTTGGAGTCTTTCTTGGAATGCGGCATCAGAGCCTCCAAGTCGTTGATCAGATGTCGCATCCTTGATGTCACTCCTCGGGAAGGGAGCATCAATACTCGTTGTTTGTTTCTTCGAATCGTCGATGTCGAAGACTCATCCTGTTGAGAGTCGGCTTTTCGTTTCCCTTTGGAGGCTTGCTGGTAGACGGAAGCCATCTTGGGAGCTTTGATGCGGTCGGATACCCCAAGAAAAAGTCTTAATCGGTGTAGAAATGGGTTGTACGGAAGACGTTTAGGTGCGAGGAGATGAGGACAAAGCTGGAGGAGGATCGAGCAAAGTAGAGACAGGCAGACCGATAGACCGATAGAAAGTTATTTCTCAAGTTGAGCTTTCTTCCTCTCGCCTGCAAAAGTGAAATTTTTGGCAAGAACAAGCAATTAGCGTCACGTGCTGATTCCTCCACCTTTGCAAAGATCTAACACCCTCTTCAAGGTCAGTCCACAGATCTAACAGATACAACTCAGAATGGTTGCAACCAAATCTAACATAGAAATATGCTTTTTTCGACAACAACCACGAACAGAGTTCACAGAATCTCGGCTGGCTCGGAGTCCGACGACGAACCTGTGTTCTGCACGAAGGAAATTGAAAATCGCTTGGGAATCGAAGCGATGTGCTGGGGCATGCGGTTCCTTCGCCCGTTTCGACTCCCGACCGTCCTTCTTGTTCCTTGGTTTTCAGCACAGGACAATGCGCACTCCGGATCCTCATACTCGGATTCCCTTAGCTCGTGCCGGTACTGTACTCGGATTCATGCTCAGATGGGTGTTGCTTGTTCCAGTCCCAAGATCGACTGCCTTTTCCCCAAGGCATTGCTATGATATGAAGAGGTACGGAGGAACGGAGGAACGAGCAGGGCCACAAGAGAGGGGGAGCAGCGGTTGGAGAAATTAGGTCGGATTCGAGATCCAACAGCGGCACCCAAGAAGGTCATATCCAAGGTAGCCGAGCTGTTCATTCCTGCTTCTCTTGTTGTCCAACGACCTAGCTTAATCATAAACGATCCGACGAACGAATCGAAAGGAGTTGAGTGAGTCAAGAGGAGTTGAATGTTGGGTTCATCGTTGCGGGAGCGTGGTCTAGATGAGGGTGTCACCAACTTGGGTCCAGCAGCTTCAATCTCCGCAAAATCCGCCCGAAACAAGGGATATGAAATAAATGACTTTTGGAGCAGTTTGATTCTTTTGATTCGCATGAAACAAGCCACAACAGCAGCTGATCACCGACTCATCGACAAGGTCCTTCGTCGAGAAAGGAAGGAATGCCTGTCCTTGTCTCTTCCCATCAGAAACGTTCTTTTTCGTTATGGTCAACCTTTAGTGAGTTCGAACTGGATCAGCTGCACGCTATCCATCGGTTGTTACGGCCATTGTAGCCGATGCACGGCTTACCCGAAGATGGACATGCTTCGATTAGTCCTGCCAACAAACGGAATTTGCTCTCTGTTAATCCTTTCGTCCAGTCTTACCCGCGGTTCAGGTAATTTCCTGCGAGGTAACACACAAGGTTAGGGCAATCATAATGAGGATTGGGTCGTGGCTGAAGTTCGCCCCCGTGCCCGAACAGCGGTGGTGGTGATCGCTTCGGATCGATCCAGGTAAAGAAGTTCCTTCGAATGAGTTTCAAATTCGAAGGCAACCAAGCAATTAGATGACCAATGAATGCATTCGGCATACGTGCAAAAATTCGCAGAGCTCTACCTGAAGGAGAAAGTGCGGGACAGCATAAGTTTAACTAAGTTAGACTCTCTCTTAGCCTCTTCAGCTAAGCTCCCGCCTGCGACCTTCCGTTCCGATCATCCTCCTCCCGCCCTGCAAGGTCCCTGAGCGGAGTAGAGTCGATTCCTGCAACCACTCCGAGCATGTCTGGCGCGAGCCCAGCTACTGCTGAGATACAGGCATGCAGTCACACAACTCTTCGTGCTTTCCAGAGCGCATGCGGAATCCGAAAATCTCTGGGTCAGGACTGATCCCGACGCTCCCAGCTTGGACGACGATGGAAATCGAAAAGGAAAACGAGAACGGAAACGAGAATCAGGACGAAAACGAAAACAGAAGCATCCTGCAAGTCCCGAGTTCCAACGTTGACGTTCCCTCTTCCACGAGGTGCTCGCTCGTAGATTAAGTCTGTCTTGGCAGCGTAGCTTACGTCTTGACCTTGACAGTACTTCGTGTGAAACAGAGCGACCATCGTCGGTCACGAGACAGCTCAGCAGAGAGAGACAGGCTGAGAGACAAAGCGAGAGGAAGATCTTTCTGCAGATGCCACGACATCCGAGAGCGGACATATGCCGAATTCTCACCTGCACGGCTTAATTACTGGACAACGAGAGAAGCAGAGAATCCGACAAGTTCCAGGAGTTCCAGCGAGCAACCTTACCGTAAAATCGTTGTGCTGTCGCTGTACATTGTGACGATGGGGGGTAAGCGCAGCCACTCCCTCGGTCCACGCAAGGTGAGGGAGGCGCTTGGCAGCTGCTTGCCAAATGCAAATCGGAACGGGGATGCTCGTCTCGGCCTCGCGTGGCTCGCTCACGTCAAAGGGTTGCGTACTGCCTTTTAGGCAAAGTGGCACTGGCTCGGTTTGAATGGTCTTGGCTTGGTTTTCGGATGGCAGAGAGAGAGAAAAATTATGCTGAAAGACTGAAGATGCCCGCATTCTGACAGAGATGGTGCACAGTATACAGTTGGTGGTTATTGTCATGGCCTCCGGGTTCGCTTTGTCAAAGAGACTTTGTGGATTCGGAAGCAGACAAAGTTGCCGGTCTTCACTTAAACTTGCCCTGTAGTTTCAAACATGACCGGATCCTTGGCGCTGGGTACTGCGTCCACACATGTCTTGCGTGCCGTGGGTGCATTCTGATTGCGATAGCAACCTCGCCAACGGCCTTTGATCCGATGGTGATTGGTACCACCAACTTGATCAAGCTATCGAAACAGTCCCCATTGATAGCAGCGAGAGTCGTCATATCTTTCCAAAGGTTAAACCCGTGTTGGATGGAAAACATCGTAACTTGACTTCGTGTGGACGGATGATCGCTTTGACGTCGCTTTGGATCCTTCTTGAGAACGCCCTACAATATCCTGCAGTCCCATGCTGTCGCACTGCATGACGGGGACACCGAAAGCGAAGAGGGGAAAAAGCAGCAGGGGAAACGGCGCAAAACATATTCAAGAACAAAGGGTGTAAATACACCTCTAAAGTCGGTTTGGTGAGGCGATTGCATTGCTGCACTGCAAAATCTTCGCCTTGCGATGTTTATTCATGCCGACCATCGAGATGGCTTTCGAAGGCAAGACGGAACGGAAGAGAACCTGGGTTTTAGAGAGATGCCTTCGTGGCCATCCATCAACATGGAGAGAGGCGAACCAAGTCGAAGGCGCGAGAGGAGATGATGGGGCGGCAGCCAAGAGCATGACGCAGGATGATTTTGGGTTGAGCCACGCTCTGTGTGGCTTCGCTTGTATGCTCGAAGACGGGCATTCCCCACTGCCTTTTCTTTCTTGGACGGCTTTTTTCTACGGGACTCGCTTCTTTTGCCGAAAACGATCACTCCGGTTCGGCGCCGAATCCACTACTTCTCTGCTGTCACATCGTGACCTTGCACAAAAAGCCAAATGGATCTGTCGTGCAGGTCTTTTCTCCTTTATTCATCTTGATCGTCCAGTGTAAAATTGGATGATGATGTTGCCGACTCGAAAGTGCGAGGCTTGGGATCGAAAAACACGGAACTTGATGCTTGACAACATCACCTAAATGGAGTGAGACTCAGGTAATTTAGAGAAAAGTCGGGCCCAGAAAAAAGCCAATTGGAAGTCCACGAAACTGCGCTCTGGATGCGATCAGCTGACTTGCAACCATGTCTGGTGCAGCCCGCACCTCCATCTGCGTTGACTTTCAAATTCGAGTCGCTTTCGGCCTTGCCTAAAAGCAACAGTCTGCGCCTCTATCGTCCACGTCAAGAGACTCCCTCCATCGGCGGAGAAATTCATCATGAGCTTGTTGAGGGAAGTCGTCATGTTCTCTCCCCTGTAAAGCCAATTGGGGCCAGTACGTAGCGGATGAGTGATCGGTCTTGCTTTGAGACGGGAGACACGAAGAAATGGGGGCAATAACGAGTGCTGCTCTGTTGCGCATTTTCGGTCGAGCTGAACCTTGAGTCGGTCAAAAGAGTCTTGTTGCAGACTTTGTCCTCGAGTTGCGGCGCTCATGCGCATTTTCGCTTCGTTACAGAACCCCGATATGTCCGCATGAGTCGACGTCCCGAACCATTACTTGGAGTGATGAGCTCGCAAGAAATTTCTCGACATACCAGAAAGTCCCGGATGCAATGATGATAAGACGGATTCCAGCGTCTAAGTCGAGATTCCATCCCTGACTGCATGACCCAGGCCACAACGGCCGACGTCAAGGAGCTCCGTGCTAGACCTGGTAGTCCAAACATGGAACAAGCGCACGACAGAAGTCTTAAATCATTCGTCGCCAGCACGCCTCGAGGATTTCGGTGGCTTATTGGGTTCTAGGGCTTGAGTGGAACAAAATGTTGATGTCAACGGTGTTACGCTCGATTTCATGAAGGTTGAAGTGACATCTTGAGAGATTCGGATCAAGGACATTGTGCCTGATCCACGGAAGCAACCTCTTAGACGAAGAGAAGGCACGGGAAGACGGCTCGACTTCGACGCCAAGTTCTACGGATCTCGCAAAGGCAGGTCGCTGTCCCTCGCTGTTCTGTCGCATGCGGTTCACAGATGCAGTTCATGCCTATATTGGGTCGTGAGTCTACTCCCCTGCTCTTCGCGATGTCATTCCCATCACCCCTGAGTTCTTTGGCTGGATGAAGGCCAAGGCAAAGCCAACCGATCCTCTTCATCGAGACGAAGTGGGAATCTCGCCTTCTCTAAGCTTTTTTTCGGATTTTTATTTTTTTTATTTTTTATTTTTGTTGTTTTTACACCAAGTTATTGTTTTTAGGTGGCGTTGAGCTGACGAGCGTTCTGGCGAAGAAGAGTCTTGATCAAGGCAATCGGAGTCGAAGCTCGGCTCACCGTAGTAAGCAGGATCCTCCTCCTAACAGAAAAAATGGGGACGCGCCACTGTACAAGAGCATACACAAGGATGGAGCGGAGTGAGAAAGCGGATTCAGCCATCACTTGCCAAACGGTGCATCCCATGATCGATGTGAAGGTCGAAAGACCAGTTCATTTAGGAATGAGGATGCCGGCTGAAGGAGCGCAGTCATGTCTTCAAAAGTGCACAGAGAGAGATGAGAAAGAGAGCCACAAACTTCTCTCGAGCAACCTTGAATGCAGGTCGGGTCGAAGCTGGGAGAAGTCCTGGAAGTGGCTGGAGCCACCGACGTCAACACGAGAGAAGATGGACAAGGAAGCAAAGCAACGTTGCTCATCTTGATCCGTTGCAAAGCAAGCGTGGTTTTCCGAAAACGGCCCACTGTTGGCACGCCACGCTGGCCAAGGTCGACGCTACGTCCAAGGGTCGGGGAGGTAAGCTGGGTCGGAGGATCTGAACCTCTCGAAAGCACGACGATGAACTCAACTGAAGGAATGCAGCCCCCTGGAGGCATGCATTGCCATCGTCCACACGGTGATCTGTCTCTTCGCTTTCTTTAGGGGGTCCGAAGCACTGTATGCACATTACCTTGGGCATCTTCTCACGAATCAGCTGCAATCTTGACTGGGTAGGTTCCAGCTGCAAGTAAGTAAGCTCGACGGAAAGAAGGGGTTCCTGAACACATTAGCTGCGACGATATCGCGTCTAGACCCCATCGTTCATGGTTCTCCCATCGACCCCGGTACCTCGGTTATCGGAATTCTCTTCCAGCAAAGTTGCATGACGAAACCTAAAAAGTGCGATGTAGTGAGCTGTCTGATCGAAGGTCCCCGACTCTGTTTCGCTAAAAGGGCCAGCCTGTCGAGCAAATCATCTGGAGAAGCATGCGACGGAGCCAGACTGACTTTCAATTCATGGCACCCCAGCCTCAGAAAAGGAAGGGAAATTTGTTGACTTCGAAGCGCGAAATCTGCTTCTATGTATCGAGGGTAAAGCGACACGCCGTTAGCGTGTTCAACCCAGGCACCAAGTTCCGAGACGCTCCAAACAAGCTTGTCATCGGGTCTTGAAAGCTGCAGGCTAGAAAAAAAAGGCAGCAACCGACCCACCAAGGAACAAAAGAACACAAGAAGAAGAGGATCACCGCAAAGAAACATGCTGGATGGTGATGCAGTATTCACAACGAGAACCTCCTTTTCCAGCCGGTTCCACAATGGTAATGTCGAGATGCTAAACCAAACAGCAGCACCGAGAGGAGATTCTTTTGTCCACCTCGGCGGATAGACAGACCAACCGCACGTTGAAGTGCGCTTGCAGAAGAAGCTAGCACGATTTGGGTCATTTGCGTCGAAAGAAGAGAGATCCCTTGTTGCTTTCCAAGTACGGTACTGTGCTGAAGCTCGCCTGTGATCCAGGGGAGGCCCCTCCCCTCTACCCTGAGGGCTTGCTCAGAACTAAAAAGAATCACTTCGACGCAGGCGAGGAGACGCTTGCAGCAGAGAGAGCAGGCTTTGCGACGTTGGGCGCGTCGCCTCTTTGGCCTGAAGACGCTCAATTCTTACCTTTTTTTCTTCCTGCTTTTTGGTCTGAAATCTTGCCCCAGTGACGCAGCGGAGAAACGAAGCTCGGCTCGGGCCACCTTTTGGACAACAATAAGAAAGATCAGAGATACGAAGATGACTGGATCAGGTTGGGATGACGATCGAACCACACCTGCAAGGGTTGCTTCCATCAACTGAGAAGGCCGTTTAGCCGAAGCAAGGATCGCGAGGAACAACATCATTATTATTGGTAAGTTACATATGTTCCAGCACAAAGATGCAATTCATGCACATGCGTTCCGTGCTATATAGTTCTGACTTGCAACCGAAGCGAGGAGAAAAAACAGGTTCAACAATGGACAGGACAATAGAAGCACCGAACCACCGAAAGCATGGGAACAAGGGCCAGATCGCTTGTCCCTTTTCGGAGTTGAATGCGGAATTCTAGGTCGGCTCGCCAACCTTGCGTGACTTGCAATTCCACCTCTTTCCATCTACCGGCCAGTCTAGAATCGCATGGAAGCTCGCATCTGAACCAGCGTGACAGGTCCAATGACCCCGTCTCGTGTTCTCGGCTCTCTCGGCTCTACCGAGAACGACGAATGCTGCTATGGATCGTTGCGAAACGAGGTCGAGGTGCAAAAAAAGGTTGCATTTGAAACTAAGTCTGGCCGCCAACGGAAGCTGAAGGATGTCGTGCAAGCCTACAGACAGCGAACGAATGTACTCTGCCAATCGTGGAGCAAGGATGCAGGCAAAGCGTTTCTCCGATGCGAACACCTACAACGTGCAGTCCAGCAGGGTGGCCTAGCGTGCGCATGTGTTTTGCGGATGGTAAGGATCTCTCTTTCAGTTAGAGAGGGGAGATGAGGAAGGAGAGAGAGAGGGAGAGGGAGAGAGGGGCGAAAACATGCTTCGTTTCACCTTCTCTGTGCCAAGCATTGCCTGACCCATACCCCTTTGGTGGAATACCGTACACATCTTTGAGTTCGATGGATCACAGACATCGTATGGCCGTCGGGTAGACTTGCCTTTGATTGGCGAGTGGAGAGAAATCTTGCTGACTGTGGGTAAAGAACGATGGAGCCTCGTCAGCCTGCTGCTGTTTGCATCTGTTCGAAAGAAAGAAAACCCCTGGCAAGGTAAGAGCAGAGGCGCCTCGCGCTTGCTTCGAATCACCTCTCCGCTGAAGGTTACAGATGGAATGCTCAGCTAAAATCGGCATGAGGATGGACGTAAGCTGATCCAGTTCGGATCACCACCGACGTGGACTGCATGATTGGTGTAGGTGCTGTCCCATAGTCACAAATTCCATCAGATCAAGATTCGTTCCTTTTCTCTGCAGCGTCGTGTTCTCGGGAGAAGAAGGTGTCATCACGGCCCTGCTTAATTAAGCCTTCGCTGTCATCCTTCGATTCGGCTTTCGGATAGAAACCTGGCTTGCAGCTATGACGCTCACCGACGCTGCAGGATCACACATCCTCGCCAAAGCTCGAGAATAAATCGACGACCGAACTTTCTAGCGAACGAGACGGGGCGTAAAGAATCAAACGGAGATAGATGATACCGAGACAAACAAATCTAGAGATGAGGGGTTGAAGCATCAAGAAAGCGAAGCAAAAGGTGCGTAGGCGTACGTTCGTTTTTTCTCTCTGTGAGCAAGAGACAGGAACCGGGTAGCAGAAAGGAGATCAGATGCAGAAATTTCTGCAGGAGAAGCAGTCTGTGATGGTGTAGTGCACTGTAGGTTTCTGATGGCTGGTGTTGATGCTGATGCAAGGCTCGGGCCGAAACGTAGTTAAAGCAGGCGTCGACGAGGAGGAGGTGAAACCTCTCCAACCAAAGCCCGGTCAAACCGAGTCGCAACCATGCGAGTTCCGTCTTCCCCAGAACATGGAACGAATAATATGGAATCGCCAAATAAGCATTTCAATCTAATTTGGTCACCTGCATTTCTGCATTTCTCCCTTCCCTTAGGTGCTTGGTTCCGATTCCTTATTTCTGAGACTATTTGTCCTTGCTTTTGTTTTTGTTTTCTATCTCTGATCCGTTTCCTCCTTGATTAAGTTCTATCCGTCGTATTCGACGTTCGTTTCATGCCACGCGAACGTTCACGAGATGGGTGACAACCAAACCGTTGGGATGCATCTCGCCTTGCTGGGTTCAAATCCCCCTTCTCCGCGGTTCACGGCAACCACAAAAATGCTGGACAGATGAAGTCGGAAATGTGAGGGACTCCCACCCGCTCCTGAGCTCACCAGCCGGACCACATGCTACCTACTGGGTGTCAGTCTGCGTTGACAAAGGCAAGAACGTGCTAGTCGACTCTTTCCAACGTCGGAGGGACGGTAGAGCAGAGCAAGTAGTAGTAAGAACAAGAGAAAAAAGCCTTGGGATGGCAGGTGACTCTGCCAAGCCTTCCACACCGCTTCTTCCGCAACCTGGGCCTTTTCGCCTGGCTTCGGATGGAACCGACGATCAAAGCCGAGATTTGATGAAATGGATCTCGGATAAGTTAGTTCTTTTTGGCAAGAGAGGAAGAAGAAGAGCAGCAGCAGCAGCATGAAAGCCAGCGAAACCACGTTGGTGGATCCCGCCTAGAGTGCTCATGTTGCTACAATACCTCGTATCGTAATCCGGCTGGGTTCCGAAACATCCCTACTACAGTACCTGTAATCTGCGAATCTGTTCCTGTATGTTGGTACCGTAGCAGCCAGTCATCGCGAACCTGACTGCATGTGCTGCCCAGTGCCGCAGACCACCCCAACGTCGGCATCGAGGCACCCATGCATGCATACATTTAGCTGGCATCGCTGTTGCTGCTGCTCTGTTTACGCCTTTCAAGGTGCTTGATCCTTCGCTTCTTTCGCTGACCAATTCGCTCTTTGTGGCACCTGGCTGATTTGCCCGATTCGGAGGTGAATGAGTCTGCAGAACTTCCCGCCTCTGATTCTGAATTCCCTCTCTTCTCGCGTCCCGCTCGACACTTCATTCGACCACTTCAGCCAAGTCAAGCCCTAGCAACTCAACTCAAGCCACAACACGCTCGAACTCTGAACTCTATCCGGGTTCTGTCGAGCCAGGAACGTCAATCGAAGCCGGAAAGGGCTAGCAATGACAAATCTCGAAGCTCGTGGAATGTCAAAGTGGGTTTCAAGGTGTAACGACACGGGCATCAAGCCAACACATTCTCTATTTTCTTTCTTTCTTGCATGATGACGAGATGAGTGACGGGAAACGACTCTGCGTCGCAAAGAACGAAGGTGTTCAGGCGGGAGCTCGTTGTTGCTTCCTCGATCGTCGTCTTGCTTCTGCCCCTTCGCAACGTCACTTCCTGATCAGCAGCCAAGGAGGAGACGCTTTCATGGTGACTCGGTCGCATTCCGACGAAGATCTGAGCATCGCATTTCCGAACACACTCGCAGTTGTATCTGTCCACTCATTGCTATGCTGCTAGTCATAAGTGATGATCTTCTGCCGGGCCTAGGCGTGGAGACGGACGAGGATAAGAGCAAGATCGCGGACCGTCTCCTTACCCGACCTTTCGTTGAGGCTTTCTCGCCTTTCTGGCCCTTGCCGGCATCATTATTGGCAGATAGCTTGAGCCTGACAGTCTTGCTTTTGCTCTACAGCAGCCATCAAACAGCATAGCATCGCGGCAAGTGGAACCAACCACGCACGATTGATATCTTTGCGGCATCACGAACAGATGAGCGAGACTGTTTTGGCTTGTTTTGACTTCCGGGTTCCGCCACGACACATGGGTGACTCTGACTGGACTGCATCCAGAAAGAAAAGAAAAGAAAAACAAAAGGCGGAATCCGTATCAAGACTCTGGAGGGGTGAAACCAGTCAGTCATATGAGGGTCCGGAGCAGAACGCACACGAGACAAATCACCAATTTTCGATGTTTTTGAGGACAAGTAAAATAAAAAAAAATAGATAAATGGAGAAGGAAAACGGAAAAAAAGGTCGAGCCCTGAATCTGTTTACCACGCGGACCTGTCCTGCTCGGATTCTCCGCCGTTTTGGCTTTTGTTCGTAATGTACCTCGCCTCGCCAAAAAATACAAAAGATGCCGCGTCTCGGTGCAGGCGCTAGTGCTGAGTGGAAGTGCTGGTGCCGATGGTCTGTCGTCACCCGTACTTCCTTCCGTCCATCCGACTTGCAGCAAATGCTCGCACAAACACAGACACAAACACACGCGTTCGTTCGATCTTATTGTTCTGCTGCACTCTAGCGCTTTGTAACTCGGTATCTCTTCAGCCTCTCCTCCGTCCACAGTCACCTCTTCCTTAGCCTTCGCTGCTCTCCAATTTCGCGCCCAATTTTCTGATCAAGCTTTCTGTCACCTGCCAAACGTGCTTTTGTGAATCATGGTCCACTCAACAGGGTTGATCCCCATCCATCTGCACAAACCCTCCCCTCGCTTCGGTGAGAGTCGCCTCTCCTCCTCCTCCTCCCCCCTCCCCCTCCTCAAATTCTTCGGACCCCTTCCTGCTTCCAGCTTCCTGCTTCCTGCTTCTGGCTTGTTGCTCCTTCACCTGGCCTGGTCCGCTTGTCGTCTTCATCGAGGGAGCTGAACTTGCAAGCGTGTGCTTTTTCTCCGCGTCGTCATCGATCTTCCATTCCTGCCTTACCCAGGCCGACATCCAGGTCTCATCCACCTAACCCGACTTCCATCCTTTGCTGTACCCTTCCCTTGTTACGTCCCTTGTGCCACTTGGAACTTTATGCAGACCGTTCCACTTTCCGCCTTCTTCACTGGTTGTGCCCTCTTCCTCGATTCTCACTGTTCGAATGCCCCCCATCTTCCCTTCGGATCCCGCCCGCCACTTTCCTTGCCGTGTCGTGTTCTGCACATCCTACGCTGCAATAATGTACTGGGGCTGGATGCAATTCGAGCAAGGAGCCTGCTGATGTGCCTGTACCTTGACCCATACCCGGAGCTGTAACTGAGGCTTCTTCCTTCTCCTCGAATTCGAGATCTTTCCGCTTGTTTGTCGCCCTTCCTTAGCCAAGCTTCCACTCTCCTGGTCCCTCTCCGACCACGACGTCTGCCAGACTGTTCTGTCTGCTTTCTCTGCTAGATCTCTTGCCATTCTTACTTACAGAGGTTGTTTCTTCGACAGATCAGCTGTCGTTAGGCGCACCTTCCAGCCGACAACACCTCGCTTCCTGTAAGGTTTGACCTGCGACGTTTCGGGTCATTCGCTTGATCGATCGGTCGGTCGGTCGCTCACTCTGCCTGCTGCTGGTGCTGCTGCTGCATGCTGATACGACCCATCCCGCATCACTCACTGTGCAACACCCGTTCTCCGGAACTGGATCTTTCACCGAACAGGATTTCTCTCGACGCATCTACCCTCTCCTTCTCCGTCCCGTTCTGTGCGTCGTTCCTCCATCTACCCTGGCACAGTCTCGTTCTCAGGGATCCAGGTAGCCATCGGTACCCTAATCTTGTCTTCGGCGTGGCTTACCTCGTTACCAGACTCCATCTCCCGTTACTTGCGCTGATCGCCGCAACTGTCTGCAAGGAAAGAGGAGATTCCACCTCTTCTCTTCTCTCTCGCCTTTGGCTCGGCTCACAATCTTGACTTGTTGCAGTCTGCTGCGCATCGTTGTGCCGTTCGCCTTCCTCCATCTTCAGTCGTTCCGCCGTTCATCTCCAGCATCTGCTGCTTCGGCAGGACCCACTGTTCTGGGCCGCTTCCTTCTTCGGTGGGAGTTCTCCTGGGTTTCTGATTCTCGTTCTTTCGCCCTCTGTTTCCGCTTTCTTACTCTGGCAGCCCGGGCTTTGGTTCGTCCGTTCTTGGTTCTCGTCAACGGATCCCTTGGGACTTGGCCCTCACCGCTATTGTTTTGTGGCTCTTTCGTTGCTGTTGGGCTTCTTTGATTCTCTTGCCTTTTTTCCCTTCAAAGCCAATCCTCAAGTCCGTCTTGCTTTTGGCAGCTCTACCTCTTGCCATTCCCCTACCTTGCATCCTCCTCCTTATTGTGTTTCCCTTTCCTCAATACCACCATCATCCTATCCCTCCCTCAACGAGGATTCCACACGCCCTCCATCTACAATCTACTCCAACAGTATTATCTCAATAGACCATCGACATTCGTCGCCATTCTCTCCCAGCAGGGACTCGCCATTGAATCAGACTGGCTCGAACTCTCTACCTTACGTTAGGCCTGCTTCACAACCATCCACCTTTCACCCTCGAAGTTGACCTGTCATTTCATTGTCGGAAGCCTCCTTGTCCATCCAGTTTTGAATCGACGCCTTCTTTGTCTCTTCGATCAAAAAAGCCCACCCTCCACCGACTTCCTCTCTTACTGGGTCCCCCAATCTCATTCTCATTCGGACACACGGTCTTTTTCCCACACACCTCAAGCTTTTCCGGGCCAAGTGCTGCAACTGCACATCCCTGCTGCTACTGCTTCTGCTGCACTTGTTGCTCGTTGCTTTCCCTATTGCTGTTATAAGTCGCTTCCTCGAGGGCTTTGGTTGTCCAACTGGCATCTAGAGTGCCCCACCGACTGCATCCGATAGTGTGGCTGCTCGTAAACAGCTCTCGATCTGACGGTCACAGTCTTCGAATCCACAGGAGCATCTTCCTTGTGACCCCTACGACATCCACTTGATGCTTAGCCTTTCCGTCCACCTCGGCGCACGCTCTCATTCTTTATAGCATAGGTTCAACTTCCTTACTTCAGAATCTTGCAGGACATTCTTCTGTTCTCCGATCGGCTACAGCTCTCGCCCTCATCTGTCTCCACCCTCTCAAGCCGTGGTAGCCTCAGCTGTTGCTGATATGATGAGCACAGAGAGAAGACTTAGCGCCGTGGCACCATCAGCTAGTCCAACTTCTCGAAGTGCCATCAACAAGATTGCAGCTATACCTCGCGATCTTCAGCGACCAGGCGCGTATAACAACGCAGGTTCCTCCATCACTTCGCCAGACAGTCCGGATCGCAAGCGGCATCGTTTCAGTCTCGGCAACTCCAACGCCCAACCGATATCTACCAATTCCTTCCAACCTCGTCCCGAAGCCGACCAGAGATCGCACGACGACGGAGAGGAAGAAGAAATGGACGAATTGGACGAGACCAACGATCGACGCAAGAGACAACGTAGCGACTCGGGCGGGGCAGAACACAAAGCTCAAGGTCGCGATGGTCTCGGGCGCAACCCTGTGCCTCAGCATTCTAGCTGGACAGGACGAAGCGCTTCAGCATCTCTGGAGCACATGCGACACCGGGAGCACGTGGACATCAAACCTCCTGGATTCCCCCGCCGTTCTGATTTGGAGGGCGGAGCGGTTCCATTCTCACGTTACGAACAAGGCTACGGAGGTTCTCGAGAGGAAGGTGGCCGTCACATTGGTGGACTCGTTGGAGATCGATACGCCGCCGACAACGACCCGAGGGACCGACTTGCTGGCCCCGGCGATCACAAGGGGGAGCAGAGCCTCCTGGCGCAGCGTATGCCACCTCCCAGCTCGATCGATTCCCGATCTCCCACGGGCCTGCCGCAGCGTCTCCCGAGCTTACACCACCGTGCCTCGTCGCCTCCGCCCAGACTTCCTGGCTTCGCCTCTTTAGAATCCGAAGGAATGCCAGCTCGCCTCGGAAGAGAGGAAGCTGGCATGGGTCCAGGAGTCCCCTACTCGACCTCTCCTAGAAGGAGCCTGCCTTTCCGGCCGCCTGCCTACGCTGGCTATCCTCCGTCTAGCAGTAGGACCCCCATTATGCACCATCATCCTAGCCCGACACCTTCCACCTCGTACGGAAATCCTCCCATGATCCATCCTTCTCTTGCTGGACTACCTGGCGCGGGGGGTGGGCCTGGTGGGAAACAGCAACCAAGCTTTGTGAGCAAGCTGTACTCGATGCTCGAAGATCCCTCAATCTCGGATCTGATCAGTTGGGGACCATCCGGGACCGTGTTCAGTGTGGCAAACCCCGCTGAGTTCTCTCGCCTGGTGTTGCCCAACTGGTTCAAACACTCCAACTGGCAGTCGTTCGTACGGCAGCTGAACATGTACGGCTTCCACAAGGTGAACCATTCGTATCAGGGGAACCCAACGGATGAGGTGCAAGTTTGGGAGTTTCGTCATCCTAGTTTCCGACGCGGCGAGATCGCCTTGTTGAACGACATCAAGAGGAAGAGTTCCCGACAGAAACGAAGCGGATCTCCCCGAGGCAGCATCAGTGGCGCAGATTTGCGTGCCGATCGAAGCGGGGGTAGTCCGACACCCTCACCGGAAGTTCCGCTGGCCACCATCCCTGGAGGGCCCGACGCTATCCGGATGGGGATGGGAATGCACCGCGGATCGAGAGAGTTTATGTATGGCGACGACCGCATGATGGATGCGCCCGGGTTCGACCGACGCCCAGACCCTCGAGCGTACGGAGCGGATCGAGTCTATGCCAACGACTACGGATACAATCGCGCCAAGATGGAAGGCCACAGCGGCGTGGCTGGCGGTATCGGTGCTCCGACAGCGCCTGGTGCTCCCGCAGCCTATCCGGGTGAGGAGCGGAGAGTACGACCGGATCCGTATCTGGACCGAGGCGAAACTGCGGCACGATTTGAAGACTTGTCCGAAAGAACCGATGCCATTATTCGACATGCTTCATTCCTGGAATCGCAGGTGCGCATTCTTTCGGATCAGCTCAACGAATCGCGAGCCATGACCCACCACCTGGTTTGCGAGGAGATGATGCATCTGCTCGATCGTATGGAGCGAGCTCTCAGTGCGCCTGCGCCACCGGGCATCGACGTAGGTCAAAAGATGCTAGACGTGGTACGAAGTCAGCTGTCGTATTACAGTCAGAGAAGCGGTCCGGTTGGAGGAGATGCCCAGGATCGAGGCGCCAAGGCTTTCAATCCCGGCGCTTCGGTTCACGCTCAGAACGAATCGGCAAGTGCAGGTTCTAAGCGTCCCAGTGTCTGAGGCTTGGATTGTAACTCAGGTCAGATGCCCAAGAGCCACTTTGTCGTGGAGCGACTGCCCTCTCTATTCCTCTCCAAAGTCGACGTTATTCTCTCTCCTCTTTCCCTCTCTTTTTTTCAACCTTGTCCGATACCTGGCTTCCAGCCTCAAAAGTATAGACTCCCTATACTAGTATACCACATCCGTCCTTTTTCAGTGCTTGCACTGCACAGTACACGCATCTTGCAGTGGCCCTTAATGATACAATGATGTCCGTTCTCAGTAGTTTCTTCTTCTTCTGAATCTGTTGTGCGGTGCGGTGCGTCTTTGTGAGGGAAAGGAAGGATGTCTTGTTCGAGCGTGGTTCGAGTGAAACGAACGAGGAACTTTCGCTGTTAGATCGGATTTGGAACATGCTAGCGTGCGCCTGATGTGATGATATGTGTTGAACTTTCTGAGAAGATTCCGACCAGAAGCGTGCAGTGTGCAGATGGACAACAAACAGCTCATCTTTGGACGACTGAATCCGAAATTCATACGCGAGCGAGATCTTCTTGGTGCAGGTTGGCATAAGTTACAGTTCTTCGTTCTTCCGCCTCGACGATCATCTTCTCGGACCACCTTCGTGATTCTCACCCAATTCAGCCATGCCTTCTCAGATCTACCAGGCAACCTGCTCGGCGCCGGTCAACATCGCGGTGATCAAGTACTGGGGAAAGCGAGATACGTCGCTCATCTTGCCGACCAACGACAGTCTCTCGGTGACTCTGGACCAGGATCACCTTCGATCGGTCACCACAGCTCGAGCTGACGCTTCCTTTGATGGACAGGATCGACTCTGGTTGAACGGTGAGGAGGAAGTGATCAAGCCGGATGGCCGATTGCGAAGATGTATCGACGAAATGAAGAAGCTCCGAAAGACAAAGGAAGATCGAGATGCTAGTCTCCCTCAGGTGAGTCCATGTCCAAGAACACGACAGAGCTGACGGCAAGGAGACTGACATGATGTTCCGCCTCGGATTCCATCTTCCAGCTTTCGCAATGGGCTGTTCATGTCTGCTCCGAGAACAATTTCCCCACTGCCGCTGGATTGGCCTCGTCGGCATCTGGTTTCGCCGCGCTGATCGCCTCGCTTGCGGCTCTGTACGAGTTGCAACCGGAAGTGTCGAGCTCGGAGCTCTCGAGGATTGCGCGGCAAGGCAGTGGATCTGCCTGTCGATCTTTGTTCGGAGGTTACGTGGCGTGGCAAGGAGGCAAGGAAGCTTCCGGGCATGACAGTCTCGCAGTCGAAGTGGCCCCTCAGTCCCATTGGCCAGACCTTCAAGCGTTGATCTGTGTCGTATCGGACGCTAAGAAAGGTACACCTTCAACCGCAGGAATGCAGCGCACTGTCCAAACGTCTCCCCTTCTGCAGCACCGGATTCGAGAGGTAGTACCGGAACGAATGACCAAGATCTCGGAAGCCATCCAGAAGAAGGATTTCGACACATTCGCAGCAATCACGATGGCCGACTCCAACAACTTCCACGCTTGCTGCCTCGATACCACTCCCCCGATCTTTTACATGAACGACACGAGCAGAGCTATCGTGCAGTTGGTCGAGGAGATCAACCGAGCTTCCGAGGCCGAAGGAAAGGGCAAAGTGGCCGCCTACACATACGACGCTGGTCCCAACGCTGTGCTATACGCACCCAAAGAGAACATGCCAACGCTGCTCCACACCATCCGACATTACTTCCCCAACGCCGACCTGGACGACACATTCAATCTGCTCGGCAAAGGTGTCAACGCTTCTCATCGGGGCCCTCAAGAAGCGCTTGGCCTACCATCAGGCCTGCCTTCGGGCTTCAACCAAAACGTGATCCCCGTTCAGGAAGCAGGTGCCGTTCGAAGACTGATTCATACTCAGGTCGGTGACGGACCTCGAGTGCTGGAACGAGGTGCCGGCAAGGAAAGCTTGCTCAACGAGGCTGGAGAGCCCATCCGACTCCAAAGGGCCAAACGAGCTTGAGACGAATACAATTGAGAACCGGTCGCCGACAAGTGGGCTTGCTTAATGATACAAATGATTCCTAGAATACCGAGCTCATGAAGTGGGTGCAGCAAGCTTGTTCTGTGTCAAGACTGAGCGTCGTTCGGGAAACAGAGACAGAAAAGAAGTCGGATCAGTAAAGGTAAAGAACGCGTTGACATTGTTTGTGGTGAAACTGGAAACGAGAGTGCCTACCTTTCTCTATGCCATCCCGGAAGGCATCCGTATCGATGCCCTCCAGACGGTCTACCTTGCCTTCTTTTTGGACTTTGATAGGTGGAGCGCCATCCGCCAAGTCGATGTCTTTCACGGGTTCCACATCCCTGTCTATCCTGTCGAGTGCGTTGATGAGCGGATTGCGAACGACGTTGTCGACCCATGGACCTCTGTAAATCTGCAAAAGGACTCCTTTGAGGCTCATTCCTCCGGTGCCTGGAATTCCTCCTCCGGCACCGAAGCTCGAACGCCCGGCCAGGGCGGATGAAGCGGCTCCGATCGAATAACCTTCGCTACTTCGTGCTGGTATCGAAGATGGCGGAGGGACGGGATCTGTGAGGATGACGAATGTGTACATCGTCGGCGTATGCAAGTGGGCGAGGGTATACGTCGATGTTGTGAAGCTGTTAAAGGACTCGGAGCTGCAGCAGGCAGGTTGTGGATGCGAGTAGGCGAGTCGGGTCAGTTCGAATCTTTGTGCGCCAAGGGCTCCAGTAAGGGGGGGAGGGGGGGAGGGTTACACTTACTCTCCGCCTAACTTGCGCACCATGTTGCGAAGGGAGAAAACGACACCGTACACAAGTTTAGCTTCTTCATCGAAGGGCAGCAGCTCGGGTTGAGCCGGCTGAGGTGCGGAAGCGTATTGGGAACCTGAGCTGCTTCTTTGATCATGCTGCCTGGCGCCTTGTGGATGAGGGAGATCGGGCTGCGAAGATGTGGATACGGATCCGATTCTGGTGACGTTGGGTAAGGAGGGCTGTCCTGGTCTTCGAGGTGGTGGAGCTTGCGCTTCTGGAGGTACTACGTTTGTGCTTGAGGTGGCTCTTTGAATGGTTGCACCTATGGAGGCGAAACCGGAAGTCTGGGAGGAAGTTGGACTCGCTGGACCGGCTCCAGCAGAGATCGGGGGTGAAGAGGAGGAAGCAGCATGTAGATGAGACCAGTCCTGATGATAGATGGGGTTGCAGTGTCGGTCGAATATCCACAGCGAGTAGACCTGAACGCGCGAAGAAGGTGGCGAGAGTTCCATGGTTTCATCAGTCCTCCGTCTGCACTATAAGGAAAGCAACACGGCTGGCAGGTAGGAGGTGGGCAGAAGGAAACTTACACGAGCCATGATCTTGAGCTGAGTTGAGCCTATACGTCAAGCAGAGACGGAAGGGGTCCGAGCGCCTTTCGCAGCAGGCGACGAAAGATGAAGTGGGTCAAAAGTGGATCTTAGGATGGGATTGTGATGTTGAGAAGAAGCCAAGGTCGGAGGATGCGATTTAGAGTGTGTCAATTAACACGAGCGTGGGAGTAACACTCTCTCTGGCTCGAGCGACCGCATGACAATCTTGTTCGGAATAAAGCGACGTGTGTATTTCAGACCAACAGACGAGACATCTTCTCCTCAGTTACTCTGTAATCACTCGTCAATCCTCTTCTCTCATCTCTTCCCACCTGCTAGTCTCTTACCTCAAGTTCACATTGCTGGTACCTCGAACCGCCAGCCTGACAGAAAGAGGATGAAGGCTGCTTCGTTGGCGAACGCAGCCTTGCTGTCGGTGCTGTCGCTGCCCCTTCTCTCACATGCATGGTACTTGCCAGGCAGCGCTCCCCGCTCCTACAAAGCAGGCGACAAAGTACCCTTTTCCGTCAACGCTTTGCAGGCCAAGGCCTTCACGGATCAGATCAAGGGGGTCATTCGCTATGACTACTACGACGAAAACTTCCAATTCTGCCGACCAGCGGGTGGACCTCAGAGTCAGAGCGAGAATCTAGGGAGTGTTCTGTTCGGCGACCGAATCTACAATTCCCCCGTCGAGGCCGTCATGCTAAAGGATGAGACCTGCAAAGAACTCTGTAGAGCCAGTCTACAACCGGAGAATGCCAAATTCATCAACGACAGGATAAGGGAAGAATACGCTGTCAACTGGATGGTCGATGGACTGCCTGTAGCAGAGTCACGGAGGCAGGTCAAGACACACGAAGAATTCCTATCGGTAGGGTTTCAGCTGGGTCGATTGGTGGACGAATACAACAAGCAGCTCGATCCACCAGCTCTGCACAACCACTACGACATCTACATCGATTACCACCAACGAGGACCTGACGAGTATCGAGTGGTTGGAGCTAGGATCTATCCGCTATCCAGGGACTCTCTGAAAGGCGTCGCCGCTGGACAACCTGCAAACTGCAAAGCGGCGGATCCGCTGCAGCTGAGCGAAACAACGAGTAGTACCGTAGCTTACACATACAGCGTGAAGTGGAAGGAATCGGCTACGCCCTGGGCTACACGATGGGATGCTTACCTCAAAGTGTTTGATCCTCGTATCCATTGGTTAGCGCTGATCAACTCGGTGGTGATTGTCAGCTTCCTCTGTATGATGGTGGCCATGGTGGTGGCTCGATCCATCAGTCGGGACATCCATCGATACAACGCCATCGATATGACCGAGGATGTGCAGGAGGACTTTGGCTGGAAATTGGTCCACGGCGAAGTCTTCCGGCCACCAAACCGCCCCATGCTGCTGTCCATCTTGGTCGGATCCGGCTCTCAACTGGTAGCGATGGCTGCGGTGACGCTCGTGTTTGCTCTGCTCGGCTTCCTCAGCCCTTCCAACCGAGGCTCTCTGGCTACGGTCATGATCGTCACCTGGACCTTGTTTGGAAGCATGGCCGGATTCATGTCGAGCAAAGTATACGCCAGCATGGGTGGCGAGTATTGGAAGCAAAACATCCTGCTGACAGCGATGCTCTTCCCCAGTCTCATCTTTGCCACGGTACTGCTGCTTAACTTCTTCCTCATCTTCAGCGGATCTTCGGGAGCGGTGCCATTTGGCACGTTGCTAGCCCTTGTTGCGCTGTGGTTCTTGATCAACGTTCCGCTCACTCTGGTTGGTGCCCTCATAGGGATCCGAACAGGCGGGTTTCAACACCCAGTTAAGGTGAACTCGATCCCACGGCAGATCCCATATCAGCACACATGGTATCTGAAACCCATCCCATCGGCGTTGATAGCTGGTATGCTAACATTCGCTTCCGCCTTCCTTGAGATTCTCTTTATCCTGAACTCGATGTTCGGTACCAAGATCTACTATGCGTTCGGATTTCTCGCCCTAGCTTTCATCATCACGGCGGTGACGGCAGCAACAGTCACCATCTTGTTCGCCTACTTCCATCTGTGCGCTGAAGATTATAGGTGGCATTGGAGATCTTTCGTAACGGGAGGAGCGGGGGCCGTTTGGTTCTTCGCCTATGGATTGTTCTTCTGGGCGACTCGGCTCGAATTGCCAGGAACGGCAAACAAGGTGCTTTTTCTCGGTTATCTCTCGATCCTCTCGATGCTCTTCTTCACCTTGTTCGGTGCGATTGGGTTCATAGCGACCTACGCTTCTCTGAGGAAAATCTACTCTGCCATTCGTGTAGATTAAATAAAAGCAATTTCTCAATGAGATTCCTGCGCTCCTTATAGACTAGACCTCACTCTGAACTATTCTGGCAAGAGCTTCGTGGTGAACAAGCTGATATGTGCAATGTCGGAGGCAATCATGGCTGTGCGTTTTCTCGTTGGCATCGAGGTTTGAGCAGGGCGCTCGCTCGAGAAAAAAGGGTGGTAATTGTTAGAGTTTTGAATTGAGTGGAGAGAGGTGCTTTGATGCGTCTCGCCTACAATTTACCGATATCGATGCGTAGTCAAACCCTTCAAGGCTATTCTAACAACCTCCTTTCCGGCATCCATCCTCTCACCGTATCTTCACCTTCTCTTACCCGCTGCGCTAAAATCACAACGACAGTGAACTCTGCGGACAGTAGTCGGAACTGCACTCCCTCATCATCATGGGTGCTGCCCTCTCCATTCCCTTCCTGGGCGGCGGTCTTGCCTCGATCGCCAGCTCTTGCCTGGCTGGTCTAGCTTTCTTCTGCACCAGCACAGCAGCATCAGCCTTCTTCAAGTCATGCAACTGTCAATCTTCCATAGCTACTCGAGTTGGATTCGCCATCATATTCTGTCTAGATGCGCTTCTGGCTTGGTTGAGCCTGACAGGCTTCATGATGCACAAGATAGAAGAATGGTCTTACAACTACATCAAGATGGATTGCAAGGATAAGGATCGCTGCTACGGTGTTCTTGCTGTGCATCGAATCACATTCGCACTGGCGCTCTTCCACTTCATCCTCGGCATCACCTTGATCGGTGTCAAAGACACCAGGACCAAGAGAGCTGCGATTCAGAACGGATGGTGGGGGCCAAAGGTTCTGCTCTGGCTGGTATTGACCTTCCTCATGTTCTTTGTCCCGAATGGCTTCTTCGTCTTCTGGGCAAACTACTTTGCGCTGATTCTCGCCTGCATCTTCATCGTCGTTGGTCTGGTTCTCTTGGTGGACTTCGCCCACTCCTGGTCAGAGACTTGCTTGGATCGGTGGGAGGCGACAGAGTCGGATTTCTGGAAGTACACGCTGATTGGAAGCACACTGGGCATGTACGCGGCCACCATCGCCTTGACCGGCGTGCTCTATGGATTCTTTGCTTCCAGCGGCTGCCAGCTGAACCAATTCTTCATCAGTCTCAACTTGGGTCTCATTGTCGTTCTCACCCTGCTTTCCATCAGTCCTCGTGTTCAAGAAGCGAATCCAAGGAGCGGACTGGCTCAAAGCAGCATGGTAGCAGCTTACTGCACCTACCTCACCGCATCTGCTGTCATGAATCGCGACAACGTCGAGTGCAACCCAATCACTCGCGGGAGAGGCGGAAGTGCCAAGACGACTACCGTGGTTCTCGGAGCCGTATTCACCTTCCTTGCTATCGCCTATTCCACTTCTCGAGCAGCCACTCAATCCAAGACGCTCGTCGGAAAGCGTCGAGCAGCGCTGAACGAATCGAGACCTCCATCAGGATACGGACCACTGGCGACACGAGAATCGATGGACAATTCAGCAGGAGCTGTGGTGTCCGAGCAACCGACCACCAAAGATTCATTAAGGATTCAGGCACTGATGGCTGCTGTTGAAGCAGGTGCGATTCCAGCATCTGCATTGGATGAAGAGGACGACGATGACAACGAGTCCGAGGTCGGCGGCAGCAACGACGAATCCGACGATGAAAGGCAAGGAACAAGGTACAACTACACCTTCTTCCACTTCGTATTTGCCATCGCAGTCTGTTACACTGCTATGCTGCTAACTGACTGGAAGTTCGTTAGGCTTGGAGGCCCTTCGCCCGATCCGAGCGAGGAAGGCGCTCCGATAGCATACATCGGAAGAAGCACAACCGCAATGTGGATGAGAATCGTTAGCAGTTGGCTCTGCATCTGCATCTACTCTTGGAGTTTGGTGGCGCCCGTTCTTCGTAAGTCCAACCTGTGGCTCTGTCTCACATCCGATTCTTCGACGTATCGCTGACAATCTTGAATTCGCCGTCCTTTCTCCTTTCTTTTGCTCAGTGCCCGACCGATTTGGATATGATTAATGCGGGGACTCGCGCTTAGAATCTACGGGTGTGGCATGACACGTACAAATACAATGATTCATATTCAGCAATCCTGAAGGAAACAGCACTGGAAGCATGCGAGGAAAAGATGTGAGTGCATTGAGCTGATGTTTCGGGCTATTGCAGGCCAAACTCCCAAGTCCTGCATTCGCCTCGTCCAGCTTTGCTTGCTCTGACTGCATGATCCTGAGAGTTGTTGCTGTGGGATGATTTGGCCCTCAGCAGATCTTCGTTGTCGGTAGTGCTAACGCCCTCGATCCAACCGATGGTTCTTCTGTGAGAATAGCCTTTCCACTCAGTCGGATCGAATTCGAAGGATCTCCAAAGATGGTAGGATCTGCTTTGGTCATTGCCTCCTCGGAAGGCGCTTCTCTTTCTCTCGGTCCGAACGGAGGGAGAGTCGCCTCCCGAATCAGCTTTCCTTGAAGAGTGCAGATTGCTCGGACTGTGGACAGAGAGACCCGATTGGATGACATCTTGGAGAGTGGGCTTCTTGATGCCCTTGGGAAGAGCTGGTGCTGAAGCAGATATGACGGGCAAGAGTTGAGGTAGCCGCTTCGCGAGGTTGGCTACATCCCACAGCGTATACGGTGAAGCGTTTCGAAGGGTGATGAGCACCGAGCCTTGCTTGTTGGGCGGTCGAAGCGGTTGAATCATGCCAACCTGTGCATTCGTAGCATCAAGAATGGCTTGATCTGCCTGATCAAGGCCGTCAGAAGTATCTTGTGCTAAGCCCAGGTCCTCCTCATCATTCGAGCCGACTTCGTGCTCCTCATCGTCAAGGTCAGATTCATCGCCTCTCTGTCGCTTCCCCCCTCCTCCCTGGCTACCAGGAACATAAGATGGTAGGCTTCCGACGGTGAGGTAAGGTGCTACGGAGACCAAGAACCGAAGGATGAGGAGCTGGTTCGCGAGGACATTGCGGGTCTCGTCTTTATGACCTGCACCAACATGTGGAAAGCCGAACCACACTTTGCTCCATCTCCGCCCTTGGTCAGTGTCGCGACCCTCCGACTGGAAGTCTGAAAACCCACCAAAGATCTTGTCTTTGCTTTTGTTGGACTTTGAACCGCTGTTACTGCCTCCGCCTGTCACCTGCTTGTACTTGTGGAGTTGACCAGCATCGACGCCAAAGACCACAATGTCTTTACGACCCCCTGCTATTGACCTGATCTTTTCGACGTTGGCTTGTGCATCGGGATACTTGGCAAAACATTCTTCTTGAGTGTCGTAGGCCGTGGCAAGGATTTGAGAGGGAGGATGTGATCTAGGTGGTAAAAGTAGGGATAGCGTGAAGCTAAAGTTGGCTTCACCTACGATCAGGATGCTGTCATCTTTTGTGAACGGTTGAGGAAGTCGCTTCCTCCGCTTGGACTGCCTTCTCTCGGCGTCATGCGAAACGGCGGCATCCGAATCGGGTCCACAGTTCCGATTCGCACCATCCGACTCTGAGCTGAGAGGCTTTTTGTCGATGCTTTGAGAACTTGTAGGTGGTATCGATTGCGAGGCAGACTTGGACTTGTTCGCTTTGTGTGCCAAGCCTTGTCGACTTCTGGTAATGGAAAGGGCCTTCTTCTTAGCTGCTTCTTCGGCAGCTCTTTGGCGTGCTCTTTGCTGTTCGACGACCAAATGGCTTTGCAGAGCGTTCTTCAGGTTTCCTTTCTTTTTCGGCATGCTGATTGATATTCTCCGTTCACCTCACCCGTGCTTGAGCGACGCCTTTGCACTGTATCAAAGGGCCAGGCAGAAATTGATGCACACAAGCTGCTTGGAAGCGGCGTGAAGATACGAGTAGGGTTCGCCTTGTCAAACCTTCTCGCAACCAAAAAAATAAAGTGTGCCTTTCCGTGTTCCGAAATTCTGAAGCCTGGCCTTGCCTCGCTACGCCAAAATTGGCGCCGTGAGTGCTTTCTGAGAAGGCCTTTGATTAGTTTTGGATGTGGTGTTCAACGAGCATGGATTATAGCTGCATCGGAACCTCCATTATCGTCTTATTGCATACGGAATGTATGCTGGGCAACTTTGCCCATCGCACGCTACGTAGGTTGATCACGGGCCCTCTCCTGCGTGCAACTCGCTCAGCCTCTTAAGGCGAGAGCGTGCTGTGGGCTCTTTAGAAGGGCGGGTGATCCGCACCTGGTCAATGATGCCGTCCCACGCAACTGTCAACATCAACTCAGCAGCTGAATGCGATACCGAGAATCACATCGCCGGCGACTTTGATCCTGCGACAGGCACTTCCTCTTCTTCGTCCTATCTTCGACAACGCTCCACCATGATGTCAGATTCGCAAAGAGCACTGCTAGCATCGTATCGCAAGTTCTACTTCCTCCACTGTTTGGCCTTACTGCCCACTTTGGCGATATTGATCGTAATATTGGTCGGCAGCATCAGGTCGCGTGATCTGTGTCACATCACACAACACTCCTCTTCTCCATCGTTGACCATACTCAAATCATTCCCGTCGATCTCGTCAGTGCCAAAGAAGGAAGCCAGCAGAGTGCATGCCGTGGCTTCGGAGCATCCCCGGTACGAAAAGGGTCGATGTACAGATATACTCGATCTACAGCTCCTCCTTTCCACCTTAGCACTTGGACTGGTTGGATGGCTGGCCAGTTATACCTCCCGGAAGGCTTGTCTTTTTGTCGCCGAGAAGCTGATCCCCCGAGTTGCGCGTCTCTTGGCTTCGTTGACAACAAGGAGGCGATCCAACACCTCGAATCCCGCTGAACTAACACCGGAGCAAGTCAGCGACAAGGAAGACGCAGTGGTAATCACAACAGCGATAGCCTTGCAAGCTGTCATCGCCGAGTCGTTACGGGTCTTGTCCTTCTTCTGGTCTTGTACCATTCTCATCTCTTCCCTCTACCTTTACCCTAAACAGGACTGGTATCGAGATTTACCCAACTCTCCATCGTCGACTGCAAGACGCCCTCTGGACTTAGTACAGGCCAAAACCGAGCCAGATTGGGCCTGGAGAGTCTCGTTTCGTGATCCAAGATTCTTTGTAGCAATTTGGAGCAGCATCGCTTGGGCCCTAGCTGAATTTCTATTTGGCGGAGCTCAGATGCTACATCAGGTTGGTTTGTACAATCCTGCCTCCCAATTAGTCGGAATTGATGACAGTGCTGATGACCAGAACGAACATTTGGTAGATATCCCAAGAGGAGACGTTCCTGCTGGTACCGGTGGTGACAATGCTCAAAGCAGATTCGCTGGCCAGTCAGGCTTCACCATCCTGAGCGGCAATCACCACAATCACGGCAGCAACAACAACAAAGACACCAACAACAAAGGCATTGGCAAAGGCAAACAATTGAATGCCTCCAAAGCGCTTGAGGAAGCCAGGCAACGACTTGTTCAACCTGGCCGTTCGGACATTCCGAAAAGGTACGGATCGACCTCCGAGTCCGCTTCCCCTGCGGAGACTGCGTCACAGCCCGGACCTCAACCCGGTTCTGTCTCCGTTGCAATCGACAACGACGCCGACGAGGAGGCGGAAGAAGAGATGTTGTCCGACGCAGATCTCACAGATGCATCCTCAACCTACAGCATCTCGTCTTCCTCCACTTCGATCCTCAACCAGGAGATCGAGCACCAAGTGACCCGGTACTTACTCGCCAAGGAACGCAGCGAAGTAGAAGCTGTTCTCGGGGTTCCACTCCCTGCCATCCCCATCGCTCTGTGTTCTCTCTGGAGGATCGATGCCATGTTGTGGAGTATCGGCTCGAACCTGCTGCTCTCGTCGGCTTTCACCTACGCACAGGGTCATTTGGGACACCTCAAAGATCACAGATTCGATCTGTCGGACGATTTCCAGCTGTTCCCCAACTTTTTCGGCCACGATAGCACGTCTAACAAGTCTTCTTTCGGAACTACCTTTATCCTCCTGATCCTTCTCCACACGGTCATCAGCACTCTGTGGGCGACTCAACTCCCCTCTATTGGGTTCGCCAAGATGACCTACGCTAGCTTGCTCTTTGGCTTAGGTATCTTGATCGCCGGTATGGCTAGATGGGGTCTGTTGATCTAGTTCCGACACCAAGGAAATTTCCTCACCAAATCAATCAATCACGAAACGGGAATATACCACGCAAAACCTCACTGTGGCTGTGTAACGATCGAAGCATAGCAAGTTTGAACTTCTGAGTCCGTGTTCGGTGAGACGAAAGCCCATGCCACACGGCCTTCGAGAACGCTACGAGTTCCGGGGACGTGTTCATTTTACGCAGATTCCAGAATACAAAAGAGTACGGGTGTGAGTGCTTGCAAGGTTGAACGAGGGAAGCAAGGGATGCGGATGGCTTTGGCTAAGTGATACAGTTGAGGTATATGGGTGGCAAGAAGGTGGCCTCTGTAGAACATTTCGGTAAAGGGACAAGGGAAAACTAGCGCGTTGAGATGAGAATGCTTTCCTGACTTTCAAAGTCACGTAGCGTTTCGAGTAGCAGCAGATGAAGTGCATGCAACCTTGAAGAGTCCTTCATTGGGTGGACACGTCGGAGGGGGATGGACGGTAGATAGCATCCGAAGTGACAGCAACATCTTTGATCTCTTGGACGTCGTGGACGCGAAGGATGTCGGCACCGTTGGCGATGGCGGCCGTACAGGCAGCAGCTGTTGCGTACAAACGATCTCTGGGATCGGATTTTCCTGTGATAGTTCCCAGGAACTTTTTCCTGGAAACTCCAATCAGCGTCGGGAAAGAGGTCAGGGAGCAGCAAGGCTGGGTGACCGAATCCAAAATCGCTTGAGAAACCCCGTCTTCGTTCGCAGTGGCAGCATTGGCTGACATAGTCGTGATGGTGGGTGACATCAGCATCGAGCTGCTGGGAGTAGCGGTTCCGGAATAAGCTACGCCGCGACCTTTCGTAGACTGCGTGACGTGATACGGTTCCGTGAGTTTAGGAAGTTGACGAAGAAGAGCCAGATTGCCCTTTCCATCTTTGGCGAATCCAATTCCGGGATCGAGAACGATATTCCATCGTCGGACGCCAGTTCTTAGTGCTCTTTCCAGCCTCATCTCCAGCTCACTTCGAACTCCGGCCACGACATCATTGCCTTCGTAGGTGGAAAGTGAATTCATCGTTTTGCTGTCTCCTCTCATATGCATGAGAATGTAAGGGACTTTGCGTCTTCTCGCCACCTCCAAGATCGATGGATCCCGTTCCCCTCCGCTGACGTCGTTGATGATGTTGGCTCCGGCTTCCAAAGCCGCTTCAGCAACACTCGCTCGGAAAGTATCGACAGAGATGGGAATGGTGATCCCAGAAGACCGGATCGCTCGAATCACCGAGACCACTCTCTCCGTCTCTTCGCTTGCACTGACTTCCACGGCATTTGGCGCAGTGCTCATGCCTCCAACATCCAGCACATCGGCCCCATCCTTCACCATGGCCTTTGCGGTCTTGACCGCATTCTCGGCCGTCAAGTTGTCGCCTCCATCGGAAAAGGAGTCGGGCGTAGCATTGATGATACCCATGACGAATGTTTTGGAGCCCCATGTCCACAAAGGTTTATCTGTGACTTCCGCTTTCTTGCCGAAGTTATTAGATGATGGGAAAGATGGGATCGGCAGCACCCTACGGATGCCACTCGGAACATAGTCCGGTGACTTCTGCAGCATGGTCAGAAGTTGAGACATGGTTCTCGAGTGGGTCGGATGCTCGAAATCCGGAAGTATGTCTTTGAGGGGTTCCAGCACGAACTCGCGTTCTTTGATCCCTGGATGCGGTATCGTCAAAGTAGGTGATGCGTCCAGCTCCAGGTTGTCATATAGCAAGATGTCGAGATCGACCGACCTGGGACCCTTTTCGGGAACGCCCGTCTTGTCCCTGCCCAACTTGATTTCGATGGATTGAGTCAATTTGAGCAGATCGTGTGGTGACAGCTGGGTTGCGATTCTGCAAGCGGCGTTGAGGAATTTGGGTTGATCCAAGACGTACATCGGGGATGTCTCATAGAGGAAGGAGGTGTCGACCAAGATGCACCCCTCCGCTTCGCTGAGAGCTTGCACTGCGTTCTCGATGTTGGCTGCTCGATCTCCGATATTGGATCCCAGCGCAATCGCTACAACATGCCATCCCTGGTCTGCACTCAAGTCGATCTGCCTTGCACTGGCGGAAGCTGACTGCTTGAGAGCAGATCCGTTGGAAACGATACCAGCCTGTAGAGAGGATGTTGCTTTCGTTGAATTCTGTTGAGCACGAATCGCCTCTTCTTCCGACTGAGCTTCTTGCTCAAAGAAGGCTCGAGTCCTCTCCACCTCGACGCCTGCACTGGCAGCAAACATGATGGCGCTGGGTTTATCGACGCTGACACGGATCTTCTCGACCTTATTCTGAAGGACGGCAACCCTAGCAATGGAGGTTGCGAGACTCTCGACCGTCTTATACGAGCTCGCCTCCACGTAGGCAGAGATGCTTCTCACGATGGTTCTATAGTTGTGCTGTTTGTTGACGACGTCAAGTACAGCCTGCGATGAGCCGCCATTGGTGTTGCCGTTGCTGTTTTGCTGGCATTGCGCAGATTGTTTGAGTCTTTCTAGGCCAGAGTAGATGACGAGATTGAGTTTGACGTTCTGCTTGTCCTCCCTCTCCCACGGATTGACACCCACGATGGTGTTGATGATGAGATCGCGTACGACGACCTTATCCTGTAAAGCCAGTTCAGAATCGGGTGCCAGTCGTAGCTCGTTCCAGTGTTGTGGATCGACCTGTTGGTGAGGAGTGAGACGAGTTCCATCAAGATGAAGGTAGTCGTTGTAGGTTCTTGCGATTTGTACACCAGCTGAGGCGGCGTGAAGCAACGACCTTGGTTTCTCGACGTTGAGGGTGACTCTAGGTGCATGCAAGCCAAAGATGCAAACTTTGGCTAAACCTTCGGCCAAAGCCTCGAGACTTCTGTAGCGATGACTGGCACAATGAGCCTCCAACTGCTTTACCAAGATACCGTAGTGTATGGAATGAGGTAAATGATCTGATTTACCAGCTTTTGAGACATCTGTATGGACCCGTGCGTCGATCACGACAGGTTGCGGCGAGACTCTTTCCCAGTTGTCGACACCGACCACCATCCGCACCTGAAGTTGCTTGACCACAATGATATCGGGCAATTCGGCCTCTTGGAGAGCCGAGGTAGATATCGTAGCCATCTTGCAGTAGGGTCTCGTCTTGCTTCCGATGCTAGGACGAGCAACGCAAGCGAGAACCTTGGAGAACGAAGTGACAGGGGCTACCGAAGCAAAGGTTCGGAGGAGCCGCAATGTGAGAAAGCCAGGTGCGCTCGTCTGTCGTACTCCTACAAAAGTTCTTGAAACGACTGATAGGTGAACCGGCAATCTCATTCCATCTTCTCGATCACGCTTGTCCGTTCGTTGTAGTTGCAGTAGTTCTCGTTATGCCCACCGTCCACTCTTTAGCTCTTGCTGGGATTCAGAGCGGATCGAATCAGGGATATGACGACAAGGATCAAGAATCAAGACACCAACGAATCACTGAATGGATCTCGGTTCTTCTCCGAAGACGAGAAGAGGTGTCCCATGAATCTACCTGTGATTAAGGTTGCTGGTCTAACAATGGTTATGTGGCCGAGTTCCACTTCGTGATTGTAAAGTAACAGAGTCATAAACAACCTTAATTACGGAGAAAAAAGGATACATCGGGATCCTTAAGCGGGATCGGGGCAATCGATTTTTCGGGTTTTCCATACAGTATCGAGCTGAGTTGCAGCGCTTCGTTCGTTGCTGCGCAGTTATGGTGTGGGAGTATGGTTGTGGCTCTATACCATGGACCATCGCTCGAGCTTCCCTCTTGGTCAGCCCGAACATCCGCGCACTTCTCAGCAACACTGCCCGTCACTGAGGACCCCATCCGGCTGAATTGGAATAGCATCCAGCTTTACGCGCTGCCATTTCGTCAAGCCCCTTTGCGCCGGAGCTCGACAACAGAACATGATCGTAGCAGACGACCATCTCGGAAAGCAAACCCTTCGACCAGCTCGCGAGCCGCTCTGACATGGATCCGATTCTACCCCGTAAAGCTTAAGATTGATACCGACTGTCACGGATCAGGTCGTGACGACCGCCTTCAAGGCATCCCGTTGTCTCGCCTTTAAAAAAGCTTCTTGCCTCGCTGAATTGACGCCAGGATGCCCTTCCAGCATGAAGGACCCACGGTTTCGGCGCAGATATTTCAAGCGCCAGTCATTCATCCAGAATCGAGCCGACCTTCTTCATCGTCGATCATAGCCTCTAAATCGAATTCAGTAGACCCTGCGAAGAAATCAAAGACCGGCAGCGTCCAGGCCTCCTCGTCCCTCACAACTCCAGGTCCTTCCGCACCTCGAAAGCACCACCACGTCTCTTTCCAGGAGGATCCCGAACCTCCAACCTCCAATCGAAGACGTGGGCGTCACAATCGCAGTCAGGCAAGGCACCGAAGCTCAGACGATAACGACTTCACCGATCGAGATCGAGATTCGGAAGCCGGAAGCTCAAAACCTAGCACCTCGCGCGCTTCATCGCGTCAAAGTCGAAGAGATGTCAGCGAGCCCGAGTCGTCGAAATCAATGGGTGCCGACAGTAACCCCGGAAGCTCTTCCCGTAGCGGAAGGGGACGCCATCGTGCTAGATCGGATAGGAAGTCCGACCGGTCCTCGCAAGGTCCATCTCGTTCTGAAAGAAGCTCGAAAGGACAGTCGGAGGAAGAATCCGCCTCAGTCGCCCTTGTTAGTCGTCGCAGTGCATCTCCCAACAGCTTCAATAGCGAAGCCAAAACAAGAGAGGGCAATAACAACGCTCCTGGCAGAAAAGGGCGTCACCAATCCGGACAAGCCATCGTGCCCGATCTCCGCAATGCGGATAGCACACCTAAGTCGGAGCCGAATATACGCGGCCATCCTCATTCTCCTCCTCTTCCTTCTTCTCATCATCATCATAATTCAGGCGGTGGCAATGGCGGAGGTCGCAAGGACCGATTTGCTCGATCCAACGAGCCACGGCACGCTCCAGGAGATCCTCCCACGAACAGAGATGGACGACAGCTCTTTGACCCTCGTCGCGATGATCCCGTCAAGTTCGCCAGTCAGCAAAGATTCCAAGTCGATGATCGCAATCATTCCGCGGCAGGTACGAGCGCATCTTCGCCTCGACTTCAAGCTGCCGCTGCGACCGCTCCGCAGATCCTCATGAGGCGAGATGCTTCCTCCTCCAGCACAGCCATGACCAAAAGCCCCAATCTACGTCCTGCCTTGACCGAGCAATCAGTCCCCTCGCTCGTGAATCCAAACGACCCCAAGAGTCTGCAAGCTCATGTCATCGAATTCAAGAAGGTCTATCGCATGATATCGCTCGCCGAATCGAAATTGCACGAAACGCACCGAAAGGAGGCAGAGAAGGAACGTGAGGCTATGGGAGACTACGTGCCCCCCGACCTGCGGGACAAATCATACTGGGTCAAGCTCATTGTGCAGCACCGTGATCTAGCCGAGTGCTGCTCAACCTTCCTTGAAATGACCTGCAGGCCGGAATTGCCCCACTCCATTCAAGAGTTGGCCGAAGTCTACAACCTGCCTTCTCGTCTCTGGCAGACAGGGTTCCATCTAATGCTCGAAAGCCTGCGGCATAACCTCTACTTGCATGTACACGGCCAGGATGCTCGAAAGAGGGAGGCCGAGATCTTGGATCACTTGACCGAGTTTATCTACTACGCCTACTCTTTCTACTCGACTCTGCACGAAAGCGAACGCTACAAGCGCTTTCGTCGTGCATGGATCGAAAGTCTGGGCGACCTGTCCAGATATCGCATGTCTGTGGCTGGATTGGCAGCCTCCCTGTCCATCGACGGCGGCGGAGGAGAGATTCGAAACAAGTCCACTGCGGAGGGACGAGCCGCCGAGGCTCGTATTGACGACGATGACAATGATGACAGCAGCAGCGTCCAGCTGGAGCCGGATCAGGCGGACAAGGCGAGCATCGGCAGTGCAGCTTTGGGTGATTGGGAATGGATCGAGAAGGAGACCTGGCGCCAAACCGCCAAAGATTGGTATGCGAAGGCAACCGCAGAGACTCCTGCCACCGGCCGATTGCATCATCATCTCGGTGTACTGAGCAAGGATAATGAATTGCGGGCACTGTACCATCTCAGCAAGAGGTAAGCTTTCCAATCGAACGTTCCCGATAATAGTAGCCAGCCAGCTGTTCACATTAGCTGACACACATTGACGATCTACTGTTGCAGTTTAATCGCCCACAAACCCTTTCCGAACGCCAAGGAAAGCCTTCTCAACCTTTTTGATCAGCAGCGTCAATCTCTAAGGCTTCGTCCCGACAGTTCGGTAGAGGAGCTCTTCGTATATCTGCATGGCATCCTTATCACTCGAGTGCAGCTGGATGACTTCCAGTCCGTCTTCTCCAAGCTCCTGACCAAACTCAACCTTGCCATCAGCGAGCGCGGCACCAGCTGCCTTCCTCAATCGGTTTGGATGATGATGGCGTGCGTCAACGTCGCAAGCTTGATGCAGTACGGTGCGGAGGATTCCGTCATGATGAATTTGTTCCTACAGGATTCGGGCAGGTTAGGGCAACAATCCAAGAGGACGCAAAAGTCAAAATCTGCAACGCCAACTGCGATCATGCTCAATCCAACCACCAACGCCAAAGCCGAGGACAATTTTCTTAGCGAGCTACCGCGTGACGCAGAGTGGGATGACGCATCCGATGACGGATCAGAAGCTGACGGGGAGGACCCGCAAGTCATAACGTTAGAGAGCAAGACAGACGACTCGGATCAAACTGCAGAGATGCCGCTCGTCGTACAGCATGCCGCTAGGCTTTGCTTCACCATTTATACGCTTGCGGCCCACACCGCCGAGAAGGATGCGCGTGGCCGATCGAACCCGTATGTCACGACTCTGACGACGTTTCTTCTTTCGCTCTGTCAGTCGAAGTCAGCCTGCCGCTTGATCGAACGATTCGTCCGTTGGGATCTTTGGTTGATGCAGATCGAGCAATCCGTCTCTCTAGCAGAACGTGGATGGCCAAAGATCTTGTCTTCCCATTACATCAACTCGAAGCTCTGGCTACCGGAAGACTGGTGTCTTCGGGGAATCTTTGGCCTGTCACGCCAGGTGTACGATCGAAGCCTGTGGAAGCCTGGGTCTTCCCCTGTCATAACATCTGGGTTCGATTTCGAAAACGAGGTCGAAGTTCTCGATTGCGAAGACGACGAGATGTACAGCCGTGTTGAATCTTCTCGGCAGGCGTCCGCAGCCGGGGACGAAAACAAGTCCACATCACTTGACACCATCCGGTCGTACCGTGTTGCCTTCGTTGCACGCAAGTTAGCCAGAGCGGGACGAAGCTTCGATCTGGATGCCAAAACGGGACGCCTCTCGTTGTCCAGATTCCTCATCGCTAGGCTCACGAGGATGAAGATGGAAGCGGAACAGCGTCAACTCGAGGAGGAGATTGAGAGGCTGAAGCTGCGTTCTCATCAAGGCGACTTCATCAAGGACGTGGACCCCGATCTGATGGATGGTCTGTTCGACTCGGACGAGGAGGCGGAGCAGAGAGCATTGATCCAGGCGGCTGAATCCACCGCTGCTACGGAAGAGATCAGAGCGCTTCAGGATCGCAAGTGTCATCTGAAGAACATCCTGCGAAGCCTGGCTGCCAGGGTCAAGTGTGCACCGCACGATGCAACGTATCGACAGGCGGACAAGCGCTCCTGCGGCAAAACATCTGCTGTTACCTCACAGGAGGAGTGCGTTCACGTCGTACCAGGCTACACTGTCGCTGTCGTCGACACCAACATCATCGTCACGCCTGGAGACTTGATCCAGAGATTGATCGACTCGCAGCGTTGGACGATCATCGTGCCGCTCGCAGTGATTACCGAGTTGGACGGATTGCGACGAAACGATAACGAGTTGGGCAGGGAAGCGGAGCGCGCCATTCAGTTTTTGGAATCACGTATCAAGTCCCATGCTCGAAGCTTGAAGGTGCAAACGTCGAGGGGCAACTATCTGTGCGACCTGTCGATCCGATCCGAGGACATCGACTTTGCGTGGCAAGACGGCAACCCTTCATCTAGCGCACTTCCGCCTTCCGACGCGTCTTCGTTCCCGCAACATCCGACCTCGGAGAAGGACAGCAAATCGATCGCAGCGCGCAACGTCGATGAGGTGATTCTGCGAATCCTGGCTTGGCAAAGAGATCACTTTACGGATCGAAGAAGCATCCTTGGCGTGGAAAGCAGCACATCAGTGAAGAGGACAGCGGAAAAAGGCGAGTCCAGACACAGCGGCGGAAAGGGCGATGAAGTCACGTCGGCAACTCAGAAGTCAGTTTTGCTGACGCTGGACCGCAATCTGAGGCTCAAGGCCAGGATGAGAGGTCTAGCCAGCCTGGACGAGAAGGGCATCTCGGCTTTGATGGAAAGGACCACGTTCTAATGCGTTCGGGTCCATCTGAAGAGAAGAAGCTGAAGATCAAGGGACTCATCAGAAGGAGTTTTGCTAGCGACACATTCACGAATTCGCTGCTCAACAAACGAGGCGACGAGCCGCACAGATCAGACATGCACACAGCGTCTCCAAAAGGGGTGTCAAGATGCTTGTATTCCTGCATCGTCTAAGGAAAGGTCGGGGCTCGGAGTGGAGGAGAAGGAGTGGATGAAAATGCATCTCCGTTGATTCCGCCTCGTTCTATTCTGTATCGCTGATCTCTTGAACGTCGTCTGGCGTCTTGGCCTCCCTCAGCTTGGCTAGGAGGGATTGAGCGACTCTCTTTTGTTCCACCTCGTCCGATTCGGCGGAATCGTCTTCACCGGAGACCTTGTCTGCCAATTCGAGTTTCTTCTCACCCAGTGCGTGGATATCTTGATCGATGGAATCTTTACTGAGGAGTTTGATGACCGTGACTGGTTTCGTCTGGCCCATTCTATAGCATCGATCAGCAGCCTGTTTGTCATTTTGGGGGTTAAAGTCTTGATCGAACAGAATGACCCAATTAGCAGCTACTAGGTTGATACCCAATCCACCTGCTTTTGTTGACAATAGGAAAACAGTGATACTTGGATCATTGGTAAATTGGTCCACCAAAATCTGTCGATCTTCTACCTGCGTTGAACCAGTAAACCCAACATATTTAATCCCCATATTCTCCAAACAAACGCACAGGATATCCAACACCATTGTGAATTGGCTGAAAATCAAGATCCTGTCCCCCTTGGCTTGGATCTCAGGAATCAACTTCTGCAACATCTTGATCTTTCCTGAATTCATCCATTCTTGAGCCGGTAAAACATGTCGTCGTGTAGAAGGGTAACTTTGAGCAGAGAAAGAAAGTTGTGCATCCGTATTGATTCGTAAATCTTCTTTGATGTGCTCGAAGTTGTAGTCCGCATAGTCGGGTTCCTTCATCAAATCCCGCGCCATAGCATCGATCTTGGACTCGTCGAATAACCGTCGACTCAACAAAGGATGGTTGGCGGCTTTTCGTAACTCCATCAAGATGTGACCGCTTTCCTTGGCCGAGGTTGTGGCAGCACTTGCAACGCCGTTCTTGTCGCCGTTGCCAACCTTGCTTCGCCGAGTGGACGAAGAAGAGTTGGTGTCGTCATCGGGAACAGCTGCAGCGACGAACCGTTTGGTTTTGGTCAACGCCTGCATGTAGATCTTTTTCTGAACAGGCGTCATGTCGCAGTACACCACCTGAACAGTTTTGGTCGTTAGATCCGTCAAGACTTTATCTTTGAGTCGGCGTAGAACGAAAGGAAGCATGAGCTTTTTGGCTCGATCCACTCTCTGTTTCGAAAGCTGATTCTGTTGACCTCCGACGGCAGCGCCAGCGCCAGCACCACCTGCATTGGTATCACTGGCGGCTTTGGACTTGGACTTGATCTTGAAGATCGCAGCTAAGGCTTCTTCGGCATCAGCAAAGTACTCTGGCATGATAAAGTTCAGTAAAGAGACCAGCTCCTGCAAGTTGTTCTGCAAGGGCGTCCCCGTAAGCAACAGTCGCCAATTGGATCGGATCTTGAGCAACTTTTCGTACTTTTGCGATTTACGATTCTTGAGCATATGTCCCTCGTCAAACACGCAGACGTCGAAGCCACCAGCTCGACAGAAATTCTTGTCCTTCTCGTCGCAATGAGCAGAACATTCTCCTGTCTTGCCACATCCTCGTCGACCAAATTTCCTCAACCATCCGTGGTCGTTGGGTCCTCCAGCGGCCATATCGTAGGTAGTCAAGATCACTTCCAAGTCTCGAACCATCGACAACTCTTCCCGCAGCTCGACTCGATCCTTCATACTGCCATAGTATTTGCGCACCTTGATGCCCGGTGCAAAGAAACGAAACTCTCGGTCCCAATTCTCCAGAACTGAACTGGGAGCTACGACGAGATGGGGACCTTTTGCGAGTTTCTTCTCCTTCAGATGCGCGAAAAAGGAGATGACTTGGGCAGTCTTACCCAGACCCATCTCATCCGCCAAGATGCAAGAAGTCTTCTTCCGATACAAAAGGTTCAACCAGTTCACCCCAACGAGCTGATAGTCTTTCAGTTGGACCCCGGAAGCCAGCATGCTAGGTTGCACTTCAAGATAATACGGGTCCACCTTCGAATTTCCTTTCTTGACCGTGGAGAGGTTGAGCGTACTGGAAGGAGTCCCTTCTCTCGATGCTCCTTCACTGCGAAGCGAGGCTGTTGCGTTTGCGTTGTGAAGGGCAGGTGAGGAAAGACGGGACGCAGTGCGCGAAGCAGACTCGTGCTCGTTGGCATCAGGAAACCAAGAGGACATGGCAGCCTTCAACTGTCTCCCGACTTTTTCGCATTTCTCCAACACTTGGTCCACCTCGTAGTAGCCCGCCATGAGGTCTTTGCATTGGTGGAAGAGTCGAGGGGTGACGCCTTTGGCAGATTTATTCCCCAACTTGGACTCGATGTCATCAGCATCGCGAAACGGTCGAAGCGAGATGATGGTTTCCGCTTGAGCGACCGAGCAGTTGGTAGTGTCCATCAGAGCTGGCACGTCGGCCGAATTGAACCATTTCACCGCGGCTCGCTCTTCTTTCTCTTCGCGGTCGTCAAGGTCCGAGTTGTCTTCGTCAGAGCTGATCTCGATGGCTTGTTTGGTGGGGAGCTTAGAGTTTGTTGGTTTCACCGAGGAGGATGACGATGCCAATGGCGAGGATTGGGTGACAGATTTGGGATGCGAGGAAGCGTTGGCACTCGACTCGCGATTGGTGGAGCCAGAGATGGGTTGTCGTAAGGAGCCGGCGGATGGCTGAGCAGAGTTCGTAGAGCCATGACTGATGGAAGGGGAAGTGGATGACGATGGAGGTGGAACTTTTTTGATGCTGACAGTGGTAGTCGTGACGGCGGGACTACTGTTTCTCGAAGGCGATCTGATGATTTGAAGCGCCTTTTCGGTGTCTCCATCAGCCTTTCGCAGCGCATCAACAACTTTCTTGGCATCCACCAAAGGGTATAACTTCATGATCCGTCTTGCTTTTTCCTTCAGCTCATCGCTTGAGATAAGAGAGGTAGATTTCTTGACTGGCGAAGAAGCAGGAGAATCCACCACCTTGGGTCGAGCTGCAGAGTCGCCGATTCGATTGGCTGCGTTGCTCGTAGTGGGAGTAAATTTGCTCGTTGGAGCTGGAACTTCTTTGATATCCTCGTCGGCATCGTCGTCACTGATTGTATGTGATCGTGAAGCAGTGCCTCCTCGTATCAATCTTCTTTTCTTGGGCTTGTGACCATTGTCAGAGGATTCTGGATCGGACAGGTCAGAACTCTGAGCGGAAGGAGGGGACGAGATGGAGGAGGACCTCTTTGCGCCTGCACCGTTGTATCTGAACTGATCCAGAGTAGATCGAAAAGACGAAGCTGGAGTTGAGGACGACGAGGAAGACGAAGACGAGGATGAAGAGCTTAGCTGCGAAGACTTGATACCATTGGAGGCGAACTTGCCCTGCGTTCCGGAGCCGTGGGAGCCGTGGGCGCTCTTACTGGAAAAGTGGGACTTGGTCATGGCCGAGGTCGCGCCGCCTTTACCACCGTTCATGGCCGATTTGAAGAAGGATTTATCCGACATGTCGATCGTTGTTGGTGAGAGGACGAGCGTGGAAGGATTGATCTGCTGCCGTACAGGTGTTTGGTGGGCTGAAGAAACGATGATGGGGCTAGATTCCGGGCAAAGGATCTTGTGAGGACCCCGTTTTGGAGGGGTGGCTGGCTCTATTGAATCGTCGCTGACGTAGCCTGTCACCATGTGGAATCAAGTGGGCGTGTCTCTTCGTGTTCTGGCGATTGCTCTTTGCTAATGATAGGCGCTGACTCTTCCGGTGCGAGGTTCTGTATGTGTTTACGATGCTAGGCGATCTTGGTGAGCGAAAGTTACAGCTGCGAAGCGATGTCAGGGTCCTGTGTCGGAATCGAATGAGGGACGGAATTAGCGCAAAAGAGAGGAACGTCGTCGTTCACGCACAGTAACAATCTTGAGCAACGGACTTGATCCTGTCTAGATGCTGTGTGGCGAATGCAGAGGATGACGAAGAGCAATAAGGTTGCTGGGACGAAAGGTCGAGGTCATATTCGAAACAAAATTCATTGAAATGTCACTCGGGAAGGAAACGTCTGTCTCTGCAGATTCCATTTTTGGTCAATCCAAAACTGTGATTTCGTAGACACTACCAACTACTCAACGCCGTTCGAGCATAGCCTGACCGAAGCTGAGAGCTAGCCCTAAGCATGGCGCTACCATCGACACGCTGGTACCGGCTTTCAATCAACGATAGAGAGAAGCTCCTTTCCAGCCGGGAGGAACCTTCCTCGGTACATGCCCGACTCGATGGACAAGACTGTCTAACTTAGCTCCAGCTTAGAAAGTTTGAACGAGACGAGAACTGGCAGTCAAAATATCAATTTGGAGAGACATCTTCGCGTGAAATTTCGCCGACTCCGCGTCGTGAATTTTTCCATTTGGCGTAGTCAGTCGGAAGAACCGAATCGGGGCACTAGATCGGCCCTTCCTCCTTCTTTTCGAGAGTAGGGTTGCAGCAGGTTCCAAATCTCGTCCTTCTCCCTGCGCTTTCTTTTCCGAAAGTCCGACAAGCCGAGAGTGAAAAGGGGGATAGGCCCTTGCATTGTCCATAGAGAATATGATGCGTAAATGATAGAAATACAGTGTCGAGAGAATGAAGGAAGGATTCAAGAGCAGGAATTAGCTATAGCAGATTGGTATGATCCTTCTTCAAATGTTCAGGTGTTGATCGGCGCATTCTCTGGCATCGTGGAAGCATCCTAGAAAGTAGCAAGAAAGAGCAAGAGGCGAAACCACAAAGGTCAGACTTCGATATCCAGATCAAATCCGTTCAAGACGGTCGGCGATATGACTTACCTGAAGTTGGGCAGCGGAACGTTGGGCAGGATCCTTGGGTTCGACCAGATGCAACTTCTCGCCGATCTTGTGAGCTTTATCCTTGATGCCTTGCAGGCCAGAAGAATTCTCCCTTCGATGGTTCTTGTTTTGTTGGACCCGTTCGGCCTCAATCTGTTTCTCGATTCGTCTCTCTTCCCAGCCAGGGGGACCTTCTGGCGCCTTCCCCGGTCGAATTATAGAAGGAGGCGTTTTGGTGGTTGCTGCGCTCATCGTATAAAGGTTCCTAAGGTATGGCTACGTTCCAATTGCACTTCTCAAAGCTTGAAGATTCTTCCTTGAGGTGAGTTTAGTGTCCTTTCGAGAGAAGATGGAAGTCGCTCGTCAAGGTGCACGAGTGGAACGACACAAGACCCAAACACAAGGGGGCCGCAGATATTCGGATGCAATCGGCAATGGCAGTGTCGCAAATGTGAGACAACATTCTATGCGAAGGTGGGCCTGTAAGCCATCCGGACGAGAGCACCAACATCGAGATTGAAAAGATGATGAGCGGCCCGACTCCAGGCGTCTACGTGACGATCATGACACACAAGGTCGAGCGAGCCCAAAGCGAGGAGAGGCTCACGAGGTACGGCATCTATTATTTGTCTGTACTGCATGAAGTCGTCATTTTCAAATTACCCAAGTTAGGGCTAAACTTACATGTCAACCACAACGTGACGTCGCCTTCCAAGTAGAGATCGGCGATGGACAAATGTCCTTCGATACATCGGCGATCTTCCGTGTCAATCTCGATATCGGCGAATTTCGAAATGAGAAGATCGTGACCTTGGACGTAAAAACGACTCCGCCTCGATTATCCCTCCGTGCGAGTATCAACGAATCCACTTTGGCGGGCAACCATTCGCTTGCTAACCGACTGGGATCGTCAGTAGAATCGATGTCTGTACCAAGCATGAATGGGTCGTATGAGTGAGCTAGGCAGTCGCTCATGGATCGGAACATTCCCACGAGCTAGCTACTCCGTTCTGTCCGCCTCTCCTACGTTCCACACCTGGTTGCGTTATGCCTTCTTCTTCCCGATCGAATAAGGTTGCATTTCAACGAATGTGAAGCTCGATATCCATGAGAACGATGACGACGTCCGAGTCGACACTATCTACCATGATCGCATCGACTAAGCAAAATTGTTGTCACGGAACATTGCGAAAAGTATATGAAGCCAGCTGGGATGAGAGATTGACCCATCTGCCACGCACCAGTCTACCATCGTCCTTGACCGAAGTAGCCATCATCTTCTCGTCAACAACTTATCTGAAAATAGTCAAAAAAAAGCAACCCTCAGTCATCCAGCTTACTCAAGTGTTTGTTTGCTAGGTGAGTTCGTACCGGTAGCAACCTGCAGCGAAACTGGTCTTTGTACTATCGCCGTCCAAGTCCGCAGGTTGACGAAGAAGTTTGGGTACAACCAGGGCGCGAGAGCCAACAGCGGCAGTAGCTGCGGTATCTGTTTTGCCGGTGCGAGGATGGCTGTGGGCGGTCCAACCTTGTTCTTGCCTGTCGTCGAACCACCGGTTCGGGACAACCTTGATTTAGCCAGCTTCGGCGGCTAGGAGAAGGAAGGAAGATGACGAGAGCTTTGGTAGCCGGACCATGACGCCAAGGTGCGTCTAACTGGATCGTCGATGAACAGTAAGCTACACCGAGAACGGCCAGCTGCATGACTCTACACTTCCTACAGTATGCATATTCTGGTCTACCTCACACAACACTAGGCAGGTGAAGTGTGCAACACGTATAGCAGCTGATCCTGCAAGATACCGGCTTCTACCTGTTCGGATGTTAGAGCGAGGGCGGGGTAAATTTAGGCTGCTGAATCGGTACGTAGGAAAGATGGACCTCGCTTTTGACAGACGAGCGGGTCAAAAAAAGATTCCAATCACATACAGTAGCAGAGAAGGAGTGCTTCCTGTAGAAGTGTGGAGGCCGGAAGGCATCCGAGGAGATACTCCCTTTTGCAATTGAACGCGTGACTTGTGTCTACTCGGCCGTGATTGCGCGTGTTTTCTTGTGAGATTCGAATTGGAGTTGTGCGGTCCCGATCTGATTACGTGATTGTTTTTGTGAAAGTCGGAGCTCGGTGACCAAGTTGTTTAGCGTGATTTTTACCGGGCGAGATAAAGAAACTTTAAAAAGTGATTCTTAATGAAAATGATACGCGATAACGCCGCTGATGCGCGATGCATGCACGAGGTGCATAAGCGAGCAAACAACGATGCAGCTGGACTGTTACGAGGATCGAGCTGCTGGTACTGACATCATCGACTTGAGCTGTGTGATAGCGACGAAGCGATATATATACATGAGTGTGTCAATTGATTGTGAGCAGAGTGTGCCCCTCACCATCATCATGCAGCGCACACCGACTCCAGACGATATATCCGCCAGTCTAGTCGATCGACTAGCGCTTTCCGACATTTCGGGTCGGAGTACCAACACCAACAATGCAATATCAGTCTCTTCTCGACGACGTCGAGACACCTCTCATCGCGATCAGCCGTACAGCTCCACCAGGAAACGGAGGCCAAACATCGATATCAATACTCAACGGACGATCATACAGAAGGTACGGAACGAAGGTTTCCGGATTGCCGACGTAGCTAGGTGGAACAATCTCTCCTGGTCGACGGTCAAGGGTATCATGGATAGGTTTGATCGCTGCGAGATCGGGGAGAATGTACCTCCTAAGCGGGGTCGACGGCCTCAGAAGATCACCGATCGGGATATCGATCACCTATCATGGTATCTCGAGCATGAGAGGCCCCATGCTACCCTGCAGGAGTTGCGGGACCTCCTCCTCGAGCGCCGTCCTGAGCTTGGCTCTCTCGATGTATCCACAGTCAAGCGAGCCCTAAACGACAGGGGTAACATCACCTTGAAGCGCATACATCGGGAGCTCAAGGATCAGAACTCGCCCGATCGTATACGCCTCCATAAGATCTGGTTGCTGCAGTGTACACGATACGGGTGCGGTTTCCTCGATGCATGCTACCTTGATGAGACTGGTTTCAACTCGCATGCCGCTCCAAGCTATGGATGGAGCGAATCGGGGCACCGATGCGTCATAAAACGAGACACTCAGAGGGGCAGGAACGTCTCATTAATGCTGATCGCTGACAGATCGGGGGTTATCGCCTCCGAGTGCAGGCTAGGAGCGTGGAATGCAGTCTCATTCTATGAGTTCCTTGATACGAAGGTGTTCACTCATCCGCAATTCGATCGGCCCCGATTGATACTTATGGATAACTGCTCATTCCACAAGAAGCGTGAGATCGGGGAGCTAACCCGACGTCACGGGCATCGTATAGTCTTTACCCCTCCGTATACACCATGGTTCAACATGGCTGAGTGGGTATTCGCTAAGGTCAAGCCCAGAGTCAAGCGGGAGGACCTGGGAGCAGCTCAAGGTGGATCGGGCAGAACACAGGCCGATCGACAGCTTCGCAAGCTTACCGACGTCATCCAGGAACAAGTAGCCTCGGTGACAAGCGCTGATTGCCGGGGATGGATCGAGGAGGTGATACGATGGACCAACGTCGCCCACGAAGGAAGACCTCTTGGTCGCCACCACGATGGTACTACCGCCATATCAGCAATGGAGAACGACACCTTTCCACATGCTGCGTATCCTGCTGATGGTGAGCAAGCTAGATTCCTTGCATATGAGGAAGACGGTGACAGTGAAAGTGATGTAAGTAGACTCCTCGGTGATGAGCATGATCGAGTCAACGATGCATATCAGTCGCAGGATGAAACCGAAGCCGAACCCGAGTTTTCGGCTTCGGCAGCTCTCAGTCAGTTGCTACCATCATAGCAGTCATGTATATAGTCGTCATCGCTATCAATTAATGCTTGTTCACCATCAGCGACGTCGAGGAATGAGCGTCGTCGCGATCATTGAGCTCACTTACATTGTACAAGCTCCGTTTAAGCTCGCTGCAGGATCTGCACTGCATGCAGTTCCTGCAGCGGCTGCATTAAATTTACGCAAGCGATTTACGTGACGCGTAGAGTACGCACTGATCACATAAGCAAAATATCAGGATTCACGCACAAGCAAGTCACAATCACGGTACAAAAATATCACGTAAGCAATCCCGATTTCACGCGATACAACCCGATTCACGTGAATTTCGAATCTCACAAGAAAACACGCGCAATCACGGCCGAGTAGACACAAGTCACGTGTTCAATTGCAAAAGGGAGTATTTGTTGCTCCAGAGATAGAGGCGAGCTCGGAGCTGGCTTCTTTTCGCCGAAGTAAGCGCACTCTTTGGCTGTTTCAATCTTCCTCCGGTTTCATTTCCCCGCATTGCTCTGCCGTGGTTTGGATCCCTTGGTTGCATGTCATCGGCGAGAGCGAACGAGCGAGCGAGCTCCTGATCGTTCCGCCTCGTTAAGTGGATTGGATAGTAAGATTGCAGTCTCAAAGGGTGGATCTGCACCGTGCGCAATGTTCTTCCTGCCGCAACTTCCCGGCTACGCCTCTGGCCTCGCCTTCTACCGTGCGATGATGGAAAAGCTTCCGCCTGTATCATCTGATGGTCGCTTGCTCTTGCACATGGTGCTCTCTCGGAGCAACGATCAATGAAAATCATCATGCTTCCAGAGTCATGATTCGCCCTAGCGCCCTCTGATTAGGATGGTGCTTCATTATTGTGTCCTCTCGTTCCGTGTGCCCTCTCTCGTCTGGTTCGGCCTTCGCTATTTCGGTCTTGCCTAGATACTGCTCAGCGGGCATTCGACCTTTCGCAAAGAGGAGAGCGCCTTGTGTTTCGGGTCTCCCGTTGCTGCACTTCTCACCTCTTGGTCTCTTTGCCGGCTTTCTATCCCATTTTAGTAGCAGCCATTCTGATCCGTTCTAACCTCGCCCACTTCCGTTTTCGCCGCCTGCTGCAGATTCTCCCGCTTCATATATATACAGCTCTTAGACCTTCAATATGTTCGCTCGATCTTCCCTCCTACGCACCACTCTTCCTCGATTTGTCAACACTTCACGAGCCTTCTCTACTACAAAGCCCAACATGGTTAAGGTAAGTTATACATGACGGAATTCCTTGTTAGCTGTGCACCGAGCAATGTAGTCCTTGGACTACCGTCTTTCCTCACATGATTCCTCACATGAAGGCTGCGATGCATTGATCCTTTGCGCTTCGCAAAAGGTGCCCGCATTTGCACCCCCTTTCCCAACGCGACCTGAGCAGGTGAGACTGATACTGAATGCTTATTCGTGCTGCCATCCCACCTTCTCCCCTCTTCTTTGTACAGATCGTTGCTGTTCTCTACTCTGGAGGCAAATTTGCCCAAGAAGAGCCCCGACTTCTGGGAACTGTCGAGAACAAGCTCGGCATCGCTGACTGGCTCAAGCAGCAGGGTCACGAATTCATCGTCACCGACGACAAAGAGGGTCCCAACTCGGAATTCCGAAAGCACGTCAAGGATGCCGAGATTGTCATCACTACTCCTTTCCACCCAGGTTACCTGACCGAAGAGGTGCTCAACGAGGCCAAGAACCTCAAGTGCTGTATCACCGCCGGTGTCGGTTCCGACCACGTCGACCTGGACGCCGCCAACAAGAAGAGCATCTCGGTCTACGAAGTTACCGGTTCCAACGTCCAATCCGTCGCGGAGCACGTCCTCATGACCATCCTGGTTCTTGTTCGAAACTTCGTTCCTGCTAACCAGCAGTACCTGTCTGGTGGATGGAATGTCTCGGAGGTCGCTCGAGACACTTACGACCTCGAGGGCAAGGTCGTTGGTACGCTCGGATCCGGACGAATCGGTTCTCGTGTCTTGCAGCGATTGAAGCCCTTCAACTGCGCCAAGCTGACTTACTACGACTACCAGCGAAACGACGCCCTGGAGAAGGACACGGGCGCTGTGCGAGTCGAGGACCTCAAGCAATTCTTGTCTGAGCTGGACGTGCTGACCATCAACTGCCCTCTGTACCCTGAAACCCGTGGTCTGATCAACGCTGAAAAGATCTCGTGGATGAAGAAGGGTGCTTGGGTTGTCAACACCGCCCGTGGTGCCATCGTAGACGCCCAGGCCATGGCTGATGCTCTTGCTAGCGGCCACATCCGAGGTTACGGTGGTGATGTCTCGGCTGTTCAGCCAGCTCCCAAGGACTACCCCTTCCGAACCATGAAGAACCCTCACGGCTTCGGTAACGCCATGACTCCTCACGTCTCTGGTACCTCGATCGACGCTCAGGCTCGATACGCCAAGGGTGTCAAGGAGATCCTCGAGAACTACTTCGCTGGCAAGCCTCAGGAGCCCGCCAACATCATCGTCGAGGGCGGTTCTTACGCAACCAAGGCTTACGGTCAACGAAAGTGAAATGTAGCGCCTGAATCATGACAAAATGTAATAATCTTGCTGCACGAAACCAGTCCATTTGCTTAACCATTCCATTGCTTCATACCAAATTATTCTCCATTCCTCTTGGGAGTCTGCGAGTCTCTTAGTCTGTGATCCTGTCTGTCTGGCTCATAATCATATCTGTCCCTCCGCAGGGTACCGGTCCTTGAGTGGAAGTTACAGCCTGGCCTGGTCACAAAGATGTTTGATGAATTATCGCTCTAACAGCGGAAACAGAATTCACCGGTCGGCGAAGTGGGCAGTGCACGCTTTCGTACGAATGGAACTTTCCAGGTTGCACAGCTGAAAGTTGTGAATTCACCAAGGAAATGTTCCACGTTGACACCCGATGAAAGTCGGCGGACGCTGAAACCCCACATGAAGCTGGTCAGGTCGAGTCAAGTCGATGCACCAATTCACCATTTCGTGTCACTTTGAGGCTTAGAAGCAACCTTTCTTCTTGCGTCCTCCCTACCTGCCCCGTCGTCTTCCTCTGCCAACTTTCGCACTCCTTGCGAAGCCTACTATACCGAACCTAGAATCTGCTTTTCACGACGATCCAACACACCTTCAGCTATCCTTTACCCCCTCACATTCCATCGAGCAAGCTACAACAAGAACTGCCAATAGAGAAGCGTTCGATCCGCAACACAAAAGGACAGCTTACAGCTCTTCCTTGATCTTCAAAATGAGGACAAGGTTGCTGCCATCGCTGTTGGCACTCTCCCTGACACTTTGCCTCACGCTCGGTTTCGCGACGCCTTGCGTGCTTGCGGAGCAGGCAGCGTTCACCACTTCTCCTGATCCATCATTAGCATCACAACATTTGGCTTCTGCCAATGCAGCGCTCCAATCCGGGCGCTATCAGGAGGCTCTTTCATCCTTCGACTCGGCACTCCAAGCAGACCCTACCTCATGGCTAACCTACTACCGCAGAGCGACAGCCCAGCTCTCCTTGGGTCGCACGTCGGCTGCTCTCCAAGACTTCCAGAGTCTATTAGATCTGAATCCAAAGTTCGAGAAGGCGCATTTGCAGCGAGCCAAGATCTACCTCAAGGAAGGAGACTACAGCAAAGCAAAAGAAGCCATCAAGTCTTGGGAAGCCATCCGTGCCGAAAAGGGCGCAAAAGACGCTCCTCCAGCGGAAGCAACCAGCCTCAAGAACAAGCTCAGCACGGTGGAAGCTTCTCTCAAATCTCTTGAAAAGCTGACCAGGGAGCTCGACAAGGCCCAAGCCAAGGGTAAAGCGAAAGAAGGTAGCGTCGATCCGAACAAGATCAATCAATGCATCCAACTCGCAGGTGAAGTGCTCAAAATCTCGCCTTCCCATTTGGAGACTCGTCTGGTCAGAGCCAGGTGTCAAACGCTGAAAGGAAACGTGGAAGATGCGATCGCGGACTGGACTCGAGCGGTGCATCTTTCTCCCTCCCCCTTCTTGTTGCGTCGTCTGTCGGTGCTTTCTTACTACATCGTTGGTGCTCCCGACTCTCAGAGCAGGGACGCTGGTCTCCAACACCTCAAGTCGTGTCTGCATTCGGATCCGGACAACAAGCAGTGTGCCAAAGCGCATCGAAAGCTGAGGAACTTGGAAAAGTCGTTGAAAAAGGCGCGAAACTTTTACAATTCCGCAAGCTACCGAGCTGTGCTCTCTGCCCTCAAAGGTGGCAAGGTGGGCGGACCGACAGTGGTAGATGAGATCAAGGAAGAGATCAAGAAAGCGCAAGAGGTGCAGGCTGGTGATGAGGAGCCATTGATCCCAGCCTCGTTCAAGGGCGATCCAGTGGAGGAATCCGCCTTGCTTCTCGAACTCTACACGATGTATTGCAAGGCATACACTGGGCTCAATGATTTAGACAAGGCTTTGCCATACTGCGATATGGTACTCTCCAAAGACCCCGAGAACGTGGTAGCGATCACCGCAAGAGCAGAACGAGCGATGAAGGAAGAAAAGTACGAAGAAGCTGTACGAGATTTCACGAAAGCCTTCGAAGCATCTGGACAGACCGACCGGGATTTGCACTCCAAGTTGCAAAAAGCACAAAAACGACTCAAACTAAGTCAGACGAAGGATTACTACAAGGTGTTGGGCGTTAAACGCGATGATGACCTAGCGACGATTAAGAAAGCGTACCGAAAAGCAGCGAGAGAGAACCATCCTGATAAAGGAGGAACACAAGAAAAGATGGCGGCAATTAACGAAGCTTGGGGTGTGTTGGGGGATGAAGAACTCAGAAGAAAGTACGACGCTGGCGACGACCCAAACGATCCAATGGGTCAACAACAGGGTGGCTACGGAAACCCTTTCGCTGCAGGAGGTCATCCCTTCGAAATGTTCTTCCAGCAAGGTGGTGGTGGTGGTGGTGGTTTCCCAGGTGGAGGATTCCCGGGAGGCGGATTCCCAGGTGGTCAACAGTTCCATTTCAAGATGGGTTAGAGAACGAATCGAATTGCAGCAGATCCCTTGTCACCTTGTCCCCTTGTCACCTTTCCGCATTTCCTGTTTACAGTTGTCCAGTTTCTCAAATTCGCAATTCATTGTCAGAGCACGTTCGTCGCAATACAGGATCCGATGTCAGCCGTAGACAGGCATGCTCACTACAGGAGGTAATGCGAAGAATGCTTGTTGAGAGTTTGCCATCGTGAAGAATTTGATGTAATAGAAGTACAATGATGCCGAAAGGGATGGAGCAGACGAGCGCTACAATTCGACAGAATGAGGCAATTTCTTTCCTGCTGATTCGAGGTGCGGCTTGCCTTGATCAGACGAACTTGATGTTTGTACGAGAGGCGAAGGGGGCAGAGCTTTACTGCTTCCAAGGTCGATCCAAACTCCCAGTCCACCGTGTTTTCCTAATCCGACAAAGAATCGTTTGGGAACTTGCAAGTGCTTACCCTTGGTCAAAGGGATTGGGATGTGGAAGTGCGACTCCGTCTTGGACGCTGAAGAGGTTGTTTGCTGCTGCGACTGCTGTTTTGAAGCTTTCGTTGGTGTGGACAAGAAGCGTTGCGGAGGACGTGCTGTTGGGTTCCAGAACCCGTTCCCGCCAGAGAACCCGAGATCTAGCCAGCTGTAACTGAGACGGCCCGATTGCAACGAAACATCATCAGCAATGGTTGTGAGTGTGCCTTCTGGGGCCAAAGAGGTGATGGAGTTGGGAGAAGAGTACCAATTGCCCGAAGTTGCAAACAAACCAGTGAGGATCACTGCACAGTACATGCATGGTTTGGAATGTATTGTGAAAGAGAGCAGAAAGAGGACCAAGAAGAAAGGCGTGGTCTTGGGAAACGGGAACAGAAAGAGCGGTATCCACCAACGAAGACAGTACATCTCGGGCGCTGTAAGGAGCTGATGCGGCGTGCGCTGTTGTCACTACGGGTGCTGCTGCGGGTGATGACGAAGGCGCTGATGATGATGTGGCAGATGATGATGGAGGAGATGGCTGGAGTGATGATGGATGAGAACTTAGCTTTCTCGAAGCTCTTGGTATTTGTACTTTTATTGTTAGACTGCACGTTGAAGCTCCACCTTCTCACCGCTAAGAACGCGTGCGCCAAGACATAACTTACACGGAACCGGAACATCGAGACAGCAACCAACACCAACCACTTCGACTTCGACTTCGACTTCGACACTTTTCGTCGCTCTCCACCATCATCTCCAGGGCCTGTCGGCCATTTCCTTTCCCCACCATCTACAGGCACCACCTTCAGAAAGTGTCACGGAAAAGTCAGTCCCATCACAACAGACTGAAGCATCGCGCGTCTCGTCGGTCTTGTGCGGCCTCTCCAAGACCGCCGCAAACATGCCGCTATCATACCCATCTGGCGCTAAGACCATATACAAGCTCTCATCTTTCCAGCGACTGCTCAAGATTGCTAGACATACGCCCTCTTCCTCTTCCGGAAGTAGTGGAGAAAAGTGTGTGGGCTTCAAACCATCCGAATACGAAGAGATCGTCGAGCAGTCTGTTGCACGGGCGACTAGACAAGATGTGCAGAATGTGGACGATGATGAGCTACGTTCGGAATGGAGTTCGGTAACATGCGATCGATGCGGCCAAAGTGTGGAAGAACATGCTGCGGTTACAGATGCGGACAACGAAGAGAGGACGCGAAGAGCCAAAGTCGCGGTCCGAATAGACGAGTTGCTCGAGGACAAGGGAAAACTGTTGGATTTCGACTATACAGATGAGGACATCGACTCACTGCGAAAGCAGATGCAACCTGCAGGATCAGAGGGTCTACTGGACGGTCTGAGTCCCGTCTCTCAACTCAGTCCTGTTCCGGAAGCCACTCCAAGTCCACATCCCAGCTTTCAGGCATTGCCAAATGGCTCAGGTCCCATGTCATCAACACCACTGCTCCAAAGTTTGAATCGAAAGCGCAAGTTGCGCGATTCTTCTCGTTCTCGCTCTCGATCCAGAGATCGCGAAGCTTCTGTGGCCACCTCAAGTCGACTCTCGAGTCCAGAGATGACCATCGTTCACTCCAACACAGGATCCAGACAAACGTCTGCCGCACCCGAAGTCAATGGACACCATGACGCCAAACGCAGGAGGCTTGTGGACCAATCACTAAAAGACAGCGGGGACGCTACCATGTCGACCGATCTCAGTGACGAGTCTGTCGAGGGAAAGGCAGGCGTGGATCCTAGCAGTAAGGAGACTGATGGCGCACAAGGGGAGGGGCAAGAGGCCAAAGTGAAGCAGGAGGAAGCAACCGATCTCGAAGCAGAGCAACCCGCACCAAAGAGTGCTGCTTCGGCAGTGGAAGAAGGTGTCGCACCCAAGAAAGAGCGTCCGGCGGTCATTGAAGAGCGCACTGGCTTGATCCAGTTCCGTGTGGTGACCAACGATGACAACCACGAGTCCATGATCCTTTTGACCGGGTTGAAGAACATCTTCCAGCGTCAACTTCCCAAGATGCCGCGAGAGTATATCTCTCGTCTGGTGTTTGATCGGAATCATCAGAGTGTCGCCATTGTCAAAAGAGGATTGCAAGTGGTCGGCGGCATCACCTATCGACCCTTCAAACAGCGCAAATTTGCCGAGATCGTCTTCTGCGCCATCACCAGCACGGAACAAGTGAAGGGCTACGGCTCGCATCTGATGAATCATCTCAAAGATCACGTCAAGGCCTCTTCGCCCATCATGCATTTCTTGACGTATGCCGACAACTACGCGATCGGGTACTTCAAGAAACAGGGGTTCACCAAGGAGATCAATCTGGATCGGGCCATCTGGGTTGGATACATCAAGGACTACGAGGGAGGTACCTTGATGCAATGTTCCATGGTTCCCAGAGTCAAGTATCTAGAGGTACAAGACATGCTTGCATCGCAGAAGGAGATGGTGTTGGCCAAGATTCGAAGCATCAGCCGTTCTCACGTGATCCACCCTGGACTGCAAGCGATGAAAGATCGGGATCGCTTGATCAAACTCAAGGGATTGATCGAAAACCCGGATGGAACGGTAGCGAAACCAGAAAGAGCAGCAAAGCGGGATCGACACGAAGACGACGATCCGACAGCCACGTTCTTGGTGAAGCCATCGGATGTGCCTGGATTGAAGGAGAGCGGCTGGACGCCCGAGATGGACGAACTGAGCCGCCGACCCAAACGAGGACCTCACTTTGCCGTCATGCGTCACATTCTTGTGGAGCTCAACGGACACGGTTCGGCTTGGCCCTTCGTGAACCCCGTGAACGGGGATGAAGTGACCGATTACTACGACGTGATCAAAAGCCCGATGGATTTGTCGACTATGGAAGCCAAACTGGAAAACAACCAATACGCCAACGTGGACGAACTGGTCAAAGATGCTCAACTCATCTTTGACAACTGCAGAGCTTACAACCCCGCCTCTTCTCCCTACGCCAAGAGCGCCACCAAGTTGGAGAAATTCCTCTACGATACTTTGCTACCCAAAGTACAAAGTTCTTTGTGATTCTCTCACTATTTGTACAATTTTGACCTTAGCCATCGTCCTCCCCTCACCTCGCCCTCGTCCAGCATCTGCGCTCGAACATACTTCCTGTTACGTTACACACCTTTGATTTGGAATTCCGGATGTATTTGTACTCTTTCTCTGATTGGCCCTTCGAGCACTCTGTATACAATATAGTGAAGCCTCCCTTTGCCGTTCTGAAGGACTGATGTCCATTGTGCAAGCCCTCCGAACAAAGTGAGGTGATGGTAGGATGATAAGGTTCCAGATGAACGGATTTCGCGCGAGAACTACTGCAGGAACGACAGCATCCTCAAATTCGTCTCCGACCAATTCAAAATCCCCCCACGCTGCCTGCTGCCTGCTGGCTGCCAGTTCGTCTCGCTGGTTCAAGATGAGAAATGACGAAATCCAGCACGCCCTCCACGGTGTGCCTTGCTTGCCTGTTCCCGTTCCAGCCGAAATCGCCTTCCTCCTTCCTTCTGTTGGAAGAAGGGAGTAACCTACACGTAGCTTTTCCTTTCCTCTCTCTCTCTCTCTCTCTCTCTCTCTCTCTCTCTCTTTCCTGCCACCTCCCACCCCTCGCTCGCAATCACTGCTTCCTAAATCAGAGACGAGCTCCTACACGCAGAGACGGAAAATCCGAATCCGAGTCGACGCACGGTTCACACAGCAAAGGTCAAGGATAAGCCGAGAAGTTGCTGACGCGGGCTTGCCTTGCCTTTACGTATCGCCGATTTCCAACCTCTTCGGCTCATATCCGAATTCCGTTCACCACACTTCTGCTCGATATCCCCATCCATCTAGACTAGAACGTCCAACCTTTTGCAACCCGCACGTTGTCTGCACGAGCTCTTGTCACCCCTCACTATCCGCCCATCACTCTAGCTTATACCCTGCTCGATCGGCGTCCGAGCCAAGCAAGCAACTTCCATCCGGAATCGATCCGGAAAACAAAGGTGCATTCCATCAGTTGCCGAGCAGGCTCAGGACACCATGTCGAGGTGAGTTGCATCCACAACCGTATTCAATCGCAACAAGTTGCAAACGCCTTTATTGATCCATCTTTCTGTCTCTGATTCTTATCGTTGCAGCTATGACAAAGTGGTCAAAGGGGCCACCAAGCCAAAATCGGGCGGCATCAAGCCCAAGTACATTGACCCCATCATTGCTACCACCTTTGCAACGGATGGATCCCTCCAGGATGTTTGCCGGTCTCTATCCTCTCGTCTCAAGGATTCGAATTCCAACGTCGTGTTCAAGTCCCTTGTCATCCTCCACACCATGATTCGCAACGGTGAAGTCGACAATGTGCTAGGTCATCTCGCTTCTGAATCGGGCAACATCCGTCTTCGAAATGTTTCGTCGGGCTCTTGGTCAGGCGCACCCCAGACGCTCTCCGTCTATGCTCAGTATTTGGACGAACGTGTGAGAGCCTACCGCGAACTCAAACATGATGTCATCCGCTCATCCGACAGATCAAGAGCTCACTCCAATGGAGCAAGCAACAGCAACCGACTGCGAAAATTGACCGTCGAAAGAGGTTTGCTTCGTGAGGTCTCAACAACGCAAAAGGTAGCCAGCGTATTAATGCAATGTTCCTTCTTCCTGGATGATCTCAACGATGAACTGGTCATGTCCGCCTTCAGGATGACCTTGAAGGACCTGCTCGCCATCTACACCGCTATCAACGAAGGTGTCATCAACATCCTCGAGCACTATTTCGAGATGGCAAAATCCGATGCCGAAAGAGCCTTGGAACTCTACCGCCGATTCTGTCGTCAGACCGAGAACGTCGTCGCTTTCCTCAACAGTGCAAAAAGAGCTTCCCACAGTCTCAATCTGGCCATTCCTTCTCTCAAACATGCTCCAGTCTCCTTAGCCGGCGCGTTGGAAGAGTACCTAAAAGATCCCAACTTCGAACAGAATCGGAAAGAGTACAAAGAAAACAAGAAGGTGGCAGATGGGGCTCCTGCTTCCAAGTCGACGACCGTCAGTTCAACCTCATCGAGCATCCCCAAGTCAGAGTCCAAGAAGAGCATCACGATTCAAGAACCTGAGAAGCAAGAACGAAAAGTCAAGCCGCCCACCAGCAACCAAGACCTTCAAGACTTCTTTGCTAGTATCGAAACGGACAATGGTCGAAACATGTTCAGTAATGTTCCGATCGAGCAGCAATTCTTTGGTCTTCAAGCTCAGCCGACCGGGATGATGATGGGCGTCAACAACACCGGTTACATGGGAGGAATGGGCATGGGCATGGGCATGCCGGGAGGCTTGCAACCCCAAATGACCGGATACAACCCTTTCATGGCGCAACAACCGACGGGGATGATGGGCGGCGGTATGCAACCTCAACAGACGGGCTTTGCTGGTGGTGGAATGAATGGAATGGGAATGGGAATGGGCATGCAGCCTCAAATGACTGGATTCTTGCAGCCCCAAGCAACAGGTTTCAATCCTTTCCGGCAGTCGCTGATGCCACAACCCACTGGTTTCGGTGGGCCTTTCGGCTCGTTTGATGTCTCTGGTAGCATGTTCAACCAGCAACAGCAACAGCCGCAGCCGCAGCAACAACAACAACAGCAGGCACAATTGCAACCACAACACACTGCAACGCCCCAATCATTTCAACAATCCCAACAGCAATCGTCGACCAACGCTCAATCACAACCCTCTTCGGCGCTTTCTGCGTTCAACTCGGCTTTCGGTGACTCGCAATCCTCCTCGAAGCCATCCCAATCGCAGTCGCAGTTTCAGCCACAGTCCACGACACCGAAGCCCATGATGCCGCAGAAGACAGGTTCTCGCAATCCCTTCGGACCTCCACCCGGCTCGACGCCTCCGCCTCCAGCATCCCCCTCCAACGCTTCCAAGGGTCCTTCTCTGAACCAACTCGCTATGGGTGCCTTCGGAAACAGCAATGGTATGCCCAATGGAGGTCACTACGGTCTAGGCGCGGGTGCATGGGACGGTTCTAACCCCGTGCAGAAATCGTCGTCCGAACAGCAATCCCAACAACAACAACAACAACAACAACAACAACAGCAGCAGCAGCAGCAGCAAAACTCCAACCCAGCCCTCATACCCCAAAAGACGGGATTGATCGGAAGTATCGCCTCCGAGTTTGCGCTGGGCAACCAGAACGGCAGCCTCGCCAACAGCAATAATAACAATAACAACAACAACAACGCTTCGGCTCAAACTATCGGCAATCCCGGTTCGAACTCAGTCTCGAACCAGGGGACGTCATCCTCCCTCGCGTCTCAAATCGGGAACATGTCCTTCAACAATAACCAGTTCAACACGCAGTCTTCGCAACCTTCGGCCTTGCAAACCTTGCAATCACAACCAACAGGTTTCGGTGGAAGTCTGGTGAAACCTTTTAAACCCGAGTCTTCGTTTGGTGCCAGTTTGGCGTCCAACAATTCGAATCCTGTTTCGCCTGGTGGTGGTCTCGCCCCACAGATGACGGGAAATCCTTTCGCTAGACTAGCTTCCCCTCCTCCTCCAATGCAGCAGCAACAGACGAGCTTCTCGACCACAATTGCGACTTTCAACAACTTCAATCCCCAACAACAAGCACAACAATCACAGCCACAGCAGCAGCAGCAGCAGCAGCAAACCTCTTTCGCTCCCAACAGCTTCTCTTCCACAACAACAGCGGGAGCGGCGTCTTTCGGAGCATCCAACGGATTCTCTTCAGGGTTGCAGCCTCAACAAACAGGTTTTTCTTCTGGCATTAAACCTTTCCAACCATCTTCCGATTTCGGTAAAAGCATGTCCATCGGTCAGCCCAATAATATCAACAACAACAACGGTGGTCAGTTTTCCTACGGTCAACCAAACGGGAACGGAGGCAACGATGCCAATTTGTTACAGTTCTAATAATGTGGTATCGGTCGGTGGTATGTTTGTGTTGGAAGAGGCATTCCTAGGGCGTAAATGGATATGCAGATGCATCCGAATTATGTACGTCACACAGACCTTCGTTCGAAACCACACTTCTTTAAAACCAAAGCATGCGAAAGGATAAACATCTGAGTATCTGGGGATCTAGATGGAGAGATGTGTGTGCATGGTGTGCGTTCGAGAACTGACACAACCATGTCGTTTTAACCGTGCAATGCATGTTGGGTGCGTCTACGCTCTCGGCGCTCCGTTTGTGTGGTTTGAGGGGTCGCGTTCGGTCCTTCCATGCTCAGCGGTGGTCTCAATCACGAAAATGATGGAACGAGATCGAGTGCAGCCGGTGAAGAGAACCACGATGGACCTTACTTGCTCCGTAGCGCTGCGTTTGAGTGACAGAGTGACAGAGAAGTTGGGTGTTGGTTCAGCATGGATCTGATAGCTGGAGTGCGGTCAGCCTGCAAGCAAGCACACGTCCGCACAGACAGCAACGTAAAGCATGATCACAACATCTTTTCTACTGTATTTCTATGTACTGTACAGTACATGTGATCAAGGACAAGTTTAATCTTTTGACAGGCTTTTCCGATGTCGGTTCGGCTACCTTAAAGCAGATTAGATCGAGTCCAAGGTTTGCTGAATTCTCTTTGCAAACTCCCTAATCAGCTCCGATAGCGCATGCTGATCTGCAACGATCGTTGTTTTGGCCTTGATACCGATCGAGATTGCGTCTTTAGCGAGTTGGATATCTACGTTGACGTCTGGTTGGATGACCTTCGCATGTGGGAGATCGATGATGCGTTCCAGAGGAGGCCAAGTAATTTTGGTGGAGTTTGCAGAGTCAAAGTCCGTTGGGTTGCCCAAATCCACAGACACCAGGTTTGGTTTGTGATCGAAATTTTCCTCTTTCCCAAGATCCGCGTGATCCGCGTCGTCGTCATCGGATGGAGATTCAAGCAACAAATTCACAAAAGTGTTGTATGTGCTCTGACTGATGCTTAAACCGGCGGCTAGATGCGCTTCAACGAGATCTGTTTGTTCGAAGCGAGGGCGTGTGCGAAGTGCTTGAGCAGCTTGTTTGGCACGTTCCATTCCATCGCACCCGGAAAGCGCCATGGGAAGGACTGTCAGCAGAGGCCCTTGAATCCGATCCATCTCCATCGAGTCGATCGATCGTCCCAGATGGTACACCCCGAACAAGGGGGCTGCTGATTTGCTTCCTTCGCAACTTCCGCCACCGATTCGAGCAGCCAGGACCTCCGACCAACTTCCAAGAACTATGGAAGGTAAGGTCAGCCCGACTTTCCGTAACTTGCTTTCGAATTTTGTGCCCTCGAACTGGACGGCATCCGTGACGTACTGGAAGATTTCAACTTTCTCGCCACCACCTGAAGCTGAAGTTCCTTTCGACTTGGACGGGGTAGCAGTGACACAAGGTAAGATGCCGGACGTGGCACCTCGTAGAGCATCCTTCCAGTACATATTCGCCTCTTCTCGTGTCTCGTCAGAAACAGCAGTGATGTGAGCCACCGCATCGATCCACCGATCCGAACTGATCAAGGGACCGCCGCCATAAAGGGACGCGAAATCCCGAACGAGGAACTCGATCGAAAAAGCATCATATAGCAAATGGTGCAGCGAAAACACCAACGTCTCTCCCACTAACGTGAGCTGAAGCGGCGGACGAGATAAGTTTGTCCAACCTTTGGCTGCTTGTCTCGCCACCACTTGATTCACAACACCCTTTTCGTCTTCATTGCGATCTGGCGCAATCACCTCGAACCGTGGATCATCGATAACCGTGTCCCGTGACAACACTATTTGAAGTGGACCCTTGTCCTTGTTCTTGTCCTGATCTGCACTTGATCCAGCACCACCCAAGAAGAAGAAGAAAGCAGTTCGAAGAATCGGTTGGTGTTTTCTCAACTTCTGCCAAGTGGCCCTAACTTTGGTGGCCGTTGCTCCAGATAAGTGGTATGCGAAGCTGTATCCACCGCCACCATTCGTCTGTATCCAGTTCGCAAGCCAAAACTTCTGACCCGCGAGGAGAGGCAAAACTTGCTCGATCTGATCTTCTCTGATGTGCAAATCTTTTTGGATCTGTTGATTGACTTCTGAGGTCAAGGTCACAGTAGCCATTGGACTCTTTGAAACCTTGTTCTCGGCGACATTTCCATTTCCGTTGACATGGGTACCGTTGGTGGGAGCAATCTGAGCAAGAATACCGTTGATCGTATCACCAGATACGATCTGTCCCATTCCGAGTTTGAGTCCCGCACGTCTTGCCTGGGTAGCGATCCTAATTGCGGAGATCGAGTCAAGCCCCAGTGACGCAAGCCTAGTGTCGCCACCTATCGTCTCCACCCCGACGCCTGAAACGTTTGCGATGATCGAGGCCAAGGTTCGACCGTCCTCTGTCAAAGGGGCCACATGCTTCTTTGCATCGCCGTTAACGGAGGCAGGAGCAGTGGGCAATGTACGGGGGAAACTTTGATCCAATGAAGGTGGAAGTGCCGAAACGTGTCGGGAGAGATCTTCGACCATATGACACAGAATCTTCTCCAAGCGCTCCACCAATCCAGTCAAAGCCGGCTGATCGTACTTGCTCGAATCAGCTTTCGACACAACAGACAACTTCTGCGGACCGCGAACGAAAGCTACGTTGAGAACATACTGAGGCCTCTCCTGCCCATCTTCAGCCAGATGAATGGACTGCAGAAGACCCTCCTCTTGATCGTAAGCAAGCTGAAAGTCGAACAGCGCATCAAAGAGGGTTCCCTGCTGAAGCCTCGCCTGGACGTCTCGAAGAGCTGCTCTTCGATGCGGCCGACCTGCGTCGTTGGCCTGCTGCAGAGAACGAAGAACTTCTTTAACTGGTCGATCGAGGTCATCGAATCGGACGCGGGTCGCAACGGTGTTAAATGCAGGACCCACGGCGGTATCCGCCTCCGCGGCTACATCGAGCAAACCAAAGAGCTGACCGAAACAGACGTCACGAGTGTCTGTTTCCAAAGCCAGGAGCTTGGCAAAAGCCAGATTGCAAAGAACCTGTAGCGAAACGCCCAACGGTCTGCACTTTGCCTCAAACTCGTCGGGTGTCAAAGCAAGATCCTTCTCGACCAGCACCGCGTGCCCACGTCCATCGTCCTTGGAGCCAAGAAGCTGAACCTGGTGACCCTGCAGCTGCTCGACCCAGTGCTCGACATCCGCCTCTTCGGAGAGCAAAGACGGCACAAGCTGGGAGAACGGCAAACGCTTGGGTAGCTCGGAGTGGTGCCTGGAAAGAAGAGCCTCAAAGTCTTCCAAGAGTTGAGGAAGCGAGCTTCCATCGTAAAGAGCGTGATGGATGCTGATGAGCGTGACGCAGGATGACTCCTCCTGCCAGATGTGCAAGACGTGAGGAAGGTCCGAGAAAGCGTTCTCGTCATCGAAAGATGGTTGACCCTCCAACTGGTCAAATCCAGCGGATGAAAACTGACCTTCGTGCAGAAGAATCTTGGTGTCTGCGGCTGATGAATGCACGACTTGCACCCAAGGATGCTCGCCATCAGCTTGATGGAAAGTTGTGCGCAAGATATCCAAACGAGTCACGAGGTCCCGCCATGCGCTTCTAATCTCCTCTACAGATCGTCGAGGAATGCGATACGCATGGTGATGGAAGTAGAGTTTGCCACTGCTCGCAAGAGTCTGGGCTATCATACCCGCTTGTAAGGGTGTACAGGGTAAAATCGACTCGATGGTACCTTGGTCTCGAAGGCCACCGAGATCGACACTCGGACGAAGCTTTTCGGTCCATCTATGAACAGCGTCTAAGCCTTGCTGCGTGTTGGACTTGCCCGTTGCTCGACCCTTTTCGGCAAGAGCAGAGATGTAGGGAGTGCTCAAGACCTGTGCAACAGTCAGCTGATAGCCGGCCTCCCTCAGGACCCTAACCAGGCGGATTGCTGTGATCGAATCGATGCCGAGGCGATGGAAGGAAGTCGTTTTGGTGATGTCCTGTGGAGAGATGTCGCAGAAAGTAGCAATCAAGTTGCGCAGTTTCTGCTCTTCTTCGCTCCAAGTGGTGTTGATGGCAGCTCCTTCTCTCTTTGCGCCAAAGCTTCGCAGATAAGCGACATCCATCTGATCATAGAACGTCGCTAGAGCCTTGTGATCGATCTTGTTGTTGTGACTGAGTGGGAGAGCTCGGTTTGTAATGATCCAGTGGGTTGGTATCATGTAGGCGGGTAATCTCTTGATGGCTTCCTGCTCCAAACGAACCGAAAGTTCCACGGCGTCCTCATCATCTCGGGCACTCAGCTCGCCCGTGTTAGCAGCTTTGTCTGTCTGAGCTACAAAAGTGACCAGCTGCTTAGAACCCATGGACGGATGCTTGAGATACTGCACATCTGCATCATGCACCCCTTTCTGGGAAGACAAGACCGAAGAAACTTCGTCCAGCTCCATCCGCTGTCCATTGACTTTCACTTGGCGATCCGAGCCGATTCTTCCAAGACATTCTACCGTACCATCATGTAGGAAGCGTCCGAGATCACCTGTTCTGTAGACTCGACGTCCGTCTTCGAGCAAAATGAATTTTTCGGCCGTCAAATTTTCGCGGCCGAAGTACTTGTCTGCCACCTGGGGTCCCCCTACGGCCAATTCTCCAATGGCGCCCAGCGGAAGGATCCTGTTTGACGAATCTTCCAGGACGTACATGGACGAAGTCGGGTAGACTTTTCCAATCACGTTCCGGGTCGATCCGCTCTTGATCTGACCGAGCGTATTTCCGATCGTGGCCTCTGTAGGACCCCAAGCGTTGATGAGGATCCGACTAGCGTCGTTCCAATCCTGGATGACACGGGAGTCGATTACATCGCCTCCGCTCATCAGCCACTCGAGTTGGACGTCCTGAGGATGCACCGTACCTGCCAGGGCGGCGGGTAGATCAGCGATGGTGATACCCAGATGCTTGATCGAAGTCGTCAAATCTTCCAGCAGGACCTGCTTAGGAGCAGTTCCGATGGAGAAACCGAGCGAAAGTGGCATACAAAGCTCGATCAGAGAGACGTCGAAACCGATCGATGCCAGCTGGAGGAACCTTGAGCTTTTCGAGAAAGGAAGGATACGTTCCCAAGAGCACAAAGCTGCTGCAAGCGCTCGCTGGCTGATTTGGACAGCTTTGGGCTTGCCAGTCGATCCGGAAGTGAATAGCAGATAGCAGGGGACATCCAGTCTTGGCTCAGGAAGCATCGTCTCGGTCGAAGGTGGCTGAAGAAGACTTTCCAGATCGAGGAGTTGGCACTTGGAACCTTCGAGATTCTTGGAAGTCTGTTCCGTGACCAGAGTAGGGCACTGGCCAACGGTTTCGATCATGAATTCGAGCCTTTCTCTAGGCAATGCCGGGTCCAGAGGCAGATAGGTCTTTCCGGCCTTCCAGATAGCTATGATCGCGGCGTAAAGCTCCGGACCATCTTTGTTAAGATGGACACCGATGATTTGCTCCCTGTGAGTGACGAGATGTTTGGCAATGTTGTCGCTGACGGCACCCAGTTGGCCATACGTCATGACCTCCGGACTTTGTTCCATGGAAGAAGCGAAGACGATAGCTGGAGCTTCAGGATCGTCGCTACAGTGCTTTCGGAATCGAGACAGGAACGATTCCGAAGGATGCTTCGGTTTGTAGCAATCCTGATTCAAGATGGAGAGTCTCGTATCCTCGACCTTTGACGACTTCGCCAAGACGGCAGCTTGTAGAATGCTGTCGTACTGACTCAAGAATAAGCGGGCTTGCTCCGGAGGGATGTAGCGACTATTGAAGGCGAGGTGAAGCTGGAGCTTCTGTTCAGTAACACCAACTTCCAAGGCTAGCGGAAAGTCTCGCTCCATGATAGTCGAGCCATCGGTAAAGACCCTTTCTTCGGGTTCAAGATCACCATGAGCGCCGAGGTACGAGAATAGGGCTTCGATCGGGGAGCGATCGAGATTGAGCCATTTCATCAAGCTGGGAAGTGAGATGTGCTGACGAGGCAGGATCTCATTGATCGCCTTGTGCGTAGCGAGACTCTGGGCCTCGTGATGATCCTTCCTGGCATCTTGAAGACGAAAGGGTACGGTGGTGACACACGGTCCGTGAACCGAATCGATGCCTTCGACCGGGACAGTTCGACCTGAAAGCACCAGTCCGATTGTAACGTCCTCTTCACCGGTGTAGAGGCCCATGAGGTGACAAAACGCGCTCAATAAGATGGCGTGCACCGTCACCTTTCTGGAACGGGCGCATGACTCGAGATGCGAGAACTTCAGACCAGAAGCGACCGTAAGCTCCTCTGTCCGGTCTGGGTTGATATCGGGACGAACGCCAGTCAGATTCGGCACAGACGTTTGAGAGAATCCCTCAAGTTTCTTCGTCCAGAAAGCTTTTGCATCTTCCTCTGACTCGGTGCTGAGCTCTCGGACCACTTGAGAGAACTGCGTCGGATGAGCCAAGTCCTTCGCCTGACCCTTGAGGTGTAATCCAGCTTCTCCGAGCAGGTTCTTGAGCGACTCTCCATCGTAGACTGCATGAGAGCACGTCAGGGTCAGTACTCGCTTATCACCGCCCTCCCACAGTCTAAGTCGGAGGGGAGGTTCGAGATTGAGGCTTGATGCAATCTTCTGCGACACTGTGCGGTGATACTGAGTCAGATCGTCACCTCTGGGTAGTGCTTGCGAGGTTGCAGACCAATTAGGCTTGAACGATTCGGGAGCGAGAATGACTTGAACTAACCTGCCATCGATCTCAGAAAAGACGGTGCGGTAAATGTCATGGCTGGCGAGGGCTTCTGACCATGCGTGGCGAATCTCTTCGGCAGAGTAGTCAGCGTGAACATCGACCGTGATGGTCGTGATGTAGCGAGGAGCCGCCTTGTCTTGGCTGTCCTGTGAGGCCGCCTGGGAGATCAGAGCTGCTTGCATGGGTACGCACGGAATAACAGCTTGGACGATGATGCTGCCATATTCCTGCATGGACCTCACTTTCTCTATTAACGATGCAACGTCTTTGTCAAACCTTGCGTAGTCTCGAGGGGTCTGGGTCCGAGAGGCACCTTGTTTCTTGGTGGCGACAATCGCTTCGATGGTTGGGTCGTTCATAATTGAGGCTGCTGAGACGTTGTACCCCACTTTTCGTAGTTTACCAGCAAGAGTGACAACGGATAAGCTGTCCAAACCAGCCGCTAAAAGATCCAAAGTGGGTGTCAAAGGCAAAGTGGAATCGAGGCGAACGGTGCTGGAGAGCAGCTCAGATACAAGGCGCTCCTCTTCTGTAAATGGCCTTGACGCTTCTTCGCTCAGGCTGGTGAAGTCTTGAGGATCCAAAGACTCGTACAATGCTTTCAAAGTTTTGCGGTCCGCTTTGCCGGACAATTCTGAGACCGGGATGAACGAAAGTGGCAGGACGAGGCTGGGCACCATGTGCTGTGGCAATCGGTTTCGCACCTCCTTTCGAAGCTGGGAGGCGAGTTTTCGAGACTCTTCGGATCTGACCAGGATCGTCTCGTTCACCATGGCTTGTTGCGTTCGCTGGCTTTCGCGAGCAAAGAAAGCTATTAAACGAGGGTTTGCATGAGCCTGACCATGCGACGATACAATCGTGACTGCGGACCCTGATCTACCCGTGACTTTGGCGAGGCAGCTAACGAGTGCTGAGTCCACCTCACCAAGCTCGAGTCGAGCACCCCGAACTTTCACCTGTGAACCATCCAGTCGACCCAGATATTCGGTCTCGTCATTCGGATACAAGCGGACCAGGTCGCCGGTACGATATAGCCATTCGCCCTGCCAACGAATGAAGGATTTCAGCTCAGGCCGATTCAAGTAGCCCTTGGCTACCTGAACCCCGCTGATACAAAGTTCTCCTGGTTCACCACGCAATGTGGGCACCAACTTGCCATTGGTCTCCTTCATGACCATGTACCGAGTACCAGGGAAAGGCTTTCCGATGTTACTGGGTCGAGAGTCTCTTCGAACCCTAGCAATTGAGGTGCCGATGGTAGCCTCACTCGGGCCATATGCGTTCATGACGACAGGCTGTTCGCCTTCAGAGCTTCCCCAAAGCTGACAGAGGTCCTCAGTAAGGGCCTCACCACCGATAATGAGCGCCCGCAAGGATGGCACTGAAGAAGGCTTGATTCTTTCACCCTTGCTGAAGAACAACGACGGCACCACACAGGCGTGCGTGATTTCAAGTGCTGAAATGGTCAAACCGATGTCTTCATGAACCATCGCACGTGGGCCAGAGACGATGGTAGCACCCGTCTTAAGCGAGAGGAAGATCTCGAGCAGATGAACATCGAATGCCTCAGCAGACCGAGCCAGGAACCGAGCTGGCTGTTTGAATGAACCTGGAGCTTCCCTCTCGTAAGTGTCGTGAAACGCTGCAATCGCCGACGAGAGGTTCTGGTATGTGAGAAGGCATCCCTTGGGCTTGCCGGTGGACCCTGAGGTGTAGATGATGAAAGAGACGTCATCGGGCTCAACCTGCGCCACAGATCTCTTGGCAGCTGAAGAGGCGATGGTCTGGCGGAAGTCAGCAGAGTCTACAAGAAGCTTTCTCACATCGCTGTCGACCGTGATGTTCGAGATCGTCTTGCTGCTTCCAATGAGAAGAGCAGCTTGGCTATCCAAGAGCAAATCCTGCTTCCTATCGAGTGGCAGAGTCTCGTCGATTGGGAGATAAGCATGGCCAGCCTTAAAGATTGCGACGGGTACTATATAGCTTTCGAGGCTTCTTTCAAGGCATACCGCAACCACCGAGTTTCTAGGAAGGGAGTGGAGAAGCGCAGCGACTTGGCTGCTTGTTCGATCGAGGTCGTCGTACGAAATGGTTGCAGCCGGCAGACGTTTTCCAGAAGAAACAGTCAGATCCTGATAAATCTCGACAGCATTGACTTGCGCTGCTGCTCCATCGTCCTTGAAGATCAAGTTTGCTATGTTTTCATGAGCCACTGCATCAACGTGAGATGCGTCGGTCCGGCGAGACAAGGAGTAAAATTCCTCGTTTTTGCGGTCGTCATCCTCCGAGAGGCCAGAGTCACAAATCTTTGCCAAACTCTGATCAAATTGGGCGAGCATGAGTCGACCAAACTCTTCACTGATTAGAGCTTCGTGCCAGCTGAGGCCCAGCTTGATGTTACCATCCGAGTCTGGAAGGACTTCTACACCCAAGGTGTGCTCCGTAGCGACCGCAAGATCTGCGACCTTCTGCAAACGGAAGCTGGTGCTAGAGTCGAGGTTTGAGTCATTCGCAGGTTCAAGAACGAACACACAATGGAATAGAGGCTCCCCTGCTTCGAGCTGGAGCATCTTGCGGATCGCTCCAAGATCGGTATGTTGTGCCTCCATTACAGAAGAATGGAAGGCATCCGTCTTCTTGATCAGAGCTCTGGCCGATTGTCCTGCCTCAAATGCGATCGGAACAGGTACCGTGGAGAGAACAGGTCCATACACATGATCCAGCTCGGCTGAAAGTGTTCGTCCTGATACAGAATCACCGAGAATGAGGTGACGTGTATCGAGATAGGCTCCCAGCACCTCTGCCCAGGCAACCTGTACGAGAGGACGGGCAGAGACGCCCAGTTCACGACAGATCGACTCCACTTGGGTCCAAGATGTGCTTGCTCTGATGTAGGCAGATCGATGCAGATTCTTACGATCCAAGTTCGATTCAGGTCGTTTGGTGGAGAGTAGGGGGAAGGGAGAAGAAACTCCTTTTGGATAGTTCTCTAGAGCTTGCGTCCAGATCTCCGACTTGTTCTTCGCTTCTTCCTTTGTAAGGGGGAGAATGTGAGCCAAAGCTGTGGAAAATTGGTGGATTTGGGGCGGGTCTCTTCCCTCGTACATCGCTTCGATCCAGTCTTCTAAAATGCCCAGCGACCTGGCATCGTAGGTGCTGTGATGCGCGACCAAGATCAGGAACTTGTCCTCGCCCTGCGTAATCATCAGGAAAGCCACTGGCGGTTTTGAGCTGAATGGATCGAGAGACAGTTTCGTGCTGACCAGGTCGATTACAGAAGCTTCCACCCCTTGATCTGGTCCAAGATCGAGGTGTTCAAAGTGAAGATCTGTCTCCTTCCACACAACCTGCAGGAAATGTGCTTCGAACGGCCAATCGGCATTCCGTGAGCTAGGTAGATCCAGTGCTCCAATATCAACAAAAGAGGTTCGCAGACTATCAAAGTGATGAACCACTTTCTGCAGCGATTGCTGCAAAGCTCCTTCATCCACATCAGATGGGATTCTGTACTGCCGTTGAATCCGATATGAGAACGGATCGCGTTGCGATTCGGCGAGCATACCTTCTTGCAAGGGCGTGCAGGGCAAGATCTTGTCGATTCGGTCGCTATTCGTTCTCAGTGAGGCTGCGATGGCATCCGCGTAGAACTTCTCGATCTCGGAGAAGAGGGTCTCTGCTGCCTTCGTTTTGTCATAGTGTTGCATTCCAGATTCGGAGAGCTTCTGGCTGAGAGAAAGCAGAGAGGGAAACCGAGCGACGTCTAGGACGGAGACAGGGTATCCATCTTTGGTGAGCCGCTGAGAGAATGACATGGCGCGGATAGAGTCGAGGCCTACGCTCGCGAAGGGCGTTTTCCGACCGATCTTTTCCGGGTCGACATTGCAAAGCTTGGCCAGCCACTTTCGCATATAGTGTTCCGCCTTGGTGGGTGCAGCCGCTTGATCTTCCGAGTCTTCTTCATCGTTCGCAAGCTTGTTTTCCCATTCGAGCTGGTCAAAATCGGTAAGTACGTTCTTGAGTGCCACTCGATCGATCTTGGCACTCGAAGTGCGGGGAAAGTGAGAGAGAATAATAAACAGGTTAGGAATCATGTAGGAGGGTAGGGTCTGCTTTGCATTCGACTGCAGCTCTCTTGCTACCTTGACCGCTTCTTGGTCGAGTCGCAGCAGCTCGGATGTTCCCTCTTCTGGCAAGACAGAGAAATTGATGATCTGTTGCTCGCTCTCGTTACCTGGCTTTGGGAAAGCCATCGTCTCGGAGTCTTTAATTAGCTCGTGACTGTTCTTGATGGCTGCATTGATCTCGAGTAGCTCGATTCGAATTCCGTTGATCTTGACTTGGTCGTCGATTCGACCCAAGTATTCGAACTCTTGGTTCTCGAGCTGTCTAACGAGGTCGCCCGTGCGATAGACTCGACCGAGTTGAGGATGTTGAAAGAACTTGTCAGCGGTTTTGACTGGATCTCCAACGTAGCCTCTGGCCAATTGTGGTCCACCGAGCACGAGTTCTCCGACGGCGCCCTTGATGACCACCTGGTCGGCCCTGTCAAGGGCATGGCAGGAAACTGTGGGTAGAGCTACACCAATGTTGGGTGCTTTGACTCTATCACCAAATGGGACTCTGCGATTCATAGCGATGAGGGTAGCCTCAGCAGGTCCGTAGAGGTTGAGCAGACAGCAGTCCTTGCTCCATTCGTCGGCTACAACTTGGCTCAGCTTTTCTCCTCCAGAGATGACTACCTTGAGACTTGGCACCTTATGTCTTTCTGTCATGGCCATTACAGCAGGAGTGAGAAGGGTATGCGTGGGCTTGAGGCTGTTGCCCACTTGGACAAGATCCTGGAGCAGGACGCTACGGGGACACGAGCAGATGGTGCCACCTAGTCCCCAAGTATAAAAGCAATCCATGATGGACAGATCGAAGTTGTAAGCTGAATATTGGAGGTATCGAATCTGATCCGTGCCGATCTTGTCCTTGCCAAACGGGATGTAGAGCCTCAAGGCACGCATGGCCTGAATGATAGCCTGATGTTGAATCCCAACCCCCTTTGGAAGACCTGTTGTACCCGAGGTCCAGATCATGTAGGCTAATTGGTCTATCGACCTTGTTGATAGTTGGTTTGGTTGTGATGTGACTGTTTCGAGCTCCTTGTCAAGCTGATCCAGTCGGATAGCCTTCATGCTTTGACCCTTGACGTCGTCACTTTGAAGATCTTCTTGAAGCTGCTGCGATATGCGATCGTCGTGGGTCAAGACGATCCTGGCGTTGGATTTGGCAAGTAGAGCTTGCCTTCTGGATGCAGGCCAGTCGGTGTCGATCGGGCACCATGCAGCGCCAGCTTTGAGCACGCCAATGAAGGACAGGTAGGTTTCTGGACTTTTCTCCAGGTAGAGCGCCACGATATGATCTGATTGAGTATCACTGCTGGCGGAACCGACTCCATAGCTCCATATCAGTTTTTTTACCATTTCGGCCTTTTCGTTCATTTCGCGATAGGTCCATTTGGCGGATACTTTATCCTGAAGATCGAAGCGAAAGTCGAGAGCCAAGGCGTGGGGAGTTTGTTGAGCAAAGTTTTCAAATTCGCTCTCCAGTCGATCAGGATGATGTGATTGGAGATAGTCTGGATCTGGCAGATGGACGTAATTTAAATTGTCAGAAGCTCTCAGCTTCCAATCAAAGCGTTGGAGGGACAAGGCGTGAGAATCAGGGTCCTGGGAGTAGGACTGCAAGATTGCGGAGAGTTGGCGAAGTTGCAAGCGTGCCGATTCATTGGAGTGGACAGCTGGGGATGCTTTCATCAGCAGCTCAAGCTTGGAGTTGGTGATGCGATAGGTTAGGGCAAGCGATACCTCCTTGCGCTCCTGAAGCCGAACATCTTGAAAGCGTTGTAGGGATCTTGCTTCTTCTGGGACGATCAGAGCAGCGTAGCCGTGGTCCAGGTCTTGCGCAGAGACGGAGCGGTCTTGTTGCTTGGCTACCAGATCGACAAGTTGGGGAACAGGGAAGCTGTTCGCTGATCGACTCTCTTCGAAATCCAGCTCAACAATCGTCTCCGGATCCGAGCCCGAGAAGAGTAGGACCTCGACGTTGGATGCTTCGTGGGAGCCGTAATGGAAGAGTATGACCGTCCACGCCGACAGGACAGCCAAGGACAGATCGCCACTAGTAGTCTGAGCGACGGTTCGAGCATCAAGATCGGTGGCATATTCAACTTGGAGGAATTGGCAATGCTCATCCACACGAGAGAAGCCTGGTCCTGAGGTCCTCAATCCTGTAACGTCAGGGAAAGGGGCATGTGTGTTGGTGGTCGACATTGTAGAGACCTAAAGAGCTGCCTTCAGGGAAGACTGGAGGAGGCAGAGAGGTCCTTTGACACAATCGCTAGATACGTTGCAGCGGTTCAGCAGGTCCGCATCTATCGGAAGGTGTTGTTGCTCCGTTTCCAGTCTTCAAATGTGGGAGATCAGCTCAACCGCACAAGGTGAAGCTTAGAGCCAGACAGCGGGATTCGTCGAGAAAGAAGGTAGCGAGTTAGCAATGCTTGGAATATAAGTCGGGATCGACAATGGAGGAGGAGCACTCGAGCTGGTGAGATCAAGTTAGTGCTAGGAAAGAGTGTAGGGTAGGCCTCCGGGATCCATGGTTGATGTTAAAAAGTGAGCCGAATCAAACTTGTGAATTAAGGCGAGTAGATTGGGCTGGGTTGGGCACAGGACTGGAAGACGAAGCAGCATAAGCTTGGTAAATGGCCATCCTAACGGGTTCAAAGGATGGTGCCATTCGGCATGCGAAGGAGACAGACTATAGGGTGGTACACAGAATCCACGGAGTGTGCTGTTTGCTGTGTGTTGGTCGATCCAAACCCGATTTTCCTGAGGTGGAGGGAAAAATGACAAAAACAACGAGAAGAAGAAAAAGCATCACCCAGATTGTTGAGCGCCGGCAGGATCCAGGATATTTGTATGGCGTGACGTTTTCGGTCGCTCCGGGATTGGTAGTTTTGAGCGAACGGCTAAGCGCCGAATCGTGATCGCGAGCCAGTTCGTTTCCATCTTCGCTCGAAGATCGTGACCTGACTCGACCCAAACGACTAGCTTTTTTACGAAGGCCGTAGCAGATTCAAGAACCATCTCTGGAGCGGAACGGAACAACGTATCGTAAAGAGGATGAGACACTACATACCATGATGATGCTGAGTTCAGGTTAGAGAATCACATGTACGAAGGACGGTTTGGAGGGGATCATTGTTAGATTCTGAAGAAAAACCTCGGACCAGCCGAGCGAACAAGGATTTCCATCTGTTCCCGTCTTGACTCTGTGGGAGACCTTCAGAGACCTACGCTCAAGATTGGTTGCGTGCTGCGGCATTTCCCTCAACCTAGCGTATACCCAGCTCCGAGTCATCTCTCTGTAAGCTAAAGTTCTGCCGCCAAGAGAACACTTGCAAAGAAAGCCAAACAATGAAAATATTATCAGATAGAGAGTGATAGTCAAAGATTCCAGATCTTGTAAAGTCAGCGAACTGCATGGACGCATGGACAATGCGAAGCTTCGGAGCAGATCGGAGCCTGAGCTTCTACGCTTTGCTCCAATGAGAGGTGAGGAGCGGAGGGAATGACTCAAGGAAGAAGCATGTGGAATAGTGGAATAGTCTCGCTTAGCGAGTCATGGGCATCGAGGATGAACTGATGAACTGAGATTGCGCGGGCGGAAGAAGAAGACGACGTGGATGAAGAAGTTTCTGTGTGATCTTATCAGATCAAGTTCAGGCCAAGACTATTGGTCTGCATTAGCGCGATTGGGTGGGTGGTGACAGAGCTTTGATCGGCACTCAGAGCCAGGCTAGCCTGTAACTCGACCTAGCGCCTGCAAGCAACGGGGGCCAAAGTCGTTTAACTGCATTTGCACCTTCACAGCCACAGTCCTGGTGGAAATTTCATTACGGTTGTGATCGGATCGCCAGAAATGAAAGCAGGCGATTTATTGGTTCAAAGCTTGCTTCGATGCGAGGTGCGAGCGAAATGACGAACCAAATGAAGAAGAAAGAGAGGAGGAAGAGAAAGGGGACAAAAATTTTATCTGATTACATTTTTCTGACCCTCGATCATTTTATCAGATCGGAACATTCTCGGCGCCACACACAGAACATGAAATGCTGCAGACATAATAATATTAATGTATTGCTCCTGTGATGTGTCGTTCTTTGGTTGGATGGTTGGTTGGTTCATACGATGGATGCCTCTCATCGTCATTATTGCTGCTAGCCGAGTCTGCAACCAAAAGTCTTGTGTTGCTGCAGTGCCTACCGATGCCCAAAACCCAAAAGATATCGCCCACGTTGAACCGATCTTGTCTCATTGAGGCCTTCGTCTGAAACTCTTTCAATGCTCCATGTCGTCGGTTGGTCACTTGCTGTCCAGCTCTCTAGTGCTTCCACATTTTGAATGAGTGGATCAGAGCCGAGATAGAGCAAAAAGGAGCCGCGGCGAATACCTGTCTTGGTCCCGTGAAATCACCTCTTTGAGTGTAGCAAAGATTTCTCTACTTGCGTGGTCCGGATGTTGCGAGAAAACTGCACTGCCACTTGTATCACTTTCCCCATCTGGACGCTCATTCTCACACGCTTGATGGCTTCTTTCATCTCTGATCCTGGCGGCTGTTTCAAGGAAAATTCTGCCAAGGAGACCGGGACATAACCCACACTACTTGTGCGCTTTCTGGGTCTTCTACGTAAGAATCATGAGCTTTTCTGCTGCTGCGCCGAGAACAGATTGGTTTCGGAGATGGCGGCTTGTTGAGCATGAGGAGGTTACTTTATCGTTAGCAGCTCACGAGGCTGGTTCTCGATGGCAAGGCGTGCGCTGCGCATGCGCATGCGTTAACTTTATCACTTCTTACATTGCCCTCGGAACTTCTCCGGCTTCCAGTGGGTGATGTGTGTTGTCTTTTCTCTTGGCTTTTGAATCCCCCCACGTCATCGAGTTGAGCCGAGGGGAAGAAAGCGAAGTAGACTGGAAGAAGAAAAAATTTGCGCTGAGCCGAGATGCGCCATTTTTTCGTTATCAGATCAGATTGCGGTTACCAAGCTAGCGATCTGCGCTTGTCCACACACAACAGAGAGAAGTGGTTTGCGTTTGCGGGTAAGTCACAGGTGTGGGTGTCACAAAAGCAGCCCTCATCGCATTCTTTTCGCAGCGGCTTCAGCCCGAGTCCACTACATCAGCCTCCTTTACAGCCTCCTTCCATCGCCCTTACCCTGAGCGGATCACACCCGACCGGACTGTACGTGTCAGGTCGAGTATTAAAGTGATCCTCAGCTCGGCTGGACAAGGCTCGAGTCGCTCTCTCCCTTAACTATCTTTTTGGCTACGCCGATTCTCCCACGGCCTTCTTCCAGCACACTCGCTATCCCTTCCAGTCACACCATAACAGCTTGTGGCGGCATCTTGGTAAGTGCAGACCAACTCCCCCGAAGGCGAACGGAGAGACCTTCTGTCTTCACCAACACTGCGTTGAAGGGTCGGATCCATAGAGTAGCGGTTCAACCGTGGACCATATCCTGCCGACATTCTCAAAGCTTTCTCCGACCTAGTCGTCCGTTTCACCTCTGGGACGACTTGTTGTCATTGACAAGCTTGGCATCCTCTGAACGGGCAAAGTGTTCACACTGACCTCATTTACGGTCTTCTTCCAACCTTCACATTCAGCCTAGGATATCAGAATCGTAATACAGCATTAGAAGCCTCTTTTTACGAGATCCTCCAATCCAATTTGAAAAGGTGAGTCGGCTTTCCACAACGCCTCATGAGCTACCGGAGCGAGAGTGGTTCGCATCCCGCCTAAGCTGCGCGAACTCTGCTGTTCCGAAAGACATTATCTGTCTTTTGCGATGGTGCAAGTTTTGATCAAATTTTGGCCCACATCGCCCGATATGGCCGACGCCAATACGTTTGAATGAGGTGTGGTGATCTCTTGATCGTATGCAGGCATCAGACGAGGTCGAGCTACCCAGACCGCATTCTGGGTCAACGATGCAATCATGGCAACGTTCTCTACCCTGCAGCGGACGCAAACGATGTCGTCAACCTAGCGCAATCCTCCCCTATGTCTGGGTAAGCGATACGTCGCATTAGAGACGGAAACGCCGACGGCGTGAAAGGATCTTGCTCGGGCCCACACGACAGCAGATGATTCTGTCGCTTCTTGTTCTCTTGACGAGCTTCGTCATCTGCCGTAATCCGGCTCCGGGCCAGATAGCATCCAACGAGATCGAATCGAGCTGGAAGACCCTTAGATCTCGCGGACGTAGACGGGCATTGCTACCCTCGCAGCGCTCCGCCCATTCCTTTCGGTTCTTCTCCCGCTGTTATGCACACACTGACCAACATTCGAACTCGTCTGATTTTTGAAATGCCGATACATTCCAGATCCTACCTGATCTTTTACGACATCTCAAAGCGTTCTCTCCTCCTGCCCATCGTAGCGTCTGCAAATCAGCATGGAACCTCTAATCCAAAAGGTGAGTCAAAGTCAAGGTCAAACCGAGCAGAGCAGAGCAGAGCAGAGCAAAGCACAACAATGCAGAGAAGGTGTGCAGCGGTCGGAGATGTCCACCGCCGGGTTTTGAATGCGATGGAATCGAACGTTCGGTGGGGACATTCCACCTCTAACGTGAACCTTGGCTCGCTCCGGTGGTGGGTCTTGTTAGCGATCACGAACGCAAGCAAGTTTCCGTGCAGGGCTTTGGCCGACGATGCCATCATGTCGTAAGCATAGAATACATGTCGGCTCGCTCGCTTGCTTTAGCGCGAACCGGAATCGGTGGTTCGCTTGACGAGCAAATTCTCCGATCTTGACTGTCATTCAACGTCGCCCGTCAGTCCTCCGCAGAGCCCCCGGCATTGCAAAGAATTACCGATCGGGGAACGGCGCCAGACAAGGGGTACATCATTATGCAGCAGAAACGGAGACATCATTGACGTTGCTCTTGCTGCTCCTGCTGAGGGTGCCGGTTGTAAGGGTAAAGGGCGACGTTAGCCTACATCTGCCATAGAGGAATCGGCGAGGACCCGATCCGGAATCGGGGAGTTAAGGAGTAGGGTCTAGCTTGGTGCGGATCTTGCTCTAAATCATGCTTGCTTGGTGCTCCTCTGGTACACGACCTTGGTGGGTCTGGCTAGGCGAAAGGTGGAGAAAAGCGAAAACCTGGATCGTCTCGATCGTCCAAATGGGTTGTTTGCTTCGCCTTTGAAGCAACCTTGGGGTCTTGTCGGCAGCATCGCTTCATGTGCATCATTCATTCATTTAAACGGCACGCCCCTAGCTAAGCAGAATGACGCCTCGCAGTCCGGCCAATCAGGGTCGCGCTATTTCCAATCCGATCGGAACAAGCTGCCCTCTTCTCCCCTCCTCTCCTCTCCCCTCCTCTCCTCTCCCCTCCTCTTTTCCTGCTTTCGACAAGGCACTTTTGGTCCGCTCTTTCCTTTCGAATCGGCATGACCTGTGCTGTTGACTCCCAACATTTCGTCCTCTGTCGTCGATGATCGGATCTCGGTCCGACAAAGCGCTTGGCATTATAGACCTGCTTGCTCTGGCGGGCGAATGCGAACGTGCACAACGTCGGCGGCTCGGCAGACATGCAATTCGTCAAGGGTCCACATCCATGACTTTTTTTTTTGTCGTCGTCGGCTTTGTCAACTCTCCACATTTTGGACAAAATTTCATTTTCCTGCAGCGATGATTTATTCCGGTTTTGTTTTGGCAGTTTTTCTTCCTTCTTTTGCTCTGCTTTCGTCAGCTCAGCTGCTCGATCCACACTAACTGATGGTTTTCAAAAGCTGGGATCAATACCGACCAACCAACCGGTTTTAGAGGTGGAACCAAAATCTTTGTTCTGCTCGACATCATTCCTACTTCCCTACGACAGGTCGTTTGCTTGGTTGGCAATGCCTCGCCTCTGATTGATCCGTTCTGCTTCGCTCTTTTTCTCCATTCCGTAATTTCGTCTTTGGGTGTTCATCATCTCTGGCCGACACCCTTCAGATCCTGCCGTTCACCGACTCGCCCCGTACTCCGCTACCAACCTGGCATGTTGGAAGACTTAGTTTGTGCCGTCAAGACATTGCATTGCATCGTCTCCCCCCTCAACCTCGTCCTGCTTGGCTAGTCTCGCCGCTGTCAAACCGCACCCGACTCGGCCGCTATCAAGCTTCCTGGCGTCTGCATCTCGATTCTCGGAGCGGAATCCAGGGAGGCGGTGTTGTTCTCAGGGATCAGCGAGCCAAGCCGAGGTACGACAAACCTGGGTGCTCTCTTGCGCCTGTCACCCTTTATCACTCTTGCTGAGAAAGACAGATCCAGCTCTTGCTGCTTCTTTCCACCCCCATCTCTCCCTACTCTTCTCCACCATCCTAGGTCTCCGTTCCTTACTTGAGCAGATATATACCCTCTTGACACCTTCCTTGCACGTCACCCTCCACTGCGACCAGAAACCCCAGCCATTTCAACATCCCATACACCATCATCGAGTCGCTTCATCTCCCTGCACCTTCTCTGCATCGCCTTGCTCAGCCTCCTTTTCAACCCCATCGTCCTTTGGTGCTCAAACGATCCGTCAATCCTTTCTCCTTTCTTCCAGACTCAACACGATCCTCCGACAGCTTCGACATCTAGCCTTCCAACTATGAACGGCGTAAGTCATTCCTGCGTACCAATGGAGCTACATTTGATATTCCGGCTGACTTCAGACCTTGTACTCTCTCATCCTTGGCCTTAGTCCGTTGCCTCTGCTCAAGTCTCGATCCCGAGGGGGGACATCTACGACCTCCTGGGCATTGGATATGGACCTGCCCACTTAGCCCTTTCTATCGCTCTCCGCGAGTCATCCGAAGCCAATGATTCCAACTTCAAGGCACATTTCTTGGAAAAACGCGGATACTTTGCATGGCATCCAGCGCTCTTGCTGCCAGGCTCGCAACTGCAAGTGTCTCCGCTAAAAGATCTCGTTACCCTGCGCGACCCAACCTCAACCTACAGCTTCTTCAACTATTTGCATTCTCAAGGTCGCCTCGCTCACTACATCAACAAGGAACAGAGCGTACCAAGTCGGAGGGAATGGACCTCGTATCTGGCTTGGGCAGCCAGGCGCATGAGTGATATCGTATCTTATGGCCAGGATGTCATTTCCATCGAACCTTTAACCCTACTCGATTCCGACGATGCCAAGCAAGACACAATCACCGCTAGGCCTACTTCAGGAAAGGATGATCAGGACGCCCTTTGCCTGTATCGCATCCTCACTCGAAAGGAAGGCAGTGACCACATCACCACCCGATATGCGCGTAACATCTCGATCGCCGTTGGTGGTGTACCCAAGTTGCCACCAGCGTTTGAACACGCTTACAGTCAACAAATGAGCCGTGTCTCATCGAACAACCCGGCAAGGGTTGTTCATTCCGGTACCTTCATTCCATCCATGGAGCCGTTGGAGCCTGTATTGCATCGATCGGCGTCCAAGCGAGTCGATCGTATCGGCAACGCACTGCACGACGAGTCACGTCTCCGTCTAGCCGTCATTGGTGCTGGGCAGTCCTCGACGGAAATGTTGATGAACCTGCATCAGCGATTCCCAACTGCTATCGTTACCATGATCTTCCGTGCGTCTGCCTTGGTACCTTCTGATGATACCGGCTTCATCAACTCTGCTGCTTTTGATCCCGAACGCACCGATGAGTTCTGGCAGGCTGGCGACAAGCAACGCCAGGAATGGTTGCGCGAATTCAAACGAACCAATTACTCGGTCGTACGAACAGACCTGCTGAACGAGCTCCACGATACCATGTACGACAAGTTCCAGGTGCAGCTACCGGAAGAGCTCCAAGATCCTTCTGAAAAGTTCCAGGGTCGAATGGAAATGCGTCGATGCACCGAGGTGGATGAAGTCCGCATCGTTGAAGCGGACGATATCGAGTCGGCGGGTGTCGAGCTCCTACTGCGGGACAAGCTTCGTCAGGGGAAGACAGAGAGGGTCAAGTTTGATGCCGTCTTTATTGGGACTGGATTCATGCGATCGCCTTCCAAGATGCCGTTCTTGGCGCCACTCAAGCCATACTATCCTGCTTTGGACGAAGACTGGATGGCGAGGGATACGAGCGAGGAGGAAGAGACGATCGCCAAGATGGTGGATTGTGAAGATGATGAGGTGCTCGAAAGGCGACGAGAATCGGTTCGTGGCATCACTCGAGACTATCGATTGGTCCTGGGATCTGCTATGCGATCGGTCCTACGAAGTGGAAAATCTTCACCCGGCGATACCCCGAGCGAGACCTCGTCGACTTCGTCGCAACAAACACTTGCCAATGAGGAAGGAAACTTGTTGGTGAATGCTTCATTACCTGAACCATCACTCTACGTCTTGGGTGGCAACGAAGCTACGCACGGTCTGTCAGACAGTCTGCTCTCCATCGTTGCTCACAGAGCCGGTGAACTGACTACCTCCCTACTGCATCGCCTGCCAAGAGCGAGAAGATCCACGATTACTCGAGACAATGACCCAGCCGCCACCACCACCACCACCACTGCAACAACAACGACGACCCCTGCAACAATACCATCATCCAAGACCGTCACCGAGGAGCTGAAACTCAATTCGCGATTGTCGTCCCTCAAAATCTCCCCGCCCAACGCCCAACGTCGGTCAGCAGACTGACCCCGGTCGTCTTGAAGCAACAAGACCAGACCCTTGTCGTCATGCAACGTCTTTACACAGCGAGAATCGGAACCACCATCAAATTGATTATGGAGACCTCACATAGAACAATTTTTGTCCTTAAGTAATAGTATTTTGCATCTCCCCTATATCAATTTTTACTGCACCACAACATGGCTAAGATAACGTTAATCAATTCATGGCTATCGATTGTTTACAAATACAAGAAGATATGATGTTTTCATTACAATGTCGAGAGTGGGAGTATGTGTTTTACATTCTCATTATTCAGAGTCGGTCCCGTTACCCACTTCGACACCATCCAAGAGTTGATTGGCGTAGTTACCACTTTTTTGGTCAAGACAAAGTTGGGTACGTTTCTCGACTCTTGCAGTCAATTTTTTCTGTTTTGCGAGTTGCATTTTTTGGATGATTTTAGTGGCCGAGTTGAAAAGTCCTGCAGTTTGGGCGCCACAAGCGAAACATTTAGGTGTTTTAGAGTACCTTTTGATGGCGCAACTTGAGCAAAAGTAATGCCCACATTTGGTGATGATTGGATCCGTAAAAGGTTGTCTACATATTAGACATGCGAAAGGGATCTCTTCCTCTTCAGCGTCTTCGTCTTGTGAGGCTGAATCTTCTGGGTCAGAAAGAACGTCTTCTCGTCTTCTTTTATTTGAGTTGGAAAGGACGGTGTCGAGTTGCCACCCTGCTAGGTAGTCCGATCGATCGTGCAAGAATTTGCAAGTGTCTCCGAATCCACAGTACCCAGTTTCTTTGTAATCTTTACAAATGTCGGGTTGATAGTCCATCAGGGTAACCGACCGAACTGTGGTTTGGGCCTTGATGGGTCCCCTAGCTTTGAATTTGGCTGAAGAACCGTCGTCCCTAACTTTGATGTATGAGCCGTAGCCTTTAGCCCCGTGGTAGTTTCCATCCGAGTTAGAGACAGGTTCTCCGGATTTAAAGTCTGCGGCTTTACGGGCTGAGTCGTGTTGACCAACTTCCAGATCCCAATCGCTATGTTTGGTGGCATCTTGTTGATTCCGATTGATGCTGCTCGAAGAAGTAGTTGATCCGCCGACGCTGGACTTGTGTATTGATGATACGCCGAACTCACCAAAAGTATCGCTTCTCGATTTCGACGGTACGTGCGTAGAGGAGCCTAATCCTATCCCACCTTCGAAATCATCATCACCAGAGTCATCATCACCCTCGGCGTCATCAGCTCGTCTGAGTTTCTTGTAAGACGATCCAGTAGACTGCAGAAGGGGGTTGTGATCGTTTCGTCTCTTCTTCTTCTTGGTGACCACGACTGACGCCGAGACTTTGTCATCGCTATCATCTTTGTCACTTTCGCTGTCGTTTTGACGCTTACTTTGGATGCCTGATGGCCGGGATGAGGCGCGAGAGGGTCCAGACTGGTTCAAAGAGGATGAGGATGGCTGCTCAGCGCCGTTGCTAGTAGCGGCGGAACTGCCACCCACGGCCGACCGCCCAGCAGGACCTCGTTTCTTCTTGAAGATGACTCCAGCTCCAATTTTGCTACTACTAGCCTCCGCCGACATCGTTGCTGCCTCGTGTGGGACAAAATGGTGGTGGCGTCGAGCAAAGAGGGCTAAGTGGCTGAGGCTGAGGTTGTATCTCAAGTGCTTTCTCCAACTACTGAGTTTGGTCGAAAATCTCGGACTTCGGGTTTTAGAGTGTGGAGTTTCTGAACGAGCGAGGTTGGAGCTGGGCTGCACAAAACTTGTTAGATTTTGTTCAGAGCAACATTTTGAGCCTCAGTAGTGGTGCGTTTGTCGCACGAGAAACGAGTCATCCGTGCACCCTCCAATAAAAAGCTCAACGTTCCAACTTTTTTTTCTGTTTGGTGGTTGAACAAGAAGAAACGTCAAAGAAGCCTCGAAACCCGATATCGAGGGGAGAACAAGAAGCGTTGACCATTCTCGACGGCAGCTTTCTTCCTGACGAGTTAGAGAGGCAGTCACCTCTTCTGCACCTCGACTCGCCTGAACCTCTTGGTCATCTTCGTGCTTCCTCTTCTTGCTCTTCGTCGGTTCCTCGGAAAGACAGCAGAGGTAGAGTCGGAACGAAGTGACAAGAGAACACTCTGCGAATTCACACACCGATCCTTCATCCTCGCATCTCGTATGCCTTTGAGTTCGTGATTTCTTGCTACCTACAACCCTCCTTTGAAACCTTTCGCCATCTTAGTGAAGCTTCTTGAGATCCCTGCGAGGACCAAGGTCAGATCCTCCACTATGCTGACGCTCATCGGATCCAGTGTCCACCATCCCTCCAAACGAGCTCAATTGCTCGACAGGATCAACGCCCGACTCGGCACTGCTTACATCTCCTCCGTCGACGCTCTCTACATTCACCATGTCAATCCTGTCTCTGATCAGGTGGAAGCCGTTTTAGCCGACAACACCACGCCCCAGAGCAAGGTGCTCGATAGTTTGCTCGTCTACGGCGACAATGTGGACCTGGATGGCACACGACAAGCCATTCAGGCTGCCCTCACCACGCAAAAGAGCAATGCACCATCAGATACCACCGTTCTCTTTGTGCTTCCTCGCCCTGGCAGCATCTCTCCCTGGTCCAGTAAGGCAACCGATATCGCTCGCATGTGTACACTCAAAGACTACGTTGCACGCATCGAGCGAGGCATTGCTTTTGTCCTCAAATCGGCGCCAGGAACCTCTGGTCTGGCGCAGGACGACATCGCCAAGGTTCACGACCTCCTTCACGACCGCATGACCCAGTTCATCTCTGCCGTACCTCCCACCTCGGAAGCTCTCTTCCACAAGGCGCAACCAGGGCCTCTAAAGGAAGTGGATCTGCTCGGTAGCGATGGCACCGAGGATCGTCAGGTCGCAAAGCAGCGCTTGGTCGCCGCCAATGAAGAGCTTGGCCTTGCTCTTGCAAACGACGAAATCGACTACCTCGTGGACGCCTTTGTTGCCGGACAGAATGCAGGTGGCGCAGCACTCCGACGAAACCCTACCGATGTCGAGTTGTTCATGTTCGCCCAGGTCAACTCGGAGCACTGTCGACACAAGATCTTCAACGCTGACTGGACGATCGATGGCAAGAACATGCCCAACACCCTCTTTGGTATGATTCGAAACACTCACAAACTTCATCCCCAGCATACCATCAGCGCCTATTCGGACAACGCTGCCGTGATCGAGGGATACGAAGCTACTCGCTTCGCTGCCAGTCCCAAAGACAACCTCTTGGTCTATCAAGGCACCAAGGAGCCCATGCCGTTCCTCGCCAAGGTCGAGACCCACAACCATCCCACCGCTGTGTCCCCATACCCTGGAGCGGCAACCGGCTCGGGAGGAGAGATTCGAGACGAAGGAGCTGTGGGGCGAGGATCCAAGCCCAAAGCTGGTCTGGTCGGTTTCATGACCAGCAACCTGCTCCTCGAGGGGGACGGTCGACAACCATGGGAAGAAGACTTTGGTAAGCCCGCTCACATCTCCAGCGCCTACGACATCATGATTGATGGTCCCCTCGGAAGTTCTGCTTTCAACAACGAGTTCGGTCGTCCCGGATTAAGCGGCTTCTGGCGAACTTGGTCGGAGCGTGTACCAACCGCAGAAGGCCAGGACGAGGTGCGGGGATACCACAAACCCATCATGCTTGCCGGAGGTCTTGGGAACGTGCGACCCAAGAACGCTCTCAAGTCCAAAATCACACCCGGCGCAGCTATCATTGTTCTAGGAGGCCCTGGTATGCTGATCGGTCTAGGTGGTGGTGCGGCATCCTCCATGGCTAGTGGAAGTTCTTCTCGTGCCGCTTTGGATTTCGCTTCGGTACAACGAGATAATCCGGAGATGCAGCGACGTTGCCAGCAGGTCATCGATGCCTGTACCGCCCTCAGCGATGCGCCCAATTCCATCGAAGGTATGGTTGGCCAGGGCAACCCGATCCAAAGCATCCACGATGTCGGTGCGGGCGGTTTGAGTAACGCTCTGCCCGAACTTGTACACGATGCAGGTCTCGGTGCCCACTTCGAGATCCGAGACGTGCTTGTCGACGACCCTTCGATGAGTCCCATGGAGATCTGGTGCAATGAGTCGCAGGAGCGGTACGTTCTCGCCGTGAGCGCCGAAGACCTTCCTCGATTCGAAGCCATCGCCAAACGAGAACGTTGCCCTTACTCGGTCGTCGGTCGAGCCACTACCGAACAGGAGCTGGTCGTCACCGATCGATTACTCAAAGGCACTCCGATCCATCTTCCCATGCCCATCTTGTTCGGTAAACCACCCAAGATCGCTAGACAGGCCCAAAGCAAGCAGCCACCCCGAATTCGGTTCGACACCTCCCTAGCTTCCTACCTTCCTCACATCAAGAACGATCCTACCCAAATGTTCGCAGAGGCTGTCAACCGAGTCTTGCATCTGCCAACGGTTGCGAGCAAAAACTTCCTCATCACGATCGGAGACCGAAGTATCACTGGGCTGGTTGCAAGGGATCAGATGGTGGGGCCTTATCAAGTCCCCGTCGCCGATGTTGCTGTGACTCGAACCTCGTACGGATTTGACGAGAGCGTGACCGGAGAGGCCGTCGCTTCCGGTGAACGGACACCGCTGGCTCTGATCAGTGCAGCCGCCTCGGCCAGGATGGCGGTAGCAGAGGCGTTGACCAACATCGCAGCTGCTAGCATCGAGAGTTTGGAACGCATCAAATTGTCAGCCAACTGGATGTGCGCTGCCAGTCACTCGGACGAAGGTGCGCGGCTCTACGAAGCGGTGCAAGCTATTGGTCTTGACTTGTGTCCCAAGCTGGGGCTCTCGATCCCTGTGGGCAAAGATTCCATGTCGATGAAGATGGCTTGGGAGTCCGCCGAGGGGGAGAAGAAGGAAGTCACCGCACCACTCTCACTAACAATCACGGCTTTTGGACCCGTCGATGACATCAATAAGACTTGGACCCCTCAACTTCGCGCCGACGTCGACGAGGATACGGTTCTTCTGTTTGTCGATTTAGCAGCTGGGAAGCAACGGATGGGTGGTTCTTGTGTTGCCCAGGTGTTCCGACAATTGGGTCACGAAGCTCCAGATGTTGAGGACGCTTCTGTGATCAAAGCTTTCTTCGAGGCGTGCCATACGCTGAAACAGCTTCGCGTTCAGAAGAGGGATGAAGGCAGTTTGGTGTTAGCCTACCACGATCGATCGGATGGTGGGTTGATCACCACCATCCTAGAGATGTGTTTTGCTGGTCACTGCGGTGCCGAGATCTTTGTTGACGCTATCGACGCCGAGTGCAAGGACCCCGTCGCGACGCTTTTCAATGAAGAGCTGGGTGCTGTCTTGCAAGTCAAATCAGGGGATGTTAAGGCCGTTTCAGCGGTCTTTACTGCTGCTGGTGTGCCGTCCAACCAACTCCACATTGTGGGTAGAGTCACGCCCCATTCTCAAGCTGTTACCGTCATTACACAATCCCACCCCTTGATGACGAGCACGCGGGCAACGCTGCAAAAAGCTTGGGCGGAAACATCTTACCGAATGCAAAGTTTGCGCGATAACCCCGAAACAGCTGCCACCGAATACAGCCTGATCACCGACGAAGAAGATTCCATTGCTTCGCTCAAGTACGACCTCAGTTACAACCCAGCTGAAGACGTACTTGGTTCTGTTGCCAACGAACCCTTGGAACTTAGACCCAAGGTGGCGATTCTACGAGAACAAGGTGTGAACGGACAGATCGAGATGGCGTGGGCCTTTACACGGGCTGGGTTCTGCGCCGTAGACGTCCATATGTCAGACCTCGTGGAAGGCCGAACGAACTTATCCCAATTCGTGGGTCTAGCTGCCTGTGGTGGGTTCTCTTTCGGTGACGTTTTGGGGGCTGGTAGCGGGTGGGCCAAATCCATCCTACTGAACCCGCAAGTCAGGGAACAGTTTGTCGACTTTTTCTCGAACAGAAAAGACACGTTTGCATTGGGCGTTTGTAACGGTTGTCAACTTTTTTCGCAGTTGGGTGTTGCTGGGTTGATTCCGGAAGCACAACACTGGCCATTATTCAAGCCCAACGAATCTGGACGATTCGAGGGACGACTCTCAACGGTTAGGATCACTGCCGAGGCCAGCAAAAGTATTTTCTTGGCTGATATGGCGGGCTCCACCCTACCAGCTGTTATCGCACATGGGGAGGGACGAGCCTCCTTCTCACAAGCTGGTGACATGGAGGCCTGCAAAAAGGCAGGACAAATCGCTATGCAGTACATTGATCAACGGTACCCAATTAACCCTAACGGCTCACCCGAAGGCATTACTGCGGTGACGGCCAACAACGGTCGTGTGCTCGCTCTAATGCCTCATCCGGAACGTGGAGTCACATTGTCAAGCATGAGTTGGGCTCCCCCCCAAGCGTACACGAAAGGAAACGGTTGGAAGGGTAAAGGCCCCTGGTTCCGAATGTTTGAAAACGCTAGACGGTGGGTCGATACCAACAACAACCAATAGTAGCCAATGTAGATTACAACAGACAAATTGTACATACACTCTCGACTTGACCCGATCATGTATGTATCCCGCAACCGTTAAGATATCAAGAAAGTAGAAAGTAGATCCGAGGTTGAATAGTAGTAGTGATGAAGATCGTGAAATGCTAGGTTCTCGGGGTGTGTGTGTGTGTGTGAGGGATACAGAAAAAGGCTCGATTGATTTGCGGTTTGAGGCACACATCTAGTCATCGTCCACGCCATCGTCTGTGTCGATTGTCAGCGACGGGTTGTGTTTGGAGTCGTCTGCCGCAACCAAAGCATCGTATTTGGTGAGGATGTTTCGAATGGATTGTTCCCCACCGTCTTTCCAATCTTCGTCTAGATCGATTCGAACGAGGTTTGCGACCAATTTGCCTGCTCTATAAACCAACAAAGTTGGTAGAACCTCTAAGGACTTTGGATCGTATTCGTCGTACTCGCCCTCTTCTGCCACCTCATCATCGTCCTCATCATCTGCATTTACTTCGTTTCGTCGGACACTTGAGAAAGTGGAGCAAGGTGTTGTTGATGATGAGGCGCCAAATCCAATAGCTGCGGCTTGAACTTGTAAGAATTTGGTTCGGGGATATAAGCGAGCCAAAGAAGATAGGGAGTGTGTGAGAATGTTACATTCCTCAACGGCTTTGGAGTAGATATGGATCACTACGGGTACCGAAGCATGTTCGCTGTCTATGGCTGATACATAACCTCTTTCGTCCACTTCTCGAAGGTGGCCGAACCAACGGTCCGCGGTCGTGCTTGTGGTTCTTGATAATAATTTGGATGGTAAAGTGTTGGATTGCTGCTGCTGTTGTGGTACTTGTTGGGCTTGTTGTTGGTGTTGGGCTCTGAGTTGGGCCAACCTAACTTCTCGGCGTCTTTCTTTGGCTTTGAGATCAGCGATCGCTTCTTTGCTCACTGCACCACCTTCGTCATCATGTTCTTCATCGTCGGAATCCCTGTTCTCGGCACGAAGCCGTGCATTTGCTTCGCTTTTCTCTCTCGCAACTTGTTCGGCGTACGTTTCGGAAGTGAATGCTAGCTTTTCCATCCTCGAGTTAACTGCTTGAACGGAAGCTACTCGGGCCCGACGATCGCGTTCGGCTTGCATTTGTTGATCTCGTAAAACGCCTTTGGGACCCGTGTTTGTTGCCCCACCTTTGGTCGCTGCTCTGCGAACGCCTTGGATATCTGATACCCCACGTGCAGCATGCGATGATGTGGTAGTGGTAGGTAGACGGTCAACGTCATCGTCGTCACGGTCGTACAACCCTTCATCATCATCATCATCATCATCAGAAGGCAAGTCTGAACCCAACTCATCGTCCGTGTTGAGCGGTGACTTGTCGGTTTTTGCTGCTGCCCGAAGATCTTCTCTATATGTAGACGAAGATGCAGTGTCTACACCATCCAATATGGCGCGCTCTATCGCATCAGCTGCGTTAGACATGGTGAACCTTGCGTGTAAGTGAACTGGCTAAAAGAAAAGGTATCGAAAGGAAGGGTTCGATGTTGGTGGTGGTGGTGGTGGTGGTGGTGGTGGTGGTTGGTGGATCCTTTTTGGGACGCTAGTGTGCGCGAAAGGAAGGTCGGGAGTGAGTGAATTCCAGCCTTGGGCACGAAATGAACTCGCTTCGCTGTCAGACCGATCCGAAGGCCAGATGAGATGGAGGTTGTGCGCAGATGTGGGCGTTCGATCGAAAGGTCGGTGGGGATGTGAAGGAAAGCGGAGTCTGGTCGTATGGAAAGTGCACGCAAGACCAACCAAAGTTGCTTGCTCGTACGACGAACATGCAACGTTGCTAAAAAGCCATCTTCCGAACAAGTTTTGACCGTTATTCTGCTAATTTAAAGCACACAAAGTAGCGATTCGGTCACAGCCAGCGCTCAAGCACTTGTCACGGACACGTACACACAGTTGCATGCGCTTGTCTCACACGACCGTGGGTATGCTATAGCAAGGCCTAGCTCGATGGGCTGGAGAGGACGGCAAGGTGGATCTGGAAGACCTAAACCAGGCTCGAGCGCCAAAACCGAGCCAGCATGTAAATCCACACACAGGAGTGAGCCAAGAAGGATCAGATCGACTGACTGGGTTTCAAAGGTGTTGGTCTCGGAAGCGGAAAATACAGAAAAAGGCATGAACCAAAGCGCTCTTCTCAACCCTCTTCTGAGTGTGCGGGCTAAAACGTCAGACAGCCACCAAACAGCGTCGTCTGCCCATTGAAGAGTTCCAGCTTGAACTTCACTTGATCATTGGCGCGAGCTTCTTGCGACGCCGCTGTTCTGGATGGCGGTGTGTGACGCAGAGAACAAAGGGAGTTCAGCGAGTTTGAGGGAACCATGTCTCGTGATGTGGAAAGCAAATCTAACAGTTGATGGCTTCAACAAGATCCGTACGAAACAAGACACGAGTCATTTCTCGCTCGAGTCAGAAGAAATGCCAAAGAGGGAAGGTCAGAGTCAGTCGAGCGAGCAAGCAAGCAGGACTACAAAAAAGCTCTCTTTGCCGTCTTCCTGGCTTGACAAGAAGACGACTCTACATTCCAAGCCAGCTCAGTCCAACTTTTCTTGTTCACCGACAACAAAGCCCCGGAGCTAAGGTGGACATACTCGTTGACCTCCTTCCACCATTGTTCTTCATCATCCCCGGCTCATCGTCACCACTCTGAAAGCGAAAGCCGAACACAGCTCTTCCTGCCACGTTCCAAGTCTGCCATCTCGGGTCAGGAAGCAAGGAAGGTGGTTTCCAACCTCGAATCCCATTCCATCATGGTGGACTCCGTCGATCCCGCGTCGATGTTTGATCATCACGATGTCACCGCTCCATTCAACTTCCCAACAGAAGAGGAGAAGGTCATCCGATACTGGAGAGCCATCGATGCGTTCAAGACTTCCCTAGAGCAGAGCAAAGGTCGCAAGCCTTTCAGCTTCTACGATGGTCCCCCCTTCGCTACCGGTCTCCCTCATTACGGTCACTTGCTCGCGGGTACCATCAAAGATATCATCACAAGACATGCCCATTCCACGGGTCACTACGTCGACCGTAGATTCGGTTGGGATTGCCATGGTCTCCCAGTAGAGCACGAGATTGACAAGAAACTCGGCATCAAAGGCAAAGAAGATGTCATGGCTATGGGTATCGACAAGTACAATGCCGAGTGCAGAGCCATCGTCATGAGATACCAAGGCGAATGGAGAGCTACCGTCGAAAGGATGGGTCGATGGATCGACTTCGACAACGGATACAAAACCATGAACCTTAGCTTCATGGAGTCCGTCTGGTGGGTCTTCAAAACCCTCTTCCAAAAGAACCTCGTCTACCAAGGTATCCGTGTCATGCCCTATTCAACCGCCTGCACAACTCCCCTCTCCAACTTTGAAGCTGGTCTGGATTACCGAGAGGTCCAGGACCCTGCTGTCACAGTCAGCTTCCCTCTCGTAGACGATCCCAAAACCGCTTTCCTCGCATGGACCACCACCCCTTGGACCCTCCCCTCCAACCTGGGTCTCTGTGTCCATCCTGATTTCAACTACATCAAGATCCACGACGATGAAAGGGATATGAACTTTATCATCCACGAGAATCTCTTGACCACCCTCTACAAGGATCCTAAGAAGGCAAAATTCCAAAAATTGCAAACCTACAAGGGCAAGGATCTTGTCGGTATCAAGTACGAGCCCATCTTCCCCTTCTTCGTGGAAAGGTTCAAGGATCGAGCCTTCCGCGTCCTTTCCGACACCTACGTCACCTCCGATGCCGGTACAGGTATCGTTCACCAGGCTCCTGCCTTTGGTGACGACGATCACCGCGTCGCCATCGCCCATGGCGTCATCACTCGAGACGAGACCCCGCCCAACCCTGTGGATGAAGCCGGTCGATATACCAAAGAGGTGCCTGACTACCAAGGTGTACATGTCAAAGAAGCCGACAAAGCCATTCAAAAGGATCTCAAGGCACGCGGTAGACTCATCGTTCAGGCAACATTGAGCCATCAGTACCCCTTCTGCTGGCGATCCGGAACCCCGCTCATCTACAAGGCTATTCCCTCTTGGTTCGTTCGAGTCGAGCCTGCCATCGAAAAGCTGGTCAAGAACAACCAAGCCACTCGTTGGGTGCCCCAACATGTCGGCGAGGGTCGATTCGGCAGCTGGATCGCCAACGCCAGGGACTGGAACATCAGCCGAAACCGATACTGGGGTACACCTATCCCGTTGTGGGTCAGTGACGATATGGAAGAGATCGTCTGTGTTGGATCCGTCGAGGAGCTCGAGAAGCTTTCCGGTGTCACCGGCATCAACGACTTGCACAAGGACAAGATCGACCACATCACCATCCCATCCCAAAAGGGCAAGGGCCGATTGAAACGAATTGAGGAAGTGTTCGACTGCTGGTTCGAATCCGGATCCATGCCTTACGCCCAAGCCCATTACCCTTTCGAAAACAAGGAACAGTTCGAAAAGTCCTTCCCCGCCGACTTCATCTCAGAAGGTTTGGACCAGACGCGAGGCTGGTTCTACACTTTGCTCATCTTGGCTACCCATCTCTTCGACTCGGCTCCCTGGAAGAATTTGATCGTAAGCGGTCTGGTGCTCGCAGCGGACGGCAAGAAGATGAGTAAGAGTTTGCGAAACTACCCGGATCCCAACCTGCTCATCAACCAGTACGGTGCGGATGCTATCCGACTCTACCTGATCAACTCGCCCATCGTACGAGCCGAGAATCTTCGATTCAAGGAGGAAGGTGTCAAAGAAGTCGTCTCGTCGGCCTTCCTTCCCCTGTTGAACTCCTTCCGCTTCTTCCTCGGCCAGGTCGCTCTGCTCAAGAAAGACCAAGGTATCGACTTTGTCTACGATCCCAAGGCTCCTCTGTCGCCCAACGTTATGGATCGATGGATCCTGGCTCGTTGCCAGTCGCTCATCAAGCTCGTCAAGGAGGAGATGGCCGCATATCGACTCTACACTGTAGTACCTCGATTGGGCGAGCTAATCGATGAGTTGACCAACTGGTACATCCGATTCAACCGAAAGCGTCTGAAGGGAGAGAACGGTGTCGAGGACACCACGTCCGCTCTCAACTCGTTGTTCGAGACTCTTTACACGCTCTGCCGTACCTTATCCTCCTTTACGCCCTTCCTGACAGAGAACTTGTACCAAGGGTTGCGCAAGTTCCTACCCAAACTGGACGCGAACGACAAGGAAGACTACCGATCCATTCACTTCTTATCTTTCCCGGAGGTGAACGAGTCTCTGTTCGATCCGGTGATTCAGAGACGATTCAAGGCTTTGCAATCGGTCATTGAACTGGGTCGAGTGATTCGAGTCAACCAAAACTTGGCCATGCGAGTCCCCTTGAAGGAACTGGTTGTCTTTCACACCAATGCGGAGTACTTGTCGGATGTCGAATCGTTGGCGGACTACATCAAGGAGGAGCTCAATGTGCGAGATTTGACGCTTTCTTCGGACGAGAAGAAGTGCGGTGTAAGATTCAAGCTGTTTGCTGATTGGCCCGTTCTTGGGCGAAAATTGCGAAAGGACGTGGGTAAAGTCAGGAAAGGCTTGGAGACGGTGACGTCCGATGAAGCGAAATCGTTTATGGATACCGGCAAACTCAACGTTGCTGGGGTGGATCTTGTGGAAGGCGATTTGCGGGTGATCCGATACGTGGAGGTGAAGGAGTTAGCCGGAAGTTTCGAATCCAACACGGACGGAAACGTGGTTGTTTTGTTGGATGTTCAACAACGTCCCGAGTTGGCTATGGAAGGTACAGCAAGAGAAGTGATCAACCGAATCCAAAGACTGCGCAAAAAAGCAGGCCTAGTAGCAACCGATGAAGTAGACGCTTTCTACTCCTTCGAAAAAGGCATGGGTCAAGTCCTCGCCGAATGCATAGAAAGCCAAAAAGATACCTTCTTAAAAACCTTACGCAGAAAACCCCTCCCGGATCAAGAAAGAAAACAGGATGCCAAGGTGATTTTGCAAGAAGAACAGGAAGTTGGTGAAGATAAGTTCTTGTTGACACTGGCTTGGGCTTAAGACCCATCGAACCCCTTTGCGGAACGAGCCGAAGTCTAAAGATAAGCCTTCGGCGCCTTGTTATCCTTGTCTGCACTGGTGTAGGATAGATCCGACATTATTCACTTTCAACGCCTTCTCCTCACTCTCCATTCGCGTGACAGTATTGAGTCTGCTCTTCAAGCCGAGTCTCGTGAGAATCGGAACGTATCCGTGCTGGCCAATGTTCGTGGGAAAGTAGTGATACATGACTTCGAATCAGGGTATAGAGTAGAGCCATTGTGGCGAGACTAGAGCGTGTTCACAGAATGAACAAAGATAGGTGAGCGTACAGTGTAGTGTGTACGTGTGAGCGAATCGTCAACGTTTTTTGGTAGATCCGAAACCGCCGAACCCCATTGCTGCCATCATTGCGTCCTCGTCGTCCTGAGGTCCCGTTTCTTGGGGTTTCGATTCTTGGGCTGATGCTTCGTGATCTTTCAGCGGGGGTGACGGTGAGGGTGCGTGTCCTTTCAACCGATTCTGCTTCTTGCGTTGACGTTCCTCCCTTTTCTTTCGTCTTTTCTCTTCTCGCTCCCGTTCCTCTTGTTCAGCTATGGCTTTTATTCGGGCATCAAAGTCATATGCAGCACTCTTACTTTGCAGTCCTCCTACTCCATTCTCTGTAAGATACTGTTGGCGCAATAGAGCAAGTTTATCCTTGACTTGTTGCACAGTAGCTCTGTCTTGTTGGGTAGATTGACCTATTCTCATTAAATGGATTCGACCGTTAATGTGGTCCAAGTACGCTAGGTTATCTTTCAAGAGCTTTCGGCACACCGAACAGTAAAAGCCTGGACCTGTTTGACCTGTTGTTTTTCCATCGGTTGCGTTTCCGGTGGACATGTCGACCATCAACGTCTTACCCTGGTTCGCGTCCAGATTGAGCGGTCCAGTTCGCTCTTTCATCGTCGAGGTCGGTTCGGGCAAGTTCGGTCGCAACCGCTTCATGGGTGGCAAACCCTGTTCTTTGCGGGCAGCGTTGAGCTCGGCAAGCTCTTGCTCCCGCTTCTCCCGTGAAGATGCCTTGCGCGAAAACTCGTCCTTATCCCACGTTCGTCGAGATGGACCCACCCCCTTAGAAGCATTTCCGGACGCTGTGTCGGGCTTGGAACCCCCGGCTTTGTTCTTGACATTGCTATTGCTAGACATGGTGAGCCAATGTAAGGTCTGTCAGTCGAGACCTTTGACCGGGTGTTGATGCGTCACAACGAGCAATGTAGGGATGAGGAGAGAATGAAGTGTACCTGAGCAATCACTCCAAGTCCAAAGACTTCTTCAACTCCACAACCGACTCTTTCTCAAGACTTCAACTTCCGTCTTCCGAGTTCGATTGAGAGTTGTTAGATTGAAGTTGGGTGATCGCACCAAAACTCTGATTGATATTCGACAACGCGAAAGGGATAAAACACACTTTACAAGACGCGAGGAAACAGATACAAAACAAGCCTCAACTTCGCTATGGATGCAATTGAAAAAAAGTGATTCTTCTTGGCCTTGTTCTATTCTGCTGCCTAGATTCCCATCCAAGTTGGACCAAGCTATGCTCTCTAACTCTGACCGCAAAACGCAACACAAACACATCTCTTTTCATCTACCTCTTCTTCCTCCCCCAACCCCTCATCAGCCCCTCTTCTTTCCTCTTCTCCGCCCTTTGTCAACCACGAATCTTGCACTCGCTTCTCGAAAACTCGGCGGGCTGGAAGGTCGATTCGCAAGTCTTTTCGGTACAGCTTCCGCTGCCGACACCGTGAGAGGGGGCCTTAATCTGGACGGTCCATCCAACCTCTCAGACTGCATCGAGGTAGAACTCAGCCTTCTGGTATCTAGAATCGGTCGTCTCTTGATCGTTCAGTAGCGGCTCTCGGAACGGAATATCTGCAACATGTTTGGCTCATCTGGATTCGGCGGCTTCGGTCAGCAGAACCAGCAGAATCAACAACAACAACAACAGCCTCAAACTGGCGGTCTCTTTGGTCAGCAACAGCAGAATCCTGCCCCTGGAGGCTTTGGTGGCTCAGGAGGTAAGTCTAGCCGTATCTTTCCCAGCTTCAGATCATTTTCGTACTCACCTACTTGTTCCTCCTCATCCGCTTTGTCTTTGTCACGCAGGCTTCGGTTCGACAGGTGGATTCGGTGCAACTCAAACACCGGCTCAGCCTACCGGCGGCCTCTTCGGACAACAACCTCAACAACAATCCAGTACCCCTGGCTTCGGTGGTTTCGGCGCTGCTAACAACACTGCTTCCACAACGGGTGCTTTCGGGGCTCGTCCAGCCGCATCTACCGGATTCGGCGGATTCGGCGCTTCCAACACTGCTTCAAATACCGGCTCCTTCACATTCGGTGCCAATGCAAATCAACCTCCATCCAATGCTGCTACCGGTGGATTCGGCTCTTCTGGCTTCGGCGCAAATACCAACACAGGCGGTGGACTCTTTGGTGCGCAACAACAGCAACCCCAAGCTGCTACCGGTGGATTCGGCTCTGCCCCGGGTGCGTTTGGCCAACCTGCAGGCGCAGCTCCAGGTCAGATCACTCAAGGTACAGCAACAGTGCCCTACGATCCGGTGCGAGAGGATCTCAATCCAACAGAGCCCATCAAAGACCGCAAAAATTGGGATGTCGAGCAGGCCATCACCGTAATGCCTGCGTACTCCCAGTACAGCATTGAAGAGCTCAGATTGATGGACTATCAGCAGGGCAGATCCAAAGGCAACGTCGGTCCAGGCGCAACAGGTGCCACTGGTACAGGTTTCGGATTCGGTACTGGCGCCAACCCATCCACCGGAGGCGCCTTTGGCCAACCTCATCAAACCAACACTGGATTCGGTGCAACCCAACCAGCTACGGGTGGGGGCCTCTTTGGTCAACCGCAACAACAGCAGCAGTCGGGGGGTCTGTTTGGCCAGCAATCCAACCAGCAACAGTCCGGTGGTCTCTTCGGCGCGAAACCCGCAACGACCGGTTTCGGAGCCACTTCCACAACCGGAGGTGGTCTCTTTGGTCAGCAGCAGAATCAACCTCAGCAGTCAGGTGGCCTCTTTGGTCAATCTTCTACCCAGCCTACCTCTTCCTTCTCGTTCGGATCCAACAATCAACAGCAACAACAGCAGCCTGCTAGTACCGGTTTCACCTTCGGAGCAGCCAATACGCAACAACAGCAACAAAATAAGCCCGCATTCGGGTTCGGTTCAGCGCAGCAACCAGCTCAGCCCGGTGCTACAGGGTTCGGATTCGGCGCCGCCAACAATCAGCAACAGCAACCTGGTCAGCAGGCAAGCACTGGATTCGGCACGGGCAGCACGGGCGGCGGCTTCTCTTTCGGAGCTAAGCCGGCAACGGGAGGACTGTTTGGCGGTGCTACTAGCCAACCTGGTCAGACAGCAGGTGCGTCTTCGACCTTCGGCGCATTCGGTGCGTCTTCTGCAGCCGGCACGCAGCAGAACAAACCTGCCTTCTCCTTTGGAACAGGTGGTGGCGGATTCGGTGCTACGAGCACCACCGGCACGGGCACTGCGGGTGCCCCATCTACAGGTGGTCTCTTTGGTGGTGGTGCGAGCACTCAGCCTTCTGGCGGTTTGTTCGGAGGTGCCGCTGGCACAGGAACAGGTACCACGGGTGGCTTCAGCTTCGGAGGCAACAATCAACAACAGAACCAACAGGCTGGTCAGGCTGGCACCACCGGCGGCTTTGGATCCGCTGGCGGCCTCTTCGGCGCCAAGCCTGCTGGTCAAACAGGTACGCAAACCGGAGCAGGCGGCCTCTTTGGCGGCGCAGGCGCTCAGACCGGACAACAGCAGGCAGGCACCGGCTTCGGTGCCAGCACTGGAGGTGGACTGTTCGGCTCAACCGCAAACAAGCCAGCTGGAGCAGGATTTAGCTTTGGCACCGGAGGAGGGTCCTCTCTCTTCGGTGGCGCGCAGAACAATCAGCAGCAGAATCAGCAACAGCCAGGAGGTCTCGGAACCGGTTTCGGTCAGACCCAAGGCTCCACTGGCGGCCTCTTTGGTCAGTCCACACAACAAGGGCAGACTGGCGGTGGTCTGTTCGGTAGCGGCGGAGGCTCTTCGTTGTTCGGCGGTGCCGGCTCGACGACAGGAGGTGGATTGTTCGGTTCTACCAGCAACAACCAAGGTGGCGGAGGTCTATTTGGTGGTCTGGGCCAAAACCAGCAGAATCAGCAGTCCGGTGGTCTCTTCGGTCAACAGTCTCAACAGCAGCAGCAGCAGCAGCAGCAACCTACTGTTCAGGCGTCCCTCGATACGAATCCATACGGTACTGACAGCCTCTTTGCCGCCAATCCTGTCAACGGTCAGGCAGGCGCTAATGGGGCCCCTTTACCTTTCAATGTGGCCTCGAAGAACAAACCTCCCCTCATCACACCTTTCCGCTCCAGCCCTCGCGCCGCCAACAAGATCAACCGCTTGCGAGGCTCCACACCTGGCGCATCGGGTTTGAGCAGTAGCTTTGCCCGTGAGGTCACGCCTGGATCTTTCCGGGAAGGTACGCCAGGTGCACACGCTCGATTCGGCACGCCTGGTCGGGCGGGCTCTCCCGCTCTGTTCAAAGGTCTCAGTGACGAATACAGTCAGCCACTCTCTTCTCAAGCATTCGTATCTCGTCCATCCGCCAAACGCCTGGTTCTGGACGATACCAACGAGAACAGCTTCACTTCGGCTCGAATCGGCCGAAGTGGCAGTGTTCCTCAGTTCGAGAGCGGAAGCAGTCCTGCAACCGGCTCTCTGGTGGGATCGGCATTCCGTAGCAGAACGGTGCACCCTTCTTCCGCTGCTTCCGCAACGCGTGTCACTTTTAGTCCCGCATTGGAACAGAGGGCCGAATCAGTGCGTCCAGGTGGCGCCGATCTGTCCTTCGCTTCTTCCCTACCTTCACGAAGAGGCAACTTGTTCTCTTCTTCGCCTTCCGTCGTTGACGAAACGCCGCTCAAGACCGCTTCGGCCGCTGCTGCTGCCAAAGCTGCGGGTCCTCGTCAGGGACGCGATTTAGAGTCGTCTTTTGCTACGACTGCTGCTGCCTCCACCACATCTTCCTCGGCTCCAGTCAACGGTGCTAGTGCAGAAACTGCCAAGGCAGGCGAATACTACACCGAGCCTTCCCTCTCTGCGCTCAGGACCGCCAACTACAACGAGCTTAAGGCGGTCCACAACTTCATCGTTGGCAGGAAAGGGGTTGGACGCATCGAATTCCTGGAACCCGTCGATCTGACCTCCATCGGAGATCTCAACGACATTGTCGGCGGTATCGTGCAGATCCGTCTCAAGGAAGTGGTCGTGTACCCTGAAGAGGACGACTACGATCCGCGAAACCCCAAGGACGGTGCAAAGCGCAACTTTGTTCCCGGATTGAAGGCCAAGCAAGGCACCGGACTCAACGTGCCCGCTCGAGTCAGTTTGGAAGCTTGTTGGCCAACGGACCGTGCGACTCGAGAACCCATCAAGGACGCCAACCACCCGCGAGTCAAGCAGATGATCAACAAACTCAAGAACAAACCCGAGACCGAATTCGTCGACTTTGAAGCGGAATCGGGAACTTGGACGTTCAAGGTCAAGCATTTCAGTCGCTACGGTCTCGATGACTCGGATGAAGAGGATCAAGCTCCGCCCAGCAAGGTGCAGAAGGCGAATACTGGGTCTTTGAAGAAGGCGGCCCCTTCTGCCCCTGCGCAGACACGCCTCGCGCCTCTGTCTATGGATGAAGAGAGTCTCGAGGGGGACGAAGAGGATGGAGAGGAAGATGACGGTCCTCCACCCTTGAAAGGTCTCGACGATACGGAGGACTCGGGCATGGAAGACGACGATGCCGATGACTACTCTGTTGCGTCCAGTCGAGTTGCACGAACAGCGGGGCTCGAGCCACGAGCCGCAAGCGCAACGCCCAGCGTAGCTCGATCTGCTACGCCTTCTCGAGCCATGTCGGCCCTTGGCAACGGAGCCGAGGCGCGGAGGGTCCAGGTGATGCAGGCCAGTTTTTTTGGCCAGGACGACAGCAAACTAGCTTCCGGTGCTGTCGTTCCTTCTGCCGCCGCGACTACGGGAGCCAATAAGACCTTCAAGACGATCAGTCCTAGAAAAACGCTGAATAACCGACCTTCTGCCGGGTCCGTCACCAGCAAACCACCTTCTCGATTCACACAAACTCCTCAAGCTGCCGTGATCTCAGAGAGATCAACTCTGCACCCCGTCGACGATGCAGAGCCTGACGCAGAGAGCGAGGCGCAGCAAAAACCTTTGACTGTGTCTCAACGCCCAGCCAAAAAACTCCGCAAGATGGATCTCGCCAAATCCAGCGTCAAAGGCGCGGAAGGTGAGACATTGGACGCTGGTCTGTCTCTCGGCAGGAGCTTTCGTGTCGGCTGGGGCCCCGATGGCACCTTGGTACATAACGGTAAACTCGTCGGTGCGAATTTTGGTGTCACTAGTGCTTCAGCTCAACCTCCTGTTGCTGGAAGCACAAAGGCTCGAGATGACGATGTGATGTCGGCGACTACTTCGACGCTGGTCATGGAGAGGTTCGAGACCTTCAAAGGTGCCGAAACCGCCAAAACGGAGGCTGCACGTGCCGAGAAGCTTCTCAAGGTGCAGTTGAATCATACGATCGTTGATGTGGACGACGAAGGTGTTCCCGTTGCCTACACAGACTTTGGCACCCGCTTTCGTCATTTCGTCTCTTCCTTCGAACACAAGGACCGAAGTTTCGAGGCTTGTCTCTGGCGACTTGGCGTTGCTTTGTTTGATGAAATCGAGCTCAAGCTTCCCGAGGGTACACCTACCAACGTGATTGAGAGGATCAAGAGCTTGCGTCGAAAAGCGGCACTTTCCAATTGGCTTCGACACACGATCGCGGGAACCGTCGAAACCGAAGCTCGATCGCACATCGCTGCTTCACGCGGGGCCGCCCTCCTGTTCACCTACCTGACCGGTCACCAGATTGAACGGGCTTGTAATGCGGCCTTGGAAGGCGGAGACCTGCGGTTAGCCACCCTAATCGCTCAAGCAGGCGGCGACGAAGAGGCCAGAGCTGACATCTCGGAACAGCTACTGACCTGGCGAAAAGAAGGTGTCGATGCACACATCCAAAAAGATCACCGAAAAATCTACGAAATCCTGTCGGGAAATGTGCTGATTTCGAAAGGCACCGACTCGCGCATCACGAAGGATCCGATCGACCAGGTCCCCGACCTCAGGATCGGGGAGGGACTGGATTGGAAGCGAGCATTTGGACTGTTTCTTTGGTACGAGTCGCCTTTCGAGGCCCCGCTCGAACACGCTTTTGAGCGGTACGAAGCACAAATCTCTTCTGCTTCTGCTGGAGGAGTTGGAGTCGACAATGGCATTGCGGTGCCATTGCCATGGTATCGCGAATCTTCGAGTCTTGGGGCTCTTCGACTGAAGAAACTATTGCAGCAAACCGGGGGATACGACAGAGATGCGCTTTTTGAACTGATCAAGCTGTATACCGATCCGACGTATGGGTTGGAATCCACGCTCAATGCGTGCGGTTTTGGTCCCTCGAACGCCGATTCTCGGTTGCCTTGGCATCTGTACAACTTGCTTTCCCGAGTGATGCAGGTGCGCGATTTCCACGATCGAGTCGAGTTGGGCGTACCCAATGGAGACCACCGCAACAACAATGGTGAAGATGACACGATGGGCGTGGATGTTGGTGGATCCGTCCACCGCCGAAGTGAGGGCAACTCAGCTCGAGCAGATACCTTAGCTTCGTCGTACGCTACGCAACTAGAGCTGGCTGGGATGTGGCAATGGTCTGCGTTCGTGCTGCTTCATTTGGAGCTGTCCGAATCTCGCGAAGCGGCTATTAAGGCGTTACTCTCGCGACATGTTTTCGATTTGGACGAGCATAGGGACTTCTTGTGCACTACGCTGAAAATTCCAGAGGCTTGGTTGTTCGAGTCTAAAGCGTACTTGGCTAGGGCCCGCGACAATAGGTATGAAGAGTATCGATTGCTCTTACAAGCAAAGAGTTTCACCGCTGCACACGACGTAGCGGCAAGACATTTGGCTCCCGAAGCGGTGGTCACGGGTGATCATGAACTGCTTTCGGTGCTGTTTTCGCCTTTCTACCTCGAGATGGGCGAGGGAGGGGATCCCGCCGATGCCATCCCTGGGTGGGACCAAGGCGGCGCACTCTATATAGATTATGTTGCCATGTCCCGCGAAACACCCCTGCTTGGTGGACTGTTGGCCGATCCATCAACGAAGCAACTGGCGTTGGACAAAATCAAGGGATTCTCCCAACGTATACCCACTTTGCTTGCTGGGATCGATCGACTTTTCCCCCAACCTTCCTCCCCCCACAATCACCACCAGCAGCTTCCATCAACGCTGACGACCAAAGTAGCAAGAACCGAAATGATCGCTGGGATCCACAACCTCATTCGGATCCTGGTCAATCTAACGACCAAAGACGGATCAGTGGAGAGCTTGACAAAGGATCTAGTCCAAGTAGGAAGTGGGAACAGGAGTGGTGGTTGGGACCCAGCAGTCTTGGAAGTCGAGAACGTTCAGAGTAGCGCCACTGACTATCTGGCGAGCTTGTTGAAGAGTTCCGCTTCCATGACTAATGCTAGTATCACTGCGGTCACTTCGACGTAGTAAGGTAAAAGCTCGTTCCACGTAGGATTCTTCGAATGTCCCTTGCATAACATGCTTTCCGCTTATATAAATGAGATATCGATTCACAAAGTTCTTTCTCCTGGGAGTGTTCGAGTAATCTGTGCATGTGGCTTGCAGCACCAAATACCACGACCTAAGCTCCTTCCCTGAGCTACAGTCGCGTCCAATATTGCCCCATAAATTTGCAATTCTTGACAGATGGTCACCATCACACACCAAGTCTGCACCTTGACCGTCCAAAACACCTCCTGACCCTAGCTTGTGCTATACCGTTGGAAAGCTGAGATGATTGCGCACATGACCATGTAATTTGTTTTAAAATTGGATGATTTTTGATGTGCATGGTGCGCCCCCGACTTTTTTTTGCTCTGGAGCTCCTCCTCAATTGCTATATACATCACCTAGTACTTAGTATGTCCGCCCCTAGCAGCCTGTACAGCCTGTAACCTTCTGGGCATGGACTCTATGAGAGCCTGAACCCGTTCCTTGGGGAAATTAGCCCATGCATCCACCAGAGCGGCTTCCAGATCCGCGACGCTCCTGATGGTATGTCTTTTAGTATTGTCAGGACGAGACATGTGAACCCCTCGCGCGCCCAGTAGAGGAACCCATTCCGATCCGTAGGAGGCCGTTGTCACATGCCGAAGGGGGGCAGAGTCGTACCGGCCGACTGTCTGGCTGATTAGCGGCCTCCCTGCGGCAATCACCGACCGCTGTCTTGAAAAGGGGCAACCGTTGGCGCCTTCACAGGTTCGAACGGTTGTCGAATGTATTACTAGTATCCACAGGTACTACGGTACATGAATCGACACAGACCCCATTCCCAACGGTAATAGCCTCTCCGCGTGAAGTCCTGCCGTGACCGTTGGAACCCAGCGGTGTCAGACCTCACGGCGTAACATTACATTCGACCTACCCCTCGCCGACGCTATCACCGATGGCCCCACGAAATCGTCCCCCCGCGGCGGCAGCCGACGAAGACCCCAGTCCCGGCGCCCAGTCGGACACCCCCCTCGGGGCCAAGTCCGATGGACAACCGGAGGCCTCCATGGGTGAGGTTGTCAACTTGCTCCGTCTACTCATACAGGAGGTGCGGGACAATCGGACGCCCCCAGTCGCCCAACCGGAACCCCTCCGTGCCGACGACCCAACCTCGGCTACGCCGCTGGAACGTCGATCGGACATGGAACCCTTCGCCCCGCCCCCAGCAGAAACGGTTGGAGACCCCTCACCCCGTGAAGCGGAGGTGAAAATCGCCCCACCGGCTTGGGACGGAGCCAGGGAGGAACTGGAGGATTTCCTCGATCAATGCCAACTGACATTTGACCTCAACCCCGGCCGGTACCAGCCGGACCGGCGGAAGGTGATGTTCGCAATCGGACACATGACGGGAGCCCCGCGACACCGAGCAAAGAACCTTCGTACCAGTGGTAACTACTACCCCTGGTTTGACGACTGGCTACTGTACTGCGAAGACCTCCGACGCATCTACGGTGACCCCGACCTGGGTCACACAGCCCACGTCAAACTTAGCCAGCTTCGCCAACGGGGACCGGTCAGCAAACATGCCGCCGAATTCCTGTCGTTGGCTGCTAGGGCCGACGCTCAAGACGAAGCCCAGATGATGACGCTGTTCGAGCTGAGCCTGCGCGACGGACTCCGACGGCAGCTTGTGGCCGTACAACCCACGACCATCCGGGAGTTTATCGACGCCGCAATCAGTGTTGAACGCCGACTGAACATCATCCAAGACACCAGCCAGTCGACCGGACGGCCGACTGTGGGTCGCGCCCCCTCACGGAACCCTACGGTGGTTACTCGTACCGAGGTCAAGGTTGACCGCCCCTTGTCGACCCCTTGCGCGCCCCCCGTGCCGTCTAAGGATCCCGTGCGGTCTCTCCCGGAGAAGCTCCGGCAGTATCAACGGGACAACAATCAGTGTTATGGCTGCGGAGGGCCCCATCTGGTCAGGGACTGTCCAAAGGCGACCGAAACCCGGGGCCTCCGAGCCAACGCTGTCGCCCTGGACGGCGAAACCGGAGACCTCCTGATCCACCCCGGTGACGGCGACAATCCCGGGTCCTCAGAGGAGGAAACTCCGGGAACAACACCTCCGGCCGACCCGTGGACCGAAGGTGACATGCTGGGAAACTAGAGGCCGGTGGAGAGGTCCAGTCCACCCCCACCGGCGCCCTTGCGACCCTCCGCGCCCTCGCAATAGCGTTCTGGGCCGGCCAACGGACTAACCCTCCGAAGATGGATCGTCTAGACGACGTCCTTTGGATCCACCGACACCCCACAATACCTACCTACGAGTGTATCGTCACCATCAACAGGGTCCCCGGACTCGCGTTGATTGATGGCGGTGCCACCGCATCTTTCCTCACCAATGAATTTGCAGCCGCAACGGCCCTCCCAACGACCAAGCTGGTCCACCCGCGGACTGCTACAATCGTCCAAGGGCATACTTGCCCCATACAACACACAATCACCACCGACATTGTCATCGGCGGCGAAACCGTCACCCAACGACATCAATTCTACCTAACGGACATCAACGGACACGATGCGCTGTTGGGCATGGACTGGATCAAAAAGGCCCGTCCAACCAATGACTACGCCCGACGCACTCTCAACCTCCGTATCCCGAATCCCCGACATCCGGAGGAAGGTACGGAGGACCCCACTCCCTTTGCCCTCGTCTCCCCGTATCAACTCGTCTCCCCATCGGATGACCTCATCGCTTTTGCCTCCTTACAGGAGCCTCCCCTCCGGGCCTACGCAGCGCTGACAGCGGTCTCGACCGCCCTTCCCCCTGCGTATCATGACTTCCTCGATGTGTTCGACGAAGTCAACGCGGACAAACTCCCCCCGCGGCGCCCGCATGACCACGAAATACACCTGCTGGAAGGCCAGAGTATCCCCTACGGTCCCCTATACTCCCTCTCGCACCGCGAACAAGAGGAACTCCGTTCCTATCTGGACAAGATGCTTGCCAACGGCTTCATCCGGCCCTCCAAGAGCCCAGCGGCAGCACCCCTCCTGTTTGTGCCAAAAAAGGACGGACGCCTACGGCCCTGCGTAGACTACCGGGCACTCAACGCAATCACCGTAAAGGACCGCTACCCAATACCGCTGATCTCCGAACACCTGGACCGATTAGCTACCGCAGTCACCTTCACCAAGTTGGATCTCAAAGGTGCCTACAACCTCCTGCGCATCGCCGAAGGACACGAGTGGAAGACGGCGTTCCGCACCCGCTACGGTAGTTACGAGTACCTCGTCATGCCGTTTGGTTTGTGCAATGCGCCGTCAACGTTCCAACGGCTGATGAACCACGTTCTGGCGGGCCTGTTGGACGTCACGGTGATCGTCTATCTAGACAACATTCTGATCTTCTCCGACTCCCCGGCGGAACACCCCAGGCATGTACGAGCCGTTCTCGAGCGCCTACGGCAGCACAATCTTTACTGTGCGATTGACAAGTGTGAGTTCAGCGTCCAATCGGTCGAGTTCCTCGGATACCGAGTGACCCCTGACAGCGTCCTGATGGACCCGGACAAGGTCCGCACGGTGACGGATTGGCCGGAACCAAAGTCCATACGTCAAATCCAAGTCTTCCTCGGTTTTGCAAACTTCTACCGCCGGTTCATTCGGTACTACTCCCAAGTGGTGGCACCTCTGACAGACCTTCTCAGAGGTAAGCCAACCGGGCCAATCACCCTCCCGGGGGAGGCTAAAACGGCGTTCGCACGCCTTAAAGAAGCCTTCGTCAGCGCCCCGATACTCCAACATTTTGAACCCACGCTATCCACCGTATTGGAAACAGATGCCAGCGACTCCGTAGTAGCTGCCGTCCTATCCCAGTGGTGGCCCAACAACGGGAAGTTAGCCCCTCCCGTCGACAACCCCAATACTCGTACCCATCGGCTACACCCCGTGGCTTATTGGTCCCGTAAGATGATCCCGGCGGAGCGAAATTATGAAATCCACGACAAGGAACTGCTGGCCATCGTTGACTCCTGCGCCCAATGGCGCCATTACCTACACAGGTTGCAGGAACCGTTCAGAATCCTTACGGACCATCAAGCTCTACAGTTTTTCCAAACGAAGCGTAAACTCAACCGGAGGCAAGCGCGTTGGCACCAGGACCTAGCCGAGTTTGCATACATCATCACATACCGTGCCGGTAAGGAGGCCGTACGGCCAGACGCCCTCTCCCGACGCAGCGACTTGGTCCTGACCAAAACCCAACAACACGACTCCGCAAACGAACAAATCTTACTTCCCCCCTCGCTCTTTGCAAGGTCCATCGCCGTCCCTCACCAACCTCCGGTCCCACCGGAATGGATCCCCAGCCTCTCTTCACAAACGGACCTTCCTCCGGACGTAACCATGGTCGATAACCTCCCGCGACACACCTCCGGAGCCATTTACCTCCCCTCCTCACTCCGAACACAAGCCCTCCAAATGATGCACGACTCCCCCACCGCAGGCCACCCGGGTGTACGGCAAACGTATGACCTTGCCAAACGGCAGTTCTTCTGGCCGACCCTCCGCAAAGATGTCGAAACGTACGTCTCCCAGTGCGCCGCCTGCCGTCGCGCCAAGTACCCGCGGCACAAACCGTATGGTTTCCTCCTCCCCCTGTCCCCCCCGGAGCGCCCGTGGGCAAGCATCACCATGGACCATATCACCACCCTACCGCCATCAGTTGCCAACGGTACCACGTATGATACGATCCTTGTGGTCGTTGACCGTCTGACCAAGTACGCAGTCTTTATACCCTGCGTGGGTACGGATACAGCCAACGAACTGTCCTACGCACTCCACCGGTACGTCTTTGCATATTTTGGGTTACCCCAACAAATCATCTCCGACCGTGGCACAACCTTCGTCTTGTCCGTTTGGGAATCCGTCCTCCGATGACTCAAAATACAACCTTCCTTCTCCACCGCCTATCACCCCCAAACCAACGGTCAAACGGAACGGATGAACCAGTCGTTGGAAACCTTCCTCCGGTTCTACTGCAACTACGTCCAAGACGATTGGGCCCAATGGCTCCCCGTGGCGCAGTTGGCTCTCAACAACCGTTCATCCTCCACCACCGGTCTCCCTCCGGTACGCTCCAGTCTGTCCTTCCTTCCGCGAGTCCACCCAGAACTTGGCAACCCGGACCTGGATCAAGACCACGGCACCCCTGCCCAAAGAAGCCTATCGGGAGCCACTTCGCTCAAAATTTGTCAAGAAGGTATCCGACGAGCGTCGTTAGCCATGTCTAAATCGTTCGACCGCCGCAGGAGCAAACGGTCTTTCCAACGGGGGGAGTGGGTCCTCCTACGCACCAAACACCTCCGGTCGGACCGCCCCAACCGTAAACTCTCTAACCCACTGGTGGGCCCGTTCAAAATCACGGCCGCCATCGGGAAACGAGCGTACCGCCTGCAGCTTCCAGCGGACTGGAGGATACACCCGGTGGTCCATGTAGGAATGCTGGAAGAATACCCTACGGATGCCAGGGAGTCTACGGACGCCCCACAGGCCCACAACCTCCACAACGACAAAGAAGACTTTGAGGTGGAAGAAGTGATTGACTCCCGCCGTAGGGGCGGAAGGCTCCAATACAGGATCCGCTGGAAAGGCTACGCAACACCCACATGGATCCCAGCGGCGGATGCCGAGGGAGCCAAGGACGCCACAGAGGAGTTCCACCGTAAACACCCTAACAAACCGAAGCCGTCGGGTTCCTCCGCATGAGCATCCACCCAAGATGTCGAAGACTAGTGCTAGCACTGTCCGTCAAACCCTCAAGGAGCTGATCAAGGCTTCCAAGGGCGAGCGAAGGAACCTCAACGGATGCCGAAGACTAGTACTAGCGCTGTCCGTCAAACCCTCAAGGAGCTTATCGGGCTCCCAGGCACAGGCGAAGGAACGTCAACGGTATCCGCTCAGTCCCGACGGCGCCCCCACACCCCTCCTCCCTCACGTCCGCTCTCAACCGGACCTCAAACGCACAAACAAAAAAAAAAGGAAAAACAATTTTATTCAAACGGCGTTAAAACGCCGTCTCTCGGCCTCGGAACGGACCCAGGCGTCGATGATCCCGTGGGAGTCTTCGAGCCGCCGGGCCAGGTTGATGGCGGCGGCGGAGAGCGGCATCTGCTCCTCCGCCAATGCCGCGTGGCTCACGTCCCGGAGGCCCTCGACGAAGTCGTTGTGGGCCTCCGTAAGGGCGGCCCAAAGGGCCACCAACGCCTCCAGGCGGTCGGCCAGCCCCACGTCTCTGGCGTGGGGACCACCGGCGGGCATGGGCCCCCTCTTGCCCCTTCGGCGCTGGCGGCGGGCCTCCGCGGCTTCCGCCATCCGATCGGGGTGTGCCCGGGCACGCCGTTGGGCGTTCTCCCGGGTCCGATTGGTGGAGCTCAGGGGCTCCACCCGCTCCCGAAGGCCCGGGGGCAGCCGGGTGACCGGCACATTCGCCAGCCTGACATTGGGGTTAGGCCTGCGGCCCGTTGGGCTCAACCGCCAACGGACCAACAGCGCCTCGTACACCTCCAACAGCAGGCTGGCGTTGGCCTTCCGGCCGTAGGAGGGAACTGAAGGTAGCACACAAAAAAAAAACGGGTCCGTCAGCACCCGATTCTCACAACCAGACACGTCCCAACGGAAAACTTACCACAACCGTCAACGTCGCAGGGCATGCCACGTTTTTTGCACCGCTGGCAGCGGTTCTTGCCCGCCACGCGGTGACACTCCAACAGCCCGTCCTTGGCCACCACGCAAGCGTAGCAACGGGACCAACGGACGGCCCAGAGCTCCGGAAGGACTGCAAAAGAAAGGAGAAGACGGATGTCAGTACGGTCCCACGGCAACCCCACCACCACTACTACTTACCGTCGTCGACGTGGGCGGGTTCCAACTGCACCCGAGCCTCCGGCTGTTGGAACATGATGGCCAGGCCACCGGACGAAGAAGACTCCCCTGCCGCCACTGGGAGAATTGATTCGTCCATCGGCGTATCCGCGGGCCCGGTAGAGGGCCCAGCGGCAGCACGATGGGCGGGAGAGGGGGAGTCCGGCTCGTCGACCACCGTAGGCGGGCGACGACGACCGGCAGAGACGGAGGGGGAGACAGCGGGGGCGGAAGAGGAGCGGGGGGCGGGGACGGGACGAGGAGGGGGAGTTGTGGCCGTATGGCCGGAGGGGGGGGCGTTGGAAGGGGGCGGGACTAAAGAAGAACGGTCGTCAGTACAAATGGTCCTATCGGACCCGATCCACGCCCGATACTTACCTCCGGACATCTTGGCTGTCCGTTGGTTCCTGTCGCAACCGATGGGAGGGAAAGGGGAGTCAGTCGCTACCGATGTTCCTCGTATATATCCCCTCTTGGCGGACCCTGCCAGACGTCAACCCACAAAGTACTCAACGCTGTCCGAGGCACTGGAGCGGTGTTCCATCGCCGCTGATACGCTGTAGCCAATAAGCAAGGTCCTGTTCCAAGGGATCCGTGGGCACTCAGCGATACGAGGGGCGGCGGAGGATGAGGAGACTGACACTCCCGTCGTCGACGGAGCCCGACTGCCGAACTCCCAAACCTCATCCGAGCCCTACGGCGTCAACGCGCCAAAGGACCTCCTACGGGACTCCGTCCTAGAACCCTGGGTGCCCGGTGCCCCGCCTGCGGCGCCGTCGACAAACACACGGACCTGGTTCGGCCCTTCATAACCTGGATACGAGCCGACACGGAAGGCCCCACCTCACTAAGGTTACCAACCAACTGAGTTTAGCTCACCCTCCGCTGGCAACCGCTACAGACCTCGACCCAGACCTCCGCGCGCCAAGGCGGAACCCTGGGCCTAGGGTACGCCAGCAAGCGGAGCCTGTTGGCTACCTCCGAGGATGAGCACCCTGACACCCCAGGACTCAGCGGTCCCTACGACCCCAACGGATGCGGGTGGGAGCCCACTAGCTACCGACGCGCCCTACTTACCGCCTCACTGCCAAACGGCGCCCACGGCTCCGAATAACGGTGACAGACATCACGACGTGCCGTATCCGGAGTCTACGGTCTCCAACGGGGGTAATGTCAGGACGAGACATGTGAACCCCTCGCGCGCCCAGTGGAGGAACCCATTCCGATCCGTAGGAGGCCGTTGTCACGTGCCAAAGGGGGGCAGAGTTGTACCGGCCGACTGTCTGGCTGATTAGCGGCCTCCCTGCGGCAATCACCGACCGCTGTCTTGAAAAGGGGCAACCGTTGGCGCCTTCACAGGTTCGAACGGTTGTCGAATGTATTACTAGTATCCACAGGTACTACGGTACATGAATTGACACAGACCCCATTCCCAACGGTAATAGCCTCTCCGCGCGAAGTCCTGCCGTGACCGTTGGAACCCAGCGGTGTCAGACCTCACGGCGTAACAAGTATATAATTGCTTTTTGAGCTGGTACCACACATGTTCAATAGGATTAAGGTCTGGAGACATTGCAGGCCACTCCAGTAGGTTCCATTGACTGTCCCTGAGGTATTCCATGGTTGCTCTGGCAGTATGGGGACAAGCACCATCCTGCATGAAGATGAGTTTATGCTTGGGCGGAATTTTCTGTTTTTGCTTCCACTTTGCAAGGCTACCAGGCAGCGCAGTGTCAAGAATGTCCATATATTGCTCTTTATCCATCGTTCCAGACACCATGGTCATCAGTCCCAGGCCTGCCCACGTCATACAGCCCCAGATCATGACAGGACTGCCGCCGCTCTGGAGGGTAGGTATATTATTGCTATAATCGATGTCCCTTGACCAGTACCTCTTCTCATAGCCCTTGGCAAGCGTTCTGAAGATGCATTCATCACTCCAGATGATGTTCTTCCACTGTGCCAAGTTCCAGTGCCTGTACCTATTGGCAAATGCGAGCCTTGCCTTGATATGTTGCTTGGAAAGCATGGGTTTTTTTCTCTTTTTACTCTAAACTTGAGTTTGGCCTTCTTGAATGCGCGAGTGATGGTCTGTCTGGACAAACGAACGCCATGGGTGTTTAGCCAGTAGGATGAAGCTGTAGTAGCAGAAGTATAAAGGCGCTGGCGTATTCCCCTGGCGAGTACTGATAATTGGCGTGGGGAGAGGAGGGGGGGGCCTTCCAGCTTTCTTTTTGACATAATCATCGCCAGACATGTTTTTTGCCAACCTAGCCACCGTGGATTTGCTCATAGACATCCTGGCAGCTATCTGACGAGTTGATAGACCCTCTGTGAGCAGCTGTTGGACATGTTTTGCATGTGCTATGGTGAATTTAGTCCGGCCCATAATGATTTTTGACCCCCTTTGCAAGAAATTTTATAGCGTCAAGAGATGATGTGCTAGCAAGCTCAAAATTGTCCGAACATCCTTTCAGTATATCTGGGAAGTGCTCCATGAAGTTTGAAGCGACGTCTATAAGCTCAATTAATTGCATGGTTGTGACATGTCCATGGTATAATATGAAATGAGGAGGAGGAGGAGAGAAAAAAAATCGCAGCTCCATTCAGAGCATATTTTTTGGTGACTAAGTCCCTTTATTTTTACATATTCAGTTAGCCTGGCGTCATACCATCACAACCATACCAAACAATCAATGCTTTGGATGTCATTGCAATGCTTTGTGGTGATCATGAACAAAGGGACCTGATATTCTGGTGAGATGAGAAAATTGTGTGGGGCAAATTTGGACGCGACTGTAGATGGCCGTTGACTGCGTTTGATCTTTTGAACATTGATCTAACAAATGATCTGTCAAATGTGTTTGGTCACGTGCATTCTCGCTTCTTCTCCACATTCATTCTTTTCGAGGGTCGAGGTGATGGCCGACTGAGCATGGACCTCCCCTCCTTCCACCTTGTTCTTCTTGATTGCGATACTGTATCTGCAGAAAGGTATTGTCACATCCTGACTACCACTAGCCTCGCAAGCATTCCACCGCGACGAAAGAGCGCCAGTGGAGAGGTGTAGTACTGGCTCTCCGACCATCATGGCAGCCGCCGCCACTTCCTCCATCAAGGACGAGATCCAACAAGCACAAGCATCGTCATCCAAGTCGGCAAATCCGATCCCCTATTCGACATCCAAGCTGCGAGTGGTGGAGATCCTTTCCGTTCCCGTCTCGCCACCCGACTTCGGTCCTAGTTGGACGTACGCACAAAGCAGTCAAGCCAGGAATTGGAGGTTTAGTGCCGCAGCGTTAGAGAGGATTCGGAGGACTGCTAACGAAGATGCTCGCCAACGTATCGGTTCCATTTGGTCGCAGGAACGCCAACAGCCACAAAAACCGCAGCACGAAGTTACGTCTTCTTCTTCTTCTTCCGCTGTTTTAACCAGTGACGCGGAGCCACCCTTCCTAGCACCTTCGGAAGAATTATCCTTAATTTCCTACTACCTAATAAAAATCGGTCAAATCGTGCGGGCGTGTGGGCTGCCGGAAGTGGTTGAATCCACGGCCACCACTTTTGTAAAACGGTTCTTTTTGCGCGGAAATACAGTGATGGATTTCCACCCTAAGAACGTTATGATAACATGTATCTTTCTTGCGTCCAAAACCGAGAATTATCCACTCAATTTGCAAGATTTTGCTACAAAGTTGGCTGGCAAACCAACGGCAGAAAAACATGGGGAAGTGGTGGAAGAGAATAGGAGGACGATATTGGGATTAGAGTTTGCCGTGTCCCAAAGTTTGGGGTTCGAATACGCTGTTTGGGGGGCGCATCGTGCGCTTTACGGGTTAATTCTTGACTTGCAGACAGTTTCACCCCCAACAACAACGACAATGACAAACAATGCAGAGAACCAACCAGGTATCGCATCATCAACAATTACAACAATGGATAAGGAGCTGATACACACATTGGCAGCAGCCTCCCATAAAAACTTGGTTCATTCGCGTCGAACCGATGCCGAATTTGTTTTCACACCCACACAAATAGCCTTAGCTTGTCTACGACTTGCTTGTCGCGAGATCCAAGATTCTTCCTCTTCCTCTTCCTCTTGCTCTTCCTTTGAAGGAGAAGAGGATATCAAGAAGAAAGGTGACGCGGCAATCAAGTGGTTGGAAGTCTGGTTGGATCAGAAACACAGCCGTGCAAGGGAAGTTAATGTAAGGACGAAAAACGCTAGAGTGGCGTTCAGAAAAGCTGAAGAAGCTAGACTGCTCAAATTGGAGGCAAATATGGCCAAAAATGGCAAAAGGAAACCGCAAGTACCATCATCTTCCTCACTACGTCAGTCCCAAGCACAGTCGCAAGCACAACCACAACCCCCGGCGCAAGACCCCCAAGACTCTGTCTCTCAAGATCCCGCTGAATCAAAAGAGTTTTCCGACATGGAACTTTCGGACAATCCACTAGGCCTCTCCCACGCTGAACTCTCCGACGTGTTAACGCAAATAGAAGACATGATCATTGCGTCAAAGGACGAACAAAGTAGTCAAGATTTGGAAAAGATAAAGGAAATTGATAAGAAGCAGAAACTCTGTAGTGCTTTGCACGTTGAACGACGCGAACAAACAATGGTGAAGCGGGAGCAAGAAGATATTGACGATGACGATGATGATGATGATGATGACGATGGAGTAGCAGCAGCGGGAGGGGGAAGTAATAAAAAGAAACGCAAGAGTCGTGGTGGAGAAATCAAGGATCCTTTTACCGAAGATTCCACAAAGGCTGCGCCTGTTGCCGGTGGTTTGTTTGGGAATCATGTGGGACGTAGTACCGCCGCCGCCGATGACGATGACGACGCCAACGTCCCAACCGCTAAAGGATTTGTCGTCAAGGAGGATGCCAAGGTCTGATCCACACATCCACACCCGTGTCACACAAACAACAGGCATGCAATTTATAGCTTAAAAGCGAGAAAGTTGTACGGACAATGACGATGAATGATGGGTGACTACAAGTATGAATGGTCTATGAGACGAGCTAGTCGCAATTGCGAGCGCAGAAGTGATGATGATGATGATGATGATGGGGGAGAGGCAAAAAGGTGACAACACAACAATAGCAAGAGCAAGGACAAGAACAAGGACAAGGACATGGAGAAGGCAAGTACTTGACGAGTAAAGAACGTGGTATGTGTGGGTAAGAAAGAGGAAGAGTCTGGGTGCGGAAAAGGGGGTTCCGACACAACTACTCCTCATCCAAGACGGCCTGTTTGACGGATTTTTCTTTGGGGATTTTTTGTCGGAAACTATCTTCGGCGGCTCTCGCCACTTCTCTGATCTGGGCGATTTGGGGGCCCAGTTGGAAGCCTTCAAAGTCACCTTTGGTGTAGTTCCTCATGCACCACGTTTCTTCTTGGAACATGAATTCCCAAGTTCCATCCACGGTGATGATGTTGGGATCCAGATAGATTTCGTCGGAAGTAACCTTGTTGTTCAAAATTCCACCGTTGAACCATGCGGGGACACCGACTTGGGTGGAAGGAGAAAGCCGTAAAGTTTCACCTTCCTTGTAGTCGTTGGAACCCATAAAGTGCAGGGGATGCTCGGAACATAGCTCCAGCTCTGGTTCGCCTTGTTCGCCGAATTGGACTGGTGCTTCCAGAGCAGCAGGACTCTCCGTGGAACCAATGCCCGAGTCGGAAGAAGCCGAGAGCGCCGTGGGTCGAACGGCTGTTCCGATAGCTTGGGCGTATCGTGGAACGAAGTAGTAAGGGAATTTGGCCAATTCGAACGACAACCAAAACGTTTCTTTATCTCCCCAAAAGATTCTGTAGGTTGTTTTCTTTCGGATTTCACCCATGTTTTGCCAAGCGGCAAAGAGGAGGGCAGCAAAGACGTCGGTTCTTCTCTTGTCGACAACTACGATACCGGATTCTTGTTCAAAGATTCCCTTTTTCAACCAGAATTCGCTCGCATTCAATCGAGCGGATGGTCCCCGAAGTTGTAGCTGATTCGACATGAATTCTTGGATAATTCCGTCGGCTCCCTTCCGAACGTGGTCTCGATCGTGGAAGAATAATGTTCCCGTTTCCAAGTATCCTTCTTCGTGGAAGAAGGCTGTGGGATTTTGGAGCATGATGGCGTCGGCGTCGGCTAGCATAACTTCAGTGAAGTTGGTGGCGACCAAAGCGAATGGTTTGATGGCAAATCCTTGCCTTTCCAGTTGCACCAGATCAGCATCGAACAATCCTAGAGATTGCAAATCGACGCAACGAACGTTTTTGAAGCTTTTGGTCAAGACTTGACGATACTTCAAAGGCAGGTCGTTTTCACCATAGTAGTACAACTCGATGGGGATATCGTTTTGATGGTGGTCTCTCACGATCGAGATAAACTGACTGGCGAAAACGGCACCCTTGTGACCCAACGACATGACGATGCCCTTGGTATGTTTGTCCGAGTGTTGAGGACCTGAATGTTGAACCCACCAATGTCGCAATTGGTTGATACCGGGGACGAAAGGCCAGAGCGCTCTTTCCATTCGTTCGAATTCGGGCAATTTGGGAAACTTGAGCATGTGTGCGTACATCTCTGTTCGCAAACCCATCTCTGCGAAACCAGCTTTGTCTCTAGCTCTAACAGGGTGAGTGATGACATGGTTGATCCAAGAGTTCAAGAACCTGGCTTCGTGTGCGTGTTTTGCCACTTCTCCGTTGACGTTATGCTCGGTTTCTTCCCCTGTCAAAACGCAGATCTTGAGAAATCCAATAACAAAGATCACCAAAGGGATCATGATCTTGAAATTAAAACTCTTGATCTGGTGAAGCATCTGATTGCGCCCCTTTCGAGTATAGAGCATATAATGCACCGATTTGCGTGTAGGCGAATTGGGTGCAGGTAAACTCGAACCGGAATTGAACAAGGATGGTTTAGAGCCGGTAGCCAGCGAAAGAGGAGAAGTTCTTGAAGCACGAGTAGGAGACGTGGTAGTAGAGGAAAAGCTCGACTTTTCAGTCTCGGTTCCAACTGGTGGAGAGTAAGCCGTAACAGAAGAAGCAGTTGAAGAAGAAGAAGAGGAAGAGGAAGCAGATCTTTGTTCGGTATAACTTGGTGGGGGTAATTCCAAAGTGAAGGAGGAGGATCTTGTGGACATGAGGGTATTGGGTCGGGAATAGAGACCAAAGCCCATGCCCGGGTTCGAGTTGGGGAATTCATGGGTAGGTGATTCGATCTTGGATTCCTCTTCTTCGAGTTCAATGATGCGAGCTCGAAAGCGGGATGTGGGGTTATTGGACTGCGCTGTCGATGACATGATGCAGGAAGAAGAAGTGTGCACGGATTCAAGGGTATCGAATGGTGAAGGGGAGAGGGTGATGATGACGGTGAGGAGGAGGAGGAGGAGGGTGGTGGTGGTTGGGGTGGTAGGGGTAAGGAAAGAAGAAAGAGCAGAGGCTCGATGAAAAGGGCAACACGCTCAAGGCAGGAGGAAGTAGAGGCAAAGGAATGCTGCTCAACGACGGAGAGAATTTGCAACGAGAAGGCTTAGTGAGTGAGATGATGTAGGGTCAAGCTCGAGACAGCCGTTCTAGAAAAACAATAATAGTAGTGATGGTATCGGAAGTTAACCTAATCCGAGCATTTCTCAAACTGGTTTCGAAATGCACTTTACGGGAAGCAGTACTAGCGGCGGTGGTGGTAGTAGTATTATTACAGGTTCGTGAATTGTTGTTGTTGTCTTGTTGGAGAGCGAGACAAGAAGGACTAGATACGAAGTAGTGGAGTGGGGTTGAGGCAAGGCAGTAGTACCGCGGGACCTTGGAGCAAAGAGAAGAGTTGCAGTTGTGAATGGAGATCAGGAACGGAATTGGAATCTTGGCCGTCAAAACTTTCCATCGACATCCGAGCCAAGGAGTGAGCAAGCGAGTCAAGGCAGGCCAAGGTTAAAGGTTCAGAAACCGTTGCATGCACGATACAAGTACTTGCTTTCGCCGAGAGGAGGAGAGGGAGAGGGAGAGGGAGGGGGAGGGGGAGAAGGATGCGACTCGGAGATGTCAAACACGATACGCGAGACGAAGACATAGACATAGACAGGGGAGGGAAGGAGGACAGAGAAGTGCAAAGTGCAAAGTGCAAAGTGGAACGCGGTTGAATGCAGGCTAGGGATAAAAAGTTGAGAGAGTGAGAGAGACGGAGGATCGGCGTGGCGAGTCAAAGAGACAAATTCGACAGCTGCATCTAACTGTACTCTGAAGCTGTCGCCTTGGTCCTTGTCCGAGGTGCATGCAGAGCGAAGCACATATTCTGAGTCTGAGTGTAGGATTCTGTACACCACGTGGTAGACGCCGGAACCCTTACTCTTGGCCTCTTTGCCTTTTTACCTTGCCCCGTCCAGACCACAGCAGAGCAGACCAAAATGATCAAGGATGATGAGCTGCACTTGTCCAAGACCGAAGTGGGAAACGCTCCTTATCATTCCAGCATAGAGACCCAATTTGAAACCAATATAATCTACTCTACACTCTCCTACAACTTCCATCCTGCATCTCGGACACACTCTCAAACACACCTTCATCCTCTGTATCGTGTCTTGTTGGTTCAACCAGACTTGCCGAAAGTACAGTCCAAGACACACTAACTTATCAATGGTACTTTGGTGTTGGCCCAACGACTACTACCGCTAGTAATCTGCAACTACTACAGAACCGAAGAGTACAATATGCATCTTCATGCAGCCGTGCCGATTTCTCCGGTACACTTCTTCCACTCTGCTCTACTCTACTCTACAGCACATTGATCACCATCACCATTACTGTATCATCACCAAATCTGCCAACTCGACCTTTGTCTTCTTTTTCCGAGACCTGTTCTACGCCGAGCCATCAGTAAGACCTCGTCGATGCTCGCTTCCTCTCAAAAGAAGAATCTATATTCCCGCTTTCAACATCCTCCTTCTTTTCTTTCCCTCTCTCCTGCCTGCTGAGCGTGGTCTTACTCTTGCTTCCTGCTTTCACTCACCTTGAGATGTGTGTGTGTGCGTGTACAATGTGTGTGCTCGTCTGTGGCGTCGGTTTCACTTGGGTCCAGATGACCAGCCTTATCGCTCCGAATCCATCCTTGATCTCTGGACGCCGAACACGGGACCAACGCCGACAACCCCTTTTGCCATCTGGCTAGCTAGGCTTACTTGCTACCTTTCTCCCTTCTTTGCTCGTCCAGCAAACGCCCTGTCACTCCTCCTCCTACTCCTCTCTCCCTCCTGAACACCTTCCCTGAATCTTGCCTGCTCTTCTCTGCTCTGCTCTGTAATGATCGCCCTCGCTTGACATCCCCGTCGCATATATCCTGACTTGTCCATCGTCCTCTGCAGCGTATTCTGGCTCGAAACACTATTCATTCTTTGCCTGCATCATCGCAAATCTCTGTATTAGAGGATCCCTCGTTACCTTGTTCCTAGCGGACAAATTTCAATAGTGATAGTATGGTACACTCCTTCCCACTACCAACCAACTAATCAACAAGCCGACTCTCGGCACCTTGCTGCGATACCCACCTGCATCCCGTCGCCTTGACGTCCCCCGGCCCGCTCGCTCTTTGAATCCTCTTTTTTTTCTCCGCCCAATACTCCTCCTTCCTTCTCTCCTTCTTTCACTCGGCATCCTCGCTGCACCTGCTGGCCTCGCCCTGACAATTTCCCCCCTTCTCTCCAATCACCATCTTTCACCAAGCCACTCTGCCCTTCCACACCCTATCTTGACCCTTCCCGTCTGCACTTTCATTATCTTTGTGTCGATCTCCTTGCCTCTTTCCTTTTTTTGGTCTTTTGTTTCTTCGGAGCGTCTTGCAGAGTCACTTCCTCCTACCACGGCCAGATCTATTCCTGCTCTTTCTTGACATCTCTCTTTCCTTCTTGTCCTGCATTCACCTCCCTTCCTTCGTTTCTCACAACGCCAATCATCAACGCCTCCTCCCCTCCTCTTCTTTCGCTTGGCTCTTCCATCTCTGACCAATCATCACACGCGTTCCTATTACCACCATCACCAACGTCTTGCTTCTGCCTCATCATCGCAGCCCCCCTCACGCAAGCAACCTTCACGCGCGCTTCATCTGTCGGCATCGTCTGTCTCGGGTCTGGACAGAGTATTCCATCATGTCGTACTTCCCAGATCTCAAGCTCTCTTCCTCTCCTTCGTCTTCCAAGTCGTTCAAGATGCCCAAAGCGATGAACGCCTTGATCACAAGGCTCAAATACGTCGCTTTGGCGCTCTTCACAGTTTACTTGGTCAAGTTGACAGTGGACGTACGACCCTCTCTTTCACCCCTATACAGGATGAGAGTGCAACTCATGGACGCAGATGCTCAAGCTATCTGGACCGATTACATCACAACTCACCCCGTTGAAGCCGACGAGAGATACTCTTTCCGTGAAATGGGCTTCCGAGCTCATCTTTACGCCGAATTGGCCAGAACTGGAAAGTACTTTATGCTGGACCAGTTGGATTCCGAACTATGGAAGTTTATTCCAGGCGCATCCAAGATTCGATCCGACGCTTTCGGTCCTCTTCAAACCATCACTTCTCGAAGCACCTTTAACCTTTTGGGAAAGAGGGCGGAGTTGACCAAAAGGAGGTATCAGCACACAGCAGCTCAAGAACCTAGGAGAGGTATCGTCATGGTCGTCAAAGGAGGCGACGTCCTGCCTGCTTTACAAACCATTGGCATTCTTCGAAAAGTTCACAACTGTCAACTACCCGTAGAAATCTACTTCCATACTCCCGACGAGCTGCCCCTCACCCTGCAAGTCGTCCTCGAGCATCAACCCAATGTCAAGGTGTTTGACATCGAAAAACTCAGCTTCTTCTCCGGCGAGCTCGAAGACGATGCTGGAAGATACCCTGGTTGGAAGTTCACCGGTGAAAGGGAATCGTTGGCCATGTTGGCCACCAATTTCCAGGAATTCATCCTCATGGATCCTGATGTGGTCTTCCTACAAGATCCTTCTACACTGTTCGAACACCCCAGCTTCGAGCAGACCGGAACGTTGTTCTTCCGATCTAAGCCCCGACCAGCTGACAAGACTTCGCAGTACTTGGTCTCTTTCCTTAAACGTCAATTTGATCAAGGCAACCCATCTCTACAGCTCTCCCAGAGTCCCTTTTGGAACCATCAGATTGGATCGCGACAAGACCTGGCCGTTGTAGCCTTGGACAAAGGTCGACCGGGAGTCCTGTCGGCTTTGTTCATGAATGCATGGATCCGACGTAGAACAGCCAGGGAAGCCGTCTGGGGCGGTAACATCGAAGCCATGTCCGAAGGTCTATGGTTGTCATTTGAACTCTCCAACATCACCTACGCCTTTGAAAACACTTGGCCGGGAGCCATTGGTCAACATAAAGGTGATTGGGAAGACGAGTATTCACCCGCCATGTGTGAAGCTCGAACGTTGCATTTCCTATCTCCATGGGCGTCTTTATCGCATCAATCACAGTACGAATCCAATTCCATGTCAAGTCTGGCCAAATCCTTCCGACACTTGTCGCCGTTTGGCAATCCAGAAGAGTACATTTCTTCCAAGAACCTGGGCCAACCGATCTGGTTCCAGGGAAGCATGTTGAAGAATCACGATAAAGAGATCTACTTCACACCGAACGTCTGGTCCAGACAAAGTCCCAACAATGTCGACCTATCGACGTCACCGGCAGGAGCCGAAGATGATTCTTGCCTCTACGGTTTCCCCCTCAAAAGACTCAGGAAGAACTCGCCCATCAAACAGGCCCTATCGGAAGCTATCTACGCAACACACGACACTATTGACGCCAATGTCGACCTCATCAGACCTTACGCTTCTTGGCCAAGAAACGCAGGAGAACTCACAGAGAAAAGCATGACCCGTCTCAGAGACTAAGCAGTACCAGATCATCCCCTGCCTTTTCTCAGACTCACAAGCTCTCGTTTTTGCGTTCCGAGATCCAAGAACAGAGCCGCTTGCTCCTGCTTGCATCTCAACCTCGTAATCGTCATCATCATCGATAGGGTCAAATTCAGGGTCATGGTCAGAGTCAGAGTCACCACTCGGGACCAGCCCCACATACCATTCGATCCTCATTATTTTGCATCACAACATAGATTAACAGTACCAGTAGTCGTAGTATCATTTACATCTTCTTTCCTCGCACTTCTTCTTGAGGCGGTTTCTGTTTCACACCCTCTTTGAGCACTTCATTATTCAGTTTCCGGTCATTCTGTTGATAATTAAGGATTGTCTTTTCCGTTGTTGGAATTTCTTTGCAACTCTGATTTCGTGACCATATAATGAGACTTGCTACAATGAGGTTGTGTGGTAGTATTTGCAAGTCGGAGAAGTAGGTTGCATTCCTTTACTCTTTTTTAGATCATGGTTTCTCTCTTGCTGAGAGATTGCTGCTGTAAGCATTTGTCAAAAGATACGAGAAAGTTGGGAGAATGGAGCGACTTGGTCTGTGTCGGATAGACCGTTTTATCTGTGACATCCAGCTTGTAGTTTCAGCTTTGGAACACAGAGAATCCACAGACCAGTCAAGGAGATCCACTCTGCGGAAGTTGCGAGAAGTAAATTGTTGCGTGGTAAGATGGTTCAGATTGGCAAAGTAGCAAGTCATGTTACAGCAAGCTATCTAATTGATGTCTTTGGCAAGCGTGGGTCCAACACATCAAAGTTTCAAGACCCACATATGTACATGGATCTAACACGTTTCTTTGCCAAAGAACTTACCCTTCCAACTCGGTGCTGTTTTTCGAAAAGGAAAACCAAACCAAACCGAACCGGCCGAGATACGCGTCGTAAAAATTCTCCAATATACAGTACAGTACATGCATTTAGTACTGTATGTTCTCCGCCTCGGAGTAGAAGTTGCACTTTTCGACATCTTCGAAACTGTGGGGCCTTACCGGTGACTATTTTTCGCCGATCATTTGCTCGGTGTTTGGACAGGAACAAGGTAAACAAGGCAACTCTTATCGTCTTGTCCGCAGTAACTCACAGGAAAGACCCTGTCCTGCTGTCTTGTTCGGAAAATCCAGACACAAATACAGACAGAGAGAGAGACACACACACACAATTGGGTTCTAAGCGGAAGGAAAGCCAAAAAGTCCATTTTGACCGAAAAAAAAAAAAATTGGGGCAACAAGAAAAGAAGGGTTGTGGAAATGCACAAAGTAACGAACGATCTGATGACGAAATCGAAGCAACGTGGAATTGAAGCAAAAGATACGTAAAAAAAGAGAGAGAGCGCAAAGAGAGAGAGAAACGTCTAAAGAAAAAAGCGAATGCACAGTAGTGAAGAAGAGGTTTCCGTAAATGAATTGTGAAAGTAGGTATGATGATGAAGATGAAGATGATGACTAGAGGTGAGGTGACAGTAGCGGTAGTAGTGGAGTAGTGATGAGAACTACTGAATCGAAACCATGGGAGAGATGATGGATCGCTAGGATGGTCTATGTTGAGAGGTTGGGATGGTGAATGGTAACGGTGACGGTGACGGTGACGACTTTTAGGGCTTGCAAGTCTTTCGACCGATCTTACCAGTGCACTTTCGGGTAGCGCACTGGATGTTGAGGGTACAGGTGGAGCCGGTTTTTCGGCCCGACATGCAACGTTTGGTAGAAGAGTTGCAGACGCCGGTGGTGCAAGAAGCGTTCAAGTTGCAAGACTGACCGGGTCCGACGAGGACGGCGCATTTTCCGTTCTTGCAGTTACCGTTTCGAGCGCATTGGACGGAAGCGGAGCAAGTTTGACCGTCAGCTCGAGATCGAGTAGCGATGCAAACACGGTTAAGACATTGACCAGAGCTGCAGACGCTGTCACCGGAGCAAGAGTGTCCGTTGTCGTACTTCTTGGTACAGCTGTTGGACTTGGTACTGCAGAAAGTGGTCGTGGTACCCTGACATTGAGCATCAGCATTGCAGAAAGCAGCCAAAGGAGCTCGTCCATCCTTGTAAACACATTTGCCCTGAGTGCAGATCTTGGAAACACATCCAGCGTTGGAAGTACACTTGTTACCAGCCGTCTTGGGAGTAGCGGTAGGCTTGACGGAAGAAGAAGTGGAGGTGGTGGGAACAGCAGTAGCTCGTCGCTCGAGGTCGTAGACAACGGGGGAAGCATCTTCACCTCGTGCAATCAAACCTGCCGAAACAGGCTGGGCTACCTGCAGCGCAACGAGCGCAGACAGAGCAACAAGAACAACAGCCTTGAGAGAAGTTCGCATCTTGACTATGAAGAAGACTAAATGAATGTGGGGGTTGCAAATGCAAATAACAAGGGAGTTCTTGAGGAAGGGAAGGATAGGGACCGGAGTGGAGAACAAGTGTTGGATGAGAGAAAGCCGGAAGAAAAGGAATGACGTGACAAGGGGTGCTTACTTATACCTTTCGAACTAGATGTCACAAGCTTCGCTATGGAAAGCAGCTGAGTAGAAGGCCTAGCGGATCAGAGACGGAGATGAAGCAAAGAATCGAACCATTTCGTGGCTTGCACAGGGAATCGGATAAGGAGGAAGATTTCTTTTTCCTTTCCTTTCGGGAAGATCAGCGTCTGCGTGTGCGTCTTCGTCTGCGCTCGAAGCGGTGTTGATTCCTCGAACCAACACTGAACACGGACGTCTGCTTGTCAAGGAAGGATCAAAACAAGGCGTAGGATAGGACACACAAATACACAGACAAAGGGCGAGAAACAGGAAAAGGAAGATTTGATAGTCCGGTGTCGTTTGAGGCCTTACATGGTTGGTAGAGGTATTGTTCTGTGTACATGTGGGTTTTGGAAGAAGTCGTAAGGTCTGGGCTAAACAGAGTATTGTCCTTTCCTTGCCAAAGGAGTCATCAGGGTTGGTTGTGCGGAGTCGGGGCAAGTGATGAGCGGAGAGTAGAAGGGAGTGAATTACAGAGTGCATTACAGTACATGCTTGACCGGATAAGAACAGGATAGGATAGGGATGGGATAGGGATGGGATGGGCATCCTGCAGACCGGAACAGAGAAAAAGGCTTTATTGGACTGGCGTGGTTTTCCAAGAAGAAGTGGTTGGAAGACGACCGCCGACCACCGACCGCCACAGTGGCAGCGGAGTATCATCGCTGATTGCTTCACCGCTTGATATGATTGAGTCCCTCCTTGAAAGCTGGTTCCCGCCCCTCTCTCTCTTCTCTGTGTCTCACAAATCCAGCGGAAGTAACACTAAGTTAGACAATGTATTATTCCTTCTCCTACTCATCGCGGCGTCAAAGATACTGTATCGTATCGTATCCCAGACTGAAGCGAATCATATCAAACCGAACCGAAGACAACTTTCAGGAGACAAAGTGATCTACTGTATCTGCTTTGGATAACAGGCCAACCAACCAACCAACCAACCAAAAACTAACCGAATAATAAAATGGTGGACATCCGTCGTCCTCTTACCCACGTTGCAGCCGGGTTGGTTGGAATTAGTATCTAGTCAAATGTCGGGTTTCTGGCAACAGCACAGAGACGAAAGGCTACCGCCATTCCGGGCGGCCAACTGTTTGATGCTGCCCTGTACTGCCTGATCGAATAGTGCAGTTCAGGCGAGGCCAGGAAGATGTTTACTCTTCTTGGGCTTGGTCAACGTTGACTAGCCAATGGGAAACATGACTGACTGTATGCGCATGACGAGTGTTTTGATCTGACATGTTTTTCCGTTGCCTCCCTCAAACCCTTTCTTCCCTGCCTCGTCTCTTGCCTGCTACCTTGCTTACTTGCTTGACTACTCTCGTGCTTGTTCCTAGGCTGCACTGTCTTCCCTTCTTCACCACGAAAGTTTCATGCGTTCGCTTGACCGCCGTCTCCGTGAAATCCTGCCAATCTCCTGCCAATGCTGCTGCTGCACAGATTGGACAGTCCCGATCAAGGTCCAACCACCATCTAATCTACATACATGAATACATTCATAATACAGTACATGCACGATGCACTACTCTAGGTGTGGAGCTCCAAATTTCTTTGACCTACACCGCCGAGACCCAATCATCGTGCTCTTCCTGTTCTGCGAAACGATACCCCCTTGTCCCGAGTCAGAAAGCAGCGGCAGCACCTTTGTTGGTTTTCAACCGAATCACAGTCATCACTATTATTATTGTGTGGTTTGCGACAAGTGCGACGACCGGACGAATCGATCCGAACCATGAACCTTGATAAGGCGATACAATATCCTCGCGTGTATCGATCGCATGATGAACAGTCCAGGGACGAGGTTGGACATGTTGACCCCATCGTGTCGTGTATGTTTGTCCGAGGTACGCATGGGTTGTCTGCTACACTACAAAGAAAATGTGGCACACACTCACAGAGTAGCTGCACAAGTCAAAGCCTCGTGGTAAGCAGCCGAGATGCATGCAAGCAGTCCACTTGACCGTTCTGACAGTTGACGCACGGTTTGGGTGAGTGTACTGCATGTATGCGTGCGTGCGAGAGGGAAAGACAGGATGTGCTACGCTTCTCGGACCAAAAGCTGCGAGACAGACAGATGTTGCATGCGCGCATGATCAGGGTCTTGAATCCCAGACCGAACCATCACGAACCAAGGCAGGACAGGACTGGACCGGGCAGCACAACAAGGAGCGTGCGTGGGCTTGGGCTTGGGCTTGGGCTTGGGTTTTTTGTTTTTCTTTTCTCCTTCTGATCCTGATTCTGATTCTTGTTGGGCTTGGGCTCAGCTCTTGACCGACCTCTGATCTCGGGACTGAACAACGTTTGTGCCCCGAATGCTCCGAATCCTCGGTAACATCACCTATGCCCAGTAGTACGACTGTGCAGCACAAAAGGCATGACGCACGGTTCGAAAGTGAAGCTCGAGCAAGTCTAGTTACATGTCAGAACCAAAGATCAATAATGTCAGGCCAACAACAACCACCACTACCGCCATAAAAATGATCGCTGATGATCGATCCGACGCTCCCGGCGTAAGCTGCACAAAATTTTAATTTGTCGATCCTCCCTTTTCCATCGCCGCTCCAAAAACAAAATATGAGCGATTCCTTCCTCACACAACTTTCTTTGAGCATATTACAGTACTGTATTCGGTGTATATGCACTCCCAAGTTCAATAACCGTTCGGCATACGATGCTTTAAGTACCGGAGGCATCTCGTTCATTCACTAACACTATTCTCGTTGAGTTGCAGCCAACCAAGAACCAGAGACAAGTCCAGACGTACATCCCCTTTTGTGTGTGCAACTTGAGTGATTGAGGTCCAGAAGGATTGGTGAGCACTACGAGCAAGATACGTGTAGCATGTCTTTCATCAACCTGACCGGTCTTTGAGAGGCACCTGTTGTTCGGCAAGTTCGCAGCGGCGACCAGCTCTTTGGTCAGGACACCACGGCTGTAAGGTTGCGATCCGTGTGTAGTTAGAGTCGCCGCTTTGTGTCACCCGACAACCCACACAGATTGCTTCGGGAAAAGCATTCTTCAGCCGATCACTATCATGTACAGCTCCAAGGTCAGAATTAGGGGGAAAGTTTCAGCTTGCTCCTTCCCGTCCGAAATGTTGGAAGAAATTTCAGTATTGGGGCACTTGCTTCGGAAAAATTGAACCTGGCAAATCCGACAGGAAATCCCCAACATGGGAATACAGTACTTGTCATACCTCGTGCTCGTTTGTTCCGTATCACTCCTGAATCTGACTGACTACCCAAGGGTCCTACGCTTGGATTGCAGGAACCTTCCGTCTTGGGGAAGATTCATGGATCTCAATCTTGGCTTTTGGCTTGATTGGCACATGTTCCCTGCTTCTTGCGTTTATCCCTCTCTGACTGTCACAACAAGGTATAGCCGAGTCAGTCATGCTGTCTTCCACGTCAAATCTGTCACAAGGTCATCTCGTGGTCCAAGCCTGAAAATTTCACGCTCCCACAAAGAGATCGGTTTGCAGCGGAAGTGTTGTCTTCGCTTCGACCGAAGCTCATGCACGAACTCTTGGCTAGTTACAGTACTGCACACCGATCTCTCAGTTGGTGTAAGGTCTGGTCCGTTTCGAATCACTCACTCTATCCTTGTCAAGGGAGACAAGATGTTTGTCAAAATTCTTCCGAATAGCGAGAATTGAACGTACGCTCCTGAGTTCGTCACACACTACTGATGTTCTTCACTTGATTCTTCATCCGATCTTTGCTCGGAATCGTATCATTCACTCCCCGTCGTTCCATGCGCACAGGAAGGCGACAGCCCGAGAGCCGACCCATACACTTGCTTCAACTCCACATATGTGCATGGCACGGGAGTAGCTACTTAGTCGGACGACAATGAGCGGCAAGAGCATGCGCATGCGTTTAAGAGCTTGTGTGCTTCGGATAGGCGACAAGGATCGACTCGACACGCATGCCCAGGACCTTCCCAAGGGTTCGATGACTTCCAGGGTTCCAAGATCTCCGAAAGAGCCAAGCACTTCCAAATGAATCGAAGTGAAGTCTGCTACACGGCATGAAAAGACATGATCTTTGTTCTAGAGTACAACTGAGTGAAATATCTGTCGAGTGTCGATCAAGTCTTGACAAAGACGTGGACGAATCACACCAGCCAATGTAAAAACCAACTATGAGTCGGGAAATCAGCCTGTCACCAAGGGGATTCTGCAGCACGGATAATGGATGAATCCAAGGTTGCACCATGTGCTTCGGCATAGGTCTATCGATACGGTCGTTCGCAGTGAGTTGCATCGGAGCATAGAGTAGTGTTGTAATGTAGCGAGTTGAGTACAATCGGTCAAGCTGTCCTTGCTTGCAGGTGTTGAGTGTTGCTTTTCAGATTACAAACTTGACAGCTGTCTCGGCTTTCAAGCCTTCATTTGGCATGAATTAACGATCTAACAGCATCTCTGTCACTCCAAGGCTCAGTTTTTGAGCTGTCTCACTGAGACTTGGAATCGGAGATTTAAAGATCGCCGAGCCGCATACCGCACGCCGCGAGTGAGACCAGCTTCTCGAGCAGCCACTGCCTACTCTGTCACCGGAAATTTGCTATACACTCGGTGCCGTCCACCGCGGGTTCCATGTGACGAGCCGTGTTGCAAACCAAGCCCGAGACAGAGAGCGTGTCGCTCAAGTCACATGCTTTGCTGCCAGCCAGTCAGCCAGCCAGCTGTTTCCTTTGCATCTTATCATCGTATCGGGATGTCCTTCTGCCGATAAGGTTATTAATCGGTCTAACATCTCTCGAAGAATCACTCCAAGTCGGAGCCGAAAAGTGTTGTTCTCGCTCTCTCTCTTTCCGCGCGTTGGTGCATTTTTCGAAAGGACGCCCCCGCTCGCGTCGCGCTACTTTACACGCAAAAGCGCAGCCATTATTCGCAGCCAACATCTTCCTGCGCCAAAAAGTGCAACTGAGCCTTCTCCTTCTGGGCGGCATCAAAGCCCAAGCTCAAAGTGGCGAGACTCTCTGTGTGTGCTTCGCTCCACGTACTTTCCGCTCCTTCCGCATCTCCTTCCTCTACTTCCCTCCTTGCTCCTTCTCTCTTTCTTCCTCCTTCTCTTCACATCTCGACGTAGCATCTAGCCTGCACAACATCAGACAGAGAGGTGCTCCGAGAGATATCCTCCAGTGTACGGCAACATGTCGCTCAACGATCTTACCCAGGGCGCCATCGCCCAGATGATGGAACCCTCGGAACCTTCCAAGTCCGTTCAGAACCCAGTCTGCCAGATCCTCAGCATCAAAAAGATCCAGGCCACCACCACCACTGCAGCCAACGTCGGCGACCGATACCGTATCATCCTGTCCGACGGTGTTCACTATGCACAGGCCATGCTGGCTTCCCAGAAACGCTTCATGGTCGAGAACGGCGAGTTGGAGAAGAACTGCGTCGTCAAGATCCTCCAATACGCAAGCAACTCTGTCCAGAATCGAAGAATCCTCATCCTGCTCGATCTCGAGGTCGTTCACGGCCCCACAGCCGATCGACTGGGTAACCCCACCAACGTAGACGACGCCAACAAGGCCGGATTCAGTGCACCTGTCAAACAAGAGGGTGGTGGTAGTGTTGGTGCTTCTTCCACTGCTGTCAATGCGGGAAGGACGACACCCGCTACTTCCGCCAAGCCTCCCATGGGTGGCAAGCCCGGTGGTTCGAGCATCCATGCTGGTATGCCCATCTATCCCATCGAGGGTCTTTCCCCTTACCAGAACCGATGGACCATCAAAGCTCGTGTCACCTCCAAGTCTGATATTCGACATTGGTCCAACCAACGCGGTGAAGGCAAGCTCTTCTCCGTCAACTTGCTCGATGACAGTGGCGAGATCAAGGCCACCGGATTCAACGACGCTGTGGATCGCTTCTACCCTCTTCTTCAAGAAAACCACGTATACCTCATCAGCAAGGCCCGAGTGAATATCGCCAAGAAGCAGTTCTCCAATCTTCAAAACGAGTACGAGATCACCTTTGAAACTCAAACCGAGATCGAGGAATGCACAGACGCTACCGATGTTCCCGAAGTCAAGTACGAGTTTGTTAGGATCAACGAATTGGAATCCGTCGAGCCCAACCAGACTTGCGATGTGATCGGAATCCTGGATTCGTACGGAGAACTGTCCGAGATCGTCAGCAAAGCCAGTCAGCGACCCATTAAGAAACGAGAATTGACGCTGGCCGACCAATCGGGCAGAAGTGTTCGATTGACCTTGTGGGGCAAGAACGCCGAGATCTTCCCCAACAACGCCGGAGTGGACGAGAAGCCGGTGATCGCATTCAAGGGAGTCAAGGTCGGTGACTTTGGTGGAAGGAGTCTCAGCATGTTCAGCAGTTCGACCATGACCATCAACCCTGACATCGCCGAATCGCACGTCCTTCGAGGCTGGTATGACAACGATGGAGCACACAGCGAATTCAAACCCTTCACCAATGCTGGAGTGGTGGGAGGCGCATCTGGGTCGGGAGCAGGAAGCATGGCTGAGCGAAGGTCGGTGGCACAGGTCAAAGACGAGAACCTGGGAACATCGGAGAAGGTGGACTACTTCAATGTTCGAGCGACGGTGGTCTACATCAAGCAGGACAACCTCTACTACACCGCGTGTCCCTCTGATGGATGCAACAAGAAAGTGACGCAGGACATGGATGGTAACTGGCGATGCGAGAAATGTGATCGAAGTTACGACCTTCCTGAATACCGCTACATTTTGTCTACCAATGTGGCCGACAGTACGGGACAGATGTGGTTGTCTGGATTCAACGACGATGCAGCCAAACTGATCGGTATGTCGGCTGGAGAGTTGCATGCGCTGAGGGAGAACAGCGAATCCGAATTCTCGGCTGCTTTGCACAAAGCCGCCAACAGAATGTACATCTTCAACTGCCGTGCCAAGATGGATACTTTCAACGAAACCCAGAGAGTCAGATACACGATTAGCCGTGCCAATCCAGTCGACTTCACCGCTGCTGGTCACGAACTTGCTCAAGCTATCAAGGCGTACATGTAGCCGCGGGCATTCGGATTCCATGTATAATCGTGCTCAACTCAACGCAAAGTTCCTCACATTGTTCTTCAACATCGCCATGTCGACTCTTCTCACGTGCATGCTTCTCTTCCTTGGCCCTCTTCACCTTGGCGATTCCCTTCATCTTAGTAGGATCTCTGTGCGGGTTCTTTCTGGTCTCTTTCGTGTACCGAGTTGTTCCCAATCGCTCACTCTGCTGGTCCATGATCCATTGTCCATTGTATTGACTTCAGTTTTTCCCTTGATACCGGCGTGAAATCCACTCTTCTATCTGACATGTCGTAGATACCGAGTGATACGCTTTGATCGAATGTGTTGAGATTGGCCGAAAATCACCACTCCACGTTCGTGATCTAGGACGCTACTTGAGCCTGACCAACGACTTTGAGTCAAACATGTAGCATTGCATCGACCCCTTTTTTTCATATATTAGCATTGGCTATGAAAGCTCAAAATCCGGCCAAGAGATCAGCCAGGTCATCGACCTGTTTTCTTCTTTCTTTATGCAGTGACGACGTCGTCGTTGTTGTTGTTGCTGATGATGAGTCTTGAACGGCATTGCTGTTGTCGATATTGGACCAAGAATGGATGAATTCCTGCGGGGTTATTTCTTCGCATGTGAAGTCGGCCAAAAGTTCTCGTTTTTCCAACAAGAGTTCTTGGTAGGACTGCCCCCGAGATTCCGCCACAGTTTTATATGAGTCCGTGCAGGTAGGAGGTATAGAGATGAGATGGTTTAGTACAACGATCGGAAGGAAACAAGACGCTTTGGAGGGAAACAGAAGGGGAGTAAGACGTACGTAAAACAATTGACTTATTGAATCGAGAGCTGATTTTGGGTTAAAGTTGCCCGGTAGACCGCCAGTACTTGATGCTGTTGGTTCTGCTGCATCCATCTGGTCCAATAGCAGAGGTATGTCCTGATAGATACAGTTTAGCATCAAGGACACAATCTCTTCGCATTTTTGGAGCGTTTCACGCAACATCATCAAAGTAGTGTCCAAGTCGATGCTGGAGTTGCCCTGCTGGACTGAACTCAGCAACGAAACGGATTGCTCAAACGTCGAGTCAAAATTCTTGGCCAATTGATCGCATTTGTTGATTAACTCCAGCACAGGGTGCACCCTGTTCCGCTGCAGACCAAAATCGTTAGCACTATTGAAGGTCGACATCCGCGGTTGTAGTTGTGATTGCGCTCGCCAGGAGGACAAGATACGTTGCAGCGAATTGTTGTCCTTGTTCAGAGCCGAAACAGGTGCAGTGCTAGGTCGTGCAGTGCAGAGCAAGTTGATCTTAGTTTGATTTATTCAGCCGGTTGCGAGTCGGTTCTGCTGTCCGAAATGGAGATAGCTTGGCGTGAGGTGGTGGTGATAAGGACAAGAGATGGTTGGCGAAAACCGGTGAAACAGATCAGCAAGTGACAGATATGACATCTTCCAGCAAAGAGAAAGTGGAGTTGCAACAGATGTGCAAATATGGGCATGTTCGCGCAAGTCTCGACGTCACGTGCGGTGGAGCTGAATCGGCTTGGCTTCTGTTCTCTGATCGCCCCGATCTGCGTTGATCGATACGCTGCTGCAGAACCCTTTCTGAATTCCAATCGCACTGGTGTTCCGTGCCTCGTTGACTGTCTTCCTTGTTCTGCACAGGGTGTAGTGGGAACGAGCTGACGTCGAGAAGAATCATCATTTCGGTCGCATTTTTTGGTCAGATTTTTCGGGACACGATTTCTCTTGGATTCATTGAACACCGATAATCCAGAAAAAGCACTGCCCGCCAGACAAATATGTTCGTTCCGCTGCAAGAAAGACAGCTCAATCAAAGCACTGTAGAGCCATTCACGACCTGACTGCTTCAACGTACGATCGAGCAGGCAAAGACAACAAACGATGAGACCGAATCAGAGGAGTGCAGCGAAGCCACCCAAGCCGAATCTAACATTTTGCAATGGTGCATCGAGTCCAGCTGCGCAGAATTCAGCGTTCAGCTTTTCCCTGTTGGACGGCATATTGTCTGATTTCTGATTGGTACAGCATGAGGTTTAGACATCTGTCCATCTGTCCTGCTTGTGGCTCGGTAAAACGGGAACGGACAGCGCGGGCGATGCAAGCCTTGATGCACTACGCCGATCCTTTTGAACTTCCTTTCCCTCGCGGACTGAGAGCAAGAGCAGCACAGCATAGTGTAGCACGAACCTTACTACTAAATCTGAGGTCGACGGTCGAAACTTGACAACGACGACGAACACTATCAAGATGGCCAGCAGAGCTACACTGCACCAGCTTGAATATCGTACAACTTGGTTCGTTCAACTTGGTTCGGTCCACGTTGGATCTCTGACTAAACCCGGAAACGGCTTTGCGGGAAGAAGAAATAGTCTCTTTCGGGGATGGACCGAAAGCACTGCAGTGGACGAAAGCCAAAGCCATAAGTCTGAGAGCAAGTCGATCGACGTTGCAGCTCACATGGACTATGGGCTGTCCTGCCATTAGAGGGTTGATACTGTCAACGACTGAAATTCTGTCAAAGGCATCAAAGAGGAAGAAGCCACCTGTTCAAAATGTCTGTTCGGTACTGTAGATGCTTTTCAACCATTTCGCATGGCTCGCTCACCCATATACTCTGCATCACACTGCGAAAGCAAACTTAACCAAGCCGATGAGCAGTCAGCACAGAGGGAAGAGAAGAGAAGGTTCTGAGGTACTCTATTAATTTAAGTGCTGGCTTGGCATGCAGATATCGATTTCTTGATTTCAAAATCGAACTCTTGTCGTCGATTCAGCATGCTTTTGATAAGAAGAAAGATGGAATTCCTTCCTAACATGGAGAAACCGACGATCGACCTTTACCGTCGCTCAAAGACCAGTCATCGACGTTGGAGAGGAATCAAAGCTGAATCGGCAGGACGAGAGAAAGCGAGTGATCACTCCCATGCTCTACACCATCGAGTTGCTGCATGTACGGCAATGTACTTAGCACAAGGTCAGACCTGCAGCGTCGTAAATTAACGGTTCGCGATCTGGCCGTAGACAGGACCAAATGATCGCCAGCGCATGAGTGAAAGGATAAATTTTGGTGACACTCGAAACCCGACAGTCAACTTCCTAGAAAAACAGACAGACAGACAGACGCGCCTCGCGCCATGCAAATCAGACGCGTTCTCGCCTTCTCGCTTTGCAACTTGGCAAATCGGATAACCAATCCTTAAATACTGTAATACGAACCTTGTAAGCGAAAAGCATTTCAACGCACTCACAAACGCACACGTACATTCATTGCAGATTCTGGTAGGACGCCAAATTTGAAGGTAAGGGCGAGTAGTGGCAGTGCACTAAGACGAAGACTCGCCATGGAGTGCAGTGATCATGATAGAGTGGTGGTCTTGTCTTCGCACTTAGTAAAGACGACCGAAGAATGGTGTGCGACGAGATACGGATCGGCAAAAGTTTTCCCAGATATTCCATGCGGTCGCTTGGACTAGTTGTGCGCCGACATTCGCACATTTCAAGGTACAGTACACCCGGCAGCAGCAGCTATTGCCTGGAAAGAGGTCCAGCATGATCTTGTTCATGAGCGAAGTGGGTGAAGAGTCGCAGACAGAGCCAGATCGCCAGCCGAAAGCGTGTACGAGCCTCCTTTCGGGTCCCTTATGGATCACCCCTGAAGTCTCCTGCAGGCGGCAAACAATGGTACAAAGGCCCCCAAATTATCCCTCGGCAGAAGACAATACAGAGCCACCTGTTTGATCGATCCATTCCCACTTCCACACGCGGACTGCAGAAGAAAAGAGAGAGCGAGCAAAGGTCCAAAGAACTAGAGAGGCAAGCTTCTGCTCACGAAGTGGACACTCGACGAACGTATACCGGGGCACGATCAATGGATCGATTCTTCCCGAACTCTGAGTCTCCTTTGTGCTATGGGACTCGTTAGCATTCGAGAGAGGCGTGCGGCTCTTCCCCTTGATTTATTGTGATCATAGCTACACAGCGGAGCTGAGTTTCGAGCTACTTGCTTGACGGCTTTGGCTCACCATGTGGTACAATACCTCCCGGTTCGACAGCCAACGGTCCATACGCGTACTTGGTACCTACGTCTTCCACCGGGCAGCGGGACAGAAGACGCTTTCCTCAGGTGTACAATCCGCGGTAGGAAGCCGGACGTTTACTAAAAGTCGTCGTGGTCTTGCAGCAAGCCAAAGCCGCTTCTACACGCGGTTCGGCCAACTTGGCAGGTGACAGCAGAAAACCGTGTGCTGCTGATGTACTTTGTGTGTGATTTGCGTGAGTTCGGTTGGTCGACTACAGACTCATTTTTTTCGGCTAATCCTCAACACTTCTGCTCTGATCATTTTCACGTTGCTGTGCTGAACTGTACCAGCCAACATCGGGAGATTCTGAACAAAACCCCCATCCTTTGGCTCTCCGCTTTAAACATGACACCCTTTGAACGCCATCGTACGGCGACCGAAAGGCAAAGAAGGACGTTACAGACGGAGCAGTAACAAAGAGTTACAGAGAGGAACAGCGACGGAGGAAGGACACCGAAAGGAAGAAGAACAACAGGATCCCAAGAAAGAAGCGAAGGAAGCAAGCCGGAGCAGAAACACGGCACAGCTGAGAAACACACACACAGGATTGGGCTGCAAAACTTCAGTCTCCGCTCCGACAAATCTCCCGCTGCCTGGAAAGAAAGAAAGGAAGGAAGGAAGGAACGCAGACGAGGCTGCTTCAAATTCAAAAAGATCAACAACAACAGCGAAACAACAACACTCACACGAAAAAAAACACACACACACACACAACACACCAAGCTGGCTGCACTCCTTGAGTCAAATTCAAATGCAAGTTCAAGTTCAGCTTTACGCGTGGTTTTGTCGAATGCTGGTGCTGCTGCCGCCGCCGACTCACTGCTGCCCCTTGCTCCGCTTTCCCTGTCGTCGGCCTCTTTCGTTCCCATCTGCTTGTCGGCCTTAGATGCGCATTCTCCTCCTCTTTGTTCTCTCTTGAGAACCGCCTCACAATATCGCCTCTCCCCGCCTCGCCTCGTCTTAGCTCGCCGCGGTACTCTTCGTCTCTGCCCCAGTCTGGTGTTGCCTTGCCTTCCTGGCTGTCCATTTCGTCTATTCCGTATGGCTTCCCTCGGCCTTGCCGCTTCCCAACCTCGCAACATCCATACCCCATCTCATCCCATCCGATCCCAGTTCTATCGCAACTCGATCTCATCACTACGAGCAACCCTCCCCTGATATTCCCTTTGCTATCAACTCCGACTTTGTTTTCTTTGCTTGGCTGAAACCCCAATTCGTTCTTCCTTTCGGTCATTGTCGTCCAAATTCGGCCTGGGTCCGAATCTCCATACGGATAGAGTTGCTTAACTTACTTCACTTTCTTTTCTTTCCCACATACACACGAAGCTAGATCCATAGCCGTACTGCCTCCTTTACGTCGCTCCTGATCCGAAAGGTGCAACTCCAGGAACCTTACCTCAGCTCGCCTCCCCTCGTATCCGCTTGTGCCGTCTTCCACATCCATCTCTCACGATACCATCGCTTTGACTCTCGACGTCACCAACTTCACCACCCACCACCGCCAATACCACCTCCCGAATCGATCTCATCTACCTTCCGCCCCTTTCTTCCCCCCTCCTGGCTATCGTATTCGACGCAAGCAGTCCGGATCCTTGCTCAATCAATCCGTTACTCTCTTTTGGTCCCTCTTTTCCGTCTGTCTCTGTCTCTCTGTCTCTCCTTCGCTTCATCCTCGCATCGCGCTCTCGAATTCGTCAAGGTCATTGTCACCAGTGCCGCCTCGATCCTAAGCAGCATCTCGACGGAACACTCCACCGGGACCGACTTAATACTGCGTTGCTGAGCAACCACGACAGTCGCTTTCATCCTCGTCGCTCTTTGAACGGACGATTACCGTCGCCATCGCTATATCTCAACTTCGGAAACGGTCTCTACTGATACCGCGACACCGTCCAGTCCCAGTTCTGTTTCAATCTACTACGCCTCCGTCCATCAGGCTCAGCCAGAAGCCCTAGAGATTCTCTGACCGGAAACATTGACGGCCAGCCAACGCGCGCTTTCTTCGTGGTCCAAATTGACTCCGTCGACATCGTATCTTCAACGACGCTCGATCACCGGATGACTTCGGTGCTGCTCGCTACCTAAATCGTCTTCGGTTTCTTTATCGCCTCTGCGGCTGCCTCCCACTTTTTGTAGCACAAGTCCGACCAAGGCCGAGCTTCGCACCGTTCGTCAGACCTCTCATTGCTGCCAACGGTCCAACGGTCCAAGCTCCTCGAGCTTTTCGCCCCCGCATCATCAACCTTCAACACCTTTATTGTCGAGGATTTGTGCATCCTAACCATCTTGCCATCATGGACGCCCATACACTTAATGCGTGGACTCGTTTCGCCCTTCAAAAGGGTGGGATCGGAACATGCACTGCTCTGATCGATAATCCTGCTACGGAACCCGAGGATCTCATGTTCATGTCTGGAGAAACCATCATTGTCCTCCGTAGACTGGACGAGGATGGCATAGACGCCACTGGTCGAGCTACCACTAGCACCCAAAAACCAAAGACGGACGCTACCTCGGATGCTGATGCCTGGTTCCTCGGGTACTGCGAAGGCGTCGTTGGACGATTCAAAGGTGCTCACGTTCAGATTCACGGTCGCCTGAAGAAACCGGTGCTGATGCGACGCAGCGCAGCTGGAAGTATCAGAGACTCAAGTATGCGACCCATGTCCAAGTCCGAGGCCGCCAAGATGCACATGTCTCAGGTTCCGGCAGGCATCCCTTTCACGGCGGTCAATTCAGACGGAGAGGAGGACAGTTCCGAATCGCCCACCAATCGTCGTCCCCCGCTTCCGCCGCTTCATCAGCAGCCCTCGGGGCAGATGAAGTTCATTTCGGAGCGCGCCTCGTCTCGGCCCCTTCACTCTGTCCAGTCGGCTGGACTGACCACTCCGCCGCTTTCAGATGAAGGCCACCTCCGCAAGCAGTCTTCTACGCTTCGATCTCGCGCCGATGACGAAGATTCCGATGACTCTTCCTCTGCGCTTCCATGGGCTAGACAGCACAGCCGAGAGAGCAGCGCCGCTTCTCGATCCAACAGCGCACAGTCGCTCCAGCACCAGTCTCAGCCCCAGAATCAAAGAGGGTTGCAGGATCATTACATCTCCGGTCCTTCCACCTCTTCCTCTCGTGTCTATCCTCCACACGCCCCAGGCGTTGCTTACCTCCCACCGTCCCCCATCTCTTCGGGTGAATCTCCGATCACCCGGGAAGCTAGCGGCTCGCTTCCCACTCCGACGGAAACGCGAAGTGGCCACAGCCAGGCTGACACGAGCATCGCCGACATTACCACCAGGACTTCATTCGGCTCGTCCAATTACACGAGCTCTACCAACGAAGATTCGGACGACGAGCAGGGCGTCAACACACGCAGAGATTACACCTTTTCCATCTACGACGTTTACGGTCGAGACTCTGTCGCCTTTCCCAACTTTGATTTCCGTGAGCACGGAAGCAAATCTTCAGGTCTTTCCAGGCTCGGTGCATCCAGATCCAACGAATCGCTCAACAGCACAGGTGCGAAGGCGAGTTCGGAGCGCAATTCGCGCAGTAGTCAAGGGCAGCTGCATCCTTCGCAGATCCCGCAGCACCTTCAGCACCAGCAATCGCATCCACAGGAACAGAACCAATCAGCTCAACGACCGGATCAGCTTACCGTTCCTCAGTCCGGTGCGTCTTCCATCCCACTGACGCTTCGTTCGCCCTCAGGACGGCGGCCAAGCGCAGCTCCTGATCCGAGAATGCATGCGCCAAGTCCTGGTCCAGGCGTTGGTCGTGGACAAGCTTTGAACATGGCATCCAGTCTTCGTCGACAAGTGGAAGCCTCATCGCCTTCCACGCCCACGTCCTCTGCACCGCCACATTCGCCCATCTCTCCTGCCGGCTCCGAGCATTCGTCAGCCTCAGCACAACGGCCGATGGCAGGCCCTGGCTACTTTGATCCCCGACGACGTCCGTCGCAAACCAGTCTCATGGCACGTGGAATCACCCATCCTGGATCGAATTTGACCCCTGGTTCGAGCTTCAGTGGCTCTTCACCCGCGCCATCGGAGGTGCCTTCTAACGACAGCAGCTTCGCACGACGTCCGGGCTTCGCAGAAGCACGAGAAAAGCGTCGATCCACTTCTGTGGGCAACATCCACCTGGATTACCTGAATATGCAAGATCCGGATCATCAGCAACTGCAACCGCAGCACCAGCAGACGCCTCCCAACTTTACTATGGGTCGACCTAGCTTCAGGTCATCAGCAGGTTCCACAAGATCGCGACACGGACCAGCAAGTGCGGCTCCACCTGCGCCCGCATCCGCAACGTCTCCTGGCTTGGGCCCCGTGCGTGCATCCTCCGACAGACTCTCGGAACGCGAGCGGGTCAATTCAGGGCACGGCTCGGGTTTGTTGCGCAAAAATCCGTCGAATCCTACCCCTGGACTGCATGGCGGCAGCGGACTGCATGGGTTGTCGCCGATGGCGCGAAGCTCGAGCCCCATGAGCCAGTTGAGTGCGCCCTCCCCCACTCCTGGTACGAGCCGCCCAGTGAGCGGTGCAGGCAGTGCTCGTTCCGGTGCCCGAAGTCCGCTCCGAAGCCCTCTCGGAGGATCTGTCGCTGGTTCTTCATCCACGCCTGGTACACCTCTTGTGGCCAACGGTCCTGGTCTTCCCGTCAGCTTTGATGCGATGGGATTCGTAATCGAACGCGGCATACCTCCGTCATTGCCCCAGGTCGACGACCCTGAGCTGAGGGAGAAGTGGCAGGCCGTGCTCAATGAAGACGATGTTGCCTCAGCTAAGAAGAGCAGAAAGGTGAAGAAACTGGTCCGAGCCGGAGTTCCCGCGTCGATTCGTCCTCAAGTGTGGCTCTTCTTGGCCAACGCTTCTGTTCGACGTCGACCGGGTCTCTTTGAGAAACTCTGCAAGACATCGCAAGGCACCAAGGGTAAGAAGGGCAGAGAGGAGGCCTACGAGACGATCGAGAAGGATCTGCATCGAACCATGCCGGACCACAAGCTCTTCATGGGCGAGAACGCGACCGGCAAAGCGGATCTGGAAGGCATCCTCAAATCGTATGTTCACTTTAACCCCATCATCGGCTACACGCAAGGCATGGGGCTTCTTGCAGGGTTCTCGATGATTCACATGCCAGCCGAAGATGCATTCTGGTTGCTATGCGCTGTCTTGCGAGATCCCCAGATGGAAGGCTACTATACCGCAGGTATGAAGCAACTGCACGTCGACAGCGTGGTCTTTGGCAACCTTCTCCAATCGATGGATGCAGAGCTCCATGCCAGATTCGAAGAGGTCGGACTGATGCCGATCATGTTCACGCCCAACTGGTTCCTTCCTCTGTTCACACGGGTTCTGCCGTGGACCACCTTGGCCCGCGTGTGGGATGTGTTCTTCTTCGAAGGACCTACTTGGATCCTGCGAGTGGCTTTGGCCATCGTTCGAATCATGCGAGATCAGTTGATGAACCGTCAGGCTTGTCCCACTTCGGGCGAGATGCTTCAGCTGTTGCTCCACCCACCCCATCACAACCTGACCCCCGAGAACGTGCTTACCTGCGCCTTCAGCGTCAAGCTCAAAGACGGGGAGATGAGGAAGCTCAGCCGTTCAGCATCCAAACTGGTCAGAGAGCAGAACTTCCTCAACAAACCTGCCGATGCTCGAGGTCGATCGGCTTCACGCGGAGCATCTGCTGCCGCAGCTGGCAGCTTAGGAAGAAGCACAAGCGCTCCAGCTCGACGAGGATAAAGCGTGCCTCCATGCATCGCCCACGTTACTCTACAGATCAGATTCTGTATCACCTTGCATGCTTCACTGTGTCGTTTTGAACTCTCTCCGTTCGTTCATTGTCGATCGCACTCGTCACTTAACATAAAAAGCTTTTAGCATCAACGTATCTTGCGATTTCGTCACCCGTGATTCTGTGCCTGTGAGATCAGTGAGCCATGGGATAGCATTTCCCAGCAGTGTCGATAAAGTGCCCTACGTCCTTGATCGGATGTTGGTCGAAAAGCAGCGTGCTCACATTTGAAATCGACGATATGAGAAGATACGATTAGCAAATTTAACATTCGACCTCGTACGCCGTCACAAGTATCCGCGGATGGATTAAGATGTGGTGTTGGTCTGCGCTCTTTCGACTCGACTACTCACCTTATAAAGCGCCTTCATTACCATACCCACCTTCGAACCTCGTCGCTTGTCTCCCTTCCTCGCTCGCACGACCATACGTTATTGACCGGACTCGTCACTGTCGTTTGTTGGGCTCCGAATACTCCATCTTAGCTGCGTTCTCTCCAGCCTTCGGATCATACACGAACTTGACTTCTACGAAGCGTAAGGAGAAAGTTGCATTCGACTCCTTCGCTGACCACCCCACACTGGAGACTCCTCGAGGGGGAAGCTGGAATTCCGTCATGGTGGCTTCTTCCTCGCGCTACGATCCGGTACCGACCTCCGAAGGCTTCAACTCTGGGCAGCGAAGTAGGAGCAACGACCAACATGTACGAAGTTTCAGTAAATTCGCCCTGTACGGAACGGGGTTGTTCGTCTCCGTATGTCTGTTATTCTCGATCGTCAGTGTTCCATCGTCTTCTCGGTACGGATGGCGTAAGACCACCGACTCCTCTGGGTTTGGATCTTGGCACGATGAAACGTCTGGATTGACACCACTGCAACAGAGAGATCGGACCATGGATGAAGCGGTATGTCGGACCGAATTCTCGAAATTATATCCTCAGTTGGAGAGCAACGCTCGAGCATGGCAGGCGAAAGGAGGTATCAGTCTCAAAGATATTGATGAAGCGACCAAGTCTTCGAGCAAAAACTGGGGAATGGCTAGGGTCATTATCAAGAACGGTCAACTTTACATTCGGGAAGTTAGAGAAGGTGGAGAATCGAGGATCTCTGCATTGTTGCATCTGTTGCATACAGCCGTCACGACAGATCCGGCAAGCGCCTCTTCGTACGGTGGGAAAGTAGGCACTCCCATCCCACCGGTCGATTTAGTGTTTACGACTGCCGACAAGGAAGGGAATGATAACCCTGTTGCCTGGGTTCTGGATAAGAAAGTGGATGAGGACCCAAGGATAGGTACCTGGTTGATGCCGGATTTTGGATTCGCTGGTTGGCCTGAAGCAGGGATCGCCAGTTTTGAAGAATTCGTTCAGCTGACTATCAAAGAGGAGAGGGATTTCCCTTGGACAAAGAAACAAGATAAGGCGTTCTGGAGAGGGTTAGCGAACCACTACCCGGTACGAGAAGACTTGTTGATGAGAACGGATACAAAGAAGGACCCTTCGAGAAGCAGTTGGGCGGATGTCAAACAGACCAGTTTCCACGATGTTGGCGAAGATTTCCATCCCATCGTTCCAATGCATCAACATTGCCGACACAAGTATCTCATCCATAGTGAAGGAAATAGCTATTCGGGGAGAAGCAAGTACCTCTTCTCTTGCCATTCGGTCGTGATCGCGCACCCGCTCGAATGGACCCAGCACTTCCATCCAGCTCTCAACAGCGACCCTTCCAGCTCACAGCAGAACTTCATTCAGCTTCCAGGACCTCACTTCAAAGGGCTACAGGAAACGGTCGAGACTCTGCAGCACTTTGATTCTCTGTCGTCTAGCAGCAGCAGCGGCAACAATCGTCCCGATAACGCCACCCCGTCCATCGCCGAGACCGTGACTGGATCGAAAACGCCCAAGATGATCGCCGATAATGCGGTCCAGACGTTGAAGGAGAGGTATCTCAGTCCGGCTGCCACCATGTGCTACATTCGTGCTGCTCTCAAAGCCTACGCTTCCGTCTTGAACACCAACACTTGGCCAGAAGATCCCATCGATCAAACACGAGGTCCTGCCCCCGCAACCGGACCAGGTGGAGGCGTCGTTGCTTCAGGTGGAAAAGGGACAGACCTAGCAAAGTTGGGTGCCAAAGGGGATATCGAGTACGGAATCTGGAGGTTAAGCGGAAGCATCGATTGGCCTCCCAAGTCTTGATACGACAGCTCGCAGAGAGTATGATGTTAAGCTACGTCAGCATCAGTTCGACCCCTCACACTGCAGACAGTCACACGTCTCTGAGATCGCAAGGTAGATAGATAGATGCTGAAACGCTTGAGCTTCTGGTCCCACAACCTGAGAAGTATTACTCATTCTAGCATTAAAGATCCGTTCCAACGTGGGCGTGAATGCTTCACATGGTTGTGTAGAGGAGGATTAAATCATCTATTATTTCAGTTTTGTGAGGTTCAAGCTAGACCAGGGACGTTTTGTTTGCAGAAAGCGAGCATTCGTTCGTAGCATTCCTTCTTGACTTGTGCGCCTGGAGCAGAATCGAATTCTGGATCGTGGAGTTCAGGGATACGAGTTTCGAAGCCATGACCTACGCCTTTGCAGTAGTAGAACTGATGTTTGTTGTTGACTTTGGTGACTTTTTCGGCGAAAGCTTTGGCTTCGTCACCCAAAGGATCGTGTTCGCAGGCGATGATGTAAAGAGGAGGTTCGAAGGTTTTGGGATCGGCGTAGGCTGGGCTAACTTTAGGGTCTTTGGCCTTTTGCAACCGAAGAGGCTTGTCGAAACCTAGGTAACAGTTCATGAAAAAGTTGGTTAGGTCTCGACTCAAAGGAGCCATTGGGATACCTTCGGGTAGAGGCTCTTCGTTGGTTTTCTTGTCTTCGACCGGGATGCTTGAATCGGTTGCCGGGTAGAATAGGATCGTTGCTTTGATGTGTGAGTATTCTTCTTCTGTCAAGCCCAGTTCCAAAGCGACGGGTTTGGAGGAGATGGAGCAGGCTAGTGTAGCACCCGCCGACAAGCCACAGAGGATAAGGTTCCCGTCAAACCAAGGTTGGGAAAGCGTCCATTTGATAGCTGGAATGCATTCGTGCAGGCCCGCAGGGAAAGGATTTTCGGGTGACTTGGCGTAATCAGCGTCGACAAAGACAACGTCCAAGCTCTTGGAGAGAAAGCGAGCGAGGTAAGCGTCTTTGCCCAATCTTGGAACCATGAATCCTGAACCGTGCCAATTCAGAACGGCCGGTCGTCGTGTAGCTTTGCCAGCTGCAATGGAGGGTGCTTCGTAGATCTCGATACCGACTTGTCGTCCAGGAACCGATGGCGAAGGTACCGAGGTAGCGCGGTCACATTTCTCGTTAGGGATGATGGAAGGTGCAGCACGTACCGCTGCTGCGACGGCTAGGATCTCGTCCATGGGCGGATTATCGGAAGAGAGCGTCAACGACATGGTATTATTTCTAGCTCGATGAGGTCAGAGTGTGTGCAGACAGCTTTGAATTGGTTGCAAAGAAGCAAGTTAGAAGGAAGTCAGAGGGTGAATGTATACAGGAAGACAAAGGACGGAGCGAGGCATACACGCACACCCACAGAACGCTGTTTATATCCTACAGAGAGAACCAAATGGATCTTCGGCCTATTCAAACCGAAGCAGCAAGCACAAACACTTTGAACCCCAACTCGCATGGTTAAATCAAACAACTGGCCAGGGTTGATCAAAGAGAGAGTTGTTTCGGTTCCCCCGAAAAAAGAGCCTCTGAGCTGTCCACAAGGAGGAGAGGGTCACACACAGGGGTGGATGGGACCTCGTGGAACAACCAAGATGGCCTTGCGTTCTTCGCATGATTCCAGGCATGAGGCTCTGCTGCTGCTTAAACCGGCGCGACTCGGTCCGGAGGTTTGGGGTAATCGAGTTGTGAGTGCAGGTGACTCTCCGCACTCGTGTCTAAATTTACAGCGCTTGGACACCAATTTGGCTCTGAGAAAGAGAGAGAGGCAATCCGTATCTTCCGGTTTCACTCCGCGATTCGCGACCATGCTCGCTTCTCCGACAACGATGACATGCCATTCCATCTTCCTTGGCGAGTCCTCCGTACAAAGTAAGGTAACTTTCCTTGTCGACCGAAAGAAAGTCTCGATAAAGGGAACAGCAAGATCATGCTCGGATGGTACAAGGCCCCACATTTGCGCGATGGTAACACGAACGCCGCAACAATCTAGATCTAACATAATAAACGAAGACACGCGTGGGGTGTTGTTTCCTCCACCTGTTGCTTCTGGCAATCCAACACAAAAATCGCGAAACACAGTTGACCATGCTCAGCATTCTTCTTGGCAGCCATCCGATCTCTGCGCAGCATGATGCGAAACCCTTCATAGAGCCATAATACTGAGAGCAATACACGGACGACACTCGTTGAGCTTTCACGAGTCGAGTCCAAAAACGGCATCAAGAACCTCCCCAAGCAGATCCGGTTCAAATTGGAGCAAATCACCGCGATATGCCCAAAGCGTACTTTGTCGATCGGCGCGAGGCGGCTCGTGCCGACTCTGATGACGATGATGATCACGAGGAGATGGATTTCGAGGGCGCTTTTCAAAAAGACATGGTTCTGTTCTGCATCGATGCTGGGCCCTCCATGCATCGTACCAACGAGGAAGGCACAACGCATCTCTACACCGCTCTGAAAGCTGCAGCCTCCATGATGGAAAAGAAGCTCATCTCTTCACCACACGACCATGTAGGCGTTTTGATGTTCAACTGTGCGGAAACCCTCTTCAAATCTGCCAAACCGGGAGAGTACTACCGCGGAAGCTACGAATTGCAAACCATTCGCCAGGTCAATGTCCCCGACACCTATAATCTCAAAGCCTTGCTCAAGGAAGCCGAACAGGATGCTCACCATCTCGAGCAGGTCTTGCCCCCTGCAGAGAAGCAGATGCGTATCGACTGGGCTCTTGCCAATGCAGGTGTGGCAATGATGTCGGCAGCCAATGCTGGAAGCAAGCGAGTCTTCTTCATCACAGATACCGACAATCCTCACCCACTCGACTCGGATCCAAAGAGCACAAAAGCTCGAAGAGCCAGTCTGGACAAGATGAACGAATTCAAAAAGATTGGCGTTCGAGTCGAACCCTTCTTCATCAGCGGCTCCTCTCGGCCTTTCCAGATCAATGCTTTCTATGCAGACGTATTTGCTCAGTACGATGAGGATGATGCCGCCGGCGAGAATGAATTTGTGGGACCGAGAGCTCCCAGAGGATATCACACCACCTCGACCGAACAACTTCGAGGACAGGAGCTCAAAAGGTACCTTTGGGATGCGACTGTGCGCTTTCAGGAGCTTGTACAGGACATCACCACCAGGGAAACTCCGAAACGAGTGGTGTTCAACATCCGCTTCGAATTGGCAGCCCTGGAACCGGGAGAGTACGATGAGAATCGACTGCCGCAGGCGAGGACCAGAGGTCGAAAATGGCAGATCGGGATCAAGGGCTACAGCCTCATCTCGAGGACCACCAAAGGGAATCCTGTCAAGGTGATGGTGGACGAGGAATGCGGCGAACTCAAGGAAGTTGTTACACATCAGCACTATGTTGATGTAAGTACAAATAAACCCTTGACCAAGGATCAGATCTTGCCCGCCTTCCAATTTGGATCTACACCCAGTCTTCGAGGTCAAGTGGCTTTCTCCCAAGACGAGCTGAAAAGAATCAAAAGCTTTGGCATGCTACCTTGTCTCAAGTTGATCGGATTCAGGGATAGAAGCTTCCTCGAATTTCAGTGGAACGTGAAGCACGTCTACTTCATCTACCCTTCCGACATCGAATGGAAAGGAAGCAAGAAGACGTTCGCTGCACTGCTGGCATCCATGCTGAAGAAGAACAAGGTGGGAATCGGGCTGTTCATGCCTCGACAAAACGTTGTACCTGTTTTTGTAGCGATCCTGCCGCAGGCCGAGGAGGTAATGGACGGTCAACAGATTGTTCCTCCTGGCATGCATATCATCACGCTGCCCTATGCTGACGATGTCAGAGACGTGCCGGAAAACTTACTGCACACCGAAGACGCTAAAGATGACCAGATCGATGCCGCTGTGGCTATCATCGAAAGGTATCAGAAGAAACAGGCTTTCAATCCAGATCAATACCCCAACCCAGCGCTGAACCACCACTACTCGGTATTGATGGCGACAGCATTTCAGGAACCTTTACCCGAAGAAGTGGTGGATTTGACGGTTCCTCAGTATGCCAACATCAAGAAACGGACAGCGCTCCTCATTCAAGACTGGCATGATAAAATCGATGAAGATGAGAGATTGCTTGCAGCAGCCCGAAGCAGCAAAGTCATCAAAACGAGTACCAACGTTCGCAAAACTACGTTTGAAGACGATGCAGAGATTCTGAGACTCTGGAGTCAGGGAAAATTGAGCGCTTATACCGTCGAAGAACTTCGCTCTGCTTGCGACTTCTATAGGATCGATAAAAAGGGCAAGAAAGCCGACCTTGTCAGTAGGATTGATGACCTTCTGCGCAAGATGAAAAAGTGAAAGTTCGGGACTGGTCTTTACGTTTTAGGTTGCGGCTGTAGCCCACAGAACAAGGGTGATTCCTTCCTAGACTCGTTCCCTAACTCCTGCCACATCACATATCTTTTGTCATTCTGTTTCGTTGCGTTGCAAATATACCATTGTTAGGGTTGTCGTCACGGGCCCGTCATCCTTCGAGGCCCTTGCTAGGGTGTGTGCTTCAGTCTAACATCCTCGATTCCATTGTTGTGTGTCTGAACCGGAACTCCATCGAGAGTACATGTCGGTCATGAATGCGAAACCTGCTGAATCGTTAACGGAAGTACCCAAGCACCAAACTTCCGAAAAATTAGACTGACTCTGAGCTTTCCTCGGAGCTTTTCCGAATTTTGACGTTTGAATTTTTGGTTTTTCAATTTTGGGTGTGTGTGCGGTTCCCCACAAAAACCAGAGAGTTCTGGACCTGCTGAGCGAGAACCAAGAAATGCGCCTAATTTCTCTGCGAGTGCAGTGCGTCTCTCTGCCAGTTTGCGGTTCACGTCAGCCAAGACCCGGTTAGATCGGTTACTGCCTGCTTCCCGAACCGAACGTACATGTTTCTGACAACGAGCGAGGTACACATGCCAATCCTACACTCACTGGCTCTCGATATCGGTCAAGCACACCTATCACTTCTCACCCCATCACCATCGCAGATCAGGTCACGCATCCGCAAAGGAGATACACAGCCTCCATAAGTCATACATCCCCAATCAGTTTCGAAGCAAAGCAATCAAAACAGGCAAGCAAAGATGTCGAGCTCCACAGAACGAGCGCCCGTGGTACTCAAGCCTGCTGATCCAAGCAAAACCTTCCAGCCTGATATCTTCAAGGGCAAAGTGTTATTCTGTACGGGTGGAGGATCTGGGATTTGTTACGAGATGGTGAAGTCGATCATGTCTTTTGGGGCTCGAGCTGCCATTGTTGGACGTAAAGCGGACCGTTTGGCAACCTCCTCCAAATCTTTGACCGAAGCTACGGGACAAGAGTGTTTGCCTTGTCCTGCTGACGTACGTGAACCCGAGCAATTGAAACAAGCAGTCGCAAAGACCCTAGAAAAGTTTGGTAGGATCGATTTCGTTATCGCTGGTAGCGCTGCTAACTGGTTAGCTGGTATCGAGAACAATTCCGAAAAAGGGTTCAAAACCGTCATCGATATCGACTTGATTGGTAGTTACAATACCGTCAAAGCGACGCTACCTGAAGTGACCAAGAATAGGGGCAGTTACATCTTTGTTTCTGCTACGTTGCACTATTTCGGATTGCCTTGGCAAAGTCACCCCTCGGCTGCTAAGGCTGGTGTAGACGCACTTAGCAGAGTCTTGGCGGTGGAAATGGGACCCCTGGGTGTCAGAAGCAACGTCATCGCTCCAGGTCCCATCGCCGGAACGGAAGGTATGGATAGATTGGCACCCAAAGGCGCAGGAGACGCTATCGCTGATCAAATCCCCATGCAGAGGATGGGAAGCAAGGTATGTCTCTCATCGTCTCGCTACGGAAAGAGCCCATCAAATCGACCTCTGTCACTGACTGACAACATCGCTCTTGATTCTTCTTCTCTCCTTCGCGTCGATTACCACAGAGCGACATCGCCGCTGCTTCTGTATTCCTCTTCTCCGATGCTGCAACCTATGTTACCGGTATTGAGATGGTCGTCGATGGTGGTAAGTTCCGTGTCCTGACGAGCAACCAACTTTCTTACTTCAGATCGACTGACCTGCTGTCTCACCACTTCTTTCTTCTGTACAAAACAGGCGCTTGGCACGTTCAAGGCCCCATGCTCCCGTATCCCACGACTTCCCTCGACCCTCATTCTCTCAGCAAGATCGTCACCGGCTCTCGACTCTGAATCTAGCCCTGCTCAACCACAGAACAAGCAAATCAGTTGTGCAACTCCCGGATCCAATCGTTCCGCCAGTTCCAGCTCGACATCCCGCATTCTCATGCTCAGTCTGTCAAAAAGCCTCTCCGTGTTCGATCTGTGCAACTTGAAGGTACGGTTCATAGTCCCTTTGGCAAACAGAGCCCTCTTGCGATGTTGTCATACTGCGAGTCTGTGCAAAAGGGCGCCTTGTTGTAGAAGGACCATGAGTAACCTTGATGGAGCCGAGCCGATCGATGGTCCTTCGTTAGCCGGATCGACAAGATCGAGCTCCATAAATTGACCTGCGTTACCTGCATCAGAACTCCAGATGAGTTTTTTTTTCTGGCTGTTAGACCGTCTTTCGTTTTCTCATGATTGTGTTAGAGTTTTCAGGATGATTTGTAGCCATTTGTTAGACCGCGATATGACCGCGGTATTTAAGAAGTCATGTGATGCTCGGCCGAGCTTTGTTTGTATGGACGCCTCTGTTCCTTTTAATGTCCCAAAAGACAGCGCGGAACATAGTACGCAGCAGCAGGGAGCCAATTTCCGTCTTGGGTTCGAGGAGGCGAGCGAGGCAGGTCAGCCTGAGTGTGCGATTCGGGCGTAGAGGCTTTTGGCCGTTCGTTGGCTCGTTGGTTTGCTTGGTCGTCATCGAGAACATTTCCTCGCTACATCGCATCTTCTACCACCACCTTTCACACCTGTAAAGAGAACGTCAAGATGCCATCCCAAAAGACTTTCCGAACCAAGGTCAAGCTGGCCAAGGCCCAGAAGCAGAACCGGTACGTATCAGCCCAACTCGCAACCAACAAACAACATTGAAGCAGCATAGCTTGGACAAAGAATGATGGGCTAGTGTTGTGTGATGGGCTTGGATGGACTCGGACATATTGGCGACGGAGAAGGTGGGACATGGTTTCCTTTCAGCTTCAGCATCGGTACCGACTTCAGCGTTGGAGGCATCAGCATTACTCTCGATCAGACAGCAAATGGAATACATCAGCAGCAGCAGTAGCTGCAGAAGTGGTGATTGAATCATCAATATTGCATCTACGTTCTCCTTCTGGTAATGCTGGCGACGTTCTTCAGCACCCCTCGACATTGTGATGCACTCTCGACGGCCACGCCCATCATCATCGTCACCTTTGCGAAAGAATTCTAGGATTATCGTCACAGAGAGCCCCAACAAACCTTCAACCCTTCTCAGTTCGAGCTGATCTCCCTACACTCAGCATCATCTACTAGGGAATCGAATACGGTGTGACGAGTTCACATGCTTACAGCTATCGAGCGCGATCATCCTCGAGTCGATTCAGCATTTGCTTAGTGACTATTATCACTCGTCTAGTTGGCAGGGCCCTCACATAACCAGCACCGTGGTCCGAGATTCGACGTTTGCATACGACTCAGCAATGTTGTGCCCGATTTGCACTCCATATGCCCAACTTCAACTGAACACCGCAAAGCTACGATTCGCGGGTGGAATTAGCCTGTTCGCACAGAAGAAGGCTACGACAATGCACTGTTGGATCAGTCGCTTCAGTATGCTTCAACTTCTCCACAGCGCTCATCACACCAAAGTGATCCACCTGCTTTTTCCGCCCTCAGCTTCGCCATCATAGCAACGCTTCTCCTACCAAACTCACAAGCTCGGCTTCGTTGAACGACACATTATCATCGACAACGTCCACCACGTACGATGCCCTTGCTGTTGCTGCTGCTGTCTATGATGATCCAGCTGAGAGAAGGTCGGATTCTCTGTTTCCATTCGCGAGCGGAAGAGCGAAAGAGGTGGAAACTGGATACAACGCTTTCTTGTCCTCGATTCTTGCCAAGCTTCTGCTGCTTCCTTGTTGGTTTCGAAAAGACTTTCTTTCGTAACTTTATTCGCTGACATTCCCATGCGCTGTTCAATTTTTCTCACCTCAGACCCATCCCAAACTGGTTTCGAATGAAGGCTGATAACAAGATCCAGTACAACGCCAAGAGACGTCACTGGCGACGAACCAAGCTCAACATCTAAACAGCAACTCCACCCAATTTTGTTCTTTTTACGTTGTTCAAGACCTCCCTTGCCTAGCCCTCCAATGATGACTCTTTTTCAGCAATCGCGGTGAGGAAGAGCGACCTTACACTGCCTTCGGTGTCTTTGATCCAATCACAAATCAGCATGCATACCTTCCCATCTACAAGCTGAGCTTCGCTCTCAGTTCCACAACCCTCATCGTCTCCATCCTTAGGAGAACGAACCCAACCCAACACACAACACGATCTTCTTTAACAAGATCAAAAAATGTACCCATACATCTACATACATCATCATTTTCGAGCAAAAACTGAAAATTTCTTTCCAAGCTTACGTCTCCCCCCGGTCTTGAGTCCGTTTGGCCCTGTGTGTGTGGTTGTGCTTCCTTGTGAAAACTCAGCCAGGCAGGTATGATGAAAAACTCGGGAAAGCTAAGAATTTGGTATGTTGGTATGAAAATTAGCGGAACATGTTCAAAAAATACAGGAACTTGAGATGTTATGAGGAAATGTTCTTTTGTATGGAAGGGAAGGTCAAGTCAGGATATGAGAGTTCGTAATGATGAACAGCGGCATTACACAGCTGATGGGCAACGAACGGAGAGGATACTTGCTTTGAAGGCAGAACTAACCGGGAAGAACAATCAATTACTGCGCCAAGAATCCATCAAATCGTTGCAGGACCCAAGCATCTGTACCACCTCTTTTTGCTCTTTCTGCGGTGGAAATTCTTGTATCTCCCCTATAGAAACCTTTTTTAACCGCTTTGGATTCTTCCCGTGGTTTTCGGAATCCGTGGGCCGTATACAGCGCTAAAGCGCTCTGATTGGATGGGTGGACTTCTAGGAACGTTCGAGCCAAGTATTTGCCTTGCCGAGGGACTTCCTCGAAAGGGGCATGATCCTCCGAAGAAGAGTCAGAAGAACCGCCATCGTGGTGATGGTGCGGAGGATGAGGACGCTCTTCAAGGTCGATAAATTTCGGTGTTAGAGCCGGGATTGTGGGCAGAGGACACGTTGGTCGTGAACGAAGCTTCATCGCCATATGTCTAGATTTGATCATACATTCACCATGAAGTGCCGACAAGAGCTTCGAACCCAACCCTTGACCTCTCTCTTCGGGTGAGATGGAGAGCGTGAGAAGGTGGATATCGATCAGTGCGGCTGCTTCTTCCACCTGGTCCTGAGGCTTCTCCCATAGAGTGTCGCCTGTGGGAGCAGTCACAGCAGTTAATCGAGCAGATACGACGCCCACGATCGTTTCCGTCTCCACCTCTACACCTCGAGGCGGTGGAACCGCCATCACTTTCTTTACGGGTGCATGAGAAAGCTCTTCCGTCGGTCCAGGAAGTTCGTCTTGGATCGTCTTGACACGTGGCAATCCCCTCTCGGCAAGTATGTCGGAAAACACCGAAGTTGCGGGCGTGTTGTTTATCCTTCCATCCGGTCCTCTTGGACCCATCAATCTATGTGCCGCAGGTGGCAGTGACGCCGAGAAGAGGGACGATGTTGGCGTGCGGGAATCGCTGGGAGAGGTGGAGCAACTGGGGATTGCCGAATCCGCTTCCGCCGCGGCAGCAGCACTAACGTCGGCAATTGCAGCAGGCAATGTGTGCGGGGGAGACAGTCGCATGGCCTCTACATCGTCGGTCGGGGCAGACGCCGGGGAATCTGCTGGAGAAGCAGGCTCGGACGGTGAGCGTCCATCTCGCGTCTGTTGGCTGTGGCCTCTCAACGAGGAGAGGTCAACGGCGCCGGGCAGAGGAGCTGCAGGCTCCGGGATAGGCTTGGCTACAGCAACCAAGCATACATGTCTGTCATCCACCAAGAGCCGAAGGAGGAAGGACGCCGTAGTTGCGTAGGTATCTGTATGAACCGGCGACTGGAAGAAGATGCAAGCGAGAAGAATGAAGCGGAGAAAGATTGGGGAAGGAGAGAAGGCGTCAGTCCTCTCAAGTTCTCCGCATGAAGCAACAGAGATCACCGAATCTTCCGAATCAGATGCCAGACAATAATAGAACGACAAGAGGACCCAGCACGGTAAACACAAGGCGGGGGCAAAACGAGAATGCCGAAGAAAAGAATGACGTGGAGCGACCAATCAGCCTCGTCGAGATCTGCGGTGTACCTGGTGACGATCTCCTTCGAGATTTGGGGAAGAACAAAATGCGGGGAAGGACATCCAACGTAGATGATTCGACGCTGATGGCAAGCAGACCAGCAAGACGCGAGCCGCACAAATCCGGCGACGTACTCCCCAACATGCCTTAGATATGGCGGGGAGGGTCACCGGCCCTACAGGAACAACGACCGGCAAGCTGAAGCTTTTGGTAGATGCGACCCAGGACTGAGCGGAGACAATCTGCGTTCGAAGCAGGTCATGATGCAAAGTCCAAGACACCAAGACTTGGACAAAGAAGGCTATGTCCATAGACACTTCTGAATGCTCTTCTTGCAACGACGACGAGTCGCAGGCATGACAAGATGGAGTGAGCGCAGCGCGTCTTCGGAAATCTTGTGTCATTTTTCGGCTTGGTGTTTTGTTTTTGATTTCCGGTGGCTTTTTTGGCACCGGGAAAAGCGAGCAAGGAACGTGGAAAAAAGGGACTCGAAATGAATTTACCGAACGTGCGTGACACCGGCTTTCGAGCAACTTTTCCGATTCGACTCTACCCCTTTTGCACGGCGACTATGCTCGCAAATGCGGCGTAACCTGGTACACGGCAGAGGAGCCCGCATCGACTGAAAAGGTCTGCGAGTTCGACCGTCGACTGACTACGACCAATGTTCGGTCTAGCGAGGCTACTCGAAGGAGTCGACGAGCCAGGCACGACAAGCGAACGAATTTGGCCGAGAACAAAGCGAAGATCTGGCGAAGGCAGCAACGCAACGCGCCACCTACAGGAGAAAAAAGCAAAGCCAAGTAGCCCAAGAGACCCAGAAGCAGAGCAGAGCAGAAACAAGATGAAAAAGGGAGAGACAGAGGAGAGGAGAGGTGAGACGGGCACGAGCAAAGACAGGAGTCATGATGGGCCCACGAGGCTTATCGATGGGACAAGATTTTGAAGCTGAGCTTCTTTTCCATGGGTCGGCCGGCCCAAATGAAGTCGAAGAGGGAAAAAAAAAAAGCTGAGCCGACCTGTCAACTTTCTTTTTCGCTTCTGCTTTGCTCTTCGTCGGTTTTCCCACATCTCTTCTTCTCCTCGGTCTTGCCGTCGCTGCTGACTCGAGGACAACAAACGGAAGACCGGCTTTCTCTTTCCCTCCTGTCTGAGCGCAGATGCATGCCAACGCCCAGATCCACTGCCGAACCTGGGTGTTCGGATACCCGCCGAAGCCTGCTTTGCCTTACAGTATCATCGCTCGTTGACTGTCTTTCACAGCATACAACGAGAGGAGAGTGGGGACGAAATTCTGAGTGAAAGCACAATGAAGCGGTAAGGGACCCAGAAATCACCTTCGCTGCCTTGCCTTTCACCAGATTCGTAGCCCCAGCCTCCTCGAGATGATCGATCAATCTGTAAGGTGCAAAGTATTTCCTGCTTCGCTTTCCAGGAAAAGTCCCTTCGATGCTTGACAGAGATAGATTGCCGCAATCAAAGTAGGAGGCAGAGATGCGCATCGACGGTGACCGACCAAGACCAGTGTGATGATATATGCAAGAATGACCAATGATGACATGAAACGAGACAGAGACAAGTGCGATTGAGAGTGGACGGAACAAGGCGGCAACGTCGCCGCAACGATCACAGCAAAGATGTAACGCTGCCTCGTTAGACGAAAATACGAGGCGAGTTGGTGGTCAATCCCTGAAACAGGGGATTTGCCAACGACGAGAGCTCCGTCTCGCTCATGGCTCGAGACCGATGGGAAATGCAGGCTTCACCGTCATGAAGGTCAAAAGGCCGATGGTGGTGCTGGCCGTGAACGTGTCCGTGGACGTGTAGGGGACAACAGCTGATATGCTCCAAAGAAGACGAAACCGTGATGGAGCTCGAGCTCGGACTCTCCACCGCTGCGTGAACCGGGGAAGATTGGGGACATTCCAATCGCATGTCTTTGAATGTGGTACTTACTCTATCGGATTCTCCATGGAAGGCGTGAAGGTCTCGCACTTGTTCGAGGTCGCTTCGTCGCAGCGCGCGAATGTCGATCCTGGAATCTAGCGCCGCCGCTCTGACCGCTGGATCGATCTGCTTGCCCTTGTTGTCGATGGTCAACACAGAGGACTCGTGGAAAGCATCGTCGTCATCGATGTTGTGGATTCTGACGTCGTCAACGTATGCACCCGCGACCGGAGCAGCTGGGTGGCTGGTCGCATCGAATTGCATGCCGAAGTCGAAGTCGTGCGGGGTCTCGCCTTCGACCAAGCTAACAGAGGATGCGTTGGAAACAGGTCGATGCGCCAACGCTGGCATCGCCTCAATCCCCATCTTGAGGGCAAGGTCGGCATCGCCGCGACGCTGGTAGGGATGGCGGAGTGGCAGATCGTCGCCATCGGTGAGGTAGTCCTCTTCGTATTCGACATAGCGAGGCTTCCTCTCTTCGATCTCCAGGTTGCGTCGCAAGCCCTCCAGACGGGATGCGAGGTAATTGGGATCCGGTGCATGGCTAAGAAGCCTTTCGTCTCGAAGCGCTTCCAGCTCCTGTTCCACTGCGTGAACCGTTTTGCCCTTCCACTTTCGGCCCGCAAAAGTGAGGCCCGAATTCTGCTCCGCGTCTTGCTCACGGGCATGATCTGACGCCTTGCTGGGCGCTTTGGATTTGCCGTAGGCAGGCATGGGTGCAAATGACGCACGAACGTCGAAGTCGGGCACATCTGAGCTTGATCGGGAAAGTCGCGAGCTGCTCCCACTTGACCTACTGCCTTGACCCTCTGTTTCATCGTCTGTGAGGTCAGGCGACCCCACTTGGAAGGTGGCACGTTGTTTCTTTCGCTGCGGAAGTCGCGCAGTTTTGCCGAACATGCCGAAGCCATGGGTGGATGCGGGTGCCCAGGTATCGTGGTCCAACGTGGCCGGCTTAGAGTTGACCGATGACAAAGAGGCAGCAGCTGCGGTAGGGAGCGTATCCACCTCGGGAGCCATAGTGAGCCAGCCCTGGAATCGAGCCTTTGAGGGCGCACCCATCTGGTGCTGCAGAGTCGACTCGAGTTCGTATGACATGCTGGATGTGATGATCAATGCAGAAGTAGCGTGAATTTGGAAAAAGGCGCGGTCTTGGGGAAGAGTCGATGTATGCGAAGGAGCCGTTGTTCGTTGCAAGCAGCTGAGTATTTGTGATTATCGGGAACGTTGAAGAAAAGGCTTTGGCCTTGCTGGCAGACAGAGTACGATCACAACAATAAGGAGACTGGTACCATGGCGTATGAGGTTGTTGAAAGATCGGGTCTGAGAGGTTCTGAAAGCGTCAAAGTGCTGAGTTCCGCAGAGCTGGTCAGAACGCGGATTCGCCTAGGCGGGTGGGGATCCTTGGCGTGGTCTAGCAGATGAAGCGGCGTCGCGAAAGGCCTCCGTGGGAGATCGTTTTCAGATCGCAGTGTTGCAATAACGGAGCTACACTGTAGTGTTTCTGTAGAGGATGGAGACGATGAGAGTGAAGAACGGAGACGATGCTGAGGATGATGATGATGATGGGTTAGGGTTGGGGAGGGAGGACTGGGACGAGATTTGTGCCAAGACAGGGGACAGGCCAAAAAAGAAAGGGTTGTGGATATACTGCAGGAATTGAAAGCAGATGCAAGGGAAAGGAACAGAAGAGAGCGAGTTGTCCGTCTGTCCGTCATACAAGGATTGCCGATCTGTGTTTTTTTGGCTTGCGTGCTCTGCGGAGAAGCGGGCAAGGCGGACAAGTCATCGGTGCAGGGCCGAAAGCGGACACAACCCTGAAGCTGGGTTGATTGGGCTGGATGGACGTGTCCCAGAAAAATGGGAGGCTTCTTTCAAAACCCGAGAACCTGAAAGGCAGACGAAACCGGCTAAGTTGGCTTTAGATTTCCTTTGCGTACGTCGGAGGAATTGTCCTTTACCTTTTCACGTCCCCCCTCCTATATGTTCAACGTTCAACGTTCACGTTCACGTTCTGTGTTTTCATGCTCGTTGCTCGCACAACTTTTCCTCACGTTTACACACAGGCGAGGATCAAGCTCGATCAGGCCTTCATGAGTGTGAACCATGTACGAGTTTCAGCCGAACTTAAGCTTGCTATCCATATCTCCGGAGCTTGTCCAGTAGAACTCTGGGCGTGACTTTAGATTCCAGGTTTGTGTTTGAAAGGAATAGCTTGGCTCCGAGACACACCACCTTAGAACACGACAGTCGACCAAAGGTCAGAGAGGAAGAAGAGCGAGTGAGAGAGAAGTGGTGACCATCACCAATCACCGGGAAATCTAAGCTCAGCTTTGCCGGTCTTGTTTGTGCTGTTTGAAGCCCTTTTGGCCCCCTGCCTTCGGTCCTAATTTGGCGGCAGTTGGTTCTCCACCTAAGGCGAAGGAGGCAGGGTCGCGCTAGCTTCCGCTTGACTTCTTTGGGCCCTGCAAAGTCGAACGTGGGATCTGCAAACACCGTCCTGCCGATGTGTTAGATTCATGTCGTTTGTCTCTATGAACGTTCCCCACACTCGGCGTTCTCAACAGTGAGCGAACGAGCCAAAAAGCTAACGATACCAAGTCCAAGAGGCCATCACAAGGGAAAGCCTGGATTAGCCTAAACAAACACTGCCGCATCTACAGCGAGCAAAGAGTTAATCGTACAAAAAGAGCGCGAACGTAGATCAACACAACTTCCGAGCACGAGAACAGGTAACAAGAAGAAAACAAGATGGACAGTAAAGTGACGATGCATTCCATGACCAAAGACAAAAATTAGGCCGGCATTGAAAGAGAAAGAAGGTTTTTCGGGCGTGCTTGAGATGAGCAGGTTAGACCAAATCGCTCGGAAGTGTGTGCTTTGATGGTGACATTAGAGTGATGAAGATGGGATGAAGGGCCAGACAGACGGCGCCAACCTCGACTGGAATCACAAAACGTGACCCCCGAATCCTTTTCCAGACTTCTTAGAATCAGTAGCTTGCTCTGTAGCTGCATTTGCGACCTGCCCAGGTGCATCGGAACGATCCGAAGCTGAAGCTGAAGCTGACGAATTCGTTTGACTCTCGCTTTCCGACTTCATGGAGCATCCGCCGGTATCGCTCTTGTGATGCCGATTCAGAGCATCAAGACGTGCGAATGTCTTACCGCACTGCTCGCAGGTGTGTGGTTTGATATCCAAGTGCAGATTCTCATGACGCTTGCAGTCATGCGAGCGTGCAAAGCTCTTGTCGCAACCAGGCCAGGAGCATTTGAAAGGCCGCTCGTCGTTGTGAGAGCGCAGATGGCCCCGCAAGTTGTATTGGCGGGTGAAGGTGGAGCCGCACCCCGGAACGGGGCACGCGAACAAGGCTTCGGCTTTTCGACGCGAGGCCGATGCAGCTTGCGTCGCTTGACTCGTCACCACTGGGACTGGGGGTGCTGCTACGCCAGACGCACCTCCAGATGCCATGCTGGACACCGAGCTCGTCGATCGGGCTGCTGCATTAAGATCACCGTAGATCGGTAGAGCCGTTTGAGAGTACGAGTACTGACCCGATGCGTCGTATTGAATCGCACCTCCCATCGCAGGCATCGGCGAAGCCGATCCAGTACTGCTGTTGGAGGCGTTGGAGCTAAACGAGTGGTGTCTGTCGTGGTTTGCACGATACGGATGCACTCTCGCCGAGCCAGTCACAGAGTGGAAAGAAGGTGAACCAGCCCCATTGCTCGAAGACACACTTCGTCCTGAAGAGGGCGGAGCGAGACCTCCATTTGGCGCGGTGATTCTGGACAAGAAGTTCTCATCGACTCCCTGATACAGCCGACTGCGGGACAGATCCTCAGACTGAGCGAGTCTTCGGTGTCCTCCGGATGACCCGGGTCGTCCGCTGCTCGCCCGGCGAGATTTGCCACCGCTGCCTCCGATTCCAGAGTTTTGGGAGTTGTCGCCTGGGAACTTCCATTGCGCATTGAATTCGCCGGATGATGGCTGGTTTAATTGGGCAGGAAAGCCTGCTGTACCTCCAGGACCACTGAAGGAGAATGTCGGTTGATGTTGCTGTTGCATCTGCCCCTGCTGCAACATGTACTGCGCGTTCAAGTGACCAGAAGTACCAAACGCGGGATTAGTCTGATCCAGAAACTGAAGGCCTTGCTGTTGTTGCAGCGCAATGGATGGATGTTGTGATTGTTGCTGCGACTGCTGTTGCGAGTATGCAAGCAGAGATGGATCCATCGTGTTGGATTGCAACGCATTTGGCCCTTGAAACGTCGCCATCAACGAGTTGACAAAGGCGTCGTTGTCCGAGTAGAGTCCCTGCGTCCCGTCCTTCGACTTGAACGAGTCCCATGCAGCCATTTCATCCGTCGATTTCGCAGCATTCTGCGACATGGCCAACGACCAATCGAAGGCTGTGCTACCGCCACCACCAGCAGCAACTGGAGACCTGGGTCCAACGTCAGAATTGGCTCGCTTTCGAAACGACGCCAATGTAGGCGATTCGTTCTTCGAATTACCTTGGAATCCCATGTCCACATCCAATCGCAGGAACTGTCGGATCTTGTCGTACGAATCTTGTCGCTTTGCCTGACTCGACCATTGCCCGGGTGCATGGACACTCGACTTGCTCTGAGTGCCTGCTAAAGATGAAAGCATCTGTGACGGCTCGGTGGTGTACCCTTCTGGCACAATTCGTCCGCTGGCTGATTGAGGCCGGTTCAATGGGTCGAGATGAGGGGATGGCGGCCACATGTTTTGGTTGTTGGTATACTTGAGTGCAGAACCGTCTAGCGACTCATTCGACACAGCAGCCGGACTTGCGTAGCTCAGAGGCTCTTGACTGAAACCTTCTAGCTGCTGAGGCTGTGACCAGGTGTCTGCGCCGGATTTGTTTTCGTGAATCGGGCCCATGGCTCCGGAGTTGGGGTTTTGCGAAGCTGCAAGTTGTGCTAGAATGTCTTGGAATCCGCCACCTTGTCCATCACGTCCGCCTGCCTTTGGAGTCGATGGTGAGGGAGCCATCACGTTGATGCTGGGCATGTTGGAATCGACGATGGGTGCAATAGGGGTATAATCCATCGATGTGTCCGACACCGAAACGCTTGGAATGCCCAGTGAGAGCTGAGGTGTCGATCCTGTGCCGAGCTGCTGATGTGACGAGGTAGGTGCACCACCACTGCTGTCGTTGCTTCCGCTGGCAGGAGAAGCGGAAGCAAGCGAACTGTAGGCAGCAGCAGCCAAGGAAGAACGCGGATCCGGACTACTCTGTTGCGAATGAAATGAATGGTTGGAAGCGGTCTCGAGGCCATCATCGAAAACGGGAGCGTACTGGTTCTCGTCATTCAATGAGATCTGACCGAGCTGTCCTAGGCTGTTGGCGATGTTGATGTCAGGAGTATGCTCCTGGCTGAAAGGCGCAGGGCTTACGCCCTCGGAGCCGTGAGAAAGCGTACGATGATGTACATGAGGCGAAGCGGCTTCGATGTGGGGGCTCGAGGACGGACTCGGATTCAGACCCGAGTCACGCAGGAAGTTGGATTGATTAAAAGTGACGGCTGGAGCAGGTGCAGTGTGAGAGGACAATGACGCTGTCAGCGCTGCACTGGCGCTCAGGAAGCTATTCTGGTTGGGGTCGCCATATCCATCTGCGGAAGAGGGGTCGTAGAATGCCTCCGACTTGGGCTCTTGTTGATGAGTGGCGTGATTGCTAGAGATCATGTATTCGTTGTTGCCGGCCTGCATGTTCATGGAGGCGGCGGGCGACGAGACGACACCAGTTGATCTGGTCGTCTGCACACCGTGCTCAGCCGAATCTTCGAGATCGTGAAGGTCGACAAGATCGAAAGGGTTGAGTTCGTCCGAGAGGACTTTTTCGATTCGTTGGAGATATGTCGGGGGAGCTTGCGTTCGGAGGGCAACCTCGAATCGCTGCGCAATGGAATCAAAGCCGTCGACAGTCTCGGTTGGAGACGGAAGCGACTTTGTATCGACCGGATTGGAGGATGGCGATGTTGGGTCGAAGTCGAGTAGGGTAGATGTGTCAGAACCAGGAGATAATGGGCTTTCAACCTGTGGACCAAAAGAGAGGATTGGGTCGAAGTACGAAGACATCAGTAAAGGACCTTAGAATCAGACAGCAGGAACGGATTCAAGCTGCGTGAGGCTGTCGATATCAGCAGCAAGGCAGGTGGAAAAGGCTGAAGACGGTGGCAGTCTAGATGTTGGGGATGTTTAAGCTGAGATAGGCGTTTGCTGATGCACAAGATGTACTTGTAGAACTGGGATTGATCCCGAGAAGCGGAAACGATTGGTGTCGAGCAAGGCTATCAATTTGATCCTAGATTTGCCGGATAGGAAGACAGTCGAATCTCTTGATGTAGACGATGACAGCAGGGCATGAGATACTCTGCGTTTTACGTCGTTTGAAGTAGCGGTCTGGGGACTATCTCTCCAAGCAACGTTCTCGTTGTGCGGCCCACTTGTCGTCTTGCATGTGCCAAAGCTAGTTGTCGGAGATTGGAGCGGGTCGGAACAAAGGTCTGAGGACGATTTGCAAAAATGAAGTGGAGAAAGGAGGACGAGGCGATGCCGCAGGGTCTCAGACCTGAGAAGGTATGGGAAAGGATGAAGAGGATAGCGACGAAAGGGCAGTAGGGGCAAGGGAAGGTGCGCTTCGCATATCGCCAGCGTCGATGTCCAAAGCTGTTTTTTTCTTGTTGTTGTTGTCGGTATTTGCTGATCCATTCGTTGTCGGGGGTGATGAGGCGATGCTGATCTGACAGGCTACATTCAAGACTTCGACGATAAGGCCATCCGGAACGAGTCATGAAATACTTACCGAATGGATAACAACCGAGCATACAAGGGAGGAACGGGATCGGACGAGGTCAAGTGGGTCTGTGGCTGTGCTAGGCCATGTGGCTCGAAGCTCCGTCGGTCAATTCTATCCGGATCAACCCTCGCTTGAACGTTTGCGAAGCGGTTTCGAAGCAGAAAATGAGAAGAGACGAAGGTGGTCCCTGATCTGCACGCCCTACTATAGCGATGGAACCTGGCGTGGCGGCTGATGCTATTCCCTCGGGGCAAGAAATTTGGTACGCAAACTGACCGGTTGCTTGATATTGTGCGCTGGAGTTTCGTTCTGTCGACAAGGCTTGGACGTTGAGAGAGAATCAGGTTGTGCGAGTGGTGGTTTGAACGTCTCGTTGTTAGCTTGCCAGGTTATCGAAGGAGGAGGAGGAAGGAACTGACGAGCCAAGACGGAGCGAATATGGGATGGGGAGCTTGGTTTGTGCGGATGGAAGCGGAGGGAGATGGAAATTTGGCAAGTTCTGGTTGCTGTTGCTGTTCCGTGACCGCGGGTTCGGCTCCAAAAATAAACGGCCCACTCACACACTCTGACACGCACGACGATGAAAAAATGACGAAATGCTCCACCTTAGAGAAGACACAGGCGCTCGTTTCGAATGCAAACTCCTCAAGTCCTCGATGGGATCTGACTTCAGATCAGAGCATCCCATCTCATGTGTGGTAGTCAGGGGAGGCGACCCTCAGCTGTTCACGAGTATCTTGTTCAGAGGAACCTCAATAGCAAATGGATCTTTTCGAGCACTCGTTCGTCAGAGGTTGCAAAGATAGCCTGTCTAGAAAAAAAAAGTCACAGAAAATAAAAGAAAAAGGTGGTTGAATAAAGTGGGCGGAAAAGATATGACTGAAAACGGACAAGAACATCAGGGTGGGTCGCATTTCTAGAAAGAAGTAGGAACATCCTTGATCATTCTTGCCGAGCCCTCGATCGGCAAGAGGACGAGGTGGGATCATCACGAGCAGCGACGAGCGAAGTACCGAGCGGGGCGGACCCTCCAGGGGCAGGGTTCCTGGCAAGGGTGTACCATGTCAGGGTGGCACTGCCACACGCCAAGGCAAGGCCGTTCCGATCTGAATTGAAAAGAGTAACGAAGAAGACAGATCTGATCCCGATACTCGATATAGGTCGCCGATCCGCAACCTTATCCCGGAATGGTAGTTGAGAGTTTGCAGCCTCAGTCGCTCTCGTGCGTGACGCGTCGATAGCCCAAAAAGTGGCCGTGCGCAAGCGATGCTGTCAACGCACCCTTCCATCCAAGCTTGAACGAACCCTTCCGACCGATTTTTGCGTTGTTATAGTTTTTTTGGGCCAGCTACCAGATCATCTGGCGAAGCTCGAAGTGATTCGTTGCTTGATTCAGCATAGGAGCCCGAGGTCACCCGATTCGTCAACGATCGATATTTGCCAAGCAGCCGTCCCACAGATCGTCTTCATGACCTGGAAGAGGTTCATATTTATGAATCGATGTGCGTTAGGAGTGGAAAGTGTTCGTCAGGATTGCGGAACTAGCGGCTGCACTTATCGGCCCCATCTCACGGTCGTCGTTCCAACACAAGCAATCCTTGCCTCTGAAGGGTCACACACACTGTACTTTCTCTGGCTGTTCACAAACCAAAGTGCCAGGTACAACAACGAGGTTGTCGTGACGCGATTTTTGTTTTCCCTCTTCCCCCTCCTTATTCCCTTCTTTGTATTTAGATCCTCCAAATGCAATAGAACAAAGCAGGCACAAAAGAAAAGAAGTGAAAAACATTTTTGGGAAGAGCTCCAGAAGCCCAACGGATTTTGTATCGTCGCCCTCTCCCGTCTCGCCTCAGTCTCTTCTTTTTGTCTCAACTGTTTTTGTGGCAGCAGGGTCGACAGAATACGAACAGCTCCACCTCTGTACTGCGCAAGGGCGAAAGAGGCTCAGCAATAGAGAGTATCAAGTTGCCCTTCTGAGACCTATAACGTGACTCTGCAATTGATTCGCCCAAGACTAGACGCAATATCTCTGCAGGCCAACCCATCATCAGCTTCCAGTCGAATCTGCTCTACAACTCAAATCCAAAACCCAACTCTCGTTCCAACTCACATACATATTCTCACACTTACACTGGCTCGCTACTCGGAGTCGACGTGATTCTGCTTCACTCTTCCTTTCGTCTCCGTCACCACCATCACCATCATCATCATCATCGCTGTCCCATTCTCTTTCATCACTTCACCCACTGTCGCAGAGTTCTCGTCCTTATCAACAGGACATCTGCAGCTCCGTTGCCCTCTCGACCGCACGGCTCGACCTCATCTTTGTTAGGCGAATAGATTGAAGTCTTCTTGTATCCGTCAGTTCAGGATCGAGATCTTCAGTAGCTCTGTCCACCTATCTTCACGTCTCTTGCCAGAGTTCCATCTCAGAGTTCCATCTCCATCTTCCCTCTTCCCCAGTCCTTGCAACACATAACAACCATGTCCGGTGCACAGGAGATCGGCAGGAGCAAGAATGCTGACGCAGTCGCTCCTACTCCCCAGAACACTCCCCTCAGCAACGCTCCTTTGACACGAGAAGCCCTGTCTCGACCTACCGTCGGAACCATCGGTGAAGAAGATGAGAGTGCCGTAGATGTCGCCTCTGCCCTTCAAGGTAACCCTGCACTCGCTGCCATGGTGCAGGACAAGCTCTCCAACCTTGTTGGCCGATCCTCTGGCTATGTCGAATCCCTCCCTCCTCACGTGCGAAGGCGGGTCGAAGGCTTGAAGGGTGTCCAGGTTGAGCACCACAAGATCGAAGCCGACTTCCAGAAGGAGATTCTCGAGCTCGAAAAGAAGTACGCTCAGCGATACAAGCCTCTCTACGAACGACGGGCCGCTATCATCCAGGGTAAGACGGAACCCAGCTCCGAAGAGGTCAAGGCTGGTGAGGCTGTCGATGCCGACGAGGAGGACGAGGAGCCCGTGGAGTCCTTAGCAGATGTCAAAGCTCCTGCCGAGGGCCCCAACGGCATCCCCGAATTCTGGCTCACTGCGCTCAAGAACCACATTGCCCTTTCCGAGCTCATCACCGAGCGAGATGAAGACGCTCTCCGAGCTCTCGTCGACATTCGCATGAGCTACCTTTCAGACCAAGCCGGCTTCAAGCTCGAATTCGAATTCGACCCATCTAAGAACGATTTCTTCTCCAACACCATCTTGTCCAAGACCTACTACTACCAAGATGAGGTAGGATTCTCCGGAGACCTCGTCTACGATCACGCCGAGGGTTGCAAGATCGAATGGAAGGAGGACAAGGACTTGACTCACAAGATCGAGACCAAAAAGCAGCGAAACAAGAACACCAACCAGACTAGAACCGTCAAGCGTTCCGTACCCGTCGAATCCTTCTTCAACTTCTTCAACCCTCCCAAGCCACCCAAGAACGGCGAAGTTGAGGACGAAGATGCTGATCTTGATGAGCTCGACGAGCGACTTGAACTCGACTACCAGATCGGTGAGGACCTCAAGGACCGAATCATTCCTCACGCTGTCGACTTCTTCACCGGCAAGGCTCTCCAGTACGAGGACTTGGATGACCTCGACGACGAATTCGAGGATGACGAAGATGAGGAGGAAGACGAGGACGATGACGACGACCAGCCAGCACGACGATCTCAGCTCGGCGCTTCGGCTGGCTCACAAATGGCTGGCTCGCAAGATCCTCAAGAGTGCAAGCAGCAGTGATTCGTTCCCTGAACACACAATGTCGGCGACGTCTTTTGCAGCACGTTCACCGTCAGTGTCCTTCAATACATTGAACGTCAACATTGTCCCTTACTGTACTCCCTCCCATGTACTTGCTTGCTTTGGGCCATTATCCAGCTCCCTTGCTTCGCTGTATGCTTCCTCTATCCACTTTTTCAAGTCTCTCCTGCCACTCCTCGCACCAACACCAACATCAAGCTTAGCTTAGCTTACCTTTCCTAGCAGCCTAGTCCTCCTTTCCCCTCCTTTCCTCTCCTTCTCACACCAAGAATGTTCGCACCTGAACCAGTATCAGTATCAGAACCTGAACCAGAACCAGAAACAGAACCAGAAGGCTGAAATCTAGGGTTTTTACTTTGCTTATCATTTGACGTGCGTGCGTGTTATCCGAGCTGGCCTAGAGACTTGAGCTTAAGCTTGAATCGCTGTGTCATCTTCAATCCGTGCCTTTAGCTTGCAAGCCTCTCCATAGCTCATGACAAACCACGATCAGGTATCAAGCAGATCAAGACGAACCAAGGTTGGAAGGGGGGAAGAAAAAGGTTGGTATTGGGTATAAATAAGGACGATAGCGAAGGAAGTTTATATACATTAAGCGCTGGACGCACTAAGCGAAAGACGTTGGAGGGAAGCTGAGGTCGGCACATGATCAGAAATCGTCCTCAGGACCGTAGAGATCGGGTTCTCTAGCTAGGGGTTTTCGCTTTCCCTTTTGCTCCTCTTCCTCCTCCGACGAAGATGTAGATTGGGAGGAATTTGCAAGCGGGACAGGTACTAGCGGTGGTGATGGTGGTAGGGAAAGAGGAGGAAATTGATCATGGTCCACAGCGGCATTATCTTCACGTTCACCTTTGCTACTATTCTTCTTCTTTTGATCTCTTTGCACTTCTGCATCGGTCAGAAGGACTCTGCTTTGAGTCCTTCGTCGGGGCAAAGACAGAGGTGTGTGAGCTGATGTGAGGCCGAAATAGTCTCTTTCTCTTTCGGGTTCGGGTTCGGTTTCTGTTTGGTGTGCAGCTGCTATGACGGTTCCTGTTGGCGTTCCTACACCGCTTCCTCCCCCATCAACACCTTTTGCATTCACAAGGTTGTGAGGGACGGTAAAGGTGTCGTTTCCAGACTTGTGGATGGATTCTTCCCGGACAGGAGTGTTCAGATTGATTGCTACCAGCTCACTGTCTGAAGAAGGTGATTGAGGTGGTGGAACCTCCCCACCATCCGGTCGCTCGACAAGGACGACGGGATCGAAGGGGCTGGTGTATCTCGCCGCTGCGACTGCGAAAGCGTCTCCACTGGCGCGCGTAGTTTCTGCCCCATGGTCTCGCAAGGAAGCAGAACCTGTTCCGTTCGTCTGACTCTGGCTCGATCTCGAAGCAGCGATGGTGCCCACCTCAGAAACCTCCTCCCATGCGGAAGTGGATCCGCCGTCAGGGTCACCTTCAGCGTCGGCTTCCGAATCGGACAGGTGCATGGTAGAGAAGCTCTCGTCTCCGAGGTTGGGTGCGGCACCACCAGCGGTGAGCAGAGATCTCCCTGAGTAGGATGCAGTGAGATTTCGATCCGTGTCCGAAGAAGGGATGCGAGCGGTCGCTTCGGATGACGTGGATGCTTGACGCAGATCATGTCGTGAAGACCGCTGTGCCGATTCTTGATCATCTATGGATGGGAAAGCTATTCCAGGAGGTTTCTGCATTGGAAGACCGCGACCGATCCAATCGACAGTTCGTTGTTTCGATTGCGCAGCTTGACCTCGCTCGAACCCCGTGTTGACGTACGAGCTTTCGAGAGGTGTTGGCAAGGGACTGGAGGTCTTCTCATGCTCCACCTTCGAAGTCTGAGATCGATCCATCGTTGCTGCGTCCTCACCGAGTTCAGCACCCTCTCCTGCATCTTCGCCCTCAAAGTCGCCCGTAACACTGCTCTCCGAGAAACTCTCCATGCTGGGGTCAAAGTCATCATCGTCGACCCACCTGGGAGCTGTATCCGCAAAGCTGAAGATGGTCTTGGGCAGCGCCTTGATCCGGGAGCAGAGATCCTGCAAGCTTGCCTCGTCCTTGACAAGGAATCCGAGCAACATGCTGGGATCGAGCGATTTGATCGGCATCCGTCGAACTTTTTCGCAGTGGAAGGTAGAACTTTGCGCTTCCGAGTATGCGTGCGCCCACCACTCTTGCTCATCATCGCTAGGGTGTCTCTCGTATCGACGAGCGACATCCAAGTGCTCGGGCACTGCAGACGGGTACACCTTGGGAGGGTATCGCAGAGGCACAGCTGGTCGGACATTGTGCGGGTCCAAATAGAACAAGGAGTTGCCTTGATGTCCCATAAAGTAATAAGAGGAGGAGGGACGTCCACCAGCAATGCCGACACTCTGTGGAAACGAGAAAGTGGACTTGACCGACTCGTAGTAGATGGGGTTCACACTGTCCAAACCCAACCGGATACCGATCAAGATCAAGACCGGACGCTGCCAGACAGCGCTTGCGCGTCGTCTCGATCCGCCGCCGTTGCTACGCTGCACTGCTGCTGCTCGCACTTCGTCGAGATAAAAGACGCCATCGTGAGCAAGTTCGACTCCGATCCCTGCTTCGGGATACTCAGAGACCAATTGCTTGATCGCACCGGCCGCGGTTGAGGGTCCAAACCATTCGCCGACCTCCTTGCCAAGCCGCTTGCCTTCTCGAGCCATCCGATGGACGCCAAAGGGACAGGCTGGCGAAGGATCATCAAAGAACCAGCTCAGGATCTTGATGTATTTCGCGTACCGATTCCGCTGCTTGCGCCAGACGTCAACCGCTGCCTTTTCGTCAGACCTGTCTGACCGCGACGAAGCAAAGACTTGCTCAAGAAGCTGATGCTGCCGTAACGGCGCAGGCTCCCTTTGCCACGACCTTCCCAAATGAACGTCGATGAGAGCATTTGCAAGCAAACTCTGACCTGTTCGAAGCATGCATCCCCAACCCGCATCCGTCGTGAGTCCAGCTCGACTAAATCCTGCGGCCTGCGCAGCAGCTGTGGCTCGGCCCCACAAGTTGCTGATCCCCATTTTTTCACCCAACGTGGTAGAGGCGGTGGCGTAGCTGGCGCCTAAAGCGGCGCCTAGTCCGACGGGTGACATGCCTGCCTGTTGTTGTGGTTGAGATGAGTCCTGGGTAGTAGCGCTATCGCCAACCCTGCGACCCAACCAGTTCCGACCAGCGGAAGATGGGCTTGTTGGCGTGAGAGGATCCGCAGAAGGTGACATAGAAGCCATTGCGTTGCCATTCTGTACAGCCACGAGTTCGGCAGCCGAAGAAGCCTGCTCCGAGATGGTACCATCCCTTGCGATGGGTGCGAAGTGATTTCGGTAAGTGCACCAGATGCGGGAGCTGAAGTCCGGTTGAAAAGTGACCTGCCAATCCGAGACAGCTGCGGTTCCAGCCAATTGGCTATGTGTTTGAAGGCTAGTCGCCGACGAAATGGAACGGATGCTAGCGGCGGTGGAATTCGTCTCGGCAGTGGTTCCGGAGCTCCCGACCCGGCTCTGTTCGGCGAACCGCCTCTCCCTCGATAGCAAAGAGCTTGGAGGGCTCGAAGCTTCACCTCTTCCAGGGATGTTCCCCGATTTCGACTCCGCAGCATCCGTTGCTGAGGCGGAAGACGTGGGTGGCAGACCTACGTGCGCTGAATCTGGCGATCTTTCGTCGCTTTGCTGTGATGGATGGGTGACACTGGGATCTTGCGGTGTGCTTTCAGGCAATGCGACTGAGCTTGTCTGCGGGTCTGGATCCGCGGTCTGTTTGGAAGATACGTCCGAGCTGGGTCCGTGCCAGACACCAAGCAGCCATATCCCTTCGTCGGCTTTTTCGTCAGCGTCGTTATCAAGGAAGAATTTGAATGCACGATCCAGTCCAACGCCAGCTGGGACCCAGCCTCCTCCAGCATTGTTGCTGCTAGTAGCTGAACCAGGCTTCGTTGCTTTGTTAGGGCCCGATGCAAAGGATTGAAGCAGAGCGCCGGCTCTTGACTTTGCCAACGGTGCGGCAGCGGTGTTGGAAGAGCTAAGATTACCCGCCTCTCCAGCCACGGACGCTTCAGACAAAGATCCGCGATTGGACAGCTCGCGCGTCCTCTTCGTGGGCGAAAGCTGAGCTGAGCGCTCGGCTACATCTGCTTCCTTGACCGGTGACAGCGTCGAGCCTTCCGAAGGACCTTGCGACGTATTGTTGTCGTTTCCAACCATATTGTAAAGCCATCCGCTGAGTCGTCTGGGGATGCCCACCTGGGCTTCGGCTGTATCTGTTCCTTCGCTGTGACGATTGCCATCGATTTCAGCAGATCGTTGCCTCCTGTCTAAAGAAACGCCGGAGACGCTGGAGCGGGAGCTCTCGCCACTTCGCCTCGATCCTAATACCGGCAGGCTGTCGCTGTGGGTCTGTCGTGACGGATGGTGACCGAATTCGGACGTGGGCGTGCGCTGATTCTCCGAGCTGCTCTTGGAGACGGACTTGCCGCGCCGACGTCCAAACATCTTGAGCGACTCCGAGAGCTTGTTGGAGCTCTGTGATTCGGTCGAATTCATCGAAAGATTGTCCGAAGAAGAGTTGGCTTCTCTGGTCTGATTGACGTTTAGGAAACTCTTACTACCCATGCGACGAAGAATACCGAGTGGATGTTGCTGCTTTCCATCAGACGGTGTGGATGTAGACGTACTTCCAGCACTACCTCCATTGCCTCCACTACTTGAGCCGCTGCTGTTGATGCCGATGCCAAGAAGATTGCGGATGCTGTTGCTTCGACCAGAAACCTTTCTTCGGTTGAATCCTGCTGCCGCTGGAGAGTTGTTTTGAGGGGGAGGTGAAATAGCCGGCGAGATAAGGGGAGATCGAGATGCAGTGACGGAGCTTCCGATGAGCACGTCGGCATTTCCGGGGTCAGTCGTTCCTTGCATTGGTGACGAGGCAGTCGCTGCGAGTTTCTCTGCTTCGGGGAAGCGTGGTATCTCTCCGCGCGAAGAGCTGTTGCTGGATCTGCTGCCTGTCCCATCACCACTACCTCCTTTCCAGGTTCCCGCTCGCAGTCGCCCTTTCGCTTTGGCAGGCTGTTCGACCGCGACCGGGCTGATGGGGCTTTCGCGATCCTTCGCTCTCGATCCAAATCCAAACGAGTTGACCCGCATCCGAATACCTCGCGTTGGTCTTTCTGCTGCACTTGGCTGAGGCATGTCAGGTGGATTCGGGCTTGATGGCGAGGCTGGGATGGAAACCGATTGGACCGGCAAACCTGTCTGCGGTCGGTTCGACACGTTCCTGTTCGGCGGATTCGACATCTTCAAAGTTGTTTCTTATGGAATGGAGCGATGTCGAGATGATTTGTCGATGCAAGCCAAGCGAAAAGGGCGATCAAAGCGCCGCCCAAGGCTGCTGTCGGAACCGAACCGAAGGCTCTTTCCGCTCATGTAGCAGCGCTAAACTGCACAAATGCTCCCATACCTGAGCGTCGATCGATGGTTTAGGCGCAGCGCAGGAGAGAAGGTGTTCGAACTGCTGTATGCAGCCTCTGCTTGATGCTAAAGAGAGACTCAGGTTTTGATTCGTTGATGGTGTTGGGCGTAGATCGAAACAGAGAAAAAAAAACTGGCTGGGGACGCTCAGACCGATGTTGGGCCGGTCGGCAATCGTGCTGAAGGGTTGACGACGAGGAAGAAGGCGGAAGAAGCGGCGGAGGAGGTTGTTGCTCTACTACTTCATAAGATAGATAGTGTCAGAAGCCAACTTGGCAAGTGTCATCAATCAGCCAGCCGCTCGCTCGGTTCAGCCTGAGGGTTGTGTCGAGCGACGCGCACAAAGCTCAGCAGTTGGACCCTGGATCAAGCACAGAATCTAGCATGCATGCCCTGCCCTCTCCAGACCAACACCAAATTCGTGCCAGGTCTAACAATATTCAACTTTTCAAACGATTTGGAAGGCTTGAACGTCGACTACGCAGGTTCTGGATCGACGACGACGACGACGACGACGACCACGGACTCAGGGTTCGCTCAGCGACGACAGACGACAGCCCCAGAGCAAGATGTTGTTGGCATAACACAGAATCTCTAGAATCTCAAAGTAGCGGGAAGACATAGCTTGGAGGGAAGAAGAGCGATGAACTTTTTCCGCGATAGGGATGCTAATAGTGATGCTTTCGACGATCCACGCAACGATCCCACTGCTGCTGCTGCTGCCGACCGATCCAGATCTAGATCGTCATCATGCTCGCCGAGGAAGAAGCAGAGGCTGAGCGATCCGCTCGGTGCTGGTGGATCAAACACAGACGGAACTGAAGCAAGGGTCGCCGCCAACGAAGACGATGCTGCTGCAATTGCGAGTCTGCGCAAACGTATGGCGGGTCCTTCGTCTGCCAAAGCCGGTTTAGCAAAAGATCAGGATGAAATCAACAAGATCATCTACGAAGTCTCGAAAGGCAGCAAATTCTTTGAAAACGAACGCAAGAAGGATGCGCAGACCACCGAGCGCATCGCTGCGTTACTCGCACGCCGGGATGAGAAGCTACGGAAGACGCCACCAGGCAGTCAAGAATGGGTCTCGATCGAACGAAAGATCGAAGAGATAGCGACGAAACTGGAAAATTCAAGAGATCTCTCCAGAACCATCCTGCATACCGATATCGATATGTTCTATGCTGCTGTAGAACTGGCACGCGATCCGTCGTTGAAAGGCAAATGTTTCGGCGTCGGATCGGGTGTTCTCGTTACTGCTTCCTACGAAGCTCGTAAATTCGGTTGTAGGAGTGGAATGGCCACCTTTGTCGCCAAAGCTCTGTGTCCCCACCTCATCGTCGTCAAGAATGATATGGCAAGCTACGTAGAAGCGAGCCGAAAAGTCATGGCTGTCTTTGAGCTGTACGACGAGAATCTTGCCCAAGCTTCCCTCGACGAAGCGTATCTCGACATCACCGACTATGTCGAACAAGATGGGAGGACCATCGAAGAAGTGGTCGCACAGCTTCGGGCACAGGTGAAAGAGCAGACGCAGCTGACGGTCAGTGTTGGCATCGCACCCAATACCATGTTGGCCAAGATCTCTAGCGATCGTAACAAACCCGACGGACAGTATCGAGTGATACCGGACCGCAGAACGATTGTCGATTTTATGCGCGATCTTCCGTGTCGAAAGATTCCTGGTATTGGTCGAGTCAACGAGAGGATCCTCGAGAGCTTGGGCGTATCCAATTGCGGTGAAATCTGGGACAAGCGCGTAGAGTTGTGGCTCGCTCTGGACGGCAAGATCGAGTGGTTGCTCAAAGCGCACCTCGGACTGGGCAATACTATTGTCGAACCAGGCAAGAGAGAGGAACGTAAGAGCGTCGGTCGGGAACATACCTTCAGCCCCACCTGCGACGTTCAAACATTGCTCGATTTGTTGCGGGAGAGTGCCAACCGAGTTGAACAAGACCTGCAACGTCTCGACTTTAAAGGCAAGACGATCACTCTTGTCGCCAAAAGAGACAATTTCCAGCGCTTCTCACGAGCAAAAACCGTTGCCAAATTGGTTCACAAAGCAGACGACATGTACGAGATCGCAAGCACGTTACTCAAACAGGAGATTGAACGCGAAGGAGGTCAATTGAGTTTGAGGTTGATCGGCGTTCGAGTTACACATCTCGTCGACCTTCGGTCGGCAGCAGCAGGCGAAGAAAGGTTGAAGAAAATGTTTCAAACGGTCTCAGGCACCGCATCGCACGAACAGGAGACTTCAGGCGACAACAATAGCAGAATCCAACGTAGTAACTACACAGCCGAACAGCTCCTGGAGGAAGAGGAACGTCAACTAGCGTTGGCGATCGCGCAGTCCTTGGAAGGCGGCCAAGACCCCTTTGCCGAGGTTCAAGATCTCAGCCAGAACGAACCCCCTCCATCATCGAAGTCTGTTCCTCAGCCCCTGCACCCATCGTCGCCCAAAGATCACAAGCTTACTGGGCCGCAAGTCATGGCAGATGAGGTCGTCCGCCGTGGCGAAGCGTCGATACAGAGCAAGGACCACGAGAAAATCAGAGGAGCCGAATGCCCAATCTGCAACCGCACGATCGCTGGTTCCAACCAGCAACTCAACCAACACATTGATGACTGCCTCAACGGTGATACTGCTTCTGTTCCATCGGATACGGTCGAATCCACCGCTTCTGCCGCAAAGGATCAGCGGAAAACGGGTTCAAGTCAAAGGAAAGGTCCTTTGGACGGCTTCCTTCGACGTGCCAAGAGCTGATTGCCCTATCCACTTCGCGATCCGCTTCCCTCTCTTTTCCTCTCATGTTGGCATCTTCCTTCCATCCTGTGCTCTATATAACTTAGCCCAGAAATCTGGCTAGCTCCGTTTCTGTATTTGTATCTATCTGTTCTACGGTTAAGCTTTCTTTGCACGCGAATGCAGTACTACTGGTTCGCAATTTCAGCCGTCTGCTGCTGCTGTTTGTGTCGTAGATGTTAGAATGATTTGCAATTGCTTTTGCGTCTTCTAGAGTATCAAGTGGGAGTGAGAATTGGGATAATTGGTTCGAGATTGAGAAGCGAAGACGGGCGTTTAGTGGTGGTTGTTCTTGTGGTGTCCTGTTTGCGCGACGAGAAAACGAGTCAGAGAAGGGGTGTATATGAGTGTCAGTAAAAAGTGTATTGTGTATGGTTGAGCTGACCATGTTTACATGTATCATCAATTATCTCGAGGGAATGCTTCCGCTGACGAGAAGAAGAGGCGAGGTGTGTATGGTACTTACGCAAGTGAGTAGCGTAATCGATAGAGTAACCGATGAGGAAGAGGGAGAAGAGGGTAGCAACGAGGGGTTTTCCGGAAGCGTTTTTGCCATCAAAGTAACGAGCTTTGATACCACCACCACGTTTCTGGGGGGCAGCTCCCTTGGGCAAAGATTTGTAGAATCCAACAACGCCTTCCATTCGAGCTGAAGAACCTCCTGGTCCCTGAGCCGATTTAGGGGTTGCGATCTTGGGTGGAATGGGAAGTGTCGAGTTGGCTCGGACACCACCCATTCGGAAAACGGAGGCCGAAGAGGAGACCGATCGAGCAACGGATCGTGCAATCATGTTTGCTGATTTGTGTGAAGGAAGTCGATGGTGAGTGGATGAGGTGATGAGGACAAACGAGTAAAGGGTAAGAAAGATGACATGTAAGTCTGATCCTAGATGTCGACGAAGACCATCTCAAAACTCGAGATTCACACACAAGTCAGAAAGTCAGCCTTCCTGCTTCGCCCGTCTCGCTTCACTGGAGCTTCATCGCGAATTTAACCTCAATTGGATTACAGCTTGTAGGTTGTTGTTACACTTTGTATTTGTAAGTCGAATCCTTGAACCGTGCAGCTTGTAATTCAAGTTGGATTCGACGCACGTACGAGAAAGCCCTCGTTCAATCGTGTTAGATCGTGAATGTTTGGAATCCGAATCACTTGCCCATTTTTCGGTCCTCTAGTTCAGCATACCTCATGCAGAATGAACTCTGGTCACAGTCACCTCATCGTCGGTCTTGGTAAAGCAGATTCTCGATCTACAAAGGTGTCTTTGGGAGATGCTAAAGAAGCCGCACATGAGCATGCATGTTATTTTGAGATTGTATGCAAAATACAAGATGTATGAAAGGGAGAAGGAAAACAGGAAAAAGGGGGGATAGGGAAGCTGGGAATGGGAGTGGGCGAGGCGGTTGGTATGTTGAACCATAAAAAGGAGTAAGGAGTCGCTTAGTCGTTGACTGTCATCCTCGGTCCCCCAAATGACTTAGAAGTCCAGAACAGCAAAAGAGCATTTGAATGCGTTTGCGTTTAGTAGACCGACTTCTTGCCAGATCGGGCGAGGTGGGAAGCGAACTCGACGTAAGGAGTGGCAGGGGGGGCGATTTCTCTCCACAGGTTGGGTGTGAGGAAAGCATAAGTCTTGGAGACAGCTTCGAAAGTGGCCTTCAAGAAGTTACCCATGGTGGCGGTTTGACCGGAAGATTGGGTGTAGCAGTCTTGGATACCAGCCAATTGGAGCATTCGCTTGGAAGCGGGGGCAGCAACGATACCGGTACCTCGGGGAGCAGGTACAAGTCGGCACATGACCGAAGCGGTTTTACCGGAAACCTTCATCGGGACTGTGTGGGGTTCTCCGAGTGCGTTACCCCAGTATCCTCGTCGGACGGGGATCGTGGAGAGCTTGGCAACAATGATAGCTCCTCGAATGGCAGTAGCCACTTCCTTGGCACACTTGACTCCGAGACCAAGATGTCCGTCGAAATCACCCACAGCAACGAAAGCCTTGAATCGAGTTCGTTGACCAGCTCGAGTCTGCTTCTGAACAGGCATGATCTTCATCACCTCATCCTTCAACTTGGGGAGCAGGATGTCAACAACTTGGTACTCCTTGATGGGGAGAGAGAAGAGGTAGATCTCCTCAATGGACTTGATCTTGCCGTCCTTGACAAGTCGGCCAACAGAGGTGACGGGAACCCACTCCTCCTTTTCACCATCGCCTCGTCGTCCACCTCGTCGAGGTCCTCGTCGTCCTCGTCCACCTCGGTCTCGTCCGAAACCGCCACGTCCTCGGGGAGCGGCGTCAGCCATATTGTATTCTGTTTGCGAATGGAACAGGCAAAGTGCAGAAGTTAGTATCTCGAATTCGATAGCAGGCGCGGTGCAGGCAGCTGAGCCGGAGTGAGTAAATCGCAGAGATGGTGCGGGTTGACTGGCCGATGGTGTCGAGTTGAAATGGATGCGCTTGTATCGACAGCTGTTTTGCCTGGAAGTTGGCTCCCTAACGTCTCTCCGCAGATTACATGACCTTGCTTCTTCTACCAAGTCCAGGGAGGACCAGCTGATGCCCCAAGCTTTTACCTCTCCATTAGCGACTGTAGCTGCCAGTCATCCATGGTGTATCTGAACAGGTTGCTGCTATACTCCAGGCAATTTCTGCTCCTGCCAAACTATCCAAGGTGTCGGACCACGTAGATCCATAAAATCCATGCTGTCTAGGTCGACTCCATTTCAAGCTTCCGATCTTTCTAACGGCGGTTGCTGGGCGACACAATACGACGAGTGGTTGCTATGCTGATGTGATTGGCGGTAGGTAGCGGGTATAGGTGTTGCGGCGACATGTCGTGATCTAGTGCGGTTGGGAGGCTGCGGTTGATGGTGAGGCCGAAAGGCGTGGTACGATTATCTGTTGTTCCATGACACCGGCTCAGCTGTTCTGTTGTATGACGATGTTACTAACCTTGAAAGTTGGGTTGATGAAAAGGGAAAAGAAGGGAATATGGATGCTTGACGGTGTTGAAGGGAGAAGCAATGGGCGACTACTTGCAGTGATCTTGATCTCGACGACGACCAACCTTGAGATGCTCTCTCTCTCTCTCGCTTGGCTTGGCTTGTGGCTCTGAACGCCTTGAGGCGCACTCTAGAGCTCCGTCCGTAAGGCGTATTCCTCCTTAGCTGCACTTGGTTCTTCTCGAAGTGTAGCTCCAGAAGCTCTCACTCAAATCGGCCGCTGCGCTGAAGCAGAGTCACGTGCTAAATTATCAAAACTGTAAACTGCCAAGTAGGCGAGACTACCGCTTTAAAATATGTTAGATCATCAAATCGCTGTCTTCGAAAAAGACATGTTAGATCACAAATATTGCGTTCACATGCAACCTCAAATCACCGTGGACGTGTTGAGCAGCTTGAGATTTCAGTTACCCTAAGGGTATGTTGGAGTGTGGGGTATATACTTCTATAGATACATGAAACCAAGCTCAGACCAGCGTCTGAACGAAGTGTAACCACTTTTCTACGACGGCTTGAGTCAGATCGAAACCATTTCTAACGGGATGCGAGCTTGGGATTTGGCGCGGAATAAGAAAGATTTCTTGATGGCGGCTTCCGCAATCATGACAATGTTCATCGACCCGTCTCCCAATATCCTGCAACTCTAGGTGGATGAGACGTTCCCATTTCCTGCTGAGTGGGACTCCGGGAACTTCTGCCGCGCTTGCACCAGACAATAGACCTTGAGCGCTGCCATTGCCATTTTTGGAGGGTAAGAAACCTCGCAGGAGAGGGTCCTTGGATTGACATTGCGACCTCCATTGCCCAATACGCCGGAAGACGTTGATCGTTCGACCCACTTTCAAGCACACTTGGACATCAGTAGACCGATCCTGTAGCTCGTAGATGTAGATATATCCCCTCTCCATCCGGTCAACATCCGATGCCGCGGAAAACATGTGTTTCCGCAGTAGCGCCTGCGTATGATCGCTCAATGTTGCTGTGGTGAACCAGTCGCTAAATCGGATGAAATTCTCGGAACGTGGAGTCAAGTTTTGAGTCGCAGACTGCGGGACGTAGAAGCCCTTGTTTTTATTCACTTCAGCGACGTGCTGGAAGCAGTACGCTTCCTCAGGGCCATCCTTTCTCGCCGAGATGTTGGACTTGAGCTGACCAGGTGTTGCAGAGCGTGCTCTTCTGAAACGTGTCTCTGCATCGCCATCATCCGAGCCGCTATCAATTGATAGTGCGTCTTTGGTATTCCCTCCGATCTTTACTCGTGGAGGAATCGATGCTCCTCGTGCCAACCGAGTTCCCAAAACACCACCACCCTTGGATGGCGAGCTCGAGCTGGAGCTCGTCGGCACCTTGACTCTACGAAGACATCTCGTGCCATCCTGCTTGATGCCCCAGCATTGACCTATGGCTGGCGATTGCGTCACGTCCCTTGAGAAACCAGACGGTGATGGCGACAGCGTGTTCAACCCCGGACTTGATGACTTTGCGCGACCTTTCCGAGGCGGTGTGACCAGGTCAACCGGAGCCCCAGCAGCACCCGCTTGATTCTTCTGCGACGACTTCTTTGTACCAAGCGACCCGACATCGACTTCCGCAGAGAGATCGAGATTGCTGTTGTTGGTAGCAGCTGGAATATTCTCTTTCTCCTCCACCGGTATGCGTTGCGGAACTAGCTCCCAGGAATAAGGCACTTTGCTGGGTGGCTTGATAGGTATCGGACCAGGTTGTAGACTTGTTGGGTGTTGAGATGACGGAGACGAAGGTATGTGGGGTGGCCTGGGAAGTCCACAAGATGATGATGCAGGCAGGCTCGAATCACCCATGGGGACGGCTGGGGGCAGTCTTCCGCCGTCATACAAATGATGGTGATAGTGGTGATGCAGATGCTGTGGTTGGGGAATTCCTATCAAAGCAGCGGGCAGCTTCGGTGGACAGCGTGATGGCTCGGCCAGATGTGCCAAGTACGGCGGCAACGATCGAGCCTGAGCCTTTGGCCCATGATCGTACCCAGCAGCAGCAGCATGTAGCAACGGCGGTGGGGTAGGAAGAGGCCTACTTCGCTTGCCTTTGGGTGACCCCAGCCCAAGACGCCGGAAAGCCCGTGTCAAGAGCGAAGTCGATGATTTGGGATCTTGTTGCGAGGCTTCGCTTGTACGTATACGAGCCTCTGAGGCGCTGCGCTGGTGATTCGCTCTAGATGCATTCATCCTAATATCGTCGACATGCTGAATTGATGGACGTGGATTGGTCCGGTGAGATATGGTGATGGATGGATGCTGCGACGAGCGAGGCTACGTTTTCCTTTGCATCTTGATTTCCAGATGTATTGTTTCCGCAGTTCTTTGTCAGGTGCGGAAGATGTCTATGATTGCGGAAAGCAAAGCAGCGGGGCGGACGGTGTCTGATACGCCCCCGCATTTCTGTTGTTGTTGTGTGTGTGTTCACTCGAATCTGGTGTTGTTCTCCTGGAAAGCGTGCATGAGTGGAGGCGGAAAGCGACGTGTCGATCTCCCGATTAGTTAACATAAAATCCCGATTCTGGAATTCCATAGCTGCGGCAAGTTCGGCCGCGATTTCTAGGAAACGGATCCGAAAATTGCCTGGGAAACCTTCTGAACTTGGATCTTGCAGGGAGAGAAGCTCGAGGCTGGTTGGGTGGTGAGCAGGCGTGGATATCCAGTATCCTCCTCCTCCTCCTCCTTCCTTCTTCTCCCCTACACGCCAAAGTTTCGAGGTTCCGTCCCCCATCTTCTCCACGTATCCAAGATGTCCAAGATTCCAGCTGCACTCAACCCCACTGAGGAGGACATTTCTCTCCTCCTCGCCGCTCAGACGCACATCGGTACCAAGAATGCCGATAAATCCATGGCACCTTACATCCACAAGCGACGAGCTGATGGTATCCACTTACTCAACATTGGCAAGACGTGGGAGAAGATTGTCTTCGCAGCCCGAATTTTGGCTGCTATTGAGAACCCTGCAGACATTTGTGTCATTTCGGGTCGACAGTACGGTCATCGAGCTGTCTTGAAGTTTGCTGCCCAGACGGGTGCCACTGCCATCGCGGGTCGATTCACCCCTGGTTCCTTCACCAACTACATCACTCGATCTTTCAAGGAACCCCGAGTTATCGTTGTTACTGACCCTCGTGTAGACCACCAAGCTATTCGGGAAGCGTCCTACGTCAACATCCCTTGCATCGCTTTTGCTGATTCCGACTCTCCTCTCAAACATGTCGATGTTGCCATCCCTGGTAACGTCCGAGGACGACACTCTGTTGGTCTCCTTTGGTGGTTGCTCTGCAGGACTGTCATGCGAATCAAGGGTAACGACCTCACCGTGATGCCAGACATGTTCTTCTACCGTGACCCCGAAGAGGTCGAACGAGAGGCTCAGGAATCTGCCGCTGCCGCTGCCGCTGCTAAGGAAACCGCCGAGCCGGCCGCCGATGCCGCAGACGTCAACGCTGACGTTCCCCTCGCTGTCGCCGCCAACCTCGCTACCGAATCCGGTAACGTCGACTGGTCCGCTGAAGGCGCCCAAGACTGGGCTGCTGACGGCGCCAACGAAACCGCTGCCGCTTCTTGGGAGTAAATGCGTCAACATCACTGTCAATCATTTACAACGACTTTTCACCTACGCCCGTAGGATGAAGACATGATGATACGCTTTCCCACTCTCACAACCACCAAACTACCCCAAAAGCCTCGAACGAGGAACACCTGGACGCAAACTCCATGTTCCTTATGAGCGTTGTCTTGCCTCTGATGTGACGGCTCCTCAGAAGGGAGAATATCTTGAATGTTTACATTTTCACCATCCATCATCATGTAAACATACAAAAAGATATGCACCAGAGTCCAATAGTCCGCGAATCCCAAAACTTTTTCGCCCTTTTTTTTTACACACCCACAAACACCCAACACCCACAATTGGAACTTGGTTACGCCTGTGATGATCGCCCAGTGCTTGTATCGTGTACAGTTGCAAACGATCGATTTGGTGAGTTTGAGATCAAGATCCCAGAGTGGGTTTTGGCCGGCATGCGCCCGTCACGCCATCAAAATGGTCTTCCGCCAATTTCACCAAGCTCCATTGTGAGAAAGAGGAAAGAGAAATCACAAACGGGACACAACGCGGCCACTCTAGCTGGTCAAATGTCAGATGGGGGTGGTTTGTACGATCCGCATTCTCCGTTCCTTCCACACAGCGTATAGTGAAAAAACATAACGTCGACACATATGAGCACGCAACTGTGTCTGATGCTGGGAGAGAGCGAGGAGGAGTTGCGGTTTGCACTTTTGGAGGGCGGTCGGTTGGATGGGATCAGTCAGACAGAGTAGTTACTCTGGGTGCTGGGAGCGTTGATAGGAAGGGGTAGGTCTACGAAGAGGCCATCCAACCCGTCCAGAGGGAGACCTAGGTCTGAGAGTACGGTATCGAAATTGGTTGCTGCATTCCCCGCTGCTGCCGATGACATGTTATGGGTCATTGTGGTGGACAAGCCAGGTGTCTGGACGGCGTGATTCGAGCCAATGGAGTTGGTGTGTCCATGTCCTTGTCCTTGTCCATGTCTCTGTTGTTGTTGTTGCTGTTGGAGGGAATGGTGCGAAGAGTATTGTTGCTGCGATTGAGGAGTCTGGTACGTAGGGGAGGTGTACTGACTTCCAGAGTGTGGATGGTGGGGTACAGGGGATTGGTACTGATCCGCATTTCCCCAATTCCTCATAGCGCCACCACCTCCACCACTGGTACTACTGGGGGAAGGTTTATCGGACGGCAAAGGGGCATGAAGATTGTTGTTGGAAGTCGAAGAATTATTATTCGCTGCTGCGGCTTCGTCACCAAAATCGATGAATGCACCTGTAGATTCCTGCATCCAGAGTGGTAGTTGGAGGGAGTGGAGTCCTTCATCGCCGTTACCGCCGGCACCAGAAGCCTGCTGAGCAGAGGGCGTCTGTGGAGCGAGGAAAGTACTCCACTGGATTACGTCGCCCCCATTATTATTATTATTATTATTGTTGTTGTTGTTGTTGCTGTTGCTATTGCCGCCGGCAAAAATGCCGGTTCCGCTGATGCTACCTCGATGGTTACTTGTCGAGCTTGCGTGGTGGCCGCTACTGGTGTTGTTGTTCTGGGGTGCAGAGATGAATTTTCGGGGCGACATGGCTCCAGGAACGCCGCCGCCTGCGCCAACCGAAGGCGACGCTATGCCCGTCATCAACCATCTACTACTGCTGCTGTTGTTGTTGTTCAGGTCCGAGAGTTTGGGCGTCCTAGCACCCGTCGTACCCACGGGACCAGACGAGTCGCGATCTGCACCCGTTGCGTTGGATTGTCTGTTTCCATCTTGATTCTGTGTGAGGGCGACGCCTTCTCCTTCAAGGTCCATGTGGAGCTGACCTTGCTGATACTCACTCAAGAGTTTATACAACAGAGTGATGCCGGAATCGCTGGGGCCTCCGGTCTTGATTTCGGCAGGAGTGATGGCACCCGGTCTAGTAGCTTCGGCTCCCAAAGCGGCGTACAGTCCTATCGCGGGGCTCAGATCCGTGATCTTTTTCCAGGCTTGGGCGAGCAAGATCCTGATGACTCTGGCGTACTTGGAAGCTGGGACCTCGGCAAGTCTGCTAGCTAGTCGCTCAGCATTGCTGAAAATTCCGTAGGTGTCCACCTGTCTGGGGAAAAGCCGCGCTATCTTGATCAAAAACACGCAAGCAAATGCAGCAGTAACGTGGGTGTAATGCGGCGCCCAACCCAACATCTCCCGATACTCTTTGCTGTTGACAGAGATGCTGAGACACGTATCTGCTGCCCTGGTCGCTTGGATGATGAGTTCCTTCTGTTCCGGTCCCATGGTCTCTGCGTCGTTGGCATCTCTGATACCTCGGAGAGCTGTACATGTCAGATAGAGCTCCGCAGAAGCACACTGCAGAATCAAGGACTGCTGGAAGAATGATTCTTGGCCATATCCCCGTGTTTCGAAGTCGGAGGACCAGTACTGGTGCCACTCGTTGAGTTCTTCAGTCACCTTCTTCATCCTGCCCAACATCCTCGAATCGACGGGCTGGTCGTAGGGTGCCATGGCATCGTAGTGCGTCTCTCGAATGATGAGCAATTCCAGAGTGCTGATGAACCTTGCATCCGTTTTCACCGTCAATGGGTATTGTAGGTTCAGGAAGGCTCGACAGTTTCGAACGTAGTGTTTGGAAAGCATCGCCGGTCTACCCGCGCCGTAAGAGGCTTGGTGATCAAACAGGAAGAGGAAGAACCAGAGTCGCGAACCCCTAGCCAGATCCTTGAGCTCCTCGAGACTACCTTTGGCTGGGGTCAGGTTGGCCGTTCTGCCATCCGTCGAATCGCCGATGGAAGCGACATCCGTCGGAGAGCCAGTATAGTGGCTACTCTGAGGCGAGTTGTGATAGAAGGTGAGATGCTTAGGTGGTGGTGGCGGTTGAGGATGTTTGACGTATCCTCCCGGAGGTAGACTGGACATGAGCTTTTGGAAACTTCTGTCGAGACCAAGCTCCTGCGCCATCCTGATGGAAAGACCTAGTGGCAACCAGCCGTTCTCGCTGTACGCAGCCAGCAGGACCATAGCCTGCACAGCTTCTTTCCCCGTAACCGGACCGAACAAGGTATCCTTTGCGTTTCGTTTGGCTTGAGCCATGCAGGTTTGGTACAGTCTGGACGGGGATCGGCCACCGCACTCCACTTTGGCTCCAATGGCGATCATGACATTGAAGAGGAAGTAGGAGGTAGATCGAACGTGTTCATACGCCTCTTGGACGGTCAAAGGTTCGTCTTCGAGGTGAAAGATGGAGATGAACTTGGGCACCCCTTTCTGGAACGTCTCAAAGAGACGTCTGGCATCCGCCTCGGTGACTAGGCCGAGCGTGACAAGGTCGCCCGGTGCATTCGACGCCATTTCAGGCGCCTCCATCCTGCCACGACCCGAAGAAGAGCCAGGTCCTGCGCCGAAGGCATTTCCGGGAGAAGTGACGTCTGTGTCGCGACGACGTTTCTTCCTTGGCGATGGGGCAACGTCGGATCCTTCGCCGCCGATGGAGCTTGCAGCATCGACGGCAGATGCCTGGCCTGTCTCGTCGACCACTTGAAAGGAAGGCATCGAGCTGGTCTCTCCGTCACCAGTTTCTTTCTGCTGATGTGGTCGCTTCGAGCCACCAGGTTGTGCTGTTTTAGAGGATCCTTCTTGTTGCTTCGCCTCGTCATCATTGGATTCGGTGGCGGAGGTGAGCGCTTCGGAATCCTCCTCGGCGGCTAGGGCAGCAGCATCAGCTAGACCTCTCAGCGCCTCGATGGGTGCACTGAGCTGGTCATTTGAGATGTCGGTTTCCTTGGTATCCGTTTCGTCGCCCAGGTCTACCTTCGAGATTCGGTTGGTGCCGGTGGATCCTGGGTCGGTTCCACCTCCATCCGAAGGGCTGAATGCGGACCCGACGACTCTCTCCGGTGCGTTCCATTGTTTTGGTTGTGCCCCATACTGGGCTGTGTCGGACACGCCCCAAGCCGTCAGACCTGGTGAAGGGGCGTCTGGAGCAGATACGCCTGGGGCTCCATGCGATGGGTTGGATGGATGACGATGTTGCTGAATGTCAGATGTGTCGTTGGACCTATCCCTGATGGACGAATGGGTGGCGCTAGTCCAAGAGACCTGCCGTGCCGGTGGTCGTTGAACTTCTGGACTGCGGCCTCGATTCCGCGAAGAAGGGTATTCCGCTTCTCGACGCCGCTGCTGTTGCTGTAACTGATTGGCCTCGTCTTCTTGCGCTGTTGGAGGATGTCCGAAGGGTGCATGGAAGGAAGGTTGTTGGAGCAAATACTGAGGTTGCTGTTGTAGAGGTTGCGCGCTGGTGCTACTACCATACGAGCTGGAAGAGTGGCTGTAGTGGGGTCTTCGATGTGCTGTGGATGCCGAGTCCTGCGGATACGGATTGTGACCTCTATAGTACTGCGTCGAAGCTTGCTGTGGATGGCGATGCTGTTGCTGTTGTTGATGTCGAGGATGTTGTTGTTGCAGTGGTGCATGGGGATATCGATCCAGATGAGAACCGCTCGTGACAGGCGAAGGTGCCACTGGGCTAGCAGTATTGGTTGTTGAAACACTTTGAGACGTGACGGGGGCGGGTTGGGCCAAAGCGTGGGTGTTTGCCTTGATGCTGGCCACGAGTTCACCAATCATGCTCTGCATGCTCGACATTTGACTTTCGAGCACCTTGATTCGATCCGTACTAGCGCCCGCATCCGCCGTTCCCGACCCTGAAGAGCCCGAGTCCTTGAGCGGTTTTTCAAAGATACATTCGATGCCCACCTGTCGACATCTTCGACATGGTGGATCTTCAGGTCCTTCGCACCTCGCTTTTTGTTTCCGACAAGCATTGCATGCTCTGTGGACTCTCGAGATCGCTTTATAGATCTTGGTCTCTTCTTTAGGGACGTTTTCCCGATGCTGGTTAGAGTTTGTGGTTGTTGTTGTGGAAGCTTGAGCCTCCTTGTCCCGAGAGTACTCTGAAGCACCCTCTTGCGACTGGGCCGAGTCGCGAGAGGACTCCCTTGCTAAAGAAGGGTTGCGGTTGCCGCTCATGTTCTCCGACTTTTAACTCTTTCTGCGATGATGACTATTGAAGAAGCTTCATGGCTCTGAACCCAAAATCCATCAATTTGCTTTGGGATCAGAGAAAATGGTTGTCGGAAGCATCACCTTGCTTCTAGTGAAAGCTTGGAGTCATCCGTATCTGAGCAAGATGTAATGCTGCCGCTGTGGACGGTACTGATACTGCCGAACAATCGAGACGATGGATGAAGCCAAGGTGAGGAGGGTAGGTAGGAAGAGGGAATGGGCAGATGGATGGATGGAGTGCGGATTGGAAGATCTCAAGGTCGGGTATCCTCGGCACAAAACGACACAACCCACGACAGGCAAAAAGAAAATTCTCAGCTCAAGACTTTCTACAGTACATGTCACTCGCAGCGATGGCCTCACATCTCTCTCAAGGATTCTTCTTGGTAGGACTTAACAGCATGTTTGCTGCTGCATTGTTCAAGCTGAGATGCGATGCGTCATACCATTGTTCAGAGCTCTTCTGGAGTGGATGTATGCTCTGTGTCATGATGGGCAAGAGAATCTGGGGGAGGGAGGGATCGAGTTCTATAAGAGTACAAGCGCTTGAGCATAGACCCGCGGGGTGGAATTGCTGTTTGGCGGACAGGAACTCGGCACAGCGGTCCGGTTGCCCCGGCCACGCGACCCTTCTTTTCAAGAGCGAAAAGAGCGCCTAGCCGAGGTGTGAGATTTTGGTTGCCAAAAAGTCTCGCGCGAGAGCTAATAAAGGAGGTATTTGTTAGATCGATTGGAATTGAGGCGATTTTCGGATCCGTGCATCAACCCAAAATTCTCGCAGCAAGCAAAGCAAGCAAGTCAGGGTTAGCCGCGGACTGCAACTTCCCTACACACCATCTGTATCTCATCGTTACCAGTAGTCTTCCCTTCGCCATCTATCTCGCATCTCTCTAGCATCAACACGCCACACAACGAGTTTCGAGCCCATATAGTCATACCGACGAAGCCTAGCACTTTACACTCAAAAAATCGGCATTCGAGAGCAGATAGGACCTTTCACAGCCTTTGACCCCTAGATACACCAAGGATGGCTTCTCAATTTGCTCAGTGGATTCGGTCGCCCGCAGCGAGAGAGTACTTTTTCGTAAGTTGACGATAACCAAAGCCCTACAACCCTTCTTCAGCTTTGCTGATCCTCAACTTTGTCTGCATTCCGTTCCTTTTTACAGTCAACACACTTCTGGGGACCGGTAGCTAACTGGGGGTTACCGCTCGCAGCCATTGCAGATTTAAGCAAGAATGAAGAAATGATTTCAGGAACCATGTCTACAGCCCTTGCGGCTTACTCTTCCGTCTTTATGAGGTTCGCTTGGAGAGTTCAACCGAGAAATTACCTACTTTTCGCTTGTCATGCGACAAACGCTACCGCTCAATTCGCCCAATTGGGTAGATTCGTCGTAAGTTGCCCGAAATGTCTGCCAAAGGAAGATTATAGAGATACTGACCTGAAAGTTGAAAACTTGATGTTGAATTGTTGCGCTGCAGAACTATCACTATATGGGAGGCAAAGATAAAGCCAACGCGGCTTTACCTTCAACACAAGTCGCTTCAGCATAGATCGTCTGCCCTCAACCCTCAATCGCACAAGATCGTCCAAGAAAAATCTCCCAAAGTGACATCTTCCATTTTCTCTTATTGTACAATACCATCAGCTTCTTCGTCTCGAACAATCTTTTCCATCATAACCACAAGCTTCGTCACCCCGCCCACCTCTTCAGGTTGAAGTTCGGAGCCTTGCTCAGCGTCATGTTGATTCTGAGAGAAATCCGACCAAAAAAACGCATTTCGTTGCTTCGATCTTTCGTCAACACGCACGAATTGGAGAACCTCGCAGGCAGATATGTTGGGGAAGACATTTTGTATATTGCTTCGCGAAGAATATGCGGTAAAGGAGATCAAAACGACAGGTGAAAATAGTTCTATAAGCGCACGAGAAAAAAGTGGCTGAGGAAGGGTGATGATGCTTTAGGACGATCCGGATGGGAGATTTGTTTCTCTGCGACTAGCCTCCGCAGTGGCAATGTACGTTGTGAGCGCAACAACATACTTTTCAGCAATGGCGGAAAAGTACCATTCGTGTTCTGCGTTGTGAGCCGCTACGACGTTATGTGCGATTTCGTGGGCGACACTAAAGTAAGTCGAGACTAGGGGTTCCGCCAACTTCCCTTCCTTGACTTGTTGATCGTGCCAAGCCAAATAATACCTAAAGTTTAGGTAGATCGCTCCCCCCCTATTGAACGCGATGGAGGGGCCCACGGTGTCGGCAAAAACGTACATGCTTCGAGGATCTAACCCGAAAATGTTTCCTATTGGTTTGTACACCTGATTTATCAACCGATCCAATGCAGCAGCGTTCGATTGCAACATCGAAGCGGGATCCAAAGACGGGTGCAGGAAGATTTTCATGCCAGACACTTCCCCAGCAAGTTTCAAGTCCGTTTCGACACCAGTGACATCGCAGTACGAATTGGCTGCTTCTTTGATCGTCGTCTGTCGAGCGTCACTCTTGATCGTCGACGAGGCGTCCGGTCGAGAAGCCCGAATCGCGTTCAACACGTTGTTATGGATCGTGGACAAAGGTGTCACTTCACTCGTTGGCGCTGTTGCAACAGGTGCTTGTGGAACAGGAGGAAGAGATCCAAGTGCACGATCTTGATCCATCCGACCAGCAGCAGAGATCGGTTGGCTTGGTTGGTCCATGCCAAAGTCGCCAGACCCGGATCGCTCAATCGAGCTCGTGCCGTCAGCAAGCGAACTGCGTCCCTTCGAGCTAGCCTGCATAAAGCGACTCTTGAAGCCGGAAAACAATCCTCCTCCAGAATTTGCAGCGGCCGTCAGGGCTCCCTGACTGGGCGCATCGAATCCATCGACACCGCCACCGTTGACAGAATCGTAATTCGAGCTGCGCATATCCCGTTCCTTGTTTCTACGAGGATAGTCGGTACTGAGCATGTCATTCGTGGTTCTTTCGACGTGAGCGTCGCTGTGACTACGTAGCGCTCTTTCGACATACTGCGGATCAGCGTCTGGGAAAACGCTTAAAACTTGCTGCTTCCATTCCTCCAACTTGGTCGCGTTGGCTTTCTCTTCAGTGGCTCGCATCTCGGCTTGCATCCTTTCTTCCCGCATCTTGGCTTCCGCTGCTTCTCGTTCCGTTTTACGCTGCGACAGGATCTTGTCCACATGGAAACCCCTTCGCTTGAGATTTCGTAACGAGGTCGAAAGAAGCGTCATATACAACAATACCTCTTGCAATCGCTGCTTGGTCAACAAGTATCGGTTCAGCGCTGTTGCGACCTCAAAGAAATCGACTTCCATCGAAGACGAGAGATGAAGAACCAGCCTTGATCCTTGAATCGAGGCCATCGCCGAGCATTTTTGAACATTTTGCTCTTGGATACGATCGTACCTAAGAGTGCGAATCAGACGCAGACCAGGACCGTCCACCTCTTCCACATCTAGCGAAGCTTTGAGCCACTCTGCGTCTCTTCGGATCTCTGAGCGTGCCGATTGGCGCTTTTCGAACAAAAAGAGGGGAGTTCTCTCCAAGACGAGAGCTTTCATCTCACGGGCTCTCTGCGTATTTTTCAGCACCCTGCCATCGACGGAATACCGTTCTTCAATCAGGGAGCTCAAACGGGGAGAGCCAAGCTTTCCGTACAGACCTTCTTGAAGCAGGTCTTCGTGGGGCGCGTAGAAAAGCGTAGACCCAAAAAGCATGTGCGAATTGGCATCGTCGACAATGACGACCTCCGAGGGCTTCTTGAGAGCGTAGACAAGCGTGCCTGCATCCTCATCCTCATCGTCGTCATCGTCATCCAACAGATGACCTGTTTTCTTGTCGCTGCTCTTGCCTTCTGTGATGCGCTTTGATCCGAGCAAGAAAGCAGATCGCGCCATCTGAGTGCGCAGTGGACCCCGCATTCTGTTCCAGTTCGTTGCGATCTGCCTCAAGATGCCAAGATAGGCATCTGCGCTTCCGGCCAGTTGGTAGAATCGCTGTGGTTCGCTGATCAGGCGCTCGGCGACTTCTTCGATACTTGGCTCGTTCCGCACACCGCAATTCTTGAGGAAGGCGCCGGCGACAGATCCATAATCGCAGTAGAAGAACACATCCTTGAACTGAGAATCGGACGACGAGCCTCCAAAATAGCAATTGCCAGGTGCCACCAGCACGATTTCGGACTCCGAAGACCCGGCTTCTTTGTTAGCATTGTTGCTGCTCGTCGGACCTCTCTTTGATCGCCTGACAGGGATGAATTCCGCCGCTTTCAGCAAACTGAAATCATTCAGGCTGAACTCTGGCACTGTTGCGAGATACTCAAAGATCTTGCGAGCTTGCGCCTCATCCTTGGTGGGGATATTGACCAATCTGCCAATGAGCTGGGTGGACGTGGGATTGGACCGAAGTCCGAGTTTGGGCAGATCGGCGGGGTTAATCTCAGGTCCGACAATCGCGAAACCCATGACAGCAGCCTCCGCATTGGTGAAGACCTCGGTAGGTTTCTGAAGCAGCATCTTGGGCTGGGACGGTAGACGTGCCGGCACGAACGCAAATTTCTCCGATCGATAGATGGTATATTGTTGGGAATAATGAGCGTGGAACTTGTCCAGGAAGAAGCTGAGTGCATTGGCCCGGAGAGTCTCATTAGAGCTCTCGGATGCCAGAGCAAGTATCTCCTCCATGGGTGGGAATCGCTTCAGGCCGAGATCGAAGACGAATTTGGCTTCGTCTGAAGAAGGCTTCCACGATTTGTCAGCCCAGTCAAGAACCGGCAAATTGAGCGCCTTGAGCGCCTCTGTAGGCTCATAAAGATCCGATGCACGATAGCGAATGATTCTGTGCTTGCCATCCTCCTTCAGTGGGCCATCTTCGCCGTGCTTGGGGAATATGGCTGTCTTTCTCAACCTCTCCTTTTCGAGGTCCGAGAGTGAATCCTTGTTGGAGGCAAGGTACCCCACGAGATCGACGTGAGACCATCCACCACCGGCAACAAGTCGATTGAAGATCATCTGCAGTTCAACGTGACGTCGCACGCCAAGGGCCACGAGCAACTTCTCGAGATTGCCTTTTACTTGAGCGGAAGGGAAAGCGACAATGGGAAGATCGGAAAAGAGCGACACATTGGCAAAGTAAGCATCGTTTGGCTTCTGCATCTGAGCTCTGGTGGGAATACAGGTGACATCAGCTAGCATCTGCTGGATCTCTCCGTGCTGCGACGCTGGCAGGGCGAACCAGGTCCGAGAAAGGATCAAGAGCACCTTTTCTGCAAAGGCGGGCGAGACTTGAAGGTTGTTGTCTGGAGATGCTGTGGTGGTGGCTCCCACTCGAGCTGCCGTGGTACTAAGCTGAACGACATTCTTGAGCCAGACGGGGACGGATAGTTCCGACCATCCAAACACTCTGGACAGCTCGTTGGCAGAGAATGACTTGGATACTTCGTACGACAGACACGAATCTGGCAAAGGGACATCGGTGGGCAATCTGGATGTGTTGAGATAGTGCCGAACCACACTGAGAGGCTGGATCTTTTCAGGCACGTCCTTGTCCTTGGGATCCGCAATGGTTAGCATTGCGTTGTTGATCAACTTGGGTCTCAGACTGACATCGTATGAGGGGTGAGCAGCCACGCTGACCCACCACTTGAGGCACGCTGTCATCTCGGTCGAAGTCAAAGCACGAGACCCTAGCTCGTTGAAGACATCATCCATGGTGATGTCTTGGACAAGGTTGCGCGATCGGACCTCCCGAACGAAATCAGGGGCAAGATCGACATGATCCGGTGGGATGACCGCTAGATCCCTGACAAAATCCGCGAGCAAAGCATTAGGAATACGGACAGCACCAGAATGCTTGACGCCGCGTGTCGACATGAGGGAGATGGTGTTCTGTCGAGCAGCACCGAAAAAGCAGGTGAGGAAGAGCGAGGACACGCGGGAGGAGGGCGATGAGTTGCGGAAGGTGAAGAAGCGCATGAGGTGCAGGGCTCGATCTTTGAGAGCTTTGGCCAGCTTGTCATCGTCGGCGGGACGCTTGTCTTGGAATGTATTGCTCCAGAGCCTCGCGATATCCTGCAGCTCATTCTCGTAGACGGCTCTGGCGACGTAGCCTCCCATAGAGAGCAGTTCTGAGTTCCACTGAGCGCAATATCTGTCGATGAAGTCGAGGGACTCTCGTTCGACTGTGGGGATAAAGCGTGCAGCGATGTGACCACTGAATCCAGTCGTCTGATGCGTTCGAAAACCGATGAAGGTGTGGCCTTGATCTTCCAAACGAGGCATCAGCCCCGCAAAGATTTGACGGACGCCTGAGTCCAAGGATGCTATGCCGGTGCTGGCCGATGTGGCGGTCGAGTTGTCGGCGACGTCGTCTTGCTGTTGCTCTGGGAAACTGGCGTCGTACTCTTCTTTGCCGGTAAAGATGAGTTGAAAAGCGGTGACTTTGGGGGGCGGCTTCTTTGTGCTTCTCTCGATTTCGCGTTCGAAAGCTCTGTCGGCAGATACACTTACATGAGCTGTCGCGATTCGAAGATGAATGGAGGCAGATGTGGTCGCCAAAAGAGCAGCCGTAGAGTCCGACGCCTTCTGAGCGGCGTGTCGAGCTTCAGCTTCCCTCTGCCTTTGCAGTTCCTTCTCTTTTTCGCGAGAGGAGGAAGAAGAGAAGCCAAAGGCGCTCTGGAGCATGGAAGTGAGACCACCTCCAGCGGTTTTACCTAGAGCGGAAGCGAGAGATTGCTTGGGTTTGGGCTTGTCCTTCTCGGCTGCATCGATCACATGCTGCATCGCCTCGACATCAATTTGGACCGCTGTGGATTCCAGATCACGCACCTTCATGATCTTGGCGGGACTATGAGCATTGAGATGGGCAGGCATGGGCATACTTTTGGGCATGCCGAGCTTCTTTTCGAGCTTGCAGAGCATCTGGTCGTCCCAGTATAAGCCGATGGAACGGATCTTTGTGGTGAAGGTGAGCGAGGTAGCTAAGAATTTGCATAGAGCCATGGGCGACTCGGGGAAGGGGCTGGGTTCTCGCAGCGCCATGAAGAAGGTGGTCCATGGATTGCCTGAAGGAGAGGACTCTTGGGAGGCGTTCTTGGCGCGCTTGGTGAAGAGTGCATCGCCTTTCCAGAAGAAGCCCATGAGCTCGTCGGCGGAAGAGACGATGGGCTCTTCGCAGATACTGAAGAGGGAATAGAAACCTACGCCGAAAGCACCGATACGATCGGGATCCGGGTTGCCTTCAGCGATCCTACGCAACCTGGACCAGTCGTCTTTGCCGAAAGGTTTGCCGTCATTGCGAAAGACCCAGTTCTGTAGTGTGGCTTTGAAGTCAGGAAGAAGAGAGGAAGACGACGCTGAAGAAGAAGAAGCTGGGCCGGAGGAGCTGGAAGAGGCGGCGACGGCAGACTTGGCTCTTTGGGACTCGAATCTAAGCTCGCAGTGCGTGGCACCTGCATCATCTGCGTTTTGAAGAAGTTCTCGAAAGACGGTGAACTCGGCAGCGTACCTGGCGAGGATCTTGTCGATGAGAGCACGTTGATTGACGGTGATGGCTTCTTCCTCCCTCGCGTCATCCATAAGCGCACGACGAGCCCTCTCGCCGGCGGCGCCCGTGGCGGACGAAGCCATGGTCGTGTTCTATGCGCAGGCAGAAGCTTGACCTGAGAGGAACGATACGGACAATGTGCTGGGAGGATTTTGTCGGGCCAAGAGAGCCAGTCGACAGGGTGGCAAGTCTATGGAGTGGATCCCAACAGAGAAGGGAACGATTCGATGTTGAAGAGGGATCAATGGAAGAGATGGGGAGGGGCAGGAGGTAGGTAGGGACCTTGAAGTGACAGAGTCAGACCTAGCGTTTCGAAGTGTTGAAGGTTGAAGGGGAGGACCCTGCAGCAGCAGCAGCAGCAGCAGTAGCTGAGTTGGTTGGCGAAAAGGTGTTAGACTCGTGCTGGCTGATGAAGGCTTCGTCACTTTCAGATTGTGGACAAGATGATTACGTACGAAAGAGAAGAATCGTTGTGGATTGTGTTAGATTGGAAAGATCGTCTCGGCAGTTGGGATTGTTGGGCTTGCCTACGGTGCGGTGTACGGGGCATGCGGTGTAGGCGGTTCCTTCTAAGAAAGCGGCGATGATGGCATCGCTTGCGAAAGGATCCCGCTCCCTGTTCCCCGTGTGGCTCACAAAACATGCGTTTTCTTCGCCCTGCTCTGCGCGTCGAAATTTACCAAACAAGTTGCTGTGCCAAGACTTTTTCATGAGAGGATTCAGGCAACACACAGGCGGCCCCATCCGTATCTCCAATCTCACTCCAGACCAAGTACAACTTGCGTCTGGCAATACGATGCTTGTTCCCCTTTTATGATGTTTACTGCGCGAAATCTGCTCTGGTCATCATTATCTGCAACGAGTCGGAATGTGTCTCTATAGTGCAAGTCTTGGAAGCAGAGGGCGACGGGAGAGCCGGATGAGGGGTCGTATTGGTTGATGATACAGTAATGATGTATGCATTCAGAGCCTTTCTGTGTCTTGTCTCTCTCTCTCTGTTTGTGCCAAGCTGTTGAGAGAAATTTAAGGCGATTATTGTAAAGTGAGGTTGTTGTCGGACGTGCAAGAATAGCAACACCGCCCCCTGCCTCACCAGAAGCCCGTTGGTCGGTGTGGGTCCGTTCCTCCTCCCCTAACTTGGCTCTCTTGGCCTTATGACAGACGCAAGTTGGCAACGCAGTGCAGCCACACGCAAACTCTCCAATCCACGCTCGCATCACAACGCAACTGCACACCATCACATCACGCTTAACCAAATTACGCCTGTCATTTCCACAATTCCACTCCATCAGCCACATTGCCCTTCAGCCCTGTCCTTCACCGACCTTTTCATTCCACCACCATCCCAACCGTCATCAACTCATACCACGATCTCACAACATCATCTTTTCTCCTTCTAGACGTCAACAAAAGGGGTTGCCGTACATCATTCGATTCTGGTTTTAGTGTCCCCTCCCTGAGTGATTGAGAGCGTTTCCATCCTCGCCTCGCCACACGTTCCTCCTGCACCTGCACAAGTCTTCTCTCTCACTTCGCCCGCCTTGATTTGTAGCTGAGGACATCTTCCAAGTGTCCCTTCAGCTCATCAGCAACCACTCTCGCCCACCATTACCACCAACTCCACTACCAGCAAGAAGGTGGCCTTCATCTCTACCGACTCGGATTCCACCATGTCTTCCTCAGAGCCCGTCGCCCCTGCTGCTTCGTCCTCTTCCACAGGTTCGTCAAGCGGCTCACCACCAATCGAGAGCAATCACAATACCAATGACGCGACAGTGTCTTCACCTGCGGAATACCAGCCCGCCACTTCTGCTACAAATCAGCCTTACGCTTCTTCGATGAAGTCTGCCAACAATAGCACCTCCCAAATCACCCAGAGACCTAAACGTGCCACCATCAACAGCGAGCCCGATATGATGGAGAAGGGTGAATCTACCCACAACGAAGACTCTTCCGGACTCACCAAGACCACAAGCACATCCGATCACAACTCTTCCACCAAACGTGGTGTCGATCGAGATCAGTCCTCGGTGCGCGAAGGTCTCGGAGGTCCCTTTGCTGGTCCTCCACGCAGAGCAACCATGGAAAGTGGCAGGACCATTCGCCGATCCTTCACCCAGCTCTTCACGCCAGATCATAGGTTAGCCAAACCTCCAGGAACCTTGACCAGTATCAGGAACTTGCTTTTCGGATCGGTGATCAACATCCTCCTCGTCTTCATCCCTGTCTCTTGGGCCCTCCATTTCGCCTTGGATCAGAGCAAGCCCAACAACGGTATCGCTGTCTTTGTCACCTCTTTCCTTGCCATCATGCCCCTCGCCACCATCTTGTCCCAAGCGACAGAAGAACTCTCGTTGAGGGTAGGTGAAACCATTGGCGGTCTCATCAACGCTTCGTTGGGTAACGCCGTCGAACTGATCGTCGCCATCGTCTCGCTCTTCAATTGCGAATTGATCATCACCCAAACCTCGCTCCTTGGCTCCATCCTTTCCAACCTGCTGCTCGTTCTCGGAACGTGCTTCTTTGCGGGTGGTCTGAAAAACAAAGAGCAAGTCTTTTTGCAAACTCCTGCTCAACTCAACTCCTCCCTCCTCATGATGGCCGTCATCTCCCTCGTCATCCCTTCTGCTTTCCATGCTGTGCTGGGCGCCATTCCAGACAGTACCGAACGACCCGACATTCTCAAGTTTTCAAGAGGTGTAGCCGTTTTGCTGCTATTGATCTATATCGGATTCCTGATCTTCAGTTTGGCTTCCCACAAGGAGTTTTTCGAAGACATCAACGAAGATGAGGAAGTAGAACAACCTCAAATGAACATGACTTCGGTTATAGTTACTTTGGTTGTCGTTACTGTTTTCGTTGGGATTACTTCGGAATGGCTTGTTTCGGCTATTAATGTTGTTGTCGAGACGGGTGGAATTTCGAGAACTTGGATTGGGTTGATTTTGCTACCCATTGCATCCAACGCTACGGAGCATTTGGCTGCTGTGATCTTTGCTTGGAAGAACAAGATCCAGATGGCTTCTTCTATCGCTATTGGATCTTCCATCCAGATTGCTTTGTTTGTTATTCCCTTGTTGGTGTTGATCGGTTGGATGGGTGGCAAACCCCTTTCCTTGCTGTTCGATCCGTTTGCAACCATACTACTCTTCTTGACGGTATTGATTGTTAATTTTGCGATTGCGGATAACAGATCTAATTACTTGGAAGGTTTTGTACTCATCATGGTCTACCTCATCGTCGCCCTCACGGTTTGGTTCGTTCCTGATAACATCGCAGACTCCTTGTTCCCTGACTCCATCTGCACCTAATTCGTCATTCTCTAATACTCGGATTTCACGTCCAAAAAACCATTGTAAATAACATCTATCATCTGTCTATTCAGTTGGACTCTGTAGATATTCTCGCCCATCATCATCGTCGTCGTCGCTAGTTTCGTTTCTGCACACTTTGCTCTCCCCGTCATTCAGCTCAGCTCAATTTCATCACTCGTTTGGCATCTCTTGCAAATTTGTGTCTCGTTTGGTCTCGCGAAAAGCGTACTTGAACATGGTTTGCCGTCGTCCGACGTCTGCAATTTTAGGGTGACATTTCTGAGGTTGACGACATGTGTTTACTTGACAGATGAGGATCTTGCTTCGATGATTGATTCAAGTAGCCAATTGCTCCCATCTTGTTGGTCTATTTACATCTCTATTTCTTGGAGTTATATTCACTAGCCAATCTCGAACGGAGTTCCTTGCCCAGGTCAACAAACTGTTGCAGACTTTCAGGGTTGAGCAGGGTAGCTTTATTGATAGTGTCCAGGGGTGCACCGTTGATGAGTTTTTTGACGGGGATTTCGACTTTTTTCCCATTCAAGGTTTTGGGGATATCGCCGACTCGATTGATGTATTTGGGTACGTGCCTAGCGCTCCGTTTCGTTCGGATTAGGGTTGTTAGATGTGCGACGAGTTGTGTCCATTCTGGGTCGCTTTCGGTTTCAAGAAGGGAGGAGGAAGTGGGGACGATGAACAAGCAGACAACTTCGTCGTCCCCTGAAGGAGTTTTTAGTGCTACGACCAAAGAGTCTGCGATTTGGGGGGCAAAGGGGTTCTCGGGGGACTCTAGCGTTTCGTAAATCTCGGAGCTTCCGAACCGTATCCCCCCCGGGTTCAGAATTCCGTCGCTTCGACCCAACATTACTAGGCCACCGTGTGGCGAAAGTTGGACGAAATCTCCATGGTACCAAACACCAGGGATCTGGGCGTAGTAGGAATCGCGATATTTGGATTCAGGTTGTTTCCAAAACCCTAACGGTTGCGCTGGGAAAGGTTTCTTACAGACCAAGTCACCTACCGTACCGGGCGAAGAGAACTCGGTGAGAGTTGAGGAGTCGTAGACCGCGATATCCATCCCCAAGTTTCGGGCTTGGATTTCGCCTGCGTATACCGGTAATGCTACGTTGTGCCCCGCAAACAAAGAACATAGGTCTGTGCCCCCTGTCACACTCCCAATCAGTATGTCGCTGCCTATGTTGTCCAAAATGTAGGGATACAGCTCCGCGCGGAGGGGCGAGCCTGTTGAGAGAATCTGTTTGACTTTCAAATTAGGATGGTGCTGTTGGACCTTGTAACCCGTTTTCTCCAACGCTCCCAAGTAAGCTGCTGAAGTGCCGAATGTTGTGACCCCGTGTCTTTCAGCCAGATCCCATAGGACGCTAGCAGGTTTCAATGGACTGCCGTCATAAAGAACTATTGTGCAACCGGAGACCAAACCCGCGATCAAAAAGTTCCACATCATCCAACCCGTTGTTGTGTGTTGAAAAAAGACGTCTTGAGGGCACAACCCGCCGTGTATCAGGTGCTCTTTCGAGAGCTGAATCAACATCCCACCGGCTCGATGCGTTATGGCTTTCGGTTTCCCCGTAGTCCCTGATGAGAACAGGATCCAGAGTGGATGGTTGAATTCCAACTGCTCGAAGTCGATTGTTTTCGCTTGGGAGCCTTCCGAGAGGAAAGCGTCCCATGTGGTCCAGATGCTATCACCGCCATCAGCCGAATCAGGCATGCCATGGGATCTAACGTAGGGCACGACGACAACAGCTTCCAGTCTCTGTTCATCCTCCTTTCTATCCTCCTCTAAGCCCTCGACAACACTCTTGAGTTTAGCTACATGATCGTGAACTTTACCATTATACCTGACCGCATTAACACTTAGCAGCAACTTTGGTCTAACTGTCCTCAACCGTTCCAGCACACCCTCTGGACCGAAATCAGCAGCAGCAGAAGTCCAAACAGCACCGATGGAACTAGCTGCCAAAAAAGTTATTAGGTTTTCGACATTGTTACTCGAATAACTTGCTATGCAATCGTTGGGTTTGATACCTCGCTTTCGCATCGCGTGAGCCACTTTAGCTGTCAACGAGTACAGTTCTTGATAGGTGACGGACTTTTCGTCCAGTTCTCCCGTCGAAGTGTCGACTTCGGTGGACTGAACCACAGCAGTTCGAGTGGGGGAGGAGGATGCATACCTAAGCAGGTTCTCGGCAAAGTTGAGACGAGATCCCTCGAACCACTTCGGTGGGGGGTAGATTGGTACGTCATCGGAAGGTAGAGCTTTGGCGGATTTCAAAGAAGAAACGATACCTGTATGGTCCCAAACACTGCACCAGAAGTCGTTGAGGTTTGCGCAGGACCATTCCCACAACTCATGATAGTTGGCCAAGTGGAGTGAGAATTTCTTGTTGATCACCCGACGAAACTCTTCCATGGATGTGGAAGCGGTGTCTGAGGGCACCCATACTTGCTTGCCTAGAAGGCCGCCTGAATTGTCCATTCTTGTGCAAGGGTTGTGTGTTGTCGACACGAGATGCGACCTCGGGATGAGCGCCGAAGAATAATGTCACTAGCTAGCAAAGGTGGTGCGATGCTGAAGGGACGAAGATGGTGAAGGCGAACGTGTAGAGATTGAGGAGTCTACCGAGGAAGGATGTGGTAGGCGCGTTCGTGGTCGTTGGCTCTTCTTGTTGTTGTTGCGTCGTCGGGGGAAGAAGGGTTGTTGTGGATGCAGTGGTATGTCCCCAAACAGGCCGATGATAGTCGGTTGAACCAAACTTTGGGCGATTTTGCGGGGAAGGAACCGAAAGGCCGCGCTGTTGCACTTTGACCGATGATGAACCGGTTGATCCGAAACCTGGAAGCAAGGCGTGCGATGTTAGATTCACGAGTCGGCTATTCCGGCGTTTCTCTTGCCAAAGCTACATACACATACCGTCTCATCGATGCTCCTTGGTAGGAAGCTTCTTGGCAAGCATCTTTCGACACATAGGCATGAAATCCCATGCCACTCCTCATCACATCTCATCATAATCGACTTGTCTGCTCCCTCGATTCACTCAAAGTCAATACGGCACCACTCAACTCCGTACCCTTGCTGCACACGAGAGGGTAAGTTCGGAAAATCGTTCATCATTCACATGTGGAGAACCTAGGTGAAACTGGCTGATAGACAGACGGGAGTGGGACAACAGGATAAGAGGTCATGTTGATGCTGCTGCTGTGGTTGTGGTGAATAACAATAAATGTGAAAAAGAGTAGACATGTTTGCTGCGCTGTGACACCCACACAACTCGATCGAGTATCGGCTTTTAGAGTTGAGGACCAGCAGCGGCGACTTCAGCAGAGACGTCGTTGGCGTACTTTTCGAAGTTGGTCTTGAACATGTCGGCCAACTTGTTGAGCTCGACCTTGAAGGCGGACGCATCTGGCCAAGAAGTGGCAGGGTTGAGCAATTCCTTGGGGCAACCTTCGACCTCGGTGGGGATTTGCAAGTTGAATACGCCGAACTTCTCAAACTTGGCCTTGGCCAAAGATCCGTCGTGGATAGCGTCGATGATCTTTCGGGTGTATTTCAGAGGGCATCGTTGACCCACACCGAACTTTCCTCCAGCCCAACCAGTGTTGACCAGCCAAACATCTGCTTTGTGCTTCTCCATTCGTTCAGCCAACATCTTGGCGTACACTCGAGGGTGCAGGACAATGAAGGGCTGACCGTAACATGTCGAGAAAGTGGGGGAAGGTTCTTGAATACCATCTTCGGTACCTGGCGTCTTGGAAGTGTAACCGGAGATGAAGTGGTACTGAGCCTGGTTGGCGTTCAATTTCGAGACAGGAGGGAGCACACCATAAGCATCGCAAGTCAAGAAGATGATGTTCTTGGGGGGCGAGTCGGCGATGCAGGGGATCTTGGCGTTGGGGATGAATTCGATGGGGTAAGAGCATCGGGTGTTCTCGGTGATGATGGCATCATCGTAGTCGACCTCCCGTGTGTTCTTGTCGTAAACGACGTTCTCCAAGACGGCACCGAATCGGATGGCGTTGTAGATCTCGGGCTCCTTGGATGCGGAGAGACCGATACACTTGGCGTAGCAACCACCCTCGATATTGAAAACACCTTCGTCGGACCAGACGTGCTCGTCATCTCCGATCAGCTTTCGCTTAGGATCAGCCGACAGGGTGGTCTTGCCGGTACCCGAGAGACCGAAGAAGAGCGAGACGTCACCTTCAGGGCCTTCGTTGGCGGAAGAGTGCAGAGAGAGCTGGTTGTATTTAACGGGCATGAGGTAGTGCATGACGGAGAAGATACCCTTCTTCATCTCACCAGCGTATTCGGTACCGAGAATGACCATCTCGTGTCGCTTGAAGTTGACCTCGACCGAGGTGGTGGACGTCATACCGGCAGTGAATCGATTGGCAGGGAACTGACCAGCATTGTAGATGATGAAGTCGGGCTCGCCGAAGTGTTCCAGCTCCTCCTGAGTGGGTCGGATCAACATGTTGTGCATGAAAAGAGCGTGGTAAGCTCGTCCACAGATGATTCGAACCTTGATTCGGTATTTGGGATCCCAGCCTGCAAATCCGTCAAAGACGTAGATGTCGTCTCGGGTGTTGAGGTAGTCGATAGCTCGCTCACGGTTGATTTCGAATGTGTGCTCGTCCATCTTGATGTTGACGGGTCCCCACCAGACGTGGTCTTTGGAGGTCTCTTCGTAAACAATTCGCTTGTCCTTGGGCGATCGACCAGTCTTCTTACCGGAGTAGTTGATCAAAGCACCGGCCGAGGAGATGACGGCACCTTCCTTCTTGATGGCATCCTCGTAGAGCTGAGCGACAGAAGCATTTCGCTTCAGGTGGATCTTGTCCATGTCGAAACCAGCATCGGAGAAGAGCTTGAGGTCGGAACCGAGCAAAGAGTAGTGAGGGTTGGTGGTGGGCAGCTCATCGTGGTGGTTTCCTGGGGAAGTCATCTTGGGCTAAGGTTGCTGCGATGGAGGTTGATGTAGAGAGCAGGGAAGATCTATGTGTGCGGTAACTGTAGTACGGTGACAACGAAGATCACTGCGTATGGGGAGATGGTAAGGAGGAGAAAGGGAGGATGGTAGATGACAAACACAGAGGACGAGGAGGGAAAGGGGACAGGTGCAAAAACGAGGCGTTGTGCGGTACAGTGCGAACCGAAAGCGACGATGGTCAGAGTGCGGTCGGTGATGAACGGGTCCAAGTGACAGGTAGCAGACCAAACGAATGAGGGAGGCAGCGAGTGTTGCGAAAAGGTTGTAATGACGAGAAGACGGACGAAAGTTGCGGAGCGGGAGAGTGGAGGCGGGACAAGTAGGGTAGGCGAAAGGAGAGAAGAACTGGGCAGGTGGTCAGTGTCTTTGCTCAACCCGAACAAGGAGGGATTAGAAGAAGCGCTCCCCTGTGATCATGTGAAATGTTATGGACAGACTCGGATGCGGGCGACGGGAACAACGAAAGTCTGCAGCGCGTAGAAAGCGACGAACGGTAAGACGCATTTTAGCCGGTACTCAATCCAGCAAAGAGTACCGACCGATCTCTGTGCCTCACTGCTTTGGATGATTGAGGATGAGCCGAGTGACCATCTCCTCGATGTCATGCCAAGCATGGCGAAGACATCGAGGGAGTCGTCGTTATAGGCAGACTAGTAGCGGACGACGGACACATGAGTAGACAGCGCAATGGAAGAGAGGCGGCGGAGAGACCCTGAGGAGGAGTTAGTCAAAGGCTAATTGACTGGCAGGCTCGTGAAGCCTTTTTTCACACCTAGCCTGCCTGCTGCAGCTTTCAGGAGAGATGCGTCCAATTAGAGGCCAAGCAATCATCAGCTTGCATATTGGCTTCGATGTCTTCCCTCGACCCCACTGTCCGGTTCCTTAACGACCCGAACGAACATCGACGAAGATGAAGCCCGAAGTAACCAACGCAGGACGAAGGAATGACAAACGAAGGCTCCTGCCGAACGTAAACGATGACGATGACGACGACAACAGCCTCACAGCAAGCCAAGCACGATGGTCATAAGTACCAGCTGGTGGTCCAACTGCACTGAAATGAGCCCTGCCTGATTGCCGGATCGGCAGCCAGCAGAAACCGAGAGAAAGAGAGAGGGACGAGAGAACGAGGAGGCTGAGCAGAGGCCAATCCAAGCCGCCTAGCTTGGCTGGCCTGTGAATGCGCCCGCCCACACTTCACTTTGAAAGTGAACAAGAAGGTCGAGGACGGGCCAGATCGGAATTTATCCACGTTGGCCTGAATTGCCCGTCTAATCCGGTGTAACTCGATCTTTACAATCTAGCAGTTCGAATACAAATAATATGCTCTTCGATCTACTAATTTTGAAAACCGAGGCTCGACATGCTCTCTGCTTGTGCCCTGACTCTGAGGAAACTAATCCCGAGCTGCTGCTGATGTTGTTGTCGTCCCATCAACACGTCATTTCGTCGTGTTCAGCAAGGCGCCAGTTGCACGACGCTGAAGCTCGAAGCCAGCAACGACGACAGGGACCCATCGACGCTGATACAGTTTGTATCGGGCAATCGCAGAGCGAGAGCGAAGTTCGGCATAATTGCACGAAATCTTCGAGATTTTCGCCCGCCAAAGTCCCAGAGTACAACTGTAGCGTAGGTGAACCCCTTCATTCGGAGGGCTGCCGTTGGCTTCCCCGCATTTTACGGATCTCTCCGTCTATCCCTCCACCGTTTCGAACACCTCTGGAGAAGAAGGTCGCTGTAGAAACAATATCTTCTCGTCGAACTCGATCCAGACCTTTGCCGGATACGAGTTGCTCTGGAAGTTTACACATCGTCCTGACCCGCAAACGAACCCGAAGCGCGAATCTGAACCATAAAATGAATCAATCGTGATAGCGAGTACTTACGAAGTCTATCTATATTGATGCGATGATGGAGCAAGAAGTTTCGCTAGATGCGAGTCTTGTCTCTGGCTTTTGTTTTGAATTGAGTGGTGGTGGTGATGGTGAGGTACAAGACCCGATGAGGCTCGAGATTAACGCTGAAGAGCAAGGAGCAATGATAGGACGGAATGTGAGGGAGAAAGTACGGTGAAACTTTTGCGTCGTAGCATCTATATATGTCTTCTTTACAGTTGTGTTCGACCACCTTGGAACGCATTGCAAGGGGCTCTAGCTTCACCTCATGTGTTGGTTCCAGTACGGAGACGGGAATTCACGGGCAAAGCAGCAAGGTGATATGCTTGGATCTCGAGGAGCGGAAGCAATCGTGTACAAACGGACGAGGAACATGCAGCGAACGATACACATGCGTCTCAACTACTACTACTACAACATTCTAGCACGGTTCGTGTGACGTTGGTGTTAGTAGTAGTGGGAGTGTCTCGAGTGACTGCAATTTGTATCGAAGAATCCAAGTCTGTAATGCATCCCACTTCACGAGTTAAAGTGCAACTTAGAGGACCTCCATTCGGGTGTTTCCGGATCCGCAAACTTCCGAGACTCGATCTTGATGGTTGTACGGCGAATGCGTCCGATTCCAAATGCTGCTGCAGCTACGCTTCCAAATGCACACCTCCTGCATCATCATCGTCAATTCTGAGCCTCCCTCCTCGGGACTCAAGCTTAATAGGCGGTGGTGTTTGGCACCAAAACTTTTATCCCACTCTGCTCTACCGCCATGACCAACGCGATTTTTACGAGCACCATTCTTCCTCCACGGATCCCAGCCGTTCGGCACACTGTTACGAAGGGCTGAGGCTAGTCAGGTACAGCCTAGATTTCTTAGATTGGGCTACGATTTCGTGGAATTGGCTAACCTGAGTACCTTGCCTGGTGTCACTATGGAAGATTGCTTCTAGACTCATCCGAGCGTGGATCGGTCAACTTGCTGCTGCTTCTCCGATGCTGCAGTGTTTGCCCTTTCTCCACGCTTCCGAAGTATGTGGTGCGGGGATGCAGTGGAGAGACTTGTCGGGGACGAGCAGATCGACGTTCGAATTGTCGTTCTGATGTTCGCTCTGCTCGTTCCCGTCCTCAAACTACTTATTGATACCATCGCGGCAAAAACGCTGGCCTGTTAGAAGTGCTACGACACAGCATTACACTACTCTCGTTCTTCCGTGAGGAGGTACAGCGACACGATTCTAATAATGACTGAATCACTGGCATGCATCGCATTGTTGCGGGGTGAGAATCCTGAATGCTCTCCGTCGAACTTCTTGGACTGTGATTGATTGATCTTCCTTCGTGGGTTGTTCGTGCATGTGAGACGAAAACGTCGCGGAGGAAAGCGGGTCCATGTTCATCCAGGTGTTGGTCTAACAAGCTCGCATATGAGCTCTAACAGAAAAAAATGGAACAGAAACGTGCTACTAATGATGACATAATACTCTTTCCCTCTCCACGTCGGCGAGCTGCTTCAGGCTGCACCACAAGTGCGTTTGGGCCCACCGTCCGCGGAGGGAGATCTTCTGGAAAGGACAACTTCTTCCGTTGTCGCCATCCCACACCTTCCTGTCTTTCATCATATATCTTCATCGCGACAGAGTCAAGAGCTGGATCAAGGATGAGTCAAGTCACCACTTCAGGGCCGTTGGCGGTACGTACAAGGAGTAGACTTGTTCGACAGATGATGTAGTTGTTTTTACGAACCCAGGAACTGACAAAGTTGCGATCCAATCATACGAACGAACTCACGAACGAACACAGGCTCTTCATCAAGCATCGCAACCTTTTAAGCCGATGGTCCCCATCTCCTTTTTGCCTTATATCGCATTCGCCCTCCTGGCAGCGGTCTTCTTGTCGGCGTTCTACTTTACCACGTACGTTTCTGTTCCGGTTCACTGACTCCCCCAAAGAAGGGACACTTTGCTGTTGCCGATGCTCGATACTGACCAGCTTCGTCTCTTTCGCTTCGTGTTCTTCACCACCCTCGATCCTGCGCTTAATTCGGACGATTTCAGATTACCAAAAAGGACCTTAACAGCAAAAGAGGTCGTGGTTGGATTGTTGGCTAGTATTCAGGCGGGTGTTGGAGTCGTCGCTCTGTTCAACGCTGTCGGAGTATATGTATAGGATCGCTTCCAGCAAGGCCACAATACAGTAATGGACACTCTTTTGATCTGCCTTTCCGTGATAAGCGGCTTTGAGTTGTTGCTTTGCCGCACCACCTCGTGACTTTTAGGGTCCAACAAACACCTTTGTCTTGAGTCTCGAGAGAAATTGTGCACGGTTCGAAGGAGGAAAGTAGGAGCACGAAACTTCCTTGAGGTGCAGAGTCAGCATCCCTCTGTGTGCAGAACCGTTCTGAGATAGGCCACGAACTCATCTAGACTGAGATACATGGCTCACGAATGTGATGCTCATATCAGGAAAGCCTCGAGCAGTATCAATAATAAAGTTAAATTTTGAGTTGTCTTTCTAATTCGAAGTCGAGTTGGTGGTGTTGGTCCACGGGCGGGGGGAAAGTTGAATTCGGTAAGATCAACGGAAGCCGATTGCGCCAAAAGTTGGAGATATCAAAATGAAGGATCGGCAAGCTAGGCGTCGTTGATTCATTTCGAGCAACCATTCATCTTTCTACTACCCTCACCTATTTTCTTTCGGGACAGTGTACGAGCGTTGGGCTGATCAGCTAGCGAGACTCTCCTTTGGAACCTGGAAGCCGAGACACGCTCATTTGAATCACCACACTTTGGTCGTTTGTCTGCTTCCCAGCGATACTTTGCCGCAATACCTTGCTGTCGCGACGTGACACGAGGCGACTTCGAATCAACACCACACATTCATCGGTTCGGTCCGACGTGCTAGAAGATAGCCGCGAATTGCGCCTCACGTACTCCGTCACTCTCAAGGCCAGGAGGATTCGTCTTCTCATCACCGCCAGTTCATTGACCGAAAATCCGACACTGGACGAAAGGAAGCTCATTTCACTTCACGATGCCTGCAGTACGGACGAAAGCAAGGGACGTACTGATCAGGGTGCCCAAAGTGGAGCCTTATTCCAACTCTTATGTGCCACCTTCTGTGAAAGCCAAGAATGCAGCTACTGCCGCTGCTGCTGCAGCTAGCAAGGATGCCCAAGCACCTGTGACAAGCACAGATACAGCAGCAGCAGCGAACGGCATCGCAGCATCGGATCCCACAGTGAATACATCATCAGCCGATGCCATCACCGGACCAAACGCTACCATAGCGACTTCGACAGCAGTAACGACTTCATCTGCGGCTCCTCCGGATGGATCCACCGGTACCGATGCGAACGCAACAACAATAGGCGGCGGAGGAGGCGCTCCGGCGACTTCATCATCAACAACGACGACGCAAAATAATGAAACATTGGCCGGTAGGGACGGACAAACTGAAGGGGCTGTATCGGGTGAAGGACAGAACGCATCGTCAGCCGAGAAAGAAGGCGAGCGGGCAAATAGGGCCAACTCGCCCACGCTTCCGTTCCTTTCCGTGGACAGGGACGTGGAGAAAGCGATCGAGATGTCGAAAGCGGCGACTTCCGCAGCCGGATGGAACTCTTTGCTCGTTTGGGCACGCAGACAGCGAGGTGCACAGTGGGATGCAAGCACAGGTATTTGGCAGGTCGATAAACACAGTGAGGAATATTACAGCTTTTGTTCGGATCCCACCCAAACACATGTTCAAACAAATGTCAATGAAGATGCTGCTAATGCCCAAGCTGAGACAAAGGCAAGAGATGAAGCGAATCCAGCTACAGGCAATGCAACAGCAGCAACTAACGCGGTAGATGACGATGAAGATAAAGCTCCAATCAGGATATCTCTCCGACACCACGCTAGTAGGGATGCGGACAGCGCGAATACCAGCGGAAACAATAGCCCCCTTCCCACATCCACCACCACCACCACACAAGGAAGATCAATGCGCTTGACCTTACGTCGTTAACGTTGTTTACTTCTCACATTTACCTACACTGCTGTCACCTTTTTGTCTCCAAGGCTTCTTTCTCCATCACTCGTCACTCGGAACATCCATGCACACACATAAACACACCACCCTTCGACAACAAGTCGCGAAATCGCCTCCTCGACTTCACGTACCTCCAGGAAACTTCCCTTTGCACACCTAATCCTTGTCTATTATTGTACTTGTAATCTGGAAACGAAACGTTTTGTATGTTCTTGTTACCTCGTTTGTCGTTCTGTGAACATCACGTTTGTGAAATCGCTTGCTGAATGTCGCGATATGCGTCTTCGAATCGAAAACGTTTCGTACCGTCTTCGCTCAGATGACCAACACTTCCGTAGCCAAAGTCACCGAGAACTCAATTCTGCGATGACTTCAGACGAATGCCTCCAAACTTCGCTGATCGTTGTTGATATGCGTTCGTTTTTGGTATTCGGGTGTTGGTGTTGATGTAGACTACTGATACAATACGATTGCGTGATGAATGTTGTGATGAGTGAGGCTATGAGTGAGTGAGTGCGCTGCGTGTGGAAGATGACTTTTTGCGTAATTAGGTCTGGGGGTGGATCCGGGCGTCAAAGAAGAGCCTGATACAAGAAGGAAGGGAGGAAGAATACCTTAAAGGCAGTGGTATCAGTGGCCCTCCAGGGAGGATGAGTTACGAGAAATGATTGGATGGCGGAGGAAGGCGTGGGGAGAAATCCGATTTCTTCGGATAGTCCAGTACAGCTATGACGAAATGAGATGAGGTTTCCTTCTTTGGGTCCAGAGTTCCAATTGACGCCAAAAGAAGCTGACGACCTGTTTATCTGTGTGTCTTTTGGTCCTGTCCACCTGGAGCTCTGTGACGTTCCAGTCGCGGATGTTTGGATTCTGAGGTTCGTTGTGCCAACGAACGTATACGCCCATCACATGCTTGAAGAGTTCTCTGGGCTCGTTCCATTTGTATGCTTTGAACTGCCACATTTGACCAGTGGTGAAGACAGCAATGACCCGATTCCATGGATCAGCAGCTGGACCTGTAGCCCCCGACCCAGCTAGTCTGTTGACTGCTTCGGCGTTATCTACCACCAGGATCCTCCTTCCAATACCGATACCCGAACCGGATCCACCTGGTGCACCAGCTCGGCTGGTGATACTGACGACGAGATCAGCAACGCCTCTCGCTCTCTGCCGTGCCTCTTCAGGATGAACAAAGATTCCTTCTTCCAAATACTGCTTGATGTTGAACATGTTCAATAAACTGGTGGGAGAATTGGAGATGACGATGATGGGATCTTGAGCTCTTTGTTTTCGAGCCGGAATTGCGGCTCTGGCTGCTGCTGTCGACGTTGCGTTGGGAGCTGAAGCTGCTCCACCTCGACCGGCCAACTTCCTTGCGGCTTCCACTTTGGCCGAGAACGATCGACGAAATCCTTCAAAATCGGTCATCTTGTGGCCGCTCAGGCGAGACACGGCCGCTCCTCCCGCTGCTGCACTGGCAGTTCCCCGCAAGGCATCGTTCCGAGTGCGCAAGACTACCTCGTATTGCGACCGAATGCGTTTCACAAACTCGACATCGGCTTTGTTGACTTGGTAAGGTCGTTTGACGCCTTGCGAGGCTGGTGTGGCTGAAGGTTGTGATGCTGCGGCTGAGATCTCGTTGGCAGCTGCTGTGGTCTCGCCTTGCTTACTGGCGATAACATTGAGGTCATCCAGTGAAAGCACACCCGCCCATTCGGAACGTTTGCCTAAGAGGAAGTCCAAGATGGCTGTTCGATCTAGAGCTGGGAAGGCAGCGACTTTGGCAGTGGCAGCCTGGGCCAGGTATGCACCAGGCCTTTCATCCCTTGCTTGCAGAGCTAGGAGGATGGCTTCGACGTTGTAGTAGAAAGATGGATCGGAATCTGGTAAAGATAGTGTGCCAGCGGCTAACCTTGATGAAAGCTCGTCCCGGGATCTTGCTAACCGCGTTGGTGCATCCTTTTGCAACGTCACATCACCAATCTGGACGGAAGAGGCTTTGAGAATCGAGTCGACATCGGCAGAAGAAGAGTCCAAGAATTTGAAGCCGGATAACGGGTTTTCTGGCGTGGCGACAGCCGAGATGGTGGATCGGATGAGGTCGAGAGGATCTTGTGCAGACGACGTGGATGCAGCCATGGTGGTGGATGTGAAAGGTGAGGTCCAGTCACCAGGATGCGGATCCTGAAGGTCCTGAAAGCTCAGCGTGTTCGGACGCGATGCCAAGTGCTCTTGAACGAGGGAGCAGAAGGAAGGAGATGTCACGGGTATATGGTGAGGACCGAGAAGAATGCTGTGAACAAGGTTGGGTCCCTGGATCCCAGATGTTGTGCAACACCCTCCTTAGGCTGAAGAGTAACCTTGAGACGCGGATCCGACAGAAAATCAGATCGGGAAGATTGCAAAGCTGTTAGATTCGAATCGGGGCTTGCCTCTCGGAAAATCGCACGAGTCACCTTCGAGGTTCAAGGTCCGCTTCCAGGTAGTTGAGACGGATGTTCTGCTTCTGTCTGACTTGCGGACCTTCGTCACCAAGCATTCAGACACAGGCAGCCCTAACGATGCCGATCCGAAGCCAGGATGTAAAGTGGGTGGTCTAGCCTTGGGCACACAGTCCTGTTCATGCCATGCTGCGCAAGCTCGGTCTGCCAGATTGCAAACCTCCGGTCGAATCGGATGGATGGATGGATGGTCAAAGCTAGACCAAGGAACATCTTTGTCGACCGATCGCCTTTTATGATTGGCGGATGGCTGAGGTACATGATATGATACTTACTGTATGATAAAAGAGGGTTGAGTTGACAAGTCAGGGGAGGGGGATGATTCAAAAGTGTTTCTGCAATTTAGAGCAGCTGCATACACCCTCTGTACGTCAGGCAGTATGATCCAAATCGGTTCACAGTCCGTCCGTGTGATTGTTACTTGTGATTCAGCGACTCTGATACCATGCCTTCCTATCGCTCTCTTCTACCCTTGACTGTGTGTGATTCGACGAAAAAGAAGCTGTATCATAAGCGTGACCTCCAACAAGGTCTGAACCCTTTTTTCCATTTCTTGGTGCTGCCCCCCAATTACGGAGTGTGTGTGTGCTTACGGGGTCCTTTGTGATGAAGCGCCCTTTCCTTTCGGAGATCCCCACAATCGCCTCCCTGCTTTCGACGTTGGCTTTTGCATATTATCGGCGCTGTATGACTGATGGGAGCGTGTGATTGCGAGGATTTAGACTGTGATTTTGAGTTTGACTCGACTCGCTCCTGGCCCCCGCTTTTCTTGCTCCACCCTTTCTTGATTCCTTCCTTCCTTGCTCGCTTCACTTCCTACCTACACATCCATTGCTCCCTGACACCTTTCCCGACTTGATCGGTACACTCCGACTTACAACCTTCCTCCTTTACTTCTTCTTCTTCTTCTTCTTTTTTCCATCTTTGCTTGCTTGGCGATCACTCGTTCACAATTTTGGGCCATTGTTCAGCCATCTTTAGCCGCAAACTCAGAACTCGCCAGAGCCAAGTCGTCATTGCAACTCGGGCGTCGCTTCTCCCACAGCTTCTCCAACTTGACATCTTTGCCCATTCCACATCACTGTCCGTCATCTGCCTCGACCAATGCCGTGCTAATGCCTCAATAAACGGTGCCAACACACGACCCGCAATCCAAGCCTCCATCAACACTTCCTCCATAATCGCTTCTTTAAGCTTTTTTCTTAAGTCTTCCAAGTCTTTCACGCATCTTGCATACCCCTCCATCTCAATGTCAGCTACTTTTGGTCAAGGTTGCCGATACACTGAATATCAAGACACTAGCCAGCCATTGACTCACGTCACCACCCTTTGAATCACATATATCCCCCCAAAATCAGCATTCAGTCACCTTCCAGCTCGAGTACGGTCGTTACCAGCGGACACACGAACAACGACTAGGGACGTAGTCCTCCTTCCCCTGTCTCGCTTCCCCCTTCTTGTGCAGCCATGCCACCTCCCTCCTTCTCGCATCCGCCGGCAGTGGTGCTGTCCAGGACGGTTCAATCTTGGCTCAAGGATCTCAGTCAAAAGATCCGCTCAGCTTTGTCCGCTACCGACGAAGCCAAGAGGCATTCTATCCTATCCTGCATCGACACTGCAGTTCAAGAACAGCATCGATCTCTACAGACCGCTGCTCAAGCTGACGATGCCAACCATCCTACTGCAGCAGGTCCTTCCCCCACCGCACAGATCAAGTCCCAAATCGCATTGCGAATCAACGATTCCCTCTCCAACCTGTTCCAAGGCGAGTTTGCATCGCAGCAGCAGAGCAAACGTCCTGCCGTGGTTGATGTCCTGTTCGTGCTCATGCCTCTTTTAGGTCCTGCCTTCATCGTCACAGAATGGTGGGATCACGTTCTCCATCCGCTGCTCAAAAATGACGCCATTCAGAACGTCACCGCCAATCGAGCACGCGAGCTCGTGGTGAAAGCCATGACTTCAGCTCCCACCACCGCCTATGAAGACGAGCCTGCCCCAGTCGCTGTGTGGCCATCTCCTCTTCCTGCTGGCTCAGCAACATCTCCAGGTCCTCGCAGACCTAGGGAAGCTCCGTATCCCATGTCAGCCGCCGCACCAGCCTCGCCATCTCGGCCACTTGCTCGAAGCTCATCGATCCAACCGGGCTCCGGTTCGGCCAGTCGCTCTGCCTCTGTAGGGTCTCGACAAGACATGTTCCGACGCTTCACTCAGCAAATTTTCGATCTCTATCTTACGGAAGCTGCTCAGGAAAGTGAGCAAGGTCGTGAGCATCAAGAGGAGCGAAGGCGCAACCCAACCGATGTCCCTGTCACAGCAGGAGTTGGCGACCAGCCTGATGCTACACGAATCGAGGCGTGGGGAAGGCGCCGTAATGCACAAGATTTCAACCCGCTAGTGTGGAAAGGAAACCTGGAGTCGATTCTTCTGGTTTACAGCAATGAGAAGCCCAAAGAGTTCTTTCACCACGTAGCCGAGTCCTTCAACGACGCCATGGCCCGTGTACCGTTGCTCTTCTTGCTCTCCACTTTTCTGCGTCTCTACCCCATTCACGCATACCATATCACTGCAACAGCTTTACCCATGAAGCTCATGTTGTCGTTGCAACTCGACACCTCCACCACTTGCGTCTCCCTCGGTGTCACGGCGCTCATCATGCTTATCCCACACATTCCCGACTGGATCGCCAGTGGAGGCGCCGGCGGTCTGCCAACGTTGCTTAGCATCTTTGCTCGGATCGTGGATTGGAGGAGGCTCGGTCATGGTTGGGAGAATCGGGTGGGAGACGATCCAGAACTTCAACAGCTGAGGAGAGAGAGAGACGAAGAGTTTGCCGAAGTCGATCGTCTGGGCAAGCGCCTCAATATTAAGTCGGGCTTGCGATGGCATCGACTTGAGACGAGTTTTGATACGGCCATGTCGACGCCGCCTAACGCCGAACATCTCTTCACGTTCCTCTACGGTCTCTTCCCGTGCAACGTCATCCGCTTCCTGCGATCTCCCATTGATTATCTTAAGAAAGCTTCCTTCGACAGTCCCTTTGAAGGTCCCTGGGAGGACATGATGGACGAGCTGGCAGTGCAATCGCGCAGTGCACCCATTCTTCGTCGGCACACGCTGCATCCTTCCCTCGTGACGATGGACGCAGAGACCGAGCTCACCGACAAGCAACGTTGGCTCAACCACGATTCTGCCGATATCAACGCTGAATGTCTAAGCCTCTTTCTCGGCAAATGGCACGATGTCAACCCTTCCCACGTTCAAGAAGCGGAGAGGCAGCGAAAAGGCTCTGTCATCGATCATGAAGGCGCCGATGACGAAAGTATCTCGGTCATGTCGGATCCTAGACATGCCACCTACGATCTGTCACGCAGAACGAGTCTGGCTCCGACCCACAATCCGACTTCGCCCATCAGCTCAGCCCATCAAAAGTATCATCGACTCCCCGATTCGGTAAATCCAGACGAGATCCTGCTCACTTACGCTTCCTTGCGATCCGGAGCTCATCTTACTCCGGCTGCTTCCTTGCCTCACATCCCGACGAGCTCTGCAAACGTGCATCGAGGCGATGACTCTGTTGCCAGCAGCGTCAGTCGACCCACTGGCATGGTCATGAGCGCAACACTACCACGACTTGTTCCGGCTGCCAGCGCTACAGCTGCAGCAACACCGACGACGGCAACCGCCGTGGCTCACTCCAGCAATGGACCTCCCTCGAGTTCGAGTGGGGGATCGCCCGTCACCCACGTGGACCGTGCCATTTCCCGTTCTCGATCTGGCTCGCTCTCTTCCGTCCTCTCGAACATGTCACCGACCTCCACTTCGATGCCCATCTCACCAATCTCCACAGGCCATCGTCATCCGCTGTCGACGAGCCATGTACCTTCGGAAGCGACAACCCCGCATCAGGAGAAGGGTGCGTTCTTCTCATCGGGAGGCCAAGTGAGCCAAGGAGCAAGCGGCACCGACGATGGCAGCGCAGGCTTGAGTTCCGAGCTCGCATTCCTGCAGCGGGAGAACCTTCTCATCCGAAACGAGCTTAATTTTGAACTGTACCTCAAAGAGCAGCATCTACGCCATATTGGTCGTTTGCATCGGGACAAGGTGACGGACACGGCATTAGAGGCTGAGAGGCAGAACTTGTACCACACGGTGCGAGCTCTGCGAAATCAGATAGCTACGTTGACGACCAATCTTGAGCGTCAACGAGCGGAGGCGGTTTCGACCAAAGCACGCCATGTTCAGTGGGAAGCGGAACTGAACAACAAGTTGAAAGCGTATCGTGAGGAGAGAAAAGCATGGACCAACGAGGCTCGACAGCTCAAGGCACAGGCGGAGGAGAATGCGGCCACTATCTCTTCGTTGTCGAAGCAGCTCGAGGAGTCTGGTTCGAAATTGTTCGAGCTACAGACAAAACTGGAAGCGGACGAACCCAAACTAGCCAAGATTGAGCAGTATGAGAAGAAGATCTCACAACTCACCACTTGCCTAGCGTACTGGGACAACGATGTGCTCAAGTACGAACGACAGAGGCAAGAGATGGAGAAGTTGCTGAACAAATGGGACGAGATGGCGTACTTGGTCGAATCGACGGAAAGCTCGATGATGGAACTCGAGCGCAAACATCAAGAGCTCGAAGGTGAAAGAGAGAGGCTTCAGAAGGAGCTCGAAGCAGCATCCGCAAGAATTGAATCGCTGGTAGAGGAGAAGAATCGATTGGCATTGGAAGGTCAAGCCAATCAAGAAGTCGTTCGAATCTTAGCAGCAACGGAAGCGGAAAGAGATCAACTGAGGGGCTTGAACGAGAACCTAAACTCTCGCATCCTCGACCTGAAAGCACAGCTGGAGGTCTCGCAGTCAAGAAACCCTACTTCGTTCGGTGTCGAGAGGGGAGACTCTCCTGATGGCACGATTGATGCTGAGCCCTCTACCGATAAGAAGCTGGCAACGGCAGAAGATGTGAACAACGATGATGGCACATTCCACCATTCCTCGGAATCTGCTCCGCACGGCACACATCACCCCTCAGCTTCATCCCAAAACGAAGACGTCCCACACGTCGACCTCGATTCCCACCCAAAATAAGTAGTGTCAACATCGCACGCGCAAGAAACCCAACCTATTCAACAGGCCATCCTGCTTGGGTTTCTTGATCCTTCTTTTTATCTTTGTATTCACTCATGGCAAATCAATCAATCAATCGCAAATCAAAGTCACTTTCAGAAATCGAGTCACGGATCGGGAATTATGATTGACGTGAGAGGATGTTCACCACAGAGAAACGATGCATCAGATTAGACGGTAGCTACAAAGCAAGTGAGGCGGGCTAAATAAGGTAAAGGGTATCGATGAATCTGGATGCCAGTTCCCCGATGATAGCGGTGGCAGAGACACCTGATCCTAAACCGTACAGAGTTGCCATTGAACCTTTCTTTCCTTTTCCATTCATCTTTGCTACTTTGACTGATTCCTTCATATCGTCAATAAACTGAGACGAAATTGGTACCGTCAATCGTGTAACGGCTATATGGATCGCTGGTATATCCCCGCCTAACCCATTCATATGCCAACCACGTTTGGACATCTCATCTCCAACGTCGTAGATACTAACTCCCCCTCCCCCAGTGACACTGCCGCTGTTGTACTTGGTGTTGGCTCCAAATGCCAGCACCGAAACTAAAGGTTTGCCTAACACAAACAACTCGGGTATCTCCTTTTCAATCCTTTCAACCAAAAGTTTGCAACAACCGACGATTTCTCGACATGATTGAGTGTATCCTGATTCACCCAGTTTCATCATCGCTGTCCAGGTACCAGCGATGATGGAGCCGGGTCTGGAGCCTGACAATGTCGGTGTTGCATAGACTCCTCCAGGCCAATCCGTCTTGACGTAGTATTGGAATCGACGCAACTCGGCGTTCCGGTAAGAGATGGTGGACAATCCTTTAGGTCCGAATCCGTACTTATGAGTATCGCAAGAGATGCTGGTTACGCCATCCAGACGGAAGTCGAACGGTTCGGTGGGATAGCCAGCTTTCTCCAGGAAGGGGACGAGGAAAGAGCCCAAACAGCAATCCACGTGAAGAAGGATGTTGTGTCTCTTGGCCAACTTGGAGAGGTGAGAGATATCGTCCATAATGCCATCGGGGAAATTAGGTGCGGAGCCTACGATTCCAACCGTATTAGGGTTGATACTTCTTGCGACTCGACCCACCATGACTTTTCGGGTGATGGGGTCAACAGGAATATGGTGAATCTTGATACCGAAGTACGTCGAGGCTTTGTCGAAGGCTGCATGTGCTGAAACGGGGACGATCAATTCGGGCTCCGTAATGCCTTTCGTTGCCTTGCCCCATTCTCTCATCGCCAAACACGCCAAGAGGATGGATTCAGTTCCACCAGAGCTCGTAGCTCCAACGGCTCCTTCGGGAGCATTGTACATCCGAAGCACCATGGAAACGATTTCGGCCTCCATCTTGCGCACACCAGGGAAGACATCCGGATGTAAAGGATTCGAGACCAAGAATTTGGAGATGCTCTCGGACAAAAGCGAGTTGAATTCATCGCCGCCATGGTAGACTGCGCCTGAAACTTTACCATCTTTCCAGACTTTTTGTCCATCCCTGTTCATCCAATCTTTCTCGATGGTGGACTTGTCAGCTGCGCCTCCTGCTTCCATTATTTGTAATTTGCCTAGCTCTGAACGTATCCACTCGGTTTCTTTGCCCAGTGGAGGTAGTTGACGTGTAACTTCAAGGTACGAGGGTCTTGGGACGATCTTCTCTTCCACTTCCTTCATGGCTTGATCCAATTCTTTCTTCACCTTTCTCTTTGCCGCTGGGGTCTTCAACAAGAGTGAAAAGAAGAAGGCGGAGATCTTCCGATAGATTTGATAGACACTTTCGGTTAATCCGTAGATTCGAAGATGTCTTAGCAGCCGCAAGGAATACCTATAAACGACTAATGCGAAAATGGCGTTCTTGGCATTATCGAATGTCAAGATCACCTTCATTGCTGAGACCAAGAGTCCCTCGTCTCCTCTGAAGATTGAGCCTGAGGCACGATTGGACTTGGACTTGATACCGGTGGCAAGATTGTTGATTTTGGCAGCGGCCGCCTCTCGAGCCGGAGTCCTTGCTGCCATGATGTCGAAACGGCGTCACGATGCAACCTAGGGACTGCGAAGTATCGATATATTAGGGCGAAAAAAGATTGAGACTGCTATACGAAGGGATATAGGATGGACGCAGGATGGAATAAGAAGGTTAGATGATCAGAGCAGGAGGTGTTGGAAAAAGCTCGAGAGGTCGGGATCCGGTTTTCTATTTTTTGGTACATACGCAAGATTACGCCGCGAGTTAGGCATTTACGCCTCGACCCCTTTACGGCTCATCCGCCTCTGGCCGTGTATTTCTCTCTCACCTTTTCACACTCTCTCTCTCCTTATGCCTGAACACGTTCTGCTCTACGTAATATGGGTATTCGCCATCTCCAAAGCTGTGCGTTTGTCGCTATGATTTCGGCGGTTTTTCCGCTGCCCAATCTGTTCGCGATGGGTGTATTACATTGCAGTGCGACGAGAAGAAGAGTAAGGTTACGCTTCCCAGACATCTTGCGTGGGCGATACGCGCACAGCCGCGACTCGAGTTGGCAGCATTTCATCTTATCGTCAGCAAGGCTCGCCGACGTGGGTGCGCTCCTCGTCAGAATGACATTTGAGCAGTGCCATCCTCCAGAGGTAGTTAAGACAACGCTTTTTCGGAAGTTTTATCGGAGGTTTCTGCCTTGCTAGTTGCCTCAGAGTTCGGCGAGCCAAGCACTGCTCCCCTGATGGCCTGACAGTTAGGTGTTCTTCGGATGGTTCGTTCAGCATTCCAAGTCTCGACAATAGCGTGCGCGGATCCTTCCGGCCTCGATATCCTTAGCCTGTTTCGGGCCTCGAACAGAGACTCTCATGTTGCCATCTTGCTCTTCTCAAGCTTTCGCCTCGAGCCTTCCTATCTTCGTCGAACGACCCAGATCTACCCGATCATCCGTGAGCATAGATCTTCTGTTAGATCGACCAGTGGTTGTGGCCAGATAATAATGACTTGATTTGAAAGACTATGCCGATTTGTTATTCTGCATTAGATTTGAAGCTGCTTTCCTCTTTCTTCTGAAAATACTTTTTTCGCCGTTCTTTAGAGCGACTCTAGAAAGGATGAAAGCGAGCCAGACAACGCATGGCATGGCTCACGAGATGTCTGTGATATGCGCTTCTTCTGATTCTTTTCTTTTCTTTTTTTGCGATTTGAGTCGACTCATAGCTCCAACGCTGTTCTTCATTTCGCTTTGTGCTCATCGACTGTCACGCTATCACCCGTCGTTGTACTCTTCCGCCTTCTTCTTGATCGTCTCAGTTGCGCTCTCGACTCCGACAGCGAGTGGCTTTGCATGCTTAGAGTCTCCTTCAGACCGCTTCAGTCGTCGTTGTTCACTTCTACACCTTCATTTGCCTCCCTAATCGCCGTTTCATCAACGAGGAGGAAGGCCGTTCCATTCGCAACTCTTTCGTCACCTTCGATCCAGCACTGCGTATCGAAGCAGGCTGTACAGATCCCTTTATTTAAACGCAACATGTCTTCTACCGACGCTGCTGCCGCTCCCTCAGGTGAGGCCGTCAACCTGGTCAAAGATGATGTGACCGGCGAGATGGTCTCCAAGTCCGAACTCAAAAGACGAATGAAGCAGCGAGAAAAGGATGCCAAGAAAGCTTCCAAGGCTGCTGAAGCTCCTGCTGCCCCCGCTGGTGGTGCTGCTGCTGCCAAGTCTGCCGCCGCCGCCGAAGAAGAGCTCAACCCTAACCAGTACTACGAGCGAAGATTCCGAACCATCGCTGCCCTCCGAGAATCCAAGAACCCTGACCCTTACCCTCACAAGTTCGACGTCTCCATCTCCATCACCGACTTCATCGCTCGATACGAAGGTAAGATCGAAGCTGGTCAGCATCTCGAAAACGAAGAAGTCAGCATCGCAGGAAGGCTCCACAACATGCGATCTTCTGGTCAGAAACTTCGATTCTACGATCTGCATGGAGAGGGAAACAAGGTTCAGATCACTGCTCAATTGCAGGACCACACTGATGGTGACTTCTTTGCCATCCACGACCTTCTTCGAAGAGGTGACGTCGTCGGTGTAGTCGGTATTCCCGGTAAAACTAAGAAAGGTGAACTTTCCATCTTCCCTCGATCCATCAAACTTCTTTCCCCTTCCCTCAAGATGCTGCCCAAAGCGGCACAGGGTGAAAAGGGTGGATTCACCGACACCGAACAACGACACCGAAAGAGATACTTGGACTTGATCATGAACAACCACGTTCGAGACATCTTCGTCAAACGAGCCAAGATCATCAACTACGTTCGAAGATTCCTCGACAACTTAGGTTTCTTGGAGGTGGAAACGCCCATGATGAACCAGATTGCTGGAGGAGCGACAGCTAAGCCATTCATCACGTATCACAACGACCTGAAGTTGGATTTGTTCATGCGAATCGCGCCCGAATTGTTCCTGAAGGAACTCGTGGTAGGTGGATTGGATCGAGTCTACGAAATTGGTCGAGTCTTCAGGAACGAATCGATCGACCAGACTCACAATCCCGAGTTCAGCATCTGTGAATTCTACATGGCCTACGCAGACATGTACGATCTGATGGACATCACGGAATCGATGATTTCGGGTTTGGTGAAAGCTGTTACTGGATCATACAAGATCAAGTACCATCCCGATGGTAAGGATGTTGAAGGTGGTAGGGAATACGAAATCGACTTCTCGACCCCTTGGAAGAGATTCGATATGATCAAGGAATTAGAGAAACAGATGAACGTCAAGTTCCCACCTGCTGATCAACTGCATACCGAAGAGACGCGAAAATGGTTGAGCGATTTGGCAGCCAAACACAATGTCGATTGCAGTGAACCCAGGACCTGTTCTCGATTGATCGACAAGATGACCGGAGAATTCATCGAGACTCAGTGCATCAACCCAAGTTTCATTGTTGGTCACCCACAGGTGATGTCGCCTCTAGCCAAACGACATCGGGACATCCCTGGATTGTGTGAAAGGTTCGAAGTGTTCGTTGCTACCAAGGAGATTTGCAACGCTTACACCGAGTTGAACGACCCTTGGGTTCAACGAGCCAATTTCGAGGAACAATCCAGACAGAAGGACCAAGGTGACGACGAAGCTCAAGGTATTGATCACGTCTTCATCGATGCGCTCGAACACGGATTACCTCCCACTGGTGGTTGGGGAATGGGTATCGACCGTTTGGTCATGTTCCTTACCGATAGCAACTCGATCAAAGAAGTCTTGGCTTTCCCAGCTAACAAACCCTTGCCTGGAGATTCAGTCAAGCCGGAAGTACCTTCCGCTGCAGAGACTCAAAACAACTGATGATCCGACTCGAGAAACTCTCTCTCTCTCTCTCTTCTCCTCGGCCACAAGAACAGCGAAGATCCCGCGTGAATTTTTGTCATCTTCCGCAAGTTTAGATTCTACCTGTCTTCACAACCTAAGAGATTAATGCGGGGCAGTTTCTAAAACCTGTTCACATCGTAGATTGAAGAACCTCGTTACATGTAAGACTGCTTCAGAGCATACATGATCATTGAGAATCCCAAAAATACGAGTTCCTTGTTTCTTCCTCCCCTGGCTTGCAATGACGCCCAAGACTTCCTGTGGACACTGGCTTGAGTGCGGTATGTGCGGTCTGCGGTCTAACACAGATGAGCGCGGGCAAGATCTGGCTGTGTAGAAGAACATGCAGAGAGCCCTTTAAAACACCAACGCAACTCACAGCTACCAATCCCCTAATCGCGCAGTTCTATCACACAAATCACAGAGCAAGATGTTGGGTAACCTGTAGAATCTGGCTGGTATTGGTACAAAAAAAAAAGGTCAAGGATGCAAAAACGGTAGCACATGGTTGCTCGTGACTATGAGGCAAACTAGCTGGGCTGTGACGTGTAAATGTCACCCCCTCGGACAGAGATAAATCTTTTGAACGTCGAGAAACGTGTACAAAGCGAATCGCGTTACATGTCGGTAATCGTAGCAAAGAGATATTGAAGCTGAGACTGTGTTTGGGTAACGGACGTGAACGTACTAACAAATTTAGTACTTCTTCTCGTCCTCTCGGGTGGGGGAGCCGTTGCTGTCGCCACCGTTTCGGTCGCCGACGTGCTCGATAGAGTCTTCATCGTAGACGTCTCGGGTGTCTCTGTTGTCCTGCTTCGCGAGGATTTCTGGGTCCTGCTCACCTGCACCTGGGATGGTAGCAGGGAGGGCTCTTTCGAAATGAGCGCCTTTGAACTCCCAACCGAAGATGACGACGATCACCAAATACGCGCAAACAACACCAAGCAAGATAGCTGATACTTTGGCGTAAGCAGGAATGTACTTTTCGACCGTGGCGGGGGAGCCGACGTGCCATTTGGGGTTCAACGCCTTCAAGTTGTCACCACCGGTGGCCTCGATCTGCGAAGAAGCTGAAGAAGCAGCGTTGCCGAGTTGGTAAGCGAGACCGGCGTAAGTGGCTCGGAAGGCTGGAGGAGCGATCTCGGAGAGGTAGATGGGTACCACTCCCCAAGCACCTTGAACACCGAATTGGAGGAAGAAAGCACCAGCTGCCAGTCCACCGAACGAGTTGGGCAGAATCCAGGCAGGAATCAAACAGGCGGTAAGAACGACGAACAGGATGATGGTCAATCGTCGACCCAAGTACTGAGAAAGGTAACCAGCGACGAAACCACCAGCGATGGCACCGCAGTTTCCGATAATAGTAGCCTTGGAAGAAAGCGTAGCTGAAAGTAACTTGGACTGCTGGACCATGGTGGGGTAAAGATCTTGGGAAGAGTGCGAAAGGAAGTTGAATCCGGTCATGAGGAGAATACCGTAAATGCATCGAAGCCAGTTGGTCTTCAGCATCTCCTTCATTTCCCGCAGGAAGACCTTAGCCTTGCTCTCGCCCATGGTTCCGCTAGCTGCGCGCTGAGCTCGCTGTCGCAGGAAAAGCTCGGATTCAGGCAACGCGAGTCGAACGAGGGCGGCGAAAAGAGAGAGACCGGCGCCGAGGAAGAAGAGGATTCGCCAGTTGCCGGTTCGGTGCACCCAGGTCAGGTTGACCGAAGCAGAGAGCAAGTATCCCACAGCGTAACCTTGCTGCAAGATACCCGAGAAGAGACCTCGAGCTTCGACAGGCATGTTCTCAAGGGCGGTGGCGGTAGCCATGCCCCAGATTCCACCCATACCGATTCCGAACAGGGATCGAACAGCCAGGAACTGCTGGTAGTTTTGAACGAATCCGGAGCCGAGAGAGAGAGCAGAGATGATGAACAGGTTGATGACCAGAGGATACTTTCGTCCGTATCGATCAGACAAAACACTGTGTTAGCGAAAGACAGCAAATATGGATCGAGGATTAGGTCAGTTTTGTGTGCTTCGCGGAAACGAGCACTTGCAACAGCACATTGTGGTCGCATCGTGCGCCTCGTGATCGGTTTCATCCGATGAGACGCCACCATCCAGGAAGGATGTGACACGCCTCGTAAAGGGACGCGTGATGCGGTGGGACTTCTGCCAGCGTGGCTCTAAAGCCCGGCGGGACCCAATTTCGGGTCGTGCCGGCGATCAGAGTTGAAGAAATTCCGCAAAGGCGATCGGACCCCTCTCCAACAATGTGCATGAGGGAAGAACGCCCTGGCATCGGGTTTGCCCACAAGCTTTCGCCCGAGGGCTGAGGGTTTCTGGCAAGGCAGATAGGGGTGCAAGCGATCAGAAACTTACCCAAAGATAGCGGCACCAACCGAACGGAACAAGAGCGTCAGGGTGATGGCAGTCGTAACGTCGTGCGCGGATCGGCCGAAGTATTTTTCGAGAGCAGTGACGGAAAGAGACACAGAGAAGAAGTCCCAGGCATCCATAGTCCAGGCCAACCAACCAGAGAAGAACATGAGGCCCTGCATGGGAGTAAGCATCATGGCCAACTTGATGGGATTGAGAGAAGCACCATTTCGTGCGATTCGTCGCTCCTCCTTGGAGGGCAGCTTGAAGAGGCCGTGTGTTGGATCGATCATCTTGAGGCGGACGGAAGGCGTGTACCGTGAATAGACAGGCCAGGAATGGAAAGAATTTAGTCACGCAAAGGCTGTAAGGACGCCACTTGGGTTGAGCAGTTCGAGGCGGCTTTCTCAATAGGTACCAACAGAGCGGAGCGGTCGCAAGGAGGAAGAGAGGTCACAAAGAGACGGAAGGGGTATCTCGTTGTGGTGGCAGGTGGTCAAATCAAAGGATGCTCGAGGTGACGACCGAGGGGTTCTTATACTTGTATGGTACAGCAAGTCGACCAAAATGTGGGGCCACAAAGTTGAGCTGGGGCAAACAGCGGAGAAAGACGCGCTCGCGGGGGAGAGGGGAAGAGAAGCAGAGCGGTATCGTACAAGTTCAGAGGCCAACAGGATGGTCAGGTGGAATCTCAGAGGTTTCCTGAGCAGCAAAATAGTGGATCGCATGGGATGCAGGGTGAGTGATTGAGTCAGAGGAGGCGAGGTTGCGGTCAGAGCATACACGAGATAGACCAGACAAGCAAGATGCAAAAATTCGCTCTCCCAATTTCGATCCCACACCACGGAGAAGAGCACACATGGGAATGGCTAGGTCGGCGTAGCTCAGAGCTACAAAGAAATTACAAACGAAGAATCAGGAAGGTTCTCTCTTGCAGCAACATGCTTTGGTGCTCGCGTGCAGTTGGTGCCTTGATCGTACGCACGAGGTATCAATTCTGCAACCGGAAGCGACAGACATGCAACGAGCACGCAGTTCATCTCCCTTTTGGTCTAGGTTGACGAAGAGTCGTTCCAAAGGTGGGTGAGAAAAGGATGTAGCCGAAAGGAGCGACGACGGGAGGCAATTGATCAGGTCCGCTGCCCGCATTCCGCACCGCAGGGTCGGAACGAAGGGGTAAGATCGAAGAGAGTCACGCCGGCAGGAATTCTGTGTAGACTCATGCTTTCCGCCGCTCGAAAAGGAAAGGACCGGCCAACAAAAAAGGTTGTGGCTTGTTGCATTTCGGGAGACAGGTTTGTATTCTGCTGTGGAACCAGCCACAGAAACAATTCGCTCTCTGCTCCCAAGCTCGACTGTGCATCCCACCCTCTATCACTCGATTCGAACGCAGGAGAGCGATTCGGCAATAACCCTGCATCGAAGCGAGAAATTTCAAAGGAGGACAAAAGAAAGGAGTGGAGAGAGACAGCCAACGGGCAAAACGGCGGCGCGGAGTTCGGAGAAACGGCGGTGAACGGAAGGGCACAAAATCAAACACGGAGACAGCCAACTTCACATGTCACATTAAGAAAAGAATTTGCTATTTGACACCATTCAAGAGGAACAATTTCAAATAACTCAGACATGGCCAAATCAATTCTCCCGCAGTAGTCGTTCGACCTTTTTCTTTCTGCCTTTTTCCCCGACCGCAGGCCAAGTGGGGGCCTTTTTCTCTTCGATCTTATGTTCGAGACTTTTTTTTTTCGCCGATTTCTGGCGGACAGGCTGCAGGGGGAGTTCTCATCTCTCCTTCCCATAATGGGCCTCGCCCTTACCTGTCCCACTCTCTCCCTCCCACATCGCCCCTTTGATTAAAATACGCATTTGTTCCCTTTTTTCGAAGCAGAGCGGCATCGACAGGGACGGAGTGATCCGAAGCGGATATCATCAGTATGAATCTCTCCCGTCCCTCCGAACCTTTCCTCAAGACCCTCGATGCACCTTCGGAAAGAGCTAGAGTTGCTTCCCTTTTTGTCTGTGCCTGGTTTCTTGAAGAGCTCTACGCAAGTTTCTTGCTCGACAAAGCCAAGACATGCTTTGCAGAAAGTTGACCGTTGTGGATGACGGTGCAAAGACTAGACTCTCGTCCAATCACGGAGCGAAGCGGTGGTTGATCAGACCGAAGCGGGATCCTCCGTCCAATCGCATCCCACAAAAAGGGTTCTTCCGGGTCTGTCTCGGTCATAGGTGTCTGCCCGTCCGCATGTGCGTTCTGCAACCACCTCCTCTCCTGCAATGTTCTGCGTACGCCCTTCTTGCCTCGTCCCATGCTGGACCATCTGTCAGCAATCTATGAACCAATCGCAATCCCTTTAGGACTGATCTTGATCCACATCTCGAGCCAATCACAAATTTTTCCGAAATCTTTGATTCCCCATCATCGCAAATGACCAGGAAAAAGCATCGAAAGTGCGTAAGGCAGACTTGATCGACAGTCTTATCCAATCACGGCTGGTATTGCCGTCGCTCTTTTTGAGAACACACAGACGGCCTTTCGGCCACGATGCCGAAATTGCTTTGCCGTGCCTGTTCGTGAAATGTTTCTTCTTCTGGATTTTGTTCGCGCTGAGGAGCCCCAGACTCCCCCACAATCACGAGCCTTGAATGACGTTCGTGACTGCGAACCTCCTCATCTCATTGTTCCAATCGGTCTGATCACGAAGCTGAAGGTACTTGGAATTCGTGAAGCCTTTCGAAATACTTTCCAGAGCTCGAATCGGAGGAGAAAGCTTGTTGTTCTCCGTGGTTCCCTGACTGCGAGGTGTTCAGGCACTGTTGCAAGTGCGAGTGCTTGCCGAGTTGAGAACAAAACTCTCCACATGCCCTTCGCATGCCACTTGGACTGCGATGTGGGCACGATCGTTCAGTCATGGTGGACGATTTGTTCTCGGGCTGTTCGGAAAGAGTCGTAGCCGAGTCTTTTGCCAAGCCCTCGCCAGGGAGGTGGGGGAAAGTTCTCGGGCCAAAACCAGCCAGATGCCTGCTGGTGGTTGCGATCTGCTTCTCAGGACAACACGGCAGCTAAATTTGCCTGAAGACTCCAAACTCCTCGAACATGCGAGGCGTTTGTTCTGGCGGCCCCCTGGTATCAGTACCAGATCATGAACAGACTTGCATGATTCTTGGAAGCACGATATGACTTCCCATAGTATTTTCCATCCCTCGTTGGCACGAGACTGGTTTTGGTATAGTGACGCGCCTTTCTGAAGGCCAGATTGTGGATTCACTAGAAGCTATGCAGGCTCGCTCGCTCAATGAACGGGATGAAGAATGGGTGCGCCGGAGAGGACGACTTGGTCTTTTGAGTGAGTCGGCATCAAGCCTGTCTCTCGATGCCGAAAAAGGCTTCGGAGCCTCAACAGCAAAGAAAGGGCCACATGCCTACCAAAAGAAAAATTGAACGCTTGCTTGTTTGGCCGCCGAGCCGGAAAAGCGGAAAGAGCCGCCGGTGAAGCTTTCCCGCAAAGAATACACTACACTTTCCGCACAGCGAATAAATAAATCCAACAAAGGTGTTAATTTTTTTCATTGTCGTCAAAGACATTTCCAAACTATTTTGTTCGCCAAAATCTTGACTGAGGGTCAGGCTACCTTCACGCCGGTTAGAGACGAAACAGCGTGCTTCCGTATTGATCCGACAGTGTTGCAGGTGGTGGTAAGGGTTGCATGCTTGCTGCACCCCAGAGAACCGTTGGCATCCAACAATGATGTTGGAATTTGTGGGGTTGTGGGGACGCTGAGGATGACATCTGCCCATCGGTGTCGAGGTACAGGCCACAGCGTGGATCAGGAAAAGGAAGGCAGAGAATTCTGGTCTCAACTACCCCGAATCGGTATATGCTTCCCTTGTCATCTCGAGACACACTTTGAAAGAGAATTATTCAAGAGACATTCCGTTCCTAGTGTCTTTCCTCTGGAAAAAGGTTCAAGCCAAAGTCATCAAACATAAAAAAAAACATAGGATATGAATGGGACGGAAATCCAGATCAACAAAAATAGGAAGAAAAAGTAAGAGTCCTACGGGGATTGAACCCGCGACCTGCAGAATCCTAAGGATGAGAAACTCCAGCTTCGGAGCCGAAGTCTGCCGCTCTACCGCTGAGCTAAAGACCCTTTATAAGCTTGGAGCTGCGGCGTTTTGCACTATGTTCGGCATCAAGATCAAGTCAGAGCTATACTCATGTCTCGACGTTGTCTGCAGCACAGCGCCATCGACAGGAATTGTAACAGGGAGCCGAAACGAATCTGCTTGTCTACTGTAGACGATGCATCCATCTGAGTACTGTATCAACTCAATGTGATGCAGCAGAATTTCTCCGGCCTGTTCCTTCTTACCGGTAAGCCAGCACGCCTGAACAGCCAACAAACATGATCGTCTTTGCACAAGGCTGCGGATACGCAAGCCAGCCAGATAGATTGCCATTCACGATATCCTTGCGGCATGAATACGATCCCAGGCAATATGGAAGGAAAAGATTTCCCGCAACATATACAGAAGACAATAAATTGGACAAGCCTTGCATGGATTTTACACACAGAACTGCAAGCTAAGGCGGTCGCGCTCGGGCCCATCGGAAGTGATCTTAACAAGCATGACTGACTTGCGCTCTCCGTAGAACGCATTGATATCGTCCGCTGTGAGCTGAGAAAGATCATGCGCCAGGGAGGGCCCTTCACACAACAGTCACCACTATGAACTTTTCTTGTCTGCTCACCTTTGCCGTCAGACGTCCCCGCAGGGTCACGAAAGCACGCCGTCACTCCTGACCACTACTCCTACTAAGCGAAAGGAAAAGCTGAGAGAAAGGAAGGGCCGTGGACGCTTGGAGGCCGTTGGCCATTATTATTTTTCTTCTCGTGAGGAAAGAAAAACCGAAAGACCAAAAAGGCAAAAGTCAAGGGTTCTGAAACAAGGCGTGCACCTGACAGGCTGAACGGAATACAAAATTGAGAATACAACTTGTACTTGTCCACTTTCAAAGAGGTAAGAGACTACACACGAGCCAACTTGTCTTCTTGCGCCCCGGTCTTCCTTAAGCGCGAAAAAGCCTGGTCGAGACTTTCATTCAATTTAGAACTTTCTTTCCTTTTTAAGTTTTATATCAATTAAATTGGGATTCGCAAGCTTCAATACAAATGAGTTTCGTTTGAAATCATCGAGTTGCAGCCAAGTACTGGTACAGCTGACTCCAAAAAGGGCCAAAAATGAATTGTTCTTGACGATAGATGATTGGCTTGGCCTCGCTTCCGTTGCCTTGTAACGAGAAGCCCTTAACTTGCAGCGACTAGCTCCGGAGCCAACCTAACCCTTGCATGCCCCATGCCATTGCATAGTCACGACTGCGAATTCCAGTTCCACCTCGTCCCTTTGTCCATTTCAGCGTAGCAGGTTTGGTTGCTTCTGAATCGCATTCCCAGCTTCTCGCTGCTTGCCATCCTCTGAGCCGCCCTCGACATTCTTGTCTTCATCCACTTCTTACCCTTCATCTCCATCTTTGCCTCCATCAAGGTCAGGCTGCTTTCAGGATCCGTCTGTAGCCCTGTTGCGGTCCTCTCTTAGTGAGACACATCCAAAACTCGGATCTCGCCCATCTCATTTGGGGAAGCTACGCAACCTCGTTCCTAGGTATCTCGCGTGTTTGACCCTCTACAGCGCACAACTACCTCTGTGTTCAGGCATTCAAGCTCGAGCTCAAGCAGGATTCAGCTCGAAGGCCGCTTTGGCGCATAACCCATTCCCGAATCTTACTCTCTTCCCTTCACCTAGTCAACCATCGCTCCTTCTCATCACGCAATCCTTTGTTGTGGCTTCCCTCTGTAGAGCTCTCCATCCCTCTCTTTCCGGATCAGTGCCAGTGTGTTCCGACTCGTCTCTGATTTGCTCACACGATACCCCCTCGGCTTTTCCTACTTTATACCATACATCATAACTTTCCATCAAGATGGGTTGCGGAGCTTCCAAAGTCGATCAGGAGGGGCAGGCGCGCAATGATGCCATCGAGGCCCAACTAAAGAAGGATCGTCTGGCTCAGAAGAACGAGATCAAGATGCTGCTGTTAGGTGCCGGGGAATCCGGTAAATCCACCATCTTGAAACAGATGAAGTTGATTAATCACGGCTCTTACTCTGCGGAAGAGAGGGAGTCTTACAAGGAGATTATCTTCTCCAACACGGTGCAATCTATGCGTGTCATCTTGGATGCGATGGAACGTCTCGACATCCCATTAGCAGACGGAACCAACGCACCTCGAGCAGAGATCATCTTGGGATTGTCGCCCAGCATTGAATCGGATACGCTGCCTTCGGACCTCGCCGATGCGATTCACGGCTTGTGGCAGGATGCTGGTGTTCTGGCTTGTTTCAACCGCAGTCGAGAATTCCAACTGAACGATTCGGCCAAGTACTACTTTGACTCAATTCAACGTATGGCTGAGACGAATTACTTGCCATCCGATCAGGACGTCTTGCGCAGTCGAGTCAAGACCACAGGCATCACAGAGACGCACTTCCAGATCGGCGATTTGAACTACAAACTCTTCGATGTAGGAGGACAGCGTTCTGAGCGAAAGAAGTGGATCCACTGTTTCGAGAACGTTACTGCTATCATCTTTTTGGTTGCGATCTCTGAATACGACCAGCTGCTCTATGAAGATGAAAACGTCAACCGAATGCAGGAAGCTCTCACCCTGTTCGACAGCATCTGCAACTCGAGATGGTTCGTCAAAACCAGCATCATCCTTTTCCTGAACAAGATCGACCTGTTTAAGCAGAAGTTGCCCATCTCTCCAATGGGCGACTACTTCAGCGATTACAATGGAGGCAACGATTACAATGCTGCTTGCGAATACATCGTCAATCGATTCGTTAGCTTGAACCAATCAGATGCCAAAACCATCTACACTCATTTCACCTGCGCCACAGACACAAGTCAAATCCGTTTCGTTATGTCGGCCGTCAACGACATCATCATTCAGGTTAACTTGAGAGACTGCGGTCTCTTGTAAGGGAAATTCCCTCTTCCGTCCGTACGCACAACTCACTGGTCTGCCTTGCGATGCTTTCTGACGTCCAATGTGATCGGTACCCATAGGGAGTCGAAGAAGTAATCCGCATCTCCATTTCCCAAGCATAAGCACCCTCCTTTGATCGGGAAACCTTCCGCCCCATCACAATCGCTTTGCGTCTCGACTCCGATCCAGTGCCACTCTTTACCACAGATCCTTACAGGCATACCAAATAAGCACATTTTGAACCCTTCATCCTTTGGGCCAAATCCTTTTCCTTGTCGTCCGAACCTCTCCTCTTGATCTGGTCACATCTTCGAGCGTCCCGATGGAGACATTTGAGTGCCGGTTGATGCAGCTATCCGCGGCCACCTGTCCTTACCTCTCGACTTGATTCTTGTTCATATGCATTCGGGTCTTTCTTTTCTTCCTTTTTTTCTTCAAATGTTCGCATGTCTTTTGGCACAGCATCACTCCGATCGTCACCTTTCCTCACCATTCACGTGGCTGTTTGCAATTGCATCCTCTCCTCAATGCGCTAGCTTTCGACTATATCTTTTCAGCCACCATCGTGATTCTCTGAGATTTCCTGTGTGTGTTCACTCCCTGAATTGATGGTGACTTGTCACCAAGGAAGTCGTCCATACTGGAAGCCAACAACGCCGAAATTTTAGATCTAACACTAGTATCTTCCAATCCTCGAGCTTCCTTCCGCATTATTGCTACGCTGATCTCAGCGAAACCTTGTCGATTGAACGAGCTGGAAGGCGGGAACTTTGCGAACTAAGAGATGGATTCGAGTAGACCGAACCCATGCCTGCTGTCAGGCAGATCCCTTTGACAGTATAGCATCCCAAGCTGTTCGTTGATATGAGTGATATGTTTCAAATTGCGAGAGGTATGACTCGCCTCTACAAGAGCTGTGATAAAAATCGAAGAAGAAAACATACACAACACTGGCACGCGATCAGATCAGCTGCACTGTGTGGATCAATCAATAATCTGCTTTTTTCGTCCTTTTTCGTAGAAATTCTCAATTGCTCAGTTCCGAGAACATCATCAACCATCACCATCACCTTATCACCCTCCGGTTCGTCCCTCCTACATCCGCAGCAGCGCTCACCCAAGCTCGACGGTAACACCCAGATTATCGGTAGGCTCTCCGAGAAATTTCTTGCAAGCTACCCGGTCGCGCAGACACTTGTTCAGACGATAGAAAGTCTAGGGTCAGCAAGATAAGGCTCCTTGCGATTGCCTTCCGCATCTGTTGAGCTCCGATAGCCTCACCATGGCTCCCAAAGTAGATGTGAACGATCCTGAGAATGCTCGGCTTCTCAAGCTTTTTGAAAGTCTCAATTTGAGTGGTAACCGAGCCATCGAAACCTTGACCAACCCCAAACACACTGCAGCATTGGAGAGCGCGATCCAAGATAACGATCTCTCGAGCAACACCATCGATCCGAAGGCTTCAGCGTTGATCATCACAACCTCAACGGCAAAGGAGGCATCAAATAAGGCCAACAGGGACTACGTCATCTCGAGAATTGTTGACGGGAGCCTCACATCCAGCGACCAGGTCAGTGCTGCGTACAAATACTTGGCGTCCGTTGGTGGTGAGCCAGACAAGCAAGCTTTCGACAAGGAGTGCGGCGTAGGTGAGTATCGATTCCTGGCCTTCAGATAGGAAGGCAAAAGCACCAAAGCAGGGGTCATCGGGCTGGATCGATTGAAGGATGAAATAAAAGTATCACAACAAACGCATGTATTAGAGTCGAAAGAAGCCTCTTTCGGGGCTTCCCATGGCTTGATGATTACCTACTGATCTCAATTCGCCCCTTGACCCTTCAAGACCTCGATGCGGAAGCTGTTTGCGAGGAACAGGTCAGCTGACCTTTCGCCTTTCTTCCCAAATCTTTGTGCCTCGTCTACGATCGCAGGTGTTGTGGTTACTCCGGAACAATGCAGGCATGCGGTTGATGAATACATCTCATCTCACAGATCTGAATTGGACCCCGTAGAAGGATGGCCAAAACTCGGATCGATACTTGCTGGCGTCAAGCAAAGATCAGACATGCGGTGGGCAAATACCGTCGACATCAAGAATTCGGTGGAAGCCGCCCTTCTTGCTACCTATGGTGCAAAGAAGGCTCCCCCGCCGAAAGAGAAGAAGAAACCTGCTGCTCCCGGCGGCGCGGCCGCGAAGGACGCCAAAGTGGATCTGACCGGGCCTGTGGATCCTGAAGCCATGTTCAAAGAAGGATTCCTAGCCAACTTGCACAAACCAGGGGAGAACCCTCAGATCAAACCTCAGCTGAAAGAAGAACACCTCAAAGCCACCAAGGGAATGGTGATGACGCGGTTCCCGCCTGAACCCAACGGATTCTTGCATATTGGCCACAGCAAGGCCATTGCCGTCAACTTCGGCTTTGCCAAATTCCATGGCGGTCTATGCTACCTCCGTTATGACGATACCAATCCCGAAGCCGAAGAAGAGAAATACTTCACAAGCATCCTTGAAACCGTTCGTTGGCTCGGATTCGAGCCTTTCAAGGTCACTTATTCGTCCGACTACTTCCAGAAGCTCTACGAACTGGCTGTAGAGCTCATCAAGCGAGACAAAGCGTATGTTGATCATTCAACACCGGAAGAAATCAAGGAACAGCGTGGAGGACCAGAGCGCGGGCCCAGGAAAGCCTCCCCTTACCGAAACCGTCCAATCGAAGAATCTCTCAAGGATTTCGAAGATATGAAGGCAGGCAAATACCCTCCTGGCAAGGTCACTTTACGCATGAAACAAGACCTGGAAAATGGCAACCCTCAGATGTGGGATCTGATTGCATACCGGGTGCTGGAAGCGGCTCATCATCGTACGGGCAAAGACTGGTGTATCTACCCGACGTACGACTTTACGCATTGCTTGGTCGATTCTTTCGAAAACATCAGTCACTCCTTATGCACAACCGAGTTCATCCTCTCGCGTGAGAGTTACGAGTGGCTCTGCGACGCGTTGGAAGTATACAAACCTCGTCAATACGAGTATGGTCGATTAGCACTGCAGGGAACAGTCATGTCGAAGCGTAAGATCCTCAAGTTGGTCAAAGAAGGCTACATTGAAGATTGGGACGACCCACGTATGTTCACCCTGATCGCTTTGCGGAGAAGAGGTGTCCCCCCTGGAGCCATCCTCTCGTTTGTATCTTCATTGGGGGTGACGACCTCCAAATCGACCATCCAAATCTCTCGATTCGATCAGTCGATTCGACAGTACCTCGAAACGTCCACGCCTAGATTGATGATGGTCCTCAAGCCATTGAAGGTGACGATCGAGAATCTGGCTGAAGATTACTACCTGGAATTGGAGAAACCTCTGCACCCCAAAGTGCCCGAAATGGGTGTCAACAAGATTCCCTTTACGCGGACGGTCTACATTGATCACTCGGACTTTAGGACCGAAGATAGCAAAGACTACTTCCGACTCGCGCCTGGTAAGACAGTAGGCCTTCTTAACGTACCTTTCCCCATCACGTGCACCTCTTTCAAGACCAACGGCGCAGGTGAAGTGATCGAAGTGCTTGCGAAGTATGGCGACGAAACGACCGGTAAACCCAAGACCTACATTCAATGGGTTGCTGAGCACGCGTCGAGCCATTCTCCAGTAGAGATTGACGAGACACGAATCTTCCATCAACTTTTCACTTCAGACGATCCAGCCGCGGAGGAGAACTATCTTGCCCACATCAACCCGAACTCGTTGGAGATCGTTCGTGGAAGTATGATCGAAGTAGGTTTCTGGGACGTAGCACGCTCTGCGATCTCGAAGGCGACCAAGGAGGCTCAAGACCGAACCGCTCAAGCTGGGAAATTCGTTCGAGAAGCTCAGCAACAAACCGATACCGCTTCTACGGCGACTGTCGAGCCTCACACGAAGGACACAGTGAACGATAGGGACGGTGCACCCCAAATCTCGGCCAACCAGCTGGTAGGCAAAGAATTGGTCCGTTTCCAGGGTATGAGAACCGCCTACTTTGCACTTGACCGACTTTCGGACGATCTGGGACTTTTCTCGGATGGTCAATCTCCGCAGCAGGATCGAAAAGGCAAGATTGTTCTCAACCGAATCGTGTCGTTGAAAGAAGACTCCAAGAAAGACGATTCTAAGAAGTCTTCCACTTCCGCAACTGCCAAGAAGGAGACCAAGTAGACTGAAGTTGTGAAATCTTTGTCTGTCGCACGAATACGGGGGCGAGTCAACGACTTGGAGATCCAAAGTCCTCCTCTCACCCTTAGAAACGATGAATGCACTTTGCTCCTTCTTCTTTGTGTATACCTCGTGGCTCGGACCACGAGTTCTTGGGTTGTTGTATTGATCAGATCGTGAGCTTGGCTGAGGATGAGTTATTCGTGATTACGTACGGTATGTGATCGCTGCTAAGTTCTCTGTAGGATAAGTAGAGGTAGACGGGATGATGCGGTGGGGTGCATCAAGTTTCACAAAAGGGCGGTAGAGGATTTCCGAGTAGGAGATTTTCCAGTCTGGGTAGCTTAACGGACCTCAGTGTCAGCGTATATTGGTGAGCATGGACAATGACAGCAGTCTGTGTCAAGAGAGGTTGGTGATCACTGGCACTGCATGAGACGATCTGTCAAGCTTCATTGGCAAAGATTGTAACCAAAACGGTCTAGACCTCAAATGTCCTCAAGTTTGTTCAGGCAATTACTTGGGTCGACGCTGACATAAGGAGAGCAGAGAGAGGACGGGGAGAGGAAACGGAGAAGAACGAAAGACCGGGTGAAGAAATGGTGGAGTCCAGGTGCCGACTGTAACGGGCTTGTCTGAAATGAGCAAGCACATTGCCAAGACTGTCAAGGGGTCTTTGAGGTCTGAATTTGCTCTTTTGGCCCAAAAGGGGTGGTCACGTCTTGACGCTCGATACAACAAGCAAGGAAAAACTTCCAGGTACGCAGGTATGGCTCTTTACCAGGTGTATTAGCATCTAGCAGGTTCTTCTCTGATCTGACACACAAGAAATCAAGGATCAAAAAGAAAGCTGGAAAGTAAAGGTTACTTTCCAAAACCTTTTCATCTTTTCTTTTCTTTTTTTTATTTATTTCGTATGCGATCGTGGTGTTTAAAGTACTGTACATCAACGCTATTTTTTTGACCAAACGACAAGAACGAAAAGACTGGCACCTAACTCTAATCATCCGCTCGAAAGAAGCAGTATGAGAAATAGAATTGACCTTGATGCTTTTCTGTCTACTGTCTTCTGTCCATTGTACAGTGCCTACCAACTATCATGTTGGAGAACGGCGTTCGACTTTGAGCTAGTTCAGTTTAGCCAGTTCACTTGTGCCATACGTGGCTCTGTATTGGTTCATTTGAACGATTTTGTCGGTATAGTTAGCATCCCCTTCAACCTCTCCCTCCTTGTGCTGTGTTTCTTGTTTTCGCGTCATGAATTCGATGATTTGGTCCAAGGTAACGACGCTGAACACTTTAGTTTTGTATTTTTGTTCCACCTGGTAGATAGCTGATGTCTGGGTTGGTTGACCCGTTGCCGCATCCTGAGCTTTTTCTTGTCGATCCAAAGCGATGACTACTCCAACTAATTCGGCGTTGGGTTGAGACAGAATGATTTCCATAGCTTCATTGATAGCTGTTCCAGCGGTGATCACGTCATCCAAGATGAGAACTTTGCCGGTTAAAGGAGCTCCGACCAGCGATCCACCTTCTCCATGCGTCTTGGCTTCTTTGCGGTTGAAGCAATATCCAACGTCTTTACCGTACTTGAGGTTCAAAACTAGTGCTGTAGCAGCAGCCAGAGGGATCCCTTTGTACGCGGGACCGAACAAAACATCGAATTCCACACCGGAATCAACGATGCGTTGAGCGTAACATTCAGCAACCTTTTGGACTTTGCTTCCGGTATTGAACAGACCAGCGTTGAAGAAGTAGGGACTTTTTCGACCGGATTTCAAAGTGTAAGGTCCATCGAATTTCAAGATGGACGAATCCAAAGCAAGTTGAATGTATTCGGATTGGTAAGGTGCCAATTCGACTTTGGGGGCGGAAGCGGACGAGCGTGTTGACGAGGTGGCTGCCCCCCTCGTGGTGGAGGAAGAGGTCATGGAAGCTGCTGCTGCTGCTGCTGCTCTAGCCGCGTCTTCTTGGTCGGACAGATCAAGGGGCGTGTTGTTAGCGTTGGTGGAATCAGCAGAGTCTTTGACTTTGGCAGCTTTCTTGGATGGCTGTGATGAGAATTGTCGTCCTCCGTCGGCACTGGAGAGGTCCGTGTCAAAGAGCCTGTACGACAAGGCGCTGTTGGATGCCGGAAATCAGATCAGACCGAGGGGTGGTGGGAAGACAAAGAGGAGTGGGAAGACAAAAATAGGACAAGAGATAAAGATATGACAAGGTGAGTTGCATGGTTCATCAATCGGGAATTCCGCACTTTTTCTGATCTTCCAGCTTTTTCGCTACGAGAGTGGGATTTTACGGCCGAGAGAGAAAACGTGTGTGTTCGGTTGGTGTCCCAACTTGCTGGGACCTTGGTAACCCTTGTCTCGAATCGTACTTACCTCTTTTCCTGTTTGTCCAGCATGAGATTGACGCTGTTGATGGCCCTCCAGATGGGGAAGGAAAGTTTGTGGTCCAGCTTTCTGCCCTCGTGTTCGCTAGGAAGCACGTCGATAACGTAGCTACCCATCTTCTTGCTTTTGAGCAACTCGCCAAATTCTCCAGGGACGTTGTCCAAGATGGGGTAATGATGGCCTATCAAGAAAGCCAGATCCTTCAGTTCAACTTGCAAGATGGCGCTTTCGTTGATGTGAGGTCGAATCGATAACAAGCCATCTGAGATGATACGCCATTTGCATTCCAGTTTCCCGTCTTTACCTGCGTCTTGTCGACCCAAGGATTTGATGCCGCAGTTGATCAGTCGTAACAGAATCGGGTTCATGTGCGGGTGATTGCCCCTCCCCGGTCCCCCACCGGTGATGACCGCCCGAGCAGTGGTCGAAGTCAAGTAAACGGATCGAAGTGGTAGATGATCTTCATTTCGAACTAACAGGTTTCGCAGCGGGAACGAGTCCTTCAAATCAAAGAATCGCTTGCAGGCCTGGACTTGATCGTTGGAAGGATGAATGTAGGCAAAGGGATCTTCTTTGTAAGGAAGTCCTCCTGGTACTCCGTGGCCCTCCGCCACCGCTTTCTGCGCGGCAACTTTCAAAGCTCGATCTTTTGCATGCTTGTCTTCTTTGACGTTGGTCTCTCCACTCGCTTCGATCTCCACATCTGCTGTTGCGTCGGCTGATCCACCGCCGGAGGTGGCGGTGGCGGTGGCAGTGGCAGTGGCAGTTCCATCATCCTCCCTGATCTTCTTGATGGCAGGTTCGCCGTTTTCCGAAACGCCTTCAGCTTCAGGTGAAAGCTCTCTTTTGGCTGATGTCGAAGGAGCTTGAACGTCGTCCGGCGTTGTTGCGTCTAAATGTTCCATAGCTCGAATCATACCGGCTGCCATGCCTTCCGCATCCACATCGCCTACTTTTTCGAGGAGTGCCACAAAGAATCCTCCTGTGTCTTGCAGGTGCGGGTAGAGTCGCATGCAGTTCGCTGTACCGAGACTTGCTTCGTCGCCTTGAGGCCACAGTGTCCTAGGAGTTCGTGAGGCAAGCTCGGGATCCAGCTCGTTGAGTTGATCCCAGTTGTCGATCCAGGCGATATCAGGAAGTCGGTCCCGGTACTCCTGGGTACCGGGTTCAGGCAGAGGTGCGGTAGCAGCAACGGCAGCACCATCCGTGTGGCTTGGAGCGGATGCATCAGCGAGCTCATCCTCGACGATAGGGGTGACGGTATCATCCACCTCTCCTTCCGCATCTGCGTCGTCGATGTCAGCTGCTCCAGCCTCGGCCTCAGCCATCTCGGCATCTTGCGCCTGAGCTTCGACCTCGGCTGCGCTTTCAGCTTTGGCCTTCTTCTCCTGCGCAAATTTGGACTTGCCAAACAAGTGGGCCCCTCGACCTGGTGCTGCCTTCCAGTTAGTGAGACCGGGTCGTCGAATGAGCTCCGGTAGTTTGTCGCTGCAATCGACGATCCTCACTTTACCTTCAAAGCGTCGGATGGCTTCGGCAACAACGGCTTCGTTCTCGATTGGATTCATCGAACAGGTAGAGTAGACCAGCCGACCTCCCTCTCGCAGTTGGTTGAGACCACGCATCAAAATCTTGAGTTGCAAGGCATGAAGACCGACGGCGTTGTTGGGAGTCCACTCCTTCCAGATAGGAACATTCTTCCGGATGGTACCGTCCCCAGAACAAGGAACGTCGGCCAAGATTCTGTCGTACTTCATAGAGACGTGTTTCACCTCAGCATCTGGTTCTGGGCCTTTCCAGGGCACCTGAATGGACTGGTAGTTGGAAGCGTCCAGATTTGTGACCAGGAGGTTGGGCGAAGGTAAACGTTGAGATTGATGGACGAGCATATGAGCTCTTTTCGTGTCACTGTCGTTGGCGATGACAAGACCTGAGGGCATGGGGTTGTAGGCGTCGGGCGAAGATGTGAAGGGTGAGTGGAGAGATTCGATCAACTGAGCTGTCTTGGAACCGGGAGCTGCGCACATATCAAGGACCAAATGCTGAGGTTGAACATCCAAGAAAAGAGGAGGAAGCATGGAGACGGCTTCCTGTCGACTGATGGAGCCAACATCGGTTTCATGGACCAGGAACTGATGGAATCGCTTGAATTCGGGGGACTTTCGGATTACCGTCTTTTTGGTGTTGAGATGCCAGCCGAGGCCATCGGGATACCAAGGAAGATTTTTGGGTGGGTCCACTTTCTCGCCATCAAAGATGACGTTGGACAAGAAAGGAGCATAGATCTCCTTGAGTGCCTTGAGAAGTTGAGGCGTTGTCTCTTTTCCAGCAGTGAGACGGAAGGTAGTGGGAAGAGGCGTTCGCAGATAGTCCATGAAGGTACCCCATTCGGAGAGATCCAGAATACCTTGATCGATGTAGTAGGCTTCCAGACGGGGATTTTTGTGATCAGAGGAGTAGTATGTCTGTCGAGCACCTTGTCCATTGGAGCCGGCCACAGTTCCTCGGTTGCCTCCTCTACCCCCGCGGGATCCTCCTGCTCCTCCTCGCCCACCACGACCTCCGCCACGACCACGACCACGACCACCACCTCGACCTCTGTTCTTGGTCCTTGACATTATGATTTGGCAGCTGCGTGCTTTAGCGCGACCTTGACCCTGTGGACCAGTCGAAACAGCTCTGCAGACGCGATATCCCTGTAGTTTGTGGTATAGAAGAAGGTAGAAACAGAAGAGAAAGGTGGTATGGTGAAGTGAAGCTGCCGTGATACCTTTGTTGTTGCGGCCAAGTAGCAAGGCTAGGGTCCCTCCCAAAAACTTCTCAGAATCTCAGCCAAAACTTCGAACTGCATAACATTTTTCTGAATGCTAAACTTGCTGCTTACTAAGTTTGACGTGATGCTTCAAAACTGGATCTTCAAGTACTTTCCAAAAAGGTGAAAGTGCATGCGAATTTCTCAAAAAGGCTGATACCTGAGAATGGCATCCTTGCTTCTTGCTCGTCACCCCACCTCATCAGACAGAACAACGCTAGAAAAGCCATCGTGTTCGAACCGGGGGAAGGAGCCAGACGGTTCACTGGGAAGACGCACATCTCGTGCGGAATTCATGGGTCCGTTTGTAGGGATTCTTGTGAATCTCGACCGATTGCGGTCATGTCCTCAGATACGATCATCGTTGCATCAACTCTCTAGCCCAAGGCTGTAGCGTCCCCTGGTAAAGAGGTTTGGAAGTTACACTTACTTGGGACATCGGGTATGCTTGCTTGACGGATGCTTAATCAGTGCTTGCAATCACAGTACATGCCTTAGCTGATGATAAGATACAGATGGGACCTGCGAAGAATGTGCATGGACACTCTGACACGAAATTAACGCTTACAAATTCGTAATAATGATGATATCGACGCTGCAATCGCTCACATGGGCGGAAGCTCTGAGCGATGCCATGCAAAGTATTCCTTGGATTTGACAAGTCTCTTCTGCAGCTGAACCACCTGTTTCTTCCTCTCCTCCTGCTTGTCCTTGAGCTGTTGCTTAGCTTTTCGGATCGCATACATGGTTTCGCCTCCCGATCCATCTGGCCCCGACGCCGCTGTCGCTGCCGGGTTGTCATCCGATCGGTCACCGTTCTGTCCCCCCTCGCTGACCGCATCGGCGACACCCCCGTCGTTGCCCAGCCTGAAGACCTTCTCTCGATCCTGCATCGCTTGGTTCTCTTCATACTCCAATCGTTCCATTCGATACTCGATGTACTTGATCAGCGTCTGGATCACTGCCGGATCGTTGACTCCCATGCAGACCTTACCTTCTCCACCTTCACCGCTCTCCTGCTTCTCTGGTCCTCCTTCCACATCGTTATGTCGGTCCTCTGCTTGGCTCCTCGCGCCATTCGTCTTGCTGTGCCCCTCTCCGTTCGTTTTGTCAGGCAGTAAGCGGTCCACCTTCTTGACATCTCCTCCATTGACATCCTGATCTCCATCACCACCTTCTTCTTCCGAATCAGAAAGCGAAGTGAGCCCACTATCGTCCCCTTCTTGAACAGCCTCCATGATCTCATCTTTCAGAGTCTTGGTCGAGTTCTCTTCCAGCTTGGGACCATTTGGATCTTCGGGAAACGACTTGCCCAGGATCACCACGCACCAAGCATATCGCCCTTGAGTGAACTTGGGCATACGTTCTTGGTACTCTCGCAGATGCCAGTACTCGCGTCCATCTGCATCGTATCCCATCGGCCCCGTCCGCAGAGCGTGTGTGTCGATGCGAAGGTCGTTCTGCACCCCTAGACTCAGTCGCCTCCAAGCGATGTCCTCTTCCAGCGAAGCTTTCTGCATCTTCCATGCCTGATACTCTGGAGCCACGATCGAAGGAGCTTGCTTGTTCAGATCGCCGAGCTCTGCAGCAATCTCACTCTCCATCTCTGCACTCTGAGCTTTATGTTCTCGTTCTAATGCCATGATGTTGTCCGCTGCCAACTTTAATTCCTCGGAAATCGGTTCCGCCATAAGAGCCGCATCGATCAACGCGCTGATGATGGCAACTTTCGTCTCAAAGTCTGGACTCGGTATTTCCTCCATGTGCCCCTCCGCTGATCCTGCCATTGCTTCGTCACCCTTCTCTTTTTCCTCATCTTGCATCGATACATCTGCGGATCCGTTGGCGAAACTGTTCTCGTTTTCCTGCGCTCGATGCCGCTGACTTTTCTCTTCTTCTTCGGCTGCTGCTCTGGCAGCCTCTTCTTCTTCCAATCGCTGCTGTCGTATCTGTTCTTTCTGATGCTCTTGCTGGATCTTGAGTGCTTGCTGTCGCCCTGTCAGACGTGCTTCTGGCGTAGGGGATCTTGCAGTTGGCTTGACTCTACGTGACGCGCGTCGGCCGTTTTGAGTTTCGTCCATGCTCTCGTGGTCGTCCGCTTCACTATCGGAATCATCATAGAGGTAGATGGATCTCTGTGCCGCCGTCCTCCTTCTCTTCCGGGGAGCTTCGTCTTCCTGTTCGCTCGCCGTTCCGAATTCATCAGCTTCCCAGTCATCCAACATCGACAGCTGTTTGGCGATCTCGTAATGCTTGTTCTCTTTAGCCCTTCTGGCTCTCGTCACCCGATTAGCAAGGGGGGATGGAGAGGGAGATCGATAGGCAGCCGCCACTTCGACTTCCACTGGCACATCATGATCCACAAAAGGCAGATCAGAGACGGGAAATCCAAGCGGACGAAGCATGGCGGATGCTGCACTCCACGGCTCTCCTCTTCGCAGATCTTTTCCATGCTTGCGATAGGCGTTGATCGAATCAAAGAAAGGCTTTGTCGGCTGTCCCTTGTCGATATGGCTGAGACCGGCGATGGTCTTTAGTAGGCATGCAAGCATCTCTTGCATCATGCTGTGCGTCCAGACATCGAATTTGTCCAGCTGCGTTAGAACGGATCGACCAAGGCCGATCTTGTCGAATCGAATAAAGCTCTCATAGATCCACATCCTAGCTCTCATGTTCTCTTCAGGCAATTTGGTCGAGATGACCTCCAAGGTGGGAGGAGCTACCTCGACCGGAGCTTTGAGTGGCTTGAAGACAGGCGCTTTGGGTTTCGAAACCGCGACAAGCACGCTGTTGACCGTCTTCTTCGACGATACTTTCTTGAACTGAGCCAGGACGCTGGCGGTTGATGGAGGTGGAGGTGTTCGGATGCTGTCGTCCTCTTCACCATCCGCTTTGACCCGACCTTTGGCCTTCTTGCTTTTCGGCGGAGGGAAACCCCCGCCGTTGCTCCTGATTTTCACCGATTTCGCCTTGGACGTATCTTTCGCACCGTGTCCAACTTTCTTCGATTTTGTCGAGATGGTCGGGGTCGATACAAGGGAAGTTGAGCTTGTAGCTGAAGTTGCATTTGCGGTGGCAGATGCCGGGGGCTCCGAAGCGTTAGGGCCATCGATGGACGGAGCGGAATTCTTTCCTGTATTCCCACCTGCCCATTTTCCCAGAGGCAGTAAGCCAGCAGCTTTACGGCAAACAGCACAGTTGCACTTGCCTCGACACTTAGGACACTTCCAGGCATACTTGGCCTCGGAGGGCGGACAGTGCTCCTCGGGATTGATCATCATTCTTCCTGACTTGACGATGGTTTCCGGGTCTTGATCGTAGAGACGTTTGAGGCAGGAGAAGCAGTATCGGCCCTTGCACCTCTTGCCTGGGGCTCTCATGAAGGTGCATTCCAAAAGGGCACCCTTGCAAGCTTGACGATGATGGTGGCAGAGCTTGGCCTCTTGATCTTCCCCGTTGACATGTGTGCGGCTTTTGATCACGGGATCAACGACGAGGCTCGTGATGCGATTCGGAGACCCCGTGGCGCCATTCGCGACTGGAACCGCGGTCTTGTTCGCTTTGCTCTTCATCTCGATCGGCTTCGTTTTGCTTGAGGGCTTCTTTGCGCCATTGCTGCCATTGGCCTGAGCGACGATGGCCTCGCCATTCTTGGTCACCTTCTTGGACTTTGTTGTTGGCGTCTTGTCGCCCGCATTTGGCTTCGGTGCACTGTTGCTCGCAGCTTTTGGCTTAGCTTTCAGCGGCAGACTAGCAGAGGACGCGGACTTGGGCAGACTAGCTTTGGAGGGAGACTTCTTGGAGGAAGAAGGAGCCGACTTTGAGGCGGCGATTGGCGAATCCGAGAGTTCTGAAAGGGAGTCGCTATCGTTGTCAAAATCGTTGATGAGATCCACATAGACTCTCGACGGTGTCGAGGCTGCTGTAGAGGAAGAGAAGATCGTGATCATGGTTCGGAAAGTGAGCCATGGAATCACACCCCGGAGGTGGTACGGGCAATGCCGTGTAGATGCAACTTACCCATGGTGGAGCCGCGAGCGCCACGCAGCTGCGTCCTTTGCAGTGCACAGGTCAGGAGCGGTCAGGTCCAAGACCCAAGATGGAGAAAGCAAAGGAAGTCTTCGACCAGCCCAGAATGTCAGGATGGTAGAGAAGCGACGTGAGCGACGAATGGTTGAGCTACAGCGGTAGGGCCGTAAGTGGCCGCGATGGAGATCAGAGGGAAGAGCAGCCAGGAGAGGAGAAGATGAAGTGAGAATCTGCGAATCATGTAACTTTTGCGCTCAGCCGTGTCAATAAGTTAATGATGCATTTCTTCGACTGAAGAAGACGACTTGATCATCTTCACGAGTGCGCGAACACGTCGAGCGCGCCAGTCCAACACACAACAAACAAACAGGCTTCCAGAACCCGCACATTGAGATATTTTACAAGCTCGTAATCCTAACCATCCCAACGAAGCACACTTGTTGAAGATACACTTCACGCATGCCCAACGAATATGCTTTGGCAAAGTGGCACACAAAAGTCCGGGGTCTGAAAGCAGCACAGAAGTCAATTCAAGGCATTTTCTTACTCGTCATAGTGCAAACGTCTCCTCGTCGCATCCGTCGTTCAAGGCCGCTCATCCTTGCTGTGTGTGGCTGGCATTGAAATGATACGGTCGACGTGGAGCCATCATTAGTAGGCGACAGTATCCTCTTGCTTCACATTCGAGCGCGCTACATCTATCTGCTACCTGCTGAAAACAAGGTAGCAGTGCGGAGGTAGTCGCCGGGCAGAGAGCAGATCGTCACCAAAAAGAAAAGAACACCCAAAAAAAGGAAGAAAAAAGAAGAGTCCTACGGGGATTGAACCCGCGACCTGCAGAATCCTGAAGGAACTTCGTGAACCGAAGTCTGCCGCTCTACCGCTGAGCTAAAGACCCGTTCGTGAACGTTCCGAAAAACTATAGTATATATAATCCCCCATATCCACCTCAGACGAAAGATCAATTTCTCTAAAAAGGAAAAGAAAGAAGAAAAAAAAAATTTGTGGCCAACTAAGTTGGCTCCTCCTCAACAGGTTTGTTCGCCGACAATACTGCTTTTCCTCCTTCCCTTCTCGGAACAGACCTCTACCTCCTTACCCACCACATCGACAACATCGTGTTGACATCTCTTTCACGACGCTTAGCACCATCATCCACCATATGTGTGCTCTTTCCTTCTGAAGATCGCTTCCTGTGTTTGTGGCTGTGAAACCAGTCTTTTCGAGCAATGTATGCGCCGTCCATCCCATCCTTTCAATCCCTTGCCTCATCATCTAGCTGGTTAGCCGTCTTTCCATCCCTCCTACCGTCGTTTCCACCACTTGAGTCGCCCTTTTTAGAGTCCATTGGATGCATACCCACATCCCTTGCGACGGGACAAACTGGGCCAAAGCAGCCAAATAGAGGCATACTTACGACTTTGCCTCGGCACTAACCCCGTCATAACTATCCGGCTCTCGTAGATCTCAGTGCTTGAGTCGGCTGAACGACCCGGAACATCCCTTCATCCTGCCTCCCGACTTGCTGTCTAGTCTTGGCTCGAATCCAGATATTCCTCTGTCCTATCAACTCCTACTGTAATGCTTCCTCCTCCTTCACCGATGCAATCTTTTGTTCTCCCAGCCTCTCGGCTTGTCTTTCTCTCACGTATGTGCTTTCACATCTGGCTGCTCCTCGCCCATCCTTGCTTCATAGCGCCTCACTTTCACGTCTCACAAGTAAGAAATCAGGAGAAACACAAAGATGAGATGTATATCTAATGGCATTGTTTTCAACCCATGCAGGCGCGCCATCGTGCGCTTTCCATGTACAAAATGGCAGACTGGAACGACTACATGAGAAAAGGGGTTCTTTCCATCCGTTGTGAAACGAACGCAAAGAGGCAGAGAGGGTGCGCGAGAGCGAAAAGGAGGAATACAAATGCGGAGCATGTGTAAGGAGGACGATGGCAAAGGGGGGCGACTTGATTCGAGCAAAGCGTATCAAGAAGCTGTTTAACCGGAACCACCCTTGTAGACCTTGCCGAACATGATCTCCTGGAGCTTGTCGTAACCGGAGAGCACACCGGCACCGGCGATACCTCGGAGAATGTTGGCACCAGCACCCTTGAAGAGCGAGGAGACACCCTCGGCGGCAACGATGGATCGTCCAGCGTCGAACATGTTCTTGTAGTGGACCTTTCCACCGGAAGTCATCATCATTCGTCGTCGGATAGTGTCCAAGGGGTAAGAAGCAAGACCAGCACCAGTAGTAACACCCCAACCGAGAAGGAAGGAGGCGAGGAAGTTGTTCGAAAGGTTGCCAGTGAGCAGGACAGGCTTGAGCGAGTCGTACATACCGAAGTAGAGACCTCGGTAGACGATGATACCAACGACGGAGGGAACGAAACCTCGGTAGAGACCGGCAAGGCCGTCCGAGGCGAGCGTCTTTCGGTAGACATCGACAAGACCGTTGAATTGTCGGTCTCCTCCACCCTTAGCGGCGGACTTGGCGTCGTTGGCAAGTCGGGTTCGGGCGTAGTCGAGCGAGTAGACGAAGAGGAGGGAAGAGGCACCAGCAGCACCACCGGAGGCCAAGTTAGCCGAGAGCGACTTCCAGTAAGGAGCAGTCTTGGGCACAGCGAAGAGCGATTTGAAGAAGTCCTTGAAAGCGAAGTTCAAGGCCTGGGTGGGGAAATATCGGATAACATTGGCAGTGTTACCTCTCCACAGGGAGACGAGACCTTCCTGTTGGTAGGTTCGAACAAAGCAGTCGCCGATACCCTTGTAAGGGGCGGCAAGTCGGCCCTGTTTGATCATCTCATCCTGGTTCTGGATGAGGAGCTTGATTCGCTCAATGGGAGCAGCAGCGGTCTTGGAGACAGCGGCGGAAACACCACCCATGAGGAAGTCAGTGGCGAAGCCACTGACGGTCTTTTTGGTTTTAGCGGGATCGGCGACGGTACCCATTTTGACTGCAGGGAGCGGAGTGAACAACACAGATGAAAAAAGGAATGAAAAGTCAGTCATCTACGCCAGTGCCATAAAAAAGAGCAACACAACACTTTCAAAGCCGCTCGCTCGAGATCGCACGGATCGATGGCCAGGAGAGCTTCGAATGCAGGATGCCGACTTCAGCTCATCGCAAAATTTGGGGCGAAAGCAGTCAACAAAGTGCGAACAGCGATTATCACGAAAGATTTCCGCGTTAAACGACGATCGTGTTATTTTGGAGAGTGACGGAAATCTTCGCGGTCGAGTTCGACGACAAGAATCTCAACGGCGTTCAGAGATAAGACGACGATGACGACAAAGGTGGTGTGCAACGTCGCTTGCAAGCAAATGCTATAGCAAGCATGAATGCGTTTGGTTACTGAAGCAGGAGAATGGCAAAGGATGCTTACCTTGACTACGGAAAGGAGAGGTGGTAGATAGGTGGTGAAAGGAAAGAAGGTTGGTTTGGATCTGGGAGAACCAAATATGTTTTCCTGAACGAGGGAGACGGACGAGGGGCACCGCCAGCCAACGGTGAGGCAAGAACTCGAGGAACAAACGGACGGACGGATCGCTTCTTTCCTTCCAGCTCGAGAACTCGAGCCAAAGCCAAGGCGGTTGAGGGCACGATTCGGGCAAGCAGACCACAAAAAATTTGGCACTCGAGCGCACACACCAGAGGGGAAAGATTCCGAACGTCCATTCAATTTTGACAAGAGGGGGCACTTTCTCCCAGCGATCGGGAGAGAAGAGCTCTCAACACGGAAGAAAAATTTCCCTCTCGCGGAGAGAGAAGGGCGAGCGCAGGAAATGGAAGGAAACGGGGCGATGAGATATGCAGAAGAAAGTTTCGCGAATACAAGGAGTTTGGTTCCGATTTGGATCAAATTGTATTCAGATATGAAGCTGGTCTTTCAGCTTGAAATCTGCTACTCGTGTGTTACTTTGAACTTTTCAAACGCACGACCCTCCCTTTCCTCGTCCGTTTTGCTTTGCTGCTGAACTTTTCTCTCCTGCTCCATTCAAACACGGAGTAATCGATGACGGCGTCGTCGACAAATCAGAAACCGCGAAACTGGAACTTGTATGTCGTCTGGATTCCCGATCTTGTCCATCGGACTAGACGTTGTGGATCGTCGCCGAGCACCCTTTTCTTGATTACCGGCCAGCTGGGAAGCATGGTCAGCTTCGCGAGTAACTTACGATGGATCCCGAGCTAACTTGCCTTGATTCGAAGTGCTTGGTGTTTGGAATGCTGGAGTCTTGCTATTGCCCCACCCTGATCTTGGATCCGCAAGCAGCGAGATAGTATCACGCCGAACCGAATTCAATTCGATGCTGTGAGAGCTTGCGAGGCACCGCACCGGAGTTGCCGAGCGGTAATGTCTATGTATGCTCCTTGACCATATATCTTCCAACCGCCCGACTCACGCTCAGGGACCACTAGAAACAAGAGGGTAAGCACGGCCGCATCCAAACTACATGCGTCAAGACCTGGCTCCCGTCACCAGAAGTCACCAGAAATCACCGAGCGCCTGTGGCCGCGCTGGGTTACGCTACGCTGATTCGACGTGGAAGCGTCGGTTGGCATCAAAATCAGAATCAAATGTGGGATATGGAATTGGCCGAAGGGAGAGCAAGGGCACGCAGGAAGGGCAACAGGTTGTACAGTCTCTACCGCAGCCCGGATCCAACCGGCTTCTCGCGTGGATTTCTAGCGGTTTGAAATTTGAAAGAAGAGGCAAGTTTGCAATCGCAGGTTTGAAATTTCGAAACCATGCCACGATATTGTTTGTGAAGACAGTGTGGTATCTAAAGTTGCCGCCTTGCTTACATCGGGTTGCCATGGCCCCGATGAAGGAGGATGACGATGGATCCTCGACCATTCCACGTCCTGGGCTTCTCTCTGCTTGATCCAAACGGCAGCCAGGCTACCGCCTTGTATCATTTGCCCTTTGGCTCCCTTCTGCTAGACTCTCTGCTAAATTGGTGGTTCTTGATGTCGGCTTGATTGTATTTGGCGCCGTCGCTAGGGCCATCACTTGGCGAAGATGCATTACCAAAGATGCGGGCCCTTGCTTGGCGATACTCCTCCTGCCGTTGCTCGACAGTCTTTCGATCTTGGACCGAGGAGGACTTGTTGAGGTTGGTTCCGTCGCTGTGCACGCCGGGCAGAATGTTCTTGGGACGTTGCAGGATTCGCGGGGGTGCCGGCGCACTTTGACCGTGGTTCGTCGGTGTTGGGGAGATGGATTCAGCGCCGCCGTGGGTACGTGGAGCGATGCTGAAACCTTGACCGTAGGCTATTGGAGGTAAGCTGCGTGCGCTCGCGTTCACCAATGGAACAGGTGCAGGTACTTGCTTGTTGCTGAGCACGCATATACGATCCAAGCCGACGGACGTAGCACATGACAACGTATTCAGAAAGTCGAGTCGAGTCAGCTAGCTGCTCATGTATATTTTCAATTTCTCCATCATCGACGAAACGATGAGAGCTTCGTACGAATCTGCAACTCACGCCTTGGACCATTCTTGCTTGGTCGTCAGGAAGGGATCCTGCGCGGATCGTTCGTCTTCGCTATTTTCCGCTTCCCAGTCTTCAACCACGTCTCGCTGCTGCTGCTGTTGCTTTCCCGAGGTTGACTGCAGCGACGGCTTGGATGGCTTGAACTTGGTCGTTGCTACGATCTCGTCATTGTCTCTTTGTGCGGTCATGGTCGGCTTGTGCTTGCGAAAACGAAGAATGAGCCAGGATGTCACCTGAGAGCCAGATTCCACAAGCCGGTGACTCGGTCGCACTCCGCTTTGCACGGCCTTATCTTCCACTTCTCTTGACTCGGTGACACGGGTATCCTCTTTTCTTCATTAGGAAGGAGATAAGGAGAAGGAATGTCGAGACCGCCTTATGGTCGCAGTTAGGTACCGTAGATGGCTTCGGCTGCAGTGTATCATCATGGCTTCTTGTTTCCTGAAGGTCGCGCTCTTTCTTCTCAACACACACACCCAAGACACACGAGCCATTTTATTGTGATTTGCAACCACCGAAAATACACAGATCACACCAAAAAATTGCGATTTGGTGGAGGTTGGTAATATTAAGAAGGTGTGTCGAAACCACTTGACTTGACTTGTGTCACTCTGCAGATGCAAACTGCTGCTAACTTCCAGTTGATCAACTTTGGTGGACCCTTCCATCCTTCATCCTTGGACTAATTCTAACCCTAACCGTCACCATCATTTACACCCTCCTCGCCAACTTGACCTCGCCCCATAAAAGCATTCACCTCCTTTCTAACCTAACTTGAGGCTCAGCATACTCCATCCCCCCGCGGAGCATCGGCTGTTTTGACCAACTGCGCTAACGTTCGGCCTGACCAAATTGTCTCGCTTGCCACATACTGCACACCGCACACCGCGTGTCTTGAGCTCAACGGTGCATTATTTCCGTTGTCCATTGGCTAGCAGCCTGCCGTTCTTACCGGAGCCTTCTTTTTACATCCTATGAGTCTCCATCGTTAGCGTAACATAGCTGCCAACCTTTTGGGTGGAGGCATCGCCTGGCGGCAGGAGCTGGTGGCTACCATGGCGGATCAGTGGTCTTTTCAAGTTGAGAGCCTTGAACGAAACCTAGAGAGACCCGAGATAGGCTACGAATCCGCTTCGTCTTCCGCCACGCCTGAGCTTCGCCGTCTTCAGCTAGGGACTTCCACTTCCCCTTTGGACTCCAAATACCACAACCATAGCGACACCACGACCGACCTCAAACCTGCTCAACCTTTTTATCAAGGCCTGCAACCTTCCCATCCTCCCGCTTCCGCAGTCCACGATTCGACAACTGGGCATCCTCAGCCTCATCGCTCTGCCCAAAGCTTCCACCCTATGGGAGCTGGCATTGATCCTGTCGCCAAGCTGGTCTCAACGTCCATCAAGCCATCTCCCACGCATGCAGATCCATCATCTGATGGCACTCATACCATGATCAATACCGCGAACCCTACGGATCGAACGACAGCCCCTACTCCTTCTCTTGGAGGCTTTCCGATGGGCCGACTATCCTCCTCAAGCACACAGAGCTCGACCGTTCCCAGCGCAAAAGTTCAGACCACGATCCGTTTCTCTAGCTTCAACCTCCCCCAAAAACCGAGCACTAAAGCCGGAAGTTCGACAGAGGATCTCGTTCCGCTACATCAGCAGCAGCGGGCAGAAGCGGCTTTTCGCAAAGCTGAAGTGGACCGTCGCCACAGAAACAGGGAGGAGGAGAAGCTCAAGCGGCAGCAGGCGATCGAGAAGCAAGTTCAAGACGGCATCGCCGCACTGAGAGCTGAAAAGCAAAGGGACGTGGAGCAACTACAGTCCGATCGACAGAAATGTAAGCAATGGATACGGCCACCACAGGCGAATTTGAAGGCCACTTCGCTCCCCCCTGGTCGAGACTATCATCTGGATGCATCGCTCGCGCTCGGTCAACAGATACGAGGGCTTTGGGAGACATCCAGACCTGATACAAGTGCTATGGCCCAGAGAGAAGAGATGATCGCCCAGGTCCAGCGTGCCATTGACTTCAAGTGGCGTGGAAAAGGTCTCAAGGTGGCTGCCTTCGGATCCAGTGTTACAGGTTTGGTTACCGACTCATCGGACCTCGACCTGGTCCTACTCGATCCCACCCGTCCTTACGGCTACGGCACGCCGGACTCGCTCATATATCCACGCAATGAAATTCCGCAGTCTGATATGCCCAATTGGTACAAAATTCACCGAGTCGCCGATGCTATACGAAGCTCCGGTCAGTTCCGCAACGTGGTCGCCATCAGTGGCGCCAGCGTGCCCATCGTTAAGATGGTTTTCAGGCGTTACGGCATCCCAGCCGACATAAACGTCAACGAACGCTTCGGCCTGTTCAACAGCTGGATGGTGTCAAGGTACGCCGAGCTGCAGCCTCAACTCTTCCGGCCTCTCGTCTTCTTCCTCAAGCACTGGCTCACCCGACGTGGGCTCAACGATCCGAGCGGCAAAAGTGGTCAGATGAGTTTCAGCAGCTATACCCTTGTGCTGATGGTCATACAGTACCTCCAGAGTGAAGGTTTGTTGCCCAACCTCCAGGATCCAGCGTTGCTCAGGAGCTTCTCGGTTCCTATCAGCCACCTTTGGTCCCGTCCCAAAAAGCGACGTGGCGAACTCGAAGCCAGAGCCCCCTCGACAGGCTACAACGTCTCTTTTGTCACCAACCGCATGGAACAATACCACCACAAGGCATTACACGATGGCATGGTAGCCGGATACCCATCTGAAGTCGACGCCTTCGATCAGCAGCTCGGCAGATTGGCGATCGGCTTCCTGCACTACTATGCAAACTTTCCAAGGCATAGACAGATCCTGTCGATCGCCAACGGCAGGCCGCTGGACCGAAAAAGGTGGAACACCGACACTTGGAGCTACGATTCGGCCGACGACTCTCGTTCGGAATCCATCTCTGACTCTGCTGGGCTCGCAATGGAGTCTCAAGCGCCGGATCGGCCGACAGGATACGCTCGTCATGCTATCGGTTCCGATATCGGAAAGATTATGTCGATGCAAAACTTTCGAGAGCCAGATGATTGGGAAGCAGACGAGATCGTTGTACAGGATCCCTTTATCGTTGATCGCAACACGGCTCGCAACATCAAAGGCAACGTCGTTGAGAGATGGGAGGGGGAATTGGAACGAGCACTTCTCGTCCTCAACCTGCCCAGGGGGAACGATGAGCAGCGTTCTTGGCGCAGATCTTCGTTTGACACACCTTTAATCTCGGATCTCTGCGCTCCTACCACCATCGTGCCGCCCGTACCTTCTCGTGGCCCATCGGCCCATTTGTCTGCAATGAAGTCGACATCATATGATTCGCCGCACTCTATACTCGGCGAGCCTTGGCGATTTGAGGAAGAGGAAGAGCAGCGAAAGAGAGAAGAGCTTAGGATAGCCGCCAAGCTACTCAAGTCGCAGAGGAGAAGGAAGAACAGGAACAGGAATCGGGAGGGTGACCCGAACGCGAGACGAGACGCTGCCGGTGACAGGACCCACCATCGATTCGTGGCCTCTGCAAGCGATTCGGCTACGACTACCAACGGCGATGAATCTTCCGAAGATCTCGATCTGGTCGCTTTGCGCTTGCGACGACGGACTCAAGATACCTAGTCCCTCACTCTTGTCTCCCTCGCATTAGCCTCTCACTGTAGTCTTCCTCACATCAGCATCGAACCGACATCACAGCGATGGGCTTGGTTGTCAGCCCGCTTTTCTGTGTATGATATTGTCTGGTTCGAAATGAACAACGTCGCATCGATCCAGCTGATTGTTTGTTCGTTTGTTGCGTTCGTACCGGCACTGCGAGGCGTTGCAAAGAAAGACAGAAGATACAAGGACTGTGACAGGACAGACGGATGCCACGGAGAAGGTTAGGCGCATGGCAGCAGGGATAACTACGAAGATCATGGCTCGGGAGACTGCCGGCTGCTTGCCAGGATCAATGCGGAGGAGTCTGACACTACTCGTCCCAGGACATTCCCATCAAGAAAGATTTCTGGATGTGCATGACGGCAGCGACGAAAGCCTCGAGGTGGAAGATGACCTTGGAACCGGTCCTTGTTCTCAATTCGTAGAAAGCGGCTTTTTGAACAATGGCGGACTTGATACCGTCGTCGACTTGCTGGACGAGCTGATCGGTCAATGTCTTGATGATGAGGGTTGCCGGGATAGCATGCACCAAGAGCTCGTAGAGTTTGCTACGAACCGCGAGGAGATTTTGGGGTGAAGGATCGGAGAGAATCATATCAGCGGTTTTGGAAATGTAGATTTCCCAATCTGGTTTAGCGATGCCAATTCCTGACGACAGATCGGGTGACTGCATCCGCAAAGCTTCCAACACTAGAATCGCTTTTCGCAGATTCCCATTACAGTTTGAGCAGATCTCGGTTAGGGTAGCGTCGGGCACCGTGAATTTTTCCTTCTTGGCGACGAGCTGAAGTACTTTGGAGACCTGCGACGAGTCAAAGGCAAGGCAAGGAGCGGTGTCAGCATCACGGTAGAGCACATGCCCTTCACTGTACATTGTGAGAGCGGATCAAGAGGGGATGGTTGGTGAGCTTGCGTACCTCTTGATCGTTGGGCGCGCCAACCCTGAGAAGCAAGCACCTGGAACGGATGGGAGCGATGATTTTACTGGTACTAGAAGCACACAAGACCAGACGTAGATTTGCCATGTACTTTTCCATGGTCCTTCTGAGAGCGCTTTGGGCGTCCCTTGAAAGTGAATCGGCTTCATTGATTACAACCACTTTGAATCTGTGTTTGGCATTGAGATCCACGCTTTGGGTTTGAGCAATCTCCTTGAGTATGCCTTGAATCACCATACGGTCGTAATTACCTGCGTCGGAAGGGGTCAGTTCGATATGATAGTTGGAAGAAACGAACAAGACGTCTACTTTGCGATTGGACGGTGTGACAAAGATCCTTTGATCGATCTTGAGCTTCTGTGTCCCCGGCCCGTACAACTCCCTGAGCAAACACGCAATTCGTGTCTTTTTGCCCGCACCAGAGGGTCCATACATGAGGATATGTGGGAAATCCTCATGCTCCGTCAAAGAGGACAGTCGTTTTGATAGATCTTGATGGTAGTGTAGCTCGGACAGACTCTTTGGTCTGTATTTGTCGACGAACAGCATCTTGCTGTAGGAGTGCTAGTGCCGAGACAGTAGAGGCGTTTGACAAGAAATCGCTTCAATTTCCCCTTGATCTTGGAGTCTTCTTGTTTATGGACGAATGCTCTCTCACTGGGCAGCAAACGGGAGGTTGCGCTTATGTATGTGGTCACGCCAAGGCAAAGGTTTCGAAGGGTCGTTGTCGCTGAGCAGAAGGATCAAGAGCAAGTAGTAGTACTTAAGTGTGACTTTTGAATGACCGAATCTCAACTTTGGCCAAAGAGGAACACGTTGGTTTCGTCATTGACGCGCTTTCAATTTACGCGTGGGGGGCCCGTAACAGCCCAATCTTACAACGGTTTTCCCTCCGCTCTTCACCGGTGTAAATACACCATGAGGTGACGAAGATGGAAAAGGACAAGAGCAGCAGCTTCACGATGCAAGAAAAAGGGCTAGCTAAGTGGGCTGCGGCCATCAAAAGCGTCAAGTGTTGTTGGTCATTACGAACGTAAAAGTACAAGATTGCAAATCGAGTCGAGTGAGTCTACAGGAAAAGTCTGGTGCTATGAAAAATTTCATGCCAGCTTGAGAGTTGGCGGGGAATGCGTGACGTTGAACGAATATGGATGAATTGATCCGTGACATGTTGATGCGTTGAATGGAACCCTTTACGGACTGATGCAATCAGAGTACAAAAAAAAAAGACCTGCCCTTTTTCGTAACTCAGGCATCGAAGTAGAACAATTTCTTTCGATGAGGCTGGAAGCCTTTCTGAACGTTGGACGAGGCTTCTGCTCGAGCAGAAGCGTTGCTCTTTGGGGATGTTGGATCCTGTCGAGGTGTAGCTTCGTGTGGTCGGCCCATGTGTTTCGCAAGGCCGCCCGCATCCAAGCCCCACGCTGGGTCATAGACATCATGCGTCTCGCGATCAGGCAGCTGCAAGATAGGATAAGTCTTGAGTCCGGACAGCTGATCGTAGGACCATTTGCGCTCAGGCTCTTCCGGGGGCATTCGTTGCGTTGTGCAATGGGTGTAGTCGGTATCGGACCCAGCGGTCGAAGCAGACGGCTCATGGATAGAAGTCGAAGGCTTGACGCCACTCCCGTGCATTCCCAACGAAGATCTCGAACGAGGAGGAGGCATCATCGAGCTCCGATGTTGTCGGCCTTGTTGCGTTGCCATGGCCGAATTAGGTCGACTGATGAAGTCTCCCGAGGTCAAGTCCTGGGAAGACATCTCGCCGCCGTCCTCTGGCACGCTCGGTGTTGGACTTCGATGCAAAGTGACAGGCATCGTCGAATGTCGGCCCAATGCGGGCTGACCATGAGCATTCGGAGGAATCCCAAGATTCACGATAGGACTGGCCATAGGGAGCTGCGCAACCACCTGATGGGGCTGATGACCATGTTGATGAGAATGATGGTGGTGGTGGTGATGATGATGATGTGAATGATGGTGGGAAGAGTGATGATGCCTCGAGGAATTGTCATGATGAGCTTGGACTTGCGCATGCACATGTCGAGCTGCCAGAGCAGCAGCGTGTCCGTAGCTGACACTTTGGCTGTGGCCATGCGGTTGAAGAGCATGCTGATGTTGTTGGTGGAGGTGCGAATGGTGATGGTGATGGTGATGAGGAAAATGGATGGCGTGTGGACCGGCAGAAGTAGGAGGATTGGTCGTGATTGGAGCCATGGATGTTACAGCGCCCCATCCGAGACCCTTGACCCGGGGCGAGGTGCCAGCGTGGTAACCAGCCGCGCTGTTCGGCCGCGAGGGACTCATAGTGGCTCGAGCAGCGTCTTGAGCTAGAGCAAAACTGCTCTGATACGGGCTACGGAGGGCTGTGGGCGATGGAGGAACCTCTCCAAGATTCGCGGTAGATGGCTGGTGATGAGATGATCCGGCACTGCCGACAAACATTTGAGGCGTGTTGTTGACCGTCCAGGCTCGACCGTTGGAGTAAGTTCGTGCGCTACGAGGAATCGGTCCAAATTGACCATACAGATTTGTGCTGCTTCCTGATCGACTGGCAGGAGCAAGCAGCGGGGGAAGGACGGCGATGTCACGGCTTCGTCGATGTTTAGCCTCCTTCTTCTCTTGGCGTCTCCTTCGTCGTTCCTCCTCTGTCAGAGTGGTTAGACTATCGGCTCGGGCCCTCGCCAGATGCTCCGCTGGGCCCTCGGGAGTCTTGTCTCTGGACATCGAGTTCGCTGTGCCGTCGAACTTGCCATCAGAAGCGTCTCCAGGGATGCCACCTTGACCAATTTCTCGAACGAACGCAGGCACACTGCCTCGGCGAATCGTCGGTTTGGCTACAAGACTTTGTGTAGGAGTGATGCCCGCGCTGCGATCGCGAGAAGCGGGACGAGGCGAAAGCGACATCGACGACCTTGTGACACGAGCTGGCGAGGTAGAAAGTTCACCTCCACTGAAGCCAGGCTCCGTGACAAGAGCAGGTCGCTTCTGCTGCTGCTGTCCACCGCTGCCGCGGGATGCGTCGCTCTCCCTTCGGCTTCCCAGAATCGAATGGTTGGGCCATTCCACGCTGTCCTCCATGCTGGCGAAGACGTCGGAAGAATCGCCACGCGCGGGAGTAGCAGAAGCAGAGTTTCGCCAGTTGAGCCACACGGAAGAGAGTGATCGTAGCCACCCACTGGTTGTCGAGCCCGACCCGGAGCTAGCTATCGACAGCGCGTTCGAATCCCTACGTTCAGATTGAGAAATGGATCCAAACAGAGACAGCCTACGGACGTCAGGGCGCTTGTCGTGAAGGTCGGTCATTCGTCTGGGCATAGTGGCCAGCGATCCGCCGGCTCGAGACTGTGCAAGGCGAAGACTGCCCACTGCAAGACTGAGCTCTTCATCTGTAGCTGATCGTGCAGTTCCGTAGTCCGAATGCGTAGATGCGCTGGGTCGCATCGCGGTGGGATCCCGAACGATTGTCCGCGACACATCCTGCGCAGGCGCCGTATGCACAGTACAACCATCTGAGGAAGAGCTCGGAGGATCCTCGTGAATTGCAGGGATTGCGGGATCTTGATTTTGGTGATTGTGGAGAGTGATACCACTTACACCCATCAAGGTGTGTTCGCTCGCAAGGCTGCGCGAGAGGAGAGAGCCTCTGGTGCTCGGACTACCCACATGTTCGCTGACAAGGTCGATTGACGGAGCGGCATGATGGTGGCTACTCCTGTGCAGCAGATTGAGCGGACTGGTCGCCAAAGAAGGGGCCGCTTTCATCGAGCTGGACAAAGGCCGGGACAGATGGGAAGACGGGGAGACGCCGCCCCGTTGTGGTCCTTCTAGTTCGATATTCTTTGGGACAGGGGCGAACACGGGAACGGAAAGTCGATGCGCCTGCCTTGCGGTACCATGGGATGAGATGAGAGGGGAGGAGATCATCGAATGTCGCGGACTGATAGCAGGGGTAACGGTGCTGGTGGTCAGGCCTGAGTTGGCTTCCTGCAGCACGCTGTTGGTAGTCGAGGATCCCAGTCTGTGCGCAGTGGTCGAGCTGCTAGTGGACTTGCCAGACGAGTCGGGCCTCCTCCTGATTCGGGGCTCCCAGAGACTGCTGCCGCTTTCAGAGCTGATAGCGCTTCCGTCCGTGCCTGCGTTGCTCGATTTGCCCCCGCTAGCAGCCGATGAAGATCGCGGTGGTAGAACGCTCTCCCGAACCGCCTCCATCGGATACGCTGATTCGGTGGGCCGAACCCGAGGGCTCGAGGTAGAACCTTGCTTGGCGGCTTGGGGAGGAAAGTAACCATCGGTGCCTGAGCCCGGCGCATAAAGATTGTGCGGCGTAATCAGTCGGCCACTTGCTGTTCGAGGCTTTTGGCTTACCGGCCCACGTCCGTACACAAAACCGCTCGAGCTCTCGGTGGCGGTGTCACTAGCACCGCTAGGAATCGTGGCGCCCCCAGCGCTGCCGGCTTCGGCCACCTTGTCCATGCATTCAGGGCACATGCATTCGCTCTCCGGAGTACCGGGAACGACAGGCAGAGGCATGGAAGAAGTGCTTGTGGTGCGCGGCCAATTCGGACTTGGACCCCAAGCAAGGTTCGGTTGCGGGACCCATGCGACAGGAGCTGGAGAGACCAAGGGTTGGGACAGATACTTGGTGAGCTCGCCGAGTCCGGAGGAACGGCGCTCATCGATCAATCGACATCGCTCGGAACAGTAGAGGGGTGTGGGCGCCTTGCGTTTGGCAGCGAGCTCAGCTTCCTGCTGCTTGAGGGCTGCAGGTGTCAGACCGCCGAGGAATCCACGTCCCTTTGACCGCTGAGATGATCCATTGTTGTTGTTGTGATTGCCTATAGTGGCTTCGTTTGACTTGTAAGAGGAAGGTCCGCTGCTGTTGGAGTGGGTTCGATTGCTAGCGGCCGAGTTGGGGCGAGACGTGGCGGGGCTCTTTCGTCCCTTGCCAACACCAGAGTCGTGCGCTGGAGGTTTGGTTTTTGCTTTATCATCGTGAAGCTTGGTGGTCGGACGAAGTTCGCTAAGCGCATTCAGACGACTTCCGGCACTGCCGGTTCGCTTGTGCGGCCCGAGAGGTCCAGCACCGGCTCGGGCGTGAAGACGACCGGCAGAATGGGTTCGTTTGAGGTTGCTGGCGCCAGGCTTGTTTGCTGCAGGTGACTCCTTGGTAGCGGTCGCCTTGTCGTTCTCGTTTGCTTGGTAAGGACGATCAGACGTGCTGGCGGTGCGAGCTTTGATGGTTCCGGATCGGCTTTTGAGCGTCGAATGAGTTGCGAGCGGGGCTGAATCCGGTCCGTCGTCTGCCTTGGCGATACCTTCGCCAGGCTCTATCAAGCAGTCGCAGGTAGCACAATAGGTTTGGGTCCAGAGTTCCTGACCATCCATCTCAAGCGCATCATCCTCACCGCTGCTGTCGTCGGTTGTCGTCTCCTCCTCCTCATCGTCGTCACCATGGTTATCACCATCTCGTTTGCCGTTCTTCTTTGCGGATGGAGGCTGCATTTGTTTACTCTTGACCTTGCCATCCACGCCTGAGGGTCGAGATCCTCCCGGAAGCGCAGCGAGAGGCATGGTGGAAACGTCAAGAAAGGCAGTTGCTTCCAAGTCTTCTGAGTAGAGCCAACGTATGCTTAAAAAAGGTCAGAAAGAAAACAGATACGCTAAAATGCACGAATCGCGGCAGTTGTGACTCGACACTTCTGCCTAAGACCCGTGACGGAGGCAACGAGTCGATGAAGCTGAAGCAAGAAAGGAAGAGCCGCCGAGTTGCGTGCAGCAATGTTTCTGGTGAACGGCGGCAGGTGGGAGTCGCAATGTGGAGCAATCGTGATCGTCGTTTGGGTACGGTTCCTTGGCGAATGGAGCCACGACGAGAATGAATTCAGGCTGTTGTATCGTGAGCAGGAAGGGTAGACTGAACGAAATCACCTTACTGGTCGGAAATGTATAGCGGAGTTCTATCAGCCTGTGCCTTGGTGATTTGGTGGATGCTGTAGGGATAATTGCGCAATTGCTCAATCTCAGCTCTCAAGGAGGGGCTCGAGATGTGTCGAATCTAGGGTAGGTGACGAAACAAAGCCTGGGAAATATGGTCCGGCTATCTTACGTGACACGGAACAACATTGTGGTCAATTGCTCCGAAGGACGGCGTAGTTGCAGGAAAATTGGCGGTTGCTGAGATAATGAGTGGACCGAGTCGATGGAGAAGAGATGGAGGGAGGCGTGGGACAGGGAAGGGAGGGTGATGGAAGAAGATGATGGTGGGGTTGTGAGAAAGGGACAGTTGGGATGGAAGCATGCACACAGAGAGTGAGGCGGGAGATGGGGTTAGCAACTCAATTTGGCTGCGGCGAAATCTTTAGTTGTTTGAAGTGCAACCTCACGTTCAGATGCGTCTAGAAAAGGGGGCGGCAAAAATACACGGTCTCTGAGGGCAACGAGGCGGGAGCGGAAGCAAAAGCGGCAGATCAGCTCTAGCATACACAGAGCTGTGCGATTTATCGACACGGCGGTCGATCCATCTTGTGTAAGAGGGAGGAGAGGGGGACCAGACGCGGAGTCGAACGAAAGAACGAACGAACGAGATGGACAGAGAGCTGCATGGCGGAGCACCGGATCAACTCTTGCCCCATTCCACGGCGAGTCCATCTCGAGATGAGCATTTGATTCGAAAGTAAGTGGGGGGGAGCGGTTCGTGTGTGCGTGTTGCGTATCAAGTCAGAGTCAGAGTAAGTTAACAGAGAGTGTGTGACTTGACCGCGTTACCGACGCTTTTCCGAAAGCAAAAAAGGGAAAGAAATTCGCCCCAAGAAACTATGAGGAGGCGACAAGGGCAGGAGAGCTCAAGACCTGAACTCAGACGAAAGCGAGCGGAAATCCCGAAACTGGAAAGGGAAAAATTGGAAAGCGGAAAAAATGGAAGAAAGACCGCGACGGTGGGAAAAGGAGACAAAGGAAGGCTGGCTGCCAGGCTGGCTTTTCCGGCGCATCGCACCCACCGAAGGCACAATCTACTTAGTTAGGTCACCTTTTATTTGAAGGTGTCGAAGCTTCGCTCAGATGAACATGCGTTATGTCTGCGTGTGGAGAAGAAGAAGAAGAAGAAGAAGAAGAAGAAGAAGAAGAAGAAGAAGAAGAAGGTGTTGCTTGCATACTTGCTTCTGTTTGCTGTCCAACAAGTTTGGATACCCTCATCTTGTCATTGCCATACTCCTTGGCTGCCCTCTGGCTTTGCACGCAGGGTCGGATCATCATTTCACGAACTTACTTACTGCTACCGAAAAGAAGATTTTTTCTGGTTTGCAGACTCTAAGCAAATGCGAGGCCCTGACGGCGACATCTGGGCAAGCTCAGATGAAGTCGAGAGTGGGGACGTGTTCCTGTTCGCATGTTCCCACCCACACACAGTCGATTCTGTGCGGCGTGCGAGTCTGTCTCTCGAAAGACTGCGCTTGGTGCAACATATCTGTAACCGGACAGGAGCACCCAGGATATGACTGAGAGTTTGCCTGCTACTGCTGCGAAGACTTTATCGTCCCGCTACAAAGAGCTGACCTCGGTCTTCGATGCAGCTCTTGACTGCAGCTCTACTTCAGAGCGAATTCAACAGCATTACTTTATTACGACCGTTGCAGCCGTTCAGGTACGGAGGTTCTGGGCTCGAGGACCCAGCGGAAGAAGCGAGATCGAGGAACAATTCCGCGTCGCCTCACGATCCTCGTCTGACCCTTTGCCCCTTGTACGACGACTGTGTGCAGTAGATGAAATCGGGACGGGCGAGATTGTCGGCACCGCGATTGTGAAGGTGCGGCTTCTTCCACAATCTCAAGAACGAAAGATAGGCAGTGTCTGCTGGATGTCCAGCTTTGTGTGGGATAGCGGAATGTAGTAAATGGAAGCGAGCCTGTCAGATAGGTTGGGCTAAATCGGCGAAAGGACAGGAGACTTGTACTTCGATTCCCAGGTTCTTGTTTCAGATCTGGTAGGATGGTGAGTGTTCTTTCGACGTTTCGCCGATCTGAGTGGATCCCCATGAATCCGGAAAAGGGAGATTCGCGATGGCTGGCACCTCCCATCTGCAAAACGACTCATGCAACAACGCGCCTTGGTACAGTAATAACACAGCAGCTTACATGTTGTTGCGGTTAGTTTGGTACATCGACTGATCTGCGCGACGCTTGCCATCGCATACACAGAGCTTCGCTATGGGCGGTATCGTCTCCGCTCACCTTTCTTTCCACGACTTTGCCAAAAGGAAAGTCCAAGGATCCAGTACATTTCGTCTTGGCGTTGGTCGGGTCACTGCTGGCGTACGCTACATCAGTGTACGGCGCAGCTTAACACGATTTCGACGTTTGCACCGAATATGCACGATGTACTCCGGTTAAAGGCCAAACCCCGGCTTTAAGCTTATCTTGACCCAAGGGGCTAGTCTTGCATCGCTGTCCCTGCAGTAATCTAAGAGTTGGTCCCTTGCCGGCCGGAACGGAGGAACCCCGGATTATGTCAATCACTCGGCCAGCCGCAAACCCAACTCTTCCTTACGCCCTGTAAAGTTGGCATTTCTCTAGATGACGTTCCGTCGTTGCGCAACATTGTACAAAATTTCGCTTACCTAGCCGTAGGATGACAAGGCAAGGCTCGGTGACATATCATCTTGTCCGCTACTGGATCAGACAGAGTAAGTAGTACGGGAGACCCACTTCGGCGACTTTGGCTCTACACGTTTGAAATGGCGACTTGGAAGGATTCCAAGCTCCGCCGCGATTTGTTCCCGAACCCCCTTTCGTGTTGCGGCGGGCTCCGATCCATTTCTCCCTTTTCCGTCTCCATCGCTCACACCACTAGCACGGCCCTTCTTCCTCCCACGCAGGGTGCTCCATCGTAACTTGAAGCAAGTGTACAGTAGCACCACCAGAATGTCGGCGACTTGTCCATGCGGTTCAGCGGAGTGCGTTCGCTGCCGTCCACAATAATAAGGCGAAACTCAGTCGGCAATGTGACTAGGGTGCAGAACGGTCACTGAGCAGCACCGTACAGCACAGCACAGCACAGCACTTTGATCATGTCGCGTCATCCACAAGGAGGAGTCAATCACCCCGCAGAGCCTCTCTTACGAGGAGCTTTGGGGGATCAAGGGATCTTGGACTGGATAAGACCGAGAATGGCGAGATTCTGTATGTGTGTTTGTGTGCCCTTCACGGATTTGGCTTGGCACAGCATCTTGCCAAGATGAGAGCGTGGTTAGTGCTGCCCTGACCAAATGCATCGTCGGCAGACCTTCGCTTCTATCTTTGGAAATCTCAAGCCGAGCTGCCTGAAACGGGGAACAACGCTTTCGCAACGCGGTTGGCCAGGATCACAACTCCGGAACTCTGCAGAATAGCATGCCGAGCAGAGCTCTGCCTCGAACGCGATGCATCCAGACTCGGGAAACCCGGCCGGAGTACGACCACCTCCTGCACCTCCAGAAAGGGGATGTTGGGCCCCCATGGCTAGAAGTGATGCATAGGATCAAGGATCAAACGCCTTTCCCGGCAAATACCTGAAGCGTCTGTCGTATAATGGTCATTATTCCTGCCTTCCATATAAGGAAACGGAGTAACAAAAAGTAAAAACACCATTTCTGGTTAGCAGGAGACAGGGGTTCGATTCCCCTCGGACGCAATTCTTTCTATTTTTTATTTTTCTTCCTTCCCCCTTTTTTTTTAATATTTTATTTTATTGTTTTTTTTCTTCCTCTTCTTTTTATACGATTTGCTTGCGCCCAAGATAGGTAATTTCAGCATGACGCCCTTTTCGGGTCCTTTTTGAGAGCGAGTGACAGGGGATTAGGAGCGTAGACAAGGAGCAACGAGATCGGAAGTTTCAGCGTCCACGTATGTTGAGTTCATCGTTTCACGAGTATGTGGTCGTAGAGCGTGAACAAGAGGTTCAACGTCGTCCGCCGATCGCTCCAACGTGCTCGACATCGATCAAACCAAGGGGCCTCCTGCCGTCTAGTTTTTTGGTCGTGGGTCGCGACATCCCAGCGTCAAGAAACAGGTTACTGCACGGTGATTCCCGGTGTTCCGAGTCTATGGCTTGAGCCGAATGCGACAAAAGTGATTTGGATGTGCTAGAATACAATGCATAGGACCTGACGGATGATACGAATTCGACATGGTGCAGTCAAAGAGGGACGATCGTGATCTACAGGATACTCTGCTGCCGCAAACTTGCCCGGAGGAAGAGTTGCAAGCAGGTCGGAAGCGAAAGAGATGATGATGTTTAGGTCATCCCAACCACTCGCCCTTCTACAGTGATGGGCGCTTTCGGCAGACTGAACTCGATAATTTTGTTCGCTTGCTCTCCTTCTTCCTTTTGCTCGCCACGTTCCGCATGTTTCCACGTCTGGACGACCCTGTTGGCTTCGAACGGACGTACGTCAGGACAGGTGGCGATAGTGATGTGAGGGGTCCAGTCGCGGTGTAGAGCGGAAAACTGACGTTTTACCTCGTCAGAGGCTTGAGCTGAGGGTTGGATACGATCTACAGGGAATGTTAACAGCGTTCCTTCTTCGTACAGCAGTTTCGAAAATTGAATCTGGAAGGTTCTGTCAGCCGCTGCGACCCTGTTGGTCGTAGATGCGGGATCCGAGAGGAGCGAAGTGTAGAATCTCCACTTCTGATCGGATGGATTCAATATTCCGTCATCCTCTTTGTCTGGATGCATCGCGATGAGATCCGAGACGGGCTTGGAAAGGTTGCTTGAGTGAACGAGAGTGATATGCGGTCGGAGGTTTACTCGACCCTGGCATCGTGCCTTGCGATAGAATTCGGTGGCCGATGATGATTGCGCATCATCCGCTGGTGTTCCATCCAACACTTGGTCAAGAATAGTGCGAGAGTCCAATTCAACGGACAAGCCGAAATATCGGGGCGCCTTCAGCAATCCGGCTTTGTCCTTGAGCTTCTCATCGTCGCCTAGTGTCGTAGCAGGGACCGTCTTTTGTTGGACAGAGGGCTTGGTCTGCCGTCGTCCCTGAGTCGCGGCTGCATCGGAAGTTTGTTGCTGTTGTTTAGCTTGAACTTTCCATCGTAACGCTTTCTCGAGCGCTAGCTGGATTTGCTCTTCCTTCGGCACCTGCAGCCCCAATAAAGGAGCCAGTTGATCGACCACAACTTTTAAATTCTGTTCCGCGCTATCCTTGACCTTAAGGTGGATGACGTGATCGAACTTGGCGTCTCCGTATCCTTCTCCACCTTCTCCCTTGAGCGCAGATCCAAAAGGCTGCACGCTTTCCAGAAAGCGCCACAAAATGGTTTCGTGGGACTTTAGTCCGGCGAAGGAATCCGGACTTTTGTCCGCAGTGAGGGTTTGATGATTGTCCCCTCTTTGCTCGATTCTACTGGCACAGATCCGATGAAGGGTATTGAGGGGCAGAGAATCCAGATCCCAGGCAAGTGCAATGGTGCGGATTCGGCCCACTTCAGGCCGGGTTTGAGACTTGCTCTTCTTGTCCTCCTCTATTGCAGAAGGCGATGCTCGCGAACTCGAGAGTCGGTCCACCAAATCCACCAATTCGTCTCGATGCTGAAAGAGATGATTGTTCTTATCACCAAACAGAATGTAATTGTTGTTGTTAGCATTTGTCCGAAGATCTTTCTCCAAAGCGCTGAGATAGCCTTGCTTCTTCTTGAAGTCGTCGCTTTGAACGTGACCCACACCAAAGAGGTGTTGAAGCGCAACGGCCAGGATCGTCTTTCCACATCCTGGAACTGCGATTGGGGCCAACAGGGTTTTGGAAAAGGGTCGAGCATCATTGTGAACGTCGTTGACTGTTGCCGGACATTTCGACACCCCGCCGAGCTGTGCCAACTCTCGTTGGCCTGATTCAGAGTCCATGTACTGCAGAAACATGTTGCGCATGGCGATGATGCCTTTATTCTGACCCAAGTTAGCAAACAGCGAAGGTTGAGGCTTGACACCTTTGCTGGCGTCACCGTAGAGCCTGGCATAGCACCATTGAATGAAAAGCATGGTCTCGGGTCGTTTGGATCGAGGTTGTGGTGGATCCGGAGGTAGCAATCCGGCCTTCTGAGCTTCGAGACGCTCTTTCGCTTCTTGTTGCAATTTTGATTTTTGAATCTGTTTCTGGAGTCGCTTGTGAGCAGATTTGGAAAGCTCCATTTCATCGGCTCCGACCTTGGGTGTTTGGATTGTATCTGCTGTGGTGGCGGCTTGGAGGGCCTTGGTACCGAGATGTGAAGCAGAATGGAGCTTTTTCTCCCACTCTGCTTTTTGTGACATCATCTTCCTAGTCAGCTCTCTCCAGTCGCGATACATGAGGTAAGGCTCATCGAATTTGACTTTGTAGAACCAAGCCTGTCCTTGAGCGTAAGGAGGAGGTATGACGCCGTCGATGTTGACGTTGGTGGTTGGCATGTGTGTTCTGATGACGAAACCTTCTATTGGTTCGCCTTCCCAGGCACCGGTCTTCTCGATCTCCGAAGTGATTTCTTGCAGTTTGGCCAAGCTGTTGACTTGGAGCCAGCGTGTGGGGATGAAGCCCCAGGTTTGGGCAAAGTGTTGGACTTCCGACATGGAACGAGTGGTGAAGAAGGCCGAGTTGGAGTTGAGACCATGGAGATGCAGACCGGATCGCTCGGGGGTGTAGGCGAGAACATGCTCTTCGAAAGTATCGTCGCAGAGTTCGAAGGCAGCTGTCTCGTTGCGCTTCCAAAGCTCATGTGCTAGAGCTTGCTTGGTCTTGCCGACGGTTGAAAGATGCCTGTCGAGCCATTGTTGAGCCTTTTGGGCGTGAGTAACCTCGGTGCCATGAATGCTGCCCAAAGAATGCTTCGAGGTTACTACTAACTGACTAGGAGAAAGTGCGGAGATGAATATGATGCAACCATTCTCCTTGAAAGTTAGCACGTAGGGTGCAGTGGTATAGTTGGAGATCGAGTTAGGTTTGGTCCAGGGCATCTCGCCCAGATTGAAGAATTTGTCATAGCCGCGTACGACGATTCGATGCCTCTCGTTGCCGTCTCGAGTGGCAATCCTTTCGGTAAACAATCCTCTGGCCAAAGTAGGCAGATCGGCTCCAACAGAGGATGATTTGCGATATGCGAATTCTGCAGTCTTCCAAGAAATGAGATGATGATGATGATGATGATGATGAGATTCTGAAGGTCCTTCAACGGGTACCCTATGACCAGTGCTTCGAATGAGACTCTTGGGCTTCTTGCGAGCGGCATCGAGGGCGCGAACAAGTTGGGTAGCTGAATCCACCTCACGGAGATGGTTTTCTGTGAAAGTGGATGTAGAAGAGGAGGGATCACCCAGAGATAGAGCGGCAAAGGCAGAGGAAGGGCTATTGGGTACTTTTGAACTTGATTCTTCCTGAGCTACGCCTGGAGATTGCTCGCCTTGATCTGGGAGCGTGAGGGTAGGAGAGTTGGAAGCTGGTTGAGTGTCGATACGCAAGTCGTTGTTGCTCGGTTGAATCTGCGCAGATGGCCCAGCCTTGGCCCCGGACGCTTCCTCCATGGTCGTCTTGAGCTGCCCTTGTGGGAATACGACTTTGATTGCGATGCTACTACTTCTGTCCACGATAGAGATACGGTAGAGAAGGCTAAGTTTTTTGAGCTCAGTGCAGCTTTCCAAAAGTGCCAAAGAAGATCTTCTCGTTTCCTTCTTCTTGCTTTAACTACACCTTAACACGACAGCTTCGAGTTCTTTTTTTGATTCTTTTTGATTTCTTTGGATTATTTTCTTGAATTTTCAAAGGTGCAAGCCAGCCCAGCCCAGCCTAGCCCAAGCCTCCACTTTCCTTGTGCTGCAAGGATCTAACATTCAAGAATCCCGAACCATCACAGCATCACACACACTGCCGAGCTGCTGAAAGAAGGTTACTATCAGGAGGCAGCAACTGTGAAAGTGTTGGTCTCGAAGCAAGAAGCTTACAACTCTTCCATTATTATTGTCCTTCCGCATACACCACTCCGCACCACACTACCAGCACCCATTGATCTGCTTCCAGCTTCGTGGTCGCACATCAGTCATCATCATGGACTCAGCTGTCGCAGACTATCAAAAGCTTCAGGCTTGTAAGTATCCTTGTCACCAACCTATCCTCTCGTCCACCTCTTTGCTCCCGTGGCTCATGCTTGGTTTTTCACTATGATTCTCTCTCCATCATCTGGCCCACCAATTTCCTCCAGCATTTCAGACGGCCGTCGAAGCAAGGCAGCAACTAGACTCGCAACTTCGTGAAAATCAACAGGTGCAAAAAGAGTTCAACAAGCTCACAGAGAACAACAAAGTCTATAAACTCATCGGACCCGTTCTTGTCAACCAAGATCAGTCAGAAGCCAAGGTCAACGTCGAAAAGCGTATCGAGTTCATCAAAGCTGAAATGTGCGTCTTTTCCTCCCTAGCCAGACCTAGCCAAACGTGCGATACTTCGAAGCAAGCCTAACTTACCCTTCCCCTCTTTAACATCTTTGGTGCAGTCAAAGAGTAGAAGCGCAACTCAAAGACTTGAACGAAAAGACAGAGAAAAAGAAGGTCGAGGTAAGTGACAAAGCCGGTCTGGCTCTCCCTCCCTTGGTCCTCACCAGTCGAAAAAAAAATGCAAATCTGACTTCTTTTGGTTGGTGGAATTATAGATCATAAATCTGCAGTCCAAGGCTCAACAGGCAGCGCAAACGCAAACTCAAGCGCAAACCCTCGCCACTTGAACGCAACGCGCGCAATGTCGCGCACCTTGCTGCAAGTCTTTTCGTCTTCATCCAGGGTATATTGTATGAGGGTATATTGTATGACGTTAATAAAAGGATCGAGCGATGGTCCAAGTGAAGACGCTGGTTGTTTGGGGCTGTGGATGGGTTTAATGCGTGATTTCAACCACCTCGATCTCTATCTCCTCATCATACCTTTCGAGCGGTCTCCGTGACCGTGTCGACGGTGATGGCGCCGCCAGTGCTGCTTTCAAAGTTTTGCCAGTCTTCGATTCGGATTCGGAGCAAGATTCCTGACCACTGCTGCAGCTGCTACTCGTCTTCTCGCCCACTACTTCTGTCCATCCGAGGCTCCTGGCTAAGCTCCTATACCTTTTACGCGTGATGCTCAAGCTCTTTCCCGCTTCTTTCAGTTCTTGATCAAAACGCATCCTATCTTCGCTGGAAAAGTCGTCAAGGATCGCTCTCTCATTCCGCCCTCCGTTCTTTTCCCGCCCGCCCTTGCCGTTCGAATATGCTGCAGCCTTGGCTTCCATCAGAGCTTTGATCACGTATCCCGCTGCTGTGCTCATCTTGATGTTGGAAGAAATAGCAAGCTGAGAAAGAGACTGATTTCCGTACAGCCACTTGTGCATAGCTCTATCGTGCGCTAGTAGCACCGAAGTCACGCTGAACGCTTCGTCGTTGTCCGAGTCCAGCGTGGCTGCAGCCCGTGGCGGCTTGGTTGTTGAAGCTCGAGGCTGAATCTCGCGTAGCGCCGTGCGAATTTCTTGCTTGCGATTCTCGGCGTTTGTCAAATCCAATCGTTCTTGGTAGAGATCGTGTGAACTGAGCCGCAGAGCTGTGGTCAGGTCCGGTTGCTTGTTGGCGTTCCTCTCGAGTTCCTGTTCCATCTCGTCCAGTTGCATCTGCAGTGTGGGACTTCCTTTGTCCGACGCAGAGCCGAAATAGGAGCACAATGTGCGTAGAACCTCTAGGCTTGCGAATGCATCACTTGCCGCATACTCGATTTGCAACTGGTCGAGTGGAAACTTTTCCCAATTGCTGGTCCTGACTTCGCCCTTACCGAGCCTCTTGCCTAAATAGATCCTGGTAAGGTCTCTCAAGCTGATCAGATGGTGTGTACCGACCCACCTTTGTGGTTGAGCTAGTTTGGCTACATTGCTCAACTCCACCACGTTTCGGGTGTGAATACCGAAATCGGCTTGAAGCTTGAGCGCATCATTACGAATCGCCACACCGGTTTTGACCTTGCTGGGATCCTCGAGTATGCGTCGGAGTGTTGGTGGAATCAGCCGCATAACAGAGATATGCAGGATCAAGATCAAAGAGGACGAGCAAATCTGAACCAGTGCGGCTTTATGCTTTCGACCGGAGGTGTAGCTAAAGTTCCATTCGAGATCCAAGCCGAAGGGACCAGGCCCCAAGCATTGGAGCAGATCCTCGGCTTCCTCCACCGTGGTTGAGTACGCCAAAGAGGGAGGTCTGAGACGATCGCCAGGATGCCAAGATGATGGAGCCGAAACAGCGCCATGATCTGGCCCGGGATATTGACATCGTGTTTGGATGAAAGATGATCCGGGCGCGACCGCGGGTCCACAGGGCGACTTGTACGAGTAGACCTCCAGGTCCTTCTCCAGCATCTGTCTCTGAAACTCTTTTTCTTGTTGCGCTGCTTGGCGTTTGTTGGAATAGCTACCCGAGCGAGCACCCCATTGGTTTCGAGATATTGTGTACGTTCGACGTGCTTCTTTGGTCGAGGCCCACGTCTTTGGCAAGACCCTGGACTTGCCTGCTGCTTTTGAGGACGACGTCATATCGTCAGTACGAGAAGTTCTAGCTGCAGCGAGGTGACACAAAGACAGGTCGATGCTTGAGAATGCGGGAGATCGTCCATGTTGCAGCAAACGACACAGCATGGACATCTCCTCGGAACAGCCAATAGCTTCGATCAAGTCTCCTCTTGAAGATGGTCCGGTGAAAGTGTCGGTACGCGGATGGTCATATCTTGAGATCCTTTCACACTCGACAATAGCAGAGGAGAGTGGCGTGTTTGTTGCAATGAGGCACTCCGGAGGAAAAGAAGGGGACAGGCGAGGCCCATATGGAAAGATGCAAAGATGCAAAGAAGCAAGGATCGCTGGCGAGATTGAAGAAGAATCAGGGTCATGACACAATAGGGAATATTCGGCGTCACCGTGGTTTCGTCGTCTTGCTGATTTCGCAATCTTGTCAATGCATGAAGATGGTGATGGTCATTCGGTTCCATCCCCTTGATATGGTTTGGCCTGCAGGATGGACCTTAATAAGCATTGCTCATCACGTTCGGAACCGGTAGCAAGCAGCAGTGGCGACAGTAGCGGAAGTGGCGGAAGTGGCGGCTGAAAGTGCCAGGCAAGCGGCTCCGAGCGTCGGTTAGGTCACAGTGACACTGAACTGAGTCATGATGACATTTCAACCACTGCCATCACCGAAACCATTGAGACGACGAAATCTGAAGACCTCACGGTTTCGCCCTGCAAGAAATCATCTCAATGGTTTCCATCGCATCCTTTCGCACCGTCGGGGTTTGAATAATGGTTTAGCCGCCGTCGAAGTGATCAATACGACGACGACCGAATACTCACTAATCCATTCTCATCCAACGCTATCAGATCAATGCAATCTTACATCAATACTGTTCATTCATATTTAATCGACTCACAACTGTGATTGACACCAACACACCAACACTGACAACGCGACGCGAGGCTGCGCACCTATTTTGTACAGTGACTGCGACATCATTCAGCAGGGTAGTCGAGCGCAAGATCAAAGTGAACGCATCCTAAGAGATCCGAGCTCCTCGCTGACCTCCTCGAGACTTGACAATATCGGCTCTGCTCGAGTTGCTCCGCTCGATGTTCCAGCCACGTCGGCGGAAGAAGCCAATCCCATTGGTGGAGGACGCACTGGCACCTGTGCCATCAAGCCTTGTTTGTTGGCGCTTCCAGGCAAAGACTCGACAAAGGCACTGTGTTGATGAGGACGAGCTTGGTGGCCTTCTGCTGTGTCTTGACTTCGGCTTTTCGTTTGAGGTTCGGTGGCGGCAATGTCCGTGTTTGCCGTCATCGTGGCAAGGTGCTCTTTTAATTCTTTATCAATCTCTTTTGTAACCTTTTCCAACTCCGCCTTGAGTGAAGCCATATGCTGGTTGGCCTGACCCTTCTTCAAAGTTTGAGCACCTCTTCGATCAAAGATCTCAACGAGGCCCGACCACAGCCGAAGGGCGAGCTCTTCGTACTGCTTCCACATAGGATCCAGTCTGGCGTACTTTAGAGCTACTTTGATCTGGAAATAGCGCAACCGAACATACATCTCGAGTCTCGCGACCTCCAATTCCAGCAGTTCCATCCCGTTTCCAATAAGGCCCTCTTCCAACCGAACGTGTAGCAGTTCTTCTTGTAGATGGATAGCTCGTATCATTCGCTGTTCTGCCAGCCAATATTGGAAGGGAGGTGGCTGTTTGTATACATCTTCCGGGTAGCGAATGCTTCCGATTTGCGAATAGTGCTGTTGGAGGCCTTGTATGGTCCAGAATTCTTTCGGACCGGTAACGGCGTAGCCTTCCAACCTTCTCGTCTTAGCATCGTACAAGTGAGCATGTGAAAGAGGAAAATCCATCGCCGTCAGCTCGGGCGTGCGGTAGAGAAGATATCTTCCGGCAGGAGGAGCGACTGTCGCGGTAGCTTTGTCGTTTGCCGAGACGAGGCTATGCAAGACGACAGAGAACACGAGCCAGATCCAAAGCCGAGACAAGACAAAATACATATCGAGATCTTGCTACAGAGGCCGCTTTTCCCCCTTTCTCAGCTTGATGAATATGACTGATCAAGAAAGTAACGATTAAGATCAATTCTAGTAGATGGAAGAACTAAGTCAGAGCAGGGGGATGAAGGAGGTAAAAAAGCGATCAACGCGATAGGAACGAGAGAGGGGGCCCACAGGAAGGAGCGAATCCGAGGGAACCAACACTGTACAATGCGTGACCCCGACTCAAGTGCTTGCGGCCAGATGAAGCGGTCGGCCAGCCACCAAGTGGAATTATGAAGTACTTCATACGTCTTGAGACCCAGCAGATGAGATAGTTGCAGTGGAACTCAACTCACGCATGGCCGCCAGCGAGTCGGCATCAGAACTCGAGGGCGCTCTGATTTAGGTCAACATTGCTCGTCTTGGCAACACATCCGTGAGATCTCAGGTTTAGCGTCATGGGTCGATGAAGGTGACTCGAGAGGCCAGATACAGTACACGACAGCACAGTGAATTTTGATACTGTATTGGTGACGCAAAGTGGGGCGGGCAACTGATACTTTTATGAAGAGAGCGAAGATCTAGACTCTCACTTCTTCTTCTGAGAGGTGGTTCCCTTGGGAAGCTCTCTGGTGTAGGGGAGGAAGTCCCTTCCACCCATATACGGTTGAAGCGGAGGTGGGATTCTGAGACCGTCTTGGGTCTGCCAGTTTTCGACGATGCAGCATAGAGCACGTTCGGTAGCGCAGAGTGTGCCGTTGAGCATGTGGACGTAAGTCTGCTTTGTGTCGCCCGGTTTCTTGAAACCACATCGAACGTCCAAGCGCCTGGACTGGTAGTCTGTGCAGTTGGAGCATGAGACGAGTTCTTTGAATTCACCCTGGAATGGGAACCAGGCTTCCAGATCGTACTTCATCGCCGCAGCATTGTTGAGAGCTCCCGAGACGATGGCAACCACTTGATAGGGAAGCTGCAAAGATTGGTAGAATTCCTCCGAGTTGGTGAGCATGGTCTCGAGCATATCCCAAGAGCTTGCTGGATCTGTGATGCAGAACTGCTCCACTTTTTCGAACTGATGAACGCGGAAGATTCCCCAGGTATCTTTGCCGTGAGAGCCGGCTTCTTTTCGGAAGCAGGTCGAGTAACCGGCGTATCTGATTGGCAACTGTTTGGAAGGTTCGGTGAAGACCTCATCCGAATGCAGGGCCGAGATGGGCTGTTCGGAAGTGGCGATGAGGTACTTGTCATCCTCATCACCGGTGACCTTGTAGAGCTCTTCGTCGAATTGGTCGAGCTGAGCGGTTTTGGCCATGACGTCCTTCCTCATCATGAATGGGGTCATGATCTTTTTGTACTGTTTCTTTCGCAGGAACTCTAGACCGTAGTTGATGAGCGCTTGGTTGAGGTCGACACCATCTCCAGTGAGGAAGAATCCTCGATGACCCGAGATCTTTGTTCCTCTCTCTGTGTCGAAGAGTTCTAATCGGTACATGACTTCGTGATGGGAGAGGATATCGGTCTTCTTCTCGACTTTTGCATTGGGACCATCGGGATGCCAAGTGCGGATCACAGCGTTGTCATCTTCGGTATTGCTGATGGGCACCTTGTCTCCGACAATGTTTCCGATGGTAGCCGCTTTGGTTCGCATGTCGTTTTCAGCTTGAGCAACAACAGGTTTAAGCTCGTTGACCTTGGCATCGAGCTCCTTCTTTTTAGCCATCTGTTGGTCGGCGTTTTCTTTGGCTTTTCGAAGTTTGGTGATTTCGGCTTGGACGGCATTGACATCCCTTCTTGCTGAGTCGAGATCTTTTTGAAGCGATACCCAATTCTTGTAGAGGTTCAAAACCTCGTCGACGAGCTGTTCGGGAGCATTTCGCTTCTTTTGGGAATCTTTGACGAGTTGAGGATTGCCCCCTTTGTCGGGTTGGAGAAGCAGTAGGTCGATCATTCTTTGTCAACGATGGAAGGCGGAATGGAGCGATGTGCGAAGAATGATGAGGTGAGGTTGGATTGATTTGCACTGTGTAAAGAATGGAAGAAAGCACAAACCTCGAAAAGCAGCTTGTTCGTTTGTGTGTGTGTGTGTGTCTGTGTGTTTCTGAGTCTGTTGTCGAATCTAACATTCCACAACAATGAAATCTTCCAGCTTTGGCGGTTGTGTGTGAAGGAGGGTGAGGAATTTCGTTCTGAAATCAAATTCTTGGAACATCAAAAAAGAGAGAGACAGAGAGGGAAAAATGAGAATTTTGCACGCAGTTCAAAGGATTAGGAATCATCAAGGCAAAGCATATATGATATGGAACACGAACTCGGTTTTCTTAGCTTGAACCACGCTTCCTTCTTGTGCTGTACTGTACTGGATACCAGATACCATCCACGATCCTTTGCTGTTGTCACCTTCTCTGTATCTACGCTACAAGTACGGAAGGATGTCTGTCTCGATCGACCTCCCCTTTGAGCTCTCTGCAGCTCCCAGCAGCTTCAAGCCTGGACAGCCTTCCTCCCTCTCTGCTCCCCTCAACCAGGTACTCCAACCTGTCGGCGACGCTTTCTTTGCCCACAAGCGCAGGCAGTTGAACGGTCTCTCCTTTGCTCAAGATGACAAACTCATCGCAGACCACTTGGCTGCCGAAGCAGCTGCTCATGCCAATGGAGCTGATGACGATCTCGGTGTAGGCGATGAAGACGAGTCCGAAGAACTCCTCGCACGAGATCCCAAGGAGTGGAAGACCCAAGATCACTACGCTGTTCTCGGACTTTCCGCTTTGAGATACAAAGCGACTCAGGATCAGGTCAAGATCGCTCACCGCAAAAAGGTGCTCAAACATCACCCCGATAAGAAGGCCGGAGCTTCCGGTTTGACCTCGGATGACTCCTTCTTCAAATGTGTCGCCAAGGCTCACGAGGTTCTCAGCAACCCTGAAAGGCGAAGACAGTTCGATTCCGTCGATGAAAACGTTGACGATGACGACGTACCCACCGGCAAGGAAGCTCCCGAGAACTTCTATCAGCTTTGGGGTCGCGTTTTCGAGCGAGAGTCGCGATTTTCCGAACCCAAGAACGGTCCCGTCCCTCACATCGGAGACGAAAACTCCACGCGAGATCAGGTCAACGAGTTTTACGATTTCTGGTACAATTTCGACTCGTGGAGATCCTTCGAGTACCTCGACAAGGAGATCAACGAAGGTTCTGACAACCGAGACGACAAGCGATACACCGAGAAAAAGAACCGAAACGAACGGGCTCGAAGAAAGAAGGAGGACAACACCCGTCTCCGTTCGCTCGTCGACAAGGCTCTGTCTTTGGATCCTCGAATCAAGAAGTTCAAAGCTGAGGACAAAGCCGCACGAGAAGCCAAGAAGAACAAAGGTCGTCCTGGCGCTCCTAACGGCTCTGCTATCAATGGTAAGGTCGACCCCAGAAAGGCCCTAGAGGACAAGAAGAAGCAGGAGGAGGAGGCCAAGAAGCAGGCCCAAGAAGCTGCCAAAGCTCAAGAACAGGAGAAAGCGGCTAAGGCGGACGCCAAAAAGGCCAAGGAAGCTGCCAAGAAGGCTATCAAAAAGGAGAAGAAAGCCCTCAACAAACTCATCACCGATAATAACTACTTCCAATCCCAGGGCAACGCTCCCACCCCTCAAATCATCGAGGCTCAACTCAACGAACTCGATCAACTCTGCGAAAAGCTCGAAGCCGCCCAGTTAGCTGACTACCGAAAGAAGGCAGAGAGTGCATCTAGCCCTGAGACCGTCAAGGCCGAGTTCAACAACGCTGCTCAGGCCGCTGGCATCGCTTCCAGCGCTTTCGCTTAGATCTCACCTACCTCGGCGTCTTCAACCCCTCTCATATACACAGATTGTAGAAAGCCTGTACGTTGCTCTTTACCGCAATAGAGACTCTGTCCTTTTTATCGACGCAATCAAGCATCACATAAGCTGGATGGCGAGAGAAACTTTTGAGAAGATGCTTGGTTTTGCTTATTGCTGAAGCATGTGGATTGTATAGAGGCACGCATGTGTGCCATGTGTATGAGTGTGGGCTGCGTATGAGGGTAGAGTAGAAAGTACAATTGGAAAACGACAGACATCGAGGTTCGATATGCTTGGACGATCTTGGACGGATGGCAAAATGAGAGTGGTTGTAGAAACGAAGATTGGGATCTAAGCACGATCATGAAGAAATCTCCGCTTCTTCTACTGAAAGCCGCTTCGAAATCTGCTGCCGATACCAAGACCAAGCCAAGAAATCTCGAACAACCGACACTGCTTGACTTTTGAGTGGTTGGGTGTGGGTGAGCGCATGATTAGGAGATGATGCGATGTGTTGTGGTGGGTTTTGGTATGGATGGTCAATCCGAGCGGATGCTGATGAAGCTGAATAAACCATCACAACACCAGAAACGTCCTCTCTTTCACTGACTCCATTCAGAAAAAAACCGAGCATCCCGACTTGACATTGTCGAGATCCTTCTTTCCTTTACCAACAACGACGGCGGAACTGGAACAAAAACCGGAACTGAAACAACCCGAGTCATAAGCTTGCGGAAGAGACAGAAACCAGCTTAGAAGACAAGGGCAGCATTCTTCTGCTTCTTGTCACCACCAAGCTCGAAGTGCTTGCATCGCTTGAGCGCAACGTGAGATCGGTACTTGCATTGGGTGCACTCGAGTCGCAGAACGACCTTCTTGGTGGTCTTGGCCTTCTTGTGGAAAACGGGCTTGGTCTGACCACCGTAACCCTTCTGCTTCCTGTCGTAACGACGCTTACCCTGAGCGTACAAGGAAGCCTTACCAGTCTTGTACTGGGTGATCTTGTGGGGGCTGTACAAAGTGCAGGTACATGAATTGAAAAGAGCGTGAGTTAGGGGAACAGGATTGTGCTCGAAGTTGAAGCAGTCCTTTCCCATCGGCAAGCATGACATGACAACACAGGAGAGGCCGAAATCCGTGCCGACTCCGTTTCGAGTCTCTACGCTACGCTACGATTCAACATCTCTAAAACCTGATATGATGATCGCTCCTTCATGCATCTGACCTTGCTGGCAATCGTCTTGCACCCTGTTCTTGCATCAAATACCCTTCATTACACCAATCCGATGCCATGCAACATAATCTCTCATCTATTCCTGTCTTCCTAGACCGTCATCTCGCAGATCGTGGTCGGTTATTGTATTGTCATGTCTGCTTGTCGAATATGGGAGAGCTGTAGATGGTTGAGCGACTTACGTGTGCTTCTTGCAGGGCTTGCCCTTGCAATAAGTCCTTCGAGTCTTGGGAACGTTGACCATTTTGCTGATGACGGACGTGAACGAATACAGATGTGGTAGAGAGGAATGGAAGGTGATGCTGATTAGAAGATCGATTCTTAGATTGGTAAGAGTAGAGGACCGGGATTGCCGTATCGTGCAAGCTGGGACAGGGGTACACCTTCTCCCGACTGATTGCTGAGAAGGTGTGTGGTCGTAGTCGAGTAGGCCGCAGTGTTGATGGATCTGCCGCTGTTTCTGCTACTGAGGAAGTTGGTCGATAATGCAACACTTACTCGATATGCTATGGACTTGAAGGTTTGGTGGAGAAACGAATCGATTCGAGACCGACCAACAATGCGGGTGATGGCGAGCGCACCTGCAATCCAAGGCTCACCAAATCTCGAACGCCTCGAGTTCTGCGAAGCCAGCAAAGGCTGAGTGAGGCTTCAGCTTTTGCACGACACAAGGCCTGAGCTGTGCCGTGAATATGGACCCGCAAGAATCGGAATTGCTCCAACCTAGACAATTTACAGTACGCGGCAATCCAATTAAATATTACTCTACCTAGTCTTTGACTTTTGCAGGCACGTGATCTGTGCTCGGCCGAACTTGTGTGCGACTCCCTTGCGATACAATCTGGTCCCATGATCGCCCCACTACACCATACACTTGCCTTTCAGCTTCATCATCTTCTGTATATGCATCCTTATCGTCTCTAGAATTCAGATCAAGAGCATCGTCAATGTGCTTCAGCTGTTCAGTCTTCAGAAACAAGAGGAAGGGGAAGTAGGCAGGATTCTAGCGAGCGGGAAAGAAGCGTCACGTGTATCTGGCTATTGAATTCGAATTCCGAACTCTTGGACTTCAAATCTAATAATATTGGGCGAAATACGTCGTGCTCTGGGTTCAGCCCGAAACCGATTGCACTGCTGGTTGAGGTTTGTGCTAGAGAGGCGTGGGGCCGTTCGTTGTGTCTAAGTGTCCGTAGGCCAGAGAAACCGCTATTGGCTCATTTCCAGCCGAAGATTCCATGTTCTTCGTCGTCTGCTTGTTCTCTGATTCTGACCCGCCATCATCCATCACCATATCAAGAACGTAAGTGTCGACTACCTCCACGCCTCCGACGCCTTCATCCGACGACTTCAGCAGACCACCAACTTTCCAAATGTACGCCATCAACCTCTGTACATGATAGCGACGGATATGTTGTTGGAACAAAGTGCACTTAGCTGGGATTGATCAGAAGGAATAGCATAGGCAAAGCCCACTAGGACATTACATCGAAGTCGCCCGGAGGCCATGGACATAATCAGGATCGTATTGAGGAGCTTTGTTCAAAGGTAGATCGGACATTGCAATGGAGAGGTGTAGTTACGGAGATACGGTCAAATGTTGCAAGTTGGACCTTGTTCAAAGATGGACCAAGCTGAAGTTGCGATCATGGATGCTACCGATTGGAGACAAAGAACCTAGAACGGTGCTGACCTCTCTTCCCTCTACGCTCATGCCCTCGTTCGCTGCTCTACAACCTCGGCCTTTGACCCGATTCTGCAATCACATCACCAAAATTCACCAAAACAGATATAAAGATGCCTGCATCCTTCAAGCGTTACGTTGAGGTTGGTCGCGTTGTCCTCCTCGAGGCCGGCCCCTCCGCTGGTCAGCTCGCCGTCATCGTCGAAATCATCGACCACAACAGGGTAAGTCTCAGCCTACCAACAATACAACCACAATGCACTTAGACGGGCGCCAACGGAATCTGGACCGAGAGGGGAAGATTGGCTTGGTATGCGCAGCGGCGCCGGGGAGTCGTGGCAAAGTTCCGAGCACAGCCAATCAGAAGTCGAAGATGGAATCATGGTTCAGATCAGGACGGTATGGGATATATCGAGCATTGATTGCAGATCACTTGGGTACAGCTGAATTGTCTTGGCACAGTAGGATGGGCTTGCAGTCGAGGCTTTCACCACATAGGAACAAGGGTGCGATGGCAGCAGTATCAAAGGCGGGAGATACGTCTTGAACAGCACAATTGCTAATTGCGTTACCAGACTTTGGCATAGACTAGAGCGGCCCAAAACCTCGGAGATTCTGAGTTGGCGCATGTCGAGTCTAGGTTGCAAGAGGTCTCCTTGTAGTTACGACCACTGACGCTTGATGTCGCAAACATTGTTTCTTCTTCTACTATCGGCCCTGACACAGGCTATCATTGACGGACCCACCACCGGTATCACTCGACAAGCTTACCCATTCAAGCACCTCACCCTCACCAAGTTGACCGTGCCTGGTCTTCCCCGAGCTGCCGGATCGCCCGCTGTTAAGCGAGCTTTCGACAAGGCTGGCATCGCCGAGAAGTGGGCTCAGTCTGCTTGGGCCAAGAAGCGAGCTGCCGTCAAGACTCGACGAGCGACATCGGATTTCGACCGATTCAACATCATGCTCCTCAAGAAACAACGACGATCCGTGCTTTCTCCTGCCACCAAGAAGGCTTCTGCCTAAATGCGTTTCGGCATAGGAAAAAGTTCTCCGGTCTGGTCTGCATCTTTTCATCATTTCTCAATTCCTCAGCATCATCTTCGACGTTGTCTTCCACCAGCATCTACGCTCGGCTCGGCCTAAGATAATTGTACCAAAGGTTTGTCAAGCTGTTGTCTTGTCCCCGTTTCTGGACAGCTTGCAACCTGGCTTTTGAAGGATGCATCGCCTTCAGCTATCCTCTCCCCATCCACCCCATGTACTATGCATATTTCTGCTCTCGAGAACGGGGCAAAATCTCATCAACTAGCTCGACTTCCACAAGCGCTGATGTAGAAATCACAGAAACTCCTAGCATTCTAATGGTTCTTGGTGTGTACTGTGTTTTTCTGAGTCGAGATCAATCTTGGTCGTGGTACAGACACAAAATTGTCGATGTTGCTTCGATCATTTGGTCTCCATCCCTCGTAGATGGATGAAGTTGCAAGTCAGCCATTTAGCCAGTCGATCCATTACACCTGGATCTCGATCCTACCATGATACTCCGGAGTTGTGGATGGAAAGTCACAAGAGTAAGGCTTCTTCAGTTTGAGTTTGTACGCGTTCTCACTCTCGATCCTCTCTTTTTGTGGTGTAAAGCTTTGTTAGAGTCAGAATTCTTTCCAGAACAGATGCGCGAGTCTCGGCTTCAAGACTGGCAATCCCACACACATCCCACACAAACAGTGGTCACGGATGCAATACACAAGTCCAGGTATGCATAGGGAAGAGACGGGTGAGGGTTGGAATCAGCGATCAGCTGACAGCCAACATGCCCATTGGGTCAAGGAGAAACCTGTCAAGATGTGTGGCTTGTCGCGGAGGGAAGGGAGTTTGAGTTGTTCAGAACTCCAACTCTCTAAGTTCTGACAGAAAATATGAGTTTGTGCTTGGCCAACTCCGACAACCAAACAACTTCTATTGGGCCCCTGTCAGTACTTTTAAAGTTGATAGTGTGCTCCTCGATGCTCCTGCTGATGGTGTCCAAAGCTCCGCTTCCAAGCAAGCTGCACCGATTCTGCATGCAGATCATTGCGTCCCGGCCTGTGCAGAATAATGTCGACTTGGCCGCCTAGGTAACGCTTCGGCTCTCTGGCTCCGAACCTTGACCGTCATCCCCATTCTCCTCCACCGTTTTTTTCGACGGCTATTGTCACTGTCACCATCCTGCATTCCTTCCAGTACCGTCATCGGCTCACGATCGCAAATAAGATACCCTCAACACGATGGAAGCCAAATACGTAGCATGGAGGAAAAAATATCTGCGGAGCTGTTCCAGAGGCTTGTACTGCTGGTACAACGACCAAGGCACCAATGGTGATGCCATCACCTGTTCGGAAGCGCACGGATATGCTATGCTCATCTCGGTTCTTCATCGCAATCAGCAAGATTTTGACGGATTGCTCAAGTTCTTCATTCGACACAAGAACAATAACGGATTGATGAACTGGCAGATCCGTCAACGTGCCAACAATGGCCCTGTATACGTAGCTGAGGATGGAAAAGATTCTGCTACGGATGGAGACTTGGACATCGCTTCCGCTCTCTTTCAGGCTTCCAAAATCTTCCCTGCGGGTTCCCAGATGTATCCAGCAGGCACCTATCTGAACGAAGCCAATCAACTTGCCACCAACATTCTCAACCATGTCATCAACCCTACTCTCAACGTCCCTTTCCTAGGTGATTGGGTCAATCTCGACGGCACGGAAAACATCCGGCTCTACAACTCAACTCGGACGTCGGATTTCATGCTCTCCGCCTTTCTGCTCTTCAGTCGATATCACAAAGATCCAGCGCAAAGAGCTCGTTGGGTACAGGTGCTCAACTCCGTCAAGCAAGTAGCGGTACGTGGCGGTGGTCCAACAGGCTTCCTTCCCGATTTTATGGAGTACGATGCCAAGGCAAAGTCTTTCGTGCCGGCCAAAGGCAAGCTGCTGGAAACCAACCACGATGGCGACCTTAACTGGAACGCTTGTCGAACCCCATGGCGCCTCGCACATTACCTGGCTGCAACCGGGGATCAGAGCATCTTGCCCTTGCTCAAGAAAGAGCACCAGACTGTCAAGCAGAACCACGTGTTCAACTTCCCTTATATACCCGCGGGCATCAACCTACCTGTTCCTAAAGCGCTGGTGGACTATTCAGACAAGGCCTTCATTGCACCCATCGGATACCTCTGCCACGTTTTGGGCGACCAGGTTGGACACCACGAGTGCATCCAAGCGCTCACTTATCAGGACTCGAGCTACTTTGGAGACTCGATAGATGTTCTCATCGCTGAAATGGCTTCCCACATACGAGAATGGTTGTAATTCATATTAGCCGTAACATGGATGGGAGGCTTTGGCTCGAGCGCCAATGGGGGCTGTGACCATATCAATAGCGTTTCGATTTGGTTGGACCTGCTGTGTGAGGAAGAAATTGCTTTGCTGGTGGATCAAGTTGCGGGTAGAGGGATGGGATCCAGGATGGTGGATGGTGGGTGGGTATCTATCAGAGCAGAGCTTTCTCAATGAGTCCGTGTTTGAGACACTGTTCTTCGCACCATTGCCAGACAGAGTCTCTTACGTCTTGGTTGTTTGCGAGTTCGCTTTCCTGACCTACTCTAGCCCAAGGGACTAGATATTTCCCATCGACTTGATCTTTATCCGAGCCTACTGCGCCCCAGAGTTGGGTGATGGCGCCTAGAGAAGCGGGATCGAGGAACAAGTTTTTGATACGGGTCAAGATTTTGTTTTCCGAGCCCAGTTGAGATTTTACACCCCCAGGATGCACCGAACAAACGACGATTCCATCATCCCGTTGTTTGGATATTTGGGCCAACTTCTTGGCCGTATAAATGTTTCCCAGTTTGGATCTTCCGTAGAGGTGGAAGAGGTTCATCCCAGTTTTGGATACGTCGTCCAATCCATCTGGATGCATGTGTTGGGGCTGATCCACCCAGTGGTGAGATCCTGATGATGTGAGCACAATCCTGGTTTCGCCCGTCTCTTTACTGTTGAGTAAGGAAGCGGATCTTCGTATCGCGGGTAGAAGCAGTCGGATTAAGGCGTGGTGACCTAAGACATTGGTACCCAACATGAGTTCGTAACCTTGAGCAGTGGTTCCTGCTATCATCACACCTGCATTACCAAAGAACAGATCGACATGATCCTCTAACGCTAGGAACTCTTTGGCCGCTCTTTGAATGCTATTGAGATCAGCGAGATCGCATTGTATCAAAATCATTTCGCCTGGTTTCCCACCATACCTTAAGTCTCCAGGTTGATAGTCGCTCGACGAAGATCCTTTCTGTAAGCTGCAAATACATTCTTGATGAATCCTGGATTTGGATTCTTGCATCTTGACCAGATTTCGACCAAAGAGGTAGACTTTAGCATCGGAAAGTACGAGTTGACGAAGCGTTTCGTAGCCGATACCTGAATTGGGGCCCGTTAGAACGACCACTTTGCCGGTCAAATTCTTCATCTGTCTGGACGGATTCCACGGCACGGATTTGTCCTTTGATAGGGCAGGGTCCCTGAGGACCTCTCTCAAGATATGGGCAAAAGACGCCATCGTGTTCTCCTCTTGCTCCTCTTGCTTTGAAGTGATGAAAGTAGGTGAGTAGGTGGTGATGAGTGTAGGCTCAAAGATGGCGTTTGTTGCAGCGCCGAAGTACAAGATTCGTCCAACCCGGCAGAATTCGGGGACTAGCGCTAGCTAGCTGGCAGGCTAACAGTAACGTAGGTTGCGGAAGTGAGCTTCCAGAATCCTTCTGCAGCGGCTGACACTCGTTCGTTTCGGTATCAATGCGGGTTCTACTCTGACACCTTTCTACTGATCGAGGCCGTTCTGTTCTGCCGGGAGTCTGACGATGTGAGAAATCTTGTTGGGTGAGTTGAGGATTGCGTGGATGTGGAAAAGAAAGAGAAGAGACAAGAGCGGCAAGTGTTGGCATAGGCTGGGAGCATGAGCGACAGCTTCAGTGACCAGCTAGGCATGGACAAGGAACTTTTTTTTCGGCGAAGCGCTTGCATGAAGCGAGCGACCCTTGAAAAGCAGAGTGAACAAGGGTAAGGGACGAGCAAACGGGAAGCTTCGGGCAACGGATCAAGGATATCACTGAAGTTTAAGCGAACTGATGAGGCATAGCGTGCTGCGAGTAACTTTCTACCATCATATGCTCAAGCTCGAACCAAATATATGGCAGGGTGCAAACAAGCAGGGTTCAACTTTTGTTTCTCGAAACATTCTGCCGACCAAAAGCTGAATCGATTCTGGTGAAGAAGTGGGGGAGGACGGATATCGTGCCATTTTGGTACGGTTTTCACACTTCAAACCATTTGTTTGGCAACTTGTGACACATATTGGTCTGCGAACAAGATCTGCAGATCCCTCTCATGCACAAAGCAACCGGGAATGGGGAAGAGAGGAGGGAAGGGTGCAACGAAAAGTGCAAAGAGGGTCAGAGAGAGAGAGAGAGAGTCGTATGATTTTGCCTTTTCTTTGACCGCTGCCTCCTCCTTTTTTAGCCCAACATGACATGACGCGTGTTATCCGCAAATCGACTTGAGCTTGCTACACACAGATAGACAGAGACTTTCAGAGTTGTTTGGTTCCATTTCGTCTCATGGTATCATCCTTCTGTCGAGCCCCGAGCGCGGAAAGAGCATGAGCCATAGCGAACCCTCGGTAACGAACCCATGAATATTTTGACCACGACTTGCCGACGACCTGCTTACATTTCAATCGCCGGATCATCCGCTCCTTGACGTACAGATTATTCCTGAGGTCCAAGAAACATCCGTGTTCTTGGCATCCCTCAACCCTAACCCGCGCTCGCTGTTCCCTTCCCTCGTGTGTTCTCGCTAGCCACCTGAAACCTGGACCGAGTGAGGATAAGCAGTTCTTTCATTCTTCTCAAAGTTGCTGACTTCGCTGCCTTTTTTAGTCTGATAGAAGCGGACAAAGAAAGAATTAACTTACCAGAGAAGTGGGAACGCGAAAAAAAAAGAGGAACAAAAAAAAGGCGGAATGGAAACACAGGGGATCGAACCCCGGACCTTCGCTTGATCCTGCATACGGCAGTCGTTTCGAAGCAGATGCGGAAGCGACGTCATACCACTAGACCATATTCCCCAAACATTGAACAGATCACGCAAAGCAACACCCATGTATTCACATTGAAAATCCAGTTCACTTAAGCGGCGGGACCGGATTCGACATCGGAGCCCAAACTGCAAGTAGCTGGCCACACTTCCCACCGATTTAGGCAGGCAACAGTCCATATGCAGGCAGATGCGGGGAAGCGGTTCAAGGTAGTTTGATTGCGAGGAAAAGTTGCATGCAAGTGGCGGGAATCGATTGCTCAGCGAGTATATGAAGACAATGATAGAAGAGTGATGAGAGATGGAGAGTGCTCCGAAGTGTATAAGAGTACAGTATGCATGAAACGAGCTGGATCCGATAGGAGACTAGCGAGATCTTTTGGGTGATAAGCATGACAACAATGAGTGATGACAACGAAAACAACAATGACGATAACGACAACAACAACGAGATGCGAGGACGAGTATAACAGCAACAGTGTTGGTGGGTAAAGAAAAGGGAAGAAAACAAAACCCTTTTGGACCAACGGCTTCCGAGTATCTTACCGAATGATACAGAAGAGAGAGAGCGTGTGTATAAGAAAGAGAGAAAGGGGGGAAGGGAGCGCCAAAGTGATCGATCGACTGTGTGTATGCGTCGAGGAAAGAAAGAGGAGAAAAAAGGTCGAGAATAAGGCGCAAAGATAGCCCAAGGGACACGGCGTGACTGAATAGTGGGATCTCCGACGCTCTTCAGCGTGGATGTAGTAAGAGGGGTCCGGAGATGGTCAGGAAGGAATGAAATGAGACCCAAAGAGTTCGAAGAGAGATTTGTTGAAAAAGTATTGGTGATGATGATGATGAGGTGGTGAATTGGAGAGAGAGACAGAGACAAGGGCCGACTGCATTCTAAGGCGTAGAGAGGAGGCTTTCCGTTCCGAAGCATGGCCGATAAGCAGCGGAGTGTTAGCGAAAGCTGGACCCCGACTGAGACTTGGACGATCGCGGATCAATCTTCCTCCTCCTCGCTGCCCATCAGGGCATCCGCTTTTGTCGGGCTTTTCGACACGGATGCATCGTCATTCCTCATCCACTCGGCAAGCAGCTGGCGTCCAATTCCAGGCTCGAGTTCGGTGCCATCTCGCGACACTTTCACCTGTCGATTATCGCGCCAAGGATTACGCAGCCTCTTGACCCGATGGAATGGCAGAGGATCGGTTCGAATCCAGTCCACACGGAAAGGCTTCCCCCACGAGTCCGACGACGACTGTCGCGGTGGGGTACGTTCGGAATTGTGGGCATTGCCAACATCCGAGCCAACAGCCGAGCCTGTAGCGGTAACCGTGGCATCCGTATCGTTGGAAGCGGATCGAAGCTGGCTCTCCAACTTTTCAGCGTTTCGACGTGCCTCATACTCATCGAGTCGAAGATTGTGGATCACAGCACGCAAGGCAATCTGCTCAGCTGTGCGTGGGTCCGCCGAGGACCAGGAAACAGAATCGCTCGGAGCCAGCGATGGATTGTCTCCAAGGCTCACGACGCCTTGCGATTCGGTCTCCATGTCGATCCTTCGGACGCCGTGCTCGTCGGGCTCCACTTGTCTCGACGACAGCGAAGGTGGGTGCTCGGAACTGGTAGAAGAAACCTTTTCGCCATTCGATGAAGAGCTCGCTTCTGCGCCAGCAGGCTTGGTAGCAGTGAATGGCCAAGTGCTAGATTGCGCCGCAGAACCGAATCCGCGAGGAGTGCTGGTACCTTCGCCTTGTTGAGAGATAAGTTCACCTTCGAGACCGGCCTTCTCAAGCTGAGGCGAGATCGGGAGTGGAGATGTCATGGGCAGGGCGCCATCTCCGGCTTCGCCACTTCCAACGGACATGGCGCCGAACGTAGCACGAGCCGCGTCGATATCGGCCTTCTCCAGCGTCGGATGCGCTTTGGCCCCGGAAACGCTGCCCGGATTCAAATCGGTTTCGTCCGCAGACTCCAGGATTGTAGCCGGAGGCACGCTGCCCGAGGTGGTAGAGACGACCGAAGATAGGCTACTCCTGCGACCCTCTTCCTTCGTTTTTGCCTCGGTAGAGGTGTTGATGGGGCCAGCCATCTTGGCGTAGCCGTAGAACTGACCGGTCTGGTTGACACCGAAGATCAGGTAGACCGACTCACTGTTACGATAAGCTTGATCGAGAACCGCCTCGTTGTGAGGTTGTGTCGCCCAGTAACCTGTCTCGACGGATCGATCGAGATCATCGCGACGCAGGCTTTTGAGAATAAAGAATCGATGTCGGAAAGCTGGATGTCGGAAGAGGGAGGAATTAGTCGAGGTGTAAGAGGTGGATCCGCTGGAGCTATACGAGCCACCCGAGTTGGCCGATGCCATTGAGACGTTTCCATCCTTTCCAAGAGTTTGCTCCGGGGGAGACAGTTGTCCGGATGGAACCGGTGTTGGCTCGGGTCGAGATGGAAGCTGATCTCGACGGGATGTCTTCTCGGCTTCCTTCTGTTGCTTGAGCCAAGCGACATGAATGCCCCTGCCTCGTTGACCCGCCACACCAGCTTGGGCTTCGTCATCCTTTTTGCGAACACGGCAGACGAGTTTGGGGCATCGAGGATCCTGTGGTCGCACCTGCTGACCATGGAAGTGCTTGACTGCCTTTTCAAGATGCGCTGGACTGGCGTAGTTGACGAATGCGCAGTTGGATCGAGAGATGATGAAGATGGACAGAACACCGTGGCCTTCGTCGATCTCGGATTGGGCAGCCGGATCATCTTCAACCGACGCTGCGTGCGAGTCTTCAGAGGATCGGGTGGGAGGGATGCGGGAGAAGACTTCCCAGAGCTCTTCGACAGTAGCGTCTTGAGGAACGTTGCCACACCACATGACGAAGTCGGATCGAGGCCCTTGTTGAGGATGATAATGCGGTCGGAGGCCACGGCCGGGAATCCTGACGGACGCATCCGCGGCTACGTCCGTGGAAGATGCTGTGGATGCTAAGTCGTCACCTCCAGCTAGGTCAAGCGCTTGCGACACTCCGCCGGCATCCGCTGCACCGCCAGAAGGCTCAGGTAGATCAGCCTTCGGCTGCGGTTGTGGTGTAGAACCAGGCTTGGGGGGCAGGATGGTGCCACCGCGGCGAGGAGATGACAACCCAGAAGAGGAATTGGATGCGCCCGTGCCGGCACGTCTTGGTCCGTTGCCGGGTCGAGTAGAGTTGTTGGACTGGCGACGGTGAGGACCCCCCGAGGAGCTGACATTGAAGGAGTTGGGCAGCGGCTGGGCGGCATTGGGTGTCGCTGCCCAATTGGGGCGCGCTTGCATCATGCTCTGCTGCGAGTACGCTCCGGGATGCTGTGTATATCCGTAGGTCCCGTAGTTGCGCGAAACATGCATGGGGTTCGCGTACCCGGCTGGGACAGGAGGAGGATCGACGTACTGTCCGTACGAATGACTCGGAGAGCCGGATGGAGGGTAATAAGATGAGGTCGGATAGGAGGGATACTGTAAATGGGCATCATCCGAGGGATGAGCATCTGGAATTTCAACTTGCACCCAGGCCCACCTCGTTCGCCCGGCCTGCCCCGCGGAAGGTAGATTAATACTCACAGGCTGGTATGAAGGAGCGTAGGGAGCTCCGCCAGGGTTGGTGTACGAGCCAGCATCGTGCGAGGAGGCGGAGCTTTGCGACTTGCTACGATGCGGAGGCCTTTGATATTGGTAGGGCTCGGAGGCGTGAGCAGGATGAAAAGCCGCCGGTCCGCCATAGTGTCCGGTGTGGGTGTATTGCTGATAGGCTTGGGGTGCATGCGGAGGTGGCTGCATCGTGGAGAATGAGTTGGGGAACGATGGATACACGCTCGGTTGAGGGCTTGCAGACGTGCGACCAGGGACGGCAACTCGATCCTGATGTGGCATCAGCGACGACTCGGATAACCAGGTCGGATCCTGGCGCAGGGACGAGCCTGATGGCGACTCGTCTGGTGTCCTTTGGGGCATTGTGTCGAAAGGCTCTTGTGACATGGTGTCGAATTACGTTGAAAGATGGGAAGGAACGGAGTTGATGATTATCGACGGATTGATTTGCGGTGGTACAGGTATGAGCTTTGGCAAACGTGAATGGACGATGTAGGAGGGAAGATGAGTGCGGATGCATCAAGCTGCTGCTGCGCCCCGTCGATGTGCGATCACGGAGAGGTCATGCAGAAGGTTCGGACTCGACCAGAGCGAGAGGTTCGAGTCGATTGCAAGGTGAGAGACGAGGATGCCGCAATTGAAGAATGGTTCAAATATCTTGGCTACCTAGAAGGTGCGAGAACGGATAAGCATGATGTGTCGTGATGGGTAGATATTGTAAGTGGCGTGGAGGGTGGAGCGTTGAATGTAGAAGATGTGGCGAAGGGATACGAGGACGGTTTGGGTCGCCAAAGGCAAGCGACGAAAACAGGAGGCGGAAAAAGTGGACGAAGCGAGGAAATGAGAAGAAAGAGCACCGCGTTGCGTTGTCAGTTTACTGAAATTGAAATCGCAAATGGACCGAAATGGATCTCCAGAGCCGATGGATCGGAACCGATCCCAAGCTACGAAAATAGGTCAGATGCCAGGGAAGTGACAAAGGTTAAGGAGAGAGGAGCGCCATCCCATGTGAGACAAGCTCGAGCTGTCAAGGTCAACGGAGGAACGGTGGCGAGCAAGGGGCTTGACAGAAGATTTGAAACGAAAGTTGTCGAAAAGCCTCGAAAACAATACAGTAAACAACGTGCAGGAAAGAGCTGGAATTTTCACAGATTTTCGCAACAAATCCCAAATCGGATTACTACAGAGAGGTATCACCGAAATGAGACGAGGATGCTGCATCGTGACATCGATCAGGGCCAGGGTGCGACGACCGCCGAAAAACTCGGCTTCAGTTCGCCCGATTCTGATCTCGATCGATGTAGGATCCGAGTCCCGAACGCCTGCATCTATCACGCGTTCGAACGGAAGAAGGAGACGGGGAGAGGAAAGCGCTGAGACACAAGAAATAGGCAAAACCAAAAAGCAGCAGCATATCGCTTTTGCAAGGGTTGGCGGCTCTTCGAGATTAAGAAGAAACACACAGCCAACAATGACCAGAATTCGGCGTCCAATCCGACTTTGCAGAGGTTGACCGTTGTGAGAAGCAGCATCGAAGCTCGAGCAGTCGGTCGCGCGGAAGAGCAAAAGCATGACCGGATCAGCCATAGGCTGTTTCGGCAACGCACCGTGGACCGAAGACCAGTCCTTGCAACGAGACTACCAAGGGTCGCAGCACACCTAGTCGAAGACGGGAGATGCCTTGCATCGAGCAAATCAATTCAGCATCGAATTGGGTTGCTCAGCCTGTTGGTATGCGGGATGTCTGGTAGCCGTTCTCGGTTCAAACATACAACGCTGGATCCGATTCCGCATCTATTGAAGTGGTATGGATTGAGAATTGGACAGGACAAGGAACCCACTTACCTCGCTGAGAGACGACTGCTAGATGCTGCGATCCACCGTTATACATGAAGGAAGTGAAATGTAGCGAGCGACAACGGTTGGGTTGATGCCATCAACGAGAGAGCTGTTGGTTTGATGCGGTCTTGCAAAGGAGTGCCCGGCGCTTTTGAAAGGTTGGAGCGCACAGGTAGACTTGTATTGAGCGTGAGAGATGTCGGTGGATCAGATTTAGCGTTGAGACTACTGTCGGGATAGAGATCAGAGCCAGGAAAGAGAAATGTAACGAGGAGGCGGGATGAGGATGGGAAAGGTCGAGGCAGGAGGTAGGATCGAGTAACCGACAAAGCCTTGCTTCCCACCGTTTCTAGGAAGAGCAGAGCGGGACTGGATCCAATTATACGCTGAGACAGAGCTACCAAACGAGGAAGAGAGAAGGTGAGAGACGAAAGGGAAGTAGGCGAAGGCAAAGGCACCGTGGTGTGTGGCAGATACAGGTTAGTGAGCTAAATGAAGCCGAGAAGACACGGGCTCCGCAATTCACCATATAGTGGTCCGCCGCACTTTGGAGGACGAGATCCGACTTCCGCCTGTTCTCTTGTTGGGTTTCTTTCTCCCTTCCTTTTCTAAGACCGCAGTTGGCAGTCGGCTGCTTGCTTCCTGGGTTGGTCAAGGATCACAGATGCACAACTCAACATGGCATGTTCAATTGCTTCTGCATCTTGGACATTGGGTGTCTACCAGTAATCAAGATGACCTATTGGCTCATACAAAGAAAGGAAAGGCAACTGCCCTTATGGACCTGTAGCAACTCTTGTTTGCTTGGGCAGATGTGATTGGAAGAGTCAGTCCAACCACAGGAACAATGTGGGAAATCTGGCCTAACCAGGCAGGTGCAGGATCCCCAAAATTTGCTTCCACTCATGCAAGTACCAAGAAGACTTGCTGCAGAGCATAAAGTCAATTGGCAAAGAAAGTACTGGACACAATTGTATTTGAGCCTAGACCAACATTAACCCGGGCCCTCGGTGAATTTAGAGGAGTATAGCCTGGTTGTGACTTGACCCGCTGTGGAGTGTGAAGGCATGACGTCGGCTGCCTTCTACATGCTACACTCTCTACCCTTCCCAATCTGTTCATGTGGCGGCCTCACAGACCTTCCTTACTTTCCAGTCATCGTATGTTTTGCGTTCGCAATAGAATGTCAACCTACTCACGTCTTGTCAGGTTTATCGCCAAAGATGGTTCACAAGAGCCTCTGGTTGGTGAACCTGTCTCAGAAGAGATCGATGTCGGTTTTGCAGCCTACAACTCGGAGCCCATTTCAGTGAATGTCTTTTCGGGCAAGTCCATCCTTTCACCAGGTCACCCAACAGGCAAAATTGAGTCGGTAGGGCGACTCTTGAGCCCTTTGGCCGAAGACGAAGTCGGTACAATTCGATGCATCGGCTTAAATGTAAGTCCGCATTGTGTCTCTTCCCTCGATCCGTCAAAGGCATACTTTGGGTGAAGGTATGATGTCCAATCAGTACCAATGACAAAGCTTAATCCCTATTGTGCCTGTTCAGTATGTCTCGCATGCTCAAGAAGTCGGACTAGAGATTCCGACGGTGCCCACCCTGTTCATGAAGCCAAGCACGGCGCTATCGGATCCATGGCCTGCAAAAACGAAAATTCCGAAAGCTTTTGCAAAGGATAACGCCGCAGACTACGAATCTGAAGTTGCCATCGTCATTGGCAAGGACTGCAAAGATGTCTCGGAGCAGCAAGCAATGGACTACCTGCTGGGGTGAGCTGATGCCCTATTGACGGTCTTGTCTTAGCTTTTTTCCTTCATTCATTCAATTTGCTTTCGATTGGTTCATTCCTATACACTTTTGTCACAGATTCACCGCTGCCAACGACATTTCTTCTCGATTAGCGCAATTTGCGCAGAGTCAGTGGTGTTTTTCCAAGTCATTTGACGGTGCTTGCCCCGTCGGTCCAGCATTTGTACCCAAGGAGAGCGTTAAGGACATGAAGCAGATCTCAATACAAGGCTCGCTGAACGGCGACACCGTCCAAAAGAGCGATCTGGGGTAAGTTGCGAGATATCTTGCATCGTCGCTGCTGCTTTTGCTCCACTGACATATTCACTGAACTGCTTTTCCTTCGATTCCGCGGAGACTTGGCACAGTGACCTAATCTTCTCGGTTCCTAAGCTCATCTCTTTTCTGTCTCAAGGCACGACGCTGAAGGCAGGAACTCTGATCATCACCGGGTAGGCAAATTTTCTCGCCAGTCCCAACAAGTCTTTCAGACTGCTGACAAAGGATCGAAGTTTGAATTCTTCTCTTCTCCTACAGCACTCCCGCGGGCGTCGGATGGTCACAGAAGCCCAAGAAGCTTCTGCAAGACGGAGACATTTTCCGGGTGTATGTTTCACACGGAGTCGGATCCTTGATTTCACACATCGAGGTAGAATGCTGATGCGGACGGATCGTTGTAGTACAACATGCGGAAAAATAGCAATGTCGATGGCACAGCTTCAGCTGACGGATCGTCGTATTTGCAAAGGAGAAAAAGGGGCCATTGAAATTGTGGCAAATCATCTTTTTCGGTACGATGTCGGAACGAGTCGTCGCTCGGTGGTTACAGCTTAGCTTGTGGCGATGCGTCCTGCATCTGTGCTTGCAGCAGCTTCCTGATTTCTTTGCGAAGCACCTTCCCGCTTGCACTGACAGGTACCGTCGGAATGAAGTTGATACCACCTCGAAGATATTTGTGTTGCGAGACTCGTTTCCGGATAAAAGCATCAATGTCGTGCTTGAGTGCTTCCTTCTCTTTCGGGGAAAGCGCGGAACCCTCTTTGAGTTGGACAAAGGCAAGCGGCAACTCAGTCCCTTGATCTTTGTCGTAGACACCTACCACAGCAGCGGCAGAGATGCTTGGGTGAGATACGAGAACGCCTTCAAGCTCGGCGGGAGCCACTTGAAAACCCTTATACTTGATCAATTCCTTGAGGCGATCGACTACGCTGAACTCTCCTGTCTTTTCATCCACGCAGGCGATATCTCCCGTTCTGAGGAACCCGTCCGAGGTCAGCGTTTCGCTCGAAGCCTTTGGATTGTTGTAGTAGCCTTTGCATACCTGCCCGCCTCGGATCCACAGTTCTCCTCTTGGACCAGGACCGAGCGATTTGCCAGTTTCAGGATCTACGAGCTTGGCCTCCGTCGCTGGTAAGAGGCAGCCAACGGCACCTGGAGTGTGCTGCACATCGGAGATACCCAGGCCCCCCACGGTAGTCTCGGTCATTCCCCAACCTTGGTTGACTCGAACTCCGACCTTGTCCGTAAATCGAGCCTGCGTCTCTGCGTCGAGTGGAGCTGCACCACAGAACACTCGCTGTACACTGGCAAAGTTGTCACGATTCGCGCTGGGATGTTTGGACAGCAAGGTCAAAACGGGCGGAACGAGATTGAGCATGTTGATCTTGAGTTCTGCCAGCAGGTTGCAGAAGCGAACAGGTTCAAAAGGTCGTAAAATCCAGAGAAGGCCACTGACCCGCATGGTCAAATGCACTTGGCAGAGCAGAGCGTAGGCGTGAAAGAAGGGCAGGAAGGTCAGGTTGCGTGGCTGTTCTCCTCCTTCAGGTAAAAATCCTGGATTATGGACCATGATCTCAAGCATGCTGACGACGTTTCGATGTGTAATTTCGACGGCTTTGGGAAGACCGGTCGTGCCACTGGAGAAGGGCAAGTATGCGGTTTCATTGAGATCGGCAGGAATATGGGGCTTGGCGCCTCTTGCGATATTTTCGTCGGCGGAAAGCTCCTCCACGGACAGGATGCCGGCTCTGTTTATGCGGTAATTGGTGAAGATGATGCGGGGTGTTGGGATATTGGCCTTGGTTGCGCGAGACAGATGACGACTATTCATGATGACTTTCTTGGGCTTGGTCAAGCTGTAAACGTGCTTCAATTCGGTCGCAAGGTAATCTGGGTTGGCTAGTGCAACTTTGAGACCGGCAAATTGGGCGGCCATGGCAACTACGATGAAGTCGATGGAAGAGTGAAGGATGGACATGATGGTATCACCGGGCTTGAGCTTGCACTTGTCGAGTAAACCTACACCGAAGCGCTGAGCTTGCAGCTTGAGCTGACCGAAGGTGATGGTTCGCCCTGTTGAGCATTCGGTGAACACCTTCCGATCATCTTCGAATTCGACCTTGTCAAAGAGGTGCTGAAAGACGGTGAGATTGGGAATGTGAGGTTTAGCCAAGGTACAGGCGTAGATGCCAGTTTGGGGATCGTACGACGTCCTCGCGCCTAGCTGCATCGTCGAGGCTGCCATTCTGGAAGGAATTGGAAGGGGGCTGTGTGGGTGAACGTCATGGTAGGATATATACTGTAGGTAGATCAGCCTTCGCCGACTGATCTATTTGTCCACTCAAGCCGGGCTGTTGGTCGAGGGGCAACGAATGAAGGCGATCATCCACACGTGAAAATGAGAGAGATAAGGTTACACAAGGTCAACTGCCAGGGTCTGGCTGAATAGGTACGCTGAGAGCAAGCAAGAGATGCTTTGTCTCCGTTGTGCGTGCCGGACCAAAGCCGAGAACATGGTCCGATGTGATTGCGTACAACGGAATCCAGCCCAACTCGTTCGGAGCTGTGCAAGAGCAACGAGGGTCACAGGACCGTGCCGTCCAAACCACGAGTCCCTTGATGGTACACATACAAGAACAGAGTAGTTAGAGATCGGCTATATATTTGCAACTTAACAAGAAGAATAGACTCTCACCCCAGCTCTGAGCGCAACGAATGACAACTTCGTACAGTTGTAGAGAGTGGTGTTTTATTGAGTCCACCAAGCACAGGCTTGGAAGGATCCGCTTCGAAATAACCTCCTAGCGTCTTCTGAAGTGTCCTTCTTTCTCTTCTAGATGTTCCTTGTTCCCTGTGTCTCGCCACATTGAGCGGGTTTTGGATCAAAGCAGGGCCGATGCCATTTTCAGCACAACATAAAGAATAAGTCTCGTTTGAGCTCGGGTAAACCATCTCTCACGAGTCTTATGCAGTGCTTCGGCTATCAACAGGTAGGACAAGGAGAAGGACACACTTTGTACAAGGTAGTTTGATGTCACCGTCCTCGAACTTGGACCCATTTCTCTCGACTAGGCCCAAGACAAGGCAAAAGACGTACATTTGTGCTCCATACAACGACTTGTTGGTGTGTTGAGCCAATCAAGCCCGCTTGTCACGGCTACTCTTCCTGCCTTCGATTCACGGTGACTGTATTCGCCATTTTCAGCCTCCGACCAGACCTACAACCGTCGTGAGCCGCTCGTTACCCCGCACAAAGCGATGTCATGCATGGATGTACTGCAAGTAGACATAACACTTGCACCTTGCGCACTGATCAGTCTACATCTGTGACACACAAAATGCAACCGTTAACCCCAGGGCTCTTGACCCTCGGCTCTGTCTTCCCGTCGTCCCTTTGACTTCCTGTCTTGGCTGCATACTGCAAAACAGACTCAAGGCCGAGGTCCCAGTCCAAAAGCCTCAACGGTGACAGCGCACTTTCCAAACAAGAAACGGCAATGCCGTGCACATGTTTGCCCACGCCCATGCTTGCTCTAGGGATCAAGTTGGCTTCCATCGCACATGTTCCGATATCCCTTATAAAGACGTTCGATGAGCTCCCCAAAGTAACATTTCGTCTTCATCACCAACCGCGTCTTTGTCCTACTACTGTCGTTTCCTCCCTTCTTGCCTCCATCCAATCATCTGATCCAAAATGACCGTATCCATTGCTTCCAAGCTTCTTGACGGTAGCTTCTCCCACGTCATCAATGGCAAATCTGTCGATGTCAAGGGCGCCAAGATGATGGACGTCCTTGACCCCGCCACCGAGAAGCCCATTGCTCAAGTGCCCATTGCTACCAAGGAGGTGCTCGATGAGGCTGTTGAAGCCGCTCACCAAGCTTTCCCGTCTTGGTCCAAGACTTCTTGGGATGAACGAGCCAAATTGATCCGCGCATGGGGTCAAGATTACAAAGCAATGATCCCAGAGCTTGCCAAGTTGCTCACAGCCGAGCAGGGAAAGTCAGCCATGTTTGCTCAGAACGAGTGTGAAAGCATTCTGCCATGGTTCGACGAGCTGCCCGATGTCAGGCTGGAAGAGCAAGTGCTTCACGAAACAGAGACTCATCGAGCTATTCAGCGCTACTTGCCTCTGGGAGTCTGTGCAGGTATCACTCCATGGAATTTCCCCGTCTTGCTCATGCTCTGGAAGGTCAACCAGGCTCTCATCACTGGCAACTGCATCATCATCAAGCCTTCTCCCTTCACACCCTTGTGCGACATTCGAATCATCGAGTCCGCACAGAAGCACTTCCCACCAGGTGTCGTACAGATAGTTGTCGGAGACGATCAACTCGGACCATGGGTGACCGAACATCCAAGAATCCAGAAGGTCTCCTTCACTGGCAGCTCGGCTACAGGTCGATTGGTCGCCAGAAGCTGCTCCGCTACTTTGAAACGATTCACCTTGGAGCTGGGAGGAAACGACCCTTGCGTCGTTCTTCCCGAGCATAAAGATCTGGCCGCTACGGCACAGCAGGTGCTCCTCATGGCCTTCTTCAACAGCGGCCAAGTGTGCATCGCTGCCAAGCGGATTTACGTCCACGAAAGCATCTACGATCAACTGAAGGCCGCTTTGGTCGAAGTGAGCAAGAACTTCAAGGTCGGTCCTGGGCATGAGGAGGGTGTTATGTTTGGTCCGGTCAACAACAAGATGCAGTACGACAAGGTCGGCGAGTTCTTCAAAGATTCACAGACGAACGGTCACAAGTTTATCTTCGGTGGCAACACCGACAAAGGGGTGAGTATAAGTGGAAAAGGCTGCTCCAACGCGAGAAGAATCCCGTACTGAATTCCCTTTCATCCCTCCGCCCCTTTTCTTGCAACCTTTCTTGTTGTTTTCCTATGCTCTCGAAACAGACTGGATACTTCTATCCCCTCACCATGGTGGACAACCCTCCTGAGTCGAGCAAGCTAGTTCAGGAAGAGCCATTCGGACCTATCGTACCTCTGCTCAAGTATTCAGACGAAGAGGAGATGCTCAAGCGAGTCAACGATTCCGAGTGGGGTCTCGGCGCGACCGTCTTTGGAAGCGATCTTGCTCACGTCGAAAGAGTTGCTCGAAGGATCGAAAGCGGTACCGTTTGGACTAATCAGCTGGTTTGCCATCACCCCGCCGTGCCCTTCGGTGGTATGCGTTGCTCAGGCATTGGAGCAGAGCACGGAAAGCCTGGTCTAGCCTCCTACTGTGCGCTTCAGGCGATTTGGGTAAGTAGAGTCGGAACAAGACTGAAGACAGCATGATTAACAGGCTCGATCGATACACTAACTCCACTAACTCTGCCCTTCTACTTGCTCTTTCCTTTCTCCCTGCGAAACAGTTGCCCAAGGCTTAATTGGCAACCTTCTCGATTGGCTGAGATGGGAAGCCTCCCCCTTTTCCCAAACTGTATAAAGCAAAAGCAACAGATTCCAGATCATGATAAGATGATGACGCTCTACACACTCTTATGATTGAGAGCACTATTTTTGTTTCGCGTCTCCTTCCGCTGTGCTCTTTGTCGCCAAGAGCGATCCTTTGTGTGAGAGCCGATCGGTCCTTGAGTATATTTGCAACACGCTCTCTAACATGCGATGCTATCCTATCGCGGTGGAATGCCCCCCCTTATCTGAGAAGCGCGCCTAGTTTAGAGACAACTTGATCGCTTTGAGGCAGGATTTTCTTCCGTCCAGCATCGCTCAACAAGTCGGATGCAATTGTCCGAGGTCGAAACCCGAGGATGCAAGCAAGGTGGGCCATGTTTCTGTGGGGGATCGAGCGCTTAAGCGGAGTTACATTCTTGCATTGCGGGGTTCTCGAATCGGACCAAGCTTGCCGAGGCCGTCCTGGACTTGAACCGAAATGCCGTTATTTCCTTACTCTTCCTCACCCTCAGAGTTGTGCTTTCCTCCTCGGCTCCTTCCAGCCGTTCTAGCCCTAACGCTCGGATCGTCAAGTTAGAACAATATGGCGTTGGACGCTTCTTTCGCCAAGAGCCGTGGTATATAAGTTAGAGGTGTCCCACGCTCCCGACGCCTGCTTACGGCGGAGCCCTTTACCAGCCCATTCTGCTCGTAGAAACAATCAACCAAAAGCAACCCCCGTTTCAGCATGACAGACTTTCAAGGCAAAGCGCTGGTGAATGAGCAGGTCAATGGTGATTTCAAGTTGGTCGATATCCAATTCGATCCTAGCCAGCTCAAATCCGACGAAGTCATTGTCCGCTTTCACCATTCAGGAATCTGGTGGGCATCCTCGTCTCTAACATTTGGGGAAGACGCTCCAGTGTAGTCGCGGATGATTGACCTCCCACCTCCTTTTTTTGCTTTTCTCATCTTTGAAAGCCACACTGATTTCGTCGCCCGTGAACGAGTGCCTGCCGAATCCTTCCCATGCATCCTTGGACATGAAGGAGCAGGCGTTGTCGAACACGTTCCAGAGGGCTACAAAGGAAAGTTCGTCAAGGGAGACACGGTCATCGCCAGCTTCTGCAGCTGCGGAGACTGTGGCAACTGTAAAGCCAACCAGCCTGCCGTCTGCGATCTGTTCTTACCGCTCAGTAAGTCTATTCATACATTTTCACAGACCTGGAAATGTTCTCTTAAGGTGCTTCCGTGCTGGTTCTGAACTTACGAGACGCACTTTGAACAGATCTCGGTCTTCACACCAAGGAGCTGAGACAAGTCAAGATCCCTTACATATCCAGCGATGGTCAGAAGAAGCATGCCTTCATCAAATATTTTGGTCAGAGCTCTTTCTCGAGCCGTATGGCTGTCACTGATCGCAGCGTGAGTGCTTTCGGCCAGAGCCCTGGCAATCTCGTAGTCCTCAACTTGCTATTATTGACGTTTGGGAGTCCTTCTCTCCCGGCAGCTCACCAAGGTGAAAGACGGAATACCTACCCAGCTCGCTTGTGCCCTCGCCTGCGGCTTCCAAACCGGCTTCTCGACAGTCCTGGAAAAGTCTCCTGCAATTGAAGCACGATCGTTTGGTGCCTGGGAGGCTCTTGGCGCATCTATTCCGGAATCGCTCGACAGATCTCCCAAACGTGAAAGATCGCAGCAGACATTGTTGGTAACGGGTCTCGGAGCAGTGGGACTCGGTGCGATCTACGGAGGAAAGTTGTTGGGTTACGGCTCCATCATTGCGTGCGACCTGAGCGCAGCGCGACTCGAGATTGCCAAGGAAGCGGGTGCAACCCACATTCTGAACGCTACGGGCTTAGACGTGGAAGCTTTCGCTACCAAGGTAAAAGAATTGAGCGCAGACAAGAGAGGGGCCAGTTTGGGAGTCGAGGCAAGCGGCTCGCCAAAAGCACTGAAGAACGTTACCAGCTCTCTCTGCGTCGGCGGAAAATCCATCATCCTTGGCACGCCACCGCAAGAAGCTGTGCTTGATGTGGCGTACGGAAACATGCTGGTGAGTGGCATCGCTTTGGCATACGACCGATCTACAGTCCATCCATCTTTGCTGACACACACACACACACACACGCTCTCTCTCTCTCTCTCTCTCTCTCTCTCTCTCTCTCTCTCTCTCTCTCTCTCTCTCTCTCTCTGGTCACTGTTGAACGCAGGCACAAGCTTGGACGTTGGAAGGAGTTCTGATGGGTAAGAAACTGTTCCTGGATCCCCTTCATGAGTTAGAGTCAAGCTGAATACGACCTCATCTCCTTTGCTTTGCTGCTTCTTTGCTTCTTGAGAACAGGAAACTCGATTCCTGAGATCACCATCCCTTTCTTGGTGGAAAAGTTGGGATCAGGCGATCTGGACTTTTTGCAAAAGATCGTACAGGTCTATAGGCCGGAGGAGATGGCCAATGCAGTGGAAGACGCCATTAGCGGCAGGGTGATCAAACCAGTGATTGCATGGACTTGAGAAGCCCTAACAGACCTGCCCTCGCAGACCTGCCCTCGGTGAAGACCGACACTTGAGTCAATGTTGTCGCCCGAACGGCAGACCGTTCATCAAATTTGTATGCGCTGGCTCATAGTAATGGAGAGGACATCATCGTCTGCGGCTCATCTATTTAGATCTTGCCTGTCATCCCGTTGCCTTGCGTACAGAATCTTCTTGACTAAGCGTCGGGGCTCTTCCGAACGGAGAAGCGTGTTCATTCCCCTGAACACGTTCTGGGCACTAATAATGTCGTCTTCTTCCCAATTAGCGTGAGCAGGCCACCGGTTCCTGCCCGAAGCACAGCTGTGAGCCTGTTCTGTGATCTGAGCTCCAGTTGCCTCCAGCAGGTGCCGAGTGAGCGAGCGTCCTTTCCGCGAAGGGAGACCAGCTCGGCTCCATACGCGAGCTTGATTGGGCAACATTACTCTATCATTAGACTTCATTTCGCATGAAACGGTTTGGACAAAATATTATACAGTTAATTACAGTATTTTGTGACATTTCCAACATCCGCTCAGGGTCCCAATCCAATTATAGCGTCGTGTCTCAGGGGATCCCAACGACACAAGACATAGCGACCCCACCATCTAAAGTGCCGACGTTCTGGCCTGAGTCCAATGGAAGCTGGGCGTGGAACGACGTCTGCCATAAATGCGACTCTCGGATTGAGAAGTACAGTATATAGCTTCAGTGAGTGGGTTCCAGCAGTACACCCTTCCTTTCGACCACCCTCTCACATCGGCGAGCCCAGCTTTCGACACCTCCATTCCCATCCTTACTGGACACCTGACCAGGATGAGTGTAGTAGATGCATCCGCCTCGGTCGACTACGACAAGGAAGATTTTGATTGGGACAACTACGATGCCTTTCGGCCTTCCTATCCTCAAGCTTTATTTGACGAGATCTTCAATTACCATGCAAGAAGCGATGGACAGTGGAAAGTAGCCTGTGACTTTGGTACGGGCAGTGGAACAATAATCCCAGAACTGTTGTCCAAGTTCGTGGAGGTGAGGGCTTCCGACGCCCACAGGCCTCAGATTCAACTGGCTCAAAAGAGGCTGTTTCGCGAGATGGAACAGGGCAAGGTGAGCTTCTATGTTGAGAGTGCTGGAAATGAGAAGTGTGAATGGATCAAAGATCAGGAGGCCGACCTGTTTATTGCCGCCGAAGCGATCCACTGGTTTGATCGGCCAAAATGGTTCCAGCAAGCCTCGCAAAAGCTAAAGAAGGGCGGCACGCTAGCCTATCTATTTTACTCGACCAAGCCGATGCTTTATACACATCCTGGCGCGGAGCGAGCTTGGGCCAATCTACACGGGCATTGTGAGTCTGGATATATCGGGTTTGCCGATTTTTTCCGACCTAGGTCCATCTATCTCCATTTGTAGCAAGGAGACTCACCATTAAATTGTCTTTGGTTGCTTTATCCCAGTTTTCGCAGGTGCAAGGACAAAGGCCGAGCGCGGAAACTGGATGGCAGAAGCTCTTGTATGCGACTACACAACCATGTCTTCGCTCGCTCGTCCATCTTCGGAATGGTTTGGTGAGCAAGAATTCCACCGGTGGCTGATCCGTCCAGAATTCGGTAAACACTACATACGACCTCACCCACGAGAACTGATCGAAGCGATCCGTACGCCGGATGAGGAGAGGAACGACCAAGAATTGGTATCCGAGAAAATCAAGGTGGTGGATCACACGCCCGACACGGCTGGACCGGCGCTTCTGAGAACCGAAGGATGGAGAGTTGGTGACCTGATCCAGTACCTGCTCTCCCTCAGCAACACAGGGATTAAAGCTAGTGATCCGGACGTTCTTAGACTATCCGCTGAATTGGAAAAAGCCGTAGGCGGACCAGAGGAAAGGGTGGGTTGTGCATGGCCCCTTCAACTTGCGCTTGCCACGCGAAAATGATGTTCCAAGGGGTCTTTTGTTCCTGAGACCCTGCGCCTCGTATTTTGCTCCAAAACGGATGGCGGAGCATGTACGGTGTGGTACTACAGTACCTCTGCAACACAGATTCAATGCCATTGCTTTCGCGAAACCGTAAACGAACAACAGATCTGGTTGGACGTTGAGAAGCCGGATTGCTGACGAATGGAGAGAGAAGCGGGGGCGCTACTGGCGGCAAGAGCGGCAAACGTGGTGAAGCGCGTGTTTATTCCCTGTGTCGGTCAACGTTAAGCCATCGAGGTCGCATTCAGTGTGACCTTCCAAGCCAGAGCTTTCGTCCGTGGTGTTTGCTTGGTGTGGCTACAGTCAGACCAGCACAGTGACCGATGAAGATCATCTTTGATCGACATGGCAGCGTCTTGAGCCCTTGATATGCTACCACTGCTCCAATGATGCTGGCTCTAATACCATCCAGCTACAACGTTGTGTGTTTGACAACCGAGCTTCTTCGAACTGGTAGACAGGACAGAGGAAGTGTCAGATGCTGTTTGCCCAGATTGCGAGTGTGACCTTTCTATGCAACTTCAGCCTACGCCGGCGGTACATAAAGTTCTCGTGCTGCAGGCCTCGCAATCAGCTCCATGTTACAGTACCAACCGCTCGGCATTCGAGCCGCCCGAGCCGCCGTTTCCACCGACGCTGCTCGACGCCCAACTTCTAAAAGGTGAACCCCACTCTTTCGTTGATGCACATGACTTGAAATTGGAAAATTGAGCGTTATCAGAGCGCTGCTCTGTGAACCCTGATTGATGCCTTTTATGCCCCGTTCAAAGACCTCCTGTTCAGCGGCGAATCTTGGCCAAAAAGGCTAGCTTGTTGCAAGGTATTGGTGTGTCCCCGTTCCGAAGTCGACTTATCTTTCACATTGCCCTTCCTGGCCGGTTCCTGCGTTTCCTTGCTCGTTGTTCGAGTGCGTAACCTCCTTTTCTTGCGATCATCCCTATAACCCCAGTGCCTTTCCATCTATCACCTCTGGGAATCTCCCTCTCACCTCCTTGCCGACTGTCCTTACCTTTTGGTGATTCTCTCCCTCGCCTGTTCGCTTCCCCTTTCATCACAGGCTGAACCGCTTACAAGCATGATGTCGACCACCGAGAAAAAGGATTCCGAAGGCAACCCCTCTCTAGAAGCAATCAGCTACAAAGATGGCACCACCATTCCAGCTGCGCGCGTCACAACGTTAGGAAGCGACACAGAGTCTGAGCCCTTAATTCGCCAGTTTGGTCTGGTGCCACTGATCGGTGTTGGTCTTTTGGGCGCGGGTTACTGGGCAGGGCAGGTAGTGACGGCCGCCACCGTGCTAGGTGTCGGTGGTCCTCCTGGCTTGTTCTGGGGTACACTATTATGTTCGGCATGCATTCTCTGCATTGCTCTATCTCTAGCAGAGCTTGCATCCGCATGGCCAACCTCGGGCGGCGTTCTGGACTGGGCGTACGGCTGCTCGGCTGCTCGAAGCAAGAAATTCGTAGCATGGACCACCGCATGGCTCAACACCTTTGCGTGGATCGTCACCGCCACAACGTGGGCATCCTTGGTTGCACAGCAGGTGCTCGCTCTTGCCGTCATCTACCACCCCGACTATACCATTAAACAATGGCACACTTGGTTGGTGCTGCAGGTGGTTCTCATCTTCGGTCTGCTGGTCAACATCTTTGGCGTCAAATTGCTGCCGATTCTGGACAAAATTGGTCTCGGCACCTTCTTTGTTGGCTGTTTTGCGCTCAGCATCTCTGTGGCAGCTTGTGCTCCCACTCATCAGCCGGCTCGCTTTGTGTTTGTCGACATCATCAACACAACTGGTTGGAGTTCGAATGGGCTAGCATGGTGCATCGGTCAGATCGCAACGTCGGGCGCTTTCATCTTGGTGGACAGCCCAAGTCATCTTTCCGAGGAGACCATCCACCCCGAGCGCAACGTACCCAAAGCGATGGTGTATTCGGTGTTGATCGGAACCGTCACAGGCCTGTTTGTGACGTTGTGCTTTATGTTCTCGATCGTAGACATTGATTCTGTGCTCACCAGTGCTACCGGTGTCCCGTACGTTCAGATCGTCAAGAACGCAACTCAATCGAATGCAGCGACTGTGGTGCTTTCGATGTTGATGATCATCCTATCTACCTACGGTGCCATCACATCGGTCACTGTAGCGAGTCGAGTCGCTTGGGCTTTCGCGAGGGATGGAGGATTATTGATGCCTTCCCTCTTCTCGAGGATGTCAAGCAAACTCCACGTACCGGTCCCTTCGTTGCTCGTATGCACTTTTGTTTCGAGCTGTATCGGTGTGATCTACGTGGGTAGTATCACGGCTTTCAACTCATTCCTATCGGCCCTGACGATTCTCTTCTTCGCTTGCTACGCAACCGTGATTGGATCTTTTATGGCAAATGGACGGTACATGGAGCACAAAGGTCCTTACTACCTTTCCAAGACGGTAGGATGGACAGTCAATACCATTTCGATGGTATACATGGTGGTCTTTGGCGTATTTTTCTGCTTCCCCACCGTCTATCCACCCACGGCCGTCACAATGAATTGGTCCAGTGTGATCCTGGTCGGCGTCGTTGTGCTCTCCACTGTAGGCTACTGGACTTGGGGACGCAACAGCTACCATGGTCCCAGCGGTGCGGTCCTGGCGAAGCGTGTAGGCGATGTTGCCGCCTAGGTACGCTCTTTCCAAGACTATGAACCACTCATCACCTTCTTGCTGTGAAGGTGCGCAGATCAACGGACTGCGTCACCGCCTGCGACTGTACTCTTGCACTCTGTGATACCATCTAATCTAGACACGACTCGAATTCGACCCCGCTTTTCTGACATAAACAAACTGTTCTGTCGAACAGCAAATTCGATGCTGGTCTGTTTGATTACAGCGACTGCGACTGAGCTGAAAGGAAGGAGGTCTGCAACATGACCGACACGTGGTGTTTTTCGACCGATGCATTACAGTATTATTGGTAGATCCATTGTCTGCGGTGACTTTCCGAATCCGCGGACTCGGGAAGGATTCCGCGGATTCGGAAAGTTACTCACTCTCTCGCTGCAGTCGTAGTTGCTTACGTGGGTCAAGATAGTGCTGGGCGAGTGTGACATGCAAGACGAGGTTAAACACTTTTAAGACATGCGTATGCGTGTTGGATTGAGCCTAGACACTAGGTAACTTACAGTAACGCAACTCGGCTTTGTCAACTTGTCAAGAGCAATTTCAATCTGTGTGGAGAGGCGAGGAGTGAGAATGCGGCCGTCGAAACAAAGCTCGAATCGGTCGTCCGCCTGTGCCAAGCCCCTTCCGATGCTTGATGTTCTTGGCAGGCTCACCTCCAAGATCGCAAAGCACCGCTTTTAGCTCATCTCTGCATCCTGTCAATCAGCCACGTTTCCGCTTAATCGACAACAACCATATATAAGAACAATAAATAAGAACAACACCAACATCATCATAATGTATTTTTCCCATCGCACCTTTCGTCTGGACCCCATGTTCCTACCCCCATTTAAGCCGAATCTTCGTTTCAGCAAATCAACTAGCGGTCATCTAGAATAGACCATCATGTCAGGTCTCGGGCTTCCCATCAATCCCAACCCGGTTCCACCTCCGGGTGAGACGTACGTCAATATCTATGGATATACTCCCTGGCTCGCTTTAGGCATCGTCTCCCTCATCATCTTTGGAGCTGGACTCTTGTGCCACCTCGCGTATGCAGTCAGAGCTGGGATAGGCAAGAGGCGGCGGTCGCAAGACAAGACCTACCACCATGAATCAGAGCTTACGCACGGACTGAAACCGCGCCAAAAGGTCGCTCACATCCTCACCTTCGAGATCCTCTTCAGCTTTGGATGTGCCTTTGAAGTAGTCGGCTACGCGTTTCGCACCAAAAGTAGCAAGAATCCATTCGTACTCATCTCGTTCGTTCTCAACTACTTTTTCATCGTTGTGGTAAGTGCCTCTTCCCTAAATCCAGAGCTGGCACATGAACTATCGTCGGTAATCAAACACAGACTTACCAAACAAGCGTTTCCACAGGCTCCCGTCTTTTTCTCTGCAGCGCAATACTACTGCCTTTCGGTCCTTCTGCGTCTTCGCAGCTCATATGCAGAGCTACTGCCGTTGTCAGGTCGTAAGATCGTTGCCAGTAAGTTGTTCGGTCGGGTCAAATTCAAAGCCTGTCCTGATCTCCTCGTTCCTGATCCGTGAATCTTTTTTTTCTGAGCAGTCTTCGTTGCAGCGGACGTGATTACAATCATTATCCAAGTGGCAGGAGCTGCGCTAATCGGTGTCAGTGAATCAGCCCTAGCAAACAACAAAGTACCTCCACTAACGCCTGAACAGGCTAACGACATCTTGAGAGCAGGATTGGCGGTCCAGGTAAGTGATGCAAGCGCGCCCCCTTTTCCGCTCAAAAAAATCCTCTTACTGATCCGTTTTACATGCTCAGGTGTTTTTCATCACAATATTTCTGTCGTTGCTGGGTCTCCTTTTGACTCGACTGGTGCTACTACGGCGCGGAAGCTACCAGAGGGAGTCAGAAAAGGGATCTGAGATCGATAGTCCAAAGGCCGAAAGGGTGTGGATGGTCTTGGGCGTCTTGATCGCCTCCTCGATCTTCATCTATATTCGTACCGTCTTCCGACTGGTTGAGGCGGCAGCCGGAGTGAACAACACAGCACTGCTCAACCAAGGCCTCTTCGCAGCTCTGGAAACGGTACCAGTCCTCCTAGCAGTCATTCTGTGGACGGTGTTGCCCCTGCAATTCCTTCTCAAAGGCTACTAGTCCATGTTGCCACAGCTGGCTTCCTGTTGTTGTACATTACCATTCATATCAGGACATATGATTACCCTCGCCCATCTGCGTCTTGAGAACGGTGAGCGTGCCGAGGTGGAGTGCAAGATCAAGCGATGATGGAACCGAACATGGAAGCCTAGCTCAAGCCTTCGAATGTTGGCTGAAGGCAACATTTACGCTCGCGAACATGACTAACTAAGCGGCATCTGAATTGCAGCTTTTTATCTTCTGGTCCGATTACAAGCCTGCCTCTTGGTCGAGAGCAAGCTTTCGATATCCGATCTCATACGAAGAAACGAGCGGGGCTGTTGGTGGTCAAACACAAGCTAATCGTGCATCGGAGCGGAGACCAAGCTGGATGAGCCCGTTTGCCAGAGTAGACCTTCTTCCGGGCTGGACGACGAGATTTCCACAATTTGTGTTGCCGATCGGCGCCTTCTCTAACCTCTGACCTCTTTTATGAAGATGGGAGATAAGTTTCTTGGTCAACTACAGCGCCTGGTAAGCCACGAGAAAACGTACTGGCAGGACAGCCGAATAATAGTCGATTCTTGTCCTTTTCTCGTTCCCAGTTGAAAGAAAGTCAATTATACAGTGGGATGAAATGGGGTGTACACAGCTTTCGGCCGACCTCAATGTGCCTCTCTCCGAAGACATGAACAGGGGGTGATCGGAAGCATCCGCTTATGGTACCAAACGGAAGTGCCAAGACCATTACCCTGAGCCAAACTTTGAGGGGGCCAGACATTTACTCATTTTGGGCATCGCGGCTTGACTGCTCTTCGAATGATGATTGGTGGTGCGGCAAACGTCATCCCCTGAATCATACGCCCCTCTTTCTCTCTCCCAAAGGTATCAACGAAGCGGCGACCACCACCACCACCACCATCATCTGGTTAGTTGCAAAGTAATGCCAACCCCCTGTATCACGTCTTCATCCGTACCCATGCATCTCATGCCGTACGCTTGTGATGAGCTACAAGATTCGACAACCGATCTTTTCTTGGCATCGTGTTGAGACGCAACGTAAGGCCAACGTTGGAACGCTTGCTGATGAGGATAGAGAATCTCAATGCCTTGCGCTTCCAGTGGCTCATCTGTGAACTCTGATCTTGATCGATTGGTGGAAGAACGTGAGACAGCAACAACCATCAAAAGGCTAATCAACCTCAAGCATGACAGTCTCCCCCCTCCTCTTCGACCCAGATGTATGAGACCCTTTCCTCGTATGCGCAAATCGACAGCGTTTGCCAAGCTCAAGAGCGAGTCGACCCCCAGTCACCCCTCGGAACAGCTTCCGGTTCAGCTTGGCTGATCTCCCTCTCCTGTATGTCCCACTCTGTCATCTCGGACTGGTGTTGCCAAGACCGCTTGCGGGAGGTCCGGACGTTCCAACGCAACGTCTTCGAAGGCTCCCAACTCTCTGGGACAATTACGGCGACTTTTTTCAACGGTATCACCACACAAAGCTACCGTCTCGAGGCACAGGGGGAAGTCAGGACAGGTTCGAACACCATCTCAACTTGATTCACCTCGCCAAGAACTCTTCTTGTCATCCGCTAGATTGAGCTCACCTTGGCATTGGTGATAAGCTCGATCGTTACGAATGACCTCGTACTTCCTCCCACGTTTGCTTCCTTCGCACAAACGGTAAAGCAAGAGAACGTCAGCCTGACCATCAGATTTCCCACGCTGGGTGGCGAGTGGGTCTGTCTCAAGGCTTCGCTGCCTCTTCTAGTCAACCTTCCCCCTGGTAAAGGGCTGACCATCCAGCATCGACCTCTCAAAATTCGTTTCCACGCCCTTGGTACTGCTGTGCTTGCCATCACAAAGTGATCTCCTGGCTCAGCCGATGACCGCACTGATCAAGGCCGTATAAAAGTAGTTGGCCGATCCCACATATTTATGTGAGGTTCTTAAGCCATGGCCCTCAACACTGACTGTCTGAACTATCTTGTTCATTGATACTTCGCTTCGTCACTCGCTCTTGGTGGCTGTAATCGGAACGGCACTGCAGCCATGACTATCACTCCAGGTTTTTCCACGGCTCACCAACCTGATGATGCAATAATGCCGTCTACTTCCCGTCCTCAATCGACCTTCATCTCTGGCCCGTTGTCACCGTCCTCGTCTGCCTCGCTAGTTGAGACAAACTCTGGATATCATGTTGCTTCTGGCAAGAATTCGTCGAGCACAATTCCTACCTTGAACGTTTTTGCATCCCCACTGAATCCAGTTGGTCTGGATAGCCATGGCCATAAGCAGAATTCCCCCTCCTCGACTACGAACCGCGACCCATTTGCATTACATTCCCCTCTAGCTTCACCACAAGAAAACCAAAAGCCGACTGGAGGTCACTCAACTGAGGATAATTCCTCGTCTCCATCTCACGGACGTCTTATACCTCTTGGTCAGTTCCTGATCGTATATGCATGCATGTCTTTAGCCACCCTCTTGAACTCTCTGGACCAAACCATCGGTAAGTCACACATCTTTGCGATACTCGATAGCACCTTTCCTTTTTCTTTGAACCTCCTTCTTCCTTTGATGGTCGCTCTGCCAGTCGCATGCATTCTTCCGAGCATCTCGACCGAGTTCAGCAACGATAAGAGTTCCTGGGTAGGGACGGCTTACCTATTGACGCAGACCACATTCTCTCCTATATACGGGAGAATGAGCGACGTCTTTGGGAGAAAAGTAAGTTTTTTTGTGCCAGAATTTGCCTTGGATCGCTCGATCTCTCGTTGAAGTCTGACATCGTGGCAATCTGCTGACCGTCAGACACTTTTTGTCTGCGGAATGACGATTTTCCTTGCTGGCGTGGCAATGTGTGGCTCGGCAACCTCCATGACCATGCTGATTTGTGGAAGGGCCATCTCGGGTATTGGAGGGGCTGGGCTCTTTAGCATGGTTCACATTTGTATTTCCGACATCGTCACGTTGCGCAAGAGAGGCACCTATCACGGCATCTTGTCTGCCGTCAATGCACTCGGAGCAGCTCTTGGCCCCATTGTCGGAGGAAGCTTTGCCAGTAAAGGTTCAGATGGATGGCGATGGGCGTTCTACTTCCAATTGCCCGTTGGGTCCGTGGCTGGATTGGCGACTCTTCTTCTGCTTCCCAAGATCGGCTAAGCAGATGCTCGCCTTTTCAAAACCAAGCTCAAGACCCTCGACTATCTGGGCATACTTTTGTTCGTGTGAGTCAAAATCTTCCCAACAACCGTTACAATCCGATGTAAACGAAGCTGAGCAGTCTTTCACCTTGTTTCTCCCACTGCCTTTGTCTTCCAACAGTGGCGGAAATACTATGATTCTGCTTGCCCTGGATATCTTGAATCCACCTTCGATTGGCTTCGCATCCGTCCAAGTGGCTCCAATCTTCTTCATCGGAGTGTTGACTTTGGCCTTCTTCTTCTACTGGGAGACCAAGCATACTCAACAGCCGATCGTTCCATCCCAGATCTTCAAGCGCATTCCTGTCGACTCGGTGTTTGTGCTCAATTTCGCCTTTGGCTATGTCTTCTACTCGACGCTTTACTACGTACCGGAATACTTCCAGGTAGTGCGTCAGAAAAGCCCACTTCAGTCTGCCGTTGCACTGATGCCGGTTGTGATCAGTTCGACCTTCTTCAGCTGGTTCACGGGACTGCTCACTAGCGTGACGGGCAGATACAAGTGGAGCTTGCTACTCGCTTTTGTTCTGCAAACGCTGGGCAGCGTTTTGGTTTACAAATTATTCCATGTCAGCATGTTGGCAGGAGAGGGTGTCGCAGCTATGCTCGTTCTCGGGGTTGCTTTTGGATGCTCCATGCAATGCTCCCTTGTGGCCTGCCAGTCGGTACTCAGGCAAGAGGAAGTCGCCATGGCTACGTCCGTTAGAAATTTCTTCGTAAGTGTGCTCGTAACTAAGTTCTGGAATGTGCAAACTTTCGCACTAACCCTCATGCTACCTACATCTGCCTCTTGTCATTTCAGCGCAACTCTGGAGGCGTCGTCGGCTTGGCAGTCAGCGAAAGTGTGCTCCACGCGACTTTCCCAGGCAGGCTGGCTTCGTCTTTGGGTCAATACCTTCCCGAATCCAAGCTGTCAGAGCTATCGGACAGACCGCTTACGATCAACGCTCTTCCCTCCGCACTCTTTCCGAAAGGCGTCCAAGCTTACGTCGAGTCTCTGGACATGGCTTTCCTCATTTTCATCCCGATCTCGGTCGTTGCACTTTTGAGTGCCATCGTGCTTCCAGAGTACCGCCTCGAACGCACCGAGGATGGCGACCCAATCAAGCGACCTTTTTCACGATTTCATCCTTTGACCTGGATCGGAAGGGTACTCGGAAAGGATCGCTCTCTCCACGGGAAGCAAGGCCAGCTAAGCCAGGTGCATGTGTCTGTGTCGGACGCACCAAACGATAAAGTGTAGGTTGCTCCCGCGGTAGAGGCTTGGCAATTTTCACAAATATTGCGTTGGAGCTCCTCACACGAAAAAGAGCGATCAACTACAGGGTGATTAAATAGGCAACGATAGCTCCCACACCGAAATTTTCAGTAGTATGAATCAGGCACGCTCAGATATCGCTTTTGCTCCAGCCGTGACGATTACGGGTTCTTTGAGCATGTCGCGAGTAATGGCTCCACCGATTTCAGAAGTGACAACACGCGCGCGCTTTTTGCACTTCAAAGGCGGACCAAAAGCAGACAAGAAACTTGGTGAGCTTCACAATCAAGCCATCGATAATGGGAGTGTGACGAATTGAAATGACGAGGAAGAGAGCATATAAGTCGGCGAAGAGGAATGAAGAAGGGTAACAGCGAAAAAGAATTTGCTTTGCAATTTTGCGACAGAATTATTTGCGGATCTTTTTTTTTTTTTCGTTCGCGGCCGGAGAGTGACAAAACTAAGTGACGGTAGAACGAAAAGACGCAGAAGAAAGGACGACATTTGACGATGCAGGGAAGGACGTTGTCTTCCTAGCCTCTTAAACGTCCTTCTTAGGCGGGTCTTCAGTTTTCTTCGTCGACTCTGGGGTCGTACCGCCAGTAAAGTCGCTGGTACTTCCCACAACTCCGGTGTTCTGATAACCGTCAGGGCACGCGAACTGAGGATCGCTGATACCTTTGGCATCGACACAAGCTTTGCAAAAGGCCTGCTCCCACCACTTCTTGTCACCGTCTGCGAGCGTCTTGGGATCGTTGACGGTGCACTGCTTGCTGTCATAGTTGAAATCGAGGCACTTGCTACTCTTCTGAGATGCTGTAAGGAAGCTCTGAATGCAGGCCTCCGAGGAGTCAGACGTCATCTTGCCATCCTTGTAAACGGGACGATCACATCGGCAAACACCGAGCATGTTGGGAAGACTGGTGTCCTGTGCAACCACGAAGGAGGAGAGATAGACGTAGGGACTGAAAGCATAGAAGTCTTGAGTACTTGCTCCAGTGTTAGGATAAGGACCGTAACCCGCACCGCCTTGAGTGGTTCCAGGGGCTCCTCCAGTAGAACTGCCGCCGCCGGTCCCAGTACCATAGCCGGGAGGAGTGCCTTGACCATTACCGTAACCACCACCACCACCACCACCACCATTCGGGGTGCCATTACCTCCGTTAGCACCATATCCGCCTCCGTTAGCACCGTATCCACCTCCGTTGCTACCATATCCGCCTCCGTTGCTACCATATCCGCCTCCGAAGCCTCCATTTGAACCATATCCACCACCAACTCCTCCACCCTCAGTGCTTCCGTAACCACCACCTCCCGTTCCGTATCCGCCTCCAGGGTTGCCTCCACCACCCATGCCACCACCAAAGCCGCCACCAAATCCACCTCCGAGTCCGCCTCCGAATCCACCACCGAGGCCACCACCGAGGCCACCTTCGGAGTCAGGGTCGCTGTGGTGCGATCTTCGTTCGATTCGGAATCGGTGAGAGTCCGGGTGCTTTTCACCAGCTACAAAAGCTGAGGTGGCTAGGAGGAGGAAGCTAGCCGTGATAAACTGCATCTTTGTTCGATGTAAAGATGGGGATGATGTCGAAGAGACTTGATATGCTTTCTTTGAAGAGAATGATTTGGTCGAAACTGAGGAGGGAGCGTCCAGTCGTGCCGTTTGCTGCCCCTTTTATGTCTTGTGTCCTCGAGAGCTCCTCCTCTCGATGTCTCCTGCAGCATTAGCATTCAGACAGTCCTTGCTGCCCCTCATCTACTTTCACCTGGCTCGCAGGATTTCATCTGCTGTCACTTGCTTCGCTGGCCTTCATCTACCTTCCCTCCTTTGGTCGAGATGCCCAACTCAATCTGAAAGAAAAGAGCACAAAAAAAACGGTGGCGGTTTTACACGGTGCCTTCATAAGTCTGTGCGCCCTCAAAATGCCCCACGCTGACAACAGTTGAGCGTTGCACAGGTGCTTCGGATCGAGACGGGATCAAGTTTGCCCGCGCTGGCTGGCCAAAATGCTTATACAGTGGGACCAAGGAGAGCGAAGTTTCCTGTGCAAGGCTCAAAGAGGGTGAAAGGACGAGATGAGGCGAGTGGGCGTAGGACGGTATCATTGCACATCTTGGATCCTCCCATCCCATCTCTGTCTCCCCATCACCCGTGCGCTCAAGCTACAGTAGGTGATGGACGACAATTGTGGGTAGATTAGCTACAAGCCTACCTCATTTGCAGGATTCGTCGGACACGGAGAGTTCAGAAGATCTTGGCAATGAACACAGTGCGAACCCTTACGCAGCCAGACTAGATGCCGATGCTCCCTTTGCCCTTTCCCTCTGCTTTTTAAGTTCATCTCTGACCGCCTCCGAAGGGATGCGACAATTGTACGCCTGCTCCCTGGATTGAGTTTGTCATAGAATTGCGAGGCAAAGAAGTGGATATTTGATTGCAGTTCCCCGTACTGTAGCTGTGATGTGAGGAACACTAAACCCCACCTATGCGGTCTCATCGGCGACAATGGATGTAGTTGCAGCGGTGGTATCAGCTTCTGCGGTCCGTGCACGCTTACGACCAGTCCGACCGGCAAGCGCAGACGCAAGAGTTGTCTGGACGGTGCCAGCTCTAGCCCACCTGGACAGATCCATCTGATCCGTGAGTTCTCGAGGCAGTAGTCGGTGGGCCAATGAAGAGGCGTCGTGCCGAGGAGTGAAGTGTCCTTGCTGTTTGAGTACCGCTACAACATCGGCTTCGGTGATAGTTGTAGGGAGATCTCCTTTGGAGGAGGCCTTGCGTCCCGTGCGAACCTTGGACTGAGTTAGTAGGTTTTGTGAGATTTGTCCGAAGAAGTCATGGCAGGCCGAATCGAGCTCATCGAGGACGGTGCTGTCCAGCTTGGCCCGCTTGGAAGTTCGAGCCCCAGAAGATCCGCTGCCTCCCGAGGACGACAGAAGCGAGCCACCAGAGCTCGCGGCAGCCGGCGACAAGAAGGACGAGAAGAGATCTCGCATCACTGAAGCGGGTAAAGGAGGGACTGGTGCTCCGGTGTAAGGAGAAACTCTACCAGAAATCAGGAATGAGGCAACGAAAAGGGATCACGGGTCAGCATGCAGACGTGATGGGCAGTGTTGTCCGAACACAGGTGGATGTGAAGATTGTACGTACCTCGATTTGCGTTTCTTGACGATCCGACGCTTGAGCAGGGCGTTAAGATCCTTGGGATCCATCAGATCGAGTCGCCGGACACCTGCATCCCTACCGTCATCCTCTTCCTCATCGTCGTCGTCATGATCAACATCCTCTTCCATATCGCGAACGCTTTCAAGGCCGTACTGTCCGTCGTCGTCCGAATATGGATCATCGACCTGGAAAGATTCAGCAGCTCCGTCACCAAATTGGCCAGAGAGCGCACTGATGTCACCAGAACGATGTTGCTGATCGAAAAGATCAGTTCTGGATCTCGAATCTGAAATGATGGAGGCATCCCCGATCTGCATTCGCCGTCCAGCCTCCTCGTCCAAGGACTCAATGTCGTCATCTGCTGCTTCCTCTTCCACTGCCAAGCTATCAGACACTTCGTCTTCTTCGTCTCCGAAAACACCATCGAACGAAGCTTCTCCCCCAATGTCCCCGTGCGCAACGACCGAATCCTCTCCTTCCAAGGGCTCCGACATGGATCGAACGAAGCTCTTTCGAGGAGTGAAGCTGTCTTCTGCATCCAGGTCGACCTGGAGGCGACCATCGTCGCTGAAAAAGCTCTTCCTAGTCATATCATCGAGTCTCTGCATTGCTCGGGCCGTGGCAAGGTCGAGATTGGATGCGGAAGCAAAGCTATCGGCCATGGTGGCGGATCGCGCCAGAGACCTCTCGAGGTCATCCTCCCTCCGGCTCGACATGTCATCGAACCTTACAGAAGCAGGCGACATCTGATCGGCAAAAGACACGCGGGAGCCTGACGAGATACGGCCTGCCTTACCACGATCTGCAAGAGCAGCAAAGATTCCACCCCTCGCGATGCCGACTCCTGACCTTCGACGAGGGATGCCCATGTCCGAGAGATGCGATTGCTCTGCTGAAAGCGAAGCTGCCGATTCGTCCATGTCGACAGACTCGTTGGTAGTATCCCTTGTGAGATCGCCTGGAACACTCTCTCCAGGAACGAGCATGGTGGCACGGCTTGCACGACTGCTCAAGCTGCTTCGACCGATGGCCGACGAGCGGGCCGAATTGCTGGCTAAGCTGTCCCGGGCTCTGTCCCTACCTAGCAGAGAAGATCTGGAGCGATCTTCGAGGAGAGCAGATCGATTCGGGATGGAAGGCGGCGGCATCGAAATGGAATCTTCGGAGGGCGTGGGAGGAGCGACAAAGCCCGGTGCACGAGCGAGACGTCGCAGCAGATCCATGGGCGATTCTTCCCTGCCACCAGCCCATCCTCCAAGACCACCCCAGAGGCTCTTCCTGGCGGCGTTCCTCTTCTCCCTTGTACGTTGAGCGCTAGCAAGGAGGGCATCGTTGCGCTTCTTGCGTTTCTCTGTGGCGGGTGTGTGGGTGCTGCTTTGTGGAGGAAGCATGCTGTGGCCTGGGGTTGGCGCACGACGTGGGGTACCCAAGATTCTCTTGCCAGGGGTAGTAGATGAAGCCGCTCGCGATGGAGTTCGATTGTGTGGTACAGCAGCTGACCGAACGGAGGGCGTAGCGGTGAAAGTTTGGAGCTGGCGCATGAGAATGTCGTTGGGCGGAGGCTGCGACGAGGATCTGCGCCTAACAGCATGAACGGACGCAGCCTGTTCGGATGAGGATGCCTGCGGATGTCGATCGCGCACAGGCGGAGCCGTACGAGGAGTGCGTGCATTGGTGCCGGCGACGACGGGTGTTCTTCCATTAGAAGGGCTTGGGATGGAGGAAGAATCATTATCACGATGAGCGGTACCTTTGCGTTTGCGAGAAGTGGGAGTAGATGGAGCGCTACCGCTGTCAGTTGGTGGTGGTGGTTGTCTATTGCTTCGAGGCGAGCGACGTGGACTTGTAGAACCTTGTTGGGATGCGGAAGCGAGGCTTGCGATGCGTTCGGCTGCCTGAGGGTTGTTGACAACGAAGCGTGGTGATCCTCCCTGACGTGAGCTGCTTCCGCCTGCCAGACCACGGCTTGCACCCCGTTTTTCGCGTACACCGTCTACAGGCGCATCAGCAGCGTTGGCCGCGCCAATGTTGAGCCTTTCTCCCGGTTCCTTGTTGAGAACCAGCGCAGTTCCACGGAAACCGAGGAAATAGAAGCGCGAGAGGGTGGTAGCGTTGGAATGAGAGAGGATGATGGTGACAGAGTTGGTATTTGAGAATCGGGCGACGCTGACAGGGTATTCGACGACGCCTTCTTGACCTTGTAGGAGAGCAAAATCAGCTTGTGCCTTCCCACTACCGACAGGACCTAGCGTAGCGGCTCGAGCGAGACGAGACTGATCAGCAGCTGGATGGGAATCCGAGGTTGCTTGATCGGCTTCGTCAAAGTCGATGCCATCGGGACGATTGACGAAAGCTCGACAGCGTGTAGGAGCAAAATCGCCAGAGCCTGTGTGAATCAGGATGGATTTGAGGCGCACTGGGCAGGTGAAGGGTACGGTGATGGCGAGCTGGTCATCGACGTTGGATTGAGTGCATTCTTGAGTGGAGAGTCTCTCATTCCAAGGCTTGATCACGTTCTTAGCGGATTCGGGCGGATCGAGATTGGCACCCCATACTTTGTCGCGAATGATGTATTGATACAGGCTCGTGGCGTCTCCATCGACGGCGGCGAGAGTGGATGAAGAAGGTTGCCGAGATCCACCCGCATCGTTGCTTTGGTCGCGGCTATCCTGGTCGTTGACGGGATTGCAGCTCATGTTGAAAATGGTTCGCGATGGAATCCCTGCATGCTTCGGCGAAGAGGGAAAGAGACAGAGACGACACACCGAGACAGATAGCGAAGCGAAGCTGGTGGTGGTGACGCAGCGAGTCCAAGGTGTGGAGACAAGCAGGCCATCGGTTGTTGATCTCGTCCGGATGATGGAGGCGCAGTCAAAAGAGCAACTTTTTGGATTTTGGTTGCGACGCGTCAGAGTTGACATTCCAAGACCCTTCGCGATGTGCTAATTGACAAGGCAGTCCCCCTTTGTCTAGATCTAACAGCTCTGCTTTCCTTCCACTCTTGTTAGATTTGTGTTGCTATTGTATCGTCTGGCCCTTCTTCGATTTTGGTTTCGTTGTGGTTGTATTCGCGCCTTTGTTGACTTTGTATTGGCGGAATTTGGAAGTCGGCTCTTGGAGGCTTCCACCTCATCAACATGTTAAAGGTGAGCCTACGAGCCAACAAGTCGGAACCCTCTGCGTGGAACTCATCTCCTTCTTCGAGATCCCACCATCCTCATCCTCCCTGCATTGAATCGCACTGGATCGTCTCGAAATCCTCGGAGCAAAAGAGCTGAAAGAGGAGATATCAGCTCCACCCGCTACGAAGCAACGACCAGCTTCACTGCCTCCATCTGGTCAATACGGTTCGGCCAGCGACCTTGATTCCTCAATTCTCCTGCAGGACATCCAGCAGCCAAAGCAAACATGGCAGAATACAAGTACGATGAGGAGGGAGGTCAATTCCTCACCTTCGTCCTCACTTTCCTCCTGCTCATCCTTGTTCCCCTCACCTATTCCGTTCTTTCACCCTCAAAAACACGCTCCTCCAAGAAAGGTTCTTGGGATGCTCCAGGTCAAAAGATCGACCTGATCCGAAAGGCCAAGAAGCGCTCACTTGCCAACCCCCAGATCAGCGGTAGGCTTTTCTTTGTCCTGGTTGGCTGGGGCATCGTTGCCTTCCTCTTCCGAAAGATCCTCAATGCTGCCGCCAACTCGTCTCACGCAATCTATGATCCTTTCCAGATCCTGGGTATTGCTGCCTCGGCTACCGAAAAGGAGATCAAGAAGCATTACAAGCGTCTCAGTGTCAAGTTCCACCCAGACAAGCTCGTTCTTGGCGAGAACCAGACCAAGGAAGAAGCCGAGTCTCACTACATTGAGCTCACCAAAGCTTACAAGGCATTGACTGATGAAACGATCCGCAAGAACTTTGAGCTGTACGGGCATCCCGATGGAAAGCAAGAGATGTCGATGGGAATCGCCCTCCCTCGATGGGTGGTGGAATCGCAAAATAACATCTACGTACTCGGAATGTACGGTGTCATCTTTGGAATCGGTCTTCCTTTCCTCGTCGCTCGATGGTGGTATGGTTCAAGATCCTCTACCAAAGACGGAATCATCAACCAAACCGCCCAGACCTATTTCCAGCATTTGCGCGACGATACCTCAGCTCCTCGCGTCTTTGCACTCCTTGCCATTTCTGATGAGTTCAGCGATCCCAAATTGGACAAGGCCGGCAAGGACAAGGATGAAGCTGCTCTCGTCCAACTCGAAAAGAAGGTCCGAGAACGCCTCGAGCAGTACGGGCCCGAATGGCAGCTTATCCCCACATTCAAGAACGCTTCCGTCCGAAAGGCCTTGGTCCTGCTGTACGCGCACACCTTACGTATCGATTCCGACAGCAAACGTCTCAACCAGGCTAAGTTTCAATATGCTGCCAAGGCTGTCTCGCTTCTGAACGGACTCATGTCCATCTCTCTGGCTCATAACTGGCTTGATCAAACCGTCTTGCTCATGCACTTTACCCAATGCATGGTTCAAGCCGTTCCTGTACAGGATGCCAATCAAGCCGAACTGCTTCAACTTCCACACATCACTCCCGAAGTCGTCAAGAAGCTCATCGAGTCCAACAGCCTCGCCAAGCTCGGTGTACAGGGATTCTGGAAGATTCCTGATGTGGAACGAAAGAAAGTGATCCTCGATGCAGGCGTGTCGTCGCAGCAGTACGATGAGATGGTGTCCACTGTCGCTTCCTGGCCACGATTGGAGCTCATCGACGCTTTCTTCAAGGTTTCTGGAGAAAAGTTGGTGACCACGGGCGCCATCGTCCAATTTGTTGTCAAGCTTCGATTGCTGCCGCCACGTAAGGATGGAGGTTTGCTTCGGGACGGAAGGAGACTGGACGCCAAGCGAATCGACGAAGAGAGCAGTGTTCGACCCGATGTAGAAGAGACGGATGCCACAAGCTCTCCGAAGAAGGCCACCGACAAAAACTCAGAGCCTGAAGATGGAAGACAGCCTGTTGGCTATGCGCGAGCGCCTTACTTTTGGGAAGAACGAAAGCCTTCATGGTGGGTCATGATTGGCGATCAGAAGTTGGATCGAGTCATTGTTCAACCCACAAAAGTCTCGGATGTGGGTCCTGATCGCGTCCGAACCTACTCGGTGCAATTCCAAGCACCTCCCCAGCCAGGTCTGTACACCTTCCAAGCCATTCTCAAATCCGACTCTTATCTGGGATCGGATGCCACCAGAATGGTCAAGTTGAAAGTGGATGATGCTTCGGCGTTGGAAGAGGAAGATCAGGAAGATGAGATTTCGGATCCCGAAGAAGATAGCTTAGCTGGTCAAATGGCGTTGATGAAGGGTCAGAAGGTCAAAGCTGCGCGAGACTCGGACGACCAAGACGACGATGACGAGAGTGGTACCGACGACGATCAGGAAGAGGACGATGATGATGACGATGACAGCGACGACAGCGACTCGGATTCGGATTGATCTCCCTCAACATCGTCGTCGACTTGCATGCAGTCGCTTTGCACCAAAATATAGAGCCAAACGTCTCGTACCCTAGCATCTCATCATCACATGTGCGTGTGTGCATGAATGCAAGCATTTCCAGCCATCCCATCTGTGTTGATACGTGTCTCTGTATTGAGTACTGCTTCTATATTGAGTACTGCCTCTGTATTGCGTGTATGAATGTACATGTTTCTATGGAAAGGAGGAAAGAAGAGGATTGCGACCTTGTGCTGCTATTCCAATTGCACGGTGTCGTAATTCCGTGTGGATGACGATCTCTCCATTGGTATGGGGCATGCTACTTCAAATCTCAAGGAGCTGGGGAGCCCCTCCATTGGACTTCTTGCGAGTCGAATCGGTAGAGGATTCTCCGCTCTTGGTTTGCTGATCGTATGATCCATCCTGGACTTCTTCAGGGTATCTAGGACGTGTTGCTTCGATGTCGCTAAGGATGTCGTGGAAGCACCATTCTACGGCGTCTACAGCCCAGAAGTGATCGCAGTGTTCAGCCTCATCTTGACGTTTGTGTCGGATCAATCTGACGTGCTTCTCTTGTTTCTGAATTCGCTCGATGAGAGGATCGGTTAGCACCAAAAAGTCCATGCCGCCGGAGAAGATAGCAAGAGGCGGGAAGTCTTCATCCCACCACTGATCCAAGCTGGTGTCGAGAGTACATCCGCGTGTAGCAAATCCATCTTTACCCGCCCACCAGAAGATGGATGCCGAAGAGACCGGTTGGGGTGTGAACCGGAACATCTTGGCTTTCCTTCGAAGCAGCCAATTGGCGTCTGTCCAGGCGAAGAGGAAGGCAAACATCTGATAGCCCAGGAGCGCATAGGGATAAGCAGGAACCCAGTCGTACGAGATCTTCATGAGCGGAATGAAGTCGAGGACGCCGAAGAAACGTTTCCACTTGGGCCATTCCATGTGACCCAATGCGGTAAAAGGGAAACACGATGTAAGAGGGCCAGCGTAGACGGCTGGAGCAAGAGCTGCAAAGTAGGACAGCTTCTTACCCAATTCGGGTACTATTCCTTTGGACAGGGAGATGAACATAGTGCCGTTGCCCTGAGAATGTCCAATATAGGCGATCTTTTCGTAGCCTGTCTCCTTGCAGATCCAGTCCACCATCGCAGGAAGGTCGTAAATGGCGAGCTCGCGAATGTTGTAGTCCCAAAAGCGAGGATCAGAGCGCTTGTATGCGCGGTGACCCATGTCAAAGACGCCTCGATTATTGCCCAGAAAGACTTGATAGCCGCCATGCCTTGCGAGCCAAAAGGCAAGCGATCGCTCCTCGGATGTGACGAAGGATCCACTAGATTGGAAGAGACCATGCATGATAAGTACCGGGAATCCGCCGCGTCCGTTGGAATGCTTTTTGTGTGTGGTCTGTGGGTCGATGATCCGATGCATTCTTAGATAGTAGCCATCTTGTGTCTCGACAGTCTCGTTGATGATCTCGAAACCGCAGGATTTAGCATAGTAGCGGACGTCCTTGACAAGTTTCTCGCTCGACCAACGTTTAGGATCGTCCCAGTCCTTGAGCTCAGCGGTATTGGAAACAAAGAGCTTGGGGATCGCAGCAAGGAGACGAACACTTAGCGCCCAGATGATGACGAGGAAAAGGAAGATGGAAGAGAGAAGGTTGGCGGTGGACTGAGTTACGAACAAACGAGCTCTTGAGTAGAGGGTTGGGCGAGAGAAGGGAGGCGCTCCACCCCTCCTGGCAAAAGTCGAATTGATGCTCTCCGAGACTGAACGACCGTTGGCCGGGCGCCTGTATCCACCAGAATGGCCAGAAGAAGAGAAGCGATCAAAGGCTTCGTCTTGGGGGGAATCGGGATGCATGAGTGGATCTTCTTCGAAGCCAGTGGGGACGTGTTGGTATAGGGCTCGACCGCTGATAGCTTCGTTGGAGGGCTTGTCGACCCTGATACGCATGCTGGCAGCTGAAGCAGGTCGGCTGATGGGTTCGCCTGGATTGGTGGCGGTACGAACGTAATCCGAGAGGGCCGATGCAGAGGCCGTGTCCTTGTTGATGCGGTTGGAGTCTAGCAGAAGGGCTTCGCTACGTGGAGATTGGAGAGCGGGATTGCGACGTGAAGAAGACCCAGCTGTGGATGCAGAGGCGGATGCCTCTACGCGGGAGGGACGGTGCGCGGATGACATGGTCACGCCTCTAATCTGCGTGTGGTAAATGTTGGCTTGAAGAAGAAATGCGGAGAAGTGGGGTGATTTGATGCGGGGACGGGAAGACAGATCTTGAGAGATCGTGTCAATGAGCGACAAAGACTTAGGTTAGAGCGTCAGATGGAAGGTTGCCTCGGCATATGCGATGATCTTTGCGCAGGGTATGATGCTTGGTATATGCTGTATCGAAGGTGTCTCTAGGAGGAGGAGGAGGAGGATGGAAGAGAAACGACGATAGCCAGTAATGCCAGATCAGCATAAGAGACGTAAGTTACTCGTTGACTGATGTGCGTTACATGAATAATACCACACTGTAAACACAACCACATCCGCTTCCTGTTGCTCAAGTTGAAATCGATCGCTCTTGTTCACCAGCTCTTGTCACTTGGCCCCAGGACTTATGTTTCGCCTTGCTCACTCGCATCAACATAGCATATCTGAACACACTGGTGACATGAGGTCAATCCTGATGAGAACTCCCATCGTGACTCGGACCGAAGCGACTTCTGTAGGCCTTTTGGTTCTCATCCATAGAGAAGGGATCATCCGATATTTTGTTGCGATGTCACCAGTCGACCAAGCCAAAGGCGTGGATCGGCGTGAAACCGAAAATGTGTTCAGGGTTCAAAAGTGTGTATTTCAAATTGTTTATATTTTAAGACGACTTGTATCTTGGAAAGTAAGTCTTCTGACTTTGGAGAATCTGCAACTTGTCCACAGCGAATCTGTCCGCATGGACCTTTTGCGCTTCACGTTGTTGCTCGAATTGCCCGGTGGGCCTTTTTGGCTGTGCCTTCTCGAGCCACGACACGCCGAGTGTCACTTTTCCGATTCTGGTTGGAATCCGCTTTCTTCTTGCTCTTCCCGCGACAGCTCCTCCTCCTTCTCTCTATCATCCTTGTGATCACATCTCGATCGATCGATCACGCCACCACCGATTTCAGAGCTACTCTCTGCGCCTAGTGTTCTGCCCAGCACTGCTTCTCGCTTTTGTCTCGATTAGTCTCGGTTCGTCTGTTGGTCACGATCTTGTTTCGAGGTTCGAGGGGCTGCATAAGAAGCTCTATCTCCAATCATGGATTCGCTGGGCGCTACCGCCGGTGGCATGCGCTCCAGGCAGCATCAAGATGCTACTCTACCCGTTGTCGGGCGTACGTCTTCTCTCTCTCAATATCCTCCATCTCTGGACGGCAGCAGCGATGCCATCAGGGGAAAGACCGGTAAACTCACCAATCCCAGCAATGCTAATAGCACAGGTCTTGGTTTAGGCATCGGCGCTCAACCCGGCTCAGCAGCAGCAGCTGGCACCACCATCAATTCTGCAGAGTATCGCATCCTTGCTGCCCTTGTCCTCGTCGCTCTCCTAGTAAGATGTCACAAGCTCGGCCAGCCTTCGAGTGTGGTTTTCGACGAAGTCCATTTCGGAGGCTTTGCTGCCAAGTACATCAAGGGCAAGTTCTTCATGGATGTCCACCCGCCCCTCGCTAAGCTTCTCATCACTTTTGCTGCTTGGCTCGGTGGCTTCAATGGTGACTTCGACTTCAAAGACATCGGTAGGGAGTACCTCCACGGCGAACATACACCCGTGCCCTACGTCATGATGAGAGGTCTCAATGCTCTGCTCGGCGTCGCTACCATCCCTCTCGCCTACCTCACTCTTCGAGGCCTCTCTCTTAGAGCTTCTACCGCCACCTTAGGAGCCCTCTTTGTTCTCTTCGACAATGCCTTGACCATCCAGAGTCGACTCATCTTGCTCGATTCCATCTTGGTCTTTTTCACTGCCCTCACCGTCTTCTTCTGGGTTTCGTTCTGCAACCAAGAGAAGCGCGCTCCCTTCTCTCTCAGCTGGTGGATACTTCTCTCCGCAACAGGCCTCAGCCTCGGGGCGGTAGCCAGCTCCAAATGGGTCGGTCTCTTTACCATCTCTACCATCGGCGTCTCGGTCATTGCACAGCTCTGGGAGCATCTCGGTGATGTCAGACAACCCATCCGCGTTGTCGCTCGCCATTTCTGTGCTCGAGCCGTCTGCCTGATCGGATTGCCCATTCTCGTCTACCTGTTTACCTTTGCTATTCACCTTTCTCTGCTCAACAATAGCGGAGACGGAGATGCTTTCATGAGCAGCGCCTTCCAACACACTCTCAACGGCCATGGGATGGACGACACCTTCGCAGATGTGGCTCTCGGCTCCTCCGTTAGCATCAAGCATCTCAACACCCAAGGCGGATATCTCCACTCCCACTTGAGCAACTATCCCGCTGGCAGTGGACAGCAACAGATCACACTCTATCCTCATCGAGATGAGAACAACGAATGGATCATCCTCAAAGCGCCGAGCTCCGAAGATCCTGCACCCAAGCTCAACGACAAAGGGCATCCCATCCGACCCGAAGATGAAATCTCACGATACCATCAGGAGCCCATTCGCTACCTCCAACACGGCATGGAGATTCGCCTCCTTCACAAGAGCACCGACAAACGCCTTCACAGTCATGACTCCCATCGACCTCCCGTCACCGAGAGCGACTATCAGAACGAGGTCACCGGATACGGCTTTCCCGATTTTGGAGGCGATGCTAATGACAACTTCCACGTGGAGATCTACCAGGGTGACAAGTCCGACAAAGCATCCTCTTCCCGAGTACGAGCGTTGAGGACCAAATTTCGATTGCGACATACACTCACTGGATGCTACCTCTTCTCTCACAAGATCGCCCTGCCAGATTGGGGTTTCGGTCAGCAAGAAGTGACCTGCAACAAGAACCCCACCATGCCCAACTCGCTCTGGTACGTCGAGACAAATTCGCATCCCCTACTTTCCGATTCTCCGGACTCCAAAAAGCGCGTCGACAAGGTCAACTACATCCGACCTTCTTTCCTCGAAAGGTTCTGGGAACTGCAAGAGGTCATGTGGGAGACCAATGCCGGTTTGACCGAGCGCCACGCTTACGACTCGAGACCGCAAAGCTGGCCCCTCTTGCGACGTGGTATCAACTTTTGGACAAAGGACCATCGTCAGATATACCTTATCGGCAACCCCATCGTTTGGTGGGGTGCCATCTCCTCCGTATTGGCTTATCTCGGAGCAAGAGGATTCCTGATGCTGCGAGCGCAGAGGGGCTTCCGAGACTTCCAAGACTCCAAAGTCAAATTCTATGATCAGACTTGTGGTTTCCTCGTCATGGGCTGGGCCTTGCACTATCTTCCCTTTCACCTCATGCACCGACAGCTCTTCCTGCATCACTACCTACCGGCGCTCTACTTCTCCATCTTGGTCTCGGCCGTCATTTTCGACTTCTCCACCTCAGCGCTTCGTCCACGATTCAGGTTGGTCGCTGCACTAGCTGTGGTCGTTGTCGTACTGGCAGGATTCGTTCGTTACACTCCTATCACGTATGCTTCCGAATGGACGTTGCAGGGCTGCGAGCGGGCTCGTTGGGTTAAGGCATGGGATTTCAACTGCAGGGAGTATCCCGACAACGTCAGCAAGTTCAAGGAGTTTCCTCCTGGCATCCAGACGGCGGAGTGGTTCGCTCACAAGGAGGACAAGTCTTCTTTGGCCGATGTTGTGGAAAGCGTCAACGGAACCCAAGGTGTTGGAGCTGCAGCTGCTGCTGAGCCAGGCCGTCACGCTTTCGAGAACGTGCCTCTCCGAGCTCTGCAATCCCAGGCAGTTTCAGCCGTACAGCACGAGGTACAAGACCTTCGACACGGCATTCAGCATGGTATCGACTACCTCAAGGGCAAGGTGGGCCTGTCTAAAGAGGCGCCCAAGGCCGATCCTGTGGCGGCTGGTGAAGCTGTGGATCCTGCTGGACTGGATCAACAGAAGCTAGAGCAGGTCATGCTGGAAGGAACTGCTCCAGTTGTAGGTGACAAGGAAGGTGCAGCGGCAACTGCTTCCAGTGCTGCTCCGGTGACCGAGCCTAGTGACATTGCTCAACCTGATCAGCACGCCGACGAAGAGGCGCATGAAGCTGCTGATGTCATTGAAGCAGACCGCGACGATGTTCGAAAGGACGAGTAGTCGCGATCGCTGACCATTCGACGCGATCGCCCTTGTAGCACTCCATCAGATGTGGCGGGGATTTGCCTTTTGACCAAGTCATACATCGAAGCGGAAGTCGCAACTGTGGCAACAATCCAACATCTATCTGATGGCCAGTATACTCTCGTCCTGTACTTGTCGCTCAATTACCTCGACACGCATTTCAACTCTTGGAAAGGATAGGAAAAGAATGTCTGGCTGGACTGAAGTGCTTGCATTTGCGTGGGATGTGACATGCGCTCAGTGGGAGATCTAGTCCAAATGAGTAGGAGTTGATCAGGAAGATGACGAAGATGCAGAAGGTGGGGTGGGAGCAAAGAAGAAGCGCCAAAAAGGTTTGATGATGATGATAGCGATGAGGACAGCGATGAGGAGGATGAGAAAGAGGATGCACTGTCTTCTGCCACTACGACGTTGGTATTGTGTGGCTGTCTCGAGTTCTTGGACAGCACCTTGCATCTCCCTGGACATGAGTTCGACGTTGTAATCGATACGATCCAGCATGGTACCTTGGTCGATGACGAGGGTTTGTAGATCTCCGAAGAGTTGAGCCAATTCTTGAATGGATTTGGCAATCTCATTGATCTCTCTGGATCTTTGTTGAATCTCTTGGTCGTTCTGAGATACATTTTGCTGTTGCTGCTCTTCAAAAAGCAAGAGGTTGGTGTTGGAGGAAGAAGAAAGTTGCTGTCGGGAGAGTTCCATATCTTCCCTAACAGCCAGTTCACTATCTCGAAACATGGATTCGCTCTCTTTGCCCTTGATGGAGCCTGATGCACCAGGAGTGGACGTGCCGTTAGCACCGACACCAGGAGCTAGACCTCTTGCTGCGCGGATGTCTCGATCGCGTACTTCCATTCCCTTCATACGTTTGAGGTATAGGGTTTGCTGCTTGCGGAAGGCCCCGCTCAGATCTTGTACACGAGTTGCCAGCGCGGTCTGAACATTCTGTGCCAATGCGATCTGTCGCACAGTGATTTCGTTCTCAAAGTTGTCGGGTGTGTTGGGTTTGGAGTGTTGACGCTTGGACTCCCTTATGAGATGCTGGGTGAAAGAGGCCAGCGCAGCGACGAGCTTGGAGCATCTTCGGAAATCCTTGGTGATGTCCAAGGCCAGTGCCTCGATCTGCTTCTCTTCGGATGATCTGTCTGCAAAACCAGGTCTGAGATGCTTTTCGTGGAGCTTGGAAAGTCTTTCCATGCGGGGTCGTATGGAGGCGAGAATGTGATCGACTTGGTCAGAGATGTCCATCCATTTGGGCGGTAGTTCGGACGTGGAGTCGGACGGCACGTTAATGGAGACATGACCCTCTTGACTGCGCTTTCGATCCAATAGGCCCTGATTCTCGAAGTCATCCTTTGCAAGCGAAGATGAGCCAAGCGGATCGTCTCCATCAGAGTAGGGCGCTTGAAAATAGACGTTGTTCGCATTGTCCGAGTAGCGACCACTATTACCAGCGCCTCGTCGACGGTTGGTGGGAGCTATTGAGTCACGATAGGACAGAAAGAGGAGCGTTCTTGACCTGGTTTGTCCCAAATGTGAGGATGTCCACGCCGAGCTGGTTGCTGACGACGAAGTTGCTGCGGCGGATGAGGACGAGTACATTGGTGGTGTGGATGAAGATGGGAAAGAGTAGTGAGCTGCCATAGCTGATAGCGTGCCAGGTGCCAAGCCTTGTTGCAACCTCGAGCTGCCTCTCCCTTCGCTCGCTCTGTACTGGCTAGTCGACCCTGAGTGTGGCAGGGGAAAGAGACGACGCCTTGGCGGTGGTGAAGAAGAGTAAAGATGATGGGCGGTGAAGATGGAGTGAGAAGAGCATGCATGTGTCGAGGCGGGGGGGCCAGTCCGTGCATCCAGATCCTCACACCAACAAACAATTGGGTGGATGATCCGGAAGATCCACGTTTTGTACGATTTTGGTAGCCGGATGAACGAGTTGTTTGTTAGATTAAATTGCCGGCGTGGGCAGCAGGTATTTGTTGTGACTTGAGAAGTGGTTGCCCGAAAGCTGATTTCTACATGTATGTAGCTTATAGCGTATGATGAACGATGGTGTTGCATATTCTCAAGGTTATGTTCATTTAACACCAACTCAACAATTGTTCTTCTTAGTCTTCAAGGCCCTCTTTGTATCCTGCGAGGTTGGTCGACTTTGGCTCGACTTCTTCTGCCTTCATCTTCTTTCTTCCGACCTCCGTCAGCAAGCGGTCGGCGCAAGCAGCCTCGTGTCTGACGCATCTTCGCTCTTGGCTTCTAGTTGAAGCTTCTCGGCCTAATTCGGAGCTCAATCTCTGGCTTTGCAAGACGCTGCGAGAGCTTTCGTGGGCTCGGTGCCACCCACTTCCAAGACGTTGTCAACCAAAGCCACAAGGTCCTCATTTGTTTTCTGGCAAGCTCTCCCATTTCTCCACGCATGCCGTTTGATTACGTCTTCCATGTACCGAATTCTTCCTGACTCCCAACAACGAGGCGCAAGACCTACTTCCTAGTGAGTACGTCTTCTGCAGGCGTCTTCATGCTCATCAAATTCCAGAATGCCACCCAAAAAGAAGCATCGAACTGCGTCTTCCACTCCCTCAAATGACCCTCCAGCTACAGCAGCAGCACGGACCTCTCGCCGCGCCAACAACGAAAGCCCTCGACCAGCTCCTATCCGCACCACCAGAAGTCGCACTCGATCAGCTTCCGTTGCATCCACAAGTGCTGCATCTGCAGCGCCTAGATCCAGTCGCAGACAGCCTTCGACTCAAGGTTCGACTAAACCTACGTTAGTCAAACCTTCCTCCTCTTCTGATCGTAGAGTCAAGTCCAGCTCAAGAGAAAGTTCTGTTCTTGTAGAGAACCCTGCGAGCAATGTTGAACTCTGGATCGACATACCACCAGTGCCTCAGCACATCCTCAAGCAAGATCCGGGAGCTTCCTTTGTCAAGCCGATCAACCTTGATGCTTTCAAGGCTAAGGGAAAGTACAAACTTGCAAGCCACGGCCTCGTACTTTATGTGGACCAAATTCCGACGTCAGACCCATTCTATTTGTCCAAGCAAGACTTGGAAGACGACCAAGATGACTTTACCTTCGTAGCGCTCAAACCTCCTCGAAAGAGGGCTTCAGGGTCTTCCTCCGATTCAACGCTGTCGCAGCCGAACCACCACAATGATTCTAGCAACCTCAGAGAAGAACCACCTTCACCGACTCGGATCGAGCTTTTGCCAGACTCAAACGATCAATTCGAAAAGGCGGCCGAATCTACTAGCCAGCTTTCCGATCGCGTTGCAAATTCTTCGAAAGCCACGAATGGCCATGTTTTGCCTGCCTCAGAGCCACTAAACGAGCCAGCTCAGGACCGACAGCGAGCAGCTTCGGCTCAGCCCCACCTGCTTGAAGACATGTTCCTCGTCGACACCAATAACTCCTCCCAACTCCATCGCACCAAAGCGTCTACTGGGATGATTCGGTATCACAGCGAAGATGTCCCGCGACCCGAACAAGTTTCGAATTCACAATTCGCATCTCAGACTTCAGGTACTTCGCCACTCTTCTTCGAGAATCAAGATGAGGAGGAGGATGAGCTGGAAGACAATCACACGGACGAGAAACCCGCTCGAGTCCCAGTAAAACGCTCGGCACCTACCACCGCTCCAACTCAGGGTTCGACCATATATGCGCCTTACATCAAGACGTCTCCTCCACCTGCTTCATCTTCAGCGCACTACTCTTCCAAGCCTTCATCATCCAGATCGCAACAAGATAGCACAGACAAGTTGAAGCGATCTTTACCACCTGCACCTCCCAACCGATCGGTCGAACCACAGATCAAAAAACGAAAAATGGCAAGGTTCCCTCCACCTAAACTTGGCTCACAGAAGTCCTCCACCAAGAAGTCCAGCGATGACGAATTGGAGCAGGAAGACGACGTTGACGACCTCCAGAACCTGAAATCTCAGATCAACGACGATGCTCTCTCTCGTTCTTCTGGATCTCGGCAAAAGCAAGAGTATCGCTCCAAGTTGGCCAAGCTGGCTTCCGCCAGAAAGAAGCTCCACGGCGAGCGAGATCTTTCCGACGGCAGCGACGAAGACGAAGACGATCGCGCCGGGAGAGTGGGGAAGCAAGCGGACAGGATCAGCCCTCGGAGCGGAGCGGCTTCACGCAAATCCCCGACGGTCTACGAAGTCAGCTCCAGCAGCTCCAGCAGCTCCAGCTCGAGCTATGATAGCTCCGACAGTAGCGACAGCGACTCGGATAGCGACTCGAGCCGAGATTTCATCGTGGACGATGACAAGATCGAGTACGATGAGGGGCACAGACCTTCCAGATCTTCGCACCAGAGCAGCAAGACCAAGACCAAGTTGAACAAACAGCGAACCGACGCTGGGAATGGTCGCGTGGATGCCGATGGAAGGATTCGCCTTCCTGCTGTTCGTCGCTCACAGGCCGGCACCTCGAACGGCAGTATTCTCGCGCAGCATGGATTGGTATCGTCACAGAAGAAAAGTATCGACGAGATGTGCATGGACTGGATCGAATGGGCCGTGGTGCGAGTCTTGCTGTCCTGGTCATCCATCAGTGCGGCGGATCGAGAACGGTTGGACCGGAATCGAGCTGCGATCAAGTCCCGGCTTCGATCGACAGAAGAGTCGGTGGGCAGCGTTGCAATGCGGAGGCAATTCAAGTGGTATTTGGTCAACTATCCCAAGATTGAAGTCCAAGCTCTTTTCAGCGATGACTTGGAACGCTACGGCAGTCTGATCAAGGTAGGTTGCGGCACATGTCATCGAAAATCGCAAAAGACGAGTCACCTGGTCCGGTTCGAGGGCAAACGATACAACCAGAAGACGCTAGCTCCTTTGCGCTCTAAAGAGCATGACCGTAGCAAAGAAGAAGAGGATAGCGAAGTGTCATCTTCGGAGGACTCGGACAGCGAAGACAGCAGTACGAGCGATCGGTCGAACGAGAACGAGTCCTGGTGCGAGCGTGCCGAAGATGACAAAGGTCGACCTGCTTTTCGCTTCTACGTCGGCAGCGCTTGTGCGCAACGAGCGCGAGTGATGCATCAACTCCATCACTGGGAGTGGACCACCATGCAAACTTTAGGCAAACATCCAGCGATTCGAAGCGTCCGAAGAAACATCGTCGATCACGACGGGTACGGCTTGGATGGACGGGAGGGCCCCGGTGAACAAGAGGTGCGATTTGTTATCGACGAAATGATCGATCCAACGTCCAGAGTCAGTGGATCCGGTCCCTCGGAATTGGATCGTCTCAAAAGAAGGGTCAAGTCGCTCATTGCTCAGGCTCTCGAGGTCAATAAGACACGGTGAAGGATCCGAGCGTCGAAAAGAAAACTCCCGGAACGCCTATGCATTTACTCGCAACTCTTCTCGTCCTTTCGCGGAGCTCTCCACGCTCCAAAGCAAGAGTTCGATCGAGGCTGATCATATGTATTCGGAAGTCATCCCGATCAAACTTGCTCCTGATACCTCTGCTATGCTTTTACCCAATATGAGCTAGATCTACATATCGCAACGCATGGACTAGCTGAGCTTGCACACTCGATCTGGCGAATGGAGTTCTGCTTTATATGTTCCGTTCAGAGACGCATGCCATTGAGTTGAGAAACTTTTCTTGAACTGCGTGAATGCTATGCTGACATTTCTATACAATTTGGCGGACGTGAGTCGATCTAGTGCGCGCCACCTGCCATGATGGCCTCCATCTCTTCTTCCGACATCAACAAGGCTGGAGTTTTCCAGAACCTTTCTGGTAAAAGATGTGTATCTTCTGCGACTTCTCTTCCCTTCATGTCGACCTGAATGAGTCCGGAGCTGGAGCTGGAACTTTGAGAGGAGGACGACTGTGATGACGAGGCCGAGGCGGATTGTTGGAGCTTTTCAGGGTGGAAATGTGGTCCGGATTCGAACACTTCTTGGAAATGCGAGAAGGTCTCGACAATCTTGGTTGGTGCGGCGGGATGAGGATGTGGAACGTGGGATTCTGCTGAAACGTCGAGTCCAAGAGGAGGTGGTAGGTCAGTGGATCGAAGTCGTCATAGGCTCGAAACAAGAGTACGACCGACAAAGCAAGCTGGATACAAGGGTCAACGTACCTTTGGGCGCTTTTCGATCAGGGAACTTGAAGCCCTGTTTGTGGATGTGTGCTCTTCGGACGAGAGTTCGCAACATGTTGAGAGAAGCACAGGTGGCAAGGATTCTGCTTCCTTTGGACAGGGACGAGAAGACGATGATGATGAGTTGGAAGATGCACTTGAATCGGTTCAGTCCGATTTGAGCCGTTTGGGTGAGTTTCGATGTGACGTTCAAGGCTTCCATTTTGTGGAGATTCTCGGAGCAGCCTCCGTGCTAGGTTGGCCGATGCAGACTTCTTCATTGTTAGATTGTCCGATGAGATCAGATCACGTGCACACGAATTTTTTGGCCAGGATTCCGACGCAGAAAGGATGCATCTCAACTGCCGTTTCTTCATTTCTGCCGCTTTCTTACCACGCTTTCGCCATCGGCCTACCTCTTCCCTCTTTCCATATTCTCTCCATCACCTTCTCACATTGTCTGGAACCTTTTTGGTGGCCAGAAACATTCTTTCCTTCAATAACAGGGTCGATCCAGACCAAACAGCAAAGCTCGTTCCGTTCTTGGTCTGTCGTGCCCGTGAGAGGAGCTAGTTCCGGTCCTACTTTCTGAAGCTCAGTTCCGACCGGAATAACCCGCCTTTCGTACGCTCTATCTCAAACATCTTGGTCACTGATCGCCAACAGTCTACTTCGCAACATTCTTCACCCAACTCACTCGCACAACGCTCGTCTCCAGCTGAGTCCTCGCAAATATGGGTGTTCCGGCTTTGTTCAGATGGCTCTCCAAAAAGTACCCTCGTATCGTCACCTCCGTCGAGGAGGAGACTCCTCGCACCGTTCCGGGACCAGATGGAACCAGCGTGGAGGTACCTGTCGACACGTCCGGTCCCAACCCTAATGGAGAAGAGTTTGATTGTCTATATCTAGATATGAACGGTATCGTACATCCATGTACCCATCCGGAAGGTAAACCAGCACCAGAGACGGAAGAAGAGATGATGGTGGAGGTTTTCGCCTACACAGAGAGAGTCGTCAACATGGTACGACCAAGGAAACTCCTGATGATGGCTATCGACGGCGTAGCACCAAGAGCAAAGATGAATCAGCAACGGTCTCGTCGTTTCAGATCGGCTAGAGAAGCTCGAGAGAAGCACGAAGAGATGGAGCAAGCTTTGGCAGAATGGAAGTCAAAGGGTCTTCCGGTCTCAGACGATGCTCTCGAGAACAAGAAGTCGTGGGATTCCAATGCCATCACTCCAGGTACGCCATTCATGGATCTGCTGGCTGCTTCTTTGCGATATTGGGTGGCGCAGAAACTCAACTCGGATCCGGGATGGAAAAACGTTCAAGTCATCATTTCCGATGCAAGTGTCCCCGGTGAAGGAGAACACAAGATCATGGAACATATCCGACGACAACGGTCGCATCCGGAGCACGACCCTAACACCAAGCACGTCATTTACGGGCTTGATGCCGATCTGATCATGCTCTCCCTTGCCACCCACGAGCCTTACTTCAAGGTCCTCCGAGAAGATGTCTTTGCTCAGGACTCCAAACCAAAAGGCTGTCACAACTGCGGTAAGATGGGTCACATCGCCGCCAACTGCACAAACGAGTCCAAACCCAAGGAAGAAGCGCAAACACCTGCATCTCCCCCGGAAAAGAAACCGTTCATCTTCCTCGACGTCTCTGTCCTGCGAGAGTATCTCGAAATCGAGCTCAACGTTACCGGACTCCCCTTCGCTTTCGATCTCGAACGGGCGATCGATGACTGGGTCTTCCTGATCTTCTTCGTTGGTAATGATTTCTTGCCTCACCTGCCCTCGTTAGAGATCCGTGAAGGTGCCATCGACACTCTTCTCAAAATCTGGAAGAGCCAACTCCCCCTCATGGGCGGTTACCTCACAAATCACGGTAAAGTCGAGCTAGCACGAGCACAGCTCATTCTCGATGGGCTAGCTTCTCAAGAAGACGAGATCTTCCGCAAGAGGAAAGAGGATGAAGATCGAAGAGAAGCCAACCAGAAGCGTCGTGAAGCAATGATGAATCGGAACGGCAAGAAGGACGACGATCAAGAAAGCAACTTTTCCAGCGTTCCCATGGTACAGGTCAGCCAAAAGAAAAGGCCCGCCAACGAAACCGAAAAGCCTGCTTTCAATGGTCAATCAACTCAAGATTTGAAGGAAGCTGCTAACAGCAACAACAAATCCTATGATCCGCGCAGGAAAGCTGTCATCTTGGGAGGCGACAACAATGAAGTCGTTCGAAACAGAAACGCTGCTCGCCAAGCTAATATGGACGCCGCAGAAGCTCTCAAGGCTGAGCTGATGGGCGAAGGATCGAAACCGGAACAGGAAGAGCAACAACCACCGACGAAGAAGGCCAAAGTCGAGGCCGATACGAATGCCGAGAACCTGGAGGAGGTTCTGAACCAAGATGCAATCCAGAACACAACCGAAATCACCGCGGCAGCCGAGACAGCCGAGACAGAGGAGACCTCAGAAGCACCAATCAAGGTTGAGGATGCCGCTGCTATCAGTGCTCCCCCTGGTATGAAGCGGAAAGCTGACGATCTCGAGGGTGACGATGACCCAGATGCTATCGCGGAAAAGTCAGATACAGTCCAAGGCCAGTCTGCTGAAGACGCCGTCATCGAAGACAGTAACGCCAACGCCGATGCGGGTGCTGATGCGGAGATTAAAGCCGAAGAAGCGAACGGAGAGGACGAGGAAGAGGAGGATGATGCGGACGCGGACGAGGACGAAGACGATACCGAGGCGATCGATCCTGTCACCACCATCAAGAAGCGCACGGTCAACCCCGATGGCACAGTCGACTACGAAGATACGGTCAAGATGTGGGAGCCAGGATATCGTGAGCGATACTATCGAGAGAAGTTTGGTGTTGAACTCTCCGACACCGGCTTCCGTCGTCAGGTCGTCAAGTCTTACGTAGAAGGTCTTTCCTGGGTACTCGCCTACTACTACCAAGGTGTTCCGTCTTGGCAATGGTATTATCCTTATCACTACTCTCCCTTCGCTGCTGACTTCACCGAACTCGACACCTTGGATATCAAGTTCGAGCTTGGAGCACCATTCAAGCCATTCGAGCAATTAATGGGTGTACTCCCCGCTGATTCTCGCGCCTCGATTCCTCCGGCTTTCCATCCGCTGATGACTGAGAGCGAGTCCGAGATCATTGATTTCTATCCCAGTGACTTTGAAATCGACATGAACGGCAAGAAGATGGCATGGCAGGGTGTGGCTCTGCTTCCCTTCATTGATGAAAAGAGGCTGCTGGATGCACTCAAAGAAAAGTACCCGTTGCTCAGCGAAGACGAAGTTCGACGAAACGGTTTCGGCCATAACACCCTCTTCGTGAGTGACGAGTCCAAGCTCTACGACTCACTCTGTGAGATCTACGCAAAAGGAACCGCAAATGCGGATCAGCCTGCTCCTATGAACGCAACGTTGAGCGGAGGTATCACCGGCTACATCAAGCCTGACCCGGTCTGCGTGCCAGGATCGACCTTCAACTCGCCTCTTACAAGCGTCCAGCTGGAAGACATCCTGAATGATCGCTCCATCTCGGTTCTCTACGACTTTCCGGAACAAAAGACACCCCATCGCTCGGTGCTCTTGAAGGGACTCAAACCACCCAAGCGGATCCTGTCACCCGCTGATGTCGACTGGGTCAAGAGAGGAGGTCCTGATAGTCATCGTGGCCGAGGTCGCGGTCGAGGTGGCGGACATTTTGGCAACAGGGATCATCACCATCAACAGCGAAATGGACCGCATGGAGGAGGACAAGCTCAGTACGGAAATGGTGCCGGTGGCCAATGGAATGGAAATGGGAATGGACACGGACACAGTGGTGGATATGGCGGGTACGGTCAGCAAGGAGGAGGTGGATATGCCAACGGAGGAGGTGGAGGATATGGCGGATATGGTGGATATGCCGGCACGAACGATCCCTATGCTGGATATGGCGCCTACGGCTCGGGTGGTAACGGAGGCTATGGAGCTCAGCCCCCCGCTGGACCAAGGAGAGACAATCGATACGCAGCATATACCAGTGCTGACGTCTGGGAAGGTCAACGAGCAGGCGCAGCTGGCCGTGGAGGTGGACGAGGTGGGGCTGCACGCGGAGGCGGGCACGGTGGGAACGGAGGAGCCGGCTACGCGGGTCTGCCGAGTCTTGGTGGACCAGGTCCTGCTGCACCTACGGGCCCGGCCGCTGGGGGGTATGGAGGATACGGAGGGTATGGATCTGCTCCTGTCGCCCCTGCGGCTGCAGGCGGTTATGGTGGTTACGGAAGTGGTGCCGGCGGTTACGACAGTTACGGCGGCGCTTACGGAGGATACGCAGCTCCTCCTGCACCGGGAGCTGGCGGCTACGGAGGATACGGACCTGCAGCTGGACAGTACAATGGCGCGGCCTATCCTGGTGGAGCTGCCAGAGGCGGCGGAGCGCCTCAGCGGGGTGGAGGAAGAGGAGGCTACGGCGGCCGAGGCGGTTCGCACAATAGCAACAACAACAATTACTATGGAGGCGGTGGAGGCACATACGGCTCATTCTATTGAAAATATGTGAACTCGACCAATCATCCGCGACTCCTCTCATTTTCACATGCATCACATCCCCTTGTACCAGTAGTAATAGAAGAAGTCAGGTGGAACTGTAAAGTTTGTACACGGACCTCGCTTTGAAGGGCCGACCGATTTTGATCTGATGACCGATTAAGATGTCTATCTTTTCTCAGGACGGAACACAAGCATCTCATAAGGAACAGCTAGGTTCACAGGACTTTGTCCCTTCAGAAAGTTGGTGACCAAAATGCCCGTTTAAGATTGACCGATGACCAGCTATCCACAATTGAGTGTGGGAGGACAGTATGAATCTAGAAATACAAGACCAAGCTCTGAGACGGCTTGACTGAAAAAAAGGCTGAATGAATTATGTCATCTCTTCCGAGTACCAACAGAACAAGCTACAAGCTGCTGACGAAACTTTCGATGGAAAGGGGTCTGGAGTTTCTTCTTGCTGCAGCAAACGTGTAAGATCGTGTTAGGTGGGTGTGGGTGTTGGAATGGAGTGGAAGTTTGATGTCGTTGTCGCTGCTCCTGAGGGGAGAGGGAGCGGAAGGAGGCAAGAATTGGGGTACGGGTACACGTCTGACTTTGAACTGGTTCTTGGTGGTGGTGGTGGACGAAGCAGAGGAAGGGAAAGTGGGTGGAGTGATTCGAATGGTAGGAGGAACCGTGAATGAATGTTGAGGATCTTGTCTGGAATGGCACCGCTTTGTGTAGGTGTACTTGTGCTCCAGCTGCGATCCTGATTGCTGGTGGTGGTTGCTGAAGGAAGAGTGGGAACAAGACGATTCGGAAGAGGATGAAGGGCTTGAGAACATGGATTCAGCGTCATAGGAGCTCATGGACGAATCGGGTCGATGACCTCCAATACCTCCACCGTTGCGTGTGAGGACAGGAACGGAGTAAAATTCTCCTTGTTCCTGGTCCTGTTCCTGACCTTCTTCGTCCACCTCCGAGATCTGGATATTGGCCAAGTTTGTGAAAGGACGGTACTTTTCTTCCGACTTCAGGGTTCCATCCTCGCCGGCGATGGAAGAAGGAAAGACAGGGGCGTCGAATTCACTGTCCCAGTTCCAAACCCATCTCCAACCGGTACCAAACATGCTTGGTTCATCCAACTCGACGTCCAACTGCGCTAGCTTGTCGCCCGAAGAAGAGGAAGGAGTCGGAGTACGCTGTGCTTCCAGATCGCGTTCCTGTTGCTGCTGCTGACCTTGTTCCTCAGTAGCATTAGTTCGGTAGCTTGGTGCAGACGAAGGTGCGTAGGAAGTAGTTGCGTACGAATACGTCGAATGTCCTGATTCACTGTCACCGCTGTTACCACCTTTGTGACCCAGATTGCTCGATTGAGTGGTTCGTACCGATGCAGATCGAGAAAGAGGTCGTTTGGTCTGCCAACCGGATTTTCCCTCGTCGTGGCCATCCTCGGAGCTGTTGGAAGAATCAGCAGCAGAGAACTTGGAAGCCTTTGCAGCTCGCATCCTCTTAATCCAGATGATGGTCATTGTTACCAATACAAGTAGAACAATAGCAGTGATACCTAGTGAAAGACCTAGAATCAGGCCAAAGTTTTTGGAGTTACCCGAAGAAGAAGAAGAGCCGGCCCACGCTAAGTTGGTTGAGATCGGAGGTGAGATACGGTAGGGAGCGGGGGTTCGATTGGGACCGATAAATATGCCCGGTCGACCTGTCAAAAGACTCTGGGTTGCTGTCGATGTCTGAGTAGCGGCAGTGCTGTTAACGAGATTAGCTAGTTGGGCTAATGTCGTTGTTTGGAACGAATCTGTGACTTCAGAGGAGAGGGATGCTGACATGATTTGTTTGGGTGGGTTTTATCAGTTTGAAGCTACTCCATCGATCGGTGTAGTATCGATGCTGATCAAGAAAGAAAAAGGATGAGAAGTGCTCGGAGGTCGAACTAGGAATGTACGAGATGTATGGTGAGTGGTGTTGTGTTGACAAGATTGGGCAAAGATCACGAGATGAAGCGAAGTGGTGTCGATGAATATGAGCAAGAAGGAAGATGATGCTCACTTTACAGCTGACAGGAAGGAACCAGATGGATGCGAGACAGCTACCCGTCAAGGAAGGGCGATTGAAGGGGGCGAACGGGTAAGTCTCGGACTCGGAACTAATCCAGCTACACTGTATGTAGATGGAGGAGGAGGAGGTAGTGGCCAAGGAAAGGAAGAGGGGGGTTGGATGTCTCAGAATTGGGGAAGCGAGACAGATTTAGGAGGGCAAGACTTTATAACGACTTGACGGTCTGCTTGTGGATGTTGGCGGAGGCTCAAAAAACTCAACCTTCTTCTGCACAGGAGAAGCAATTGGGCTGGGAGAGTGAGAGCGCCACAACGGAAACGTCCTGATTGAGATACAGAGTGCTACTGCTAATGCACAGCATGGAACGTGTTGCCGGACAATGATGGCCAATTGCGATGATGTGAAGGCAGCAAGGCACTGGACAAGACCAACAGCTCGACCGGGATTTTATCCTGGCTTGCTTCTTCATGCTCAAACGCAGAAAGGATGGAAGGCAGGAAGGATGACTGGATGCAGCAAACCCCAGTCCCGGTCCCGGAGAAAGTGGGACGATGATGGAGGAACGGGTTGGCAGGATAATAACGACGGAAAGCGCGGAAAAGCTAGAGGGTCCGGAAAGGGAAGCACACACACATACAAACACACACACAAAAAGAAGAACGATAATAATAAAGCCCGCGTGGTAGTAGTGTTATTCGTTGTTTGATAGCATCGTAGTACACTTTGAGGTGAAGTACATTACATCAAAGTGTGCATGTAGGTTCCCGTTTTTCGGTGGGAGTTGCTTTCGATGCTACCCTATGGATTCTAAAGTGTACATGGAAGGTAAGGACCGGATCAAGTGCGTGTGTAATTCAGCTGTTGTATAGTGCAACAAGAGGACCGCGCGTAAAGAAAAGAGAGAGGGACGGGATCCCGAGGGAATCGAAGACATGCTTTTGTGTGGCTGTCATTAACGGAGAGGATATGTGCTATACATCATTGGTAGTCTTGTGGTAGGAACGAAAAGGGGAAAAACTCTCTCCAATACTAATAGGCTCCCGATCCACAGGATTTCAATGCAGCGGGCCGTCAAGTGAGCGACAGGGACTTACTGAGCCCAGAGGAGGGGTAGATTGGGATAAAGAAAAGAAGGAGCGGAGGCTGGAATCGCGACGACCGGTCTCTGAACTTTGCTTTGACGGTTGAAGTCTCCATTCCTCAGGTTTAAAACGAGCAGTTCTCTTTGAAACGAATCCATCCTCCGACGTCGATGCTTCGAATAAGGTCAAGATGATGCTGCTAAAAGTTACACGACACGCTCCCGAGAGATGAAACAAGTGTTGGGCGACTCGAACTCGGTTCGCTTGACGGTCAGACGATGAGCATTCCCAACTCGGAGCTCTGTGTATGATGTGTGTACGGGGAAGTGAACGGTATTGGATTGAAGACGACAATAATGGCGCGGATTGGCCGATAGAGAGCAGGTAGCAACGTGAGTTTTGTTCTGTAGTCCTGGAACCAATCCCGTGGTTGGTGTAGGATGCAGGAAAAGGGAAAGGGAAAGAGATCCCACGCGGGCAACCGAAGCCAGGCACCGACCGGATTGACTGCAGACTCCAGTAGAAAAAGATGCTTCTGAGTCCCGTTCCTTGTATTCCAGCAATACAAGGTACGCATGCAGCGCTGTAGTTGGTTACTCTTGACAGGTACAGTAATTTCTTATTTTGGATTACTATTTAAATTCGAACGGATGACTATTTCATTGTTGTTGTGGTGTGCATTGGACCCTGAGACTTGGCTGCCTCCGACTTGGCTTGGCCTTGGTCTGGCCTTGTTTTGCCGGTCCAGAGTGAGGCGTGGGAGCGCACCAGGATATACTCCCGCTCGCTCACTTCCAGAGTATCGCCAACGATGTTGTGGGCCATTCGACGATGACTGGAGTTCTTCCAGCGTATGCAATCACCTCAAATCGCCGCAGTCGTCGTAGTCTGTGTTCGTTGAAGCCTAACTGGTACAGTAGCACACATGCGAGGTCTTGAACGCCAAGCTTTTCAGCTTAGTGACGATCTCGTCGGTGTTGAGGAACTTTCTAAAATCCTTGACTTGATCGCGCAGAAGAAATTCACTCTCTTCAAATCGAACAAAGCTCCTAGTGTACTACTTACTGAAATGTGGCGGCGGATGCAGATTCAGGTTCCGAAAAGTGTGAAGTCCAAAAGCTGTGCGAAACATCTTCTTTTGTTGGTTCTCTTCCTTCTTGGTTGCGAAAAGCAGCTCCGTTCCTACTCACTATTTCGGACTGCGATGGGTGGCTTTGCTGGACCGCTAGCTTCATCATCAATATCGGGCAAGCCACGATCGTTCCGACGACTGGTCCGAAGTCTAAATGCCAGGAAGAGGAGAAGGATGCGGGGCATAAAAAGACTTTCATGCCTGGAGAAGATCGGGACACAAGCGATGAACAAAGCTCTGAGCTACTCCCACGGCTCGACCCCCGGTTTATCCGAAAGCAGAAAAGTGCATCACTGTTAGACTTTACCACTGACTGCGATTTTCTCGTCTTGTTCGAATAAACCTGATCGGGGATCGGGTGCGCTTGGATCGCTCCGATGTCAGCTAAATCATACTCACGCTGCAATGCAGCATCTGTCAATCAACCGACGTCCCGAGTGACCAAGCGACTCCCATAGCTCATCGGTAAACACCTCACCTTTGCAGAAACGCACAGGTACCGAACTAATCTTGCTATAAATAAGGGTAAAATTGCGATGAGAATGCACCAAGAGATGAACTAAAAATACAACGTGTAGGATGGATGATTTGCGTCTTTCAGGTAAGAGGGCTTCGTCGTGGACGCTGCTAACGAAGACCGCCGTACTCGACCAGTTTTTCGATGAGTTTTCGGACGACATGCTCGCTGAGACCTGATCTCGAACGGATGGTGTGGAACAATCTTTTCTCTATCGCGATCAATGTTGCCCAGTTGGATTTGTGTTGAGCAAAGATTTCCAACAGTTTCTGATACCCACTACCACCACTGTTGCTACTGCCTTGGATCCCGTCGTGTGGATGAAGTTGATGATGATGATGATGGTGGGGTTGTTGTTGTCCCGACTCGAGCGCTCGGATATGGTTCAGCGCCACCTGAGCGAACTTGACAAGGATTCCGACTTGAACGATCTCTTTTCTGCGCATCCTCATCTTGCTTTCCGCCTTTTGCCGGTTCTTTCGAGCTTCTTTGGTCTCACCAAAGATGATCTCGGATGTTGGGGGATGGGCTGCACCCAAATCTTGGTACGATCCAGACGAGAAATCCAACCCACCCGAATACATGGTCGCAGTCATCGGCATGCACGATTGCAAACACACCACGATATCGTTCAATACCCTACGCTGAGCTTTGGTTCGATGATGATGCATCGCGATGCGCGCTTTCTGTGGTTCTCCCTGCTGCTCCGGCTGCTGCCGCAAAGGCGTTCCTCCTTGACCATAGGTACCTTCCAACGTCACCGACTCCGAGCACGTAGTGTAACTCGAACATGTCGGAGATGGAGTGTAGTCCGCTGGAGAAAGCGGCATCTGGATGGTAGGCAAACAGGATGTAGACACTGCTCGAGCCAAGACTCGGTTGGTGGGCAGTACGTGTTGAGCTGAGGTGGCGTAGCTGGAAGCTCCCGACAATGAAGATCCCCTTGAGAAGTTGCTGTTATTGTGGTTGCTTGAATGGTGGTACTCATGCTGGGAGAGCGGAACGGCGTTGATGCTAGATGAGGCGATAACACTAGGTACTGAGTTGGTCGGTACTGAGCCCGTCGTCAGAGACCTCCTCCTGTTCCATACGATGGGCTCCGTTCCCGAACTTGGTGCTGCTGAGGTCGAAGCAGTTGGTGCCTGCATGCCGTTCCAGAACTGTACCTGGTTCGTACCGTGCAGCGATGTTGTAGAGCCGGGTAGATTGAACGGTGAATGGCCTTCCGAGAGCGATTGCGTCCATGGGGTTGTTGGCGGAGCGGAACCTCGGATCATGTGAGTGTTTTGAGAAGAAAAACTTGAGGGGAATTCCAGCGGTGAAGCTGTGCCAGAAGAAGACGAGGAACATGAAGGGTGCCTGTTTGGATCGAGCCATCCTGGTGCAGGAACAGGGATGCCTCCGGAGCTAGCGCAACTGTAGGAATTGAGGCTTGTGAACGCAAATGCACTAGAAAGGTCGCTGTAGGTTGGTGTACAGACGCCTGTTTCGATGCCTAGTCCTTCCACTGGTGTCGCTGGAAAAGAGTAGTTGCTCGACTCCACCGAAGAGGAAGGTGGGGCGCTGAGCCTTGGATCTGCGGGAGATGAGAGCATCTCGTCCAACGTTGTTCGATCCATCTGAAACGCAGGGTTGATGGACAACTGTGAGTGTGGCGACACAGGCTGCATCAGCAGACTGTTGAACCACTCGACCTGTTGTTTGGAGGAGCAGCCAGTAGCGTGTTGTTGTGCTGGCGAAGAGGTGGAAGACGAGGCAGCTGAGAACAGAACGGAAGGAGTGTGAATGGTTAGTCCATGCATGCTTCGCAGCGGTGCTACGGATCTAGGTTGTTTCTGTGACTGTTGGTGTTGTTGAGAAACCAACAAGCTGTCGAGGGTATCTGGGAAAGGAGCGACTGCTGTGAGATGGTAGAGAGCGGAAGCCATGGTCAGTGGCAAAGTACAAGAAGATGAGGAGACAGCCTCGAGCGAACGTGGTATAATTGGACAAGGGGAGGAGAGTTTATGGGAAGGATCGACCGGGGAAGGATGATTGCCGAGGACCTCTATATACCTTGTGAGGACAAGAGTGGGAAGGGAGGACTGGATGTAGGGGAGACATAGAAGGGGAAGGAGGAGAGATCTGCATGCATGCATAGGAACGTAGATCAATGACGATCCAATCTGGAAGCCTGGCTCAGTCTGTCATAGATTGGTTGATTCTATGCTGTAGAGCTGCCGAGACAAGGAGCTGTCTCTGCGCCTCTTTGTGCCTCTTTGTTCTCTCCTTGATGTGCCTGGCAGACGTTTGCAGAAGCTGTCGAATCGCACTACTGTCATCAACCTCTCGTTTCCATAACAATGTTCTCAATCTGGAAGCACAGAAGCCGAGGATGGACAAGACAGGCAATCAAGATCGCATCTGAACATGTTCGTTCGCATTTCCGAAACCGTCGAGTGATTGCTAGATGCAAGATGCAGCCAAACTTGGGCAAGGATGGCGAACAAAAGGAAAAACGTGGCAGAAGTTAGGGCGAGTCTTGCTGATAGCTGAACGATGGTCAGCCATTCAGTCTACACTCAAGGTCGATATGTCAGAGGGACGAAAAAGGAGAAAGGAGGAAAGGGACAATAATGGCAGAAAGCGGAATCCAGGGTGTAGGTACCTAGGTTCCTTACATGCTGGGTCCGATCCGACAGAGCGATTCAAAAACGGACAAATGTCAAGCGTGCCTTACAGGGAAGCAAAAAGCAAAGGACGAGACAGACATGTTCCAAATCTTGGACGGTACAGGGCAATCTGATCGAGTGAATAAAAAGGGAAGGTTGGGTAGGGTTGGGTCAGGGGACAAGGGATGGTAAAGCAGAGGGAGTGAAGGTACGGGCATGAACGATGCTTGCTAATGTGCAGCGGACAGACAAGTCCATCACGGTGGCTTGCAGAGGAGCGGTAGCGTCTAGCCAAATCCAGCGAGCTAAGAGGGACTGAGTGTCAGGGCAGCTGGTACAAGTACGATACACTGAAAAGCTGAACCGGAAATCAGGTCCAACATGTCCACCCACGTCAGAGTATGTCTCAACTCGGCGGCAAGGCCGACCCAAACCAAGATGAAGGGGACACACGAGGGGGAGAGAGAGAGTGAGAGAAAGAGTGAGAGAGAGGGAGGAGAGGGGTATACGTTTCAGGGAATTCTTTGTCCGCAAGCGTCGAGTCTCACAACTAAGGTTTTGCTGGGCTTGAGGGAGGATCAGCCACGACGACGGAGAAGAGGAAGAGGAAGAAGATGAAGAAACTGGGACAAGGCTGAGTATATTGAAAAAGGGCAGGACACAAAGAAGTGGGCAATTCGCTTCATAGCTGTCAGTAGTAACGTTTGAGGTGCAGGGGAACCCATGGGCAAGCTAAAGGTGGTGACGACTGGATTACCTGTTCAAGCCGACGTCCCCAAACAAGGAAACGGGACATTTGGAATCCAATCAAGAAAAGTGTGGATGATGGAGGAAGCCACTCTAACTGCACTCTTGCAAACGGAAATGGTGGACATGGATGTACCTGACCTGCACAGCATCACCTCGACAGTCTTGTCCCATCCACACAGCGGTACTTCCTCAAGACCAGGACAGGCGTCTGCGAAAACCGAGAGCAACACTCTCTCCCTCTGTGTGAGTGATATCTGTTAAAGTTTGGAAGAGAAGACATTAGGGCGAATAATGGATATTGGAATATGGATATGCGATGAGGACGGTGAGACTTGATCCGTCGGCAGCAAGATGGATCTTGACGCTTGTCGGTTGACCCCCTTTCCTTACCGACCAGTTCACCGTATTCTACAGTGACTACATGCTCCACTCTGTAGTGTGGTCCAAAGTAGATGTATGCAATCCGGTATGCACAGCACGGTACATTTGGCTCTTCTGTGGCCGAACCTACACATCCAGCCTCGTGGCTGTCGCATGACTATCTCGTAGGCCACTTTTCCACCTCTTCCCTCTCCCTTTCTCTCCCTCTCTTTCGGTGATCACATCTTGGAGCCTGCAGCGCGAACGGGTGATGACCGGCAAACATCCAATCCGGGATTTCGGCCAAGCCGTGGCGCATTCCAAGAGATGATCATGCTAACGCTCTCTCTCTCTCTCTCTCCCTGAAAAGTTGGGTGTCTGTGTCGCCTGTACGGAGAATACGGCAAGGATTGATCCGAACAGGTACAATATCAGAACAATCTGGGATTCGCTCTACTGCTCGGAGTCGCGGGTTGGATCAAGCGGAGGGAAGGGCTGCTAAAGCCTTGTTTTCCAGCTGGGCTTGCGGATGGCTGGCTCAGACTCAGGCTGAGGCTGGGTTTGGTTTCCTTTTGCGGCGGGCGGGGCTGGCTCACTTGTCTACACCTACACTTTGCTACAATGTTGTTTTTCTCTTGTCTCCAAGACATCTGAGACAAAGCAAACGTCCATCTTATTCTCCATTCAGTTCATTTCCCTCTTTTTTCTGGATTCAGAGTGTACTGTGCTGTGGTAGCGCCACCACCTTCGTAGCTCTTGCTTTCTTCTCTCACTTAGCGGCTGGGGGAGGGCTCGGACGGCAAGGCACTCTACTACTCTAGTGCTTGGACAAGAAAGACAGAGATATTGTGCGATACATACACACTGTAAATTTGCACTCCGGTCAGCCCATCTTTTGATGCTCCGAGGCTCCCGGCTTTCGAAAATTGCACTTTAATTTCTGATGTAAGCTTCGGAGGAGCATCTTGGATCCATTTCTGCTTCTTGTCTCTCCATTTGAACCAACGTTGTTATGTGTCGCACGAGCTCCTGAACCCTTGGGGAGGGATTCTTGGTTTGGTCCCATACTAGCTAGAGTTTGGAATTCGAGTTGACCTGGCCGATGTGCCAAGCATGAATCCAAACGGTCAAATGGGTTCAGGCGACAAAATTTGAAATTGAGAGCGAGCAAATCTTTCCTGCGATCACCTTCGTAAGAGCATAGTCGGATGGTACCGAACGAAAGGATAACGGTACGGTATGATTGCGTTGGTACTTCACACACGGACTATGCTCAAAACAAAAGACGCAAAGTAAACCCAGATGCCACCCGTCGAGATGGAAGGATCGGACTCCGACACACGATTGGGTGAATACAAAGGTGCGGCGGAGTGCGAATAATGACAATACCATACACAAGCAAAGCAACGTACACTGTAGGTGTAGGTCAAGTCGAGTGCGGAAAGGAAAGGGAGAAAAAAGAGGCCAAAAGGTTTACTTGAGCTGAGCTGAGTTGAGTTCCAGACGAACAACGAACGGGTAGTCGGTCGGGGCTGGTTGGAAGCTGAGCGAACGAGATCAGCGAACGTTTGATTCAGACCGTTTGCGTTAATGTCCGAACGTGCCTGTCTGCCAGAAGGTCTGACGATGTTGGCATTCTGGCTCAGAAGGCTAAAAGGTACAGCCGTGTCGGGAAGGGCATACGAAACCAAACGAAAGAAAAGGCTGTGTGGTCGATCTTGTGCAGCATACAGTAGAGTAGTGAGTAGAGCAAAAGATGCCGGATCGGAACAGGAAGTAACCGTCACCAAAACCACTTGGGGTGCGCTTGGCAAACCTCCGACCTGAGAACTGCGTCCATTGCTTGACGAAGGAATGGTGGAGGCCAACCAACCTAAAGCGTGCTTTAGTCAACGTTTAGTCTGGATGAGAGATTACATCAGTGGCTGATAGTTTAGGTTAGTTTAGTGTATGGCTTAGCTTGGCTTGACTTGGCTTGGATTCGACTCCGAGAGTGTCCCGTCTGAGAATAAGCTCCACCACTTAAAAATGTGGTGTTTGGCAAGATTTGCGACACGGGCCACTTCCCTCCCCCTTTCCCCCGCAGTTACCTCCAAAAGCAGTTTCTCTATGTGTTTGGGATTGTGGTACAGACAGAAGCGGTGAGCTAAGCTGGGCTCGAGTGATATGCTGCTGTTCATCGACACAGTCCTGGAACGAAGCCTGACCCAGTTGGATCTTCATCTGGAACAGGGTTCAAGATCGCATTAGAGATCGAGAGACGTAACAATAGCATGCTGAATTCGCAATATGCAAGTGCATGGTAAGGCAGATGGACTGGACGGACTTGACGCCGCACCAATCGTAACACCAGAAATGGTTCTGCATGATAGATAATCTGAACTGCAAAGAGCGGCAAGCATGGATGCAAAGACACACACACACACACACAGAGAGAGAGAGAGAGAGAGAGAGAGAGAGAGGAGGCGCTGTCTTACAAGTCCGAGTAGTGAGGATTCATTCATGCTTCGTGCCCGTTCGGGGATGAGAGTCAAGCTAAGTCATGTTTTGAAGTGGAGCCAACTGCGCTCGGTTTTTGCTAATGAACGACGACCCAGCCACACTCACGCAGATATAAAGAAGGAAAGAGAGTGAGGGAGAGAGGGAGAGAGAGAGAGGCAGAAACAAAGTTGGAGCTCCGATGATCGTTGGACGTGTAATCCTCTTCTTTTATTCCGTTCCGGTAATGCAGCCGATTGTGCGCTACAGCAGTCCTTGCTACACTGTCCGAGTGCTTCCACTGTTCTCCCTCCTACCGACAAGTAGTATGTGTGTATAAAGTGAGCACTGATTCTTTCCGGTTCGATGCTCTATGACGAGCTTGTGGTGGCTTGATCGACGACGGACAAATGACTATTGTTGATTTGACACCTTGTGACCCATTCCATTCATGCTGGTGGCTAGCTCTTCCGTCCTCTGCAACTGTATACGTGAATAGATGGATGGTGATCTTTTTTCTATTTTCGGTGCGGCGTGTGGCTTTCATGAAACTGACCTTGATCGGGAACGACGAGGAACCGAACGGAAGAAGTGTGCTGTTTGAGGCACTCAACAACTGCTTTCTACTCGCTTCAGATAAGCGAGGGAGATAGATTGAGGTACACAACAAACCAATAGCAGTCAAGTCCCTGAATGACACGAAGCGAAGCAGGCGGGGTACAGTACAGTATGTATGCGAAGGATATGCTGGATCCGTTGCGTGGTTGTTCTTCCAAAGGGAACGATGGCTGCATCGGGTCGTCTTACCGAGTTTAAATTCTGTCTGTCTATGTTTTCTTTCTCTTTCTTTCTCTTTTGTTTTTATTTTTTCTGTCATCGACCCTACTTTTCGCGGTAATCACGGTATTGCACGCAAATAGACGGACCTCGGTTCCAGTGAAATTCGATGTGCCCATATTCTACCATTTCGGCTTGGTTTCTTGGCACAAATATTCTATCAGCATTCGCAACTCGTTCCGCTCTTTGTCATCATGTATTCCAGTGGATAAGAACACAACATTGAGTGGTTTGAAGGAAATTGGTACAGCACAGTTCAGTGCAGTACAGATGGCTCCGACATGTGCAGACGTGGGTGGGAGGTCGGTTGGTTGAATTTGTGGCTTCAGGGTGCGGATCGACAATCTCGCCTAAATGGCAGACAAAAAAGATTTAGGTAAATGCCCTCGCTTAGATGCACCCTTGATCTGCGACATGCGTCTTTCCATCCGTTCATCGCCGTTCCTTCTCTGGCACCTACAGTACTACTGTACGCAAACCGCGTGTGTGCTGATCCGAATTAAGCATGGTGGGAAGCGCTTTTTCATTCAGCTTTTGCGTTCTGCACTAGTGTGTGTGAGGAGACGGTGGTTCAACATCTTGGTGTTGCTTCAGCGAGGTATGGATGGTCTTGGCCGAGAACAAGCGTGTGACTGCTCTGTAAGTGAATGAGTGCGGATGACCATTGGCGCGTGCGTACGGATGTGTCAGTTAGGTGCATTAGCACCGATTTGTGCTGCATCGCCGAAGAACAATGGCATCATTGTTGGCATCGCAGCGAGTACAGAAACGCAACCCTTCCAAGCACCCAATCCAAACGGAAACGCTCTCGAGAAGTATGGTAGGACAGCAGCAGTGACAGTACGGCAGTGTGTTGCAGCCTAGTGAATGGATAGACAGCAGTACAGGCGGTGTCTGAGGGTCAGCACTCCGTGTCTCTGTCTGCACCCTGTCAGTCTTGGATCCAGCAATCGGTTCGGACATCCAAATCGATGAACGACTCTGACTCTGAAGCGAAACAGAGCACGCTACGATCACAGTTATTGCAGCAAAACCCGTCAGTCGCCACTCTATGCTTTAACGCTCTCGATGTGTGCTGGCGGGGTGTGGCCGTCGAGAGTTACCGTAAGCGAAATTAATGCGATCCAAAGCACGAAAGCCCAAATACAGTACATCCACGTAAACAAGCACAGGTAGCAAGAGATATCCAAAGTCGGTCTCCGATCAGACCGGTTTAAAAAGGGAACTTTATACCATTCCACACAGCATCTCGCAAGAGCATGACAGCCAAACCGGGTGTTCCGACGTGCGATGTGATGGTGTGCGGACATTGGAAATTACAGTTGTAGGTGCAGTTAATGATCAGGGATTTGGCAGTCAAAGAGGGGGGCATGGATCGAGATGGACCTCGGAGTAGCAAATGCGGTCTCTGGCTATCCATTAAAGATAGAGGACAGACACTCGACATTTCCTTTTTTGGGGTCAATCAGCTCCGACCAAGAGAACCACGTTCATGTTCAGCCAAGCCAATCCAATCCAAGAACTTGGAAATTGGCAATTTGCAGTTATTCTTCTAGCAACGTGCGTCTTTATCGGACAGTCACCGACACACAACACGAGGAAAGGTAACACTCTACACACTCTTGTTCAAACCAAAACGCGTTGGATGATCATCTCCTTCAACAACCCGATCATCTCGATAGCACCGGAAGCGGGTCGTGCGTGTCCAAGAGTGTACTGTTTGAGCAGAGAGACAGATTCCGCATGCTTGTTTGACTTTCTTTTTTTTTATTTTTCTCAGGTCTAACCGGCTTATGGTTGGTGTGGGAATCCAGTGTATCGGACTGCTGTACAGAAATGTGCCACTGACGTCGTCAATCTCAGTCCGTGTTCTTGGAATGGTATTACACACTCCGCTCTTGCTCCGCTCTCGAGACCTGCCAAAACAGATCAGAACAGGGACACACTTCCTTTTGGCTTGTCCGTCCACCTTAGACCTTCGACCGTGCACCTCTTGCTCCTCCACTTCGTCTTGTCATGCTGTGCGAAAAGATAGAAGGACGGATGGACGGATTACACAAAGACAGAACGTTGATGATGATCGGTGATCGACAAACAACTCGACCAAGGCTCGAAGTCCTTTCTTCCGGGCGAGCAACATGCCTAGGCTATGTCTACCACAATCGCCATCAACATCAAAATCTTTACGACCGCTGCTGTTGCTAGAGTTGGTCAGTGAGCTAGGTACCTTAGCATACCGGCGAAGTCATCACAAGTCCCCAGGCTACGGTGTGATTGGACATGCACCCAAGTCCAGCGTACCTAAAAGCATAGTAGAGAGTAGCGTAAAGCGGCAGTTTGCAAGAATGGAACCCGTTCGCGTAGAATTGAGCTTTCCGGACCGGCCAACTTGATCGGTGGGATTCTCCAACTCGCCGTCCATAAACTCGGGAGTCTTCCAAAGTAAGGGAGAATGCCGAAGAGTATACAACATCTCAAAACTCTGGATTTCGACGTGTTTTGTTGGTGTAGACTCTTGCTTGAGCACGCTAAGCACACTCTCCATGCAGGCTCTCCTCTTCTCTGCTCTGGATGCGGCGTTGGCGACAGTGGCCAATGGGATGCTGATTCCAACCTCACAAGTCTTAAACACAGACGGGAAGGGGGGATTTGGCTGTCAAACTGACACACGCCCCCTTCCCCTGAAAAAATGAGTCTCGGGGAGAAAAGGATATTATTAAGTTATTGTCGTTTCAGAAAGAACAGCGCTCGAAGACACGACCGAAAGAAGCATTTTTGGCCTGGTTGTCGGCGAATCGATTATGATCTGCGTATCAAGATGCGAACATTCCAGAGGAAGTGTACCGTACAGCACGACGTCTGATGGACGAGGGCGACTAATTGTACCTAAAACATCGGGGCTGGATAGATACATAGATGAATGCGGTGAATGGAAACGATTGAACCCCAGGGGCTGGTCATGGGAAGATGTTGCTTTTCGCCAAGAGAAAACAACCTCCGGAAAGAAGGCATAGATACTCTATGTATGCCCTGCCAGGTTGCTTCGACTTAAACACTAGAATGATAAGACAGGACTTTGTAGTGCAAGAACAATAGACGACTTCTGCAATGGTACAATGTACTGAGTCGCCTTACCATCGAATCAAGAATCAAGGGTTTGACCCTGAAAGAACTACAGTACACTATGTGTTTCTGTAGACTGATACATGGATGGGATGTTCGGTCAAGGCGTTTGGGCGAAAAGTAGCATCATTCATTGTTGGTCGTCGCTCAAATCGCATACCCACTACTGCTACGGAACGTTGTTTGAGATCTATGCCCGTCTGAGGTGCGGCATTCGCTCTTCCATGTTCCATTTTTCTTTGTCCACAGTCTCATTTGAGCGCCAACATACACCATCGAACAAGCTGTCCGCTTTGGAATGCACTACAATGCTATTGCCTGGTAGATTGAATGAGAAATCGATGGACTTTGTTCGTTTGTTCTCCTTGAAGTTCTTGGTGCATAATGCAGGTGAAACGGATTCAGATCTTTTTTTTCTTTTTCCCGATCCGAATAGGCGCTGCGGAGCGACATCGTTCGGGCTTTGATAAGGTCTTCTCAGACCTGTCTATCTCTGTGTACCTTGTTCCAATAGCCGACCATACACATCCAAGTACTGAATATGCAGTAGCTCGCCACCTGTCAATTCGCTCTCACTCATCCGCCCACTTGTACAGTAGAACTCGCTTAAGCATGCATAAAACAATCAGGGGAGAACCCAATTCATCGTTCGCAAGGATTCGCTTCACTCTCTTGGGTTGGCGTTCCTGATCTTGATCAAATATGCGACCAGAATCAGAAACCAGAAGAAACTGACACTCTAAGCCACTCGCATCGCCTAAGCGGACACTGTAGTAGCTTACCACGACCCAAGACCCAAGACAGACTTGTTTCGAAGCCTGAGAAATCCAATCCAACCAAGATCCGGGACCCAAGACCCAAGGCTCAAGACTCAACACTCAAGCTTCCCCGCTACATACCCAAAAGAAGGAATGATGAAAAGAGGCTGCAATATGCTAGCGATGTTTGGCTGGTTCTATTTGATCTCTTTCGGTCTCGGTAACAATGGGTCGCTTGGATCGCATGATAAGTTCGATGCATGTGCGGATCTCTTTGCAAGCATCGGTACCGATGAGCAAAACAGCTTCTCAGGAACGGCATTGAACCGAAGCAAGATGAATGAAACGATAAATGTTTGCATGCCGCTGGTCAACAAATCGAGACAAAGGACCATATGAAATCTCCCGATACGATCGGATTCGCCGCGATCTTTTGCTTTTTCATAGACGCCCCCGATTCGCACTACTATACCCGTATTATTGCCTTAACATACTTTACATCTGGTAAATCAAGTCTACATTGACGTCTTTCGTCCCAGTGGTGGGGACCTATGCTTCTACAAAAGCTCTTGCCAGTCGAAGGGGCGCTTGTTGAGCCTGAATCGAGATGGGGGTGTTGGCGCCAACGAATGCCACTTGACCTTTGGTGAGCTTCAAGTCGTTTTGCTGGAACGTAAGTTTGGCATCGCCTTCCATAACAAGCAGGATACTGGGTCCTTGGACAGCGCTGTGCTTCTGTTCCTCGTCAGCTTGTTCGATTTCGCAGATCACCACACTGAACTCTGCGATGGGTGGGTCGTACAGCAAGGCCTTGCCGGAACCTGACTGGTTCTTCCACGATTGAGGATCCATCTGACCCCTACCTTTGCCGGACTGGTAAGTACACATGGAGATCAAAGTATCCACGTCCCGAAGCTTGGGAGTCAGCCCGGCACGAACGACGTTGTCTGACGAAGCCATGCATTCCAAGATCTCGCCTTCCAGGTAGGCATGAGGTTCGTTGGCTTGTAAGAACAAGGCCTCTCCGGGCTGCAAGGAAGAGATGTTGAGGAGGAAGGTGCAAAAGATTCCGATATCGCCGGGGAACTCTTCGGAGAGCTTCAGCAGCAGCTTGACTTCTTTCTCCGGGACATGCAGATCAGAAGCGGAGGAGGCAGACTGGAACCTTTGAGTGATGTCGTGTGCCAACTTTTCGTACTTGTCCTTGGATGAGCGCATCAGGTTACCGAAGATGGTCTTCAAGATGGCTTTGACCTCCTTATCCTCTGCCTCACTGCTGGACAGTGACTTGGCTTTACTAAGTTGTTCGTGGCTCAAGTTGACTAGAGCAGCGAATTCGGGCACGTTTTGCAAGAAGTCGACGATCTCTGCCAAAGGACGGAATCCGCAGAAGCCGGAGAAGGGCGTCAGGGCTATGGCCATTTCGGGCTTGTGATTGGGATCTTTGTACACTTCGGGCCGCTCTTTGTGGAGTGTCTTGCCGAGTTCCTTGTCTGGATGAGCCTGGATACTCAATGCTTTGCCGACGCTGAGCACTTTGAAGAGGAATGGAAGACAACCAGGATTCTCATCACTGAACCTGGTGGAAACGGATTTGCCGATGAGGTCTGGATTTTGCTCCAGATACGAAGATAGTGTGGGAAAGTCCTGTGATGTTTGCGAAGAGGACCCGGAGGTACGCGGGACGATGCTCGAAGGCATGGAAGGATGTGTTCCCATCCATAGCTCGGCGTAGGGTTTCTCCTGCTGAGCCTGAAAGTTGAGCTGCTTGGTGGACGACGCAAACTGGGCTACTCTGCATTTGGGACCTTTGATTCCCCAATCATAGGACTGAACGCCAGGGATGAGCTGGAACACCGCACCGAAGGAGGGAGCAGATGAGGACGCCATGCTTGTACTGGGGGACTTGTGCAGATGATTCGAGATGGATGTGAGTCTCTGCTGAGCCATGTATGATAGACCAAGAGTGGGTGGACTACAAGTGTTCCTGCGTGCTTTGACGTGGATCCGGCTAGATGCTGGTAGTAGGAGTGAGAGCAAGAAAGGTTGGTGTTCGAAGTGCGATGATGATGATGATGATGATGATGATGATGACGAGGGTAGCGGGAAGAAAGAGGTCGCAGCTGTCGTTGCACGTTCTGCATGGCCCTGAATTCAATTTTCGTATTGGCCGCCTTATTCGCCGATTTAGTGTTGTGGGAGGAATTCAATTAGAGCTCGGCGAATTCAATCGAATCTAATACACCGATCAATTCAAAGAGGTCCGAGCCATCTCAACTCGGCGAATGCTCACTCTCCCTCAACCACGACATCGTCATGTCGACACACACCGACCCTGTCCTCAACATCCTCTTCTGACTAGGAATACACGCGGAACAGTTGAGAATCGTACCATTGATAGACTTTAGAAACACAGCTAGGACATTATTCGCACTGCATGCAGCCACCACGGCTGCAAACCAATCAACATCGAGCTTTCGATGAGTAGTCAGTGCAAACCTCCTCCTGGACCATTTCTTCCGTGTGACAGAGCCCTTAGGAATCCTTCTGAGTCGAATGGCGACCCATCATACACCACGGGACCCAATTCTTGACGACTTCCACCACCTCGCGTTTTCACCACGGCAGGAGCTGCTACGGATGCCTTGTTTCGGGCCGCTTCTTCCTCGATCTTGGCTTTTGCTTCTGGAGCGGCTGCCTGAGCTCTTTGTTCTTCAAGCAAATATTCTTCATGCAGCAGTGGCTGACGGAGTCCTTTGTATTCGTTTGCATGATAGCTTCCGTATGATGATTCCCCTCCAGAGCTGGATCTCTGGAATTGACCAAGGTCGGCGGCCTCACTCTCGCTCTTCTTCGACCCCATGCGAAGCAGGCTGGTAAAGCCTTTGGTGATCTTTCCGACTATTTCCGAAGCATCGGAGCCGCCACCAGGCGCAGGAGCTGCTACACTTGGCTTAACATGGCAGATGCAGGTCAAAATGACCCACGTCTTCAAAAGCCAGACTTGGTTCCACTTCATCTTGATCTTTGGCTCAACTTTTTTGACAGTGCGAGTGATTGAGAGATGAGTCTTGAGTTATGGGAGACAACTTGAGTCTCGAGGCGAAGCTCCTCAGCTCCCTTTATATATCCTTGTTGAGCGTCTAGTCAGGCGAAGCGTAGCCATATCGTGCCCTTTCTCTGCCCCTCGGAGACTTTTCCCACGACATTCTCTCTCAAACGCAAAGCAAAGAGCCGACCGTGAGAAACTCTTAGCTCAAACCGGATCACGAGATCATACCCAAGGTTTTGAAATATAGATGAAGTCAAAAAGGCTCCGACCCGCAACTGCCGTCTCGTGACTGTAACTTAAACAATATCGAGTGGGAAGGAAACTTTCTCGATCCTTCAGACCGTTTCTCAACTCCGGAGATGAATCGTGTCAAGTGATCGACTCCGGAAATGAACCGGGTCAAGTGACCTCAGGACAGACAAAGGGCCAGACGCTGTCAGTCTCGCAAGTCAGCCAGATGCACATGTTGGAATGAACAAAGCTTGCTGGTTAGATCTGTTGAGAGAGAGACTAGAGAGGTTCTGCGACACGAATTAAGAGCTAGTCCGAAGAGCTAATTTTCTGGGGACAGCGGGAAAAATCAAAAATTGCCAAAGGAGCTTCTGCAAAATGTAGCTCTTAACTCCAAAAATTCAAGGATCTTACAATCCTCTTGGACTGATGTGTAAGGCTTGCTTCATGCTTGCGTCGTCTGAATGTAGCTCTTGAGACCAGGAGCTAACGCAGCCTGATCTAGCTCCTAGATGTAGCTCCTAGATGTAGCTCCTAGAGCTACATTTTTAGCTCCTGGGTAAATCCAGAAATTTTCGAAAATGTAGCTCTTAGGTGCTCTCACGCGAGTTGCAGAACCTCCCTACTAGAGGTGCGAAAACCAAGGATAAAGCAGAACACGAAGGAGAGTGGCAATAATGATGAGGTTTCAGCGAGGAAGAGAACGTTGCAGTGTTACGAAATTTCGATGGACTAGATGCCTTGGAGAGAGGCAGACGACTCAGCGATGAAACTCATACACATGTGATCTTTGCGGGAGCTTCCGAAGCCTTGCATGGATCTTGTATCAAAGCAACCCTCTCCAACCTCGATTGAAGTCGAACGAGTCTTCGGAACTTCCAGAATCGGAATGATAATCAGAATGAGCATCATAAAAGACATCGTTATCACCAAACCCGCTACTGCTCGAGGGTGCAGGCGGAGTTATAGCTCCTTGTCCGTAGGAGTAAGTGTAGGGATGAGTGGGATTTGGATGTCCTCGCACAGGAACCCAATACATCCAAGGGTGGCTATACGGCTCTTGGTAAGAAGCTGCCGGGTTCGAAACTTGCGAAGAGCTTGCAGGGTACCCAGGATGAGGAACTTGGCCATAGTTGAAATACTGCGGTTGTGTTTGTGGTTGTGGTTGTATTTGTGGTTGTGGTGGTGTTTGTGGTTGTGGTTGTGGCTGTGGTTGTCGGGGCGGTGATGGTGATGGTGATGGCGTGGAGTTCGGAGGACGGAATCGTGAGTGACCTAGAGGTTCCGGATTCAGGTTAGGTCGAGGAGTTCTCGGCCTATCGGATCCTCGTTTTCCACCACCAGATGTCTTCACTTGTACCGGTCTTGGCGGTCCCTGTACTGCACGTCGAGGAACCTCAGGAATTGGTTTTTCACGGCCACTGACGTACCCTGTTCCGCCCCTTTCCCTTCCAGCAGCTATCTGTGGTGTAGTCGACCTCTGGCTTTGTGGGGGAGGATAAGTATACGTTCGCTTCGACTCCTCTATCAACACCGGATCCACCGGAGCTTGATTGGGACTCGATTCAGCTTGTCTTTGACCCTTCAACTTCTGCGACGCCCTCCATGCGGTTCGTCCCTTGGTAGCTTCCCAATGCTCTGCTTGCTGACGCATCGTGAGCTCTCTGATTGGTCCCCATGACAGCTTACGAGACGAAGTGGAGGGGGATTGAGGAAGATAAAATTTGGAAGAGGGAGGCCTCGGGAACGAGGGCACAGAAGGTTGAGGCGGTACATTCGATGAGGGTGGAAACGAGGACGAGGGCGGATGAGGTGGTGTAATTGACGAGGAAGGCGACAAGGATGAGGGCGATGACGATGAAGAAGAAGATGGCGATAAAGACTCTTTCTTGCTTGATTTGCCAAAGAGCGCCTTTACCTTCTTCACTGCTTTGGCGGCGGAAGTGTACGGGTTTTCTTTCTCGATAAGCTCTTGAAGCTTCTGTTCGTCAAAATAAGGCCGCGGTGCGGCAGGGGCTGCGAAGACGAACGTGCAAGTCAGCAAGACCATCAGGAAAAGTATCATCTTGATCCGGCTACAAGGAGTCATCTTTGGCCTTTTTTGAACCCTGTCTCCCGACCGGACCTCAGAAGACCGTTGGATGATACAGTACCTGCGACAGAGAATCAGGATGTGTCAACCTGCTCAAGCAAAGCCCACTATTTATGCCCGATCAACCCACTCCTGATCCTGCGCCAAGCATGATACCGTACCGTAATGCGTGGGTTCAGAGACCCAAATCTCGTACCACCTCCGTCCGATTTGAACCTGCTTCGTCGCAGAACAACGTGGAAAAAAAGTCTTCTCTCGCTACCGTATGTGAGAAAGTCCCACAAGATCATCCAGTGACTCCATGTCGAGCGGTCCAAGGAAGTCCGGCAAAAATCCAGAACAATGTCCTCGTTCTCAGTAACGCCACCCTACGGATCGCTTCAGCCGGTCCCACTCACTTGTGCGGATCGCTCAACGTCTGAGCACGCTTCTCCGTCTCGGGAACAGCTTGCAAGATGAAGTGACAGCATGGTCGAACGATAATGCTCTCACGGTATGCTGTCATTGGTGCGATACGTTACGCAATGACCTAGACGTGTGAATCGACGTATGGGATTTTGGAACTACCATGTGGCAACCACGACGTAAGAGTACAGTGCAAGCACGAGATTTGTGCGAAAGTTGCGGAAGCAAGGGTGCGATAAGCTGGGAACTGCAGCATGCGATGCAGACCAATGAACGACAGCTGACATGGCTGGTGCATGTGGCGGCCCAGTTCATCGATCTCAATCGCTTTCGTCGCGCTCTTCGGTCTCTGTTCGGCGAGGCCTTTGGCGGGTACGCGCTGACGACGCTGAGTGGCGGGTCTCTCGACGGCCTGGACCGGCGCTGACGGACGGGCTTTCTTCTGAATTTGGCCGGTCGCGCGGAGGTGACGCTTGCGAGGAAGGACTCTGGTATGCGACTTTTGTCTCTCGGAGCTCGAGCACTCGTTCACCTTCCTCGTTTTCGATGACTTCACCTTCAAGCTCCTTGGCCATCATGTCGAAGTCTTGCTCCTCTTCCACGTCCCGAATCGCATCCTTCTTCACTTGACAATTTCGCTCGTACTGCTCGATCCAGCTGCATCGAAGCGCCAAATAGAAGGAAAGGGTAGCGCTGCCTCCAAGCAAAGGCGACAATAGCAGTAGGACAACGACAAAGGTAGCTTGTGCTTCTACAAGCTTTCGATCATGTGCGTCCAGCCGGATGGTTGAGGACGCAGCCTTGTCGTCTTTGTAGGAAGGAATGACGGCACTCGGACTTGCCTTCGCAACCTTCCAGAGCCACAGACCACTTTCGAGTATGATATAGACCACAGTGCTAGCCGCAACGCATACGTGGTCTGAGCTGATGGAACTTTGGGCCGGATGTCGAAAGAAGGTGTCGAATTGCGTCTGCGCCAGCTGCCAGATGCGTGGCAAGGGCATCTTCTCAGCATTGTCAAGATGGCGGTAGCAGTCGAAGGTCAGCCAAGCCCTGAGCGAGAGGCTCACCAGGCCAAGTCCTATGTATGTCACCTTAGGATCGACAACCGGATGAACGGGTGGTTCACTGCGCAGGAAATGTAAAAGCTGCGATTTGATCGCAGGAGAGCTTTGTCGGATCGACTGGCCAAAGCGGGAGCTGAGAAGCGCCTTCTTGGAGCGTCGAATGAGTGGATAGATAGCAATGAGCATTGGAAAGAGGTGCATGACCATGACTTTGGTGAAAGTGTCGGGGTGCTGCAGCACCGAGTAGAGTCCGCCAAGGACAAAGAGTGGCAAGCCAAAAGTTTCCGGAATGACACTGGCCAGAAGCGCGCCTAGTCGATCAACTTTAGATGCTTTAGGTGTGAGAGGCACTCTTCGAATGGTGACTGTCGTCACGATCCTCTCGATCTGGCGAGCGGGAGAAGCTGATGCTGATGCTGAGCCGGAGTCGGCTCCTGCACTATCAGGGGACACTGTCGCCTGGGCGACGGATCGTGGTCGTTGTTGTTGCTGCTCCGGCTCCGGCTCCTGCTGCAGAGACTCAAGTGGTTCGATGACGTGAGGCCCAGGATGGATCAACGTATCGGAACGCGCAGCAACGAGGTCGAAGGTATCGAGGCGATAGACGATAGCCAGATTGAAAAGATTGAAGGCGAAGCTAATGGCAACGAGCTGTCCGAGTGCCATACATGTCCAGACGTGGGGGATGCGAAGTCGCTTGGCCTCTTGTCGCAGGAAGAGAGCCCAGGTACCGACCGTGATGATGCAGATCTCGCTTGACCACCACCAAGAAGTTCGATCCTTGATGACTTCCATCCAAGCCTCCTTGAACAAGCTGAGGGAGCTCAGCCATTGAGAGATGCGCAGGACGCGAAGATGCAATGCAGGTATGATCGACGTGGGATCATTGAGGTCCAAGGTAGGAGGCAATGGAGGCAATGGATAGGAGGTGAGATGACATATTTCGATGTATGAGAGATAGGAATGGTGCAAGAAGCGGATCATATAGTGCCAAGTGGAAGAGAGACTGACTAAGGCCATCAATGCGAGAATTCGTTTGGCATTAGCGGCGTCCGCCTTGAAAGCCCAAGCAGAGATACGGACGAGCGTATCAGTCGAAGGAGTATCTTGGCCTGACGTGTTCTGTGCGGACGAATCATCCTTTTCGTCATCTTCGCGGGCGGCGAGGTGCTGCTGCATCGTCTCGTCGAGAGGGGTCATGATGTCGGTAGCATAACGCTTGGTGGCGATCTTGATGACTTTAAAAGCCAGATGAAGGTTGAAGATCAGATAGCCGACCAGGATGAGGAAGTTTGGCTCAAAAATAGAGTTGATGAGAGAAATGAGACCAGGATTGGTGGGTGCCAGGAGCGGCGAAGCCGATGCATTGTCTTCCATGGTGCACTAGACAGCCTACAGGGGCCATAGGCAGCAACAGGATGAGATTGGACTGCTTCGGATCAAGACCGTCGATCAGAATTCAGATGGTGGAGCAGAGTCAAGCAAGCACCCCGAGACTTCGAGGACGATACCGAAGAGAGGGAAGGGCTGAGTCGCCGCGACTATACTGCGAAACCCCCAAGGATGAGGCTTGAGGCTGAGGAACCCTAAGATCCAAAACTCGGCTGGAATGGCCAAGACTTTATGGAGAGGCAAGGGAAGCGGGCCGAAGCCAAAGAACGAGCGAAGGGCTGGCAATCACGGCACTCAGGCTGGAGTCGTATCTATCGGTGCTGCATCTGTGAGGCGTAGTCGGATGATGGATGAGAAGACAAGGGTTGAAAGTAACACTTTCCTGGAAGACTTGACGGCGGAAGTGCCGGGTGTGGAGGAAGAACACTCTCTGATATGCACGCAAGACAAAAAAAAATGGTAAGGTTCTCCAGCGGTGATGGTCAAAAGAAAGCAACATCAGTCATCCGTCTCTGCCCTTCTCATCTTCCCCTTCTCCTGCTTTCGGGAGCCTTCCGATTCGAATACTGTTGAGCTCGCAGAAGAGTGCGGGAGGAAGAGCTCGCGAGAACCGTTCTCGTTGCTTTCCCGAGAGCCTTGACCCCACTTTCGGAAAACGGCGAACCAAAAACCAAAACAGAACAATTTTGGAAGAAAATCGTGCTTCCAAAAGTCGTTCCCAAATTATAAGCTGTTCTTGACGACACCATCTGCCTTGGCTTACGATGTATCCATAGCTTCTTTCCCAACCTCGGCCTTCGCCTTGTATCGATTCCATATTCAGGTGCCGTTGGTGGCCAATAGACTCTGTACCACTCGCAATCCACAAGGAGCCCTTCCAGGATGGAGTCAATAGCTTTGCCTTCGACGCTTCCCACACCTCTCGAGATGGTGCACCTGGCGCACTTCTCCAACCTAGATCCAACGACCCAATCAGCCAGCATCATTCGTCGTATCATCAGCGCTTCCAAACTCCCTGTCAAAGGTAGTAGCTCGGCATCGGAACAGGAAATACAGGAAGCGGATGAAGAAAGACGCCAACTAGATTTCGCTTTCATTGATCCGACCAAGCTGTGTTGTAAACAGCACATCTTGACTGCCGTCATGCAGGCTGTTGTCGTCTGTGCTAGGAGTTGGCAGCCAGACGAACAACGTTTCAGAGAAGGAGAAGGTAGCAGTGGTGGTATGAAGTCCAAGACACCGCACTCCGAAATCATCTACATGCTCAGTCCGGGAAACAACGTCGGCGAGTCGCTCAAAAGATTCGGTCTCTCATCCAAATCAACCTCTTTACTACTGGTCAAGTTCTCTTCCACAGATGCCGACAAGCAGGCTATCCTCGACAGCATGTTGCAGGTCGTTGATCAAACAACACAACTGCCTGAGACGTCAGCGTCACCATCCGCATCAGAAACAAAACCATCGAGGTCGCATCTCACAGCACCATCATCTGGCTCGATGCCATCCCAACCTGACATTGATCAAGCAATACGTTACAACAAATACCTTGCTCCTGCCTCCGACGGATCAATACCACCGCTTCCAGTCACAGATTGGAAGGACTTGAACAAGATCTACAAGCTCCAGATTCCAAACGACGTGCTCTCTTCCCTGGATCCAGCAAAACTCCGCAAATTTGAAGAGATCGTCTGTACGACTGTCGCCATGAAGCTGGTGGCTGCATAGCCTATTCCCATCTACCGGTCCGAATAGCTCAGTCCAACCGTGCCTGGATCCTTCCTTCCACGCTCAACTCTGCTTTGGTTGTCTACGAAATCGGCTATGTATCTGCTATCTCTCGGTGTGCTGAAATGTATGATCGGTCGATGTTGAGTCAGACCTAAGAGTCTTCCTTCAACTGCAATGCATCGTTTGCCGGTCGTGGTGCAAAGGAGATATGTTCATTTGCTCGAGTGTTCTAGGTGATGGAGAGAATGTGCTTCTTTACTCTTCGGCTTCTTCGGCCTTGGCCTTCTTGATGTGTGAAAGCTCCTTCTGTCTTCGAATGAAGCTGTTGTTGATGAGAGTGTCAGAACGAAAGAGATTTGAATTGAAGATGAGTACTTCGATCAGATGTTTGGCAAAGAGGCATGCGATGGGCGCTGCCGGATCACTTACTCGTCGTATTGGCATTTCTCGTATGTGTGTCTGTATGATGGTTGCAGGAGACAGGTAATCCATAGATGATCAGATATAGTGCCCTGGGTGGTCAATGACGGCAGAATTGCATGCCGTACTCACTTTTCATCCGAGCACTTCCACGGGGCATAGAGAGTTTGCTTGCGACACTTGTTGAGGGGGATCAGAAGGCTAGAGCGTCAATTGCACGGAGGAAAAGGTATCGTTAGAATGATGCTTTCGGTTTTGCGTGCTGTTTGAGAATTTGGGAGATCTTCTCCAGCGAGTCGAACTTACGCCGAGCATTGATCACGGTATCCAAGCGGCAGACGAGCTGCGTTGGCCTCTTCCAAGGATGCTGTCTGTGTTTGTGCGTCCGCCATGGTTCTTGTGTTTGCTGCTGTGTTGCGTTCGACGGTATGGTCAGGGTTGATGAAGGGGTCGGAACGTGAGCTCGAAGTCAGATCAAGACCGAGATTCCGACAAGGCTGCGATGAATTTTTTCGGCCGATACAGAACAGCCCCACGTCTGGACGGCCAGTTCACACTCGCTTTAGGAAAAACGAACCATCATCTAAGTTCAACCACCTCACAGACACGAGGAGGCTCAGCGAATGAAGTTGAGCTGACGAACAGATATAAGCCAGAGCTATAACTGTGAGGGTCGAGGGTTTTTTTGCGAGCGCATAGCCTTCCCTTGAGCTCAACAAGATGCGGCCACTTGGTTGAATAGGTGAAGGGCACGGATGAGGCAGAGAGAGATCAGTGGAGGTTTCGCATCGCCCGTGTCCCGAGTACATGGGAAAGCTGCCTCTGATCCATTTACTTTTTATACGGATGTACACAAATGACATCCATTGCTCTGTTCTCCATTGAACACATCTGACACATCGTAGCGGGACTCGCAAACATGGTGTCGGAAGGCAAGGTGAGTCGATTCATATTCGATCCCTGATCCGCTTTGCTAGCGGCAGCTGACCTTGACTTCGAATCGCCTCTTTTCTCCCTGGCTATTGCATTTCGACGGTCGCAGCCCATCAACGTATACATACATCGGCAAGCGGCTACGCCAAAATCCTGCTTTGTGTGTCACAAACAGACCCCGCATGTTCTGTGTTCGCAAAGTATCCCAACCATCGACTTTCTCTACGTCTGTTTGGCCCACTTGGGGGATCGACATTTTGCGACCAAAGTGAGCGATCCACCAGCTTCCTCGTCAAGTTCAACTTCCAGCCCCTCTTCTTCCTCAGCAAGATTGCCGGAAAAAGTGAGTCAAGCTGAAATAGAAAGAGTCAAGGCCGAATGGGAAGCGAAACAGAAGGAGAAGGAAAAGAAGGATAAAGAAAAGAAAGAACAAGAAGAGAAGGACAAGAAAGAGAAAGAGTCCAAATCATCATCATCCTCCTCTTCTTTGTCCATGGCAAGCTCTGTCTTCTCCACCATCACTTCGACGGTAAGCGGTCTAGCATCCACTGCTATGGGCACCTCAACGAGCTCATCAGCGAATCCAACCTCCGAGACAGCACCACCATCGACAGCTCCTACAACCAACCAATATCCTCTCCATGCAAAGTACGCGCTACACAGAGAATTCTACGCCGCAAGAGTCAGGGAATGGAATGCAAAGATGGTCAAGAAGAAAGAGAGGGAGCTCAATATGCCACCGGCTCCCAAGAACGCACTTCGCTAGCTTCCTGTCAGCCATATGCTTTGATCTTCACTTCCACGGCCCACTTGATACCCTTATACTAATTTGCTCTTCTCATCACATTCCTTTCGGACCGTGTCAGGCGATGCACTGGAAACGAGTATGGCAGAATGAATGTGCATTGGAGAGACTATCGGGCAGATGCTAGATATGAAAGCCAAGAACGAGTGAAAGCGAGCGGGGGGCCAAGGTTGAGGTCAGACGCTCAAAACATCAAGTATGCGCTGGAATCGAACGAAAGAAGAAGACGAAAGCCAGCTTCACGCTCACTTTGGACAGTGAGGTGATGAGCTGACATATCTAGGATATCAAAAGAAGAGAGAATGGACGGGAAAAGTTTGAAGGCAGAGGAAGGAGAAAAGGTATCGAAATTGTCCCTTTTGGAGCGAGAGAGGTTGAAGGTGCTTAGAGGAGGTAAGCGCCAGCGAAGACGGCAGCGACGGAAGAGACGAGGCCGAAGACGGAGATGGTGAGGGCAGAAGCGCTCGAAGGAGTGCTAGAGCTAGAGCTGGAACCAGAAGAGCCGTTGGAGCTGGAGCTGGTGGTCTTAGCGGAGCCAGAAGCAGAAGAGGCTCGGGAGCTGGACATGGAGCCCGTAGCTGAGGACTTGGAGGCGGAGGAAGAGGAGCTGGAGACCACCAGAGACTTGATACCGTTAGAGATCGTGGAGGTAGTCTTGCAGTTGGAGGTGGAAGGGGTGGAGTAAGCGCCGGTGGGGGTAGTCTGATCAGGGGAACCGTTGGTGTAAGAGTAGGTGGTACCGCCGGCGACGTAGACTCCGGTGAAGTACTGGTGGAAGGTCGAGGTGGATCCATCAGGCTGGGGGTAAAGACCAGGAGGGTAGGCGGCATCACCATCACAGGTCTCGAAGACGTTGTCGGCGTAGTTACCGGGCATGACGAAGTTGCAACCCATGACGTCGAGCTCGTGCTGGCATTCGAGAGCGGTGGGGGCCAGGTCGGAACCGGCGATGCAGACTCGGAAGCACATCTGGTTGTACGAGATGTAGTTCATCCACTCTTGGTAGAAGACATCCTGACCCGAGACATTGGAGGTGACATTACCGCCGACAGGGTTACCCATGTTAGTGGCACCGTGAGGGTCGAGCTCTCCTCCCTCGTCACCGGCAACGAGACCAATCTTGGTAAAGTCACCAAGGGCCATCACCTGAACGTAAAGGGGAGTCTTGATGAAGTGGGCACCAGTGACGGTTCCATCAGGCTGTGTTTAGAAGAGGCGTGAAAAGCGAGAGAAGATGAAGAGAAGCGTGTCAAAATTTGAATCTGGGTTCGAGTGGATAGGGGTGTTCATTACGCCAAGAACGGCTAGAACGGATCGACTTACAATGACTCGGGCGTTGTTTCGGGGCTTGGTGCAGTAAGCTACGGTTTCGCCCTCGACGTTTCCGATCTCCGTTCCAGGAACCTGGGGTCCGAAGGTACACCAATCATCGATGGAGTTGATGGAAGCCAGTCGCGAATCCGAAGTCTGGTTGACGGCGGTGTTGAGCTGGGCAGAGGAAGGGTTGGTAGGACCCAACTTCTGTGTGCCCCTGACACCGGGGTAGCTTGCGCTGGGAGTTCCGTATTTGAAAGCGCTCTGGGCAGAAGCACCAGCAACGGCGAGGAGAGCAGCAACAGCAGCAGTGGTAGTCTTCATGTTGCGATACGAACACAGAGAAGAGACGAAAAGAGGAGAAGAGAGCGGTCGGTGGTGATGGACCGGAAGAAAGAAGAGAAGTGAAAGTGATCTGAAAAGAGTGTGGGTGGCGAGATGTGGTAGAGAGACAACCGGAAGGAGTCCAAGGGAAGACGAGAGAAACCGAGAGGGCAGAGGAGAGGAGGGGAGGGACGGAGTGCAAGGCTGTGTTTCGAATGGTTCGCGAAGGGGGAAGGAAGTGAAACTGGAAGGGCCAAGACTTATGAAGAAGCGACACGTTAGAAGCGAGACAGCAACAAGTCACAAGCAACACCACCCTCGGAGATGGAAATAGGGGACTCGATGCGGAAAAGGGGGAGGGGAGGGGAAGGAGCGACGCAAGAAGTGAACGAGGAGGGGAGCGGTGCGCGCGCTAAGGTGGGGATTGGCACGACGGGAGGCAGGAAGTGAGCGAGTGGGTGAATCGACGCTATTCCTGCAAGACGAGGAAGATGAATTCCACACACACACAGATCTGCGAGACGCGAGAGACAGGCACACTCGCACTGGCAGGCAGGTAAGGAAGGTAAGGTAGAATGGGATTGACAGGCCCGAGCAATAGAAGCAAGGCAGTATGGAAGCTTCAGACAGTTAGCGTAGCTGCTGACAAGCACGGAAGGTCGAAAAAAGAAACAAACTCTCGAAGAAAAGACGCGTACAACAAAAAGGAGGGCAGGTAGACAGGAAGAAGGAAGAACGACGGAGGGAGGGAGGCGTAACGGTGGGCAGATCGCCGAGCCATTCTAGCGAATGACCCAGCGGACTCATCCGAGACATACACAATGCACACGCGTGCACTGCCAAGGGATTTCTTGCTTTTCATGCCTACAATAATCTGGCTACGCCGACGCAGTAAAGTTGGTGTCGTTGATCGAGCAGGCAACCCAAGTCTGCCTCCCCAAGTTCGCTTCCTCGTTTGAGCAAACTACCACCATGATTGTTAGAAGATGCAGGTGGATGCAACCTTGGTCGATTCGCATGCATTGGAGGGGAACCATGCCCAGGATACCACCAACATCAGCAGCAGTAACCAGCAGCATCAGCGCCAGCAAACGACGACCTCTGGAAGACAAGGGTAAAGCGAATGAACGCCGACAAACATGTTGTAATGGGACAGGCGAGCCGGTGGAACTCCAAGACTACGACAAGCGGTCGGGTGCGGGTAGAGTAGGGGCTGAATCCGCACCGTAATGCCATCTTACCAACGGTTTGCGTTGCTCGCTTGCGTATGCTATTTGATTTGATCACTAACTTACACTCTGAGTCTGCCTGCGTGTTTGTTTCCTTCTTTCGCCACCAAATATCGACAAAGACAGCAGTAACTCGAATCGATCCGAGTTTCAGGAAGCGAATTCGAAGCTTCGAAATTTCATCTCACGTTCTCCGGCCTTTCTGGGACTTGAATATATACACAAAGTTTTGTAAACACATTGTTGCAGATTTGAATTGCTCTCGAATATGAAGACTGCCTAACTTGCAGACTTGCGCCGTCCGCCCTCCCTTCATCTCCTTCTGTCTTCTGTCGTGCACTTAGGCTAGGCTAGGCTAGGCCTATCAGAGATGGCCGATGGGGCCATCACATCTCAGCGTCTGACACTCCGACGCGAGGAATTTTACGCAAACCTAGAAGAAAGAAGCAGTATCGAGCCAGCAGACCAGGCAAGGCTTCGCGTAGGGGGCTGCTTTATCTCACGTAGAGATCGTTCGGTCGCATCACAAGATGGAGTCCAAGCGTGCCGACCAAGTGCCTTCCCCACTGCAGCTAGGAAGACACAACAATTGCTGGCGAAGCTGTACTGCCTTTTCTTTGCGGAGCGGAAGGCGCAAGCTTCAACATCGCATGGCATTGCATCCAACGTACAGCAAGGTGCAGACCATCATACAGTCCAAAGTTGTCGACTTTACCGGTCTGGTCAAGTGCGAGACCGAACAGCAATTTTATTTCATATTTCTTTGATGCTGCCAGCTTGAAAGTTGAAATGGCTCGCTCAACGAGTCGGTCCAACCGGATTCCTTCTTCAACGCCACGTTCGCGTCAGGAATTGACAGCACATCGACCCAAATCAAATCGAATCCAAAATCATCATACCTAGAAAGCAGTTCGGATACGTGGTGCCAAGCCTCTGCGGTGACCTAGAGTTCTTCACCGCCATTTGACGCCTACATCGCCGAACGGTGACGTCGTTCATACTCTTCGCCTCGCCAATATCCGTGGTGTTGTGATACATCGTCCTCGAACAAGTCGATTGTAAGGCAGACGATGGTGTCGTCCTTGTTGATGCTGTTGTTGTTCGCGTTGTGATCGCTGTCGGCTGAACTCCGAGAGCACCACGCTCGGTAACGGATCCGCATACACGGCGTCAACCGAGTGGGATTCGGAAGGGGCTCTCTCGCGTTTCTGGCGTTCGAAGGACTCGCCTACCGCTTCCCTTCGGTCGATCGGATGAAACGATGCAACCGCAGATTGCTGCGAACAACGGATGCAAAGCTTACCGAGATCTCTATCGGGGATGAACAACAACAACAGCAGCCCAAAAGAATCCTCCGTCACGACGATGGCTCCAAGGAGCGGTACTTCGTTCGATCGGCTCCTCCGTCGGACGGTCGGACAGCCGGTCGGAGTGTTGTGCGAAAATATGCGTGTCAGTTCGGACTTTGACCTTTGAACATGCATCTTCCATCGCACCGCACTCTGCTTCTCTGTATATCACTAATCCGCAATTGCGCGGTGAACTACACTTTTAAAAGCAGAGCGTAGTGACCGAAAAGATCTTCTGGCAGTATACAGTGTAGATATGCTAGGTTGACGCTTACAAGCCGCAGGCTGTCGTCGTCCGAGCAAGCACATGGGATTCTGATTTCCGGTCGTGGGCGTGACCAGCTTGTGGTGCTCAAGAAACACCTGCTAGTCGTGGGATAGGATCGTTGATACCGTGGGGTTCTGTCTTCTAGCTCGCAACTTCTACTGGGGACTAGTTACGCTAGCAGCGTAGCTTGAACTTGAGCCCAGTCCAATTCATCTCAGATCAAGAAAGGGTGGAATCTGCAACATGTCGATCGTACGGGCATTATCGTGGCTTATCAGCAAACAGAGAAAGGTCGCTTCAATGAGAGGTGACGATCCGAGCGTTAGTGTTTGTCTCCTAATTCACTTGAAGCACAGCGCCCAACTCAATCTCGTGGTTGACGTTGGTCCTGCGGCGACAGGTTTAGGTGTAGGTAGCGGCGACTTACATTCATTATTAGGGGGCACTGCTGTCGCTACACCAACAGGCAGGAACTGTACATGCTGTAGGCAGCTGTCGCAACAGAAGCAGGGGTACATTACATAATCGAGCACAGAGCGTAGAATGCGAGGCCAGACGGTCGATTTCACTCGATTTGACCTGCATAGGCTGGAAACAGCAGCAAAGAACTGTACGATGGTGCATTTGGTTGGAACTCGACTAGACCTTCCATTGGTGGCTCGCTTCGCTTCCCCATTGTTATGCTTGTACATGTAACTTTCGTGCTTTATTGACAGCATTCTTCTCCAATGCAAACCTGAGAACACGAGGTCAAAGAGCCAATCATGTCGTGTCTCCGAACATTCCGCCATGTCAATCAATGGCTGCACGCTGCGTAGGAGATCCGCCCTCCTCTTGTTGATGCCTTCGGTTGCTCTGGCTCCGCTCCACATACGCATACGCATATGCATATGGTGAACTCGTTACCGCCGCTTGGTTCGCATATCGAGCCTTCAATGCCCAACAGCTAGCCCGATACAGACCAGGACAGCGTCCAACAACCACCACACAAATCAAGCAAACACTTACTTGCAGGACCATACTGCCATTACTGACCGTCGTGAGCCCGATGGTTTCTTTGTTCCATACCATGGGTTCGTTCTGATCTGATTGGTTGCGGTCGCAACACCTCCCGGCGGCCCCACGCCCAGCCATGCGTTCACATCCATGCCTGACCTTCGGGGAGTACGATGAAAGTAACACTACTTTGCTGTCTTCAGCTATCTGGCAACTGAAGACGTGGAGACTTCAAGAAGATTCATGGCCACGCCTACCACTGAGCCTAGTATCGATGCTTCTATCGCCAGCGAAATCACTCCGACTTTGGATCCAGCCAGCCAGACAGAAAGACAGATCGCGAGTGGAAAACTTTATATGGTTTAACAGAACAACACATCAACACTTTCGGATGTTGTCGGCAAAGTTGGCTGAGTTTCGGCCGACACGAGTAGTTTCCCTTTGAATTTCGTGGTGTCTTTTTCCGTGGATTTTGTCGCCAACGAAATTGGGAATCTCTGGAAACTGAGCCTTTCAACCATGGCCCTCTCATGGCGTGGTGACCTCATCAGGGCTCTGGGATAGAGATGACACCAAAGCCGACTCAGAATGAGCAAGGATGTCTGTAGGCTACAGCACAATGTATCACAATTAGGATGAGACGCACAAAACGTGATTTAATGTGTAGTTCGGATTGCTGCATGCTTGCTAGATGTAACACTTAGAGGGGTGGACTACAGAGTGTATGGAAAGTGATAGGGATTAGAAGAAATGTCTGGACTATCGTGATGCGATGTCTAGTGCGAGGAGTCAAAGTGACAGTTGTTGCATCAACATCAACGTCAAAGCCTAGCTCGAGTGTGTTGTTGGTGTAGAGCATCTTGATGGTTTTTGTTGTTGGTACGGGATGGACCGGACAGTTTTGACGGGACGTCTGAAGCTGGTCCAGCTCTAGTAGTTTCCCTTCTCCACTGACGATGTACTAACGTGCTTGGAGCAACGCCAAATTGGGGGTCTATATCGAGTTCGAGTTCTTTGACAAGGATGACTCTCGCCAAAGCGTAGTGGTGGATTGCGTGTAGACCGCAGAACCAGAGTTCTCTGCCGACCGTACTCTCCATATCCACTACGAAGGGAGTTGTTGCGCAAAGTTTCAGCTTCTGACCGTACAGTGTGCCTCTCGAACCTTCAAAAACCGAGTAGAGTCGGTCCACAGTATGTTCAAACTCGCGTAATGACCTCTCCGACGACGTCTCGAGGTCCGGAACTTTGGACATGACGCGAGAGTCGTAGTCGACGATCAACTCTGGTTGCTGTTGCTGTGAAGATCGCGAAGTTGACGCAGTATTTGAAGATCGTATCCTCGACTGCCAGCTCTCGATAGCATCGAGTAAGATGCGCAAGTGATCCAAAACATGCCGCAAATGCTTCCCTGGTGACGATCCAGCGATGATCTTGCTCTCATATTGGAACGAGGAGTCAGATATCAATCCCGACCGGAGGATTTGGACCGCTTGATCCATGATCTGTGCTGTGCATGCTAGGATGCTCTCTTCCGCTTCTTGCCACGGCATTTTGAAGCTGGCTGGGAGACTGAAGACGTCTCTTTTGTATAGATGTGGGCGTCTCTTCGTGTCCGTAGTCGTGCTTCGTCGCTTCCTATACTGTCTACTGCTCAGGTCTTGCGACAGATTGCTGTATTTGACACCGAAGCAGTCTTTTCTTCTGGTTTGAGAGTGCTCTGAAATGGAGGAGCGAGTCGGCGCGATCGATGACAAGATAGAGCAGGGCGAGGTAATCTGGGGATGATGGTATGGTAACGACAACATGAAACTGAGACTGTCTGAAAGCACAAATTGGTTACCAAGGCAATGTAGATTCCTTTTCTCAAAATCGAGCCTGGACCCTGCAGACTTTTCTAAGACACCCACCAAACTCTGCAACTCTCCACATCATTTTTTTTCGGAACGAATAGGAATCGGCTCTCTTTCTTTCACTTCCTCGCACACAGAAAAGTGACCTGTATCAAAGCAGGCGAGCCTCACACGAAGGAACCACCCTTGATGGAGACGAAGGAGTCAAATGCATTGCGACGAACGAAACGAATGAAATGCAGAACAAGGAAGATCAGATCCGACTAAAGTGACAACACTCAATGAGATTCCAGCGAGATTCACCTGTCGTGCCGGAAGGTGCAATCATCACCCCTGAAACAGTTGCCCGAGGCCCAAAACTTGCATGGTCTCGAGTACAGTTTCGAGGCCGGTGCCGGCGCACCCCCACCGAAACCATAGCCGCCTGCTCCGACAGTCGGGCCCCATCCTTGATGCTGCTGCCCATGACTGCTCGGAACCGAAGTTTCTTCCTGATAGTATTGACCAGGATACTCTTCTTCCTGTCTCGCTCCAGATCCTGGATTTCGATAGGCTCGTTCCCAGAGCCGATTCTGATCCGCCTCGGAAGATTCAACTTGCACCGCATACGGATGGCTTGGCTCTTTCGTGAGCTGTCCGAGGCTTGAGCTCAGATTGGCCAGAAGCGCAGAAACATTGACGGCTCCATTTGGCGCAGAGGTCGCTGGCGCTGAGACTTGGGCGGTGGCAACCGAGGACTGCGGCTGAGTAGGAGGCACAAAAGGCTTGTTCCCTCTCGCGATGGCGAGAATCTCTTGAAGTCGAGCAGGGTCAAGATCGAGAATGGTACCTGAAGTCGTAGCAGATCCCACGGCTCCCTCCGGCCCTGAGTGAGCTTGATTCACACTTTGCTCCGACCCTTCCCCGTGCAAGGCATTGTCTGCGTTTTCATCGATCTCGGCTGCTTCGTTGAAGTCCCCTTCGTCCTCGTCGAAGCGCAGATACTCTGGCAGATAGATCGGCGTGCTATCCTGCGTCAGTTCTTCCGATGGCTCTGCAGTTGTTCCAGAAGCCTCGACCTGGCTTTCGTCCGGACACGTTCGCTCTTGACCGTCGACGTCCTCGGCTTCTTCCATAGTCTCGTGTCGGCGCATCTGGAAGGGACCTTCGACAGACTCTGTGCCATACGCTTGCTCGAACTCATTCTCAATCTCTCGGGGCTCGTACCACTCTCTCTGTTCCTCCATATCCGAGACACGGATACGAAGCGCTTCTCCCTCGTCATGCTCCAGCCCTTTCGGTCCCTTGGCCATCATGGCTGCATGCTGCTCATCGTCACGGCCATAGTCGGCTGGTTCGATCAGCTTGATTGCCACTAGCTCACCGTCCTCCTTCCAGGAAACACGTTTCTTCTTCTTTATCGCTTTGCCCTGCGCATCCTCTTTGTCATCAGTGGTGACGGGCGACCCGGCCTTTGTAGTTGATGCCGAGTTGCCACTGAGCGAGTTGATCAGATTTCTCACATCGAAGCCTGCATTCGAGGTCTTGACTGCGGTGGAGACGGGTTTCTTCGGCGCCGGCTTGACGCTGGAGGACGCGAAGAAAGACAATTGAGGCTTTGCAGCGGAGCTCGCCTTGGTCGATGTCGAGGAGGCCGCAGTCTTGGTCGATGGGGTCGCTACGGCAGCTGATTTGTATCTCTTCGTTGGCTCGCTTTCCACGTCAGTGACCTTCCTCTTGACGGCTGAAGTTACGGCAGAGGAAGCGGTCGAAGTGCCATTAGGAGGCGAGTTGCTCTTCTTGGTCCCGCTTGCTGCCTTGTCCTCTTGTTCGATGATCTTCTTCCATTTTGCCACGAGATTGGCAGAGAGCTTGCGGGCAGAGCTATCAGTCGCCCGTTGAGAAAGACCTCCCATCACCTTTCCTAGGCCGGCCTCATCCATGAGGTAGGCCGTTTGCATCGGAACGTGATCGAGCACATTGAGGAGCGGATGCAGCGAGTCCTTGTACTTCTTGCTCAGATCGGGCACCCCAGTGGTAGCTTTTTTCGGTGGGAGTGTTTGCTTCAGCCAAGATGCGAGAATGTGTCGTCCGGCGGGACTCGCTATCCAAGCCCTAAGATATCTTTTGCGTCCGTTCTCCGAGAAACCTTTTCCCCTTTCCAGATTGGCAATGGAATTCAAAGTCTCGATGATGAACATGCGAAACTCAAGGCTCGTCGATACAGGCATTCGAAATTTATTGTTCGAGTCGAACTCGCTGAGGAGCTTGATGAGGTCCCGCGCCGCCTGAGGCCCATCCCTCTCTACACTTGTTCTAGTTAGAAGGGGCTTAGCTTGAGACCATAACAAGGATTCCCCAGATGACGCTTTCTGCTTACCAGCCGGTTGAGCGAGGGCTTTGGCGGGAGGAAGCGGTGGTGTATCCGGTCCCGAAGAGTGGTCTGAGGAGGCGGAAGCAGCAGGAGCGGGCGCCGATGACTCGGGACGGCTAACGAGCTGTGCGACTCCGCTCAGCGAGTTTAGAGCAGCGGGCTTGAACGGTGGCATCGGCGCGGCCATATGCATCGATGGGCCGGCAGAAAGGGGTGCCGAAGGGACGATGTTACTCGAAGAGGTGGCATGGTTCGCAATCCCAGGGAAGGAAAGAGCATTAGCGAGCGATGAGTCGGAGGAGAAGGCTGTAGTCGGAGCCGGTTGACTCCCAAAGTTTCGATGTGATCCCGCGTAGGCCGCATTGAGGATGTCGTCAGACGGAAGCGAGGGGTACAACGCTTGCAGCTGACGGACCTGGTGTTGGAAGGCGATCTGTTGCTGTTGATGTTGGTGATGGGGATCCTGCGCCGAAGCTGCCGAGACTGTATTCGGGTTGAGGCCATTCGCATAGCCGGAATACTGTCCATATGCGTTTGGATGCGGCATGTACGACGGATTAAAGCTTGACTGATCGTGTTGCTGCTGATGCGAGTGAGAGAAGTCGAATGTATGGGACGATCCGTATCCGTCCGAGAATGGCGTTTGATTCTGAAGGTCGTTTTGCAGTTGCCAGGCAAGCTGTTGTTGGTCAGGGGCAACTGTAGTGTTTGTTGAGTTTGAGTTCAGTATCCGGACAGCGTTGGAGGTCGGAGAGAAGTGTGGCACCATCGGGTTCAGGTCATATCGAGACGGGATGGGGTAGTAGAAGAAAGCGGAACACGAAAGGATGTCAGTCAGTCTTGCGCCGAAAAGAAACGGGACGGCCGCCTTGAACCGTCTATCTTGACACAACTTACCCGAGGAAGGCTGTCCTTGCCACATGGCGGAAGGATCCATGCCGTCGTTTGCTGATGGGATGGCGAAGCCAAGGCTGCAATAAAATCACAGAGAAAAGACCGCGAAAGGTCAATCACACGTTGGTCAGTTTTGTCTGGCATGAGTTCATCTAAAGTACCATGACATTGTCATTACTGCGGCGAAGCGAGAAAGCAGGGTCAGACACGAAGGAAGCGGTACCAGCACCGGCAGCGTTCATGCTAACCCTGCTGGTGACCCAAGTGATACCATAGCATCTGTTTGTCCTTTTGCATCTGCTTCCCTGTCTGCTGATGTTCCGACCATTGCTGCTGCAAATTGAATATTTTAGCACGACCAAGCGGGAAATTAGAGGAAGCACAAACTGACAGGGAGCGTACATTTTGGGCTTTCGGTGCCGAAATCCGCAACCGGAATTAACAACGAGGGAGATTTCACGCAGGGTATATCGGCGACAACAATTTCCAGAACAAAGCATAAAATTCGAATTTGCAATTCAAAAAATCGCAAAGGCCTTGTTGTGTATCGCTTTGAAACGATCCCATCCATTTTCATATTATTCCTATTCCTATTCGTAACGCGGTTACAATTCGGAAGCCACTCAAATAAGGGTTCGTGTACTCACCTTAAAGAATTGGTTTGAAATGAATCGTGCTTTGAAACCGAAAGCTTAATTCGGTCTCCTGGATCTCTCCTAGTTTGGATTGAATCCTTGTTGCGTTTCTTTTTTGCGATGACCTTGGACGAGCCTAGCCGATTGAAAGCTGAATTCGCGCCGATTTATTCTCAGGGGAGGCCTGAAAGGCAACAGCTGGAAAAGTTGAAAGGAACCAGAGACGAAGGAGGTCTCCCGGGCAGTTGAATTGTAAGAGCAAGACAACAACGACGACGACGAGTGCGACCACACCTAGGGCCTGTGAGGCAACCGAGTGTACACTACTGCTACACTATTGCTACTACTGCTACTAGATGAATCGCTCGCAGAAGGACCGACAAGCAACGGGCGGGCCAGCCTTCCAGATCACTTCCGAGCGCTACTCTACTCTGCCGTTAATTGAAACAATCTGTAGCTTGTCCGCACTCGACTATGTCGTATGCTCGACCCCTTCTTCACCTCTGCAGAGGCAAGAACGTCGAGGAGCCGACCGAGAAAAGCAATCACTTTCCTATCGCTCGTCCCAGGCTTCTTTGTTTTGACGTGTGCGGGTCAGATTTCAGCCAAAAACTTTCCAGCTGATTTCTCGTTCCTGCTCCTACCGAGACAGATCGTTCAAGTATCGTGACCGACTTCCTGAGCAGCTGTACAGGGCAACAACAGCACTAACAAGAAAGGGCGAGTCGACCAGATGTATGTTCTCAAGGTGGCCCCAAAAATGAAGTGATGGTTGAGAGCAGAGATTGCAGACCCAACAAGTTGGCATTTTTGCTCAGCTCTCTCCGCTGGTTAGCGTGGTTAGCGACGTCGAAATGGTCTATTCCGGCCGAATTGTATTCTTAATGAACTCGAGTGAAACAAAAGAGCACGGAGTTTTTTGTTGCTAAGTTCGAGAACGGGATTTCCTTTTAAAATTGTTGGCCCTTGCACGCGCGCACGTATTCCTCTCGGGTCCAGTAGAAGGGCAGACAGAGGTCGATCAAGCCAGCACGTCGAGCTCTAACAGCATGCAACACAGAGGAGGTGCCTCGTGATGGGAGAAGTGACATCGCGAATTCAGAGACAGCAAAGTCCAGGCAAGTGCGAAGCTCGACTTTGCTGTATGCTGTACTCTCTTCCTCCCTTTTTTCAAGTGGACCTTTTCAAGTGTTCGGCGAAGCTTTTCAAGCTCTCCTTTTCCATCCATCATCTCATTCGAATTGCAACATAAATCTGCCCGGTTTCGTTGTAACCATCCTCTTTTCCCCCTTTTCCTTTTTCCCTTCCTCGTTCTCAAATCGCTGATTTCACCTCACTTCCATCGCATATTTTACCATTTTGACCATTTAGCATCGTTGTACCAACTTCTTGCTAAATATCGTGAATATCGGCCAAATATCCCTTTCCTCTACCACACCCAACCTCTACAACGTACTACATACACTACCAAGCTTGTAAGTTGGTATCTTTCCCTAATCCTTTTCCACCCTCTGCTGTGCGCTTTGCTTTGCTTTGCTTCTCGTAACCTCATCTCGCCGTTGGTTAATCTTGCTTACACCTTCGTTTTCTATCATCTCCCTAATCCTTGCATCTCGTCAATACCGACCTCCTACTTGGCCCCATTCGTATTTGGCGTATTTGCTTTCTCGCTGTCCTTTCTATTCGTCCTTCCCATCTCCTCTCCTCCCTCTGACCACCCGTGACGAACTTGCTCCTTTACACGACTAACGCGTTTTCTGCACGTTGGTCCCTGGGTCTTTTTGTCTCCCCCCCGCGCCTTCTCGCCACCCTCGTGTTACTTTTTTCTTCTTCTACGCCTTCCTGTGTGCGTCTCCTTCATCACCTCCTTCTGTCTGTCCAACCGACTCTCTGTACTACCACCTACCCTATCTGTACACTGCTTTGTATTTGTCGCTTCTGTATTATCACTATCACCACCACTACAAACACTTCCCTCCTTTGCCTCTGTTGTCACTACCCCACCCCTACTATTCCTTCCTCCTGGTCTTTCCATCCTGCACTCCCTGCTCATCACCCTCCCCCCGCTCGTTCATCATTTCCGTCGTTCAGCCCCACCTCATCATGAACGCAGCCAACTTTGATCAGTACGGCTTGTTGTCCCATCCGGTCACCGGCACCTCGCACCAGCATCACGCTGGATCCCACCATCATCACCAGCAGCAGCAACAGTCGCATCACCAACATGCTGCCTTCAACTCGGCCATGTCTCACTCTGGCAACCAGGGCGATGATATCTTCATCGCGCGACAATCGGTAAGCATCCGATCCGCCCGCCTGATCCCCTTCCTACCGTCACCCCGTTTCACGACGTGTTCTCGGCAGCGCCCAATCACTGCCCGCTCCCGGAAACGCGTCGACAATTTAGCAGGTTCCTGGAATGCCGTTTTGTGACCTTTCGGAAAGGCGCCGACCGATCCTGCTGCTGTTGGATCGCGTCTGCCGCAAGGATACGCGTCGTCGCTGCGCTCGGCGTTGTTGGAAGAAGGAGGGAGCTCATCTTGCCAATCTGGCAGAATAACGAACTGACGCGTCCATTGCCCTCTTCTTTACCCTTCTTCGCGTTCTACAGATGTTCGATGCCGTAAGCCGACTCTCGGTGCAGATGCGACACGCTGCGGAAGCGTGCGATGCCTTTGTCAAGGTTGTAGCTCGACAGAATCCCAACGTGGCCGCTTTGGTGCTGGCACAACAAGGCAACGTCTCCGGCGCTGGCGGTGCTGGTTCGGGTGTTCCTACTTCGTTCGACTTCCTCAACATTGCTAACGGCGCCCACTCTAATGTGACTGCGGCTGGCTCGGATACGGCTGCTGCAGCTGGCTCCGCGGGTGCCAACGGCAAAGCTCTCAAGAAGCTGAGCAAATTGCAAAAACGAAAGGAGAAGCGACTGCGCGACCCCGATGCGCCCAAGCGACCTCCAAGTGCTTACCTGCTTTTCCAGAATGAAGTTCGACAAGAGATCCGAAAGAAGCATCCCGGCATGCCATACGCCGAGGTGCTAGGCAAAGTCTCGGAAGCTTGGAAGGCTTTGACAGACGAGCAGCGACGTGTCTACCAGGACAAGACGACCGAGAACATGGCAACGTGGAATCAGCAGAAGAAAGAGCACGAGGCCAACATGCCTGGTGGTGGCGGTATGGACCAGTAAACTGCGCCCTACAGCCTTCGACCAGCTTGGCCATCCCTTCGTTAGTTCCTGCCAGCGAGTGCTTGAAAATCTGGAATCGTTCTGTCGTCCCGATACCCTCCCCACGCCGGCTTTTATCTGCTTATCCAACCCTGTTCGATGCTGAACTTTCCCCGTGTCTGCAATTCTCTCCTTTGTACATTGTTTCGTGGGCACCAAGGGCAGCAACATCTTCCAACAGATGACGAGGATTGGCCCAAATCTCTGTTGCGGCGCGTTGCCTGATCCCTTGACGATGATCCTCCGACCTCCTGTGCTCTTTTGTATTCATATGCTCATCCGCTGCCTTGCATCGACGCACGCCCACATACGTACACCAATCTTGTGAGATTTGGTGTGCAAGGGTCGATGTGCGTCGGTTGTACTTGCAGCTCTGTACAAATGCTGTCACAGCCTTCGTGGCTCGCCTCTTGTGCCATTGTAATAAATAGTGTTTGATGTCCTGGTAGAATAAAATCGGTTGGTGAGTCGATGTGCTGCCAGCTTCAGCCAGTCTGCACTGGTTGAAGTGCAGGAGTTGCTTGCGAGCGAGACTGTCTGTCGGTTCTTTCCAAATCATGTCGGATCCAACCCGATGGAGGTGGCCCGATACGCGTCAAATGGCCGGAAGAGAAGCCGAGATCCTTGGAAAATGACGGAGTCTCACGGTTGATCTCGAAAAATTACCGTGGGACCAGCTCGAGATCCCACAGGAAGCCGTCACCTTACCCCTTCTACGCCGTCAACGTTAACTTACCATCATCTCCACCGCAGCCTCCCCCTCCATCCTCAAGGCTGCAGTAGCACCTCTGCTACTCTGATCGCTCGCTCGCTTGCCCGCCTGTCAAGATGGCTCCTCAGATCCCCGGCATGCAGCATCTGCAGTCGTTCACTCAACGGAAGGAGAAAGAATGCCGGAAGCCAGAAGAGGGGCTCAAGAATGACTTGATCATTCGAGCCGCTCGAGGTCATCAGACCGAGCGAGCCCCTTGCTGGATCATGCGACAAGCCGGGAGGTACTTGCCAGGTAAGACTCATCTGCCACATCCAAAAGCTCGCCTATCATCAACATTCGTTAACCGTATCCTATTTGTTTTCTACTTCTTTCTGTTTCGCTGATAGAATTCCGCAAGATTCGTGAAGACCATGACTTCTTCGAGTGCTGTCGTAATCCCGAGCTCGCGTCGGAGATCACTATCCAGCCTATCCGACGATACGCTGGTCTGCTGGACGCTGCCATCATCTTCTCCGACATTCTCGTCATCCCTCAAGCCATGGGAATGGAGGTGGAGATGCTACCGGCCAAAGGTCCCCACTTCCCCGATCCCCTCAACACACCCAAAGATGTCTCCAAGCTCAAGAAAAAGGTAGATGTGGAAAAAGAGCTTGGATATGTATACGAGGCGATTCGAATGACCCGAACGAAGCTGGACGGAGAAGTGCCGCTGATCGGATTCTGTGGTGCTCCCTGGACGTTGATGGCGTACATGGTGGAGGGTGGAGGAAGCAAGACATTCGAGAAAGCCAAATCTTGGCTCTTCAAGCATCCCGAAGAGAGCAAGGAGCTTTTGCAAAAGATCGCCGATGTGTGTACCGACTTCTTGGTGGGGCAGGTGAAAGCCGGTGCACAGTTGCTGCAAGTGTTCGAATCATGGGCCGGAGAGCTGTCTCCTGCCGACTTCCGACAATTCTCGTTGCCATATCTGCGATCGATCGCAGCTTCCGTCAGGGACATCCTGTCGACCAAGTCGATCCCGTGTCCTCCCTTGATCGTGTTTGCCAAAGGTGCTCTGGGTCACTCGTTGCCCGAAGTTGTGAAGGCTGGGTACGACGTGATCGGTCTAGACTGGACCGTGGAACCGTGCGTAGCAAGAAAGGTGGTCGAGCTGGCTTCTCCCGGCAAGTCGACATACAAAGATGCATCGGGTCAGAACGAGGCAGGTCATCGACTTGCGCTGCAAGGAAACATGGATCCAGCTGTATTGTACTCGGGCAAAGAGGCGATCGAAAGGAAAGTGGACGACATGTTGAGAGCGAGAAAGGGCGGATTCGGTGGAGGAGGAGCCTACATCTGCAACCTGGGCCACGGTATCACTCCCGGTGTGGACCCCGAGGCTGTCAAGATCTTCCTCAAGGCAGTACACCGAGTCAGCCGAGAAGTCAACGGTGCCTTGGACGAAGAGTGAAGCTAGCTCGATGCGGCAAGGCGAATGTCAGTCAAAAAGGCTTGCACTTGTGGAACAGTAGCTGGCCAAACCCCATCCTAAAACGAGCTCATCGCTCGACCGAAAAGTTCAAACTGTGTCACATCGATCCACTGCCTTCTGTTATACTGCTCATTTGTTTGTTGCCAACTACTCCTTCAACGGTGCTTTTTGTGACTGAACGTGCCGGGATTCATGGGCATTTTGATGATCAAGGAATGTGATTTGCGTTTTGTGGTTCAGATAGCAAGCGGATCTGTAGCCTGAAGATTATGAGTCTGAAGATCCCAGTCGTATCAATGGAACGAAGCGTACTGAAGAGTCCCGGAGCTGCCGAAAGCAAAGATCTGGCGTCACCTTGCTGCGGGTTCTGTTCTCAACTGTTGAATAAAGGTCACCTCAGAGCCCAAATGACGGAGACAGCCGCGCTTTGCCTGCCGTCTTCGCTGCGCCATATGTAAGTTGGCACACCTACAGCACTGGCACTATGGCAAGTGACGGGCTGCAACCTTCGTTGACCATCTAAGGTGGGATCGCATGATGGATCTAGTTCCAAGTAATCTAACAGTGGAAATGACGATCACCGGAGGCAGCCTGAGATTTTGCGGGGATGATGATGTACGCCTGCATCTTCTTTGCATATCGACTTGCTGTTCCTCTTTCGGGACGCCTCCGACGCAGTGCTGCAATTCAGCGCCCTTTATTCGAGTTGTGGACAACGAAGACAGCAGCTCCTCTTGGTAGAGACCTCCATCAGAACTCGATTGCCAAATAAGTTCTACGAAGCCAAAGAAATGCGACTTGGTATGGATGCATGTATGTGTGATGTGAAGAGTGATGGACACAGTCCATGCTATGGTACTAAGTGGTGATACAGAGCACGTACACCACTTAGTCGGAAGTTGGAACTCCGTTGCAAAGGGGATCTCGAGCAAAGATCCTTGGAGTGCCGATCTGACCATGAAAAGGTTTAGCAGCCGACGAGACCCACCGAGCGGACCTGCATCAACCGAAACATCAGAGACGGGTTGGGAACCGATTTCATTCCCGCTCACTCCTCCCCTTCCGCGCCCCCAATCTGCGAAAGATGATCATCGCCCGTCCGCCTCGCTTCAATTTGCCGGGCGAGGTAAGCCGTCTTGTGAACAAGTTGGAAGCACCGACCGATGGGAAGGGCTTGGCAACAATCGACTGCACTCTCTCTCTGTCCATCGACCCCGGTTTCTTCTGGAACCGTCCAGTGCCTCTCTCCTCTCCTCGCCCCTTGTTGCCGTCTGTATTGCCGTCGACATCGATGCACAGGTCCACAGTCATCGGCCACATTCTGATCCAGACAATAGTCAATGAATGAATGAATTCATATCGCTGTCCTACTCACTCTGTGATACAGAATTATCCCTCACGAATCAATCCATCCATTCATTTGCCTTGCCGTTAGACCGCACATTGCTAGCACGCTTTGAGAATAGCCGAAGATGGGACACGGTGCGCGGTTGTACGGATCACCGGGATCTACAGAAAAGCTCCAGGCAATGCTTGAGTCACTAAAATGGATTCCGGCTAAGTTCTGCACATGAACGCATTTGTTGGCAGCGGACAAGGTCGTGCATGCTGTCAAGTCACTTGACTAGGTCCACTCTCCCTCTGCGCCCCCCGCTCCCATCCTTACAATTAGCATCTGCCTGCCTCCACCTCCAAGCAAATCCCTCTCGGCTCCCCATCGTCTCTTTCGTTCTCCTTCCCAGAGATCCCCTCTCCGTTCTTCTCCTCCTCCTTGCCTTTGCTCGCCACCAAAATAGCTTCATAACCACAATATCAAGCTCGTTCCTTCCCCCCTTTGTCCTTCGCTATAGACTGGTTCCGTCGTTAGTGTCCCTTGGTCGCGTACACATCCGTTCGTCCCAGAACTACCACCCGTCCCCGGTTCATCTCATCTTGGTTCCTTTCGTCCCCACCGTCTTGCTTCACACGGTCCTCCTTCCTCTTCTTCGTCTTCTTTGTCTTCTCACTCGATAGCTTTTCATCAACCACTCGACAACAAGCCCCTCGAGCTCTCTGAACACGTTCTAGACTCACGCGACCAGACCTCGTGCATAAACCTTCTTCCGGCCTAACTTCATCCTTCTCACGCTCTTGCTCCTATTCAACTCCTGGTGCGACTTTCGAGCTAATATTGCAAAGAGTGGCGTGCCAGCGAACTAACTTAGGACCCTACCTTCGAATTGTCTAACAGCTTCAGCAACAGCCTCCCTGCTCCGGCCTTGTGCTGGCCCTGAATCAAAACAGCAACGACCGATTGCATTCAAGTGGTACATATACTCAGTTCAGAGCAACCTACTTTCATCGCCAAGATCCATCGAGTTGCTTTATTCTGCTCTCGCCCCCGTCCTCTCCTGTTTCCGTTCTGTATCTTCCATTCTTCTTCCTTCGGTCCTCTTCTCGCTTGCCTGGGTTTAACGATACACTCCCACAAGGCACTACATCTGTGGATTCACGAAGCTTCCGAGGAGAAAGACAGTCTCGTTTCCTTGCGAAGCGTTTGGTACGATCAAGATGCGGCTCACTTCATCCGCTTCAGCTCTCTTGGCGACTTGCCTTCTTGTAGTAAAGCCTGCAACGGCCTCTTTGTCCAATTCCGATGGCCTCACAACGCTATACGAGGCCTTGGCAGACTTGACTCGACCTGACGGACTCAAGCACCTCGTCAATGACAACCTCGGATCTCTGCAATCCGATCCCAACAAGCGCGGTGTTCAATGGGCCCTCGAGCTGACCAATCCTGTCAGCCTCGCTGATGGAAAGCTCAACGCTCCTGATTTCAAGTTGGTCACCAAAAGCGAATCCAGATCTTCCTCAAGTGCTGATCCCGATTCTGCTTCGGCTTCCGGCAGCACAGGTGCCAGCACAAACCCTGGCCTGACCAACGGAAAGCAAGCTTTGACCTCCAGCAGCTTTACTCCCATCAATCCCCCATCGTTCCCTCTGGCGGTCCGAAGCCCTTATCTCAACGCCTGGCTTCCTTCCGGCTCCAACCTCGCCTTAACCCCTCCCAACACCGTCGGCAACGGGGGTTACCTTGCTGGCCAATGGTCTTCGTTCTGGACCTCATCCTACGGTGCGGACGGTGAATATCGTCTCGGCTGGACCGGATACATTCGCATTGACAATGTCACCTATGAATGGATGGGAAATGGTTTCGGAACCTTGGTCAGGGCAGGAAAGGCCGCAACTCAGCTCAGCGCCGAGTACACAGCCACTCGCACCATCTTTGCCTTCGAGGCCGATAGCGTCAGATTCAACGTCACCTTCCTCACTCCCATCACGCCCGACGATTACCTTCGACAGAGCCTGCCGCTCAGCTATCTGCATTTCGAGCTGGACACGTCGACCATCAAGGGTCGAAGCATCCAGATGTATACCGATATCGATGAGAGATGGGTGACTGGTCATGACTACGACTACCAGGACTGGCCGCACGACCAGCAATTCTTCGAGAAATCCAATACTTCCATGTTTTTCATCACCCGCAAATCGCCCGAAGTCTACAAAGAGTTCCGTCAGCGAGCTGAATGGGGCAATGCCACTTATGCTGCCCGAAACCACACCGGCCTGACGTCGAGGAACAACAACAATGTGGTCGTTCACAGCGAGTTCATCAACAACGGCAAACTCTCCTTCGATCACGGCCCTGTGGGTGGTCCCGACAACAGCTTTGCTTTCGCTGTCGATTTTGATGTCAAGCACTCCGACAAGGACGCTCTCTTCGTCGTTGGGCACATGAGAACTCCTTACGTGAACTACATCCGAGCTAGGCATCCAGGTACGAATTCCACCAAGAGCTACCAAGAAGACCGATATGGCTACTGGCAGACCAAGTTCAACAAGATCGAGGACGCTGTCGCTTTCTTCGTCAACGACTTTGACGATGCCCTCGCTTACGCCAAGAAGTTTGATGCTCAAGTCGTGGCGGACTCGAAAGCTGCTGTTGGCGGTGGTGAGATCGGCGATAAGTACGCGGCCATCACCACCCTTTCCCTTCGACAGGCATTTGCTACCTTTGAGATCACCGTGTCTAAGACGGACAGTGGCAAGTACAACACTTCCGACACTTTGCTCTTCCTGAAGGAGATTTCCTCGAACGGAGACATGTCTACCGTCGATGTCATCTTCCCCCTTTTCCCCTTGCTCTCCTACACCAACCCCGACATGTTGCGCGATCTGATGCTTCCCCTCTTCGAATACACCGAGTCGGGACTCTACCCCAACAAGTGGTGCGTCCACGATCTGGGCACGTATCCCAACGCTTTTGGTTACAATGATGGAAACGACGAACCAATGCAGGTGGAGGAATCAGGCAACATGATTTGGATGACGCTTCACTGGGCTCAGTTAGTCGGAGACAAGAAGGCTTTGCCTTTCTTGAAGCAGCACTACAGCATCATGAAGCAGTGGGCCGAGTTCTTGGTCGAAGACAGCTTGATCCCCGCCGCTCAGCTGTCGACCGATGACTTCGCTGGAACCCTTGCTAACCAGACGGATCTGTCCATCAAAGGTATCGAAGGCATCGCTGCTATGGGTGTTATCGCGGACATGCTGGGTGAGTCGAAGGATGCCAAGAACTATCGCAACATCTCGACGACCTACATCAAGCAATGGCAACAGTACGCCGTCTCTCACGACAAATCACACACCAAGCTCGCCTATCAGACCGATACGTCTTGGGGAACCTTGTACAACCTGTTGGGTGACCGATTGCTCAATCTTGGATTGGTTCCTAGCGCCGTCTACAAGATCCAGGATGCTTGGTATCCTCGTGTAGCAGAGAAATATGGCGTTCCCCTCGACTCACGCCACAAATGGGCTAAGACCGATTGGGAGATGTTTGCGGCAGCTGCTTCCGACAACCCGGCCACGCAGGCGCTCTTCATCAATTTGCTGTACAAGTTTGTGTCCAATGGCCTGACGGATGCACCTTTCACCGATCTCATGGAGTCCACCACCGGAGACTTCCCCAAGCAGCCCGATGATCCTCTCATCCACTTCTTGGCTCGTCCCGTTGTTGGCGGGCACTTTGCTTTCTTAGCCAAAGCCAAAGCTGACAAAGCCAACGGGGTTACCCAGTATCAGTACGGTGACCAGAACGACGTCATCACTAATTCTACCACCACCACTCCTGCCCCCAGCAGCAGCAGTATGGACTCTGTGGACGCAAAACAGGCAAGTCTAGAACTCCCCAAACAAGAACAAGAACAACCCCAAGAACAAGGAGCGAAACGTAAATCCCAGACCTCCTCGTCTGGCTCCCAAAGAGCGTTCCAAATTCCTCAGGCTCTGGCTTAGGGATGGACAAGCAGAAAGAACAAGACAAGTTCTGCGGGGACTTTAGAAGGACCAGATTAAAAGACGGCAAGATGGGAAGGACGGAAAAAGATGTTCTGACCTCGAAGCAACCCTTTCTTTTGCGTTCTTCCTTTCTGTTTCTGTCCCTCGCCCCCTTTTTTGAATGCTCAGACGCACACTTAGATCTGATTCGCTGGCTACAAATGACAAAATGACATTGCATACGATATTTGGTGATTGGTGAGCTTACGCTGTCGAGTGTGGGGTAAGATTCATGGTAAAACGGTGACTGTGGAGGATACCTGTAGATCAAGCCCGGAAAGGCCTGAGCTGTCTCTTCTGCCTGTGTCGATTGCTAGGGGAGCTCTGGTTCGGAGGGAAATAAAGACAGGACTGACGTGTGCTGGGATCTGTCTGATCAGAGTTCCAGCAGTCTCTGATGAAGAGTCGCCCGCGGTGTCCAGACAGGATGAAGAGACAAAGTTTCGCAGAAGTCAGCGAGCGAATCGAAGAACGACGTCCCGTGCCCACCATGAATTTGGGATGGCAGGAAGGGAGCAAGCACAACTTGAGCAGGACGCACCCAGGGATAACAGTGTTGATTCCAGCCTTGTCGAGACTAAAACAGCAGAATGAGTAGCCAGCCTCGTTGCACGGCGAACCACCCATTCCCCCCATACCCCGTTCATCTGTCTTGATGGAGCAGTCGCCCCATTGACCCGCGTTGAATCCTGTACCCGTACCAGCACCACCACCACCAGCACCAGCACCAGCCCTGGCTCCATCTCCAGCTCCAGCACCAGCTCCAGCACCAGCGCCAGTACCAGAACCAGCACCAGCACCACTGCCAATATCGGGCCCAATGTGTATGGGTATCTTACCACTGCTGCTTCCACCAGCACCAACTACCACCATCGCTGAAGCAAGGAGGATCGGTGTGGTTAAAAGAACTTTGTTCATACTGCTTTCTTGCGATGCGATGTAGATGCGGATGCACTTCTTGCCTTCCTTGCTTGTTCTCTCTTTTCAATGTTGATGATGATAAGTTGTTTTGATGAACCAAGTAAATTGTAGCCTCTGAGTAGACGATGGTATGGGCGATTCAGAGAGATGCGAAAAGACCTGCTTGAGTTACGTGGAAGCCTGGGAGGAAGCAAGGCCTTGGAAGAATGGTTCGATACCTGCCTCCCTTCGCTGCTCTTATACCTTTGACAATTCTCTAGCTCCAGGGTCGACCTTCTACTGCGCTGTAGGTCACAATCAGAAAGGGACAATCCATTGAAGTGAACAATCTTCTCGATGCACAAAACCATGAAGCCGCCCACCGACTGATCAAACACTAACGCGGTAGTTTGGGCTGGAACGGCTAAAGCTAGCATCTACAGTAGGTGAAGAATGGCGTCGACCAACCAACCCACAAGTCCACGTCCTCCCACCCAACACACGTTCTCTCCCTCTGATCGAACAGACGACGCCGACTTTACAGACAAACACGCACACGCACTATCGTAGGTACGGTGACAATCTCCATTAACTACGCCCTCGAGCTTTAACAGCCGATAAACGAATAGCTAAAACCATGTGGGTCAGCGCAAATAGATACGAACTCGGCTCTCCACGGCGGAAAATCAAAAACAGCGGCAAACGGTCAGCCGAAGAAGATACCGTTTCGAAGTTAGGGCCGCTCCTAGCTCGTCACCATTCGTCGAACATCACTGAGCCTGGAAGTTCCATCCCTGAGAAGGCTGGGTAGGTCCTCCAGCTCCTCCTCCTCCCTGTTGTTGTTGATTCGGCTGCATATTTCCAAAGCCTTGAAGATTTGGCTGCTGCTGCTGTTGTCGCATACCTTGCTGCTGAACGTGTTGCAGCTGGGCTTGCGCTTGCATTTGAGCAAAGTACTGTTGCCGCAATTGCTGCTGCAAGTGCGGCGGTAATGATTGGAGGTTGGGGATGTTCATCAAATTCGGCATCATTCCTCCTGGCCCACCTCCTGGTGCCGAAGTAGCCAATCCCGGAGGTTGAACCTGGGGCTGCGAAAAGCTGGCCTGTTGAAGCGAGGCATCTCCGAAACTTTGCTGCTGACTGGCGGGACTGTTAGATGATTGCATGCCGGATGCATCGAACGAGATCTGCGCTGAACTGGTACGCCCTCGTCCGGTCGAGCTTCCAACCGAGCCAGAAGATCCAGGTCTGGTACCTGGGAACGTGGTTTGGCCACCAGGCGTACCGGTTCGATTAGGCGTCTGTGACCGTCTTCCGCTCCCAGCCATCATGCCAGGACTTGCTGCAGAGGGCGAGTTGGTGTTCGACTGTCGACTGACAGGTCTCTGTTGAGAGCTCGGGCTGTCCCCACTGACACCAGCACCACCGACCATCATCTGACCTGGTTGGCTTCCAGGTGCGTGTTGTTGCTTTTGCCGCTGGACTGCCGCTTGTTGCATCGACGTCATCTGTTGCATCTGCACTTGCAGAGGTAGAGACTTGAAGTTGGGAACGGTAGACTCCATGAAGCTGACCCAGGGATGCGTGCCTTGACCTCGAATGTGAGATTGAAGAGCATGCAAGTTGACCAACGCGTTCGGTCCAAAGGCTTGGACCAGCGCTTGAGCCTGAGGATTGTTCGGCATGTTCTGCGTATTCTGAGGAGGGGCGATGGGGACCGGAGGTGCCAGAGCCAGGTTGGGAGCCTTCACAGGCATGGAGGCGGGCTGAGCCGCATCCGAAGAAGGAGCTGAAGAATTGCTCTCGAGGGCAGCAGCTGTCGAGGAAGCCGCTGGGGTTCCAACCGCACTCGATTCGGCACCATTGGGTTGTCTCTTGGCCGAGGCAGACTCGTCTGATGCGCCAGTCGCAATCCGCTTCCTGCCTTCTTCCATAGCGGAATCCATGCTTCCATCTCTCGATCTCTTACGACCGTCGATGCCGCCACCCGAGGGAGAAGCAAATCCTGCTTGTTGGAAAAGCGTGATGAGTTTGTCGTACAGCCCGATCAAAGGAGTCTCGGGAGCATGCTGGCTCCTCGGGAATGGTTCCAGACGCGGGGGAGTCGGCTGAGCAGAGGCGGGGCTTTTGCCAGTCTCGGCTCCCTTCCCGCTCTTGTCTGCAATGCCAGCCAAGTAGCCCAGGTTGCCCTGGAGACGCACTGCCACTTCTCGGTACAACGGATCGGCTGTCAACTCCTTGGTTTGCAGCTCGACGCACAACCGGATCAGTTCTTTGTTGATTCGGAGCAGAAGACCGACTCGACCCTCCCTCGAAGGCGTCGGTGGAGCAGGCGAGTCGACGGAGGAACTCGTCTTCTTGGTCGGTGTCTCAGGTGCTGGGACTGTAGAAGCAGACTCCGCAATCGAGCCGGAGGACGCTGTTCCGGCCTTAGAAGTCGTTGCTGTTGCAGCCGAACTTGACTGTTTGGATGGTTCAACAGATGCCTCCGAAGCAGTTCCTGCTGTGTGAACTTGAATGCCTTCCGATCCGGACGGTTGAGACGAGGTATTCACGTCCTCCTGACCGGATCCCGCGGGAGCTTCTGCGTTAGCTGCTTTGACACTCGTTGGACTTGCCGCGTTCGCTGCAGTTGCGCTGGACGTAGAAGGCTCTAATGTTTTCGAGGTAGACTCCGGAGCGATGGGGCCTGTGCTGCTGGTCGGGTCAGCCGAAGATGTTGCGTTTGCGGTGGTGACAGGAGCTGAAGCTGCTACGACAGACGTTGCGTCCACTGTCGTTGATGGCGCCGAATGCTCACCCAAATTGCTGGTCGCATCAGCATAAGGTGTCAAAGGCGCGGCAGTGACGTTCAAACGTGGAACTAACGGCGGATCCGGAACGGCTGAAGGCTGCTGCTGGTGGTGGTTTCCTGCTTGGTCTGTATTGGTCGTCGTCGTGGGCGCCGGCGCGGAAGCTGAAGTTTTGTCTTCTTGAGCACCAGTGGTCACTTCGGATGCCGATGCATGTGCTGATGCTGATGCTGGTTCTGGCGCCGATGAGGGGTCGTGCGCTGGATGTGATGCCAACCCTTGGGCCGCTTGCGACTCGTCAATGGTGGACTGAGGTGCCACTAGAGCCGCCTGATCTGTGGTGCGATCCTCGGATTTGTGATTTTGGTCAAGAGTTGACTCGAGCAGGCCGGGAGCACCGACAGGAGCTTGATCAGAAGTATGGGCAATGGAAGCATCTTCTGTTGCAGGTGCAATGCTGTCAGAGGGTTGCGAGACTCCGCTCACTGGTATCGATGCCTTGCTGCTTGAGTCTGATTCTGGAGCGTTTGTCGCGGTCTCTGTTTTACTTGGAGCAGCATCCGCAGCGGGATCAGCTGGCAGATTCACAGATTGCGGTTGCGATTCTTCCGGTGCCGAATGTTCGTTCTCCATGCTTCCATCTTGAGCTTGAGTTTCATTTGGATCTTGAGCGTCCAGCTTGACTTCAGTTGGTGCTGTCGCCTCAACATTGGGAGTAGCCTGAGCTGTGGATGGGACTTCTCCAAGCGATTCCGAAACGACGGGCTGCGTCCCCACTTGCCCACTTGGGTCAGATGGCTCAGCTACTGCCGCTACTTCTGCCGCTACTGAGCCTACTGCTGACGACGTTGGAGGGACTTCATCCAGTGATGCGGATGGCGTCTCCGTTGCAGCCGGAAGCTCCTGCGTCTCTGTCTGCGCTTGAGATGTCAATGGTGCAGCATCTCCCTCGTTGGGAGCGACCTCCTCCATTCTCAACGTATCTTCGCCGAGCGCGAGCGAACCTGTCAACTACTGTGGGGTGCACCTCTCTCGGCCCGATCGATCTGACTCAATGCTGAGCTCGACTTTTGCAGGGGGGAGGCAAATCTCTGAGCGGTGCCTACCGGCAGGCCTGTCAATATGGGGGAAGCGGAGGGGTGAACTTCTTCTTTTGTTGTGACGCAAGAAGAGGTGGCAGTCTTCTCGGACGGATGGATTTGATATGGGGATGGGAGCGAGGCGGATGGAATGCGTCGGTGAATTCTCGGGAACAGCAAGCTCCTTCCCGATTGAGCCTAGGGCCAAGAGCGTCTTGCGACGTGAGAATCGAGCAGAAGTTTGCAGCGGGGCACTTGACAACCGATCGAAGTCTGTGAGCCGGCTTGATGCTGACGTCGTCGGAAAATTATGAGTGAAAGGTGATAGGAAAGGAAGGACGAATAGGTCCGAGATCACGGATCCGAATCGTGATTCCCAGAGATGAGCTTTCTTTCCGTGTTCTTTTCTTTCTTTTTCTCCCCTCTTTCTGCGTTCTCCTCCTCAAATCTTCTGCCGTCGTGCATCGACCGAGCCGACACCTCTTTTTTCTGCTCAGAATTGCTGTATCTGGGCCGTCAAATTTATGAGGGCTAATTTCGGCGCAGGTTCCTTTAAATTGCTGAAAAGAAACAAGTATGTTAGATCGCATGTCAACACCAAAACGCCGGACTATGAACCGTTCAGACTTACGAAGTACGCTTGGCTCCTCGAGTTCTATGCTGGATAGCAATGTTCCATGGACGAGATGACCAGGAAAAACTGCTCATCTAAGAGGAGGTGAGAAGTTCCAGCTGCAGGTGACTTTCTGAAAGCAACATCAGACTCTCCACCGAAAAAAAAGCAAGGCAACCCTTGGCTGGGAAGCTGTAAGCTCGAATGCCTTCTCCCCAAGAGCCTTCATCGGGATTCGCCCGATGGGAGAAGATGGATCGTGATGTGATCTTAGTTCATGGGCGGTCAATTCCGACATTGATATCGGTGAAAATCGATGATGCCTTCCTTGCTTGGCATTTCTCGTCGGTTTCTCCGAACCGTTCTCAATGTGATGAAAACTTGACGCGTGCTGCTACAGCAGTGATAGTGTCATCGGACGCCTTTCCGTGTTCGGTGCATAGTCGCAACTTCCACAGCTCGTTTCTGGCCGGCATGAGTAAGATTCAGAGTCTAAAGGCTTCCCGGGCACATTTCTACAATCATAATTGGATCTATGTGTTGAAACCGACAATGGCTGCGAGATCAAAGTTTCTCTTCCACTCTTTCCCTTCGCATCGTTATGACGAGTGCCAAGGGCATTCCCGATGAACGCTGCAAGAGGTGAGGCTGTATTATTGTTGGTAAGCGGACAACGTCAATTGGTTGCCATTGGTCATTTGACCCTGGAAGGAGCGAATGTGGTTTCGTACCCTCGTCGGATGTTCGATCGGTCGATCGGAACACTCCCTACCGATCATGGACCAAAGAACCTCGAGAAGTATAGACTCCTTCGCTTATGCGCGGGATGGAGTTCTTGGCAAGGATCGCCGATTCTACTGAGCACACGTCGAAAGCAAAGTTTTGCCGGTTCGAGCCAGGATCAAGCGAGATGGCTGCGCGTGGCTGCTTGAGGTTGATTTGTGCACAACAAACAGGTGCTTTTCTCTGTGTCCCAGATTGCAAGGAAAACCGAAGAACGAGTGACGTTACTTCGAGCGGCCGAATCACCCTCAATTCGTGAGGATCCAAGCATGTGCTACTGTGATTGTCACTAGAACAAGACCGGCACACAGCCTTGAAAGTCTTTCGATCAACAGCTAGGGAAAGCGAGAGGGTCCTGAAGCGGCGAAGGACGGAGCAAAAGTCAGCCTTGAAACGGGACAAAGGAAGATCGACTTTAGCGCGATTTGGTTTGGCACTCCGCTGTGTCTCACTCAAGTTGTCACCCTACCTAGCGTTGTTTCTGTCGTCTGGCGTCCAACTCTTTCGTTCTTCATTGTGCTATTTTTGAGTCGCCTCCTCACTCTGGAGCGTTCATCTGGCCTCACGCATCTTTCGACGAGGGCTTAGCTGAAGAGGATGTAGCGAGTCATTCCCTCGAGTGGAGAGAAAGGACAACCGATCGTGCTCGAGGCAAGCTCCTGGCTGAGTTGTGTAGTACATTTGGTATCGAACGTGTGGATTAGACTCAGACGTACATTGTGTCGTCAAAGTGTTGTCGAAGGACTCAATCGGGCAACAACTGTAGTGATGACACCGCTGAACCCTTTCCCCTCCGCTTCAGCGTGGGCTCGGCTCGTCACACAGACAACGCGGGCGCTTACGACCATACGACAGTTAACAAAGTCGTTGTCACCGGCAAGGCTGGACATTTGTTTACATCTCTCGCTCACACAATTAGCAATCTTCGACTCTGTCATTCGAGCACATGCACTGTTGTCACGATCGGGCCGGTCGGGAACGGTTCGGTTCCATTGGAGCTTCCATGCGGTCCACTCGTAGGTCCATGCTCGGTAGCATGCAATTGCAAACGTCGTTCAACGGCGGACTCGGGATAAGTTGGGGAAGCTTTCGCTCGAATTCGCATCGCAGCTGCCTTTTGTACAAATCATGACTACGTTTACGCTTGATAGCCAAGGTAGATCGGAGTATGCGAACGAGCAATTCTTGGAAGCATCACAATGATTATTATTAGTTTCTCTTTGCAATCGAGCTGAGCTCTTGCCTCTTTCTTCGGGTCCTTCGGACGGGACTTCCGAAAAGGTGATTCGCCTTTCTCTCGTTTCGGAGGTAGGGGAACGAGCTGGATTGGAGGACGGCTGGGCTGAAGGGCTGTATGCAGTGAGTACTGCAGTAGCTTCAATGGCGGAGTTGTCGAGTTAAAAGCTCAAAATCCAAATTTTCCCAGACCAAAAAGTCTCAACTAGCGCTGCAGGGAGCTATGGATCGCTGCAGCAGAAGGTCAATGACTGCGCTGTGACCCTTCATCAAGTTGGCCGTTCTGCTTGGAAGGTTTTGCAAGCAACAAAGCTTGTTCCATGTCGGATTCCGGTTGATGACTTTGGGCACCAACTCTGCCTTCTTTCGTAGCCTTCTCTTTTTGGCACCGAGCTCCTTGTGCTTACCTTTTCTCTTCTTTGCTTTGCCATCTTGACGATCTGTTCTGACTTTGAAATATGGCCTGCGACCGGCATCAATCAACAATAATTTCCATCTTCACAGTCGCAACACCTCCTTCCGAATTGAAGCTAGGGAGTATGTAGTATCAGCGGGCAGTAAACCTGATGCGGATCTGTGAATGTGAATCGCTATACCACACAGCATCGAGACTTGTTTGAATCAAGCCAACAGTGTCGCTAGCCGGTGGGTGTTTTGAAACGTGCGGTATGCCGAGATGAAAAGGGAAAGCACGAGCCTGCCAACTGTCAGATGCATCAAGCGTGCAGAAAGATATGTTTGTGCCAGAATAATCATCCTTCGTCTACCAGATGTGCAACAAGTCTGTAAAAGCGACGATCGTAATTCGACGGGCTGAAGTGAAGGTAGCGTTCTCGATAGTATCGCGACGCCCGTTGTCCACCCTAACTTTAAACCCGACCTTCATGTCTCGAAGGCAATGAGAACGAGTAGTTGCTGCAAGGCGGACGGCGGCCATTCGACCAGTGTGGCGAGATGTCTCCCGTCTGTGATTCTCAAGGATCCATCGAGTTGGGGAAAATCCCCCTGCTTCGCTTGTCTAGCTTAGCATGGACTGAGTGTAAGGCGACGCTTGAACCTTACTCTGGTACTGCACTTGCTCGTGATGACTGAAAGGATACGGAAGTCGCAAGTAATCTTTGCTGTCGCCGCTTGCTGTATATGCAGGCTAGGCAGGCCTCTTTGCAGCGTCAACTCGCTTAAGATTTAGACCATTTTACGCCTATTTTTTCCGCTCTCCGCTTTCCCCTTTCGCTCAACCGCTTCTCATGCTAAGTTTTGAGAGTGTGCTCCCTCCAAATCATATTTCCTTTTGGTTTGGGTTCAATGCAAGATGCATCGCTTAGTTGTCGCAGCAAACTAATCGTTGCTGCCCGTAATGTGCGGCAATCTACTCGATATTAGCACTTGAACCCTACTAGGAGTGCCCAGATTGCTCGACTTTGAACGCAAGCGTTGGTCGGCGGCTACAACTTTGCACCGTTTGTGTACACAATCTTGACAAGAAGCAGCAGACAGAGTTAGACACGATCCCGACCCCGTTCTCTCGTGCCCGTCCGACTTGACACCATGATGCGCCTGTACGACATGGCTTTCCTTAGCGGGTTCCGTGCTCGATACTGTGCCAGTCAAGTTCGGTACGGAACCACTCGCTTCTCTTCCGATCTGCCTTTGGGCTAAGGCTGTCATGATTGAGTCCACGCCGTCACCAAGCTGACGCTCGCTTAGTTTCTCTTCTTGGCTCGCTTGCTTGTTCACTGCTCATGCTCGCTCGTGGCAAAGTCAGAAGCGGTACTGTCGGTGGTGCTCCTTTCCTTCATCCCTTGGCTGTTGACTGTATCACTTCCTGCCACCATCATCCCCTTGTTCGTTTGTTCTCATCTTCCTTTGTTCAACTGTCGTCGACTATCATCATCATCTTTCTCATTTCTGCATACCCTCGACTTGTTTCGATCAGCTCACGATTCCCCTACTGGAAAAAATCCAGCCCCTTGATGGACCCCTCGAGTTCTTCGCCTGCCTTCGTGTTTGCCTCTGAATCAAAGTCTCATCATCGACGCCACCTCGACATCGCCAAAAGACTGATTGACTCCGTCGCCAACCTTCATTCATTTCGTGGAACGACTGCGAGTCCCGCTACTTTCATTCGAGGGATCTTCTGTACAACAGCTCGATACACTAGCGTCAACCATTCTTGTTTCTGAGCAACCAGCTTGAGCCACCATAGCCAAGCGTCCTCACCTCGCCGGTGTGATTTCTTGTTTCTACGAGACAAGCCTTCTGCCTCCCGCTGTCTTTCTTCACCCCACCGTCTCACCCATGGACAACTTCGAACCTACAAAACCTCAATGACAGTCCAGGTCTGAATCTGTTGTTCCTCTCGAAACTTCGATCTCCTCCGGTTCAGTTGAAGGCCAACATCAAAGCGCTCCAGCGCCCCACCTCGCATCTTTACTGAAGTCGACATCACGGCTGAGGTTGTTTCCGAGCCGTGATGTCGTTTCGGCTTAGCCCAGCCTCGCTGGTAGATCAGCGTGATTACGACTTTCTCAGCTTGCTTCGACCGCCCAGCATCGCTCAACCATATCTTGCCTATCCGCAACCGAACTTGACACAAACTCACAGTCTTTCCGACTCGATACCGCAGGTCTTCATCGTCAACCCTTCCAGCGACAATGTATTCCGCCATATCAGCCCTGAAAGTGCCCATGCCGCCATCGTGGGTCTCATCTACTTTTCCATGTGGATGGGCGCACTCGGCTGGGACATCGTTTCCACCATTCCCTTTGACATCCGGGTTCTCAAAGAGACCAAATGGACCAGCAGCTTTTCGGCAATCTACTCGATAGCCTACCTTCTGTCCCGCTATGTCAGCTTGTCATGGCTCATCACTGCGGTCACCAACAGTGTCATCATGACAGATCGTTGCGATGCGTGGATGAAAGGCAGTACAGCGCTCTTCAGCGTCGGCATCAGTGCAACCATGCTTGTCTTCTGTCTCAGAACGTGTTCCATCTGGCACATGCAGCAGAGGATCGTCTCTTTGGTCGTCAGCGCATGGTTCTTGGTCGTCGCCTTCGCTGTTTTGCTTCCGGTCATGAGCAAAGGCACGCAGCTTCCTACTTCCAACTTTTGCGCTTGGCACTTCAACGGATTGTACGTCGTCGGTGTCTTCGGCGCACTGCTCGTGTTCGATCTGCTCTGTCTCGTCCTGACGCTCTGCAGGCTCAACAAAGCCGGATGGAAAGGAATCTTCCGTGGCATCTTCCCATCCAGTGGACACAATTTCGATTCCGAAGATGTGAAAACCATGCTGGTCCAGAAGACTACTGCCTTCTTTCTCATCCAATTTGCTTTCCTCATCTCCGCCTTGCTCGTCTACGTTCTGACAGATACTTATGCGTATCGAATGATGAATATCGTGGCCAGCGTCGCTGTAGCCAGCTCCATGGCCGGCAGAATCTTTCGCAGGGCTTGGCGACAGACTCGGGAACTCGCGCCGCACAACATCAACAGACCACCCTCCTACTATCCAGCATGGGCGGAAGAGCATCGCGGCCGACGATCTTCCGGCGATCAAGACTTGCCACGTCCTGGAACAGGCGAGAGTAGTTCTATGTATGGGACTGCTACGCCGTATAAGCCACATCGACGGGGTACGCGGAACGATCGAGATTCCCTAGCATTCTACGTCGAAGGCGAGTTCGGGCCTAAGCGTCAAGCTGCCTCGACCATGTCTCTACGATCCACTGTGGACCGACAGAACCCTCCGAGAACCGCGGCGCAGGCGTACGCCTCGCAGCAGATGCGCGCCATGGAGGCTGGCCACGCCCTGCCACCGAGCTCAGAGGTGCAAGGTGATCCCGTTCTCATCGTGCGTGAAGATGGTGGACTGCCGGTATCGATACCAACGTCCACACTCCGCCCGGTCGACGGCTTCCCAGTCCACCTTGTTCCCGCTCCAGCCTACACTCGACGGGAAGGGTCACTCTCGCGCCCCAACACGGGAGACGCTGACCGCATATCGGTCCTGCAACCTTCTCCGACGTCGAGAGACCATGCGGGCCGAATGCTTCGCAACGTTGCATCGGATGGCAACGCGCGACGCATCGGGACCGGCGATTCGCAAGCTACAGTTTACGCTGGATCTCTGATCTCCTTCTCAAGTCTCACAGGAGGCACCAACGGCGAAGGAGGCCGTGACAGGATCGACTTGAACAGCAGCAGAAGTGCTTCACAGACGCCTTGGTCTCGACGGCCTTCCGCTTCGAGCTCCGAGATAAAGTCGGTGGACGAGGAGGGTGATTCTTCACAATTGGCCATGGACGAGAAGAGGAGGAGGATCTACATTACTTCTCCACCGCTTACAGCTGGCTTCAAGGTGAACAGTAAAGAAGAGAGTAAGAAGGTCTACGACATCGACTCAGTGAAGGCAGCCGCCAACTTAGAAGATAGATCTCTCGCCTCCCAACGGTCTTTCGCTCGTCCCTCGACTGCATCCTCTGCCACCAGCCGACCTTTCGCTTCGATCTCTAGTCCCTTGCACGCCAACGGCACGGCGATTAAAGACGATATCAATGCAATTACAGGAATTCCTTCCATTGCCCTCGAAAACGGTCCGAATCGGGATCAGCAGTCTACGCCTCGGCCCAAAACGGCACCCGCATGGCCTTCACCGAGACTGTCTCCATCGAATTCGGTAGCCTCCCAATTGACACTGATGCCACTTCGAGCTGAAGCGCTACAGGCAGACATCGCTCCGTTGTCATCGTCACCTTCACAACAAGGATCGGTCCCAGGCAATGCGGACGACAATGCTTTATTGGCGTTTCTGCATACCGTAGACCAGGATTCTCGAGACAGATCTGCACCCAGTTCTTCGCGTGGTTCTGGCTCGCCTGATCGGGGTCGCACACCCAGCTCAGGCGAATGCTCCGACGATGGCCGTCCACGAACGGCTAGAGGCAACACAGCGTCGTCGGTGAACGGCAAAGAGATGGAGGAGGTGCCGGACAGTGATCACGACACGGTGCTTGGGCATGCCCACCGCGATGTGTCAGAGGCGAGCGAAACCACGTCAAGGCCCACCACGTCCAAGGGCCGTCGTAAGGGCAAACGTACCAAGACGGGCAATTCGAGTCTGCGCTCGGCTTCTTCGAGTCGAGTTGGAACGGCAGAAGGCGACAGACCAACGACGGCTGCTGGAGGCGACGTCAAGCCGTTCGGCTTCGGCATTCTGCCTGCAAGTGGTGGTGGTGGCTCTCTGCAGGGAGAGGAGGAATCAGCTTCAGAGAAAGACGTCGAGCTCGGCTCTGTCATTCAGAGACAATTTGCCAAATTGGCCGCTCAAGCTGAGATGTCGCTCGACCCTCCGGCTTGATATGGTATTAGACTCATCCATCCAAGTCTGTTGCACCCTTTCGCCTTCTACTTTACCTAACTCGACGATGTCCATGTCATCCAGTTCGGGTTCATCGGTCGACCTTCTTCTTGCATTCTATCCATACTCCTGTTTCCCATTCACATTCTTTTACAGCCTCGGATCCAAGGCAAGGTGTCTCCGGAACCCGCCCCTTAGAGACGTCTTATCGTCTTTGGTGACGGTTCTAGATTGACTTACACCTCTCACCTGCCGATCCTGCCGTCCACTGATGCTCCCCACATCCCACACTCTTTACACTCTGGTCTAGCTGGCATCACATACACATTCATTGTACAGCCGCTTCGCTTCGCCTCGTTCGCATCTGCATGTCACCATCCATCCGTCTTTCCACAGCAGCATTACATCTCTTGTACTATCTTCTTGCTTGCTCAGTTCGAATAACGTCGAAGAACACATTTTCGTCTTCAGTGACAACTATTCATGATTGTGCCTTTGTTTCCAGGAGCGTGATTGATGGATTCTACAATTACTTGTACAAACTGAGACCTCCGTCTTTGTGGGCCGAAGCTTGAAAGAAGCTAATAATCGTTGTTGTCGTCGCCAGAAGGATTAGAAGAAGAGGAAGCAGCCAGCGTCCTCCTGACCATTTCTTGTAACGCTTCTGGATCCGAGCCGTACTCGGCAGATCTGACGGTGATGGCGTACAGGACTGTTCCATGAATCAATCAATTCAACCAGGCAGGATTGCGTGTCAGCACCATCTCGTCATGGAGTCAATCAGTCAATTCATTGGGAGTACGGGGGAACTCTCGTCAGGGCTTGGATGGACTTACTGTTCTCGATCTTTCTCATGCTTTGGTTGGTAACATTCTGTTTACTACGCAAATCTCCCACCAGGGGGATAAAAGGTTCCAATTGATCCCTCAATTGTCTTGTCAATCCGAGAACCTGTTTAACAACCACACCTGCTACATCACCTTGACCGACAGCGTTTGTAGCAAACCGCATCAATTCACCCGTTAAATCCGACAATCCTAACAGATACCGCGAGGTAGGTACCGTCACAATATTCGATCCGAGATCATGTGTCGAAGAAGCTTGTGTGGTAGAGTCAGTAGTGTCGATACTGCTGCTGTAGAAACATGTTTCGGAAACAGGAACCTTTCGAAACAGGTCTTGTATCTCTGACAGTGAAATGATTGTTGCGGTTCGCAGGTAGTGGTAAAAAGAAAGGGCTTCAATCTACTCGGTCGTCGGACGTTTCCACGAAGGAGACAAAAGAGATGAGCAAAAACGTTCTTCAGCACCGTTACCAGCGACAGTGACAAAGGTAGTGGTACAACTTACAAACTCTTCCAATCCACCACCAATGTTTCTTTCGTACCGATACGCTCTAACTCTTTCCATCTTTGCCTCATTATCAGCTTCCCCATCTTGCACATTCTCTGTCCCTGTCCCTAGTCCTTCATCTATCGCCGTTTGTCGCAAAATGTTTACAATATCCTGCAGTTTTTGTTCCGCTTCCTGGAACAATTTCCTCGTTTTGGAAGACGGTGTGGTGGAAAAGTTGGCAAAGTCACGAATGTCGAATCGATGTAATAAAAAAATCACTTTTTTGGACAAGGCAGTAACGTCTCTGGAAGTTTTTATCAATCGTTCCCGCCGATCATTGTGCTCGTCTATCTCGTCTCGAAAGCAGGTGAAATGGTGACTGATGGATAAAACGTTCGAAGGAGAGGACGTCGACGTTGATGTTGAAGCATGTGAGGTGGAATTCATGACGGCAGAGTCGATGTGCGGAGGATCGAAACGTTTCGCCTTCTTGTTGGATACCGAAGAGAAGGTTGCCACCGAAGGATATGTTCGCTTGGAAGGACCAGACTCGAGCGAGGAAGGCATCAGCTCGCGATGGCCCTGTGTATGGCGGAAGTTGCGACGAGAAAGTCGGTAGAGCGCAGAGTCGGGTGATCCGAAGAAAGCAAGGGAAGGAAGCGGAGGGATTTCCGATATCAAGTCGAGAACGGAATCCTTCTCGTTCTCATCCAAAAAGTAACAGATTATTATTGCACACGCTCACAACTTCGCTAACTTACTGCCAAACCTCCACTTTAACGAGGATCTAACACAGATGTCGTGGTGATGTCGAGCAACATCAAATACAGCAATGACACAAACGCCTGGTATCAAAGACTAGAGGCACACATGATTTCCATTACGATGACAAGCGAATCCTCGAGAAGGGTGGGAGAAGGGTGCCAAGGTGAGTGTCGAGCATGATCAAAATACGGCGGCTGAACTACACACGATCGCATTTCGACGACCAGCAAACGGTCAGCGGGTTCCAAGGGTAGGGCCAGGAAGGCCGGTACAGATGACGAGATTCACGAGACGAGCAAGGCAGCTGCGCCGATGAGAGCGCCTACACTCACTGCAACGACGCGGGGATAGTTGAGTTGGGTCCATCTGATCATGGCATCAGCCAAATCCTGGTCATCTGCAGCGGAAGCTTTGACGGATGAACCTTGGGCGATCCGTTTTCGGTTTTCGTCGACAAGCTTGTTGTTGAGAGGGAAGTGGTTAACGATGGAATAAGGCATGATACCTGCCATGATAGCAGAGGCTGCGATCAACCAAGGTCTGAGATTGGGGGCAAGATTGGCTGGTTGAGGTTGGTAGAAGTAAGCGGCTGCCGCATAGGCTGCAGACGAGATGACGGTCACTCTGGGGAAGAATTGTCCTGCACCTCCCACATAGAAATCGAACAGACGCAGGCAAGTGTCGATATCGATCTTGTGACGTTGCTCGGTTGACTTTTGGGCGGTTTTGGTAATCAACGGAACGATGCCAAACCACCCATGTGTCAGGATAGCAATGGCCATGGACGAACTTGCTGCCAATCCCAGACCCAATGACAGGACATAGGGGGATGAAAGCCGCAACCGGACCGCACCAAGCAGCGAAGTCGGAATGGAAGTTGAGGCAAAATTGATTCGCGACATGATGGAGTCTTTCGACGACTTAGACTCAAATCCTTGGTGATTCTTTGGGATAATTATGTGAAATGGGCAGGTACGAATGATGGGGAGCGCAAAGAGGGAATCAGCTCAGACTCGTCTTGGCGCCGCTTTTATAGGAATGTAGAATGAACCATGGACCACTGCGTGACATCTGGAACATGATTGCTACCCACGATCCCCAGCCAAGGCTCTAGGCTACGGTGGCCCGTGAGTGTGGCGCTTCTTGAAAGGTGCCCCGACGGATAAAACGTGATGGCTGGCTAGGCTGCAAATAATGATTCGGCGTGGGATCAGCAATTGAATCCTTGATGTCTCGAGATTGTCGACACGGGACCCTTGGCCTTCGGAGCTTGATTTAGGGCACAAGCAGACGGCTACGCCGCTCAACACATCTGATCAACCTCTACCCAGCGTGGGTCGGGCCTGTTTCAGAGGGTCACGAGGACCCTGACTTTTGAGCCTCGATAACAAAAAAAGTGAATGGTCAATCGGGTCGCCGATGTTCTTACCGCACCGATATCGGTTTTGTTCTGTCTACTCGAGTGGGCGTAAGATACGCGTTTTCACACAACAGTTAGCCAAGGAAGACAAGCCAAAGACATGGGGCAGATACGGACGATGGACCTCGCTTGACTTTGCTGTATGTGCGTGCAAAGTAACAGGGAACTCTGTAGCTTTGATCGGTGGTATGCCTGTACTGTACTACTGTATTGCCGGTCCTCCTTGGATGATCTCTTTCCTCGTGGCCTTGCTCACTCGTTCCCGCCTTGGCTGTCGATCTCAGCTCAGTTCCAAGTTAATACTCGGCACAAGTAGTCTTGTTCTGTAGCGTCGTTAGCAAGGTTGTTCCTGTGCGATCTATCTTCCTCGAATTTCGGTCCGTGCGTACAGCTGGCTCGCGCTGTTGAGATGCGCTCCAGTTCTTCTCATCCTCTCCGAATGTGAATCGGCAATTTTTCCACTTTCCCACCCTCCCAGGTCCTGAGTCAACCAGCAGACCTGCAGTTTGCCTTTGCATACCGGATCTGTACCCATGCAGGAGACTTTCTCACATTTGCCAATCTAGGTGTGTGATCTCGGTGCAGCCAAATTGCAGCGTGGAAAGTAGAGGAGACGCTCCGGCTTGACCGCTGTCCAGAGGCATTTTCAGACGCAGAGAGGCACCTTTTTCTAGAAAGACGCGAAACACGATATGTTCTCAACAACCAAAAAAGACAAGAAGGGTCCTGGCTGCTGTGCTTCGCTTCGACAGTTAACAAAACCAAAAGGGTCTCGATTTCACACTCTCTCGCCGAGCTCAGGCTCCCAATTCAAAATCTCACGAATAAATGCTCCTCGAGATCGTCAGTTTCACAGTCGCCGAAAGTGGAGGATTGTCAGCCGATAGAACAGTCTCGACAGCAAACAGAGCAAAACGTGCGGCGGCGAAGGGTCCATCCATCCATTCGAGCATCATTGTGGATTCGTTCGCCGCAACAGCAGTATATGCGAGAGATTGAGTGCGTTTGTACGTGTAAGAGTGAGTGTATGTCGGTCGTGATAGCGTCTTCCCCGACAAGCCGGAATGCTTTGCCTGCTCTATACACCAAACGTGGCTGTGAGCCAAAATAGCTCTCGATGCGTTCCGTATCATCGTCACATACACAATGCTGAGTGCAAAGTAGGTAGCGTAAACGTCGAGGCTAAGCAACGATGATTTTTGTCCCTTTGCCTTCTTCCACAGCCCCAAGCCTGCATCAGCAACAATAATACAGTAAAATACAGTAATATGTCACTCTGACCCCGGCACAGCCAAAAACGCACATACACTGTAGTCTCCTGCATTCGTTGCGATTCACGCCGCCCGGCGGGCTTCAACTCCCATTCACAACACTTTTCTACAACTCTGGCAATTCTTACTAGTTAGGTCACGCCCAAACACGATCACCGTCCTCATCATCCTCGTCATCCCTCCTCTTCCTCCTCCTCTTCTTCTTCTTCTTCTTCCTACTCCTCCTTCATCCTTCTTCGGCTTTCGCCACGTCTCCTTAAATTTGGCACCTCGCATTTCGCTCTTGATTCTGTTGCCTCCCCACTCCATCAGATCAACCCAGCCGCTAATATCCTCTTTCGCTGACAGATGGCAACGGAGTCGAATCGCAACAACCACATCCAAAACCTTTCCAGCATCGACAATTCTGTGTCTGTACCAACGGTCAGACCCTTCCTAGAGCCTACGCCTACGCCTTCGACGTCGTCTTCTACTTCGATCCCTGCTTCAGCCTGTCAGCACATATCTGCTTCTCAAACCAAGCAGCCTCAAGTCCGTTTCTCTCCCCGACCCAATCCTCCGTCTCGTCCTCTCACCGACGCACTCAATACAGATCATTCATCCAGAAGAAGGTCCAGTTTGGGCACTGCCTCGCCTTCCGAACAGGAGCAATCCACCCACTTCACCTTCAGAGGCCTGCAACAGCAACTCGGTTTTAGCCTCCACGGCCCCTCTTCATCAAGACCACGCTTCGCATCACCTCGAGCCCTTTCACCACCGGCGACGCACCGTCGAGCGAAGTCCACCTCTGCCGCAGCACAGACTCCCGTCCGACAATCCAGTCCTCAACCAGGCTCCACACCGGAATCTGGTCCATCCGCTGCTCTTCTCAAAGAGGAAAATCCTTTGAAGGGACTGTCTGACCTTTTTAGCCGACATCGACAAAGATTCGATCAACGTAGAGTACAAGACAAGACTCCTATCACTCCCGACAACTCTACCAAGATTTCGGACCCATCTGCTCCTCCTGTTTCGCTCTCTCGACAGAGGTCGTCGAAGCGAGACCAGGTCAAAATGGTTGGCACCCACCTCCATCATGCGTTCCGTTCCTGGTTCAAGGAGACGGAAAAGGACGGAACCCCTCTTTTGCCCGTACACCTGTCCAAGAAGTACGACGTGCTGCCCCACGTTCTAGGCCAAGGCTCTTTTGCTGTGGTAAAGGCCGTCACTGAAAAAGCCACAGGCGAACAGCGCGCACTCAAGATCATCGCCAAGAAACCCTTGAAGGAAAACAACGAAAAGATGCTCAAAGAAGAAATCACCATCCTTGGCAAGGTCGAGCATCCCAACATCATCAAGATGTGGGATCTGTACGAAACCAAGGAAGGCGTTTTCATCGTCACTGACCTTTGCAGAGGAGGCGAGCTATTCGATCGTCTCGTGGAAAAGGTGCATTACAATGAGCTGGATGCGCGCCATATCATGAGGCAGATCATGGACGGAGTCGCCTACTTGCACGACCACGACATTATTCATCGAGACCTGAAGCCCGAAAACATCCTCTTGCGAGATAAGACCGACCCCAGCGATATCGTCATCTCCGACTTCGGACTCTCTCGATTCATCCCAGACGAGGGTCTTCTCATGACCGCTTGCGGTTCTCCTCAGTACGTCTCACCTGAAGTGTTACTCGGCAAAGGCTACAATGCAGCTGTCGACATCTGGTCGAGCGGTGTCATTGCTTATGCTCTGCTCGGTGGATACACACCCTTTTACGGTGAGGATCAACCTAGCCTCTTCCAGCAGATCATCAAGATGCAAGTCGAGTTCGAACCCCAATACTGGTCCCAAGTGTCGGACGTCGCCAAAGACTTTATCCTCCGATGTCTCTGCCCCGCCGAACAGCGCATGACTGCAAAGCAAGCTCTTGCTCATCCTTGGCTCGCCAACTTACCTCCGCTCCACGAAGAAAGCGCCAAGGGAGCTTGCCTCAAAGAAGGCGCGCTCCGCAATCTATCAGCTATGCGTAAACTGCGCAAAGCTGTGACGGCTGTGGAGGCCGTCAATCACCTGAACCGACTGCATCACCTTCGTCAACAGCACGGAGATGCGCTACCCCACAAACAGCAATCGCTACTTAGCATCGTCACCAACCTCCAATCGCACAAGTCGGACGATGCGCTTACCGCCGATCCACTCAATGGAGAACAGCCTTTGCACCATTCCACCGCCACTGCTCCGGCCACGTCAGACGACTCCATGCAGACGTTGACCGCGTCTACCGAAGGATCCCATGTGGGAAACAAGCAGACACATTTCGACGAGTCCATTGCGACGGAAGAGATGGCACACACGGATGATGCGAAGGAGAAGAAGCGAGGTGATTCTGCGATGGCGTTGGACTTGACCGTCATGATGGTCATGATGCCCGAGAGTTGGGGTAAGTCGTCGAACAGCACAGGCTCAGGCAGCACCAGCAGTCGTGGAGCAGGAACCGCCGCTGTCGCCGATGCGGTCAACTCTACCATGCATCGAGGTCGGGATCCCACCTCTTCTGGTCCCGACGCTAAGCAGGGTACCGCGGAAGAGGATGAAGACCAACAGAATGGAACCATCGTCGACGGCCAAGCGAGTCCTTCGGCATCCTCGACAGGCCAATCGGAGGCTACCGTAAGACCGTCGGCGCCGGCTGCTGCTACCGCCAACCAACCCAGGCGTCCAAGTCGATCTGTCAACCGTAAGGACAATGAATCGACCAAGACGCTCAACTCTCTTCTGGATCAGTACAAGAAGACCGACATGCCTCCTTCGGCTCGACTAGACATTGGCGTCAAGACGCGCGAGCCGACCAAGATGACGTTTGCCAACGCGTGGAAGTATGTTCCCTTCCTGGTTCAGCAAGGCGTTTCGATCGGATCGGCCGTGGCTTCCCATGCGATTTACGGGCCTCCGAAGAAGTCGTGGGGCATCGAGATGTCGGTGTTTACCCGAGTTCTGCGAGACGTGGCGGAGTACTCCGAGTTCGCCTCGATCTCGGGTCTGCAACAGTTCTTTGATCTCGGAGCCTTCCTGCCCACACCCAAGGATGGGCTGATCACTCCTGTCACATTCCGGGTCAAGAAGCGCGGACTACGAGGATTCCTGGCCGAGGCGGATGCTGCTGAAGATGGCAAGCGCGAAATCAGCGCCGAATGGGTGGTCGGCAAACAGACCTGGCGACGGTTGCAATCCGAATGGCGAAGCGGTAAGCAGAAGGGGAAGGAACGTGTGATCCTCTACATCCATGGAGGAGCCTATTTCATCATGTCGGCTGCTACCCATCGGCCCATCACGATATCGTTGTCCAAATATACGGAATGCCGAGTGTTTGGTATCAACTATCGACTTGCGCCTGGTACCAAGTTCCCCGGTGCACTGCACGACTGCGTAGCCTCTTACTTTAGGCTGACGGAAGACTTGGGCATCCCGCCTAGTAACATTATTTTGGGCGCTGACAGTGCTGGAGGTGGGCTGGCGTTGGCACTGATGTACTACCTGCGCGACAACGATTACGAGATGCCGAGTGGAGCAATGCTGTTCAGCCCCTGGGTGGATCTGACCATGTCTTGCGACTCGTGGGATACCAACGCCGAATTCGATTATCTGCCTATGCCCAAATCGGGCGACCACATGAATCCGGTAGCAGCGTACCTGGGAGACAACATCGACAAATACATCACACATCCCTACGCTTCGCCGCTCTTCGGTGACATGCACGGACTACCACCGTTGTTGATTCAATGCGGAGATGCCGAGGTGCTTCGGGATGAAGTGACGCTGCTGGCGCACAAGGCGTCTCTGTCGGGCGTGGCGGTGCGTCACGAGCTGTACGAAGACTGCGTGCACGTTTTCCAGGCTTTCTTGTTCCTGGACGCAAGTCGAAAGGCTCTGCAGAGTGCACGCCACTTTGTTCGCACTGCTCTGGATAAGCGAGGCAAATCTCGGCCATCGATGACAAAGAAAGCGGAGTCGGCGCTGAACAAGGAGATGGGAGGCAGCAGCATGCAGACGCCTAAGGGTGAAGCGGCTGATCCGACCACTGGCGAGCAGAAGGTGGACGCGAAGGGTAAGACGGTGATGGCGGGCGTTGAGTCTGCTACCTCTTCGAATTCGACGGACAAGGGCAAAGACACAGTCAAAGGGGAGGGCGAAATTGCTGGTATGACGCCCAGTTCTTCGACTGGAGGGGTGGATGGCGGGATCGACGAGATCGTTTCTCTGCCCCACGAACGAACCGACGGTGATGTGGAAGATGACGAGGAGGACGCGGCTGCGCCACCTGCTGACGAGGAAGACTGGGAACTGGACCGACGACCTTCCGAAGAGGTGGAAGCGCCTAGGGCGCAGGGCTTGGCTGCTCAAGCCGCTCAAAAGGTTCTGGGCGCGGACGACAAAGCAGTCACCGAGGCTATGGACGAAGACGTGCATCGTAGTGACGACGGAAAGGGTACCAAGGGCAAGGATGAAAGCGGAAAGTCCAAGGAGGAGTCTACCACCTCGGGACGAGAATCGAGTTTCCCACAGATGACGATTGAAGAGGCACGTCTTCGGGGACAAGCGGCGATGCAACAGCAGCTTTCTTCCAATGCGCCTGCACTGAGCAAGTTCCATGCTCCAGAGAGACCTCTGAATCCCAGAATGAGAAGGTCGAGCAGCGGCAAGGAGCTTTCTACGCTGCTGAAATCGTTTGAAGAGAGTAAGAGCGGTGGCTCGGGACTCAAGACCAATGTCTGGACGCCTGGAAACGAGAAGACCCAATGATAGATGCCACGTGCATTCCCTTACCCACCACGCCGCACGAGCATACCCACAACACACTCATCAAGGCTTGAGCCTGCAGCATTGTGCAAAGGATCCGCTATAGAAGACCCAAGTACGAAAAGAATCAGTAGCAAACGACCCTGACTTGAACCCAGTTTTCCATCGGCGTAGTGTGTGTGTGTGTGTGTGTGTGTGTGTGTGTATGTGTGTATGTGATGGTTGATGAGAAGTGAGACGGGTGACTGTACCGAGAACTCGGTACTAATAATTGGCTTGGGGAATCTTTCTTTGATTTCGTCACACGTTCACGGCTCGACGTTGCCGGCAGAGTTGTCAAGGAGAAGAAGAATGTTAGATCAGGCTTGGTTCACTTACTAACCAGGCCCCTCGTGAAGAAATATGTGCACTATGCTCGGCGGAAAACTTCCGAGAACAGAACAAACAACAAACAAGCGAGAGGGAACGCAGAGAGAGAGAGAGAGAGAGCAGCATCTCATCAAGTTAAAGAAATAGAGAGGTTTTGGCAGACACGTCGTGAGCCAAAAGTGGAAGCCAAATTTTGTCAAAAGCCAAATTGAGCTGGAAGAGGTTTTGGTGACAAAAAGCCAAAAAGCAATTTACAATCCCGCTTTTTCTGAGCAAGAAATCTAACAATTTTGCGGTCTCCTGCGAAATTTGGCTTTCAAAACCGCTAATCCATGAGCCAAATCTGGCCAGATTTGGCTCATGAGCGAAAGTCAAAAAGTCAAAAATGTGATCTTAGAGAAATTTGGCTCATGAAAAAGCGGTTTTTCGACGTGCCAAAACCTCTCTAATCCAACATCGGATTCGGAAAAAGAAGCCCAACATGCAGACAATGCACAGACAATGCACAGAATGCAGATTCATATTTGATGCGCACCACAAAAAAACATGCTTGAACTTCCTGTGCCCAACAGAGCAACAACAAGGCTAACTCTATCCAACTCGATCCCTCAAACCGACATCAGACTCTGCAGTTTCGGAGGTTGTGTCTGAGATCAGGGTCGGATCGGAACCAACCAGCTTGGGACAGCGAAGTGCGAGTGTGTGCCACGAGAAGCAAGATCCGATATGGCTTCTCAGATGTTTTCCGGTTAAGGCTCTGCAGCAAGTGAGACATGAAATCCATCAACAACCGACTCAACTTCCTGAACCATCTCGTCATTGCCAAGACATACTCCTTCCTTGTCCTTCCTTCTCCACCCCCATCCGCTACGCCTCAATCCTCTTTGTAAGCATGCTTTGTCTCATGTCCTCATTTTGGTAGATTCCCCATCCTCCTTTCGCTCTCTCGCCCCCTTCTTTCAACCGGGTCTCGACCACTTATAGAGGCGCGATCCAAGGACGGGCACCATGGCTACCACCAATGATTCCAACCAGTCCAGCAGCACCCAGTCTCCAACCAAGAATGTCGATCAAACCACGTCAAATACCAAGCCCAAGCCCAAAAAGAAGCCCAACTGGATCATCGAAAACCTCACTTCACCCCGTTCCCTTCGAGTCGTCGCAAGATGTTGGGTGGCTACCTGGGCCAACTTTCTGCTCATGCTCCCCAACCGTTCCCTGGCTGTCTTGGGTCAAGCCGCTTTCTTTGGATGCATGCTCACCTTGATGGTACCACCTTCCATGCCGCTCCCTGTCTTTCTCATCGCCTTTGGTATGATAGCCTTTGGCGCTTGCATTGGTTGGGCCTGGGGAGCCGCTGCCATGGCTGCTGCTAACCGAGCCAGAAGTCAGGTCATTCTTGCAGCCGCTATACAACGGACACAGTCTTCCGTCGCAACCGCTACCAATCCCGAAGCTCAGGTTCAAGTTGCCGTGTTCAAAGGCAACTTCCTCGATGTCCGATCCACCGCCGTCTTTGGTGTCTTCCTCATTCTCCTCTGTTACTTCGCTGCCGTGGTTCAAGTCAAGTTACCCAAACTCAAGATCGCAACCATCTTCATGCTCATCGTGGCCGACATCATGTGCTCCTACGGTCCTCTCTTTCCAGCACCACGCTACTCTTTGGCTACCATCTTCATGATCCCCATCGGTTGCTCTTGTGCTATCTGCCTAGCTTGCCAGATCCTCATTTTCCCCGAATCGCTCGCCTACACTTGGCAGCTCGACTTTATCAAGATGCTTCGCACAACTCGTTCCCTCATCCAATCCCACGCCGACACTCTGGCTCACGTCGGTACGCTCTTCGATCCTGCTACCTTGACACCCGGCCACGAAGCTTCTGAGCCCGCCAAATTTCTCAGAGATTCGCTCCAAGCTGAAGACAAGGTTGCCGAGATCGCTAGAGCTCAAATCGCAGAGACCAAAGTAGTTCAAGCTGCCCTTGCAGAACAGGTCGAAGGAATAATGGGTAACACGGCTTTTCTGGGCATGGAGTTCACCTACTCCTACATGAATAGTATCGACATGAAGTCCATGTTCAAAAAGGATCGATCCGCCAGCATCCGTCTCTCTCTGCTCGCCTTATTTTGGAAACATCTCAATCACGAAATGGATCTCGCTGGCTTGGATGTTTTGCAGCACGACCAAAACTTGGACAAGGCGGCAAAGGACGGCGACGAGGACTACGATGTGGATGGAGAGCACGGCACATTCGCCACAGCTACCAAGGGAAAGCTCAAGCCTATCAAACTCCACGATTCGCACATTATTCATCGTGCAAGACACCATATCCTCGAGAGCGAAGCGCAGCAACACGTCTCCATGTCTCGATTGCTAAGCATCTTGAACACGGTCACCCAGCCTTCCCTGCAAGCCGTGATCGATTGCCTCAAAGCTACCGAAGACTACTTTGTCGCCAACTCGGAATGGCGTGCTCGACGACCCATCGACGAGGTCATCGCTCAACTACACAATAATAGAGATGCATTGAAACAAGCCCGAAGGAGCTTGTTCGAGAAGGATCGTTTTGCTCTGTTTCAACCTTACTTCGACCACTTCCAAGCTCAGTATCCGGATCTTGACATCCGCGAGCACTTCCTGCAGACCGCGACTTCGATCGACCAGTTCCGTGCAGGTTCTCGTCCGCTTCACGTCTGTCTCGTGTGGGTGACCAACGTCTTGGATCTGCTCGACATTCTTATCGAGAAGCAAGACTGCCTGATCCGTATCGCCGACCAAAGAGGTACCAAGAAGCGGGTGTGGTGGCCCAAGAACCTCGGCAAACTCTATCGTATTCTGGCCAGCAAAAAGGGCGGTACCGTTGGCATGGATAACGTGGGAAGTGGTGACGGTCGCTTCGATCGCGAAGAAGACATCGACCAGGACTTCCGACAGGACCGAGCTCACACCGCTTTCGATACCTCCAACGGCTCTGCCTCCTCTTCCACTGACCGTCTGAATGTTGACGAAGATGACGACGAAAGCGACGACGACCGGACGGTCCATCAAGTCGATCAAGAGAAAGCAACATCCGCTGTACCTGCAGCACAAGCCCAGTCGAAGAAAACCAAGAAAACAAAGGCGTCCAAAAAGGCAAGAGATCCTCGACATTACGCTAGGGATCCGGATGCTCTTCCTCCCACCAAATTCATCCATCGCATCGGCCGTGTCGTTGCAGGCACATACTACTTTGTCTATGGTCCCACAGGCATTTTCGCTTTGCGACTCTGCATAGCATCTTTTGCAGTCTGGATCTTCAGCGTACATCCCAACACTGCGTATTTCGCCTATCAGAATCGAGCCATCTGGGCTTTGATCATGGCCCAAACGGGTCTAGCGTTGCATGGAGGAGAGATGGTGTTTACTTTTGCGGCTCGTATCGCAGGAACAGTGATCGGATTGCTTGTGGGTGCAGTGATGTGGTACATATCCACCGGAAAAGGACGTGGTAATGCATACGGCCTAGCCGCTGTCACCGCCGTTGGATTCTTCCCAATGGTATTTTTACGAGTTTGGTCACCCAAAATGTTGCTTTTGCCGGCCATCATGACCAATGTTTCGATAATTCTTATTGTGGGATATTCGTGGATCAACACACATCTTGCTGTGTTGGTGAATACAGGTGTTGGGATCGAAGTTGCTTACAAGCGAGCTCTTTTGGTGATCATTGGTATGACGGTTGCTTTCATCGTAATGATCTTCCCACGTCCTGTTTCTTCAAGATTGTTGGTCAGAAAAAGTTTAGCTAAATCAACACGACACCTCAACGAACTGTATATCAGTATCACTGAACTTTGGATCGCTAAATCCAGACAACTAGCGCAAAGAGAACAACAGAAAGCGTTCCAACATTCCATCAGCACCACCTCCAACAACAACTACGATGGTGTAAGTCCAGCTGTGGGGGAAACGGAAGAAGAAAAGGATGTTTTCCAGCAACAGGAACCAGTTCTTCGAGCACATTTTTTGGCCTGTCATACACAAATTTCGGAATTGGGAGCACAAGTTGGTCTAGCATCCCTCGATTTCCAAATTCGAGGTCGTTGGCCCGTCGAGCGCTACGCCCAATTGGCAGGGATCCAAGCAACGATACTAGAATCTCTTGGTGCGTTAGCTACCTCTATGCGAGCTTTCCAAGCTCCCACTACCTCCTTCAAACCGACTGCACTGCAAGTCGAACAAGCAAAAGGAAGAGGGGAAGGAAAGATCGATTGGTCCTCGACAATGTCCTCTTCAACAGCTTTAATGGATCCTCAATTTATATCAGAGATCTGTCTAACGTTTGATCTACTCTCCAAAGCTCTTAGGAATGGGGAGAGATTAAATCATTGTCATTTCTCCTTGCTTGAAAACTTTTTCAAATACACTTATTTGAATCGTACCATCCGCTCCAAGCTCAACACTAGAAGTGGGGAGAAGCAAGAAGGTAGGCAGAGTGGAAAGGGACATGAGCAAGAGGAGCAAGAGGAAGAAGGGGTAACAGATACTATTCTCAATTGGGACGTTTTACATGATCCGTAAGTACTACCGCAAACCTCCCCCTTTCCCTCTACTCTGACGTAGAACCTGTAGATTGGATGTCGTGGACCTTAAACTAACCCAAATAATCTCACTTCAATTCTTCATGACTGGTATCTGGTGACTGGGGGGAATATATACAGAATGTACCTCCGGTTCAGTACAGCAAGGATGGCTGCAATAACGTTGGTTTCACAACTCGATAAGTTCAAAAGCATTGTACAGGATCTTGTCGGACAAACTGGGTAAGTTTCGCCGCATTTTTTCCCCTTCTCCCCTTTCCCCCCCCTTTTTTTCCCCTTCTCTTTCTCCCTTTCTCCCTTTTCTCTTTCTTCAAGCTTCGATAACAGTCTTGGACTTGGGTGGTTTTGCTGACGCCAACGCATGTTTTGTACATTTTTGTATCGGTGTTTTGATTTGGATTGCGACAACGTGGTGTAGGTTACGTGGTTTCGACGACCTCAAAAACCAGTTCGATGACCGTGTGTACCGCGCCCATCACCACCGGCCAGGTACAGTGACACTTAATGGTACTGGTACTGGTAGAGACCGTTCTGACTAGATCTCAGACTACACGATACTCATGCACCAGGATCACTTGCAGTCAGGAAAAGCGAGATACCCTAGTAAATCGTGTGATGGATATCCAAGGCCTTTGTTCGTTTGTTTGTTTGTTTGTCTGTGTCGCGCGTGGCGATATAGTCTCGGTGATAATGATGGTATGAGCAAATCAAAGCCTGGTATTGATGAATCTTGAGTCAAATCACCCTTACCCAGCCCACGCACCAACGCACCCATGCCATCGAACTTGTCTTGGTTTGCTGGACCTGTCCTCAATTTTGCCTTGAGCTATGCACCACCTCACCGAGGAACGAGCAACGAGCAACGAGAAATGTCTCATGCCCGTACAGGAAACGCACGATCATGGAACAAGGCTTGTTGAGCTCGTCTCTTCTCATCTGGTACAATCGAGATGTGTGAGGATTGCAACTTTTTTGTTTTGTTTTTTTTTTTGTATCATTACCATCATACGTAATAATGCTACATTCATCAACAGCGCAACTACTTGCCTTCCTTGAAAACCAATCGTGTCTATGCACAGTGAGGCCAAGTCGAATCAAGTTGAAACCGAAAAGCTTTACTTTGCTGCCTCCGTCGTCGTCGTCATTAATGGTGGTGAGGCTGATGGTGAAGGCAAAACTTTCATCACCTGCATCAAGATCTGAAGTAAACCGAACCGCGATTGCGTTACCTCCTCTTCCTCCTTGTTCCCTTTCTTTGCTCCTCCTCCCTGGTTACTTTTACGGTCGGCTGAGAGACACGTATAGTGGAACGTCACGCATGCTTGAACGACGTTTCTCACCGTTTCGATCTCTTTCGGTCCCAGTGCACCCTGCTCCTTCTCGTCCTCGTTGTCATCATCACCCGTAGCCTTGATTCGTGGTCGTGGTGGTGTTTGATGGTGGGGAACTTGTTGTAGGATATTGAACAAAACATACGCCGTTCGTAAGGCGATGTTGATACCATTCAAGATTTTTTGGTTCTCTTTCTCCTTTTCGCTCATACCCTTGTCGAAAGTCGTGCTGCCAAGATCAGCGGCTTCCCATGCCTTGCGCCTTGTTTCCTCTTCTTCGGATCCATGCATCTTGGAAGAAAGGTTGGTGATGGGGATAGGATTGTCCAAAACCAGGTTGTGCAGAAGAGTCGGGATGAGCGAGGGGAAAGTTACGAGGGTGCGCACTACGACGCTGGACTCGGTCGTCATGGCTAGGATCGATAAACATGCTAATCGGGTCGCTAAAGACGGCTCGCCCACCACTCCTTCCCCCACCGCCACCTCCTCCTCGCCTGATACTGGGTTGGATGAAACACCGCTGCTGCTGCTGCTGTTGTTGTTGTTGTTGTTGTTGTTGTTGTTGTTGTTGTTGTTGGTGTTGTTGGTGACGAGCGAGGTCTGTGTTGTTGTTGTTGGTGTTCGTGCTTGGTGCAAAAACGCCCACTCATCAACCTCGCACAAAAGCAAGATTATTTTATATCGCAGGATGAACTTCTTATCCTCCGTCGTCACCCCTCCTCCTTCTTTCTCTTTTCCCTTCTCGCCATCCTCTTCTGTGTCGAGTCGATCACTTCGACTCGATGTCGGTGTGGTCGGTGTGGTGAAGAATTCGTACACGTCGGGAACTTGTAACAAATTGACCAGGAGTTCGAGATACGTGCGTCTCAACATGGTATTTTCTTCCAAGATGATGGCGTCACAGATTGCGTTGAGGATTGTGCCTTCTCCAAACCTCCCAACGTCTTCCTCCCCCCTCTCCTTTTCCTTCTTCTTCTTCTTCATTGCATCAGTATTCTTGGCATCATTGCTTGTAGTAGTGGTGCTTGTAGAGGAGATTCGAAAAGAAGCGATTCGGTGCGCCACCTCCCCATCCACAGAAGCTAAGTTCGTTAAAGCCATCAAAGCTTCAAACTTCTGTAATTTTGTTGCGTTTTCCAGCAAAACCAAACACCCTAGGAAGGGGATCACTGAAAATAACCCCTCGGTTGACGGGAATACGATGGTAGGATTCAACGAAATTAGGATCTTGGCCAAGGCTTGCATTGGAATCAGATCCTGTTGGGTGATTGTCGCCATTTGTTGTTGCGATCGAGAAAACATTCCCCCTCCTGCTCCACCACCAGTGCTGGTCTGATCACAGTGGGCAGAGGAGAGAATGTCGTGGTAAACAGCGCTACAAAGCGCAAGTAAGGCTTTCAACCCGCCACGTTGAACAATTTTTCCTCTTTGTTGACGATCTTGTTTGGTGAGTAACGAGTGGACGATCTGAGCCGCGATTTTGCGGATGTGGGGACTGGGGTTCACGGTGAAACTATATTGTTGCACCGTGGTGACGCCCTCAGGAATCGGTGGACCTGCTAGGGCGATAGCTGCAACCAACTCGACTCCTTGTGCTTCAATCACACTTGAACACCTTTCTTCGAGCGTTGACGGTATTCTTTCTTGCGCAGCTTGTTGGTCGTCTTGCTGACCTCCGACTCCGGTTGCTTGAGCCGAAGCAAACTTTCGCAGTTTCTCCACTTCACCTTCTTCTTTGGTTTGTTGAGCAGGATACCGCGTAAGATGGTCCAGAATCGTAACAAGACTCAGTTGTAGTGCCGTGTTGAATCTATCGCGATCCCACCAATCCTTGTCTTTGTCTTGACCACTACGGTTGCTGTTAGCAATGGTGATGTCGAATCCAGTGCACAAAACCTTGATTGTCTCGGGGTCGTCTGCCAACTTTTGCTTGAATTGGGGCTGGATCGTGAGGTAAACTAGACCCTCCAGAGCCGTTAATTGATTAAGTTGGATCCATTCATCTTCGTCCACCCCCCCGTCATCCATAGTAGTTGTCGATCTTGACGCCTTCACTCTCGCCAGTACATGTAACTCGTTGCAAACATTGTCGTAAAGGGCGCAGTCTTTGGCACGCCTTTCGAGTCTGCTTTGTTGAAGTTTAGCGAGATGATCCGGCTTTGACGACAACGGTGTTCCCTGTGATTGTGCTTGTGGGTTGCTGAGAGAAGCAGCACCACTCAAAAGTTGGGCGTCTTGCTCGGCAGTAGATCTCCAAATCTTGGTCTCTGCTACACCTGCGATCACCGCCAAGCCATTGCTCTGACGATCCTTTGAAATCTTGGATACTGGATACTTGGGAGCCGAATGTATGTCTAACCAATCCAAAACAGCCTGTTGTTGAGCCAACCATGTACGAGAAGCTTTGTGGTTGGATGCCGAGTTGAAGACGTCTGCCAGCGACAACTCGACCAAATGTTTCTGGTCCCTGAGCCAAGAAGCTTTGTTTGCACCATCAATGCTGGTTGAAGTAGGGTGTTGAGACGGCTGAACCTTGTCGAAAACGTTACACAAATCTGGAGCTTCGAGCAACAAGTCTAGGATACCGTCTTGGACGAGAACCTGATACGCTTCTTGAGGAATCACGCCGAAAAGTGCAGCAAGGAAGCGTAGCGCAGAGAGTAGCGACGACGGAGAAGTGTCTGCCAGACGAGACCTGATGACTGGCGTGAGGAGTCCAACTAGATCTTCATCGTCGCTGCTGCTGCCTCCTCCCACAATTGTAGCAGCGGCATTCTGGTTCTTCGACCGAGTACTACTAGCATCGACGCTGCTGGCAGCTGAGGCAGATCTCCTAGCAAGTGCGACAAGTGCGGTCGATCGAGCCTGTTTGGTAGCCAATCTTTGTGAAGGTTGTGAAGAGGAAGCTGCTGCAGCTCCAGGTAAAGGGTCAAACGCATCGACGAGGACCTGCGCTAACGAGGTCGAGAGGGGGTCCTTGGAGATGGAAAGTTCCTGAATTCGTTGCAAGACTGTTTTTTCCATCGTTTCGGTCGATCACATCTGGTTATGATGGAGCCAATCTTGGAGCTTAGACGTTGGGGACCAGGATGGCCATGGACATGCCGGACAGAAGAATGTTGCCAAAGAGAGAGTGTTACTTTCAACACTTCGGAAGTCGGATAACTTTCACCAGCGGGTGGATGGTCTAACAGAAAATCCAGCATCCACGTTGGAATTTTTTTGAGAAAGAGAAGAAAGCCAAAAGCCAAAAGCCAACCAACCAACAACCTCATCCCCTCATTACCATCCTCAGCATCTATCGTCACCATCCAAATCGACAGCAACAGCACCATATCCGGTCACATTCGCCTCCACCTATCTCCAAAGAAGGAACTGGACGCTCCTATCATCTGCGAGGTCAGTACTTCGCTGCAACAGCTTTCCGAGCCAGCCTTTCGAAGCTGCCACATCGGCTCCTCTTTCCCTCCTCCACCCTCGGCCACATCTTCTCTGAGATCGCAGCTCAAGTCCAGGACCCTCGCTGATACGGATCCAATCCAGCCCGACAATCAGAAGCTCAAAAGCAGACATGTTACCATAGCCAGCGCTGCTACTTCACCATTAGGACACTTGATCCAAAGCGTCCAGGACTAAGTCTCCTTGATCCACAATTACTTTTCCCATCTTGCGCCCGCTTGGGCTGCTTTGAAAGATCGGGGCCATCTCTCGACTGCCCAACTGGAGGTAAAGAAATTTCCTTTCAATTCCAACACCGCTTGATCACCTTCACTGGTTCAGTGCCAGCCTCCTCGTCAAGATGAAGGAACTCGTATCTCAAGATGCACCCAAAAAGATCAAGCACATCCAGTTCGGAGTGCTCTCCAAGCAGGACATTGTCAACATGTCTGAGATCGAAGTCACCACTCGAGATCTCTATACCATTGGAGAATCAGAGCGCAAACCTGTAGCCAACGGTACCCTCGATCGTCGTCTGGGTATCTCTGACAAATCTTCGCTATGTGAGACCTGTCATCTCAAGATGGCCGATTGCGTCGGTCATTACGGCTACATCAAACTCGTCTTGCCCGTTTTCCATGTCGGATTCTTCAAGCATACTGTCGCTATCCTCCAAAGTATCTGCAAGAACTGCGCCACCGTCTTACTCGAAGAACCAGATCGAAGAAAGTTTCTCCGACGTTTCCGAAAGCCAAATCTCGAGAACCTGGATCGCACCAGAACCTTCAAGGCGGTCAACACCATAGCGAGAAAAGTGCTTTACTGTCCCAAATGCGGTTACACCAACGGTACCGTCAAGAAACAAGGTCAACTCAAGATCGTTCATGAGAAGTTCAGAGCCAAAAAGACTGCCCAGGAGCACGAGGAATTCAAATCCTCCTTCGCCACCAACATCAAGATGGGCAACGGTGATATCACACCACATTTGAACAAAGCTCAGGAGGATTTGAATCCTCTCAAGGTCCTCGATCTCTTCAAGAGGATCTCGGATGAAGATTGCGAGCTCTTAGGTCTCAGGCCAGAATTTGGTAGACCTGAAGAGTACATCTGGCAGTACATTTGCGTTCCACCCGTCTGTATCCGTCCTTCCGTCGCTCAGGACGGTGCCACCAACGAAGATGATGTCACCATCAAACTCACCGAAATCATCTTCACTAACTCGCTGCTCAAGCTCGGCTTGGTCAAAGGCGGTAAAGGCACCACCACCAGCCAACTCGTACAACAGTGGGAGTTTCTCCAGCTTACCGTTGCCCTCTACATCAATTCCGAATTGCCTGGTGTCCCCACCCAACCCGGTCAAAAGCCCAGTCGAGGATTCTGTCAGAGACTCAAGGGTAAGCAGGGTCGATTCCGTGGTAACTTGTCCGGTAAGCGTGTCGACTTTTCCGGTCGAACGGTTATCGGACCTGATCCCAACCTCAAGATCGATGAAGTGGCCGTCCCACAGAGAGTCGCCAAGATCCTCACCTATCCCGAAAGGGTATTCGAGCACAACATCGAGCAGCTGCGCCAAGCTGTCAGGAACGGAACCGACGTCCATCCCGGAGCCAATTACCTGATGGATGGCAAGACGGGTTTCAAACGATTCCTCAAGTTCCCTGGCATGCGAGAAGAATTGGCCCAGAAGCTGCGGGTCGGAGATATCGTCGAGAGACATATCCGAGATGGAGACATTGTACTTTTCAATCGTCAGCCCTCCTTGCACAAGTTGTCCATTATGTCTCACAGAGCCAAGATTCGTCCATGGAGGACCTTCCGTCTCAACGAATGTGCATGTAATCCCTACAATGCCGATTTCGACGGAGACGAGATGAACATGCACGTCCCCCAAACCGAAGAAGCTCGAACGGAAGCTACTATTCTCATGGGTGTCAAGCACAATCTCGTCACACCCAGAAACGGTGAACCCATCATCGCAGCTATCCAAGATTTCATCACCGCTTCCTACTTGATTTCGAAACGCGATCGGTTTTTCGATCGAGCCCAATTCTCTCAGATTTGCAGCTACTTTGCGGATGCCGATCTGCAGATTGATATACCACCTCCCGCGATCCAAAAGCCAGAAAGGTTGTGGACGGGAAAACAAGTCATGTCCTGTCTCATCCGACCCAACCGAAAGAGTCCACATCTGGTGAACCTGGAAGCCCAATGCAGAACGTTCGAGAAACCGACCAATGGGCATCCTAAAGACATGTCGCCCAACGATGGCTGGCTGGTCATTGTCAACAGCGAAGTCATGTGTGGCGTATTCGACAAGTCCACGGTCGGAGACGGTAAAAAGAACTCGGTGTTCGGAGTCATGCTTCGAGACTACGGTCCCGATGCTGCCATTACTGCGATGAATCGACTCGCAAAGACATGCGCTCGATGGCTTGCCAACCAAGGATTCTCGCTTGGCATTAACGACGTGATCCCCGGTCCCAACCTTCGCAACACCAAGGATGCCAAAGTCGAGGCCGCCTACGCAGAGTGCTTGGATCTGATCGAAAAAGCCAAGTACGGCAAATTGGAAAATCTGCCCGGATGTGATCAGGAGCAAACACTGGAAAACATGATTTCGGGAGTGCTCTCCGGAGTTCGAAGCGACGTGGGTGAGATCTGTATGACGGAGCTCAGTCGACATAACGCACCTCTGGTGATGGCAGTTTGTGGATCCAAAGGTTCCAAAATCAACGTAGCTCAGATGGTGGCCTGTGTAGGGCAGCAGATTATTTCTGGATCTCGTGTCCCCAACGGGTTTCAAGACCGATCCTTGCCCCATTTCGCGAAAAAGTCCAAGGATCCACCGTCGAAAGGTTTCGTTCGCAATTCGTTCTTTTCGGGACTCACACCCACCGAGTTTCTGTTCCACGCTATCTCGGGGCGTGAAGGGTTGGTCGACACGGCAGTCAAAACCGCCGAAACGGGGTACATGCAACGACGGTTGATGAAAGCTTTAGAGGATTTGTCCACGCATTACGACCTCTCGGTTCGAAACAGTGTTGGTGGAGTGGTTCAGTTCGTTTATGGTGATGATGGACTGGATCCTGCCGAGTTGGAAGGAAACGCTATGCCCATCGAACCACACCGATCTTGGAGACATTCGTTGGCAGTCACCCAGCATGTGCCTGGAAGGGGACTCTATCCCTTCGAAATCCAAGAGGTCATCGATCGAGAACTCAATTCTCCCCGATTCAAGGACTTGTGTACGGACAAGTACCGATCCTCGATCTCGGAGTTCTTGCGCGAGAACGTGGTGCTTCGAGCAGCAGAGATTCGGGACGTGTATGGCATGTACCCCGCCCTAGAGAGGGAGGAAACTTGGGATGAAGAGACCGACTTGTCACTGGGAGCTAACCAGGAGCAACACGCGATCGTGAACAACAAGACCAAGATCAAGGAATCCGCTATCCTCCATTTCCTGGACCAATGTTGGGTCAAGTACATGCGAGCCAAAGTGGAGCCCGGGTCAGCAGTTGGAGCTGTGGGGGCCCAATCGATCGGAGAACCGGGGACACAGATGACGTTGAAAACGTTCCACTTCGCCGGTGTAGCGTCCATGAACGTCACCCTTGGTGTGCCGAGAATCAAAGAGATCATCAACGCAGCGAAATCCATCAACACTCCCATTATTGAAGCAAAGTTGGTGTCAGACCACTCCGAAACAGCTGCACGAATCGTTAAAGGTCGAATCGAGAAGACGTATTTGGGCGATATAGCAAGTGTGATTGAAGAAGCTTGGTCGAGTTCGTACGTCTACTTGGGCGTACATATCGATATGGAAGCGATACGTAAACTTCAGTTGGAGATTTCATTAAATGATATCAAGTGGGCTATTGTCAATGCCCCCAAGTTGAAAATTAGGGAGGAGAGGGTGATGATTATCCCTAGCAAGAACAGGATTCGGATCTATATCCCCCCTGAATCGATGGGGTTGGAAGCCGAGATCTACTACAATCTCAAATCCTTGAAACGTGCCCTACCCCATATTGTCGTTAAGGGAATACCACAAGCAACAAGAGCGGTGATTTCGGATGAAAAAGGGTCCCGAAAACTTCTTGTTGAGGGGTACGGGTTGTTGCAAGTCATGACGACGGAAGGCGTGATTGGAACACAAACAAGTACGAACCATGTTATGGAGATGGAGCGTGTTTTGGGTATCGAAGCAGCACGGGTCTCGGTATACAGGGAGATCGAAACAACAATGTCTGCTCACGGAATGTCGATCGATCCACGTCATATCATGCTCCTAGCAGACACCATGACCTACAAAGGTGAAGTGTTGGGGATCACACGATTCGGAGTAGCAAAGATGAAGGATAGCGTACTCATGCTAGCATCTTTCGAGAAGACGACAGATCATTTGTTCGACGCTGCCCTCTTTGGCAAAAAAGATGATATACAAGGTGTGTCAGAAAGCATTATCATGGGTAACCCAGCCCAAACTGTCGGCACGGGCATGCCACAACTCATCGCAACCAAACCAAAACTCCCACCCAGGAAGGTGACCCTCTTCGAAAAGTAGTTGTCATTTCTCAAGTATACATAAGTCAATCGTTGACACAAGACTCGATGTATTCCTCATTCCACACACACTCTCTCACTCACTCACACCTATACAGACAAACACACATTCTCGTGTACACATTGACAACAAAGCAACTGCATTCTGGTACAGTAGGCGTAATTTTCAGATAAAAAGAACTGAGTAGTGTGAAGAATTCCCGAACGTGAGTATTCGGAGAAGCCGATGGGTGTGAGCTTTGTGAAGACGAGTAAGAGAGGTGAAATTAGGTGCGGGATCTTTTCTCAAGCCTCGACGAAATCCCTAACGTTTTGAAGCCAGGTGCAGTACTCTCTTTGTTCTTTGAACTCTGCGTAGTTGGGGATGAAAAGAGCCAAGTTTGTATCGAAGCCTCTTTCCACGAGGTAGTTCTCAAAAGTGGTCTGCAAGCCTTCGTCCAACGTTTCGAATTTGGGTCCGAGGTAAACTTCTTTTCTATCCCAGTCAGCCTGGGGACTCAAAGTTGTAGCTAGTTCCTTGGAGTTGAAAAAGGCGATATGATCGATGGTGAAATCTCCATCTTGGGTAGTTCCGTCGATAGTGATGGCTGATTGGGTGGTAGATTTTGTGATGGTTGCAGCGAATCGAACTGGGAACGGGGGTTCTTCGGGTTCGATTCCTTCGATTGTTGGTGCACCACTGGGGTTATTCTCGGGAGAGGCACCGAACTCGGAAACTCCTTCTCCTGCTCCATCTTCATCCGATTCGGGCAAACCTTCGTCAATGTCCCCCACGGAAAACATCAACTTTATGTGCTCGTTTCCATATTCCCTCTCCAAACAGATTTCGTCGGTACCGGGTTTATCCAATATCTTCCAAACTCCTTGCTTTTTGAAATCTTTTACGAATTGGGGTTCGGATGTAGGTTGACCATCTGAAGAGAATAGGTTAGAGTTTTCTTTCTCGTAGGACAGTTCTTGCGCTAGTTTGGATGATAGTTCGGGGTCCACCTCCCCTTGACCTCGTGTGATCTTTGTCGAGGAGAATGCCCTCACGGATAGAGGTGTGATGCGAGAAGTATGGGATCCAAAGACAGCGGCAGGCTTGGAAGGCGCGACGAAGCTTCGAGTCCCAGACACCCTGGTGCCGGTGGCTCGGGAGGCAGCCGAAACGGTTCGAAGCAAAGATTTGGAGAGTTGAGCACGAATCATGATGCGAGAGAACACGAGGTGGGATGAGGTGGTGACAGAAAGAAGAAAAGTGATGCTGGTCAAGAAAGAGATACTCTGTAAGTTAGGGATGAACCGATCAGGGTCGAGACAACTTGACGCTCAAATTCTTGGTTGGCTCCTGCGCAGCAGCAACCTTTCCATTCCTTTTTTTTCCTGATTTTTCCTTTCCTTCTCTCGTTTTCCCTTGGCGCTTGAGCAGCAGAAAGCAACAAAGGGAAGCACCGAATTCCGAGCAACAAAGGGAACAACATGAAGTGGAGTGGCGATGAACCAGATGTTAGGTTGTGTAAAGAATTTCCCGAGATCCGAGACCGGGCCAAATTCTTCACTCGCACCCTTTCCTTCTGCGAAATTTTCTGAAATTTTGGCAAGCGCAGAGAAAAGGAGGAGGCGAAGCCGATATGGAGAAGAAACATTATTGCTTTGTTCCTAGACTCACTACACTACCTCTTACTAGACTGTCTGCGAGCAACACAATCCTTGTCTCAAACCGAGGTCGGCAGCAGCGTTACCTCAAGATGTCTACACCGAATCAACCGTCCGCTCCATCGTCATCAGCGACGACGACGACCGACGCGGAGCAACCTCTCACAAATAAGCAGAAACGATTGCTAGCTGTCGCCCAGAAAAAGAAATTGCGAGAGGAAGCAGCGCTCAAAAAGGCCGAGGCTGGCAGACAGACTGCCGAAAATGATTCTAGCAGCAACAATGGGTTGAAAAGGAAACTTGAAGATGGTGACGCAGAACAGGCCACAGGTACAGAAGCAGGAGCAGGAGCAGACGCTGACGCTGACGCAGAAGTGCAAGTCTTGTCACATAAGGAGCAACGAAAGCGAAAAAAGATGGCCGCGGCTGCTGCTGCCTCCGGGGATGCTTCAGCCGAAGGTGTGGCTGATCCGAACTCATTGATGCATCCGTCTCGTCAGCCTGGTGCCAAGCCGACACGAACCGGGTTTTCGATCTGGGTCGGTAATTTGTCCTTTTTCACACCTTCTTCCAAGCTCGTGGATTTCTTCAACTCGAGGGGAGTAGATGGGATTAGTAGGGTGCATATGCCAACAGGGTTACGTCGCGCAGAGATGAATCGAGGGTTCGCATACTTGGATCTGCCCAACAAAGATGTCCTGACTGCAGCGCTCAACCTTTCGGAACATCCGTTGGATGGGAGGAAACTACTCATCAAAGACGGGTCCGATTTCAACGGTCGACCTCAGGTTAACCAATCTGCTGAACAGTTGGCTCATTCGGTCCTCAATCCCAACGCCAGTTCGCGAACTTGGGGCTCGGCTGCTTCGGATCCCACATCTTCCCACGACGACGATCCTGAGAGTCAAGATCCCGAGACAACAGCATCAAACGCAGCAGAGAGAAGGGGAAAAACAGGATTGCCCAAAACGGCCCAAAAGATCTTGAGGGCACAGAAAAATGCACCTTCAATGACCCTTTTTGTAGGCAACTTGAGTTACGTTACCACCGAACAAGGGCTGCGATGGTTGTTTGAAGAAAATGCAAAACGAAGAGCCGAGAAACTCAACCTCAACAAACCTGCACCTCCAGTAGCAGACAAGAAGAGCAAGAATAAGAGCAACAAAGACAGCAAGGGGAAAAAAAGTGAGGTCACTAACAAGAAGGACAAGAAGGGTGCAAAAAGCGCGGATAAGGATAGTGATAGCGATAGCGACTCGGACAGCGACGATGCATCAGACTCGGACTCTGACTCGGACTCTGATTCTGACTCCAGCTCGAGTAGCAGCAGCTCTTCATCATCCTCTTCGTCCTCGTCTTCTTCCTCTTCCTCGTCTTCGTCTTCATCTTCATCATCAAGCACCTCAGCTTCTGAAGCAGGTGAAACTGTAGACAAGTCCTCTTCAAAATCCACCTCTGGCGCTGCGACAGCGATTCCCCATTCAACTGCAGGAATCAGAAAGATTCGCTTGGCGACATTCGAGGACCATCCCGAAAAATGTAAAGGGTTTGGATTTATCGATTTCCACACTATCGAGTTTGCAACTTCTTCGTTGCTCGATATTCGGAATTTCCGATTGGATGGAAGAGAACTAACCTTGCAGTATGCTGGTCAGGAAGCTACGCGCAGAGGTGCTAGTAAGAGTCACCGACCTGCCATCTCTTCTTCCTCGCATGATGATGGCACGGGACAGAGTGGAGACAAGAGTAACAACAAGTTTGGGTTCCAGAAAAAACGACGATTCAACGGTCCCTCCATTAACGAACACAACGAGGACAACAATGATGGTAGGGAAGACCATGCCCAATCATCTCTGTCTGAAGTGGCCCCAACACCAGGAACATTCAATCCAGACGCTCCCCTACCTAAGAAACATAAAGAGACCAAGGAAGAACGTCAATCCCGTCGTCTTACCCAACAAAAACAGCACAAACCAACAAGGAGACAGAAACCAGGTGAAACCTTGGCAAATGCCCAAAGACAAAACGTAGCTATTGTCGAAAGTACTGGTAAAAAGATCACTTTTGACAACTAATATCTCTCACTCACTCACTGCCCTTAAAGACGATGATCTTTTCATGAATGTTGTTACGCAAGCAAGGAAAGCAAGCAATCAAAAAGGAATTGTGGTTAAAGTCAGTTTGTTACTTGCATCGAAACTTTTCCCCGACTAAGGCGCTTTGTTTGTGATATACACGGCCTATGCGAAGACTGATCATTGATGTGTTACAGAGACTCTATATCAACGAATCTAGACTTCCAACTGAGTCCTGCCTGCTTCCGATCCGCATTCCCGTCTTCAGGGTGGTTGGGTGCCAGATACTGTATCTCGACGAGTGTTGAGTGAGGGGGTTGGTACTTTCGACCAACAATCAGTCGGAATCGATAACCAACTAACTCCGAGTCAGCCAATTTAGAGCCCATGCCAATAGCCCGATCATCAATCACTAACTCTGTCGCTTCGGTTATGTCCCACCCTCCTTCTTCTTCTCCCTCTACTTCCAGTTCTACCCTTTCGACTTCTTTGACTTGTGCTGAGCTTAATGAGCTTGATTCGGACCCAAGTTCGGAGTTCCCGACACCACCACCACGCCAAAGACGCTCGAGTGTTTCGTACATACTCCAATCCTCTTGACGGGCTAAAGCGCAAATTCGTTGGTGGAGTCGTTCAGCAGCCTCGCACTTCGCCGTATCTTTTACGTCCGAGATGATAATCACACCTGTAAAAGGCGCAACTGCTCTCGGCCATAGAAATCCGCTCGCTCCACCACCTGTTTCCCCCCTTTGGCTGACTTTGCCACTTCTAGCTTCTGCCGTGACAACAAACCTTTTAAAATCGGTCCAAGACAATTGAGCCAAGGCGCCAAGAATTCTCGAAACCCCTATTCCATAACATCCCATTTCCAGCGCAATTTTCCCACTTTCATCATCGATACGTGTCGCATCCTTCAACTGCACAGGGTCGATCTGTTTGGATGCCACGTACCCAGCGTCCAAGGCTTGACTGTATCGAGTTCCCAGGTAAAAAGTGTGTCCTACTTCGATCGCTTTCGTTTCTTTTAGCCGCGAAGAGGGGCTCCGGCAACTGGAGCAAACATCGCCACCTTCAGCCTCCCGCAAGTCCAAGAAGGTGAGGGGTGGGGAAAACATCTCGACATCGTGGCCCACTTGGTCTTGAAACTGTGTTGGGAAAAGGTCCGAAAGCGCAACTTGCTCGGACGAAGACGAAGAAAGAGAAGAAGTGGGAGGACTGCCATACGTGTTCAACACATGGGTCAATGCATCGTTGAGTTCAGAGGGGTCGATAGAAGCGCATTCGAAATCCATCATGGTTTGGATGGAACTGAACCGAATTAATGGTCCTTCAGGACGATCTTTCCAATCCCATTCTACGCGATTTGTCAACCTTTCCCCGTCTTCTGTCACTTTTCCAGACAAAGATGTAGATGAATCGTACAACACTTGCAGGTTACCGTTCTGAGACGACCTTTTGCTAGAAACAAACTTTTCCAGTTTCGTGGAATTCAAAATTCTAGATTTGGGCAACACCATTGCGTACAAAACTTGATCTTGGTGTTGGATGTCGGGATTTCCGACCAGAATGACTCGTAGATCGGACGACGAGACTGGGATGTGTCCACCATCGGTAGAAGAAGAAGAAGATGGGTTTGCAGGAAGCGAAACAGCTTTCTCGGTGTTTGCTACGTAATCACAATGGGTGCAACTCAGCAGGGTATCTTCGCCCGATGGGTCCTCGATATGGTATTCGTGCGATCTGTTGCCCCCAATAGCTCCTGTATCTGCTTCGGCGGCTTTCCAGCGTCTTTTGCTTCCGGGAGATGGCAGGATCGGGTGCGTGAACACACGATCAAAGATCCTATTGTACGCCTTTCTAACATCCTCGTAAGTCTCGAGGGCATGTTTCTTGGTGGCGTCGAAAGAGTACAAGTCTTTCATCCAAAACTCTTTTGTCCTCAAAACCCCCATTCTTGGTCTTGGTTCGTCACGAAATTTTTTAGTGATTTGGTAGACTCGTATGGGTAACTGACGATCGGAAGCAACTTCTTGAGCGATCAAATTTGTGATTTCTTCTTCGTGAGTTGGAGCGAGTAAGAAATCGGACTTTTTGCGATCGGAAAGCTTGAACAATTCGGTATGCATTAGGTCGTATCTCCCCGTACGTTTCCATAGACGGGCGGAGAGAAGTGTGGGTAAAGAAAGTCGAGTTGCGCGTATACGAAACATTTCTTGGTCAATAATAGTGCAAAGCTTGTCAAGAATACGAAGTCCGTTGGGTAGCAGACTAAATATGCCAGAGGATGAAGATCGGATATAGCCTCCCCGCAGGAGCAACTCGAGCGAGGGAAGTGGATCTGTTTCGATTGTGCCATTGCTGCCTTTGACGCCTGTCTTACTGATGGAAGACTTGGAGGTGGGAGAGAAGCGTTGAGACAGTCGAATGGGTGTGAAAGTGCGCTTCCTGCTGCTTTTGGTAAAAGGTGGAGGCGTTTCAGAGGTGGAAGCGGAAGCGAAAGCGGAAGCGGATGAAGTTTGTATTGACGACGCTTTTCGAGACGCAGAGGAGACAGGAGCGGTGGATGTCGATGAGGATGAGGATGAATTGACAGTGCGGCTGCTACCAGTATCCTGCCCTAAACTGGAACGACTGCTGCTGCTGCTGTTGCTGCTGTTGGTGAAGTATAGCAGGGAGGTAGACGCTCGAAGGACAGAAGCAGAGCGATTGGTGGTGGACCTTGTAGATAGAGCTACTGCCGCTGGCAGCGTGATCTGTTGCAGTCGGACCATGCTGCGAGGGTAATAATCAAGTGAAGAAGGAAGAGAAGGAACAGGGGCAGAAGGTTGTGACCCGTATGATATGATGGTGAGGAATGAAATTCAGGGTCCACACAAGAAGAAAAGGCGTCGCTTAGTTGCTGCAACTGAAGAAGCTTCATTTGTGAGTCTGTTAGATCATAAAGTTTCTGACGTAACTCTGACTTGCCTCCTAAACGGATCCGAGATGTCAACTTTTCGACAACGATTTGTCGCGCGTTCACGAAAGATGTCAGATTAGCAAATGCTAAGGTAGGATGTGCGCTCGGGATGAGCGTAATTTTGCATGCAAGCAGAATGCGGTAAGATGGCACTCAACTCCCTCTTGGCTTCCCCTAAGGCCTGGTTTCGGAAGACCGCAAGAACCGATAGCCGGCTACCCTCTCTTTCCCACCCTTGTTGAAAGCCCAGACAGACTAAACACAACCAACACAACGACCCGCAAGCAAACAAGCAAGCAAGAAACCCCCCCGCAAAACATTCTTTGCCCCTCTTCCAAGCCCAAAAACTCTGGAGCAAGCATCGGTCTCGTCTCGCCCCGCGCTTGAACACATCCGGTCCTCGATGCCTTCCTTCCCTTGATCCTGACCATGATACTTGTCTTTAGAAACTGAGCTCATACTGTTGATTCAGTCGTCTTGTCATCTCGGCTCTGTGTGTGTGTGTGTGTGTGTGTGTGTGTGTGTGTGTGTGGGTGTGCGTGTGTTTGACGCCCGGAGAGCACGGATCGTCCAGCTACAGTAGATGTAAATCTGTTCTATGCGTGGTTGCAGTGAGATTGTGAGTGAAAAGAAAGCTTCGCTAAGCTCCATTTCCGTCAAGACCGAGACAAGATTCCGGTCTGATGTGGCCTCTCTGCCCTGGTGACTCTTTGACTCTTGCTGGAACCGAACCGGGCCTCGACATGAATGAATTGTAAAGTCTCCGATTTCTTCCCCACTCCTTCCCCTTTCCTATCCATCCCTTCCCTTCCCTTCCACCTCCATCCCCTTCTGACGGTATACAAGAAGCCATCCGCACTCCCTTTCCATTCGTCCTCGCACCTTGGAAGCCAACAAGATTCCCCACCATGTCGCTCCGATCTTCCGCAAGCCGTGTTTTGGCACGAGCAGCTGTTGCTCCAGCTAGCAGTGCCACCCGATCTACTACTGCCGTTCGAGCTATCAGCACGGCTGCTTTGGTCCCTAATGCAGGTGCTGGTGCTGGCCCCAAGAGCACCAAATGGGCCTCCGTCTCCCAGCGACCTGCTACCCAGAACCTCGTTTCTGCCATCCGCCACTTTTCGGCCTCTTCCTCCAGCTCTGCTGAGCACGAATCTCCTTTCGGTGTCAACTCGTTGGCCAAATTGACCGAAGAAGAGGAAATGCTGCGTGAAGCAGTCCAACGTTTCGCTCAAGAAGTCGTGGCTCCCAAAGTGGAAGCTATGGACGAGGCCGAAAAGATGGATCCTGAAATCATCAAAGGCTTGTTCGAACAAGGTTTGATGGGCATCGAAACCTCCCAAGATCTAGGCGGTGCTGGAACTTCCTTCACTGCTGCCATCATTGTCATTGAGGAGCTTGCGAAAGTCGATCCCTCCGTCTCGGTTCTCTGTGATGTTCACAACACGCTGGTCAACACGGTTCTCCGAAAATACGCTAGCAAACACATTCAAGAAAAGTACCTACCCCAATTGTCCGAGAAAGTATTGGGCAGTTTCTGTCTCTCTGAACCCGCGTCGGGTTCGGACGCTTTTGCTATGAAGACATCTTGCAAGAAGTCGGATGACGGATCGTACTGGACGCTCAACGGATCCAAGATGTGGATCACCAACTCTGCCGAAGCTGAATTCTTTATTGTTTTTGCCCAATCCGACCCTTCTAAGGGCTACAGGGGTATTAACGCCTTTGCCGTCGAGAAGTCCATGGGAGTGGAGATTGCCAAGAAGGAGAAGAAGTTGGGTATCAAAGCATCTTCCACCTGTACGTTGAACTTTGATGATATCAAAGTCCCTTCCGAGAACCTGATCGGGGAAGAAGGCAAAGGATACAAAATTGCTATCGAAATCTTGAACGAAGGACGAGTGGGTATCGCAGCCCAAATGATCGGGTTGGCGCAGGGAGCGGTAGATAAAGCCGTACGATATGCTGCCGATCGTCAACAGTTTGGTAAGAAAATTACCCAATTCCAAGGCATGCAGTTCCAAATCTCTCAGATCATGATGGAGATCGAAGCTGCCAAAGCCCTTACCTATAATGCGGCTCGGTTGAAGGAAGAAGGTCGATCTTTTACCAAAGAAGCTGCCATGGCCAAACTTTTTTCTTCCCAAGTCGCTCAACGTGCCTCAGGCTCCGCTATCGAATGGTGCGGTGGCGTAGGCTTCACCCGAGAAACAGGAATCGAAAAGTACTGGAGAGATTCCAAAATCGGCGCCATCTACGAAGGTACTAGCAACATCATGCTCGAAACCATCTTCAAACTGGTTGAAAGGGAGATGGGTCTCAAGTAAGAAGGAACCAATGATAGCGTATTCGAAACCGTCTAGTCACTACTCTCCCTCCTCACATATGTAGATAGCTGTTCACCCAAATTTTACGGAATTCATTGACTCTTGAAAAGAGCTCTACTCTACGTCCAACAACAGACCAATTCGCTATAGAACGAGGTCGAGGTATGACAGGAGGGCTCGAGTGTCGTAACGTCGAGTTCTGCCAACCTGAGTTGTGCGTGACAGCGTGACGATCCGACTCCGTGAGGCTGCGGACGACACGGCCACTTAACTGTATCCGCGCCAGCTGATTTTATGTATTTGTTAGCGAAGAAAGGCGGTTTAAGCTCAGAGAAATGTTGACAGACACAGACAGACACGCACACATGCGAGCAAGGTTTGCACGAGTTTCTCCTCCATTCTTGGTTTACTTTTGTCATTATTGCCAAGATTTGAGAAACTGCACTTTGAAATCCATACATGACATATGTGAAGGTACAGCACTAGATTAAGCTTGCACGGATCGGATCGAATCGGATCGAATCGGATGATCCGAAGTTGGCACAGAGAATCGACATCCCATCCCACAGTTTCCTAAAATCGGTTGCATCGCGCCGCAGGTTTAGACACATCGACCACCATCAACAGCAATTTCAATTCCTGTGATGAAATCGCTCGCTGGGTCAGCTAAAAACAGACATGCATTGGCAATATCCCTACCCTCCGACAATCTACCTATGGGAATACTGGCAGCAAATTTCTCCAAAACTGTCGCATCCATCTCATCCCCCGCTTCTTTGGATCCCGCGAACTTGGAGAGTCTGTTACACGGCCACAGCAGGATGTGGAAGAGTAAAAAAACCAGAGAAAGTGTGTGCGTGTGGGTGTGTGTGAGAGAGAGAGAGAGTCAGTATGATGATTGAGGACAGAGCTGGAAGGGTAGAAGGAGGAAAGGGAAAACAGGGTGCGGACGGGGACTTACAGAGGCGTGTTTCCAGCGACAGGGCAAACAGAGTTAAATCGGATTCCCTGGGATGCGTATTCGACAGCCAGCGCTTTCGTGGCAGTGCTGACGGCACCTTTTGAAGCGTTATACCAAACGAGCCCCGGTCGAGGTCGTAGAGCTGCGGTGCTGGAAATGTTGATAAAGTTGGCCCCCTTGCCTCTCCTTCCACTTGCACCTGATGTTGATGTTGATGTTTTCGTTTGTTGCAATAGAGCAGGTAAGATTACGTCAACGGAAAGGAAAACGCTTTTGACATTGATGTCGAAAACACGATCAAATTCTTGTTCGGAGACTTGCAGTGTCGGTTTGTTCGAGTATGTCCAACCAGCGTTATTAACCACACAGGTCGGATTGCTCCCGAAGACCTCGATACAAGTTTTGAGCGCGGTTTCCCAATCCGACCGGCAAGTTACGTCGGCTTTCAATGCGTAACTTGATTCCGATGGACCCTTCGCTTGAGCATCATTGTTGGAAGAAGAAGAAGAGTGGGAAGGTGGTTGTTCGATCGAATAGCAATCATAGAATCCGGGGTTCTGAACCAACAAGTCTAGAGTTAGGACTCGTGCACCTTGGGAGACAAACAAGGTGACAATGGAGGCCCCAAATCCACGTAACCCTCCCGTCACTATCACTATCTCCCCCGAAAGCCGACCCGTAGCAGTAGCAGCAGTGTCGTTGTTGTTACTTGACATCTTGTCCTTGTCTTTGTTGCAGTTTTGGTAGTGCTGATGCCAGCGCTAGAGGAGTAGTAATTGGGGGTCGTAGTGGATGAGTAAGCGTGAACAGAAACAAGAGAAGTCTTGGGAACCAACAGGTCTTGATACCAACCTCGGATCGTCGTCTTGTTTGTGGTAGTGGTTGTGGTAGTAGTTGTGGTTAGTGATGGTAGAAAAGAAAGCAGATCTATCTCAATTAAGTTATCGGAGAGAGAGAGACTATTTTATGTTGGTGTGTGGAAAGGGACCAAGAGGGTTAAGGTGCATAGGCTTTAGGCCAGCAACCAAAAGAACCGGGGAGTGTGTGGGGGATGGGCTTCAGCTAGGTATCGTGGACGCGGGGAATTTGGAGTTGGACTTTCTCGCAAACCGTGCGTGGGTAGAGAGAGGTATAGATTGGTCGGATCAGGGTCAGGGTCAGAAGGTCAGGGTCAGGCGGTACAGCATGGTACAGCATGAACAAACTACAGTACAGTACTGTTAAAACCCTTTCTTTCTCTTTCGGTAGAACTCACATTTTGCCGATGGAAAGCACAGCAAGATTCTGAAGATACAGTACAGTAGTACTGTAATCGGTGCTACACAGTCTACTCTGTACTGCTGCGTTAAAGAAGGACTTTCTTTGGACGGGACGGAATAATGGGATTGCAGTACACAGTAGTTGGGATGGGGACCCTTTTTTCGTATCTAGTGTCTACGGATTCTTTACCCCGCACGAACGCACGGGTCCGAAAATGCACACACACACTCACACACACACAAGAGCGTCCTGTTGACACTACTCTTTACACAAGACACTTGGCAAGGAGGTTTCTACACCCCAGATCCCACTCCCACTCCCACTCCCACTCCCACTCTCGCAGTCTGATCCTCATTCTGTCCCTCGCAATTATTGTCTCGCCGTCCGACCATTACACTGAGCTTTCGGGTTCTCTGTTGCTTTGAACAAGAAGCGCGTGTGTGTGTCGGAATTACACCCATCTTTCTGCAGCGAATTGCAATTCCGAGCGAGATTGCGGGTCGGTCGGTCAATTCTTCGGCCCCTCCTCTCTCTTTGGGACGACGCGAAGCGTAATTCCGATGCCCCCTTGTTCAATAATAAATAATGTCCAGGCGTCCAGCAAGGCAGCTAGCTACTGTACTGTAGCTTGCTTGGCTTTGACTTTGAACTTGACTTTGACTACTTGACTTGAGTTGGCATCCCACAAACTCACTCATCCGGGCACGATTCTGACCCCTGCATCCGGCCCAAGTTGTCGTCTACAGACATGCGCTCCCACTATTCACATCGACCCACTCTCCCAAAACAACAGTACCAATGTAAAGCAGTACCAAAAAAAAAAAAAAGCTCAAAATGAAGCAGATGTGGTTCTGCACCCGCATTGAATGTCGAATTACAATAGAATGAGTGATCGATCAGTAAGAACAATTGTGGTTCTGCATAACGATACTGATGATGATGATGATGATGATGATGATGATGATGATGATGATGATGATGATGATGATGAAGAAGAAGGTGTGGACCCAAAAGGTTACATGGTTTGAGTGAACCAGGATTCAATTGTCTTGTGTAGACAAAAACGATGGATTTTGTGATGAACTTGGAGGGAAGCAAGATATAGATGGATGATGGATGGGTGGGTGGGAACCGGAACCTCTGTACTCAAGTGTCTTGTGTTGTGTTTTTAGGCATTTACATCTACGCCTATTTCGCCAAGGCTACTTCTCCTTCGTCTGGGTTGTCTCTGGAGTCCAGAAACCGATCTTGTCATGTTGCTAGACTGGTTATTGGCTCGAATCAAGGCGTTAGCAGCTGCAACTCCTCTGTTCGTGTTCGGGTGGGATGAATTGGTACTGAGCAGATTGGATGACGACTTCTTGTTGGCAGCTGCTCGAGCCGCCGATGCCGCCGTGGGAGCTGTTAGTCTACTGCCACTACTAACCCCACTTGCACCGACTCTTGAGGTGCCGTTGACAGTAGCCGATGTAGAACTGGTAGAAGTGTTGGAAGAGGTGCTTACGCTTCGAGCTGCATTCGACGTCGCCCCAGTGGTAGTGGTGGTGGCGGCAGCAGTAGGTGTGCGACTCCGCAGCGAAGAGGTTGATTTTTGGGCTCGCAAGACAGAGGATCGTACCGTAGCTATCGGTGCACTACTGGCTGTGTTGATTTTGGCCGATACCGAACGCTTCGACGAATTGGAACCAGTGGCACCAGCATCCTGTGGCAAAGAAGCCGAAGGATTCGTTCGAGCTACGATAGGCCGTCTTACAGCCGATGTGGCTGTGGCTGCCGTGGTCGTAGCAGAGCCATTGGTCGTCGCAATTCTCGTCGTTGTTCCAGCCCGCATGGCAGCCGTGGAAGCCGCAGTAGGCGTCTTGGCTCGTCCCGCCGTAGTGCGCAAGACCTTGGGTCCGTTCGACGCCGCCGAGCTAGCAAGATTCGCGTGACTGGTATTACGTGCAGGAATGGTGAGAGCCGCTTTTACCACCTGCATGTTCTCATCCAAGACGGGTGCTCTCGATCGAGCATCATCGGCAGTGGCAGGCGAGCTGTGAGGAACCACTGCAGCTACCGCATCAAGCTTCACTCGAGCTACAGGCGAATGAGTGGTCGCAAAGTGTCTCGCAGTAGGACTAGCCCCGTGCATCCCGATGGTGTTTTGAGGAATGCAGTCAATCACTCCAAGTACCTCGGCATCCGATCTCTTGGTAGGACTTGGCGGCAGCGGTGGAACTCCATTTTCTGCTGGTGCAATTTCCACTTCGACAACGGTCGACCCTGCCGAAGGCTCCGGTGATTGCGACGTGTCCCGCAGTCCAAACTTTTCTCGGACGTTGGGAGAAGCTCTAAACATCTCGGCTCCTTTCGGACTGGACTCGACCCCGGTGCGCACCGAAGCGGCGGAATGGGAGCAAACAACGGCGCTTCGGCTCCTTTCGTGACTAGGGTGGTATGGACTCTGCGTCGTTCGCACCCTTGCTACAGGTGATGGGGTGAGGTTGGGCGTGGCACTTGAGGCGAGAGCTACAACAGCTGCTTTGGGAGACGCGTTTGGAGTTCTAGATCCCACCACATTCACTTTCGACTCGACCAAGACCCCACCGAATCCACTCGCAACAGCCGATGCTGCTGGCTCGCGGATTAGGTCGTTTTGATCTTTCTGGTATTCGTGCAGTTTGTGTTCCGTCTGAATCTTGCCGTTGTTGCTTGGCACAACGGCACCGACATCGTGATCAACAAGGACATCGTTGGCATGAGATATGCTGCTGCTGAGTTCAACACCGGAGCCCAGTATCGCCATGTGGTTCCGCAGGCTTCGGGAAGACGACAAGGCTGGGTAGGTTCTACCGGTCAGTTCAAGTCTAGCTACGGTGGCAGGCGCCTGGATCGCAGGTCTTTTGCGCGAGGGAGAAGGCGATTTTCTTGGTTGACCGACGCAAGGAGTAGGTTTGACGGCGGGTGCGGCCGACATGGGTGGCGCGATCCGACCTTTTTGCGCTTTAGGGGTTACGGGTTCTGCCGCAGATGGATCCTGTTTCCTCTGCCTCTGCTTAGGACGCTCGTCTTCGCTGTTGGTGGTGGTTTTGCTCTCGTCGCCCTCCTCTTCGTCTTCGCTAGAGTCGGAATCAGCTCGTCGTTTGAGACTTGTTCGACGACGCGACATCTGTTCGCCGGCTTCTCCATCCATTGCCAACTTGGCCCTTTCTTCATCGATGACCTTCTGAGCTTCCTTCATGGCGTTGTCATATACCCCCCATTTGATCCATTCGACAAAGTTCTGATACATGAAATGTTGCTGTGGGCCTACGACGCAGCCTGGACGCATTATCCTCATGAACCCAATCACCTCTCCAGCAGTAAAGCCATACTTCCAGCAAAGATACGCTCCTATCAGAACACCAGTTCTGCCTAGACCTGCTTTACAATGCACGGCGACAACCCCGCCTCCACTGATGACCTCATCCGCTCTTTTGATAAAGTTTCGCAGGATCTCTTCAGAAGGGTTGCTTCCATCGTCAAAGTACATATCGACATGGTCGATCTGATGCTCCCGAAAAGCCAGGCTGTCATACAGTGGATTGTTCAATCGGACCACCAACTTGACTCCTCTCTCCTTAAAGTTTCGAATGGTTTGGGCAAATGTAGAGCTCGACTTGGGTAAGATGCCTGCACCTGAGAAAGCCTTTGGATCGTTGATTCTCAAGGCCTCCACGTATTCCCTGTGATTTGGACTGGCAAAAGCGATGAATTGCGGCGTGATCCAGTTCCAATCTCCATTCTGTACTTGCTCGAACTTCTCGTATTCGTCCAGATTGAAAGTGGTGAGATCCAATAGACCTTCGTTGATCGCTCGATGGACACCGTACAGGATGTCTTGGATCGAGAGATTGTAGTCAGGCTTGCCATATCCTGCATCTTGGAAAGGGCGGAACTCCATTCTCGCTAGAGGGGCGAAAGCTTGCGCCGGTGTCTTTTTGCCGATGGTCAAAGAGTACATAGCAGCTAGCAACGCAGCATTAGCCTTTTGGAATGGACTGTCGGAAGTATAGAGGACCATGGTCCTATCGGAAAGTTCTTCATCCGTCAAAAGGTGATGGAGGTGCAAGCAGAATCGGTAAAACATTCCGACGTTCAAGGGTCCCCAGTCGGACCAGAAAGACAGGTAGACCAGGTCTTGATCGATGTTGAACCAATGAAACCTTTCCGGTTCCGGTTCGTCATTCTCCTTCATAGCGGCTAGATCGAGCCAGGCAGCTTCTTTGCCATCTCTTTGGTTGAGCCTATCTTCATTTGGCAGCGAGGCTTCTGGAAACCAGGTGAACATGAAACGTCTGTGGATAGAGATGAGTTGATGACAAGGACGAAGCTTGTCGGAGGCTGTTTTGGAAGGGGATGTTTTGTGAGGGCTTTTAGATGTAGGAGTTTGGGGCATGTCGGCAAGGACAGCAGCTTCGATCTCCCTATCCTCTGAATCGGCCTTTGAGTCGGCATCCGAGTCCAAGAAATCGCTGTCGTCGGGAGCGATGATCAGCTGTTGTTGTTGCTGCTCGGTGCTCTCGAGCGTGATGGCGGATGTCGAAGCCATCTTTCCACCCTTTTCTTGCAGCGCCCTCTCCTGCGACGGTTGCACAAAAGCTGTCGATAACTGCTGTGACTTTCACTAGAGATGGTCTACTGGGCCAAGGAGAGTCGACTGAGGATGAGATGTCAAGAGGCCCAGAATGAAGAAAGAGCTGCGTGTCGGCTTCGTCAATAGCTTGGATAGAAGGATGGTGTTTGGCATCCAACAAGGCGCTGATCTGTTTCGAAAACGTGCTAGTAAGGTGATAGAAGCTAGAGCACGACAAGATAGACCGATATGAGCTGATGATAGGAATGATAGGATGAGGAGCAGAAGATGGAGAAGTGCGGAAGGCGGAAGGCGGAAGGGAGGAAGGCGGATAGAAAGTCAATTGAATGAAGACCAAACCAGAAGGAGCAGAAGCCGACACTAATCCAAGCAACACCTATTCCACCTCCAATCCAGATCCTGCTTCAAGATTTAGGAAAAATTCGAATTGCCCTTGGAATTGGGTTACAGTTAAACTGGATTTGTATTTCCACGGGGTGGCATTCATTTAGATTCACTCAACACCTTTCGTATTTGAAAGAGGCAAAAGTCTGAAAGGGACCCTTGGGAAATTGCGAATACAACCATAGCAGAGTGTCACTTATCCTTCCACACTTGGTTCCTTTCTCACGCAACTTGTTCATACTCCCACGAAAGTGAATTTTCTCTTTCGTGAGACCTTGTAGCACACAGCCTCATGCTGCTGACTCACTCAAATAGAGGAAGCTTTACGAGAGAAACCTAAAAAAGTACTGTAAGTGCTTCGAGGTTGGTGTTGTTGTCGTTGCTGCTGCTGTTGTTTTCCAAAGTCTCGTGTTTTGATGCGATTGGTTTCGACTTGAAATTCCTCCACACACAGTCAGTCTAGAGCCAACGCGTTATCACCGCGTGACCTGCACAGTCAAAGTACACGGTCTAACAGTTGCATTTTCTAACCTCGAACGGAGATTTCCCATCATACTACTTTCTTCCCACATTCCTTCTTCCTCTCCAGAGCTTCGTACTTTTCGATTCACTCCTGCAACCCATCTCAGCGCAATCGCATGGATAGAATAAAATTGGGTGCAAAGTCGAGACAAGAATTACAGCAAAGGCACACATTTGAGCAACATGAGAAGGCAATCTAGGAGCGCATTGCGCCGACGATGACATGGTTGTTTTTTTTGGAAGTCATCTTTACTTGACTTTGACAACAACGAAGGGGACTTCGACGTCTTCACCTTCTAGGTCATCGGCCATGATCTCTACAATCACCCACTGAGCGTGCGCGGGGATAGGTTTCTTGGATACCGTCTCGATCAGTTCACTCATCTTCATCTTGAGTCGTTCCTGTCGTTTCTTGGGTGGTAGGAAAGCGGAGAAGAGCATCGAAACTCCCGAACTCAGCATCGAAACCTCTAATCCATGCTTCTCCTTGAACAGGTCCAAGAACTCTTGCAGCGTCACATCCTCCTCCACCTTGAACCTCGACCAGAGCGTCCATTCCGTGTCGTTGTATTTGAGCTTCTGGGCTGCGATGGGGTCGCTGAATGCGATAAACGGCAATGCCAAGTTGACAAACGCATTGCTGTACACCTCCAGCTCCTTCTTCTCGTCGAGCAGCTTGTACAGCTCCAAGTTGACCAATCCTGTAGCCAACGCTGTGGTAGTCGCGATCGCTGGGATGATCTTTCCAGCGATACCCTTGGTCTGGTGCTTGTCGGCAGGTGAGATACCGTAGTTGGTAGCTCGCAGGTTCGAAGCTGCCGTGATGAAATCCATATGGTGGTTCGAGTCGTCGTCTTTCTCCATCTCGATCGGCTGCAGACGGAAGCCAGCTAACGAAGCGGCGTCCGGCAGACTGCTGGTGACATCGGTCAAGTCCGAATCTCCACCTGCGCCTCCGCTGTTGTTCACCGGCTCGTTGTCGTTGATCTGCACCTTGACGTTGTCCTTTGGGACAAATTCAGGCACATGCATGCTGGATAACACCTTTCGGAATACACTTGGATCTGACTCGCCTTTCAGTCCGTAGTTTTCGGCGTGCAGGTTGGCAGCCGCAATGACGTATTCGAGGTGCATCGCATCGTTCACGTCGAACGTCAAGGGCTTGGGTGCACGCTTGGGACCTGACCAGAAGGGCTGACCGCTTGAAGTGACTGCGTCAGCGGGCAACGAGTGCAAGAGCTGGCGAATGTTGTTGTGGTAGTTTTCCTCGAATCGCATTCGAGCCCAGTAAATGCATTGCTCGAACGATTTGGGACGATCCTCTACGAGGTACTGCTTGATCTGCTCCAGCTGCTCCTTGGCTCCCGATCCGGACTTCATCGTCGTTTCGATATAGTCGGGTTGCGTGAGATACTGGTTCACGTTCTCGGCTGGCTTGAGGAAGAACTCATCGAACTGCTCCCGCGCCCATTGAATCGTGTGCTCGATAGCGTTGGGGAAGTTCTTGAGCGTACACACCGGAATTGACTTCTCCGGAGGATCTTGCGAAGACGAGTAGGACTCTGTGAGGTGAGGCACGACGACCTGAGTGTTGGCCTTGGTACCTAGTGTACCTGACTCCAGCAACGGCTTCTCGTAGTATACACATCGTCGGTCCATGTACTGTCGAGCTTGGACGTTGTCGAGGGCGTTGGTGACACCTGTCAACTGCGCAAAGAACTCGTCCCCGTACACGTCCTCCGTTTCGGGACCCACCCGATTCTGGTGGCTGTGGATCTTGCCCTTTAGGTCAGGGTTCATCTCGGCCACGGCTGCAGCAGCGGTATCGGCTTTGAAGTTGCCAACGTCCTTGGATCGGAACAGGAACTGTCGGTTCAGATTAGACTTTTCGATTGTGTCCATGTCCGTCACGTGGATGTTACCTTCAGGACCGCTTCCAAGACCCATCATACTCCAGTTCTTGAGCATCTCGCATCCGATCGCACCTGAACCCACCAGGAATTGTCGAGCATTGGCAATCTTTTGCTGGAACTGTCGGCCCATCACCGCGATCTGTCCGTCGTATCGCGAGTTGAGAGGCGCGAACTCGCTTTCGGGTAGATCGGCAACCGAGTCAGGAAGAGACTCGAGCGAGTCGACATACATGTGCTGCACAAGAGGGTGGAATTTGCCACTGCACGCTTTGAGCACTTCCTGAGCTACGAATCCTCCGATGTAAGCGACCATGGGCGATAAGTCACCCGTGGCCTGGTAAGCGAGCTCTCGCACGACCTTCTCCGGTAGATCAGCTGCGTCTTGGCCAGAAGCTTGGAAGATTTGCTTTGTGAGAGCGAGCACTTCGTCCGCATCCTGAGCATTCCTTGGTCGAGGTAGACGACCATTCTTCTGGCTGTATTCGGAAAGAGCTTGGAATCCGGCATGCAAGGCAGCAGGTCTGTCAAACTTGGCGAAATCGGCGATCAGGTGCTCGGGCTGTGCAGTGCTCTCTCGCAGCGACTTAAAGCTGATCTCCTTTGGCATCTTGACTTGCTTGAAAATGCCACCTCGTTTGTACTGGCCCAATCCAGCAGTGCTGCCGATCGTAAATGTGTAAGGACCCTTGACCGTGACTTTTCGGGGATGGCAACCGTTGATTTCCTCCATACCTTGCACTTCCGTAAAGGTGACGTAATCCCCATCTTCCAAGCCGTGTCGAGTCTCATCGAGTGTGGTGACTAAACCTTCTTCATCGTTCGAGATTGAAACGACCATGCCTGATAGCGGCTGTTCTCCAGTCGGATCATTGACGAGGAACTTGGGACCAAAGTCGTTGAAGACGGATCCAAACAGACCACGTACCTCTGCAGAGATGAAATGGGTGTTGGTACCATGGGTGATATCGTTGACTTTGAGCTGCTCTGCATGTGAAGCATCGGTCATAATCACGACTTGGAAACGGCTGAGAACTTCCTTGGTCAAGGCGGATTCCTCCAGGACCCGAATGGGAACGTATGTGTTGAGCTCCGCAAGTCTTGGTTGAGTGGCTGCATCTCTTCGCGTGCCGGCCTGCACGTCTTCTGGCCGGAGGAAGAATTGCGTGCTGAGATCTGAGATGGAGACAGGAGTTGGATCGTAGATTGTAATACTCTTGACACCTGCCAGCGCTACGTTCTTTGCAATCTCGGCGCCGAGACCCTTCAAGCCGACTACGAGGACGTTGCTGGCAGCCATGCGCTTCATGGCGTCGTGACCAAGTACGTACAGCTGTCGACTGTAGAGACCCTCGTCGATGCCCTGTTCGGGTTGGTCGACCTTCATGTCATCTGTGGCGGTCATTGTGATGTTGCGAGACAGTGGCGATCCCGCGATGCGTCTTTTGCTCTTGTGTGCGCTTTGGGGATGCTAAGATGAAAGCCGAACTGTATGACCTGCCTCTATGACGTGTTGACTCTCGTACGCACTGTGTTAATGAACTCGAATCGGCAGAGTCTTCAGGGTTGGCAGATCTCCGCTCTCCGACAAAGATGAGGTTTTAGTAAGCGGGCAATCACGGATATGTGATTGATAGCGATGTTGGGGTTGATGACAATGGTGATGGTGATGGTGATGGTATTGTGAGTTGGAAGAGGAGGATGAGAGGCAGCACATGAAGAGAAGGGGCTGAGCTGAGCCGAGAAGATATTGGTTCGCTTCACGGCGCCCGTGCACTTCCTAATTAATGCCAGCCCGGGGTTAAAAAGTTGTAATCTCGATCACGTTTCTGATTTCAAGATTTGTAGATGAATTTCAGCTATGATTTAAGGTGGAGGGGGAAGATTTAATTTGTGCCGCTTTTATTGCTGTCTTTTTTTCCACCACTTTTTCAAACAACCTTTCCTAGATATCATTTTCACAGCTGTCTCTGAGGCTCTCTTTTCGCTTCCGTTGTTATCACGATCCGATCCAAAGCTCATACGTGATCTCAGGACAAGGTCATCGACACCATCTCAGCGCTGATAATGCTGAGACATGCAATATGTGCGATACACGTATGCGTGAGATCGCCAATCCCGAGATATGGAGAATAGGACGGTCTTGTTGCCAACAAACGACGATGATTGATGAGGATACAAAAGAGGTGTTCTATTTGTGAATGGCTCCAGAAGAGGTATAGGAACTGATGCTGATAATGGAGGGAACCGAGATTTAGTGTAGAGAACAGTGCGAAAAGGTAATGCTGTTCCGTCCGTGCGATCAGAGCGTACTTCGGTGTGCTAAGGAAATACAAATTACATCAAATCGGATCGGTTGGAGGATGACGTCCATGCTTAGTGTTGGTCCTGGTCGGGAGCCTTGGAAGGGGTTCGGTCGTCATTCGAAACAACGGAGGCGGCTTGCGAATGGTTCGAGAATTGTTCCCACATGTTGACCAGATTGTTGGCGGTCGGGCCGTACTCCGATCCATCATAGGTGGTCGGAGGAGCCGAATTGGTGCTGGTAGCTCTGCCACCTTCTAGACGTTTCGCTGTACGTTCCCGAAATTTTGCGCTAGAGTCAGGTGGAAGGTCCGCAGATCGTCTGGATGGGTGATCCTGACCGAAATGCTGCATTAGATTTTCGGTCGACATAGCTCGGGAGGAGGCGATAGAGTGATGACCGACCAAAGATCTGGCTCGAGAACGCGTTCCCGTCACGGTACCCGAACGAGGTTCGCCACCACCGAACCGAAATCGGTTGGGCGAAGGTGCACGGCTTCGTGAAATGGTCGAAAAGTCACGACTTTGGCGATGAAGTAGGTATGCCGGCGTGTGTGGATTGGCACCATGGAACATGGCTTCAGCATCGTGTTGCGTGATCTGATAGTTGTTCTCCGATGGTCCACCAGGAATCGCTTTTCGCAACAGCGCAGCCGACACCTTGAATCCCTTTTCAATGGCCCACGACACGAAAAATCCGACCAATCTACGTTCGATCGAATAGACCAGGGAGGCGAACGGGATCACGCCTTCGATGGTCTCTCTCAATCCCCATGTGTCTTCGTGACGCACAATCAGACCAGCATCGTTGAACTCGAGTCGCGACATGACGCGGAGCTGAATACTGCAGAGTGACTTGAGCACCGCGCGGGGGTGGAAGAGGGACCACAAAAGCGTGCGGAAAGTGCTTCGACCTAGACCTGGACTCGTCCAATGCGGCTGGAGGACATCGGCCGGAATGGCGGGACGTGTGGAGAGTTGTTGCTGCAACATTTCGGCGTCGACGTAGGCGTGCGATCCGTTGGCGCCAAATTGTGAAGTTCCGGCAGCAGCGGGTGCGTCGAGGTCCTCTCCATTGACACTGGGAGGTGTGTGCGTAGGATGGGTGAGGGGTCGAATGCTGCTACCGGCTGCAGGATGGCCAGGAGTATGCGGTCTAGAGGAAGCGCCCCACATGCTGGACATGCTGAAGGGAGTGGTGGGACTGTGCGGATGGCTCTGCCCTCCATACCTAGAGAAGGCGCTGTTGGCGGCATAGTCGATGAAAGGGTGTGGTGTCATAGGCAGAGCCGACAGTGGATAGCCACTCGTAGAGGCGCCTGGTTGAGCTCTGGGCGTTCGACTCGCATCGCTGGCACCCGGATCTGAAGGAGCCTTATTGGAGGAGCCGAACAAGGATGGGAAGAAAGTGACAGTGACGGTATGATCGATGATCCCAGCTCTAGTGCCATCGAATTCGAAGTCAGAGCAGATCACATCTCGGAGCTCAGACTGAACATCCATACCTGGTAGGGCGAAAGCCATAATAAATTGGTTGGCGATCTGATCCCTTCCGTGTGCGGAAAGCAGGGGTGACTCGAAGACGGCGCCACTTTCGTAGTACCGCCCCACCATCTGTCTGACTTCCTCCGGCTTACGTTTGCCAGAGTAGAAGGTGTTGTGTAAGCCTAAGATGACGTCGGTCAAGGTGCTTGGACTTGGAGGACCTGCAGAGTAGCCAGCCCCAAAGGCCGATTGAGCCGAAGCCCCATCAACGTTGGGTGCCGTTGCCAGGTTCAAGCTCATGGGCAAGGCCGAAGAGGAGCCTCCGGTATTGGCACCGTTGACACCACTGTTGCTGAAAGCCCTGCCATGACCCCTCATGGAAATGGAGCTGGGCGTCTTGGGAACAGCCGAGCCTCCACCCGGAAAGTAGGAATCGGAATGAGGTCCAGGTTGACGAGGATGGTAGTGCCACCCTGCTGGTGGCGCGGTGCTGGGATTCTGTGCCTTTTCGCCTTGGAAGGAGCTTTGTCGTTTGTGAGGTGTACTGGAGTGTTCGTCTTTATTTGTGCCACCACGGGGAAGGTCGATCTTGAGGTCGGCACCAAAATCAGTGGCAGAAACACCAGGTTGCTGAAGTCCTTGTTGGCCCGGGAAGGGGACTCCGCCGGACATGATGTAGGCTGGTCGAACGAGGGCGAAAGAAGATTCAGAGGTCGGCGTGGGGTTCTGCACCAAGCTGTGTGCGTGAGTTGCTGAAGGCTCCGGTCGTAAGCTGGCCAGCCAGGTGGTGCGAGGCTGCTGAAAAGCTTATAGGTGATTCTGCGTGTATGTTTTAACTCGAGAGAATGGGTGCGATCCGATGGAATGCTCGAGAATGGTGTGAGGCGAATCAAAGATAAAAGAAATCCAGTTGATCTAGAGAAAAGCTCCAGCCTGCAATGTTGTTTGTATTGGTGAGATGAGTGAGGAAAGGTGATTGCGTGACTTCGTAATCCAGGTGATTCGATGCGCGCTGTGGGGTCCTGTGCGCTGGGTGGAAAGGACTCTTAGTCTCTGCGCCGCTTAATGAAGGTGAAGTCTGGGAAAGTGTATGGATCACGGAGATGGTCTATCCACGGTAGAGAAGATTTTCGTGATGGTAATGGCAGGGGATCAACACTGAATGCCGGGAAGGATGCTGAGGATGGAGTGGGTGATGATGCAGAGCTTGATGGTGGGTAGGATGATGTCGTAGGATGAAGAGGCCAAAGAGCATACATGCAGCGTCCAAAATGCATCAAATCGCAGTCGGTCACCAAGAGCGGAAAAACATGCTTGTCCGCAAAGAGAAACAGCAGAGAGGAGAGTGGGGTGTGTTGTGTGTGTGTTAGGATTTCCAAAACGGCGGTTGGTGAAGGCATGTTTGAGCTTTCAACATACAATTTGTCACGGGGTGCAGCTTTGGCTTTTCCAGTCTCTCGTTCAGGGTCAAATTCACTCGGAATTGGATTTCGATGCGTGGAATGCCCATTTTCGGCCAGCGATTTCAAATGCAACTTCGTTCCTTTTTTTTTTGGATGCCTTCTCGCCTTGCCTTGCCTTGCCCTGCCTGGCCTCACCGGTGGAGAGCCCCTTCGCCTACGCCTCCCTGGCAGCCACACCGAGCGAAGTGCATCGTGACACTACAGACTGCTACTACTCTGATCCTCTCGCGATGCAGTAAGTCGTGGTGCCGTACCATAACTCGCTGTGAGCACGCTGAGACACGAAAGGAGAGGGCCATGCCTCCGCCACGCGACGGAGCCTAAATGAGACGCAGAAAGTCAGGGCTTGATTCCAAGCAAGGAGACCTCGTACTAGGATTTCAGCCACTGTGGCAGCGGTGTCATGACCTTCGAAGCAAAACTTCAGTACTAGACACTATCACGTTCGGAGAGCGATTCTCCCACAACGCTGTACAGTACAAGTGTGTCTGCGGTCGTGACAAGACGTTGCAATTGTTGGGGACAAACATCTCCTTTTCGTAGTCATTCCCGGGCGATGGCGGCATGTAAGCGAGTGGATAGTTCAAACCCCTATCAGAGTTTGTCAAAGACAGAGAGACGAGTGCATTGACGGGGGGATAGCAAGCAAGGTAGTTTCCATCATACTTCCCTGCGTCGCTTGCGGCATCTCGCTATCAACCCTATCAACCCTACCTGCGACAATCGAAACCAGGTAGAGCGGTGGTACACGGACACGGTCCATTTTGAATCTCGCTGCCATCTCGGGCATTACTGTATAGGATTTGGTCTCTGCATCAACAAGGATTTTTTGAGAGACATACAGAGAGTTCTGCTTCCGGTCTCGCGTGAAAAGGCAGATCCGTCACCGGAGCCTTTTCTCTAACTGTCATCGGCCTGAAAACCGAGCCTTTTTGTTAGAGTCGTTGTGGATTTTACCCCACACGTCATCCTCGATGCTGACAGAACATTGCAACCTTTGCCTCGTGGAAACCTCGATCGACCTGCAGAGATCATCAACGGGATCGCCCACTTGGGTGCCACCATCGACAAACCCAGTAGTGAGGGTCCATCTTGTCTTGGTGTTTCTGTCTCAGACCGCTGTAGTACCGCTGTAGTTGAGCACTGTTGTCCATTTCTTGCTTGCTAGTCGCCAAGCTCGTCGCGATGTACACAAGCTGGATGTCTGTGGCGAAAAGCGAAACTGATGCCAGCTCTTCGCTGCTCATCGACTCGCTTTCATTCGGCCGAAATTGCATGCAACAGCGTTCTTCTCGCCAGGAAATTCGCATAGATGTCATGAAGGGAATCTAACAGATTCTTTTTTGTCGGTTCTCGTTTCGTGTCCAAGAGCGCGCTCGATACCAGTCCCATCAGGCTCCGACTCCTACGCTGATTGTAGCTAGATGTCCCTTTGTGCTTCCACTCAGCCCTTTGTCTCAGCGTCCGGGAGATTCTACTAGATGATTCTGCGCAGCAAAGGCAATTGATCAGCCTTTACCGTGCTGTCGCTTTTGTAATGCATTCAGCCTTATCTGCGCCGTTGCCATGCTTTTTTCCCGACGCCAGATCTGATATGTTTCAATGCATGGTCGATCCTCCTTCCAAATCTGCAGAAACGGTAACCAAGCAGGCTCTTACTTGAATGAGCCATAGTAGATCCGTACACGTAATATCCTCAGCATCCCGAGCAGCTTCAACACAAGGCGATCAACTTCTACAGTCACGAACAGATCATGCAGCAACGCCTTTTAGGCTGTCCACTTCCCTACCATGCATCAATTTGCATCTTGTCGAATCGACTGTATTCGCCTTGTTTTGCCGCTGGACAAAATGCCGTCACTTCTCCGCCTCCGCTCCGCCAAGACAAGAGTAGAGTTTCGCAACCGTGTGCTACCCTAAGAACGCCAATGAAAGATTTGCAGTTGCTGAAGGTTTGGCTGAGCCTTTCCAAACTGGGTTCTTGACAGTCGAGCCCCCTCAACACCTAGGTCTCGAACTGTCTCTAGGCTTTACTGGCCCTACCTTTTGTTCGTCCCTTTCTTCTTTCTTTCGCCTTCCCTCTTCTCTACCAACCTCTCGATTCCGATCTCAGCCTCGATATCGTCGTCGGTTGCGATCTCTTTCCACTCCCGTCACTTTCACTTCTCTCTGCCGTTGATCGGATCCCCTTTGTTCTCTTTCTGCATCGATCTAACCGCCGGCAGGTACCGTCACAGCAGATCTTTGCAACCCGCGGAAGGACCGGAACCTTTTCGCTTTTTTCAGTTGGACACCACCAACGCTCACTCTCTTTTCCGTCTCTAGCTTCGGTGCGGGACACCTTTTCCCATTCACACTCTTTTTTCCTCCCTCTGGACGCTTTTCAGGGCCTCGGATACCAAGTACTCGGTAAGAAGGAACATAACCACCATGAAGCTCGTGCCCATCACAATAGTAGCCCTGGCAAGTTTGATAGCGAGCACTTCAGCAATACACCAAGATTTCCAGCATCTCCCGATCCACTATGAAAGGAGTAAAGCTCATCCTGCTTCCCCGGCGATTACCATCCTAACACCAGAGGCCGAAGCTAACAACCGAGCAAGTCTCAGCTTCAGAGCCGATCGACCATCGTCAAGCACGTGGTCCCAACGTAGCTCAGGGAACGAGTCCTCAATACAAAGACGTGGTGACACAGGGTCAAGGTCTTCCTTTTGGTCGGTCCTGTTCGGCACTCAGAAGCGGAGGGCAGTCCCTTCTGAACGTCAACGGAGACTCACCAGAGCAAGATCGTTAAGTCGAAGGTCTGCATCAAGCAAAAGAGGAAAGTCGAAGAGAGCTGGTTCGTGCAAGTCAAACACGACCGCAACCGCCTCCTCCATGGTTCCTCCTAGCACAGTCACAGCGTCCACGCCAGCGTCGTCGACCTCAGCTGTCCCATCTTCCACTCCGACGTCTTCATCAGGATCTGGGAACAAGACCAGCACGCAAAAGACCATGGCAGGTTACTGGCCTGATTGGACCATGTCTACTTTACCACCATCCCAGATTGACTTCACCAAGTTCGACATCCTCAACTACGCGTTCGCCATCCCCACCCAGAACTTCGACCTTTCGCTTCCAACCGACCCGTCAGGCAACACCTTGAAGGCGTTTGTCACAGCTACCAAGGCTGGTAACACTAAAGCTGTTCTGTCCATTGGTGGGTGGGGAGGTTCTCAGTACTTCTCGCCAGCGATGCGGTCCAACTCGACTCGTGCTACTTTCATCAGTAATATCATCAAATACTACAACAAGTACCAGTTGGACGGAATCGATTTGGATTGGGAGTACCCTAACCAAGTCGGTAATGGTAATCAATACGATCCTTCCGACGCGGCCAACTTCCAGTCCTTCTTGCAAGAGCTTCGCACCGCTTTGCCAAATGGAGCTTTGATCACGGCCGCCGTCGCTTTCACTCCTTGGTCGGGGAGCAACGGCAGTCCGGTAGCAAGTGTTGCTAGGGCCGCTAGCGCAATCGACTACATCATGATCATGAACTACGATGTTTGGGGTTCCAGCTCCAATCCAGGCCCAAATGCTCCGTTAGCTGACCTTTGTGGAAACTCGACACAGCCTACTGCAAATGGCGCAGCTGGTGTCAAGGCCTGGAGTAGCGCAGGCATGCCCAGAGAGAAAATCTTGCTCGGTATTCCTGCATATGGCTACATCAACTCTTCGAGCAAAAAGACATTGAGGCAACGAGGTCTCGACTTGTCCTCGTTGGAAGTGTTTGGCACACCTACCTTGGAAGGAGACACTGTTGTGTCTTTGGCAAACTTTGGTCGACATGACCACAACAAAGGGACCGGTCTCGGACCTCGTCCAGCCAAACGTGCTTCGAATGCATCGCTTCAGAGCATGGATGGGTCGTTTTCTTCTGGACAGATCAACTTCAACTCGATCGTTTCGCAAGGAGCGCTGAAAGTAGGATCGAATGGACTGTTTGTTGGAACTGGAGGATTCTCAAAATACTGGGACGATTGCTCTGATACACCTTACCTCTCCAACGGGAATACGGTGGTGACTTATGACGACACCAGCTCGATTTGGGATAAAGGGGCTTTTGCCAACGCTGCAGGTATCGGTGGACTTAGTATGTGGAGCATCGATGGCGACACATCGGCTTGGGATCTTACCGACGCTGCTATCGCCGGAATGAGTGCTCAGGCTTCATCCTCGTGAAGCTGGACTCTTTCTTTTTTTCGAACCTTGCCAGCATAATGAACTGAATAAGCTCCTCTCATCTCGAGAGATCTGACTTAGTGCAGCTGTCGATTTCATCTTTGTCTTGCCGTCTCTCGTTCACATCTCACTTTGTACAATTCTCCAAGGAACGTTTTGGTATCTCCTTCACAATGCTTTGGAATCTAGATCCACCTTGTCTTGCGTCAAAAAATCGTACGATATCGTTTTGCATGTGTTCTTGAAACCCCATCTAATTAGAACTTGTGTCGCAGTAAACTAGCGAGACGCATCCGATGTCATGACTCTCCAAAAAGCTCATATCCATGAATGAAGTGGGGTCTAGACCTTGCTGATCTACGAAAGAGAGAACAAGTGACTTGGATTTTCGGACTGCTTGAAAGATGCAGATTTTGTTGACAAGATGAGCTGCTTGTTGCCGTATACTGTACACCGCATGCTGTTCTGTGGCGCAAGCAACAGCAGAAATGATTTGGGGCACTCTACTTTGTCTTCGGGGAATTTCCTCGAAGACCGAAGATGAACGCCGATCGCTCAAGAACAATCTTGTCGTGACAGGGGCTTGGGAAGTACCGTGGTCGAGGTCGGTAGCTTGCTTGGCTTGCTTGCTCACAATGAACGAAAACGTAAACAAAGTTGCGAGCTTCTAAAGTACCTACAGTATGAGTGCATGCGACCTTATATAAGGCGAGGGAAGACGCACGTTCGTTCTCCCCATTCACTTCTTGTCACCTCAAAAAGCACGGCGAAATGGTTCGTGCTTCGCTCATCCACGTTCTAGCCACCTTACTCTGCTTGGTGGTGTTGGCGGTCGCGATGACGCCAGACGAATTGTTGCGAAAGAAGAGCGAGTACGCCGAAAGACACCGATTAGCATTGAACTATTTCGAGACGCATCTGATGCCGTTACTACCGGGAGGATCGCGGGATGTGACACCGTCGATCGTACTACCCAATCCGCCGGCATCGAACTTGCGGGATCTAGTTAAAGGGTTTCACCATGCTCATCCTGACGATCCAGAGGAAGCTTTCTATGGTAAGTGCTGCGAATGGTATGCAACTGATGCATGCCACAAGATCTGGAGAATGGAAGCTTGGTTCTGATAGCCCTTTGTGCTCTTTTTTGCACGTCCTCGATGAGGATACAGGTGAAGCCAAGGATGAGCTCAAGACAATCCTCGTACAAGTCTACGCCGATATTCGGGGCATACTCCAACCAGACAACGTCCAAGGAGCTGATGTTGATGCTCTAACAGAGCATCGAAGGCTCTTCTTCGAGATCAATTCGTCAGTGCTCGGCCCGCATAGAGAAAGGCTGAGGAGGGCGGTCGGTTCGCGAACCTTTAAAACGTACGAATCAGCCATAGGCCACATGCCTGGTTTGTTCGATAAGGCGTTACAAGTTCATGGCCTTTGATAGCCATTGAGTTCATCGTCATAACACAAAAAAGCCGACATTGTACCGTCCTCCTTCTTCATGTGACTCCAACACGTGTTGACACGTTCTCCGAGATTAGCCACCACTCTATTCAGCAATAGACTCGTTGTCCTCAAATGAAGGTTGTCGTGACGTGAGCATCGTGGCCCGCCACCACTTCTCGCTTTGATACGAGTGCGAAATTGAGACAACAGGGTGATTTACAGACAGAACGGGACTCTTTTCCGGCTACTCTGCTGCGAAACCTTTTGTGAATGGGAGCCAGAGGGAAATGACGAGTGACTCTGTACCGTTGGCAGTCGGCGCATAAATGAGAGCTCATTCGGATTCTGAGCCACTCTGGATTCTTCCTGTCAAGACTTGTCCACAAGCTTTCAAGATGCGACCCTTTCTGATCTTCCGATTAGCTCTAGTGCTACCTGTTTCGCAAGTGGTTGTCCACTTGACTGGAGCTTCGGCTTGCTCACAACTGTTACAGCAAGACAGAGTTGTTGATCTGAACAAGAGGACCCTGCCAAGTGTCTCTCGAAAAGAAGAGGCTATGCTGGAGTACCACCAGCAGCATGCTTCTGTGCTTGCATGGTTTCAACAGAATTTGGGACCTCTGGCACCAACAGCGGAGACGGCGACGACTTCCGAGCCCGCACACTCGGTTCAGACGGACTGGTCTGCTCGAGAGGTGATGTCACAAGAGAACCGACAACGACTTGCAAGGCTGGCTCTCATGGTGCGTCATAATCAACCGGATTTCGATCCCATTTTCTACAGTGAGTTACCAAAGAGATCCCACAGATAGAAGCAGAACAATGCCAATTTTGGATCCACACTGAACATGTATGACCCCATGCACTTGTTTAAAGCCGAGTTTCTCGAACATACCGAGTTAGCCCTCAAAGAGGCATACAGGATCATTGAAGGTCCCATTCACCCTACTCTCTTACGAGAGCAGCTCGTGTTTAGGGTGTACAAAGTGTTTGGTCTTTACGACGCTTTGAAAAATTGGCATGTTCATGGTCCCAACATTCAGCATCTCTGGCCCAATTGGCAGGTTGCAGCAAAAGCTCTCGACAAAAACGCAAAGCTTCTTCACACCGCTGTAAGCGCTCATTAAAGTCTCGATTCAAAGCCTGAATTGACACGCCTCTGAGCTTGTTTCCCTAGTACCTTCCATGCTTCATCCCGGAGTAGAAGGGACGGATAAGGTCCGCGGAAAGGACGGGACCAACCCTTTTTCTTTTGTCCATCTTCTTCTCGTTCACATCCTAATCAAAACCACTTCGGGATCTCCTGATCTACTTTCTCAATCTTCTTCGTAGCCATTGTGACCATGCACATGTCCTTCCTTCATTCAGTCAGTTTTTCCATCTTCTCCTTACTGTCAGTCCTACTACACATAGTACGTAGCTCAAGTCCGGGCTCTAGCCCCTCCAATTCAGAACAGAGAGAGGAGGTCTTCGAGATTCAAAAACGATTCGAGCAAGACTTGCGAGCGTTTAGAGCTCTCCACTATGAAGTCCGGGCGCATTTGATGGACGTCACTGTTGAAATAGGATTAGAAAGCGCGTCGATAGCGTCGCCATCGTCGTCCGTTTCAAGCAGAATACTGGATCCACCAGGAGCAGAGATCAACGCTTTGCTGGAAAGCATGTACACTTCTCCCTTTTCGTATGGTAAGTCTTCCGAGTCTATACTCTAGTCATGCTCTGTTTTTGGCTTGAAATACTGATACGTGTGCAGTATGTCTTTTGCTGGCGCTCGGCTATCCCCAACTTCGGAGGAACAGAAACCATGTTGCTTCGGGTAAAACAAGTTCTTCGAAGAGCTCACAGTCAATTGGAAGGTCCACTGAGACCAGAAAACTTGCTTCGTCAGGATCCAAGCATCCCTTGTCTCTACGTTAGAAAGTTTTCCCGGTTCAAGAATCTTACAAGACACGGGGTCAGCTTGGCCATCCTAGATCCTCGCTTCGAAACTTACTTGATGGCCCTGGAAAGGTTGGAGATGCTTTTCGACACCGCAGATCAAGTTCTTCAATCTTATCACCAGCTACTCAGATTGTGACTATCTAAATACCAATGGCTATAAGCATAAGGTTACGCCTGATGTCAGTGCGCTCACTTTTACGGTTCGCATCTGAGGCCTGGCAATTTACTCTTCCTCTCTCCCACGTCAATAGTTCCCGATGAACTTCCACGGCACGTGCTTTGCTCTTAATTGCACGTGTGAGGGAGATGAGATGATATGATGTTGTGACTTCATTTTGAAATGAGCGGAATCAGGGCCTTCCCTCCATCGTTCGGTGTCTGATGACAGTTCTCCTAGGCAGCGAGACCGAAATGTTTCCTTCGCTTCAGTCGTACTGACTGAGGGCACCACTTTCGTTGTATTTGATACAAGTGGATATGTGTACACCAGTCGATGCCGTTTTGAGGAAGCTCTTCAGCCGATCAATTCCCGGAATTTCTCGGCTTTGTCGAGCATACGCCGCAGCAGATCGAGGCCCACAAGATGATCGGCTAAATTGATTTGGGCAACCCTTTTAATCTGTTCAAGCACCTCGGCATTAAGCTTTAAGGCTTCCTCAATGTCCTTGTGGTGTCGATTGCGGTCCGTAAAGTCTTCGAGGAGGGTTTTGTAGCGAAAATGTGAGGGATGCATGGAGCTTTGTGCTTCCCTTACAGCATCTTTCAGTACCGTTTCAATGCGGTTTTGAATAATTACTGTTTCGAAATAGGGAGTGAGGTCAATCACTCGGTCCCAAAGCGATGCAACCTTTTTGATAACAGCTTACTCACACGACTCCATCAGGTACGACGTTTCAACCAACTCCTTAAGCATGTAAAGCGAATCGGAAGTGCGTCCCAAATTTGGAACGTCCTGAGGTCTATCGACGCTCGGAATCAACCATTTCGGTTGGTGTTTGAGTATGTGATCCAAGAATGCCTGGTGCGAATCTCTGTACTCGATCTCTGCTTCTTGGAACATTGCATGAAATTTGGCAACCTCTGCTTCTTTTGAATAAGGTAATGAATTGTCCATACCGCCCACATCTTGTATTTGATACAGTACAAGCACAAAAGCCAGGAGAAAAAGAGGCAGGAACCGTGTCAAGTAGGACATGGTACTGTTCAGGATGCCTTCGTGTCGGACTGAGAAGCGGAGAGGAAAAAAAGACAAGATGTATGAAGAGGGGTTAAGATGAGCAAAAAAAAAATGCAGCCTTCAGCCTTTTTATATATCCCACCTGACGACGACTACCAATGTTTGGAAATTTGGTGCAACGTTACCGTCCTCGAAACTTCTGTTGTCTGAAAAAAAGAAAGAGGTTGGTGATACCACCCCTGTAATGCAACCACGTTGGAGCAACACCACAGTTTTCGCAAGCCAGGTCGCACCCCAATTCATCCGAACCCGCTACGGGGCTGAGTGGGGCAATAAACAATTCAAACAACTTGCATCATGAACGGGTGGGGGGACCTTCTCACGATTCACGACAGGAATTCTCCCAAGTAACTGTACGATGTTTGAAGCTTTGGCAAGATGGGAGCGGGACAAAGTTGCACTCTTCAAGACCCGGAAGTGCTTTGCTCCGAATGAGGCTTTACCTTTGTTCTTGTGCGAAACACGAGCGCAAACAGACAGCGTGGTCGAGCCTTGGTAGTAACTTGACAGCACAACAATAGCGCGAAGCAACTAACGGGGGCCGTCTGAATAGCTTAATACGGCTTGCAAGGTACCTTCGAAAAGCTGAACCTTACGGCTACTGTGTTGAACATCAGATGCGGCTTGATGAGTAAGAATGCTCCGAGGAAGGAAGCCTTCCTCATCTCATCAATATTGTTCTTTGAGGTTTCCTAGGACTTGAGTGATGGAACCTCACAACAAAGAAAGTGGGTTCCGGGACTTCATCTCCCACTTGCTTAGTGTGTATGTTTGTCACGCCTGAATTGAATGACAATGTGGTCCGACATTGCTTGTGAGTTGTCATTGAAGCTGAGTATTGTCGCTTCATTTCACGGTTTTGGGCTTCACAACAATGCCAGTCTTGCCTGCATCTCATCATCGGATGACAATAACGAACTATTTGTCGTCCCAAACGCTCAAGCGCAACAAAAGTGGCTACACCAACTACAAAGTCGGATTCTCAAACTTGCTGATCATACCAACCTCGCCTCCCAATTCGCTCAAGTAAGAAAACCGATAGGCTAGCAAGCCGATTCTCCGGATAAGGTCAAGGGACGGATGTTGAAGGCAATTCGAATAATCCCCTCCATGTCAACGTCGCTCCGACCTCAGATCTAAGACAAATAAGCCAGGACTGAGGGTGCAGCCAGAAGCCACCAACCAACGCAATTGACTACGGGAAGAGAAGGCAACATGGTCGACTTTCGGTGGTGTCCAGAGCTCACCGAGGCCAGTTGCGTGGGAACGGAAAACAGAAAAAGGCAGATTCGTGCAACCCTTACCAACGTAGATTCTCTGCGTCACCAAGTGTCATTGACAAAGTCCAACACCCTCAAAAATTGGACTTGAACCCCAGCTTCAAGCTAATCTTTGGCTATTTCCTCAAAGCCTTGACAACTTTCCTGAGCTTAAAGCCGCTCTTGTGAGGGGTTCCATCTCTCGGAGCATGTCAGAGCACGGAGCATGTCTTCCGCGATAAGTCGGAGTCGGAGCGGAGAAGCCCAAGATAAGCAAAGTCATAATAACTCTAGACGCACCAAACATAAGCGGGTTAGGAAGTCGCCAAGGTTCTCTCTTCTATATAAGTTTACGAGACTCTTGTCCCGCTGCTTGTGAACTCTGCAATTCGGACATGCGAAAGGACAGACGCTCATACTCAAGTTAGCTGAGCCTGTCCGAATCGACTACGATGCACGCCGAGAGCCTATCCTCTCTTCCCTCTCCATCCTCATCCTCCGTCACGACATCCTCCTCGCCTTCCACTCCGTCCTCCCCCTCCGTCACCACATCTTCAAATTCCATCCTCTCAACATCTTCAACCTCCCCCTCGTTGACCTCGTCGAGCTTGTTGGCTCCGAAGAAGATCTGTTTCCTACCCGACGATCCTTCAAAATCATGTTTTTCGTCATCCGAGCTTGTCTCGTCGCTCACTTCTCAAATTCCTTCGCTTTACGACCGTATCATCCTCCAGACTGAACCTTCGGAAGATACAGACGCAATTTTCTGGCTACCTAATCTGGCTGCTGGGAATGTAGCTTCCCAACTTTCAAAAATTCTCGAAGCGGCAAGAAATGTCAAGATGGTACAACTCCCGATGACAGGTGTAGATGATTATCTGGACTTGATTCGTGGATCGAAGGATAGGATCACTTGGTGTTGCAGTAAAGGCTGCTACTCTGATTCCGTAGCAGAGCACGTTCTGGCTTTGATTCTGACGTTCTTTCGAGGGACGCACCTAATCCTTCCACCAGCAAATACCGCTGTTCGGACGCTTTTCAATGCGGCCGTGTTGGTTGTTGGAAATGGATCGATAAGCGAATCGGTTCGACGGATACTATCGCCTTTTTCATGCAAGATTTTTGCTACTTCATCGTCGACCTCCGACCAAACTTTTGTTGACGAACTGAAACTTGCTGATATAGCGGTCTTGGCTTGTCCCCTAACCGAGAGGACTGGGGGGATGTTCAACACTGCAAAGTTCAAGTTGATGAAGGAAGATTCGGTGCTTATCAACGTTGCTAGAGGCGAAATCGTCGAATCCATCGACCTGATCACAGCGCTCGAAAAAGGTGTGTTTGGCGCAGCAGGATTAGACGTCTTCACTTGGCCCAAAGACCCATCAGAGAAGAAAATGTTGGACGCAAGAATCGACCTTCTCAAAACAAAAGGCAAACTCATCATAACGCCACACGCAGCACTCCCAATCCCAGTCATGAAACATATGCTCATGCAGAGAATCGTACACAACGTCCAGGTCTTAGCTGAAAATGAGGAAGCTTCTGCCTTCCTCCACGGCAAAGTGGATCCGGAGAAAGGCTATTAAACGACCTCAATTGTATGCCAAAGATCCACCCGAGCTCTGTCTGCCATCAAACAGTGTTTCAGTCCAACTTCAAGTGCGTAAAACGATCTTTTGCAAATGCATGATGATGAAAAGAGCTCCCAACCGGTTGCGTTCCAAGCGAATCTCTGGTGCTCTACGGCGTGAGGGCGTTGGAAGTGAAGAACAGAGGTGAGCCGGAAGAAGAAGAGGAAGACCAAGACGACATGGACCGAGGTCTGTCGACTGTGGATGCCGATGCCACAGCTGGCTTGGTGGATCGAGGAGTTTGGGATGTCCAACCTGAGCCCTTCCGACGTCGAACAATTTGGTCGTCCTTCTTCGATCTTCCTGCACTCTCATGCGCCGTGTTGAGCAGAATGGGCGAAATGGCCGGGATCTGCTGACCCAACTGATGCGCGATGGAGAGCTGAAGGTGAGCGAGTATCCATGTATAGGGACGAGGGATGGCAAGTCCCAGAGCCTGCATGTCCAAGAGCACGTACACGAGGAACGGATCCGGTCGTATGGCCGTCCTCCCTCCTCTCGAGCCCGAGTTCATACCAGACAATGCTCTTTCGACTAGCTGTTGAGTCGACAAACCTTCCAACGCAGCGAAGGTGAGCGAACTCGTGTCTTCCTTTTCCGTACTGACATCCTGGTCCGAATTGCAATGCAGCGGTAGGGACTGGGCGGGGTCGGATTTGATGTCGTGAGTGCATGACGACGCTGCATCCTCTTCCGCAGCAATCCAGCCATCTCCTGGCACCGTTCGCGATGGTACAACTCCGCGATCTTCTTCGCATTGCACTTTAGATTGTGCCAGTTGATTTGCCTTATCAGAAGCTTTTTGATACCCTCGTTGGAGCTGCAAAAGTATTTTCGTTGTGGATTTGCGACGCTTGCCACGAGCTCGCATTACCAGTCCTCGTCCAAAGATGTCGAGGACAGTGTCGAAAAACTTGGCATCAGGGCGTATTGCCGAGCGTATAGCCTCTGCTTTCACAACCGTTGGCTTGTACACCTCCGGCTGACGGTACAGCGCCAACAAGTTCTCATGTCGAAGTCTGGACAGTTCTGAATCCAGGCCCCAGTGGTGGAGTAGAAGTCTGTACTCGTTCTTGGCCACGATTCTAGCAGCATGCCATCTCAAGCCTTCATGTCCTGTATAGTTCCTTCTCAGCGAACCGCCTCCTCGCGCGCCAATGATCCTTGAGCCACGTAGGTTCCAGCCTCGCGCATAGACGTTCTTTTGACGGGCAATGGCGGAGCGCAAAGAATCACGTGACGCCGTTGACGATCGCGAACGATGTTCTGACACCACAGCATGTAATTGGGGATCCTTCTTGGCCTCATAGGCGAGCAGTTGCATGAGGATCGTGGCGGCTTCGGTCGGGATCTTCCATGGCTTCATAGCAACATCGCTGTGGCTAACGGAGGGTGAGCTTTGGAAGCTTGTGCGTTTGAGAAGCCGCCACACCCGGAGGGTTAGACCCGTCATGGCAGCTCTGGCTGCTAAATTGAGCGTTGCGGTCAGCACGTAAGGTTGCAGGATGGCAAGACGTCCTGCTCGATCGACCTTGGGCCTCAGGTGCCTGTCTTGAGTTGACGGCTCGACCAAATGTCGCCGAGACCGAGAGTAGCGATACTTGCTGAGAGACGGGTAGATACGCATGACGAGCTCTTTGACTCCAACGTGACCAGGCTCATGACGGAACTGTCGCAAGAAGAGGCCAGAAGCAGCAACGTGTTGGAGCAAGGTAACAAGTCGGTAGGAGTCAGCTTGAGAGATGGCTTCGTCGATATGAGCAATCGTAAGGTTCTTTGTGTGCTCAGATGGCTCTTGAAGCTCCTCGACTGGTCTAGTTCGAGCAGCTCCTTCCAGATTCGCTGCATTGGATGAGCTCGCCGTATCAGCAGCGATGACACGAGCCGTGAGGTCCTGTCTTGGATCGCGTGGTTTCTGAGATGATTTCATCTCGTCGGTTGGGAAACTCTGCGTTGGGTTGTCGTTCTCTCCTTCAATTTGCCGATTCACTGTCAGCACGGCCGTGGCGAGGTTCGCAAACCGCTTGGTGGTTGCTTGCCGCAGGATAGTGTTGTAGGTGACAGCGTCCGGGACCAAAGGCGGTTGCCGAATCTGGGTCATGTGCTGAAACACCTCTTTGCAGGTGGCAGGCGAGCCTAAGACGGCCATGGTGTAGTGTAGGAGCTGGTTGTAGATTGTCAATCCGAGCGGTGGTCGGACGACCGGTTCGCCGCCCACAAAGATGGTGTTCGAAGACATGTCAGGTCCACCACTAGGTAATGTCTGGATGTAGCCCGTCAGGTAGCTGCGGATGGTGTGTGCAGTATTTTTCAGTGTCTGGTAGGCGCGATTAGACATCAGACGCTTCTTAACGAGGTCAGAACCAGCATGTAGCGAAACAGTGGACTCGAATCGACAGCAAGCTGAGATGATCCAAGCCACTTCTGGTGCCATAGCATTGGGCGGAATAGGCAGGCGAGCCTCGAGCAAAAGTCGACCTAGGATGAGCAAAGAGTGTGCATACTCGATGCGTTTTGTATCTAGTGTGTTGCGCTCGGTCTGAGATAGCTGGTCAAGAAGGTCTGGCTGGATGCGACCTAAGAGATGTGCCATTGACTGTACAGCAGCTTTGATCTCCCTCAGTGCCTGAGTGCTAGGCTTGCCAATCTCTACCATGAGAGCAGCTTGACGACGTTGAGGGGACCGGGGCCGGACAGCTTCCTTGTGAGCTTGCCACCAAGAAGAAACCTCAGCTGCGAAGAGCTGAACGGCATGGGTAGTTAGGCCGAAGTCGATGAGAGCTCGCATCATTGCGCTTTGAACCGCACCTGATTTTGGAAGTCTGGCGGTGCGCATGGATGACATCAAAATGGATGCAGCGGAGCAGTGATCGCGCGAGGAAAAGCCTCTGCTGGCTCGAGGAGCGCCTTGTTGTTTGTGCAGAGTAAGCTGAGATAGCAGGTCTTGACAGTGAGAGATGAGCTGAACAGCAGATGCGGCTGTTGATGAAGTTGCTGTGCTGGCATCGATCTTTTCCTTGCCATGGTTGCTGACTTCTACGTTCTGGGTGCGCGTATCCCAGCCTATATGGGTAAGCATGTGTGAAAGAATGTTGGCAGCAGAGATGAAGTCTTTGTGGTTATAAAGTAGCTGGGAACAATCCAAAACAGCTCTGCGCGCCTTTGCCTTGGCAAGCTCGGCTTGACCCTTTGGAGCTTGTTTGGATAGAAGGACCAACTGGCGACAAAGGCGCAGGAGATGTTTGGTGTCGAGCTGAGACGGAGAACGTGACAAGATGGTTTCTTGTAATTGTGACACATCCTGGTGTATGGAAGGTAGCACAGCTTCTGGGTTGATGTCAAGTGTAGATGCATGTTGTCGTTGTTGTTCATACTCTTGTCCCAGAGCGTCGAGATCGCCTTGGTGTGGATGTGGGTCCGAGGATGGTAGAGGCAAGGCGGTCTTCTTTGGAATGAGTGGTTGAGGTGTTATTGTATAGTGATACGGAGTGAAGGTGAAGCTGGAAGGCAAAGGGACCTGATTTTGCTCCTCTTCACTTTGGCTGTGGTCGAGCTGAGCGAGCTGATTTGCGGCTGCTGAGTAGCGGCGTCTCGAAGCGGAGGTAGATCGCCGGGCTGATAGAGAAGATGAGGAGTGTAGAGATGCGTGATGGTACTTGAGAGGAGACTGGCGATTAGCCTTGAAGCAAGAGGGAGGGTATAGGAAGCTGAGTACTGGTGCGTATCGGTGAGGGAGGTATTGTTGCTGCGAAACGGAGTGGTTGGGTGGTATCGATGGTGGTGGTGGTTTGGATGGTGGTGGACGGGCGTATGCGGGCAGTCTCGAGGGGCCAGCAAGCGCATTACAGGCGATCCCGATTGCGCAGCAACCACTGCTGTTACCACTGCTGCTGCTGCTAGTGCTAGTGCTCAGCAGGTACGCCTGTTGAGAGCAGGCATCTCCAGCGTGGGAGAGGAAGCGCTTGTACCGCATCGACGACCCATGGCCTGGCGAGGGCCCTCCCGCTCTGGTACTGCCCTGTCAAATATGACCCGAAACTACGCCGCACTACTCTACGCGCGTCATTGACTGTAACTACTCCCAGATCGCTATAATTGAGGCATCAGAGCAAAAAGCAGGATCCTTGTGCAGGACTGTGTGACCGAAATGATTGATGAGTTGTGATGCAGAATCTTGCGTCTGGATCAGTTGACTGCGGCTTGTGTTTAAGGACTGGCCTTGATAGCGACGAGAGGTGGCAACAGAGCCAAAAGAGATGGGAGCGATGGTGATACAGGGCGAGCTAGAGACAGGTTGAGTGCTCGAGAGGTTGGGTGGATGAAGGAATGGTCGAGTGATATGGACAAGGCTTTCTTGATGGCTAAGGGTTCGGGCTGACTTTTGATTTGTTCTAACTTAACGGAATTGTGACTTCTTCCAAATCTTGGCTTCAACACCAAAATCGCTTCTGCGAGAACGGTGACCGACAAGTCTGTAGGAGTGACATCTTCACGATTGTGTTCGCAACTAACGATGGCTTCCCCTGTATCGGGGGTTTAGCTCAGTTGGTAGAGCGTTCGCTTAGCATATTTGTGTCTAATTTGCGAAAGGTCGCGTGTTCGACTCATGCAGTCTCCATGTTCTCTTTTTCTTCTTACTTTTCCTTTTTGCCCCTTGAACTGTTCTGCTTCTTCGCCAACGTTTTGTTGCCGATGCTGTGAACCGTTCTTTGTTTTAGTGAAGGATCTACATCTATGGTGCTCTGGTCAGGTTCATAGCATAGTACGTATCTAAGTTGCAAAAGGACGTCTGCTGGTTCTGCTGGTTCTCCATCGACGGGCTCTTCGCAGGTTAGGTGGAAGACCACCACAACGTTGACGTTGATCTAACAAAGCGAATGGTTTTTTCTTCGCTCGGAAGTCGGGCAGCAGCAGTGAGATGTTATTCACGACACAGAGCGACGGACAAAAAATTTCCAAAGAGGAAGAAAAAAAAAGCTTGCTTGCGGCGTTGAGCTTGGAGTGCGTGCAGAAACGCACTCTTCCACTTTTTTTTTAGGTCCAAAATTTTTGGAAGTTTCAGCCGGGGTCTCGAGGTGGGAAGGAAGAAGGCGCAGGGTAGTGGATCCAGAGTCTGTTGTAGTGGCCACACCCAAGGGTTCAGGAAACTTTTTGTCGACTTGTGCCTTCACCCTTGCTTAATTCTTCTTTCCCTTCCATCACACCACACCCCCCCCCCCTTACCTTCCCTACATCCCCGATATCCCATATTCGAAATGTCCAAAAAATCTACCAAGGTTACCAAGAGCGAGGCCGCCGCCCCCGTGGTCGACGCCAAGAAGGACAAGAAGGAAAAGAAGGACAAAAAGTCCGCTGCCAAGGCCGTCGCCGTAGAGAAGACCGAAGTCAACGGTAAGGACAAGAAAGAGAAGAAGGACAAGAAGAAGAAGAAGGAACCCACACCCGAACCCGAATCCGAATCATCGGAGGAGTCCACGGTCGAGTCAAGCGACGATGACTCGAGCGACGACTCGAGCGACGACGATGAGGAGGAGGAGGTCAAGAAGCCCGTCGAGGCCAAGACCAATGGCACCGCTGCTGCTGCTGCCAAGAGTGACTCTGAGAGCGACTCTGACGACTCCTCGGATGACTCTTCCGACGACTCTTCTGACTCTGACTCGGACGACTCGGACGACGATGATGACGAGGCTTCCAAAGACACCTCAGCTGTCACCGAACCTGACTCCAAGAAGCGAAAGGCCGAGGAGGATGCTCCCGTTGCCAAGAAGGCCAAGACGGAAGAGGCTTCCACCGAAGAGGCTGCTCAGCCCCAAGAAGGTGAGACCAACCAGATCTGGGTTGGTCAATTGAGCTGGAACGTTGACAACGACTGGCTCAAGACCGAGATGGAAGCCTTCGGTGAGGTTTCCTCGGCTCGGGTTCAGCTCGACCGCACTAGCGGCCGAAGCAGAGGTTTCGGCTACGTCGACTTTGCTACGCCAGCTGCCGCCAAGAAGGCTTTCGAGGAAGGCCAAGGCAAGGAGATCGACGGACGAGGTATTCGAATCGACCTCTCTACCCCCAAAGCCGATGCTCCAGACAACCGTGCTAAAAAGTTCAACGACCAGCGATCCGCTCCCTCGGCTACGCTCTTCCTCGGAAACCTCTCCTTCGATGTCACTGAAGATGATGTCTGGAACGCCTTCTCGGAGCACGGTGAAGTTTCCGGTGTTCGTCTGCCCAAGGACCCCGACTCCGGCCGACCCAAGGGCTTCGGTTACGTCGAGTTCGCTGCTCAGGAATCTGCTGAGGCTGCTCTTAACGCCATGAACGGCCAGGAAATCGCTGGACGACCTATCCGACTCGACTTCTCCACTCCTCGACCCGACCGAGAAGGTGGTTCGCCTCGAGGCGGAGGACGAGGTGGTGCTCGAGGTGGTGGACGTGGAGGTGCCCGAGGTGGTGGACGAGGTGGCGCTCGAGGCGGACGAGGTGGAGGAGATGGCTCGTTCCGAGGTATGGCGCGAGGAGGTGGATGGGGCGCTCGAGGCGGCAGTGCACGAACTGGTGCCGCTGCTCCCTCTGCCGGTAAGAAGATGACCTTCGACGACTAGACGAACTCTGTTTCCTTCCATCCAAGGTTATTCTCGTTGTGTCCATTCGCTCGTTTGTAATAGTCCTATCTTGCTCCCGGGATCCCAATTCCCCTGTCCTCCGTCTTTGCATTCTCATCTCATCTCATGACATCTCATCACCTGGCTTCGGTTCATGCAATCTCTTGTTTCGATACCTTCCCTCTCAGCTCTTGAATGCGGTCTCTTGGTCTAGATAGACCTAGATTCAACAATTCTGACTGACAAAAAGCGCTCATTGCTTCTTTACTTTATGGAAGGAGCGATGGAAACCCATCATCATCATCATTGACGCAACATCATTTTTGGCGTCTCATTCATCGGAATCGCTTCGATGGACTCACACTCTTTGTAAATATAGGTACTTGTAAATGTGTACTTAGCTTGTTTGCTTGCTTGCTTGTCTTGACTAATTCATCTTGGCGCAATGGATTTACAAGATTTGGTTGCAAACTTCTTCTTGTCCCCTTACTACCTCTCTCTCTCTTTTTGACGTTCTGTTTTGCTTGACCTTCGGCTGTCTCAACGTCGTCATGACAAAAAGCAAGCCTGCGAGAAAATTCAAGTTTTTCTGTTAGGTCGTTTGAGGTCGTGAGACGCAGTTTTGAATCTAACAAGTTTCCGGTCGGAATGTATTGCCGATTACGTTGGTGCGACGATGTCACACTTGAGATCGTCCAAATGCCGTTCGGAGACGTGCGGTCCTCAGCCGGCTCTCCACTTCCCTCCCCACAAACATCGTCTGGACACTCTTTCTTCTCGTTCCTTTCCTAACATCTAAAGCAGTAGCATCGTAGTCCGCCTGTTCATCTTGCCACTCGCTGCTACCGCTATCGTTAGCATATGTTCCTTCTTCACCGATCTACCCTACAAACCGGTAGATCCACTCTTCGTTTACTTCAACAACCCTTGTGTTCGGCATCGACTCTCTTGGCTGGAACGCATCTCACTTGTCCCTCTTCTTTCAACATCATCCAATCTGGTCGATTTGCTCCTTACTTGGCATCTAAGCTCAACGCTCAAACAGCTAGTTCTTCCATCATGACTTCTTCGCCGCTCCAACTTACTGGATCTTTTCCGTCGTTTACCACGGTCAACTTTTATGCGGGTTCCAAGCTGAATCGATTATCATGGTTACGTACCTCGACCGAGTTCTTGAACTCGACCATCACTTCTCCCTCTACTCGATTCGTGCTAATGAAGAACAATAATCCTCTCTGTCATGCTGATGGTGCGCAGCAAGGGTTGTTGGCTACCCTCTCGTGGGCTGATGTGAAAGAGTATGTACTCGAAGGCGTCAAGTCCTCTGGTGGCGTCCAGGTGGATCCTGAAAACGCACTCGTGTTCGGTCCTCAAGCATATGGTCTCAAGAACGGAGGTCAAGCTGAAGGCGAAAAAGAGTTCACTCGAGCTACGGACGGTATCGGACCCAGTTCCTTGGCAATGGTCTTCCTTGGCATTGACGAGTCCAAACTCACCGAAACTTCTCTTCCGGGACAAATGGCCAAAGATTCCAGCAAAGAATCCGACGCTGCTACCGACGCCTCTGCTCCCGCTGGAACACCGTACTTTGCACTCTCGCTCACTTACAAGCCTCCTTTCATGAAAGGGGATGGGCCAGCACCCATGCAAAAACTGTTGGAGAAGTTGGAGAAAGAGGACAGTGGCAAGTACGAATTCATCGATTTACGTGCTTCCAGTCGTGCTGCTACTTGGCCGATGGAAGATGCGGCTATCGTAGCTCAAGCCAAATCGCTTCTGGATTGGAACGAACGACATCAATTCTGCCCTGCATGCTCCCGACAGCAGTACAGCCTTTGGGCAGGGTACAAGAGAGGATGTAGCTCGTCGTTGGGTCATGCCACCGAGGGTACACCTTCGTTTTTGACTCCTTTCCTTGGTAATGGCAAATTCAAGAGTTTCGAAGAAGATGGTCTGGGTGTCTGTCCATCTACCAAAGTGCTTTCCAACTTTCACTACCCTCGAACCGATCCAGTCATCATCATGGCCATCATCTCTCCCGATGGCGAAAAAGTTTTATTGGGAAGACAGAAGAAATGGCCCAAAGGATTCTACTCTTGTCTGGCTGGATTCTGCGAACCAGGTGAAAGTTTCGAGGAGGCTGTACGACGTGAAGTGTTGGAAGAATCCGGGATTCAGGTCAACGAAGTTATCTACCATTCCTCGCAACCTTGGCCTTATCCAACCAACCTTATGGCCGGGTTCTACGGTATTGCCAAAGACTCGAACCCAGACAATATCCGACTAGATTTGGACAACGAATTGGAAGATGCTCGATTCTACACCAAACAGGAAATCCTCGATGTGATCAACGCAAAACAGAACTCTCATTTCACCAAAGCAGAACTGGAACAGATTGAAAAGGAACATGGTGAAGATCCTGAAAAGACTAAAAAGGACGAAAAAATCAATATTCGTTTACCCCCCGAAACAGCTATCGCAAGAGTCCTCATCACCGCTTGGGCAAAAGGTGAAGCCGTCTTACCAACCCACATGGAACAGTTCCAGAAAACCCGCATGTAGATCCGTACAAGTAGAGAATTCATCTTCAAAACGATCACTCAACAGCTTCGAGAAACTTTCGTGGGAAAGATGGAACCTTGTGCACATGACAGTTCTGAGATTGCAAGGTGATGATCGATGTCGAGAAAGATACAGTGATGACATGGTATTTGAATTGAACTTGTTTGCAAGCGCAGAGCACGAAGATGAGGGTTCCGGTTCCGGTCCGAGGGATAGAGATTCGCAATTGACGGGTCTTCTATACCACGTTCCAGAAATCTTCGAGAGCGCAGCAGAATTTTCCACAGGCTACGGAAGCCGAGAGGGAGTATTCCGAGATGGAGATCTTTTCGTCGACTACGCCATCGGCGAAATTGTCGAGACCGTGAGCCATGGCACCGACAAAGACGGCGATACTGTGATTCTCTGGAATGGTGGGGAGGTAGTTGGCGAGTCGCTGTACGGGGGAGTCGAAGGAGAGGGTGATTTTGTGAGTGTTGGCTGGGAAGTGATCCGTCACGGGATTCTTGATGACTCGTAAAAGCTTCTCTGAGCCGCCCACGGATCGAATGCTGAGCTTGTGAAGAAGTTGCACCATCAACCCTGAGAAACGTTTGAATGTTCTCGGAATACGAACGTGGGGATTCACTTCGATAAGTACACCTTTGGCTGTGTGGATGTAGACCTGGAGCAAACCAGCTTTGTTGAGTGGAGAGTCGAGCAGAGTCAAGAGACATTGATGGGTGATATCTGGTCTTGCCTCAGCGATATCCCTGCCCATTTTGGCGAGCACTCGCTGATGATCGTCGCAGTTGAGTAGAGCGTACTTGTCTCCACCATCCTTGTTATTCCTTCCATTGCTTCCCGAAGATCGTCCAGCTGAACCAGTCGAGACTTTGTAGGTCTCGAGACAAGCTTGTTCCAAGACGACGATGAGTCTTGGTGTGTTTTCCTTTTCGGTTGCCGTTTTGGGCACTTTTGGCTGTTGCGGAACGAGCGAAGAGTCTACTCGAGACCTTTTGGCAGAGTTTGCCTTGGCAGCGGCTGCAGCTGAGGAAGATGAGGTTGAGGAGGATCCGTGCATAGTTGTGACAGGTTTCGGAGGCAAAGCGTGGCGCATGCCACTATTGTTGGCAGAAGAGGCTTTGGGTGTTACAGAAGTGGAAGTGCTAGCTTCAGATGGGTCAGGATGGTTTAATCGATCGGATAAAGAAGGTCTATACGATTCATCGATGGATTGGGAAGATGGAGATGCTGCTCTTGGTGAATGCGGAAGAGGCGCGATCGGACGATATGTTGTAGCAGGAGCTGATCGTGTGGTCATCCGATCATCCTCGGAATCGGAGGCTGCCGACGAAGCTGACGACATTCTTTTCTATATTGATTTGTGCGGCCTGGCTAGAGACTTGAATGCGAACCTGAATGCAATTGAAGGCTTGCGGTTGCTCGCAGAATGCGACGTTGTGCCAAGGGGGGGATATGTGAAGTTACTTGAAGAACCTGCAAGTTTTGTGAAGTCTACTAGGTTTACGAGGTTTGAGGGAGGAAACAAGGTCGAACGAGCTCGTTTTGGTCGAAAGTAGGTCGAACTTAGGCAAAAGTGGTGGTAAATACCATGTTTTGGTGTTCGACGACCTCGAAACGAGCTTCAACGAGCAACTTTGCCGGTGCAACTAGGCTAAAGTTGCTTCTTTTCTTCTCCTCCTCGCACTTCCAAGTCAGCCGAGCAAGAACCTCGCTCGCCTCTTCTAACAAAAATTTCCCTTGCGTCTGTATCTCGCACCCTTCCTTGAACTTTTTTTTTCACAGTCGCGAAAGTGAGTCTTAATTCTGTTTCGGCCGTGACTGAATTGCTCGAAAAGATGTTCCGAAATCCGAGCAGGACGCGACCAGATGAAGCCGGCCGCTTGGTGAAGGCAGAAGAATTTGGTGCGCTTGGGGTCCCAGGCGGGTTTTCCCTGCAGGCGAACGGACAAGGCAGGCAGGCAAAAGTCGCGTCACGCAAGCGGCCTCATTTAACTTTGTTCAACACTTCTCACCTCTGCGGCTTGTGAGAATTCTACCTTGCCGCAAGACAGGTAGAGCCAGCCAGTCAACGCAGAGAAAGCTGCGCTGCACCGAGAATCAGCGCAACTCTTAGCTACATCCCTCTCATCCTTCGTCTAACTTAGGCTCGAGACCAACACTGTCCGTCTGGCACATCTCTGCTCTCTCGTCTCCACGCCTATCACTAGCTTGGTAGCATACATCATCCGTTCAGCTACTTGGTCTCCTTGCTCTTCTCAATCAAACATCTCGACTCAGTACGATCATCCTCGTCCTTCAGCTTGCCATAACCAGCAACACTTCCGCAACGTCGCAATCACCTCGCTGAAGGCTGACGACGCCGATTTGCTCCAGAAATGGCCAACGATAAGACCATCTTCAAGGTAAGTCGAAGCTACATATCGTCCCTTGGCACCTTCCTGCAGATGTCTAGATTCTGATAGATACTGACTTGCCCTCTTGACATCATCCTCAATCTTCTCGTTTGGTAGGCCACCTACTCCGGTGTGCCCGTGTATGAGTGCATCATCAATGATGTTGCCGTCATGAGGAGACGATCCGACAACTGGCTCAATGCTACTCAGATCCTCAAAGTCGTCGGTCTCGACAAACCACAACGTACAAGGGTGCTCGAACGAGAAATCCAAAAGGGCATCCACGAAAAGGTGCAGGGCGGATACGGAAAGTACCAAGGTACTTGGATCCCTCTCGACATCGCCATCGAGCTTGCTGAACGATACAACATCCAGAACCTGCTTCATCCCATCACTTCCTACGTTCCTTCCGCTGAGTCACCTCCGCCTGCGCCCAAACACACCATCGCCACTTCCAACAGAGCCAAAAAGATCATTCCAGCCGACGTCTCTACTCTTGGGCGATCTCGCCGTGCGACCAGCATGGAGACCGAATCCGAGGTGGCAGCTCCCGTTGCAAACAATGCTTCCGAAGGTAGCATGAGCCCATCTCCCAGCGACATCAGCAGCTCCTCCCGCACTCCCAGTCCCGTGCCTGCCGATCAAAACGCTGGCATGTTCGATGCTCAGGGTGCAGCTATCAACGGCAGGGGCGCGAATAATCAGGCCAAATACGCCGACATCATTCTCGACTACTTCGTCACCGAGAACACCACGGTTCCTTCTCTGCTCATCAATCCCCCTCCAGACTTCAACCCCGACATGAGCATCGACGATGACGAACACACTGCGCTGCATTGGGCTTGCGCAATGGGTCGAATCAGAGTGGTCAAGCTTCTTCTCTCAGCTGGAGCTGACATTTTCCGTGTCAACACCAACCAGCAGACTGCACTGATGCGAGCCACAATGTTCTCCAATAACTATGACTTGCGCAAGTTCCCTGAGCTTTTTGAACTCTTACACCGATCCATTCTGAACATTGACAGGAATGATCGAACTGTCTTCCACCACGTCGTCGATCTCGCCCTGAGCAGAGGCAAACCTCACGCTGCTCGATACTACATGGAGACGATGATCAATCGTCTAGCCGACTACGGAGACCAGCTTGCCGACATCCTCAATTTCCAGGATGACGAAGGAGAAACGCCCCTCACCATGGCAGCTCGAGCGCGATCCAAGCGTCTCGTCAGGCTGCTTCTGGAACATGGAGCCGATCCCAAGATTCGAAACAAGGAGGGCAAGAATGCCGAAGATTATATCATCGAAGACGAAAGATTCCGATCCTCCCCTTCTCGCGTTGCTCCCACCGCCATCGAACTTGGAGCCGATGGACTTCCTCTCCTTCCCACAACTACTCTACACACATCCGAAGCTGGCCAAAGAACAGCAGGTCGAGCAGTGACGCTAATGAGCAATCTGCTTCACAGCCTAGCCGATAGCTACGACAGCGAGGTGAATGCAGCGGAGAAGAAGCTCACCCAGGCTCACGGCTTGTTAAAGCAGATCCAATCCGAGATCGAGGATTCTGCCAAGATTGCCGAGGGCCTGAACCAGGAAGCCCAAGGTGTCGATGACGAGCGAAAGAAGGTTGAATCCCTACAACTTGCTCTGAAGTTGGGAATGAATAAGCGAAACCGGGACGAACTCGACCGACGATGGGCCGAAGGAAAGGAAGCCATCAAGAAAGCCAGGACCGAGGCCGGCCTCGAACCTGGTACCTTGACTGCAAGCAATGCTGCTAACTCCGCCGACAGTGGTGTGGTGGCTCTCGACGATGGAAAGAAGCTGATCGAAGGACTGCCGGCAGGAAAAGACATCAAATCTGCCGTAGCTGATCTCAAAAAGCAGCTTGCAGAAGTTCAGGCAAAGAGAAATGGATTGGTAGACACGTTCGTTGCGAGAGCAAGGGAACAGGGAACGGGCCGAACCATGGCGGCCTACCGACGCTTGATTGCGGCTGGATGTGGCGGTATCGCACCTGATGAAGTCGATGCGGTAGTCGGTGTCCTTTGCGAACTTTTGCAAGAAGGTCAGGCAGGAGGTACTACCGGCAGTGGCAATGGCCAAGATGCAGCTAATCTTCTCAGGGAAGCCGCAGGAGCAGCAGCGGCTGCAGCTCACGCTAACGCTACTGCAGCATGATTCTTGCATTCACCTCTTGCCCAATATATCACCTGCCTAGCTTAGTACTTCATTTTTGAGTCGTTTTCAATGGGATGTTTTGCTTAGTTCCAGACAGTCTTGCCGCTCGACATCTGTTTGTGCTCGATCATCATCGTTTGCCATAGGAAGTTGCATTGAAAGCAGCTAACTTAACGAGCTCTCCAGGGTCTGGGATTCAAGAGTCGGATCACGTGACGCGTTCCTTCTGAGCCCGGATCTTCCGAATTGCATTTTTTGGAAGTCGAGGGTTGGTGGTGACTAGAACATTCACTTGCATCTTTTGTCCATTCCTCTTCCTACATCGACAGTCGTCCAACATGTTTCGAAGGACACTGGTGTTGCTCAAAGAAGCTGCTCAAGCTTCGACGAGCGCCTCCCCCACTGATGTCTTGATCGGGCACCTTCAACGAAGCTCGCTAGAAACAACGTTAGCTCGATCCCAACAACCGCATAAAAACCTATATCAGCTTCTATCGACTTTGCCCAGAGATGGAGTCGGGATGAGGGTACGACAGAGAAGGTGGGAGGCGAAAGGCTTGGATATTCCCCAAGATCAGGACCTGAAAAAACATGTTGAAACCCTCAAAGAATCCGATGAAAACCCCAAGAAATCACAAGGTCACCTTTGCTATTGGGAAGTCACCAAAGTCAAGCTCAAGGACGGCGGCAATCATGGCAAAGCTTGGGGCAAGCTGGTTTGGAGAGGTAAGTCCGACTTTTTCTTCACTGTTGTCACCTAGAAAGAAATACTGACCCTTGACGTTGACTCTCGCTGCATTTGTTTGAACTCTCCAGGCAAACCGGTCACCGACCCATCAAAACCAGAACGCATTCGTGGCTCGCTCAAATACTTCTGGGACAGAGCACTCTAGAGAGGAAAGGATAAGTTTCATCTGTTTCGCATCCGAAAGCAAAGGATGCATCTTTGTCCTTTCCCGTAACACCTCGATTCGCATCTTCGATATCTGTACTATAGTCAAGTTCAATCTCGCAGGAACAACCCGACACCTACTAACAAAACGTTGCATGAATAGCTGCTCAGGAGTGTTTTCATATGATGCTGACCCCGTCCTATCACGATGGGAAATCTCGAGGACGACTAAAGAGTATAACGCAAAAGAGGTTGGACTGTGATGTGACTGAAACTAGCTGTCGGTCTTGCCGAATTCGTGCAGTACGAAACCACCCGGGAGCAAAGTCGATGCACCCGTAGGACTTCGAAGGTCCTCCGAGGTAGTCAAGCTTCGGCATGCCGCATGTCCGTTCACGTTGATGACTGTCAGTGATTTCATTCTGATACATTGAACTCAGGGTAGCTTGGAGACTTCGTAGAAATCACCAGAGGAACACTCAGACCGACCGTACCATGATGAAATCTTTTCTAGGGTGACAAGAAAATCTAACATGAATTTTTCCTCGGCCTCCACCTTCAGCTTCCCGCCACGCGAAACGCGACCAGAGAACCGCAAACTGTGTAACACGCACTGTCAGAATTGTAGCAGCTACATGACACCCTGCATGTTGATGAACACTTAGCCTCCCTTTCTCCCTCTACCATTGTCATCAGACTCCCAACAGCTATTACTTACCGACTAGGAGGAGCGAAGTGCGAATCGCAGCGCCTTTCTGAACATGCAATCATCATCCTAGCGTCCCGTCGGTTCCTCGGTGTTGGCAGTTTGAGCTCCTGTTTCCCAACTCAATATGGTGACTCACACGGTGAGGGCCCATGGTGGCCACGGCATCCCCTCAGCAAACACGAGTTCTGTCCAACCAACTGGATGGATCAGATCTGGTTCCTTATCGACTCCCAACAACAGACCCATTATGGGTGATAGAACCAATCTACCTCCTTCAAGATCAACGCCCGGCACACATCCCTCGGTAAAGCCTGCACCTTCCTTTCACCGAGCAAATCCCTCGTTCGAGTCTGTTGGATCTACCAAGATCAATCGTATCACGAACTCGGGCAACACTCAACAGACTCTTTCGAGCTTTTTCATGCCAAGGTCTGCTCCACCAGCCCCAAAATGCAACATCGCTCGGATGAGAGGTGAAACAGTGCAGCACGAAGCCTCGCCAAGTGTATCCCGATCGAAGAACCGGAAAGACAGGGACAGACCGAAGGTAATCCAGCCAGAAGAGCCGCAAAGTGATGAGGAATTGGAAGCGCGTGCGCGGAACCTGCTACGAGGACGATTCGGGAGCCTTTCGAGGTCGCTGGATCCGTCACCTGCGCCGCAAGCAACTCCAGCATCGACTCGGAGCAATGCGACGACGCCTTCAGCTTCAATCAGCTCCCCGCCGTCATCTTCACGTGATCGTATTTCTCGTAGTGATGAAACATCGCATCGCTCACTCGAAACAACCTCTGCAGCTTATGTTCCATCAAGGACACCGTCAAAGCGGAAACTGGAGAATGCACTACAATCTGCCACCCAATCTTCACACCATCCGGAACTGCTATACCTCGACGAATCTCTGTCCAACTTCACCCCGCCAAACTGGGAAAAGGCTCTCGGTCCCAAGATGGCGCTTTTCCAACGCCTGGCTGGACTTCCGGACAGCTTGACAAAGGAGCTGCAAGAGAAGAAAGCGCTTGAGCAGCTCGAGAAAGCACATGAGCGTTTGCACGCCCAGTCGCCTCCATCAACACGCCGGGCTCCTCGAGGTGCGTCGGACAATCCCTCAGTTCCGAAGGTCAGAGAACCAAAAGCTGATCGAGTAGGTACCCGCAACGAGTTGCAAAGGGGCCACGCTCCGGAACAACTGGAGGCCGAATCTAGAGAAGCCGAGGAAAAGGTAGTTACCGAAAGCCTTTCGCGGGATCCTGCAGGTATCAGTCTTCCAAAAGCGGCGTTCCGTTCCCCAACAAGCAACAGGAAAGTTTTTGTGTTGGAGACACAGTTCCCACAGCGATCTCCGCGTTCGTTTAAGCCGACCTGGCCAATTTCGCAGACACCTATACGGAGCCACCGATTCATAGATACAGAAACACGGATGGACCTGAATACTCATGCAGTGCTCGGTTGGAATGGCAAAGCGATGCCAAGCGCGGAGGACATCAGAGCATCATTTGCCGAGACTTATGAGGATGAATCCGAGACACAGCCATTACCGTGGGCCGAAGATGAAGAAGGATCCCAGTTCCACCTCGAGTCTGGCGAAGGAAGATTGTACCAGGAAGAGGAAACCCAGGTATTGCCCTGGAACCCTGAAGAAGCAGTGGAAGAAGGCGAAGGGAAAGCGACAGAGGAGCATCATCGTCACCGTTCAAGCGGCGCGGAAGATCTGGATGTCCCGACTTCCGATCACGAAGATAGACTTCTGGTCACTGCAGAATGCTCTTCCGCTGCCTCTTCGCCACCATTATCGCCTTCTGCAAGACGTTCACCATCCATCTCCGCGGTTGATCGTGTGACGACGCCTGGTCGAAGTGAACACTTTGCTTTAGATTCCTCTCCGCCAAATTCAAGTCGGTCGACGAAGATTCGTCGTCTACAGACAGCAACCCCACAATCTAAGATTGCCAAAGTCAGTCCGATCACTCTGGCCTCTCAACATCAAGGCACTCAAGACCGATTCGCTACAGTTGTGGCAGCGCTTCAGAAGGCGGAGAGGAAATCCAAAAAGGGCATGCAGCTCAGTCTGAATTCTTTCTACACGAGTAAGGAGCGAAAGACCTCTTCACAAGCGGAAGACGGCACCAGTCTGGGGCTTGATCTGGACGAGCAGCTCTCTGATGATGATGAAGAGGAGCTGTTGGAAGGTGACATCACTCCACAATACACGGAAGTAGAGGAGACACAGCCTCTACCATGGCCCATCGATGAGGAAAGCAGCGAAGCTGAATCCGAGACCATGACGCTACCTCCCCCGCCAATAATATCGCAGACTAGCCGTCAATACCGAAATCGCCCAAGTCTCACGCTCTCGTCATCACAAACTTCGACTTCGGTCTCCGGAACTGGATCTGGATTCGAATTTGGTTCAAGCATCAGCTTACCCAGCTCCGCCATGGAAGATGTCGAGAGCCCAACGCGGACCTTCATCCGCGGCTTGTGAGGCGATGATTCTCCTGCTCGTTCGCATTCCAAGCATCTATCTGCATTTCACTTTTCTTCGCATGCATTATTTGAGACTTTGTACTTTATACTATGGAATCGAAAAGGCATTATATGCACTCCTACCTTTTCCTCAGACCCGGAACTATTTGCACCTAATCGTGAAACGACAGGCTGCATTTCAGAACAGAATTGCGAAGGATTGAGCCTCCAAGGCTTGCTGTAGAAGGGCATGCATGTCAAAAGCTCGACTTTGTTCCTAGCTCGAGTGGATTTACGCAACAAGCATGGAATTCAACGTTGGGTTGGAGATCCTGCTCTGAAACTGACAGGCACAGGTACAGACTTTTCTTGAATGCTTTGAAAGTTCGTCTGTTAATTCCTACCCTGTGATGCTATAGCCCCGAAGCAGATGGTAGCAAGCTGTACAACATCCTCCTGAACATCCCAAACATCGCTGATTTTCCGCACGGGAGCAATGGAAGAGGCGGAATCGGGGTCTAGTTTAAGAAGATACATGCTGTGTCTCAAGGAATGATTTTTTGAAGCTCGATCAGATTTCTGGAGTCTGTACAGCTAGCATTTCCACAAGGGAAGCATAGCCGGATGATTTCCATTCTTGAGCGCAAATCGTGTTGCCAAGATAGGTACCTCATTTAGCATTGGCTGTGTCTTTTTGAGTCCAAAAATGACACACCAATGGCGATCAAGATGCCTTGATATTGCATTTCGTCAGATGGTCAAGAAGGCCGAATCACCACCTATGAAGGTGTTGCCGTTATTTGTCGCTTCACAGAAAAAAACACGATACCTCATCGACAGCAAAGCCTGCATGTCTGAACTCTGATTTGTGGAAAGATCGGCTTCGTTTGAGTGAACGGATCTATACACTACACTATGGAGCCGAGGATGATAGCATCGGCGTCTTCCCCAGCTTCTAACATTTTGGGGCCGTCGGGTGTGAGGGCAGGTAAGGCAACAAGAGCATTCGCGGTCGACATACTGTGCATACCGCTGCTTCTTTGGCTTCCGGTGCTGTATGCTGTCAGCGCACCGTCGGCAGTTGCCTTGAGCACCACACGATGAAACTCTGGTCTCGGGTCCAACTTCATCGAGTCTGCTAATCGAACTTTGACTTTAGGAAGAGACCAGGAGTTGGACAGGTTTTGTGACTTGACAGGAAGATATCCCGAGAGTTTCCGGAGCGCTGGTAGGACGAACACGTAAAACGTTACAAGTGCTGATGCTGGGTTACCAGGAAGAGCGAAAACGAGCTTTGCAGCTTTGCTGGAGTCAGGGTTCGGGATAGTTGCGAAAGTGGTCGGTTTACCGGGCTTCATAGCGACCCGGCCAAAGACGATCTTGCCGGAAAGCTGACGCTCAATTAAAGGTTTGAGCAAATCCGACTCGCCCATGGATGTACCCCCTGTTGTCAGGACCACATCGGCCTCAGCTATACCTCTCTTCAAGGCCGTAAGAGTCGTGGAAACGTCATCGGTGACAATGCCCAAATCGATCACTTGGTAGCCCATTCCTTCGATCACAGCTTTCAGAGAAGGACGGTTGGAATCGAAAACAGAGAATCCCCAAGTCTCTTGACTTTGAGATGATTTACTGTTGACGTCAAGGAGCTCGTTACCGGTGGAAAGGATGGCAACTCTTGGTTTGCGGTATACCTTGACTTCGCTTCGACCAAGGAAAGCGGCAGTACCGATCTCGCCACCCAGGGCCGAGAACGCAATACCGCTCTTCAGTACTGTCTGGCCTGACCTGACGTCACTGCCTTGTGGCCGGACATTTTCTCCCTGCTCTACCTGAGCAAGGACTTTGACGATGACTTCTTCGCCAGCTTGCTCCTGTATCAGCTCAGTGTCCTCCACCATAACAACCGCATCGGTTCCGGCTGGAAGTCCTTGCCCTGTGTTGATCCGGAAGATCTCTCCTTCTTTCAACGCCCGACCTTGGAGGGTCTTGATCGTCACGACACTATATTCACCCGCCGGTGTTGTGGACGCTTTAACTGCGTAGCCATCAACATTCGTGGTCGGACCGGGTGGAAGATCGGATGCAGCAGAGATATCCTCTGCTAAAACATGACCAATTAGGCTAGAGGAGACGGGCACCGTTTCTACGGTTGATGGAGAGGGAGTTTCGGTCGCAATCAAAGAAAGAGCCTCATCAAGAGGCAGGATAGGATAGGGAGACGTTCGATGTCGGAGTGATGGACCCGATGATGGGTCGATAGTGCGGTAACTAGAATGGTCGGCAGCTGTCGTCCTCGGTTGAGGGACGGAGTGTGAATGTAGGTGGTGTCCGTGGGCGTGATCATGTCCCTTATCGTGGTGGTGATGATGGTTTTGATGATCATGACTGTGTATGTGCCCGTGTCCATGGTGATGAGCCTGGCTGTGATCATGTTGTTCGTGGGATTTACTGAGATGCGAACGAGCGTGTCCAGTATCCGTGCCTGTCGATACAGCATCTCGATGTAGACTCCCTTGCATCTGCTGATGTCTCGCCTGTCCCGAACCACCTTTTAGAAGCTCTAAGGCGTGTCGAAGCAGTCCGTTGCTGAGCAGAATTTCCAAGCATTCCTGAACTGCTTTGGGTGATCCTGGAAGTGTTATGATCAGGCTTTCTTGACTGCTCTGCATAGACTTGCGAATACCTGTAATGCCTCGAGAAAGGGCGGCCAAGGGTGTCTTCTGTAGGGAGTGTGATGTGAGTGCATGTGTCAAAGCGGGCGTTTGACGTGTGATCAACGGTGCAATGGCTTCTGGAGTGACATCACGCAGCCCGAATCCTGTCCCGCCGGAGGTGATAACCAAATCGAGACCAAGACGGTCGACCATCTCGATGACCTTTGAACGTATCAGGCCGATCTCATCCTGAACCACTGCGTGAGTCGAGATCGTGTAACCTGCATCTTTCAACGCATCAGCAAGAAACGGTCCAGAACGGTCGGCTGATGCGTCCAATGATGCCGTGTCAGATATGATCAGGATTCCAGCAGTAAGAGACATGTTTGTGGTAGAGAGAAAGGGTAAGAAAGACCATTCAGTCAATCATGGTGAACGAAATCTACTGTAATTGGAAGAAGCATAAAAGCATCCGTGCACGCCGCGAGGTGTTCTGCCTCCACACACATCTCAGCCACTATCACGTACTGTATGTAGGAACCTCAAAATGTCTGGCCGCAGCCTGAGGAATTCTAGAGCCATACAGGTAGGGCTCAGCGATACAGCTTGATCGTGTAATGGTGCATCATGATGTATTCTGCGCAGTCCAAGGGGGGAGGTCTTCGACTGAGAATGGTTCTCTCAGAAGTCGAATTTCCACTTGGACACGTATCAGTAATCTGGACCTTATCACCGCCAGAGTACTTTTCCTGCAAGACGTCCGAAAGCTGATTTGCTCTTAGTCCATTACTGGCCCTTCTCAGCACGTATTGTCGTCTTGTCGTGGACGTAAGTGGCTGTTTCTGAAAGCAGGCCTGAACAACGCCGTTGCGTCAATTCCTGTAAAGTAGTCAAACAAACGATACTACTTCGTGATCATACAAACTTTTTGCAAGTTGGTGAGGCTACAGATTGCAGGGTACAATGCAGTCAGGACTTCGGTCTTGGACCGGGTATAAAGGCGGAAGAGATCATTGAGAAAGCGGGGAGAGCCATTCAAGATAGGTGGCCGGTACGAGACCCTTGACTCCCGCGTCTTCTCCTTTGACAGCAATGGACCATCCACCTTCTATCGAACCGACGACTCGAACCACATCACCTGGCTGCACGGCCAGCTCGTGTTCCGATTCGGGATCGAATTGGTAAAGCACTTTGTAGACGCCATCGGCCATGTGCCCGGCATCGCCTTCGTCCCCGCCGAACTCTTCCTCATCTTCTGCCTCCTCGACGTAAAATTCCTCCTCTTCTCCTTCTTCGACGTAGCCTTCGGAAGAACGTGGACGAACGTGTTCGTCCGTGTCGGGTATCCTTTCGCCGTGGTATCGAGGATCATCATTTGGAAAGGCGAAGTCTCGGATGCGAACTGGCGGAAGGTTGACAGAGGGTGAGGATGCATCGTCGGCAACCTTAGCCGTCTGGTAGCTTGAAGTAGACTGTGCACGAGATGATCTCCCGGACTTCGCCTCATCTTGGGACAGCCGAGATCGATTCGACGTACCACTCGCTCTCTTTTGGTGCGGGGACGTCAGCGAAGGACTCAGCGTCTGACTACTAGAAGAGGCGGGCAGCCCGGTGCCCAGAGAAGAAGCTGTGCTAAGCCGATGCCTTGAGGAGGTGTCGGAGTTGGACATTGAACGAAGCTGGGGCGATGCAAACGAGTTTGAGATTTGGGAGCTGCGTCTCGATAGGGAGTTGGAAGAAGCTACGGCGATCTTAGAAGCAGTTTCTTGAGATGAGGGAAGTGACGGTGGACGTGTTGGTGCGGAAGCGCTCGATCTTGGACTGGCTTTCGCAGTGCTGCTGCCTAGGTCGATTGGCATGGACGAAGATGACACTGCGGTGGAAGGATCTATCGCGCCGCGTGTGTTGCGACCAGGAGGCGGTGGTTTGAGCCTCCAATCTTGACCTTCTTCGGGTGATGGAACGAATCCACCTGATGGGCTTGGATAGAGTGTGTCGGCAGGTCCAGGTTTGGGAGGTGCGATCGTGAGGATGGTAGGATCTTGGAGCGGATCATCCGCTCCTGAAGAAGTCGACGTTTGCAATGTGAGTGCTTCGAGTCCGTCAGAGCACAGAGGTGTTGAGTTGACACGGCTCAGTTCAGGTGTTTGGGTTGACGCTGACAGGAAGACAGCATCAGCCGACTTTCGATCGGGCCTGTGTGAAAGGCTGTTGTTGGTGTCCAGGGTGGACGAAGCTGGTAGAGCAGCACGATCAAGAGGAACAGTCAGAGAGGAACGGAATCACAGGTCACAGCGTTAAGTCCATGACTTACATTTGAGCCGCGACTCGATCACGGGCATCCCGGTGATGTGAGAGGGATTTTATCAATGCCACCGAGTGAGCTCGCCCTTGCGCAAGGCTAGCGTCAAGGAAGCTGCTGCGGTAGCCAACACTTTGTTAGTCAACGTCAGCGCCGGCTTGGGCGAGCTGAAAATCTGATTCCTGGGGTGCGGTTCTTCAACAAATTGTCGCCTGCAAAGGGTAATAAGCTCGGTAATGATGATGGTGATGACGGCGACGATTGTGGTGATTCGACGACACACAGGCGCAGCCTGTCTTGCTTCCCAAGATTCGGCTTCAGAGGATACCAGAACGAGCAAAGAGGATGGGGCGAGAAGCGCGTAGAGCTGTTGCAAGGTTGAGTTGACGATGGATGGCAGATAGGGTTGTGCGTAGGTAGCGTCGAAAGCGTTGTTGAACGATGAAGCGATCCGAAATACGTTCTCCTTTCGGCCACTTTTTTTGGATTTTGATCCTTTGTTCCAAACCAGCGTACAACATACAGTACCTTAGTTGGGCTCTTTTTGTTCTTCCCAAGCTGATGGTTTGTTGCGGTTGGCTATATTTGCCGTTGCTTTTGCTCGTAACAACTTCTGCTTTGACTGAGAACACACAATAAGTTATTGAATCTGGTTCCGTGGAGACACACTTCTTCAACCCCGTCAATTGAGTACTCTTGGCTCGGTTCTCAAGGCAGCAGCCAATATTCTTTCTCCAGGGCTCAAGCCACGATTTTTGTGGAACTGGTGAGACATTATTGGTGAACACCCGAAATCTGGTCACAGAAAGACATTATTCGGAACCTCTGGATTCGGCATGGTCAGCCGTCACTCTCCCCTCTCCGTGGTCTGATGCTAAGCACAGGATCCACGACAGATGAAATCGAGCAAGGAGAGTTAAGGCAAGCGAAGAGGACCCAGTACCCTTTTATGGAGCTTCCTCTAGTCACACGCACAAACCGCGAGGAGTGACCAGATTATTGTAAGATCACCGTGATCTGGCCCAAGTTTCGAGTGGAAAAACCGCCCACGAACTTCCTTTTTCGTGCGATTGAAGAGCAAGCTTCTGCTATGATGAGCAAGCGAGAAAGGTCACGGCACCGACAACAAAAGATTTGACTTCTTCCACCTGCTCCTCCTGTGGCTGCAACAACAGCATCTTCATCCGAGCCTCCTTACATTCTCAATACTCGACAGTCTGTGGTGAAGAATCTCCTCAATTCCATCGCTACACCTGACAGACGGGAGCTTCTTCGAACCCGGCTTCTGAATCATGTCGGCACCCGGATCCACCTCTGTGGTTCTTCGAAGTCTGCGACATCTCAACCCACCAACCAAGGGATCCAAATTCGCAGTCAAAGCCCCGTCTCACGCCGCTCACAGACCCAAATTTGTCCAGCCTAAGGATCGTATCCCATTTTGGAACATCGTTCCCGGAGATCATGTCAAGCTAAGGAATGGTCGAGTGGGACAGCAGCAAGGTCTCGATCAGAACGAAAAGATTCGAGGTGAAGGGATCGTTGTAAGCGTCGACAGAGAGAAGAATTGGATCTGGCTCCGAGATGTCGACGAAAAGAACAAGCTAGCGCCCAAGTCTCTACGACACATCATCCCCCGTTTCGTCGATCCATTGGAGCCCGAAAAAGGTTACGGACCCAACGTCACCGAGATCCCCCGACCCGTTCACTACTCTAACGTCATGCTCAAGATCCCAGGTACAGATCAATTTGCTGTGCGTCTATCACGCTCAGCAGCCCGATACGACAAGCGCAAGGGAATCTACGTCTGGAAGCGATATGCCACCGTCAAAGCGTCCGACAAGACCTTCAACGAGACTGGCAAGCCATTCGAAAAGGTCGAAGTTCCTTGGCCGACCAAACCCGGAAAGAGGAAACTTCGTGACAGCAGCATGAGCGACAGTTTCGCGGTTGAAGATGAATCATGGGCGCCATGGAGGCCAGAGGATCCTGTGCTGTTACAGGAGAAGAAGGGTACCACATCAGTTCAGTCCCTGAGGCGTGCCCAGCTCCAGAAGTTCGAACGGCTCAAGCTGGAAGCTGCTAAAGGTGTTCAAGCCGGTCCATCGACTGCACCATCTAATGCTGCTGGAATATATGCGGGATTCCAGAATTCGTCCAGGTCTAAGTCTCCTCCGATTGCTCAGCCTCCTACACCCGCCGAGACCCTTCGTTCGCAACTCAAGGCTGCTTCTCAGTGGGCCAATGGTGGTGCCATCGAGGCTCATCGTCGAGAAGGCGGACTGACTTTCTTGTACAGTGACTATCTTGACGTCGCACCTCGTCAAGGCCCTGCCAGTGGTGGTGATTGGAGCGAGCTACCTTTGACAACTTCGGATGGTGGACTGGATTCGGCACGAGATCCGCATACCGGTAGGCTTACAAAGGGAATCAGCCAAGACGACGTCGACAGGATGCCTATTGAGCTCATGATGGCCAACGACCTCACCAACGAACGGGGTCTAAAGTGGAGAATGCGAAGATGGAAGGAAAAGCAAGCGCAAGAACAGCAAAAAGCAGCGCGACTGGAAAAGGAGAAGACATTGCTTCTCAAAGAGCTCGAAGCCCTCAGAGTGTAGCGTAGTAGCTTGGGTCGAGATAGCAGCGAGTAGAAGTCTCAGCAGCCGTATGTCATCAATCCGCGTGTGCAATGTTTCCGCTCACTCGTGCGCGAAATCTGCACTTTGCAAGCTACATGTGTTCGGATTTGTCCTTAAAAGTGTGATGTCTGGTTGAGGAAAAGATTTCCTGTACGCTCGAAAACAAGTTGTGCCGATCTAGGATGTGCCCGGTGCGTGACAAATTGTCAGGTTGAACTTATGTTCTTGGCAAGCTGCCTAGCCGCAGGCGACCTTTTGAGCAAGGTCTCCTGCATCCTCCTGAGAATGCGCAGCATCACCAGCGGGTCGCCTTTCCCCGTGATTTTCTTGAAGGCATATAAGAAGAAGGTCGAAACCAGTATCAGGCTCACAAGATCTAGCGCGAGCCTAGCGCTGAGGTTGATGAGAGCGATCAGAACCTTGATGGGAGAGCCTAGAAGACCCACAGCGGCATTGCCCCGACCACCGCCCTCGGCAAGGAAGCTTGGCGCCAGTGCTTCGGAACGAGGACTTCGACTCGAACCTCCCAGTCCGATGAGCTGCCGAACATCATCCACTACGTTGATGAGGGCGTTGAATAGACGCTTGCTTGCCGACGAGCTTCCCTGAGACGAGCGCGATCGACGCCCTTCATCCGCGCCACCTGCTGCGTATCGAGTCTCGACGCGGTTCATCCTTTCGTGAAGAGCAGCCAAAGAAGCTTGGATCGACTGAAGAGCCAACTCCATCTCGGGTCTCGGAGGATGCGCGCCTGAAAGTGACGGTGGTCGCGGAGGAAAGCTTGGAGCCGGTCCACCGCCCGTTCGAATCGATCGACCCCCTACCGATGAAGCAGCATACGTGCTGCGTTGATATTGCGCGGGTTCTTGCTGCCTCGGATATCCTGATCCGGCAACTGAAGCGGCCGCGGAGTGGAACCCTGGCTGTGAACGAGAAGGTGCGCCGTGATGAGAAGAGGGCCCACGATTGCGGAGCCCCAATGAACTCTCTTGCATTGGCGGTGAAACAGCATGGGAATGAGATGCAGGCGTGCGAGAGTAGGCTTCGCCTCCCGAGATTGATCCTGGTCGCTGCTGGAACCGTGAGGGTGGCTGGACGCTGGAGACCGGACCGGAATTGCTTGGATTTCTTGGGATTGATCTGAAAGGACCCGGTTGAGCCCCAAGACGGTCATCTTCCGATGTTTCTTGGTCGGAATCAGACGCCATTGGAGTCCTCCCAGGAGACACGGGCAAGGGTCCGCCACCGCGTGTGGCTGCTGTGCTTGCGCCAGCGACGGAGGGCGGATGGGCCTGGAGATATCTCGATTGTGGTGCCGGGTGTGGATCGTTGAGCCCAGTTGGGTCAAGGCGTTGCTGAGCGTCGGAATCGTGATCTGTGATCGAGTCGTCTTCGGAATCCACTTGAGCCAGTGACCCGTCCATGACTCTTTGAGCTACTTGACCGGAGAAGCTTTCAAGCTCTTCTATGAGCGCCACCGCCTGAGGCCTGTCGCTGAAACGTCGCAGGATGCGGAGCATGGATTCAACATACATCTGCTTGGCATCTCTTGGAGGCAGTCCGCTCACTTTGGCCCATGCATCCCACTTGGCTCTGCCGAGCATATCTAGCATTCCCGGGCGCTTGGACGAGACGTCGCCTTCAGTGGCTTGCTTGTAGAGACTGTAGAGAGCCAGCTTCTCTTCGTAGGATGTCTGAATAGGGCCAGCTTTGGGTAACGACTGGACCATGTCCACCGTCTTGACAAACAAGGCGTCTATTACGTCTGCACTGCTCATCTTTGCAACCTATAGCATCGATCAGCAGGGTCCAAGATTTGGTTCGTGAACTGCAAACGCCGCGCTGGACGAAGAATGTGCGAGATGCCTGATGTGGTGTGACAGGATACGATGTGAGGTAATGAATCTTGATATCGTTCCGTCGATAACCTAAGTGGAAGTAGGGATGAAATGAAGTCGGTCTGAGGTAGGCATGAACGGGGAATGCACGTACAGAGTAAAAGGGCGAGCATGGAACTCATGAACATCTCGAAACCGGAGCCGTCATGATCAATCAACCCGATCCAGATTCACTCACACCTCACTGCCACCATGTAGTGTGACTTGAATCTCTAGATTCGACAAAGCCCATCCACCCCGCACAAATCATCATCAAGCTCTCTCAGAGTAAAATCACACTCACGCACTACTCACTACTCTCTCACTCACTCACACCTTCGATTGGAACGCGTCTCATTCTTCTGCTTTCAACCCGCTCTTGAGCAGCTGTGAGAGTAACCGGTTATCCGAGCGGCTGCAGTAACCGTACGGAAATTGATCAGAATTCTTTCCGTCTTTCCACCTGCCCAAAACCACGGCCATTTCACGCTAAAATTAGAGGTTGGAGATCTTCTTGCCGACCATCCCCACCATCTCTCCACTCGATACAGTATCACCCAATCCCCATGCTCCTCTGACCCTTGTACAGCGTCGCTTTTCAGAACAGGCTGACGAGCTGGTGCAGCCCTCAACCAAAATGTCGACGTGGTGGAAGAGGACCTCCAGATATCTGTCTTCGCATTCCAATCTCTTTATCGTCACCGGAGGCATCGTTGGTGGAGCCTATCTGCTTTCACAGTATGCCGTTGCAAAGTTCCAACAAATACAAGAGAGGCTGGTTCAGGACAAGAATGCCAAAGAAAAGTACGTTCTCTGATCCATCATCAATTCGCGAGCATCTCAACACCTTTGCTGACTCTTCCTGCTCCACTCTATCCCTTGTTTTCCTCACAGCTTACGGAGACGGTTTGCACAGAATCAGGAGGATTGTACTTTCACCGTACTCGCTTTGCTTCCGACCTTAGGAGATCAGCTGTTCAACAAGCTCAATGTGGAACAGCTTACAGAGAGTCTGCGCACGCAGTCGAATCCGGGCGGGCATATCACCTCTTCGTATAACTCAGAGACGGAAACGAATCCGCAGAAACAAGCATCGGCGATAACGCAAGAACCATCCAGCGACGGGCCCTTTGATATTGAGCCTGTCTCAAAGTCGTCGACATCAACAATTGAAGCAGTTCAAGCTGAACCCTGCGGAGCTCAGGTTGAGCAGACAGTCGAACCGACTCCTTCGCCTTCGTCGAATCTCAACCCCATGGCTCAGTCCTTCGTGCCTGGTGCATCTTTTGCCCCCTCATCCGTCTCTCCCGATAGCACTCAGCCATTGCCAGATGCAATCAGCACGCCGTCTTCCGATTTGCAATCTGCACCCGAGACAGGCCCATCAGCGCCACTTCCAGCTTCAGACCTGCCGATTAACGGAGCAGACGTCGTGGATCCAACGTCTCAAACCTCTTCTGAGCTCCAAGGGCCATCAACAAACAGTCATCTAGCAAACGGACACTCGATACCAGAGGCAGTGACTCCAACAGCCCCTGCTTCATTGCAAGATCCGGGCCCGGGTCTTCAATTGAATTCTACACCTTCGCATCTCGATGCGCAGGAGCAGAGAAACAAGATCCTTGCAGAACGTCAAGCCAAGCTTCGACTCTGGAACGAGTTGAAGGTCACTGCGTTCGCAAGGGTCCTAACCTCGTTGTATTGTGTCGTCCTGTTGACGCTCCAAACACACATACAGCTCAACTTGATCGGAAGGTTTGCCTACTTAGCCTCCGTCGAAGCTCAAGCACTGGAGGCAGAAGAGCAACCATCCGACGTCACAAAATCACATCATCAAGACTCCATCGATTCCAGATTTGGACTGGATCATCATACTGAGCGACTCTACCTCACCTTTAGCTGGTGGTTCTTGCATCGGGGCTGGAGTCGACTCTCCGACAAAGTGACGAACGCGATCGAAAAAGTCCTTGCGCCTTTGTCTGTCAAAGCCCAGGTCTCGATGGCTGACATGAGAGCTTTGATTGCCGATGCTCGCATGATCATCGAACATGACCCCAGCGGTGATGGACACGATTCCACAGCTCCTTGGAAACGATCCAATTTCCTCGGTGCGCTCTTCCCTGTTACCGTCGAGGAGGAGGAGGACGTCCTCGTCGGTGCTGGGACAGCTAGCGTCGATGAAGCACGATCCACCCTGATTGGTGACACCAAGTTGCGGGCGTTACTGGACGAGACCAAGGACATCATCGAGTCCGACGATTTTTGCACGATTCTCCGACTCTGCCTCGATCGAGTATTTGAGGTTTTCTTCGACACTTTGAAACCCACCTTCGGGATTGAGTCAACTGGGAAGACGGAACCCACCGTCCAGCTCGATGCTTCCAGTGCACTCGAATCACGCTTCCAGGAGATCACCGAAGAGATGCAGCAGGGCAAAAGGATCCGGCTTGCTAGCCTCTTCCCCTTAGTAACCCGTCAGAGTCAACTCTCGATCCACGGCGTTCCGAACGAGTATATTGAGAACCTGGCTGACTCCAAGGAACTCCGAGCTTTTTCCGCCATCATCTATGCAGCTTGGTCAAACATGTAACGTTGTTTGTCGCATTCGGTTCCGATGCCAAATGCCACTCGGCTATCATCGCGGGATAATTTCCATTCTTGATCGCGAATCGTGTTGCCTGACAGCCAAAAATGACACACCAATGGCGATCAAGATACCTTGACATTGCATTTCGTCAGATGGTCAAGAAGGCCGAAACACCAGCTATGTATGTGCTCTGCGCTCTTTGCTTTTTGCATTCAGCCTTTTCAGCGTTGTGTCGGTTAATTCTGAGATGGATCACTTTGAGAAAAGGCGATATAAAATTACAAAGCGGATCTACGGAACAGCATGCCACGATTTCTAGGAAGTCTCCATCGGAACGGAGCTGTCGGCAGCAGCCGTTCGAGCATTGAGGATCTTGGCGGATCGCCTGGCGTCCATGAATAGCTCGTTCGTTTCGGCGACGTCTTGAACGGTGATCTCTGTACGACCCGCCGTCTTCGAGAGGATTGAGGCCGGGCTCAGCAGTTGCAAGGCGAATCTGTTATACGGAACGTGGAATGAGATAGATTGGTTCCGTTAGTCTAGAAAGGACCGCGACCGACGCTTTGAACGGAGTGCTTGTTTACTTACCGGAGCGAGCTTCGTACACCCTCTTCTGTCAGTTGCTCGAGTGCATCTTCTGCGATCAAAAGGCCCTCGACTTTCGTGCGGAGGCGCAACACCTCTTTAATCTCATCTTTCTCGTAAGGGAGGGTGCGAACAATCATGCATCGATCCAGCAGATCGAGGGGGATGCCATGCGGCGCGACGATTCCGGTGCCCGAAGAAGATCCTTCGTACTCGGTGCCTCTGACCATGCATTGCCCTCGATTGGTCGCAAGGATGACGTGAGGGCTGATGGTCGACTCCAGAGCCCTGTTGAGATATGTGAAACACTCCATGTCCAGCATGTGAACCTCGTCGATGAACAGCACTCCAGGAACCAGTTCAGCGATGCCCTGCTCGATATATTTGTCGACCACCCGGTTGATTTCGCCCCTCAATTTGTCGGTCACCTCCGTTCGTCTCCCCTTCACGAGTTGCCCAACGACGCTCATGATATCTTGGCCGCCTTGTGGTTTGGCGTTGGCCATGTCCAGATCGTGGAGGGTGACATCTTGAACAACTTCCTTTCGCTTGTGTACCTCGCCTTTTGGTAAAGGCACGTACTCTTCTGCTTCCAGATCGAACTCGGTCGCATATGCATCGCTTCGTCCAACTCGCTTCACTGCTCCCGTATTTGCCTCGATGTAAATGACATCTCCGACGCTGATCCTCTCCTTCATGATACTTTCGTAAATGCTAGGGTCTAGGCGGAGCTGCTTGGTTCCCTTGACGGTTTTGAGGGCAATAACAACATGTGCTATCGTCTTGCCGTACCCTGACAAAGGATTTTCGGCCTCGGTGGGCGTCAATTCTGTGATCTCTCCTTCGTATACTTCTTTTGTCTCCCGTACTCGGAGGCCGATGGCTCGTCGAAAGTTCTCCATTAACACTTCTGTCTTCTTGACCTCCGAGCTGTAGACTTCGGATCCGACCATAGGACAGAAGGGCACTTTGTGCCCAAGCTCCTGTGACACCGCCAAAGCAAGCGCAGTTTTACCGGTTCCGGGTCCACCTGCCAACAACAGGGCTTTGCCGGCGAACTTCTTGAGGCGGATCAGATCTAAGACAAGTCCGCACGCCTCACGAGCAGCCTTCTGGCCCACAAAGCCTTGTGCGTTCGAGATAGCATTGCCGTCGTCACCCAAGCCAAGACCCTTGATGTGCGAGTGAGTCGCAATCCTCGCCTCTCGCGAAGCGGATGAAGTAGAGCCATTCATGGCCACCGGACCAGATCCGGGTGCTGCACCTGCAGTTGCCATGACAAGAGGGACACTGATTTGCACGGCTGATCTGCTGCGTCTTCTTTCCGCTTCCTTCAGTTTGCGTCGTCTGGGGGGGATTGGCCGTGCAGAACAGTGGATGGAGATGATGGAGTCGAAGAGAGATGAACTTTGGACGGTGTCGTTGCGTTTCTTCTGAAAATCTCGGTGAAGCAAGTCTTCTAGACACGTGATGAAGAGGCTGTTAGACTTTTTCGCGGTGCAGCCGTTCAACATGTCGCTGTCGAGCGAAGTAGCAGGGCTCAGATTTCCATCTTTGAACCGTCAACTCAAATCATCACCTAAGAAGCTTGAGGTACGTGTAAGGCAACGAAGACAGTGCTTCAGACATGAGCAGTCGAGTTGACGGTCCCCTTGCTCTTCATCGTTGATCAGTGGTGACCGTGCTTTGCACGGTTTCGTGCGAATTGCGGCGTCTTGCGTGGGAGAGACAATTAAGATTAACCTCTGGGTCGGAAAGCGATCAGAGACGTGATTCTGAGTCCCAAACGAGACCAATTTTTGAAGCATAACTCACCTTTGTCCTTCGGCTTGGTAAGGTCGTATCTGGTCTCACTCCGAGCTCCTCTGCATGTTCTCGCTCCACGAGCAGCGATATTTTGATCAAAGAATCCCATGTGCAACGCTGACAATGTGTGTCCGATAAAAGCGTGTGATTGCTTTCCTAAGTCCCTCTCCCTTGCATACCACACGAAACCTGCCGCTGATATTGTTGGAAGCAATTTTTATGTATTGTTTGAATAAAATTTGGCACCCTATCAGTTTAGACCATATAGCTCATGCACGCACTGGGGCCACGAGACTCGATTAGGAAGTCGTAGACTTGACCAAACAAACAGAGGACTCGCTGGGCGCATCTGACTAGCCCATCGTTGTCGCCGGATGTCGAACAAAGTGAGAGAAACGACAAGAATTTGCGATGCTCGACGTATTGCACATCGACTTAGGTTCGGGCCAATTTTATTGAGATTGCAAATTACCAGACAAAAGGAAAGCAAAGATCGCACTCGGCGCCCTGTCTTTGTTCGGCTCCAGGAATTGATCGTCCAAGGTTGAGCATTAATACTGAAAGGAACGGATCTAGCACTGAACCCGATTTGCAGGCGCATTTTGCCTGTACTTCCCCACCTCCTTATAACCCTGACAACGCCTTCAGGCTTTGCTCTTTCGGTGTACATGGTCCGCACGTTAGTATTTTGAAGTGTCACCGGAAATGAACGCCGTTGTGGATCACGACCTGGTGATGGGACCTACGAAGTCTTACCTGTCTCCTTTAGAGCAAGCTGAATTTGGCCAGTCCTTCGAATGTTAAAACATCTAAAGAGCAGGCCCCAAATCACTGGCTTCGAAAATAGAAGCTGGAAAATGGACCTCATGACCACTGATCACTGACCACATAGAATGCAGGCCTGCGATTTCTAGACCGATCACATCGGAGCGAAATACTTTGTCGTGCCCACTGGGTGCCGGCTACGACTCGCGCGGTCTTGGGTCTGCTCTTTGCATTCGGTTGCGTCACTTTAAGCAAGAAGATCATACTCAGTGTGGATATTTGAATTGCCTTGAGGCGAGAGGGTTTGAGCTTTTGAATGATGCCTCATCTTTAATAATTTTGGAGCACTTCAGCAATTTTCGCACTTTTAAGGATGTGGTGCCTCCGACAATTGGGCGGCGCCGAACAAGTTCCTTTGAAGAAGGTGCTCATCGGGATCAAAAGAAATGCAGGGCGCGATAGTCTTGTTTTTCGTGAAGCGTTTTCGCAAAATGGGCCTGCTCAGTTGGGGCCATTATACCACGAACGCACCTCAGCCAACTTGCGCCGAAAATTGGTAACCATAACGACAAGAGAGTCCTGCCATGTACTCATCTGAGCTTCGAGAGGGCTTTCATTCCTTTGCCAATCGAATCCCTGAGCAACAGAAAGCTTCTCAGGTAATCGCAGACCTTAGCAGGAGACATTTAACCCAAATCAGACTCAGGACTACGCTGCTTACTGGGGGACACATCTTAATGTCGAGAGAAATACAAGGCGGGTTGAAAGAAGTGAGCAACTGTAAAAGATTTTTTGTCTCTAAAAGCTGATCGTTGGCACACAAGAAAGGTAATAACAGGTCATTTTTTCCCGGTGGTAAACGGTTCAGTCGGGCAGATAGCAAGAAGGTCCCTTCCATTCTGTCGGCTAAATATCCGTCCATTGGTATTGCTAACAATGCTTTTGGACCGTTTGGTTCACAATCATAAGAGTTCTGTTGGCAAGGAGCCTAACTCATATCCGATGTGTTTCAGCTAGTAAGTGCGCTCTTTCTGCAGCTGTGCTCTCAGAGCTGAGTATCCGAAAATGTAAAAAAGAAAATGTAAAAAAGAATCTTCGAAAGGCGGCTTGAAAAACTGAGAAAGTGGGACTCACAGTTGGACGGCACCGTTGCGGACAGGTCTTGTCGCAATGTTAGATCCAGAACTCAATCTGCACAAGCCAAGAGCGCCGGGTTTGCTGGAGCGCGAAGAAGTGTTGATCTTCTTTGTCCCACGATTCGCAGCCCCCTGCGTGCATTCAGATCGGCTCTTTACTTGGCGACGACGACCACCATCAAGCTCCGGGACTGTGGAAGCTCGGAACCGAACATGACCAGCGACGACTCTCATCAGCGGTCGTGAATGCTGTACCAAAGAAGCCGACTTAGCTTCATTCCATCTTCAATATGTCGTTGCGGTCTCTCGCGAGCTGGCTGCGGCGCAACGCCCTGGAGGATCGCGGATACGTACTCGCCTTCCCAGCGCTCGTCTTTGCAGAGACGATTCTATCCCAAGCCATCATAAGGAATGTCGATTTCACCGAGATCGATTTCCAGACGTATCTCGGGCAATCTGCTATGTTCCTCGCTGGTGAAAGGGACTACAGCAAGCTCGATCCGGAAGGAGGCAGCGGACCATGTGTTTATCCGGCAGGCCACATCTACTTGTATTCGCTGCTTTACAGACTTACCGACGAGGGCAAGCATGTCCTCGCAGCTCAATGGTTCTTCCAAGGCCTCTTGACTGCGACAACTCTTGTGGTAGCAGCCCTTTACAGGGAAGCCGGCATCCCCCCAATCTTGACTCTTTCGTTGGTGCTCTCGAAAAGAATACACTCTATCTTCCTCCTAAGACTCTTCAACGATCCAGTAGCTCTTCTCTTCGTATATATCAGCCTCCTTCTGGCCGTCAAAGGGCGCTGGAAGGCATCATCTGTGCTTCTCAGCTTCGGACTAAGCATTAAGATGAATGTTCTTCTGTTCCTCCCAGGGCTGGCTTTGGCTGGATTCATCCAAACGGGGTTTCTGGGCGCGCTTCAGTATCTTCTCGGCGTTGCCTCAATACAGCTGGCGCTATCCGCACCTTTCACGCTGTACGATGCTAGAGCTTACATGGCTAACGCCTTCGATTTCTCAAGAGCGTTCCTGTACAAATGGACAGTTAACTGGCGGTTTATGGCTGAAGAGCATTTCACTTCAAGAGCGTTTGCAACTTCTCTCCTAGCCCTTCACTTGAGCCTGCTGGTCATCTTTGGCTTATTCAAATGGAGCCAGATTGGGAAACAAGGTCTGAAGTGGATCGAACAACATTGGCACCGAGATGAAATCGTGGTCAGCAAAATGACAGCAACTGGGATTCTGTCTCTCGCCTTCGTATCGAATCTCATCGGAGTCCTATGTTCCCGCAGCCTCCATTATCAGTTCTATTCGTGGTACTTCCACCAGATTCCATTCCTCTTGTGGTTCAGCAAGTTGCCGATCTTGCTGAAGCTGGCAATACCCCTTGCTCTAGAATGGTGTTGGAATGTCTTCCCGTCCACAACAGAATCTTCACTGGTTCTGCTGCTTTGCCACGTCGCCCTACTGGCTGGATCTTTTACTTTACCCGATCTCGTGGGTCCCAGAACAACACCTGACCCGAAATCTGCAGCAAGCACGCAAGACATCAAGGGTCAGAATGCAGGAGACGAGGACGAAGTCGAGGTGATCTTATCGCCAAACGGAAGTTTGAACGTGGCAAGTACTGAAAATGAAGAGCAACATGAGCCGGACCGCTTCCTGAAAGGGGACCGCGGCCAAGATCGTGGTCCTGATGACCATGGCACCACCACGAGAGACAGAGAAAGGAGTGCCTTTCAGCGCAGAATTGCAACCCGCCGTCGAGTGCTGGCCATCGTAGGTCGTGGAATGTTTCTACTGAGAGTTGTCTTGGTCGCTCTAGCCTTCGGTCTCATCGTCGTCATTCCGCATCCAGACTCACCGATGGCCAAAGGAACTTACGTGGATGAGAATGCGCTTCAACCTGGCCAATCCCGTGTCTACTGGGACTACTTCGACGTAGCATACGCCGACATGCTGTCAGAGAAGATTGCTCGCCTTGGCCTGTTTGCTGACTCCAAAGATAGGGCTGAGTTCATCCGACTTGAGCTGTCCTCTTACGGTCTCGAAGCTCAGACGCAATCGTATCGATACGACCGGAATGTGGAAGGATCCGAAGGTCCCTTAACGGGCATCAACGTGTATGCAAGGTCTGCAACTCCACGGATCGACGGACGAGAAGCGATCATTCTGACCGCAAGTTGGAAAAGCCAATGGACGGGAGAAAACGATCCTTTTGCCGATGCTCTGAATACGACTAATGCTCGCATCACATCTTCGGAGAGGAAGACCAACATCCGCGGAATCGCATCTCTCCTCAGCCTGGCGCGCTATCTGTCCACTCAAGCACATTTAAGCAAGGACCTGATCTTCGTAGTGAGCGACGGCTACCTGGAAGGTGTCAACGCTTGGTCTTCTGCTTTCTTTGGCGACGTGACGGCTGACATCGAAGCTGAAACCATCTCGAACGGAGGATCGCAGACTTGGAACGCGATTTCTCTCGACTATCCCGCCGACTCATTCTCTTCCCTTGTCGTCCAATATGAAGGCTTAGACGGACAGCTGCCGAACATGGACGTCGTTAATACGTTTGTGAGAATCGCCGAAACGGTCGCTGGCGGGCTCCCAACTTCGCTCAACAAGGCCGGCGAAGGACGCACGCTGCTCTCCGCTGCACGACGCGTGTCTCGAGGCATCCACGTTGATCTGTCACACGATGTAGAAAGGGAGCTAATCAAATACGAAGACGGCTTCAGAGCTGCTAGCAGGCAGTTCATGTACGGAGCTTCGGGACATCCGAGCGGACCCCACGCCTTTTTCCAGCGGTACCACGTCGACGCAATTTCGGTTTTTGCAATCCCGGCGACGGGTCCCTACGGGTTCTACCATATTGGTCGGATCGTGGAATCGTTCGTTCGGTCCATGTCCAACTTGTTGGAGCGCTTACACCATTCACAGTTCATCTACCTGCTTCTGTCGCCATACCGGTTCGTGCCGATTGGCGTTGTCATCCTGGTACCTTTGTTCCTATCCTTCTCCTTGACTTTCACCGGCCTCAAGATTTGGTTCGAGGAGGAGAGCTTTTCGAAAGACAAGCGGCGCAAAACTATGGAGGCTCTTCAGACTCTTCAGAAACTTGATCTGGATGTTGAGCCTGAAGTTCCTACGTTGGGCTGGTGCAGGGATCGGGTTTCCGGGCATCTCACTTCTCAGTACAGCTCTCCCGACCATCTCCGGGTATCTGACGTGACCAGTGCCACTCTAACAGCATCGATGAGGCCAATCCAGAGTGGAGTGACTTGCATTTTGGCGACCATCCTTCTGGGAGCCGCCGTACTCTTCACTTTGGATGTTTTACCACAAGATGGCTATAGATTGATGCCAAAGAATGTAAGTTCACCGCCTTGTTGCACACCCAAATCTCGGAATTGCGGATTGCTCATCACGTCTTTGTCTGACTTTACAGTTCGGAATCTTCCTCATTGGAGCGAGCCTCATCTGCGCCATTGTCATTGGCGAAGGCGTCCTTCGCACCGGCAGGGAAGGCCAGGCTCCAGCCAGAACTGGGCGCCTAATCAGAGCGTTTGCTTATCTACAGTCCGGTATGCTTGTAGCAGTCATGAGCGTGCTCAATTTCTCGCTCGCGACAAGTCTGGCCATCCTGCTCTCCGTAGCCCTCAGGCTGGGTAGTCTGCAGACAGGCCCAGGTTCACGTACGCTGGCTGCACGGGGCGGCATTGTCTGGCGAAACTGCATCATCCTGATTCTGAATCCGGTCACTTGGCTCTCGACGGCCTCTTTGCCTTTACCCCTAGCAATCAGGACGGCTTGCCGCCGGATCTTGGAGGAAGCGCTGTTTAGTCACTTCATCCTGGGATCCAAGACCATCGCTATCCTGTGCCTCTTTTACCTGCCAATCATTTTGCAGATCCAAGCATCATTATGGTGCAGCTCGCGATAAGCCTGCACCCTCCTGTAATCTACGCATCTCACATAGAGGAAATTTGAAAATGGTCTGGTACGAGGGTACCCATGCATGAAAGATAGATGCTGGCTGGTACAATTTGGAGCGTTGAGCAGATGCGAGACGATGGATTAGTGGAGGGGACTAGAATTACAAGGGGTGTTGCTAAAGTTGGTCATTTTTGGTGTTCAGAAATCTGTCGTCGCCAGCTCGGAGTCGGTAGAGTAGAGCCTCGCCGCTGCCATAGCCTGCGCCTCCTCGACGTTCGTACTCGAGGGCAAAGAGGGCATCTCGCATGGTCACCCTGAGCCTGGCTTGGCGCTCCTCCTCCTCCTTCGCTGCTTGGCGAGCTGCGACGTCTCCCCAAGCACCATGGGAACCTAGGGTACCTGAAGCCGAAGGTCCTGATTCTGCCTTGGAAGAGCCAGACCAGCCAGAGATGGCAGGCTGCGGAGCGAACTTGGGTTTGGGTAGGCGGCCGGTCGATTTGGAGTCATCGCTAGCATCCATCTTTGCCTTCTTGTTCCCTGCAGAGCCGAAGGAACCAGCGAAATTGGATCCACCTGACAGCCAGGAGTATTTTGAGGCACCACCGCCTAGGTTTCTCATTGCAGTGCTGTCAGCCAATCTTTTCCGCACGTCCTCCGACATATTCTTGGCAGCAACCCCGGGACCAATCTTCTTAGGTTTCTTCCTGAGATCAGCTCCAGGAGTGCCTGCTGCGTCGCCCATTTCGACATCTGCGCTGTCTCCTGCCAAACCAGATGCAGATGCAGTGGCCTCTTCGTCTCTGGCGAGTCTCTCTCGCCGCCTCCGTGCCTCGTCTCCCCTTTCAGCCTTCTCCAGAGCAGCTAATTGCTTCACAGGGTCGGCGAGGATCTGCTCGTGGTACATAGGCTTGTTGGATGAGGGGAATAAGGGAGGAGGATGCTGATGGGACGACCAGTTGCGATGCCGGGATGAGGAGATCATACTTTCCAACAAATTCTTGAGTCTAAGACGTGCTGCTAAGGAGAGGTAGTTGAGAACTGCAGCATCGACACTCAGGCCGTGTTTTTGAGCGATGGTATGAACTTTGAAGGCGAGAGGGTAGACCTGGAGATAGAGTTCATCGTCTGAATGATGGCTATTCGAGGTGGTGGTTTGAGATTGCTGCATGAGTTCTCGACGTTGAATCGCTTCTTCTTCGGCACGCAAATCGATACCCGACGACCCCATGACATCAACAAGGCTTTCCAGATTATCTTTCTGTTCTTGAGCTCCATTGATAGTTTTTGAGGAGGATGACGGAACGGCTGGCAAGAAGGGTGCCGAAGGCGGATGGGAAGCGGTGCGGGCGCCATTGGTCGGATCGTTGGTGGGGGCAGCAGTTGTAACGGTGTGGTCAGTCTTGACCCTCTTGGCTAACGGGGCTGAAGAATCTGATCGTTCGCGCCCGCTCGCTGGAGGCTGTTGGTTTGTCGATGGTTCGTCATTGGCGGGAGACTTGGCTGTGCTGGAGATGCCAGCTTCTGAAGCGGGGGACGCCATGCCTGTGACGGGTTAGCCACCTATGACTGGACTTCTCGCGACCCCAGCAAAGGTCTTGGAGAAGACCAGATTTTGTGACCGCGCGAATGCGACTGGGAGTCGGAACGTCTTACTTCACCCTAGCAGCATGAAGCTTAACACGATGAAAAGTCGAGATGGCGAGATGCAGCGTCTCGGCGGGCGGTTTTGATGAAAGCGGTCTAGGACATGAAAGATTCAGGCGAGATCGAATGTCGAATTAGATGAGATGGAGGAAGTAGATGAAGGATTTCGGTGTGCGGTACACTTGTGGGCACAGTGCTTCTGACCGGAGATGTTACAGTGTAGGAGCGCGAGGCTCCATATTCAAGAGGCTGGCTCTCCTGCTTCGGGTTGCGGAAAAGCGAAAACTAGAACACGTCTCTCCACGTCCGCGCTCTAACAACGGGTTATTGAATCAAGCCACAGATGTGGCTGGCGCTGCTTTTCCACGACTACTCATGCCGTGGGTGATAGATCATACAGCGTGTTGGAAAAGTGTCCCCCGTAACTTTGTTGTCACCATAAATCACCATGTTACTCAATCACCATGAATGCAATGATACAAGTGTGTTACTATCCCTGTCATGCCTGCAGCTTTGCCAGCTCTGCTCCGAAAAAAAACAATTGCATTATTTTGGCGCAGCTCGAGCGACTTCGAGACTGAGAGGGCTACGCTTGGTCATTGGCTTCTCCGAGCTCACGTTGGTTCTCCAGCGGTGATAAAGGAGTCAGCTGGACAACGTCTCGTTGTGTCGCAACTCTCCCTTCTCTTCCACGACGAATAGCCGGTGTGGGCTCAAGACACACCACAGTACCGAGTGGTGATACTGAAGTGAAAGCTTGGTGGAGCGAAAAAGGAAGGCCTAGGAAGATCCGTCTCTTCTCCCCCATCACCTCGAATCCTACTCTGCCATTGCTCCTGATACAGTAAGTCACAGAGATCTCTAATGCCGACTAAGTGAGAAGATCATCATCTGCGTGCCTTCGAGATCGCTCCGGACAAAGTGTCGCTCTTTTGAGAGCAATGACAGTTCGATGCGATCAAGTGCAGGAGATCACCATGCATAATTCAGGTTCATTTCGCCGGCTTGAAGCTTTCTCACGCTCTTTGTGGGTCAAGTGTAGAGCTCACACGCACATAGTAGTCCCCCTCAGATTAAGAAGAAGCTCTCTTTTATCCGCTCTGCTTCTAGTCTCTGCACAATCCTTCGTCTGAATATAAAGAGGTCCGGGTATGTCCGTCCTGGAGTCTTCGATCCCAAGATCGTCAAAGACTTTCGAGAGGCTTGGAGATAACCCTAGTCGTGGGACAGATGACCGGCTCTCTCTCGTCTTGGCACGGACCGGACCGCATGCCTTACTTCGACCGCTGTTCTAAGCCATTTCGCATTTCTGATCTGCCTCTCTAGCATAGCAGAGAGCGGCATACCACTAAGCAGTGCGAACAGCTCGACGGTCATCTCTGTGCTGACTGAAGGCAAACGGGGTAGCACGTCCTTCGTCCGGATCCTGTCCCATTCCTTCCTTGCATGCGGCTTCGAGGTGTTCTTCGGCAAGATAAGCTCCATAGAACCTTCTTAGGGCGGCGTTATTAGTTCAAGCTCATTTGGCACCTTGCCATCAGCCACGCCTCACTATTCTGTTCCGATCATTTCTCCGGTGACCACGGCTGATCTCGAGTCGGCGCGATCTTGGTCTCCTTTTTCCGCTTCTTGCTGCTTATCCTTCTCTTTGTAGAGTTCAGCATGTGCTCTGCCTTTCCAAACCCCCGCTCAAGTAGGCATAAAAGGGGTCGATAGGAATGTTGCAGGCAGACGGAACAGACCCCTCGGAAAGTGTTCCCACGGACGACTCCACTCTACCTGAGGCGCACCAATGGTACCCTTGTTTGAGAGGACGAATCTCGTCATAGTTGTCTTTGTCAGCCTTGCCGCATACCTATGCGTTGCTATCGCAAGACCGTTGCCGATGCCCATGGACGAAGGTCGTGTCCTCCGTGGGTTCTCAAGAAGCCTCTCCAACGAGGCTCGGGAGGCCTTTGGAATATCTTCCCAGGATCCCAAATCTCGTGTCTGGGGACTTGTGAAACAATCTCCCTTCACGACAAGGAGGAAGAAGGTTAGTGCTCGGAGCGATCTGCGGAAGAAGGTCTTAAAGCAACAATTCGAGCAGCGATTCAAAGCGGCTGGATGGGAAGCCGATGAAGAAGGCGAGATCTTCTACCCTGCTCAGACGAGCAGCGCCAGTGATATCCGCTTCAAGAATTCGCGAGCCATCGAGATCCAAGAAATGCCGTCAGCAAAGACTTTGGACAAAGCGGATTCGCTGACGCTGCCCATACCGGCACCTTCCGCCCCAGAGGAGCAGCACAAACAGGTCAAACATGTCGAGGTTACGAGCATCGCCTGCACTTTCCTCAGAGCTCTGTGGTCCAAAAGCGGCTTGGGCTCAAAGGTGAGTTCAAAAGGCCCAAGCCATGAGAACAAGCGCGGGGAGACGCTCACCAAATGATCTGCTTTCTACATTGTCGTTGACCATCGTGCAGGAGATGTTTCAACGAGTCATAAAGAAGCAGGGTTGCTGAAAGCGGAAACCCCTCCTGCCTAGATCTGCACAGCTTCTTGGGACTGCAGGAAATCTTTTGCAATCAAGACAGGTGCCATCTCCGCAATAATCGCTCTTCGAAAACTGAGGAGTCACATCCGGATGCTCTTTGTGCAATTTAGCGAGATATTATCAGATTGTATTATCAACCTAGTTTTGGGTGTGAATGATGGTGAGAGGCGATGCATAGAGGCCGGAGGTTGTGCAAAATACAAGGAATGAGAAGTTGTCGGAAGGCGATGATAGCTGCGCCGTCTCAAAACAGCTAACAACGCCAGATATGTGATGAGAATGAAGATAGATGGGTAACCAGGACTAAAAAGGCGAGAACGATTCGGGCTATGCGCACGAATACAATTAGGCGTCCTTGGTCTTGATGGTACCTCGGATAAGACCGGTTCGTCGGGCAGCAATGAGACCAACTTTTTGACCGGCAGGTGCGAATCGAGATCGGGTGGAAGGCTTTCCGATGTGCTGGTGGTTACCACCACCGTGAGGGTGGTCGACGGGGTTCATGGCAACACCACGAGTTCGTGGCCATGAGTTCCTCTTGACCTTGAACTTGTGGTGAGCTCGACCAGCCTTGAGCAAGGGCTTGTCGATTCGTCCACCACCAGCAACGATACCAATAGTAGCTCGGGAGGTGGAAGGAACGGTCTTCTTGGCACCGGAGGGCAGTCGGATTCGCGAGGTCTTGCCGTTGGGGTCGTGTCCGATGATGGTAGCGTAGTTACCGGAGGTTCGGGCGAGCGAACCTCGGTCACCAGCCTTCTCTTCAACGTTGCAGACGATGGTACCTTCGGGAAGAGAGCTGAGAGGGAGAACGTTGGCGACGCTCAAAGCAGCCTTCTTACCGCAGTAGACGAACTGGCCGGTAGACATGCCTTCAGTGGCGATGAAGGTCTCGATTCGAGTTCGGTACTTGTAAGGGTCTCGGAAAGCGACTCGGGCGAGGGGAGCACCTCTGTGGAAAGCAAATGAAAGCAACAGTAAGTCGAGGGGTAAGTTTTTGCGCAAAACTTGCCGAGAATCCGATATGAGCAACCAACAACCAAAGCCAGCAATCATGATGATTATTGTCGAGATGTCCGACGTCGTAGTTGTCGAATTAAAAAGATGCTGAACGAAAGCCGAACACAACATGATCGCAAGTTGGAACCTGTCACGGATTGGTTGTATCGACTTTGACTACCGTTTCGGCACGATAAACTCGAAACAGTTGCGTATGTCCGAATTCCCAACCAATCTGCGTACTTGTCGGTTAACGAAAGAACGAGTTGTCCGTATCCTACGCATCATCTGACAATATCGTACAATAAAGAAGAGCCTGCCACTTGAACCCCTAAAGTGCACCGCACTAATTGATTCGATCGTACTCCGACTACATCACGAATGTCACCTATTAAACTCTTCCTCCAAGGAACAATGCTGCCTGCATTTCGTCTCGAGTTGGGCGACACTATATGAACGTTCAACAAAGCAGTCCTGAAATCAAGGTTATGAGACGTTTCGCACTGGTTGAGATTGCTGCTACTGATGTTGTTGGTCAAAATGAGACGGAAGCTAGGAAGATTGAATGCTGGTGCGTTGGGCTGAACGTGTTGTTGACAGTTGGCTGTTGGCTGCTGTCGAAAGATGTGCGACACTTACCGTCCAGCATCGTGAATGATTTCCTTAACGACACCTCGGATGTATCCGTTTCGCTCGGCGTAGTCGTAGACTCGGAGCTTGGCAGGAGCCTTGTTGTGCTTGGTGTGAGCGGTGAAGATACCACCGCTCTTTCGCTGAGCTCGAATGACCCGACCCATGTTTGCTGAAGATCGGACAGGTGAAAAGAGGTCTTGATGGTGAGGACGAAGCGAAGGGTGATGACCTGCAAGTCTACAATCTTGAATCCAAACTTCCGCTGAATCGACTGCGAGATGCCTGAGACTGACCGAGCTTTGGATGGATGGCCTCTGCAAACTACATCCTGAGCTTCAACTCGTGCGGTGCTCGACCTTCTTGGACTTCGAGGCGCAAGAGCAGAGGCTCTCAATTTGGCTGTTGTCGTACCATCACGTGTGTGGTCAGCTCGACTTGTAAAAATTCGGCCGAACTTTCGTTTGTAGTGAGTCGAATCGGAGCCGTGATTTGACGATCTCACATTCGACCTCCACTTCGATTCTAAAGACTCGAAAGTCGCGACGCAACTTGTCGAAAGACCTCAGTCATCGAGGTTTGGTCCACCGTCGTCTCCATGTAGATGCGTTTAGCCCTTAGGGCATCACGTCGTCGACGTCGATGAGATCCTTTGATGGCCGCGATTTCTCGTAAGTGTCCCTTCAGCACGAACTTCAGTGCAACCGGAATCCTCGCAGGCTGGCTCCACGACCCTGCGATCAGAGTGATGACTAAATCAATATCACATTACAAGCTCAACAGTCCAAGTTCTACGGTGACGACCAAACTTCTTCTTCTGCAATTCTGACTCTTCACAAGGGGAAGGTCCACGAGCTTGCGAGGATCTCGAATGATGCTTTCCGGCGTCTTGGTTGATCGATAGCTAACATCCCTTTCCATTCGTCTTGTGTCATGCTGCGTTCATAGGTTTCAATGCAATCTTTGCACCCTTGAACTATCATTTTGCTACCCTTTCAAGGTTGGAAGGGCGGTGTGGCTGGACCAAGAATGTCAGGTCCGTCGGGTGATCGCTCCTTGAGACCCATGTCTTCGTTTCAGTCTGCCTCGAGTCTGCCCCGCGACTTGAATAATACCAATGGATCCGGCCAAGGTAACACAGCAGCGTCTAGTTCAAATTCCTATACAGCTGTGGTGCAACCTCGACCAAGACCGCTGATTCGAGGAGCTGTAGGTACGGGTAACGCCGTTTTGGTCAACAGCTGTCAACGAGGCAATCCTGTGCTACAACACATTCGCAACATCGGATGGGAGTATGCCGACATTGTGCCGGACTACCAGGTGGGGGTTGCAAGCTGCGTGCTCTTTCTGAGCATTCGTTACCATCGACTACATCCGGAATACATCCACAGTCGGATCCAGAAGCTACAGCAGATGTATACACTCCGAGTGCTGCTGGTGATGTGTGATGTCAACGATCACCAGGCTGCTATCAAGGAATTGACCAAAGTCGCCGTGATCAACAATCTGACCATGATCGTCGCTTGGTCGGCGGAAGAAGCAGGACGCTACATTGAGACATACAAGTCGTTCGAGCACAAACCCCCGGATCTGATCAAGGAAAGGATCAGCGACGACTACATGAGCCAGATGACCAACGCGCTTACCACAGTCCGTGGGATTAACAAGACGGATGTGGTCACTTTGATCTCGACGTTTGGGTCCCTGGAGAGAATTTCGAAGGCTACAGTGGAAGAGCTCAGCATGTGCCCCGGTTTTGGGGAGATCAAAGCCAAGCGGTTACGCGATGTATTCAACCAACCATTCCGGGTGGGAGAGACCAGGAGTAGAAAGGAGCGAAAGCGGCCAGGGGACCACAGCGAAGCTGCGCCAGCACCGTCCAGAGCAACGGAAGTTCTTGACCTTATGGGCGCGGAAGACATGCTCGCTGTCGACAGTCTCTCGCACAGAGATGACGCTGTTCGGCCAGAGGCGGCAGAGGCTGCAAGAGCGGCCAACAGACCCGAAGAGGCGCCGGCGAGAGCCCTTGATGCTTTAGAAGAAAGTTTCGATGGACTCACAGAAGAGGAACAGCTCAAGCTCGCTATGGAGATGAGCATGGCGGATGCCGGCGACGACCAAGAGGACTAAAACGTTTGTACCATCATTGATACCCCACACAGCACGCAACCACAATCAGCATGTTAGCAACCTCATCCTTGTATCATTATTTTGGCATACTTTTGCAGACAATGGCACCTTGTCGAAGTGATTTCGAGACTTGGGGTCAAAGTAGACTTTGATGCATGAATTGCTTTGAGCTGTCTGCCAATTGGATTGCTTAACTTTCATACATAGCGGGATAATTTCCATTCTTGATCGCGAATCGTGTTGCCAAGATAGGTACCTTATTTAGCATTGGCTGTGTCTTTTTGAGTGTCAAGCTAGCTTGACAGCCAAAAATGACACACCAATGGCGATCAAGATACCTTGACATTGCATTTCGTCAGATGGTCAAGAAGGCCGAAACACCAGCTATGATAATTTTTGACACAGCGCTTATGCATATCTGCGGCCATAGAACCTTGAAAGCACCGCATCCCGTCCGATCTGCGAAGTTAAGCAAGGTATCGCCTAGTCAGTACTGCGGTGGGGGACCACGCGGGAATCCTAGGTGCTGCAGTTCCTCTTTGGTCTTTCTTTGTTTTTTTCTACCTTCTCAGAGGATCCAGGAGCAAAGCCCGCTCTGGACTGGAGATATCTTATATCTTCGTTGAAGCGAATGCAAGCCCCGGACGGATGGACAGGCAAGCGTCGGTGGGCTTGATGTCTCAGCGTTCGACGAGGAAGGGTCTGAAATGCGACGATTCTTTCGGATCGCTGCCGCCGAGAGATACGAACGAGCCTTTAGCGGTCATCGAAGGCCAAAGCACCTGTCTTAATTTCAGAGTTTACTCTTTGCAGTGACAGCAGAGCTCCGTGCATGCAAGAGACCTTCCAGCACATCTCCAAGATGTTGACTATAATTGCCTTGCGCCAAATCCTCCTTGTATCTCAACCGCACACGTAGGTTGAAAACGCAGGTTGTTCAGGCATTCAAAAGAGTGATAGAATGGACGGAAAGCATGGATTGCAAGGCTGAAAATGTGCAAAGTAAGGATCGGTCGGCCCAACTCAAACTCAGTTCCATCCTGTAGAAGTGATTTGAGGGACCGACTTATGATTGGGAAACATCGTGAAACGAAGCGAAGTGCGAAGGATGAATGAAAAGACGCAAGCGTCAGGCATTCGATTAAACCCTGTTGGGCTACTCGAGATGGTGGTCTTCTTCCAAGAGAAATTCCAGAGCGCAATGGAGAACGGGGGCAACACCGGGTCAGCCTAGGTAAGCTTGGAGGTTGCGGATTGACGGTGTTGCAGGAGGCTACCGTCGAGCGCTTCTTAGCAGTCCTTGAGGTTTTGGTACTTTCCCATGCTGTAGGTGTTGTCCTTGCCCAAGAACCAACCGTTAAGCATCTGGAAGAGATAGTCGAGGTTGTTTTGAGCGTAGCAATTGCCTTGCCATCTTGCGGCGGTAGCTTGGGCCACGGTAAGGCCTTTCGTCCAACCGTTGTACTGACCCATGGCGAGCAAAACGTTGCCTCCGTAGCTATCCAATTGAGACTTGAAATACTTGGCGCCGGCGTCAACGTTGAAACCTGGATCCTTGCAGTTGCCGTTGGGAGCACCACCGCACTTATCAGGGGTGATCTGCATGAGGCCCTGTTCGCCATTGCCACCAGTGGCATTGGGATTGCAGGTAGATTCCTGCATGGCGAAGGACATCAGGACAGTAGCGGGCACGTTGTGAGCCTGCTCAGCAGCCTTGAAGGCCCAGAGGACGTCCTTGCAGGGAGCAAAGACCGAGGAAGAGGCGGCTTGATCAGCCGAGAGGATTTTGAGCTGGCTCAGCTGAACGTCCGGGGGGTTCCATCCTCCGGCGTCGAGGCCACAGTTGAGGAAGGACTGCGATCCATTGGGATCAGAGTCAGAGGCACCAGAAGAGCCACAGCTACCCGAAGTCATGCCAAAGAGACCAGCTCCGGAGGCAGAAGACGAGGACGAAGAGGATGAAGAGTTGCTCGAGTCAGACTTTGAGCTAGAGTCGCTCTTGCTAGAAGAGGAAGACGAGCTGTCATTGTTGTTGCTGTTGCTGTTGCTGCTTGAGCTCGCATCAGTGTTAGAGTTGGCGCTGGACTTAGAGCTAACGTCGACTTGAGTTTGAGCGGAAGAGGAAGAATTGGATTTAGAGGAAGCATTGGTAGTTGAGTGCTGCTTGGAGGACTCGACAGCCTTAGCACCGGAGCCTGAAGAAGCGCCAGCAGTTCGAGCTTTGCAAGAGCGCTTGGAGCCCTTATAGTGTCGCTTGGCACTGGGATGTTGCTTGTAGTATTTCTTGACCATGGCATCCCGTCGCTGCATGGAAAGGGGATGCTTGGAAACGGCGGGGAGGTCAAGAGATTCGGGCTCAGCTGAGGCACCGATGGCCACGAAGGCGAGGGATGCAGCTACAATGGAGAGGAACTTCATTTTTCACTGTTGTCGTTGGAAATGCTTTAAGGGAAGATGAAGCGAGACGGACGTTTTGTGTCAAAGAAAGTGCGATGCAAAAGATGGGCTATGGAGAGCAATAAGGACGGGCGCATGTAATGTTGCTGTAGGGAGGATTTTGCAGATGGGATCAAAACTGGCGAACAGGAAACGATGATGAGATGAGTATCGAGCGATGCGAGAAGACCTGTTTGATGGACCAGCCAAAAAGGACGTAGCAAAACTATGCTGAGGAGGGTAAGTGCGTGCGAGTTTATGGGGGAGAGGAGAGGGAGGGAGGGAGAGGCGTGACAGAGACAGAGATGAACACAGAGAGGAGAGGGAGGGAGATAGATGGTGGGACGGAAGGAAGAAAGGAAGGTGTCAGAGGGGCGAGCCTAATGAATGGGTTCCATCGACGGGGAGCGAGCGCCAAGCTTGACTTGGAGTGGCAGGGTTTAGGCAGCTAAACAAAGGGGGAGCGGTCGGCTCCGCTGGCGTTCCGCTGGATCATGGCAAGTAGGCATCGCGAAATGTAAGAGGCGTACTCGGCCTTCGCGGTGCGCCAGACACAGGGCAGACTGGCAAGATCTTCTGGTCCTTGGTCGAGAGCTATCGTCTTTTTCTGCTCCCTCTTTTTGAAGGTATGCGAAGGTATCTAGGGAGAAGTGCGAACGGGATTGGTACGAAAGGCTGCCACAGACGATCGCAAGGCTGTCAGCTTCAGCAGGAGCAAGAATGCGGAGAGCGCGACTCTGCATAACGACACCAAGCCAGCGCAGCGAGTTGTCCTCTTCATTTGCAGCATGAAGCCAGCCAATTCGGTGTAGAATTACAGCGAGAGCGGTGACATTTTACAGCACCGCCAAGAAAAGTGACAGGTCTCACTCTTTCTTTCTCTCTTTTGTTCTCTCTTTCCCTGCCTTCTTGGTTCGAACCTATTCTGACCGAGTACAGTACAAAGAATAACGAAGCTTCTTTCAACCTCTCTGCCTCAGCTTTGTAGTCGTTTCCCTTCCTGGTACAGTACAGCCGGAGCACCTGCTTCATCCTGGGAATCTCGACGGAATGAAACCGCGTTCCTTCATCAATAATGCCCTGAACTTGTGTCTGTTCCTAGACAACCGCCCACGGATCTCAGTTGTGACGATCAACGGAGCGAGCGAATCTCAGCGCTGCGCGATTAGCTTTTCTTCTGACTTGCGGTCTTTGATTCTTGGTGAAGGTCTGCAGCCAACACTCGTCTATCATGCACTAGAATGTGCACCCCTACAGCCTGCATTTGTCACCGACATTTGATTTTTCGGATCCTCCGTTTCTCAATTTAGCTACCCGCTTCCTCACGCCTTGCTTGGATGGCCCACCAGACGGTGCAGCTTCAACGTTCGCTATGCCTTCATTATCGTTTGAAGCGTTGGCCAAACACCAATTTGAAACGTTCTGCCGGCGAGAAGTCAGATCATACACACAACTGATGAGGTAGGGGGGAACAGGAGTAAAGCGAAAACGCTGGCTCGGTAACGGTCAGTGACTGCGTTGGCAAATTGTGATCTGCGGATTTCTTGCTAGCCGAGGCGCAGATCTGTTGGCTTGGGCTGGCAAGGCGCGACTTTCCTTGGAATTGGCATGTGAGCATTTCCACTGTCAATCCTCTCTCTTGTTGGAGCAGAGTGGTGGATTCCCAAAGGCTCGTCTTCTTCGGTTCTTGCTGTCAACATTCAAAGTCCGACAGTACCACAGCCAGCAGCAACAATAATGTCGCCCCTTCGACCGAACAATTACACAGAGAGCCACTGATGGATCTACCTGTGCTAGAGCCAGGATGTCTCGAGCTTGGAGTGGTTGCCCACACCAAAAGTGGCAGCTGAAGAAAGCTTCCGGTACGGGATTGCTCGAGGCAGTCTCTTCTCTTTAGATCGGACGTGCCTCAGCCAAAACCCTGTCAGCCGGCAACTACACTGTATTTCTTGCTTCGTACTCGGCGAACTTTGCAACAACCAAAAAAGGCGCGACGCCCGCAGAATTTGTGATGAGCGGAGAAGCGAACGTGACGAGCTGGTGTGCATTCACCTACATCGCCGCCAAGACGGTGCTACCCGAAGACCAAACGACCGCTTACATCATAGCTAGCAGGGTTCAAAGAGGAATGCGACCTCTTGGCCATGAATCAAGATTCTTCGGTCCATCCAAATCGGGAATAGCCCCTCCGTTACGATCGGGATCGGAAGCTTGTTTGCAGAAGCGTCCTGCAACAGAACCCTGATCAGCTGGCGAAATTTGACAATACAGTGAATGTATCCCTCGGAAGGGGAAGGACAGAGTGCTGATCTGACGCCTGTGACCTCAATCCGACGCCGTCACTGTATGATCGCTGATAATGCAGGAGCAGCAGTCGGAACTGATGTAGATTGCGACGACGAAGAGGCCGTCCCGTTCGGCGTCTCGCCAGCGGCCTCGGTCGACCTAACCCATTTGATCCAATCCTCCTTGGCCTTCGCGTACTCTGACTCTGCCGGTCCGATCTGCCCATAGTCTCGCTCACTGTGAATGAATGTTCCTCTTCGAAGAACCCAAGATGTAATCATGGCAGAGTCCAAGGTGATCTGGGAGATTGCAAGCCACGAGCGGTTCTTGGCAGACAGGACAAGATTGGCGGATGTTTTGGTCGGGGAAGATGTGGTTGATTGTGATGTGTTTGACCAACTTTGAGGCCGTGGCATGAACGTGACCTCGGCTGGTAGGGCTGATGGCAGCACGACGTCCAGGCAGGGGGCCCAGTCGTCCTGGCTGAACAGAGGCTGTACGCGATGTCCACTGGCCGAGTCTCGATCACCTTTGAGGTGATGAAAGGTGACGTCGCAGGAGAGCTCGAAGCGTGTGACTGCATCTTTGGAGGTTGTTGGCCTGAGGTTGCTGAGGACCGGGTGCGTCTCAAAGTGTGACTGCCGATCAGCCACCTGGTTCAAGGGACTTTGAGTCTGCCGTGGAACGAAAGTCAGTCCTGAAAGCCGCTGCTGGCAAGAGATACGGACCGATGCGCTCGGACGAAGCAAGAACATGAGGAGGACAAGAGGAACCGATGGCAGTCAGGAGTCCCGGCTCTTGGATGCGGAAAGGACAAGCAGCTGAGCTCTGGTCGGATGTCGACCACATACATTCTCATCGGGTGTCGTCCACACACATTCTCAACAAGATCGCAAGACTCACATAGCAAATAGCACCAGGGCGTATCTAAGTTATCCTTCTCCAAACAGACTTATCGGATGGCCGCGACGGCATTCTGTAGACTCGGGATGTGAATTTCATATTACTCGTTATCATAACTTTGGTTCTGGCCACACACAGCCAGAAGAGGTTGACGACCAAGGTGAGAAAGAGTTGACTAGAGAGCATTTGCACTTGCTACGACGACGGGAAAGAGACAAATTGCAGGCGTTCAAAGACCTTTTTTGAGAACCTTGCAGTCGAGCATCCTTTCGTCGCGACAAGCGCACATGGTCGGTGCAGGTAACTTTCCCATCTCGCCACCAACGACTGAGTCCGTCTACAGTTTTGGTTTGCCAAAGATGTAGTGTATGAGATGAAGGAGGAAGGCGGAGGAGGGTGGAAAGGGGAGTAGGCGGAGGTGCGGAAGAGTGAACCAAGACGTGCAGCACATTTAGAAGCACTTTCGGTGGACGATGGAAGGTCCGCTCTCGTCGTACTCCTGCTTTGAGATCCACATCTGTTGGAAAGTGGAAAGAGAGGCAAGAATGGAACCACCGATCCAGACCGAGTACTTTCGCTCGGGAGGGGCGACAATCTTGACCTTCATCGAGCTGGGGGCAAGGGCGGTGATCTCCTTCTGCATTCGGTCCGAGATACCAGCGTACATGGTGGTACCACCAGACATGACGATGTTTCCGTAAAGGTCTTTTCGGATGTCGAGATCACACTTCATGATCGAGTTGTAGGTGGTCTCGTGGATACCAGCGGCTTCCAGACCGAGGAAGGCGGGCTGGAAGAGGACTTCGGGGGTTCGGAATCGCTCGTTACCGATGGTAATAACCTGTCCGTCAGGAAGTTCGTACGACTTCTCGAGGGCGGAGGACTGGGTAGCGGTAAGCATCTCCTGCTCGAAGTCGAGCGCAACGTAACAGAGCTTCTCCTTGATGTCTCGGACGATTTCACGCTCGGCAGTGGTGGTGAAGGGGTATCCTCGCTCGGTCAAGATTCGGGCCAGATATTCGGTCAAGTCTCGTCCAGCAAGGTCGAGTCGGAGGATCGAGTGAGGCAAAGAGTAACCTTCGTAGATGGGAACGGTGTGGGTGACACCATCACCAGAGTCGAGCACGATACCGGTGGTTCGACCGGAAGCGTAAAGGGAGAGAACGGCCTGGATAGCGACGTAGAAGGCGGGAGCGTTGAAGGTCTCGAAAAGGATCTGGGTCATCTTCTCTCGGTTGGCCTTAGGGTTAAGAGGGGCTTCGGTGAGCAAGACAGGGTGCTCTTCGGGGGCGACTCGGAGCTCGTTGTAGAAAGTGTGATGCCAGATCTTCTCCATGTCATCCCAGTTGGTGACGATACCGTGCTCGATGGGGTACTTGAGGGTCAAGATACCTCGCTTGGACTGAGCCTCGTCACCGACGTAAGAATCCTGTTGCGCAGCAGAAAAAGCGGAACAGGTAAAACAAGGTAGAAACGGGGAGAGAATTGCAAAGAATCGGTCAATTAAGCTGAGGGACGGGATCGCAGAAGACATCTCTGAGCCCTTATCGCTCTGAAACTCACCTTTTGGCCCATTCCGACCATAACACCCTGATGACGGGGTCGTCCCACTACGGAAGGGAAGACGGCTCGAGGGGCGTCATCACCGGCGAAACCGGCTGAAATTCAGGCGGAAAGTGAGGATGAAAAATCAAGCAAAGCAAGATCAGCTTAGCACGTCCATGAGGAAAAGAACAAGGAGCTGGGCTCTGGTCCATTCGGAACGAACCGACTCACCTTTGCACATTCCTGAACCATTGTCGATAACGAGCTGTAGGTTGAATAAGAAGCGATCGAAAAGCCTGTAAGTATCACCTCTTCTCGCTTTGGGAAATTCGGAACTTCCGCTCCCCCTTGGAATCTTTCCGAGCTGGGCGTGGTCTGACTCCAAGGCGAAAGCAATCCGACGGCGGTCTCGGCGGTCTCCTGTTGCAAACTTACAGCAGCGACTTCGTCTGCATGATCAAAAGGGAGAAATAAGCATGTTTGTGTCAGCTGATCAATCCATGAAACGAAAGGAGAGAAGAGGCGTGATGGAGCCAAGAAGCCGGATCTTTGCTGAGCAAGCCGAAACGATCCGGTGTCTACAATCTGAGATGCTGCTAATCGAGATGTTGCTCATCATCGACGACGAAGCCAACTCGGAGAAAGCCGACCGAACCCGAACGATCCGACCTTCCCAGGGAGGAGGGACGGTATGGACCAGGAAAACTTCTCCTTGAATTGGCAGGCCAAGCTGGCAGGCGAGTGTTGGCCAAACAGTCTCGCCTGCCCTTGGCTCCATGTGGATGGAAACTGCAGATTCGAACGTTCTCATCGTCGAACTTACCCTCCATGTTGACTGAATGTAGTTGCTAGTGTAAGCGAAGGGTCGTGAGGGTGAGAGATGAAAGGTTCAGAGATGAAAGGTTCAGAAAGAGAGAAGAGACACCTCGTGAAGAAAGAGGGAAGTCGTAAAGATGATGATGATGATGATAAAAGGCAAGGTGGGTTGATAGGAGCGAAGGGATTCGGCGAAGGAAAGGGGTCAATTCTCGGACTCGCTTGCTGTCGATGGGCTGCGAAGCTGTGCTGTGCAAGTGTGCGGATGTGTGTCTGTGTGTGTGTGTGTGTCTTGCTCTTCGTCTCCTCCTCCGCTCGCTGCGTGATGAACAGTGTTGAGATTAGCGCTAGGACTTGGAGATTATCACTCTGGTTGGCCTAGGCGAGCCAGCTGGTCAGCGCCGAAGTGCTAACTTTACATGCAAAGCACTGCCCTTTTCGTAGGTCGATTAGCGCTTCTTGAAATCGGATTCCTACCTCACGCATCGAAACTATGCTTGTTGAAATTCGATCTTTTGCTTCCCAGTATTGAAGATGTTGAAAAGGTCTACGATTTGTATCCAAATTTCCAAAACCCAGTATAACCAAGTCACTTTGGACAGCTTCGTCTACGGAAGCTCGAGCCACCAAGATTCTAAGCCCCGCAACTTGAAAATCGAGATTCAAAGCACAGCCTAGGCTTCTTCGGGTGATGGTTCCGAGCTTGTATTCGAGGCAACTACTGTAACCGTGTAATTCAACCAACTCCCCTTTCTTCTAAAAGTTGGCTTGTGCGTTTCCATCTTCCTGGTCCGGCCTGAGCGGTAAGCAGGCGACGGGAGTTGATGACGCTAACGGACAAATCTTCACTCAGTCCGTGTGCGGGCGTAGACCCTTGTCATCAACGTCGCCGACTTTGTACAATCGACGACGTTCCGCAGGAAGTGACCTGGTTGTAGGATCGGGAGCAGAGATCGCAGCCTTCAACCCCACATTGACTTGTCTCACTTCTTTCTAAGTTATCCATGATCGCGCCGCTGCATCGTTGTCTTCCCTTCGAATAGGATTAGCAATCTGATCGATCCTGCCTCACTGCTACGAACAAAGGAAGGGAGCGAGAAACAAATTCGGATGCGCTGCGACGAGATGCCTGCCTGCATGATCCTTTCTAAGGTCACATCCGTCCCAATAGCATGCTGCAAGATCACACTTCGTGTTCCTGCTCGCAGCGAAAATCCCGATCACTCCAGTCGGATTCGGAGGTAGATAAATCTAACATCTACAAGGCAGTCTTATCGGTTTGGCCGAATCTCTCCCCCTTCTCCTCCTGCTCCTCCCTTCTGCCTCCGTTGTGCGTACATTATCGCTCAGGAAGGACATCCACATGGAATGAAGAATAAAATCACCTCACGTTTCGTAATTGAGAGGCTGATCTATGCTTTGAATTCCAGTTCTAAGCAGAATTGTTCCATTTGACCAGCTCATCCAGCGTCACGCCGCTACCGCCAAAGATGTCCAGTGCGCTGCCAAAGGTCAGATCGACTTTCCCTTGTGAGAGCTGATTGACAAGCTCAAGATCACCCAGGTCTATTCAATCGGAAAACAAGTGTCATAGAAGCAAGGTGGCACATTGTCAGAATCTGGACCTCAAGGACATTGTTGTCGAGCAGGGTATACTCACGTCTGGCCCCGCCGGCATAGGTTGTAGGGACGGTGACCCATTCTCCGAGCTCTGTTGAAGAAGAACAAGCCAAAGGTGAAAGAGGTCAAAGTCAGATGATGAGTTGACGCGGGAGCGGGATCTCATTCGAGGCTCGAGCAATGCACTTACTCTTCACCAGCTCCTGGTCGATCCCTTGACAAAGACCTTCGACGTCTGCTGCGTGGATGAGGAACTCGCTGCAGTAATTAGACAAGAGGTCCAAGGACTGCTTGTTCACTTCCATATCGGTCATATCCTGCCAACGATTCATGGCAACAATCCATTTGTCCCCTTTCCGTCGACAGCTGACATCAACCACGAGGTTCTGCTTTCCGACTGCATTGGAAAGCTCCTCCAGCCTCTGTTGTGAGAATTTGCATTCTGGAAACAGATACGAGGTAACAATGACCTTCTCTGCGCCCTTTTCGATCCATTCCTGGGCGTTGGAGCCATTGATGCCACCTCCCACGTGCAATCCTCGAGGCCATGCCTGGACCGCTGATGTAGCCGCTTCGTCGTTTCGCGGTCCCAATTTGATTACATGTCCGCCCGTGAGATTGTGCTTCTTGTAGAGCTCAGCGAAATGAGCTGGAGACTGAGAGGCAACAAAGTTGGTCTTGAGAGTGCTATCTTGATCCGTCAGCGTTCCGCCGACAATCTGCTTCACGACTCCCTCGTGCAAGTCGATGCACGGGCGGAAGACGCTCTTTCTCTTCTTGTTGGTCGATGCTGTTGAAGATGACTGCGGTGTTGTGAAGAAGGACTGTAGCCAATCGTCCTGTCCCTCGGGTACACCTTCCTTGCTCACCGCTGCTCGGAAAGCGGGTCTAGTCATACACCTTCGCAGCCACCGCTTGGTGGTAGGACCAACAGAGAGGTCAAGGTTCTTTCTCCACTGCTCCGGTTTTCGGTTGAAAATGTGGTCTATCAAGTCGACGCTGTATGCCATGGCACAATCAGCAGCGGTGAAGTCGTACCCGACGATCAGTTGCCCGTGGTTCTTGGCTAGCGTATCTTCGAGGTAGTTGAGATCGGCCCGCAGACCTCGCGCACATACTTTCTCGACAGGTTGAGTTCCATCTTCGGACGAAGCACCTCCCTTGATAACATAGAAGAAGGGAATGGCGTGGAGCATCAAAGATGCTTCTGCAAACTCGAGCCAAGCTGCCAGATCCACACTTTGTTGGGTCTTCTCGCCCAACTTGGGCCCGAGGTTGACACGAGATGGGTCATAGTAGTGCAGTAGGATGTGTTGATAGATCGCGTTGGTCTCTATGATGGTGAGACCATCATCCGTCAACACAGGTGATCGACCCAGTGGGTGCACTTGCTTGAGATCGTCACCGGCGAGTCTAGTAACCGGATCCCGTTTATAGTGCTTGACCTCGTAAGGAATCTTGAGCTCTTCGAGCATCCATAGGATTCGTATTGATCGACTCAGTTCCAGATGATGCAGAACCAAGCCTTTGGCATCGGATCCTACCGGCATGTTCGGATATCTCTAAAAGAGTTGCGAGGCGTCCAGTGTGAGGTGTGAGGTGTGTTTGTGGGATGGAGGTGGACTTTGAAAACGAGTCGGTATTGAATTGGTTCCAGGCTTGTGCACAATGACTTGGACGTGGAGGCGCTGCTTTTCTTTTTCCTTTTTTTATTATTTTATTTTATTTTTTATTATTTTAATATTTTATTTTTCTTTTTGGTTCACCTGTTCTGGGACGAAGAGAGGGGGCACTTTGTTTCTCGATTTCGAAGGAAAGAACCTTCTCACTCCGGAAGCCAAGAAGTTGTGGAAGCTTGAGCATCTCTCGGACCACGAGATCCTCGAGCTTGGTGACCAGCATCCTTCGTTCCGATAATCCTGGTACACGCCCATATCTAGGGTGTTTCATTGCTTAGGGTTTGTCTCTCAAAGATCAAGGTCTGAAGTCATCTGCTTGATAGGCAAGCTAGAGTCTCAGAATCATCCTTCTAGCACTTCATTCGTCGCACTCTCTCAATCCTGTACTGCTATTAATGGAAATCAAGTTCGGTCACCCCACACACGGTTTCTCATAAGAACGAGTGAAATGGATTTGTCTTCTTTATACATGGTGCGCACGCTTAGTCAGCCTTGACGGTGGAGACTTTCGAATACAGAGGGAGGGTAGCTGGAGAAGCTTTTCGAGCTCGCATCAGGTAGAAGAAAAGCCCGCCGAGCAGAGTGAAGAGGAACGCGAATGCTGTGAACGGATGGTCGACGCATGCGTTGAGTAAAGTGGTGAGGTAGACTTCGGCTCCACGAACCGATTTTTGGAAGAGACTGCGCGATGACTTGGGCGGGATCTTGCCGCTTATCGAGTCCTGGATCGCTGTGAAGACAGATTTGGAGGATAACCAAGGCAAAGTTGATTGCGACTGGCGTGGGAGGGGATAGTAAAGTTGCTTGTGACCATCGACCAGGACCAAGGCGGGGAGGTCTGAGGTCTTAATGCCATACAGCTTGGACAGAGCCGATTTCCAACGATCCGCGTCGATCCAAGCCCAAACGATCTGAGCCTTGGCCAACTCGGCGTGCTGCTCCCTCCATTCCAGGGCGAGCGAACGCAGGGTCTCGAGTTCCTTATCTCGCCGCTCAGTGCCCTCGTTTGATTGGGATAATGTCTGGTCGTTGTGATGCGTGTCGGAGATGGCAGCAAGCACTACCAAAGCTTCGGCGTCGTTGCGAACAGTCTCCTCAAAGTTTGCTGCGGTCAGTTCGGTCAGAAGCGGATACTTTTGTCTTGACAACCAGCGAGCTACCTCAGTTTTGATGCTTTCGCCCGGAGAGTTGGGTTTGGCGAGGGTAGAAGGATACAGGACTGAGGTTGGTTGGCTTATGCTGTGATCCTTGAAGACCAACAGGCCTGACTTGGCAGGCACCGATTGCGACTTATCTTGAGCAAGAAAGGTGGCATACCGTTCCAGCATCGAATCTTCGGATGATGTGAAGATCTGAGCGCGACTGCCAAAGAGGATCTGACTGGCTGACTCGATCGTTTGAATCTCGTCCGACGAAGTTCCCGGTGAGTGAAGGTAGAGGAAAACGACTTCGTCTGCCTTTGCCACTTCGGCCAGTTCGCTGGTGGTGGCGATGGGCTTGAGACCTGAGCTCGAGACGGCCTTTAGCACCCACTTGAGCATCGCATCGTGATTTCGGCCGCCATTGTACTCCTTCACCTGACCCTGGCTGTAGAGCCGCAGAACCGGGTAACCGCGGATAGCGTAGGACGAGCAAAGAGACTTGTTGGCTTCGCAGTCTACTTCGAGCACATTAACCCGACCTTTGAGGGACGAACCCAATTCCTTGAAAGCGGCGGCCATGGCCTTGCAGTGGGGACACCAAGGAGCGAAGAATTTGACGAAGGTAGGACCCTGACCAGAGGATTTCCCGAGCCATTGCTGCAACTCTTCAGGCGTCTTGATCAAATTCGAACCATAACTGAGGAGCACTCCTTTTGGATTAGGTCCAGAGGGCAGCGTGGCGTTGTCGCTGCTCACTATCGCCGCCGCTGCCGAAGTTGATGCCGATTCCGAAGCGCTGCTTACGGTAGAGGTGGCGGTGGTGCTGGCGGTCACTGCAGCTGTTGTATCTGTCGCTTGCTGATTGGCAAGCGTGTCCGCATTGGTCGAGGTCTGTACTGCCGCATCAGACAGAGTGAGAGCCGAACTCGTGGTCACGATATCCGCCACACCCTTGCTCTTGCGATATTCTCGAGCGAACTGATCGATGTAGGCCGAGATCTCGGGGTAGTTGCGATTGCCCATGTACTCTTCGGAATGCTGCTTGCCATCTTGGTAGATGGTGAGACGAGGAAGGAACTTGACACCTTGTTCGGCGCACAAGTCCCATTGGGCGACACAATCGACCTGAGCTAGAGTGAAAGGAGCGTCAGGGTACTGAGTACGGAGGTTCTCCTTGTTCTGCGAAAGTTCGGACCAGGTAGGACCGAACTTTTGACAATGAGTACAGGCTGGGGAGAAGAACTCTATGAGCCAAGCACCGTGATCAGTCAAGGTGAAGTTGGCGGCTGTGAGTTTGCGAAGTCCGTCGTGAGTAGCTTGTTCGGCCTTTTTGCTATCCGCGGATACCAAAGATGGGTACAGGAGAGTGGTTACGCAAAGCAGCCAAGCAGAGGCAACTAGACCATTGATGCGCATGCTGGAGCAAGTTGCAATCGTCGAATCGATCGACGCAGGGCGATGGCGATTCTGCTCTGATCCGACCTAGCACAAGAACGAACAGGAGGCTTGATGTTGGAAAGTTGCGGGTTGAGAAGGAATACAAGGAAGAATGGAAGGCAAGAGATCAAAGCGTTATGATGATGCAGAGTCAAGGTGATGGTGGTCACATGAATGGGGAAAAGATAATAAAGCTCAGTTTTGGGCTCCACATATGTGTTGATTGATGTTGGATTGCACTGGACCCTGTCTGTGGCTTCTCTTCCTCCTCCTCCTCCTCCTCCTCCTCTGGATTCCACACCCTCGCTTTCACTTGTTCCTCCTCCTCCTCCTCCTCCGCACCGAGAACGATATTGTCATCATCGCCGTGAAGATTGGCACCGCGATCAGTCCTTCAGCAGTGGGATCGCATACAGTCCGTCACGATCACTGGACCCACTTTCGATTCGATCGCGCACAAACCTTCTACCGTATTAAAGGAGCTTTTCAAAGAGCACTGACCTCAACTCCGAAGCCTCTACCACATCTGTCGAATCTCCTGCTGCTTTGGTTTGGTATCGGTCGTCTCAGGACTACATTCAGATGGGCGTCAGGAGGACCGTTACCATGCGCTCTCACCACTTGTAGCTCGTCACGCTCAGCAGCGGAGTGCAATCTTCGTCAAAGCCGCTTCCGTAACCTGCCACCATGTCTTCCTTCAGTCCACAACGAGAGGTGCAGCGCCTTCAGAACAAGATCGACGTCGAGACCAAGATCAAAGATGGTGCCGAGAATCTCCTCACCGTCTTCGATCTCAAACTCGGCTCTTCGGCCAAAGTAGATCTTCGCAAGCAGATCGAATCCGAGCTCGACTCGGCCAACACCAAGATCGCGGCTCTCAAGAACGAGCTGGAAAGATGGCAAGAGGTTCAAAGAGCAATTTCGCCAGCACCATCCAGTACCACGGAGTATCAAAGCCATCCCGATAGCTGGGCCAGCTGGGATCTCGGTACCAACACCGTCTCGAGACTCGAACAATCAGCTTTAGGACTCGATGGGCAACCACTCTTCGCCCAAGATCGACCAGATCCCAGTCGACGCTCAGAACCACCATCTACAAGTAGCAACATCGCACCATCGCTTCTTGAACCTGGCGATGGATCTCCACCCTCCACCAACTACGTCAAGGAGCTCACCACGAGCACTGACGGTGCCAGTGTGCCTTTCGGCGGTCTTGGCCTCGGCCTAGATGGTAACTCTGGTCTTCAGATCGCCGGAGTGCAAGATTTTGCCACCGCCCCAACGCATCGACCAGCGCCGCTCTTGTATGATCACAGCAGCTCAAATACTGCCGCTGCCGCCCTCGATAGGGACAGTGACGCAGATCGCGAGAATGAAGATGCTCGCGCATCAAGATCGCTGGCTATCTCGCTGATCCGCACCCTCAGACCTGTCTCTCCAAGACCACCCTTGGCAAAGCTGCCAACCCTGTCCGAAGATGCTAGCGCTGCAGACGCTTCCTTCGCCACCCTCAACACCGATGCTGCTGATACGACAGCTTTCAGTCACAATCCAGACTTCAACCAAGACTTCAACCAAGACTCTCCCATGCGAGGTAACATAGGTCTGCCCAGAGTCAACCGAAGGGCTGCAGCCCGGACTCGAGCAGCCGCACTAGCCTCAGGCGTCTCGGGCCACGCACGGACCCCAAGCAATGCCGCAGGACTTGGCGATGAAGCCAAACAACAGATTGACCAGATGAATCGCCTCGTTGACATCCTCAAACGTCACGCCCGCGTCAGGTACGAACTACCTCTCGACGAGCTCGTGGACTCGGTGACGCCCTGCTTGTGCGATCAGGCAGGGAAGGAGGTGCGTGCTTCCGCATATCGCCTCCTCCGTCATGCCCTCGTACAGCCTCTATGGCCTCTCATTTCGCGTTGCCGATCCAAGGGACTCGATATCTACCTCTCGCGGACCCTGATACGTGACAATCGCTTCGAGGTAGAGAAAGTCCAGGCTATCAAACTGATTCGTGCCATCATGGAGCTTTCTGCTCTGCGCACCGTCCATGCTGCACCCGACCGCCTAGCTCTCGATCTCGAAGAGCTCATTGCTGTCGGTGTCATACGCACCATGGCAGCGGTGGCCGAGCACAGTGAAGATAAGTTGCGGTACCTCTGCCTAGAGACCCTCGCCGAGCTCGCGGTATTCGATATACGTCTCCTAATCAAAGGCGGCGGTCTCCGCGCCACTCTGCAAGCTCTGACAGAAGGCCCAATCGAACTCTCCCCGACGCTGATTCAGATCTTCATCTACCTCGTCGACATGCCTCGGACTCGGAGCTATCTCCGTCCTGGCATCGACCTCGAAGTAGCCATGTCTGGATTGACCGAGGTGCCGGCCCAGAAGCCTTTGACCTACGACGCCCTACTGCGATCCTCTGCCCGCGTGGTGTCCGTGATGCTCAGAGCATGGACTGGACTCATCTACATGTGCATGAACAACAAGCGAGCCATCAAGTCGCTCGTACAAGCGCTGCGAGTCAATCCGGTTGAAGTCAAGGACGTCATTCTAGATATGCTGTACGATCTCTTCAACGTTCGTGGCGTCTCTGGTTCTATCGATCCAGCTAGCAAGCGCGAGAGTGGCCAAAAGACCAGCGCCTCCCCCAAGATTGATTCCGAAGCTCCGACCTCGAACACCGGAGCGAAGCTGGGCGATCTAGGCGACCAACCCAGGACGAGGCTAAATCTGGTAGATCACTACCTGGCACTCGTGCTCGTCATCTTCATCGAATCGGGTCTCGTAGATGCTCTTGTTGATGTCATCGAACACGCACCCACTATGGCGCGCAAGGCGACCTTACTGATAGGCGAGCTACTGCAAGTTTCGAAGAGAGTGCATCCACCTTCTCTGGGCCAAAGCATCCATTCGCTGCCCCATCTTTTCTCGCTGGCGGCCAATTTCAACTTGGAGAAGAGCGACGAACGGCAAGCTGCAACTTCGGCCCTCTCCTCCATCGATCACGTGAACCGGCAGAGAGCCCATCACGAGGCGCTCGTCAGTGCTGCTGCTCTTAGCGGCACCAAGCAAAGCACAAGTCGTGATCGATCCAACTCCGTCGAAGACTCGATGCGCCGGGGTCAAAGGCAGGTGGAGAAGACAAAGATCCGAATGGGCATGCAGATCGACGAGGTTCAATTCCGTAACATGATGGTTGATACACAGGTCCTTGCTACCAAGGACCATGTCAGGTGGAATCTCGACACCTTGACCGAGATGCTGGAAGGACCTCTTCTGAATCCGAAAAGGCTCGAAGATGCCGTCAAGGGAACCAAGCTCTTGAAGCGAGTGCTCTCATTCTTCCATCCCTTCGCCCTGCGGTTCTCCAGTATTCGCAAGATCCCTTCCAACCGCCGATTTGTACGATTGGGTTGCTTGTTACTTACTACGTTGTCGTCGACGACAGAAGGTGTTCGAGTCTTGACAGAGGACAGACTACTCCGAGAGATTCGAGAGTGCCTCGATCAACTCGATCCCTTGTCCGGCGCGCCCGTCTCGGACCCGCTTATGTCGAGGAATCGTCTGCAGGAGACGCTGACCTACGGCTACTTTGAGATGATCGGCGTGCTCACACAGACCGTAGACGGCATTCGTCTGCTGGAACGATTCAAGATGTTCACCCCACTCTATCATCTCAGCGAGCTGAGGAGCAGGGACGACATCGTGAAGGCCGTAATCGAGAACGTCGACTACTCGATCGATGGTCACTCAAGGATCATCTTATCCAAAGCGCTTACTTCCAACTATCGAGACGTCCGCCTTTTCGCGACCAAGTATCTCGTTGACCTCATACGTCAATACACTCTGCCGACGATCGCCAAGTCGGCGCTGGATGCTCAAAATGACTGGACCATAAGCCTGCTTTTGACGCAACTGTACGACCCTTCCGTCGAGGTTCGGAAGATGGCCGTCAGAGTTCTGGACGAAGCGTGCACAGTGATTCAGATCCTGGAAAAAGTAGTCTCGATGCGGCCTACTCTCGACCATCTTGGTGATCTCGGCCATCCTCTTCTACTCAAGTTCCTCTCCACCTCCGTTGGAATCCGATATCTGTGGCAGGGCGAGTATATCGATCGCGAGATGGACGAGTGGTTCAACGAGAGGAATCAGAGGTACACGGTGAAGCTTGAGGTGAAGCTTGCCAACTTTTTCAGCATCTATCGCAAGCAAGGAAGCTCTTCGGTGAATGACAATGCATCTGACACTGCGACAGAAGCTCAATTTGATGGCACAGCACCACCTCATTTCTATGGCGAGCTGACGAAGACACGAGAAGGATGCCAGATTCTGAAGCAGAAGGGACACTTTGCCGAGTTTGCCCACTTCATTCGGCAACACGGCACGGAGCACTCGGATGCAGAGCTGATCAACAAGCTCAAGAGTGTGCTTTGGGCTGTGGGAAACATCGGTGCCAATGCATTAGGACTCCCATTCTTGGAGGCGGAGGACGTCATCAGCCAGATCGTGGAGATTGCAGAGAATTCGGAAGTGCTATCTGTCCGAGGAACCTGCTTTTTTGTACTCGGACTGATCTCTTCAACCAGCCAAGGCGCGGAGACACTGCAGGACTACGGCTGGCAATCTGTTTGCACGCCTCTAGGAGTGCCGATGGGTCTCTGTGTCCCAGAAGATGTGGATCGATTGGTGATGATACCCAAGTGGACCGTCCCCAAAATCAACAATCTTAGCTACCTGAATCTTGCTCAGCCGGAGACAGTGGTGGAGAACAAGATCATCACCTCGATCGCCAATTTGGGCAACTCGATCCTGGCAGCTAATGCTTCGCGCACGCTAACCAAGCTGAAGGCCAAACACAAGTCTTCGTTCCAAGACATGTCGATTCTGGCGCGAGCGATCGAGCTGATGGACTCGTTCTACTATCGTCTTCCCGTACGACGGCACATCTGGGAGTTGTTCGAGGTGAATCTGAACGAAGATGTGGTGCGCGCGGTGCAGTTGAGCAAAGAAAAGCTAATCGAGGCCAAGAAACAGCAGCAACAGAAGAGGCACAGTCGAAATGCGAACAGCAAGATGGAGACGGACGTCGAACGTGCTTCGTCAGCGATGTCCCCGCTCGGAATGGTTCCCAAGCAAAACGGGAACGGGCAGAATGCAGGCAACCCTTCTGGGTTTGTCGCTCGACATGCTAAGCATGCCGGACTGAAAGTATCGATGCGGGCAGATTCGGATGACTCGGATGTTGGATCGGATTTTGCGGGCGATGAGACAGAAGAATCGGACGGTGAAGATGGCGGAGTGGGGCTTTCGAGCAATCTATCGTCCGACGACGAAGAAAGCGATACGTCTCAAGAAGACTCCAAGGAGCAGCTAGGGCAGGGGATCAAGGTGGCTCGAATGGCAGCGGTGAAAGGAGGTTCGAAGATGCGTTCTTCAAAATCTGAAGGGTCTTGGTCAAGACAAGAAGAGGAGCATGAACCAGAGAGAGTCATCTCACAGCCGATGAAGAAGGTGGTTGGATTCGGAGCAGGGAACTTGTAGCGTATATGCAGCAGCAGCACATTATTGGCAAGCAACACGAACTCGAATCTTGGAATCTTTGTACCCATCGAACCGAAGTCGCAACGTAGCGTATCTAATTAAAGGCAATTTAAGCAAGGCTTCTGGTTCCGCTGATGACACAGCGAAACGAAAACAAGTATGACAGAAGGTCTCGTGAGGAAAGGCGAGGAGATAAGAGTTGTTCCAAATCACACGTTGTGGTTGGAGGTGGTGGTGGTGGTGGAAGAAGAGTTGTGGCTTGAAAAGGTGTTTGCGAGCTTGTCGATACCTTGTTTGAACTCCTGGGCACCATTGTCGGCGATACCTTGATGGGAGCCTGGTTGGTTGTAGTCTGAGCTATGACCTTTGGCGTCAGCGGAGGCTTTGGCATTGTGAGAAGAGCCATGTTCGAGACCTTCACCTGCCGAATCTACGGCTTGGTTAAAGTTGCCTCGAATGGCCTCACCTGCGCCGTGGCCTGTTTGGAGGACACTACATGCAAGAAGACGAGACGATCGGACCAGGAAAGAAGAAATGAATAGCGAAGATGATGAGGGGTCAGCATGACTTGGTGCTGCAAGAACACAATACGTGAAAATAGGAGCCAACTCACCCTTTGACGGCGTCACCCACTTTCTCGCCAAAGTTGGACATGTTGTACGATACTTGGAAAGAATGTGTTGCTGTAAAGATGGAGATCGATTATTGATGGAGGATGGATGGAAGGGTGACAGAGGAAGAGACCTCCCGTTGAGCATTAAGAACAAGAACTGAAGCGGCAGCTTTCACTGCAGCTTTCACATTTCATGGCAAGCGTCTGTGTTGTTGCCTTTCTTGACCCGAAAGCGAGGATCGACAAAGGCTGACGACACAGATGCCAAAGCAAGATTGCCCAAAAGAAGCCAAAAAGAAGGAGGGATCTTGCTATTCCGGGACCCTGAATCGCCGGCACCCTTTTGGTTGAGTTGGTTCTTCATGTTGACTAAGTTACCCTGGCATGCCGATCGACGTCATACAGCTCTCTTGTTGAGTGACAGAAAACGGAAGGCAAGGCCGAGAAAAATCAGCTGTTAGATCTCCCGACGAAAGGGACCAAGAATAGAGAGACGCGTCGCGTAAATGGTCTGTCTCCACAACATCACGGAGAAAGAAACCTAACAGTTTTCTCATCCCCTCACCATCATCAAACCACGACGATCTTCCTGCTCATACAACTCCAGCAGCCGCTTCTGGGAAAGACTGGCAAGCTCCGAAAGTCTGTCTGGTCGGGGTTCTGGATTGGCACATGCAAGCAACGACACTACTCTGCTGACACCTGGACTCGCTTCTGTTGCTCCTTTTGCAAAGTTTCCCTCTTCAAAGTCTTCCCCGGTGCTTTTCGTGCTGCCTACGACGTCTCCATTAGCCTACCATCAAAGCCGTCTCCACAGATGCTTGGATTATGAAGCAAGCCGTTTTGCCTTGGGCTGCTCATGCGCAGTCAAGGGCAACTGGTGACGATCAGCAACCACGAGATCCCAATCATGATGCTGCGAACCAGCATCTCCCACCATCCTCGGTTCAGAATAACCACTTTTTAGATCCAGCCCTCTTCGGTGATCAAATGCCGTCGTCACCTTTCTACTCTACGGATGCGACTGGTAATATAGATCCCGACATTCTCCAAGAAGCTGTGCAAACTACTCCGTCCCAGTCGAGCTCACAACCTCTCCCATATGCTGTTTCTAGCAACGAGCCGTCTCAAAGCTCTGAGCCTCTTACGCCAAACGCCAATCTCCTTCCTGTCTCGTCAACGCACGTCCCAACCGCCAGCCAGAATGGTCCGCAGACTTCGCAAAGCTCCACCGCATCTCTGCGGTCCGAAGACCAGCCTTCGTCGGCGCCAACACTCACTCAACCCCAGCAGTCACTGCTTTACCCCTTATTCCATCCAGGCGCTGCGGCTTCATCTTCCACTTCATCGTCCTCCTCCTTAGATAGCGAAGATGTTCGGGCCCGTCCAGTCCGTTCTGCACGCTCCAAAGGCCCTCAATCGTACAGAGAAGATCTCAAGGCGGTACTGAGAGCTGATGCCAAGCAGGAAGCTGCCTTCGTCAAACAGACCACGCAGAAACCGCAGTCTTGTCGCAAGCCTAAGAAGACTCAATCCCAAGATTTCGAGCTGGTCGAAGCAAATGTGACAGTTCCCCCGCCTGGAGAAACAAAGCCACCAAAGCCAACACCGAAGCCTCTCAGTCTCGCTGTGAAAGGCACCACAAATGCCTCTGCTTCAAGTCCGCACCCTTTCTTCGCCAAGAAGGTCAAGCCGACACCAATCCCAACAGCTCCAGTCCTAGTCCCTGATTCTGCTTCAGCCAACGAGGTCAAGAACCTCGAGGACTCCACTTCTTCCGAGAATCAAGTCGACAAGGGTAAAGAGAAAGAGAATGTCGGACATGCCGAACCAACGGCTGCGCCCAGATGGAGCCTCTTTTCAGCACGTAAGGCTACGCCATCGAAGCCCAAGAAGCCCACTATGGCTCTGTGGCCAACTAGCCAAGATAGTCATGTGACCGGTCTACGCCAGAATGAAGCGGAATTGGTGAGCAGACTCCAAATAGATCTGTCGAGCTTCCGCACTCGATGGTTCCCTCCAGACGACAAAGGCAAGAAAAGAGCTTCGGGTGATCCGAGGCCCACGGAAGACGGAAATTTCCTTAGGCGCTTGAACGCGGCCAGCCACAGCGACTCTTCCTCTGACGCCACGCTCACATCCAAGCCGTTCGATTCGATCGACGACTTTATCGCTCAGCAAGTAGACGTATCAAATCTCGGACCTTATTCTGCTCGATCTTGTGACCACCAACTATGGACGGATGCCTGGCGACCTCATTCGGCGAGTCAATGTTTAGGCAACGAGAAGAATGCACAGTACCTCGTCGACTGGCTTCGTCGGCTCCTTGTTGCAGCACCTGGGGCTATTCAGTCAGATAGAAAGCGTAGACCGGATATTCAACGGCGAGTGGATCGAAAGAAACGTAGACGTAGAGAAGATAGTGAGGATAGCTCCATGGCCGATTTCATTGTCGACGACGATGACGAAGATGATCTCGAGGACGAACAACAGCTTCACAAAGACGGACAGCAAGCAAGCGCCGATTCTTGGTTTGGCAAGTTCGGAAAGATCGGTGATACAGACGATGAAGAGGAGAAGATGGAGAACGGAATCTCGATACCTCCGTCTCAAGAAAGCCTCCCCAAGACGAGTAGTCAGAAATCGAGGGTGGAAGAATGGACTCGACTTACGAATTGCATCGTACTGAGGGGACCCAGTGGGTCTGGTAAAACAGCTGCGGTGTACGCCTGCGCCTCGGAACTTGGATATGAAGTGTTCGAGCTGTATCCCGGTATGGGTCGAAGGGCGGGTAAAGATATGCTAGGAGCGGTTGGGGATCTCGGCACGAATCATATGGTGTCTTCGGGTGGATCTGGAGGTGGGGCGACTTGGAAACCGAATGCTACTCCAAGGCCTAGATCTGATCCGAACGCGTGTTCGAGCTCGGCCGTCGCGGTACGACAATCGTTGATCCTGATCGAGGAAGCCGATATTCTGTTCGAGGATGATAAAGGATTCTGGAGTGCCGTAGTCCAACTCGTGGCCGAATCCAAACGACCTGTCATCATAACTTGCAACGAACCCGACCTCGTACCCACGCAGGATCTACCTATCCAAGAGATCCTTAATTTCGAGAGACCTACGATCGACCAAGCCATCCCTTACCTTCAAGTCGCTGCAGCTCATTCCGGGCTTTTCTACACCGAGGAGCAGATCCAAGATCTATGTTGCTCAACTTCATCAGCTCGGTGCGATAGCTCCCAAGACCAAGGTCGAGTCGACGTGCGGCAAGCGATGAACCAACTTCAATTCGGTTGTTCGGTGCATACCGACGAATCCGAGATCGGCGGTTGCTTGGGTCTTAAAGACGTTCATGCTGCCGCTGACAGCGCGGTCCCAGGGGACGAGGAATATAGCGGAAGGGATCTGGTTAGAAACATGGCTAAATTCAGCGACGCTCTCAGTGTGGCTGATGTGCTGGGATCGTCGCATGAGGTCGAAGCATTCGGAGATAACGGTGTAGAGCATCAACCGATACGACAGTTGGGGTCCTGGGTGCAACTGGTACCTCAACCTCTGGGACGTCCAACCATTCGGGCTTGTGGGGAGACCATGAAGAGAGACATTGTTCAGCAAGCGAGGAATCTGATTGGGGCTGACCTTTCGAATATCGCAATCTCCACCATGATGCATCGAGACCAAGACAGTAAAGAAGGGACGGAGAGGGCTAGGTCTGCTCAGCTTTCGTTGATGTACACGGTGCTGGATCCACTGTTAGTACCGTTTTGCCAATCGGTCGACAACTTTGTTCTGGACTATGCGCCGATGGTTCGGATCATGGCTCTTGTGGATCAAGATCTGTTCGAAATCCACCAAGCACTCAGACTGCGGGCGGTTCAAGAGAGCCAAAACAAAGCTGCTCTTGAGCAAAGTGTTGGTGGAGGCAGAAACACTCGGAACTCTGCGGCTTCTCGGCTGTTTGCGGGAAGCGAGGCGGATAGCGGTTACGTTCGTTGGTTGCCTCTGGGACCGGAAGAGATTCGTGCGGTGAGACAATCTGCTTTGATCTGGACCGAATAGACAGTCAAGCCAAATGGGAAGGTGTTATCACGACGTTTTGCTCAATGTATGTTGGAACCCATCATGCGCCCATGTCTTGTGCTTGATCAAAATGGTGCAACATGACCCAGGCTACGCTTTTACTCTTATTTGATCAGATGATATGCTGCCGAGATCTATGATGCTTTCTATAACCAGTACATGCTCCCACCGAGTAGGGACGGTGAAGTGAGGGGAAACAACAACTTGATGAAGAGCGCTATGCCTGCGATATGACTTGCCCAGATGGACCACTTTCGATTTGGATGCCACCTCGCAGCATGCCAGGGGTTTGGTAAGCCCATGAGATTACAAAAGACATGTGCTACCGTTGGTGGGATAAGGGACCCAGTTCTAAGGAAAAGGAAATTTGCATACCAACCAAACAAGCTAGTGTAGGTGAATTGGGCCGTTGAAACAATCAAACTCCTTTTGAGGGCTTCGCTTGTTTTCCCGCCTTCAAGGTAATTGTTGTAGGCATGATGGATGTGAGCCAAACCAAAGAAGAGGGGGGAAGTGAAAATGAGGTGTGTTTTCCCGACTCCAGCTGCGGTCAAAACTGTTAGAATGCAGCCCCGGAAGACGATTTCTTCGGTAACAGGCCCGACAAGGAAATTTCTTAAACCTTGCAAGCTCGAAAACTTGTCTACGACGTCCCGCTGGAAGTGGAAACGGGATTGAAGAGGAAGTTCTCGATCCAAGAACGAGACGTAGAGTGGACCTAGGAACAACGATGCCGTTAACCCAAGTGGCACGATCGCTTGTTTGAAAAGCCAGAACAAATAGCTCGAGAGAGAAGGTTCGAAAGGTAAAGTATTGGATGTGAGAAATGATGGCGTGGGAAGGAGGATCCCCAGGCACCGACTTAGGTTGAGCGTGTCGAGCAACCAGCCCCCGCCCCCGCCCTGGCCACCAGTAGAAGCGATTTGGGCAGCAGTGGTGCCGCCCCCAAGCAGCGCGCCATTGAACCAAAGCAGAGCGCCAGTAGCCAAGAGTGTGACGGCAGTGGAGAGGGAAGCAACCACCATCCTGGCTTTAATTACTTTCGGGTGGTCTCGATCCATGCGCACTTCCTTCCCCTCTTTCCCATCTTTGTCGATCTTTGAGCTTGACCCAGATGCAGATGCAGAGGGAGTTCCAATTCGGGCAGATGGGTGAAGATACAGCGATCCAACGTAAGAAACGGTAAACAGGGTACTGGCACCTACAGCAAACCCTACCGAGAGGATCGGAGGTCCACCACTCAACCCCAACATAGGGGACGGGAGAGGTAGGTTGGCTGTCAAAGACATGTTTGTTGTTGTTGTTGCTGCTGCTCTTGATGATGTACTTTGCTTGCTTCCCAGCCTGCTGCCAGTCTGTTTGCGACTAACCCTGGAATCCTGCTAATCTACCTCTAAAAACCTCGAATTACACAAAAAAAGTGCTTGACGACAACGACGTTGGCAACCACGCTGCGATTATGATGGTGAAGGTGGGAAGACGGAGTGAGTGGAGTACGATGCAGAGCATCGACAAGAACTGTCCTGTGCTCCGTCGGCTGTTGCTGAGCCTGCTCGACTGGAGCTCGAATGCGTGTGTTGCGTTCCCAGCGGAATCGAAAACAAAGGGAACCATGACCAACATCAAAAGGTTCCGCAACCAACTCTGTTCCACACCGATCCCATCCCAAATTTGGCAGTTCTTCGCGTTTTTAATTCGCCGACGAGGAACCGACCGATGCATTTCTACTCCACACCACCCATCGACATCAATACCGCTACTACCACCATCTTCGACATCACCACCGTCGTCGCCACCCGACAGCCAACATTTTCATCTTATTTCATGGCTTCTTCTCGCAACGAGCAGGGGTGAGCTGCCCTGCACCTTCGACAGTAGCAGTCGCACCAATTCGACCTCTTTGTTCCCTCTCCCCAGGAACGACGCAAGTATGTCGGCCAACTACTGGACATCCACGCAATGTAATCATTGGCTCGTGGATCGGGTGCAACTGGATCTAGCCAGAGCTGAAGATCACCAATACGCCTCTCGGCTGGAAGTCGGTTCTCTGGGGATCTATTTCAGCAACCTGATTTCCACGTTATGTAAACGCCTGTCTTTGCGTCAACGAGTGGTGTGCACATCAAGTGTCTTTTTCCATCGATTCTTTGCGAAAAACTCCTACTCTGCTCTAGACCCCTACTTAGTAGCAGCTACATGCGTCTATGTGGCAGCTAAAGTCGAAGAATCTCCCGTTCACATCAAATCAGTTCTCGCCGAGGCTACTAGAACGTTTCATGAATCAGGGTACAGATCCTTTAGCAAATACTATACAGATAACGCAAGTTTGGCCGAAATGGAGTTTTATTTACTCGAAGAGTTGGAGTTTGATCTCATCGTCTACCATCCTTATAGATCTCTTATTGCGCTTTTTGATTCCGTGGGAAACCCTTCCAACCAATCCAACCAGCAACAGCAGCAGCATGGCCAGTCAACAGACACGTCCAAACCTGCACAGCCGCCGCAATCCAATATCCATCTACAAGATTCCGTGGTAGGGTTGGGTATCGGTCTAGGCGGCAACACGTCGGCAGCTCCGATGACGACGTCAGCAGTGGGAACGTTAGGGGAAGTGCAGGATGCAGACCAATTCGGACTCAAAGGCCTACAATCGATCGAGGAGATGGAAGCGGGTATGCCGAATCCATCATCCCACCAATCCAATAATGCGTCAAACCGACCACCACCGCCACCACCCCACTCCCAACAAGATTCCTCCAACCCCAACCCCAACCCCAACTCCAACTCCAACTCCAACTCCAACCCAAGCACAACAACAACAGGGTCCGTGATAAGCCCGGCAGTCAAAATAGCCGAATTTGACCAACACGTCCTACAAATGGCATGGTTTGTACTCAACGATACCTTCAAGTTTGATTTACCGCTCATGTATCCACCTTACATGATCGCGCTAGCTGCTTTGTGGTTGGCTTTGGTTCTGCATGGTCCTTCCCACGAAAAGATATCGAGTAATGTCCAAGAAACACAAACAAAAAGACAAGAGTATCAATTGAAACTACATCAGTTTCTCTCTTCCGAACATGATCCTTCTTCTTCTTCTTCGTCGGCGCTTCCACCACCACCCAAACTTCCCCACCTTGCTTCTCTCTCATCGAATACCAATCCGAGTAGTGTTGGTGGATCTACCGGTGATTCCCCCACATCAACGTCGTCACTGGACGCATTGACATTTTTCGCAACCCTAAACGTATCCATACCTCTGTTAGCCGAACTGATACAAGAAATCATCTCTTCGTACCAACTCCAGCTCCTAGCGAATCCTTTGGTTACCGACGGGCCCAAAATCGTCAACCTGCTAGAAAGCATGCGCGAAAAAAGACGCATCCATCTCGTCCAACAAAAGGCAGCACCCGCATCCCAGAACCATAACCATAACCTGAACCAGAACCAGAACCAGATTCAAGGTAGTGCATACCGATGACGAATCCACACAGTCTTGTACAGTACTCGCATTCCCAACCGCCTCATTGCAAACAGCACACATTTCCCATCTTACTTCGATGGTTCGCATGACTCTTCTGGTTGATGTACGTTTGAATTGTCATGGCGTCATTTCTTTGCTAGTGATACATGTTGTTGCGGTTGGAACTCGAAGGGAAAAAGGTTGGATAGGGTATTGCCGTGTAGTACCAGAGTAAGTTGGGATGTAGGACTGAATCAAGATTCGATACCTTCAGGGAGACGACCGACCACTTTGACTGCGTAGAGACCCGGTAAGCGTTTCTCTGCAATCCAAACAGAACAGAATAAAGTAAGGTAGACTTGTGTCAGTTGAGTTTGCCCAGTTACTGGAAGGTAATTGGAGAGTTGAGAGCGAGTAACAAAACGTACCAATGCGTTGCCACTTAGCCACCCAACTTTCTTCTGGTCTCAACATGGAGATCATTCCATCGAAATTCGACGTCGTGCAATCGGCCACCCTGTCTTGACTGCCTTGCATCTATTTCAGCAAACACGCACGAAGGACCGAAGAAGTATGTCAGGTTGAAGTCAGAAAGCAAGAAGGAGGGGATGACCTGGAACTTACTTCGAGAACCGGTTCGCAATTGGGACACCCTTTTAGATGAAAGTCTCTAGGCGATTGAACAAAGTGACATCGTAAACATGCTCTTAGCTTTTCCTTTCTTGCGGACATTATTGGTAAATGCGCGAATCTCTTCTCTTCTCTTCTCGACAGCGATGACGAAGTGCGCCTTGAACGTTCTAGTGGCGAAGCTGAGTGTGAGTCGAGCGGGTGGTTGATGCTAAGGAGTATGGGTTGGTGAAGTATAAACATCTGAAAGCGGGAACAGTGAATACGCTCAGTTGCGCTACGATTTCCGAGTTCCGAACCCCTGAAGTCGCGAAGAAAGTCATCGCTCAAATGCCAACCATTCAACCATTGGACCAATCAACCGATCCGTCCTCTCTCATCCCAACCATACCATCCCTACTTTGGATGCTCTTCCCACTCAGAAACACAGGCACTCGAACTTTACTTTCAGCTCCCTCATCCAAGCTCATTTAGAGCTCATAGCTCCATCAGCAGCCATGGACGGGTGGGATACTCCAGCTGCCCCGCCTCAAGGGTTCCCTACTCAACAGCAACAGTACCACAACCAAGGTTACGGTGGAGGCGGGGGAGCCAACAATGGATGGTCGCAGAGTCCTAGAAGAGGGGGGTATCGAGGTGGATATCGAGGTGGCGGAGGCGGCGGTGGAGGTGGATACCACCATCAACAACAATCTCGCGAACAGAGAGAAGAAAGTCGTTTGCGATACATTCGCAACCAACTCTTCAAGCTAGGCGAAGAAAAGGACTTTCATCCTCCTTCCGATCTACTCAAAATGGCCAGATGGGTCGAAGAAAAGGCAAAAGAGCAAGGAACGGAAGAACCCATCAAAGCCGCTTTTCGCATCATGGTCACCGAGCAACCCCACAAAAGCGCTCTCATTGCTGCACTCATCGGATTCCTCTGTCTTTCCAACCAATCCAATCCTGATAGCAGCAACAACAAAAATCGTAACAGAGACAACGATCTACAGTTGGAAGACCAGGATTCCATGCAGCAAGACGATTTGGAAGCACCATCGCAGGAATCCGACTCCTTGGGTATCAAAATTGTCAAAGATCTCGTCAAAGCCTTCCGTTCCTACCTCGACGCAAGACTCTGGCGTAATACTCGTCTAAGTCTTCATCTATTCGCTGCCCTCGTCCCACTCAAGATCGTGTCGGCTAGGTCCTTGAGAAATCTGCTATTGTGCTTTGCAGCTGTATTGGAAGAACCCGGTGTGTCCGCGGCAAGAGGTGATCGGGCATCGTTGTGTATCATTGAAACCCTTTGCCGTGCCGGACAAGACTTGCTCTCCGACGATGATGAAGGCGCCGAACACGCACAAGCACAAGCGGAACTCGACAGCCTGGTGGAAAAAGTGATCAGCTACGATTCTGCCCGCAAAGTGGAGCTGGAGTTAGCTAAACCAGTCCAAGATTCGGACGAAAACATGCTCATCTGGTTGGAGGGATTTGAAGAAAAAGTAAAAGCTCTAGAAGCCTTGCGCCTGAGCGGATACCGTAGACCAGCCTTTCTACCTTCTCCGATCGATCTTTTGCCTTCAGCCATCTCTCCTTCCGCCACAACCGTTCCGGAGGACAAGAGAACCGTCTCTCTGCCAGACGTGCTCGTACCTCCCGACGAAGACGAAGAGGACGAAGGCGGAATCAATGTTGCTGCTTACGCTCAAGTAGGTGAACAACATCAGATCTCCAAAAAGAGAAAAGTCGATACCGGGAAAGGAGAGCTCGAGGAAAGGAAAGCAGCAACGGGTCCCGAACGAATCAGTCCTCAACCCAGGTGGTTTGCCAACAACTCGGTTCCCAAGACGGCTTCCCCATCTTCTGTCGTCTTGCGCGCAGTCTTGTCCGATATGATCGACCTGTACGAAGTGAACCGTAAGCAAGCTGCCAACATCGTTCTCGAACTCCCAAACTGGTTCCGTAGGGGAACTTTTTCAGGGAAAGGAGTTTCCCCCGATCAAGGACTGTTTGGCGAAGCGGATGAGGAAGAGTGGTGGATCGTCGGTCAAGATTCCGACGATGTTGTTGCTGAAGGTGGTTGGAGCCTGGATGATCTGATCGTGGAAACGATCCTCTCCACTTCCATGGAGCTACCACTAGCGCCTCGTAATCCGCTTTACTATACAAGTCTATTGAGGGAGATCGTCTGCCTGACTCCCGGAACCGTTGCGCCTTCTCTGGGCAGAACCATCCGAACCTTTTACACCACTCTGGGAACTGGCAAGATGGATGTCGAAGTCATCAACAGGTTTGCCGACTGGTTTGCGATCCATTTGTCCAACTTCAACTTTGGATGGGCGTGGAAAGAATGGGTAGCGGATGTTGGGTTGGCGGGGAGCAACCATCCCAAGAAAAGTTTCATGAAGAGGATCGTAGAGTTGGAGATTCGACTGAGTTACTACGATCGAGTGAAACAGACTTTACCGCAAGAAATTCAGGATTTTGCACTCCCACCGCAAGAACCGCTTCCGGTCTTTACTTATGAAGGTCCATCTCATCCTTACTACCAACAAGCTGCGAGGTTGATCCAGTCCATCAAAGCCAAAACCTCTTCCGAGGTGATTCTGGCGGATTTCGAAAGCTTTAAACAGTCCATCCTGGCATCCAGGAACTCGAACACGATCTCGGATCTGCTCACATCCAACGTTGATGCTGAAGAGAATGATCAAAACATGGACCCAAACGCGATGAAACAAGCTGGAATGGTCAACACGCCCCAAGAAGCCGAGATGGTGGTTAGGGACATCGTGATCCAATGCGTACTGCAAGTTGGGTCCCGATCCTTTTCTCACTTCTTGAACATTGTCGAAAGGTACCATTCTCTGCTAAGACAGTTGAGTCAAACGTCCAAGATGCGTCGGACGATCTTGGCTTCTTCGACTCGTTTCTGGCGGAACAATTTCCAATGGATCCAAATCGTAGTTGACAAGCTGCTGCAGTATCGAATCGTTGAACCTTGGGATGTCGTCGAATTGATCTTCCACCCGACCGGGGATCAGAAGGGGGAAGAACAAGAGCCAAAAATCATTCTCCAGAGTAACAGCGGTGGTGGTGCTGACGCTCAGGGAGTGGTGGCAGAAGAAAGAGATTGGTCCACCTTTAACTGGTTCTACCTTCTCCGACAGACCGTGGAGAAAGTGAATGGGCGTGTGGATCAACTCCGCAAGAGACTCGATCAGATCATGAAACAGGAAGCCGAAGAATTGGAACGGAAAGAAGCGGCTGCTGTGGCCGGCATCCCCACCAACGAAGATGCGGATGCGGATGCGGAGACTGCTGCAGCGGATGAGGGAGGGAAATTGCCGTTGTTCCCGACCTCAGCTACTTTGCCCAGTAAACCACCCGTAGCCGCCGGCGCGGATCTGCCGTCCGCAGCCACAGGTGGAGCACCAACAGGAGGTCTAGCAGCCCTATCTTCTTCGGAGGCCAAACAAAATTTGGAATCCATCAAAGCGGAACAACGAAAAGTGCTCATCATTAGCATCGCAGGATTCCAAAAGCTTTGGGAACAATATACACGAGTTCAACGCCAACTTGAAGCACAAGTAGAACAGAAAGAACAAGGACAAGAGTTGGAGCAGCAAATGGAACAAGTCAAGTGGTCCATTTGGTGGGTTCAAGGGTGGTTTAAGCAATTTGTTCGTTACTTTAACAAACAGTGTGCTGAAAACCGTCAATTGATCTCGTCCAATTGTTTCCTTACCACTGGCACGGATACGGCTACCGGTGGAGCTGACGGCGATACAAACGGTCCCCTTCAAGAACTCTTCGAACGAGCGATCGACATGATCTCTGAATAGTTTTCCTAATTCCTGTCCGCACTCAGGTCGAACCTGTTTCTGTAAGCGTTGTATGCTGTAATGTAAGCAAGTTCAACATTGTCCGTGACTTTCTTGATGTCCCGTCACCCAATCAACATCGTTACCCCTGAGTCTCACTTCGTAGGCCTCGATTGAACGAGTTTGTAAAAACAGAAACGTAGCGCATCGTACTGTGATTTGACCGATGAAGGTGAATCTGCAATTGCCGGATCCGCAGCAGGAGAAGGCTGCAATCAAGTAGCTACAATGGAGCAGACCTCTTTCGAACTTGATCAACGAGAGCCTGCGAGCAGGAGCCAGGATGCTGTCATCGTCCTCTCGTCCGATCACGGAGAGCGGGATCGAGGTCGGCTTGGTCATCCTACTAGTCATCCTGCCAGTCATCATCAAAGTCATCGTCAAGGCCATGTTTGAAGTTGAGCGTATTCGCAGGATCGACCAGACGGTTGATATTGTGCAACCATTTGTCTTTGTCCTGTTGCTCCTGGAGATCGCCTTGCTCCTTGTCGTCGTTCAGTTTGCTGAGCATTGTGGGAATTTCTTGAGCTGCTTGGACTCGACCAGCGCAGCCAGGCGCTCATCCTCGTGCTTTTGTGTACTGACGACGTCGAGCTCTTGGAGTCGCAAAGTCCTCCGTGTCTTGTAGAGCCTTTGTCTAGCGGTCCAGAGCGCTTTCTCCAATCGAGCCAGCTCAGACTCTGGAGCACCAGAGGAAGAGGTCGAGTTGGAATCGCTGCATCTGGAGCTCCTTGGACCAGTGCAACCAGGCGCTCATCCTTGTGCCTTTGGGTAGTGACGGTGTCAGGCTCTCAAAGTTGCAGGGTCCTCCATGTCTTGTAGAGCCTTTGCCTAGCGGTCCAGAGCGCTTTCTCCAATTGAATCAGCTCAAACTCTGGAACATCAGCGGAAGAAGCCAAGTGCAACGCATGGAGCGCCCGATTCATCTTGGCGGATAAGTCGACCAGCATCTCGTCCTCCTCCACCGTACCCCAACCTTGCTGCGAGAGCAACGAGGCTGGCCGTAGGTTGAGGCCATCCAGCTGACGGAGATCGTGGTTGGCAAGCAGATCGGGTCGCTCTTGCCCTGTAGCGATGAGGCCTTGTACGTCAACAGTGACTTGTCGGAAAAGGTAGTTGTTGAAAATGGCGTTCGATTTGGAACTTTGTCAGGTAGCAAGCCTGACCAGTTGGTCAGGGACGCTGGCCTGAATCAGGGTGTTGATCGTGAGCCGACAAACCACATAGGGGGTGAAGTTGGGAAGACCGGCGGCCAACTTGACCTTCCTGATGGCGTCGGAAGCTTGATTCGTGTTCCAAGGATCCTCTGCTGATGTCAGGCAGTACTTGCCTAAAGTGGCGCCATCAACCTCGAAAGCCTTGAAGACGTGAGGCAGGGCTTTGGTAGGGTCCATCGGGACTTCCAAGTAGTCGTGATTGGCATAGTAGCTGGGATCTGTCATCTCCAACACCTTGGCCAGCTTGACTCCGCCCCAGGAAGCTTGATCGCGATCTGCCATGAGACCAAGCAGAGTACGACAAATGTTTGTTTCTTGAACCAGACGTATCAGTTGACCGATTTATCTGCAGACAGATCAACCCAAGGGGGCCGAGCTAGAACATCGTGGAGCCGAACCCTGTCCTGGGTACCCTTGGCAGGTGCACCTTCGATAGGAAGAGGGACAGGAACTGTTCGAAGCTAGGTCCGAATGGATCAGGTCGACCAAGGCTGCTGGCAAGACGCCCGACGCAACAATCCCCTTCACCGTCAGAATTTTCATCAGCTCCAGCAGCTCCGGCCGCTCCCGCTGCGTACCAGCGGTGTTTGAGTGGCGGCCTCGGTTTTAGGGCACGGATGTCAGCAGCGGTCTGTCCTTTCTGCAAAGGCGATCCATCTCTCGATGCCGCTGCAACGAACAAGTTGTGGAGAGTTGACAAGCTTGCCTCTCACATCGCACGAATCCACATCTTCACAAATCGAAATCTGAATCAGCGCTGTCCTCAGTATCCGCAGTAACTGTGCCCTAATGCTTGTGTGGGATTCCAACCAGCGTATCTAACCACTCCTGCCTCTTGTTCGAAGGTTACCAGACCTCGTATCTTTCACAGATACGACCTGGGTTCGATAAGAGGACAGTTCCTACGAAAAAAGTAGGACCGTGACAGACGGGTTGGACCTGCAGAGTGGTTGGGATACGTGATGTCTAAAGAGGAATGGATGGAGTGGGTAAGGAGCAGAAAGGGCTTATTGACTGCTGGCAACCGAGTCGATGGGTTCAAGATCCCGCTCCCTTGTGACCGTGGTTGTCTGTGGTGAGAAGTTGGAAGATGTTGCGAAAGCTTTTAGCGCCACGCAGCACGAAGAGAGGCTCGTAATCGACTTATGGTACGGGCACATCGGTGCTGAAGTGCGTGGTCAGTTTGCCAAGCTCTTGCTGTAATTGCAAAGCCAGCTCAGAGGGACAAAGAATTGGATCGGAATGGGCTGAAGCAGATGCATCCACCGAGACCTCTGTGGACGGCGCAGGGCTAGACGGAATTAGCGGTCTGGTGGGCCGACGAGCAGGAGGCAGGGGGATGTCATCGTCCTGCCCTCCATCTGGATCACAGAGAGCAGGATCGACATCGGATTGATCGTCCTGCTGTCATGATCGAAGTCGTCAAACAGGGAGTTCAAGTGGTCGACACGCTCGGCTCTCCAATACTTCTGGATGCTCAAGTCAATCTGGTTCCACCTGACTGGCCGCAAGATTGACTGGCTTTTTGTCAAGGAAAGCGAATCCATCATCCGGATCCACGGCATCGATGTGGTCCGAAGCCAATTGCTTCTTGGGACAATGTGCAAAAGCTTCTTCAACAAGGCGTCTTTGCTCCTAACTATCTGCTCCGCTCCGCTTGCAAACAGACCAAGGTGGCAGAGGAAGCACTCTTGCCGCGATGAACGAGCTGTTGAGATTAAGCACGTTTGCTGGCCACTTTGCAAGCAGAAATACCTTCGCAAATTGCAAACCGAGCCAACAGTGTCCCGAGTGTGCAGTGGAGCTGCATGCAAAGGAACTCCCGGGTCATCAACAGGATGAGCACCATTATTCAATGACGGGCAAGTCTGGCGAGCTGCTCAACAGCAACCTGACCAACTTGGGAGGCAGGAATCCTGCCCACCGAAGCGTGAACGAGAAGTCTTGGTATTTGTGGATAGGCAGTGGATGCCGTTCCGACTCCCACCAATCATTTCTGCTTCGTCTGCCCTCATATTGAGGCGAAGGATCGAAGAAGTCTACAGGGACCACTCCAGCGGAGAACCGGCTACCGTATTGTCACTAGGACGGAGTTCACGTCTGCAACAAGAGCATCAGAACAGAAAGTCACCTAACTCGACCACACTGTTCAGTCAAAGATTATGTCTTCAGTACGTTCAGTAGATTTGACAGTCGAGCGCAAGGGAGTGGCAATAACAAGGTTTTATCATACACCGATCTAGCTACGTATGACGAGCTGATACACTTGTACAGTACTACAATTGAAGAAAGTCATAGCTGATAAATCAGGTTCTGTTGTCATAATCGGGCGAAAAGGTGGTGACGACCATGCTTGGCGACGAATCTCGCAGCCAAGGTGCGCTCACTTACGTTGGCCGACCTTGTTGTAATGTTGTTGCCAACAGATAAACAGATAAACATTATGATTTTGCACGAGCATGCAAGCGTGATGACGGACGAGGACGAAGTTGGCATTCGCACTTTATTGTACACCAGGCTAGTTAGAGCTAGCTACCACAGATGAGATTTGGACTACAAAATGGAGTAAGCGAGCATGTGAGTGAGTGTTAGTTAGTAGCGTGGCCCTGGCTCGTTTGTGCCAGTGGGGAGCTTTTTGGCGTTTTTGTTCAGTAAGCAAGGTCGACATCGCCTTCAGCAGCGGTGTCGAGATCTTGATAAGATTTGGGTGCGGATCGTTGCGCTCTTGGATCGAGGGGTTTGGGTGCGGGAGGCAGGGGTTCTGGAATTCCCATTCCCACTCCCAAGGCGGTGGGATCGGAAAGAACGCCTCCGAGACGCATACCCAATGAAGCACCGCCTGCTCCTCCCGCTCCCGCTGGCGATCCCATGACACCGTTGTTATCATGACCACGTCGCATAGAAGATGGAGAATCTCCAACGGCATTGGTACTGCCTCCGAATCGGATCATCCCCATTCTACCACCGTGGTTGAACAGTCCCGGTCCCGCTGCTCCGCCCCCGCCACCATCAAGCCTCTGCGCGAGCGAATTGCCCGCTGCTGCAGCGGCGGCTTCCCTATCCTTCGGTCCAGGCTGACCGGAAGCTCGGCACGGATCTCGAACATAGTTGTTGAAAAACTTGGCTTCCATAACCACATCCTCCGCGACAGACTCGATAAACACTCGATGCTTGTTCAAGATGTGCTTTTGCACAAAGTTGACCGCCTTGAACAGCTTACCGCATTGCGTTTCGTTGACCTCGACGATGCATCGGTGCTTCTCTTTTTCTTCCTCCTTGATGAACGGCAATGCAGCGTTCATCAATTCCGCTTGGATGCTTTTACCTCCCATCTCAGTCAGGTCCGTGTTCTCGTCGGCGAGAAGGAGCGTGGTCTTCTGATCCACGCTGCGTGCCCACGATTCATCGTTGGTGCCTTCCCTCGGCTCTTCCACCAGAACCCCTGCAGCGGGTTGCTTCCTGCCATGCCGAGGACTTCTTCGAAGCAGTTCTTCTTCAAACTCACACACCAGTGAAATGTAGTAGTCGCAATGGTACACTGTTCGGAGCAGATCGAGATGGAGGTCAAGTTGCTTCTTGATCCACGACCTTCTCTGCTCTCGCTTCCCGGCGTCTTCGCTGGCGTCGTACTCTCGCTCGAGGTCTTGTTCGTCCAGCTCCGGCTCGATCTCGCGGTGCCTTTTCCAGATCGCTTCCGTGGCGCTCGTCTCCAACCAGGTTGTTAAGGACGATGCAGCATTCTGCTCTGCTTCCTCTCGGAAAAGCACCTCCCTGTCTTCGGCTTCGAAAAGCGATACCAGCTGCTTGCAATGCTTCAGATCTACGATCAGTCGGGCGAACGAGTTGGCGTACTCTGGTACAGTCCTGAGCTTGCTCGAGGTGGGTTTGGAGCAAGGCGCAAGGTTGAGGGTGAAGCCATCCACGTCCTTGCCTTGCAGCGCATTGAGGGTATCTTCCATATCGGTGCCTTCTTCGTACATGGCCCATCCCACCCGGTGCCACCTCTTACCGACGTGCGGTTCGCCGAGAGCTAGGTACTGAAAGCCAGCCTTGCTTTGCAGCAGATCTTCGAGCTTCTCGCGCGGAATGTCGGCAGGGAAGCTTTTGACCAAGATTTGATGTTGACACGCTGGGACGATGGCCTGTTCCCCGTGTAGGACTTCGAGTTCACCGTAACGAGACAGCAGCGCGACGTCACCGGCTTCGCCCCGATTGCGGAGGTCTTCGGCATCCTGGGACGCGGATCGAGCTCGCCCGTTGGTGTGCGAATCACCGGTCTGAATGTCGTAGTTGATTTTGTCCAGTCTGCCATCTTGCAGCTCTTGAAGCCACTTCTGCTTTTTGCCGGTGCGAGCGGTACGTTTGCGCTTTTGCCTCGCTGCTAGCCACGGCTCTCGATTGGAGTACTTTTCCTTGAACCATGCTTCATCCTTCCTCTGTTCGAAGAAGGCGGCGATGGCTTTTTTGTTGAATGCTGCTTTGTAGGTCTGATATCCGTCGTACAACTCCTGGGTGGATGGTTGGTCGATAGATCTATCTCTGGCTGAGGGATGCGCTGCCTTGATCATCTGGGCGTAGTTGCGGAAGGGAAGAAGCGTCTCGGACTGCATCGGATCAGGAGCAGGAACCGCGTCGAGCGACTTGGAGGCCGGATCGGCATTGGAACCATATGGCTGCCTGCGGTGATCGACGTCGTAGGGAGGGAAAGGTCTCTCACGTTCCCTCGACCTGAGCCTGTCATCTCTACTGTCGACGGTGGCATCGTCTTCGTACCTCGGGCGAGCGTCGTAACGTTCTCGGTCTGGATAGTCGGCCCATCCGCCACGATAATCTTGATCCCTTTCGCGGTAATAGCGTTCCCACTCTAGAGCTCGATCCCTCTCACGATCGTCGTAAGCATCAACCCCTCTGTAGGCATCGTAGGCAGCGGATCGAGAAGCATAAGGGGACGTCGCACGATAGTCTCTTGCGTGATCCCAAGGGTCTGCACCCGGATAGTCCGGATACGCACTGGCTCTGCGCTCGGTCCCATAGTATGGCGGAGAAGGAGATCGGCCACGCTTCCGGGTACGATCGTAGGCGTCTTCTACGGGATGTTTGTGCGGTGGAGCTGAGGCATCGTACGCCCCAGCTCGGTCGTACTGACGGTAGGACTGTCGATACTCCATTGACTGGACACGGACTTGAAAGATGGATGTGAGAGGTCTAGAGGTTAGGATTAGGTGGGATCTGTCCGGGGAGGGGTCGAGGGGGATCAGAAATGGGGGAGGCGAGAGGTCGAGCGTGTGAGTAAGGTTAATGAATTGACGCCATCGATTGATGAGTAGGAATGAAGGAATGGAGAGGCGATAGGTCGCCCAAGTCCGACAAAGCGCGCTGAGAAAGGAAAGGTATTCACAAGCAGGCGATGGTGACGGTAGCGCAGCAGCTGGAGCCGGAGTTGCGTCAGAGTCTGTGCAAGAGGTGTTAAGGCTGCAGCATTGCTTCGTATATCGTGTGGAATGAGGACGTTGAACCGAGGCGGAATTGGTTAGGAAGGGGAGAGGATGAAGAAGAGACGAAGACTTGGATGGGGGACGAAACGAGGGGAGGTCGCAGAGAAAGAGAGGGGAGATGCTTACAGATCGAGAAGAAAAGGTGGATGGGTTGACCACCGAGCGTGATGGAGGGACAAGAAGGGGGATCCAGCTTGCGGATGCCAAATGAACAAGAATGGCGACGAAGAACTGCCTTGGATGACTCTCACAAAGAGTGTCAGTCTGTCTGAATGCGAGCGAGCGAGCGAGAGAGCTGGCGATCTGACACGAAAGGCAGCCCTTTGAAACCTTGATTTGTTCCTGTTCTTCCTGTTGCTGATTCTCGCACGATTCAGTTGCTAATCGATCGGGTTACACACGAATGGTTTCTCCCTGCGCCAAAAAACCCCACCTCAGATCGGGAGAATCCTCCTTCTTCTTACCAAAAACTTGTAGCTTCGCGTGCTTTAATTTTGTATTGATTGGGGTTCTTGAGATTCGAAGCGAATTACCGATGAAAAGCAGAATCTGCCTCCCGATAACCCAAAACGTCCAGCTTGATATCGGATTGGATTTCGAATTCAGCCGAAATCGAACCTAGAGTCAAGTGCTAAGGTGCTAGGCTGCTGGGGGCTCTAGCCACTCTATCCTCATGTTAACTTGGCAGAGAAAGCGACCAAGCCTAATCTCGAACACGCTCTCTGTACCAGCCAAGTCTGGATTCCGCCTTCCTCGCTCGCTCGCTCGCTCGTACAGGATTGCAACTCCTACCCTGAAACTACACACTTCGCATCCTTGTTCGCCTTCTGGCTCCGCCGCTCCCTTCTGATCCTCACCACTCAACTCGATTCTGACGTTCTGCATCTCGACTCCGATCAGAGCGGTCAGCACCACAGACTCGCTCGTTCCCTCTCCGTCTACTCATACTGTACCCCGTTGATCGTCACCAGCGCCATATCGGCACACGCACCATCCTCAGATCGCTAGCCATCTAGGAAGCCCACCACGAAATCCGAACTGGAACCCTGGACTCACTTCCGCGAACGCGGCTAGGATCGATCGCAGCAGCAGTGGTGGTGTTAGCGCGAACGACATCCTTCTCGCTCGTCCTAATCCGTCCGCCTCGGTGGCCACCAACCTCGCCAGGATGATGCCCAACACCACGTTTCATATGCAGCCCGCTCCGGGTCAGCAACCTCACCATTCGCCTATGCCTCCAAATCCAGGCTTCGCCATGGCACCTTCTGTCTACGCCCAACATCCCGCTCACCCGCAGCACCAGCAACAGAATCACCAGATGCCTCCCGCTCAACATCCTCACCAGATCCAGATGCAACAGCAGCAGCAGCAGCAGCAACAGCAACAGCAGTCCCATCCCCATCATCATCAGCCGCAACAGCAGCAGCACCCACAACAACAGCACCCACCACAACATCAACAGGCGACCGTCTTCGCCAATGGCCCTTCCGGGCCAAACAATCAGCATGTGCACATGACCAACGGGCCTGCCTCCGCTGCCTACCATCCTAATATGCAGCAGCATCAAGCACAGATGGCCCGAATGGCGCAAGCTGGGCAAGCTCAACTCGTCAATGGCCAATTCGTGCGTCCTTCCGTGCCCATGAACGCTCAATTTGCTCAACACCATGGTCTGCAGCATCACCCGTCACAACAGCAACAGCCGTCGCATCAGCAACAGATTCAGCACGCGCAGCAGCAGCAGCTACAACAACAGCAGCAGCTACAACAACAGCAACAACAGCAACAACAGCAGCAGCAGCCACCCCAGTCGCAACAGCAACAGCAGCTACAACAGCAGCAACAGCAACAACTTCACATGCAACAACAACAGCAACAGCAACAGCAACAGCAACAGCAGCAGAACCTTGCAATGGCAAATGCAGCGCATCACCAGATGCAGCAACAGCAGCAACATTTGGCCGGTCAACCGCATCAATCTCCCAACCACTCAGCGCCAGCCAATGCTCATGCTGGTCCTATGCCTCACTCGTACCAGCAGCACCCTCAAGCGGGACAAGCCATCCCTCACAGAACACCGACGCCGATCGCTCATGGTGGTCAAGCTATGCAGGCTTCCAATTCCAATTCGGGTGTGGCCGGAATGGGCTCGTCTGTTTCCAGTCCTCAAGTCAGCGGACCCACTCCGATGAGGCAGGCTTCCGCTCCGCTCAATCAAGGCGCTTCCACACCCACGCACACCAGACCTCCTTCGGCTGCCCCTACGCCAGCAATGCAGCCGACACCCATGCCGGGCACCGCCACTTTGATGCGACCGTCCCTCTCCACCTCTCCAGTCTCCTCCCAAACGGGGCCTTCCCTCAACGCGCCCGGTCCCTCGGCCTCAACAGCCACAAACACCGCCGCGGCAGTCGCCAACAACCTCTCAAATAGTCCAAGTCCAGGCGCCCAACCCCATCTTCAGTCGCAGTTCCCCTCAGGCTCCGGCGTGCTCCGTCTGTTGCAGTACTCGGAAGGTCTTGGAGCTGGTAGCAATCGCAACGACATCGAATACTGGAGATCGTTTGTCAATGAATTCTTCGTCCCAACCGGCGTCTTCCGTCTGGTTCTTTGGAATCCTGCGTCTCGCGAGCAGAAGGGTTTCGAGGTGCCCACCTGCGTTCTGCCCCGGTACCTGCATACTAGCTATGTTTCGGGCTTGCGTTCGTCTCAGCTCACGCTCGACAATCCCAGGGAATTCAACACCGGCTGGCCTCCGGTTCAGCCCTTGCCACCTCCGCCCACGTCTCACAAGTTCCTCTATAGCTTCCCTTCAGCCAATGTGACGCATCAGATCGATGCGAGCAAGGCCATGTTTGTCTCGAGCTTCGACAACGGTTGGCAGGTTCAGATGGTAGGTCTTCTACGAGCTTCTTTTGTCCCCTATGCACGGCCCGTCGTCACGCCCTCGGTCTCGGATGGTCAAGCTGCTGCGCCTTCGAGACTAGACTTGCAGCTGCGACTCGAATCGCTCGACTTCACCGTGCACGCTCATACAGGATACATTCCTCGAGTTGCGATTCAGAAGACCAAGGTAGAGTATCCCATTCCCAACAGCCTGGTCAGCAGCATTCTCAGTGCCAACGATACCAACGCGCCGCAAGCAGTTCAGAAGAAGAACGGCAAGAAGGGTGCAGCGGCCAAGAAGGAAGAGGCCGAGTCCAAGGCGCAAGGGGATGACAACAAACCGAACGAGAACGGAGATCTTTCCATCAAGATCGAAGATGGCGGGCAGGTTGGCGACGACGACAAGAAGAACCAGAGTAGCTACACGGTCTCGGTGGAGAAGACCTTCCTCCCGGACTATCCGGTGAACGAGTATGGTATCAGCCTTCGGGCCATGCGGTGCCTAGAGATCACCGAGAGCGTCTGTCAGCTTCGCGACCTGATCGATCTCAGCTTGCGTGATAAGCTCGGACCCATCGATTCTCTGAGGAAGTTTGCGACTCAATATCGAGAGGCGCAATCCAATCGGTCCAACAATAACCAAAGTGGCGTGGGTGCCAATGGTGTTGGTCCAAATCAGGTAGCTCCAAATCACCAGCAGGGCATGCCGGCATCGAGCACTGGCGGCGGCCTTCCCGGTCGACCGGCTAGTGCTCAGGACAACAAGGATAGCAACATGAGTGCGGCAGCCGCCGCGTCGTCTCCCAGACTTGGAAACGGAGTGGCTGGGGTCAAGCGTAAAGGCAAAACGGCGCCTAGTCCAAGTCCTAAGCTGGGACATGCCAACAGTCCGGCCAAACGGCAGAGGTAAAACGAAGAACTTTTCGACCTTGTCACCGAGAACCAACGTCACCCATTCATCCAATTCTTTCCTCTACTCTTTCGATCGCATTTCCGCAAGCAACACATGTATTTGTACTTTCAGATTGACCCCCTTGCTTCCCCCGCAGATGATCTCATGCTGTGGAGTTACTGTGCCTTATCTTTTTCAATGCGACTGGAGTTGCATCACAGTGTCCGTTCTGTTGGTCTCATCGTCATGTTGATGTCGAGCATGTGTCGCTGACGAAAAGCTTTTGCATCCTGATCTCCAAAAAAGGGTTGAGCTGAGTGATGAGTGAGTGAGGTGGAAGACGAGAGAGAGATGTGTCAGAGTCGTGTCGGTGTGTGTGTATTTCGGTGCGTGAGTGTGTTTTTGTTGCGTTGTTCCTTCGGGATTCCTACATGATGCAGGGCGTGTTTTGAGGCGGTGACGATTTCAAAATCGGAGCTCGGAGCTCGGAGCTCGGAAGATTGATTCATTCTTGCTCATCAGCTTGCCATCTTTGCTCACTCGTTCCGCTCCTTCTTGACACCCGTCATCGACGCAACTTTGACCTTGGCAACACCATACCAACCACCTACCTCATATCGTACACAGCGCGACCTTCAACCAAGATGTGGCTTACGGATCAACAGAGTGGGTATTCTCGCAGCGGCAGCTATCGTGTTCATCGTCGAATCCCAAGCTGACAACGATATGACCTTCGATACTCATCCTCCCTACGTCGTACCAAACAAAACAGAGATTGGAGCAGGACTAGTCTCTTTTGGAACGTTTTTTATATTTGTTGGCATAATCCTGTTCTTTGATGCAGCGTTGTTGGCATTGGGCAACGTCCTTTTTACGGCAGGAATAGCTCTTTTGATCGGTCCCCAAAAAACCTTTTATTTCTTTGCCCGCAAACAAAAAATCAGAGGAACCATTTGCTTCTTTACCGGAATGATCCTTGTTTTTTGTAAATGGGCAGTCATCGGCATGCTCGTCGAAGCTTTCGGTTTCTTGAACCTCTTTGGGTACGTTTTTTCGGGAGCTTCCCGAAAGGTGATAGCTGATGATGATCGGAGAAGAACTCGAAGACTAACCATCACCGTTGTTCTGGTTGCATAACACAATAAACAGTGACTTCTTCCCAGTCATCCTAAACTTCTTACGTCAACTTCCTGTCATCGGCAATATTCTCTCCCTTCCTGTGGTTCGCGGGGTAAGTCTCACCATATCTGATCCCTGTTCCTGCAATTGTCGATGGATAGGCACGCTGACTTTTTTTGTGCTTCACTTCGCTTCATCAGGTCCTGGACAGACTGGCAGGTGCTCGTCAATCAGCTGTATAATCAACTCTCCTCGTTCATCCATCAATGAAAATTAGCCTATCCTGGTGTTGGACATAAAATCTTAAACGATGTTGCCAAGATGAGCAACAGTCTCCAAGTCGTCGTCATTCGACATGATCCCATCATTGCTGTTCTTCGTGAAGAGTAAGGAATGGCAAGCCGAGCTTGTCTGTTACGAACTGGTACCTGTGTTGCTCACGGGGTGTCGCCGCATCGGCTCTTCCTGAAAGACCCGACAGCAGAGCAAGAGCTCAAGTCCGCATGGGGACCAACACGCCCTACCCAGCATAGTCTAGTTGAGACTGAAAGTTCGGATTGAGCACGGAGATCTTGCTCGCACTTTTCCTGTCTCATGCGGTGCCTTGTGCAGAGCTCAAAGCTGATTGATCCTACCTGTGAGAGTCTGCTGGAGAGATATCACTATTGGGCTTGCGTGGAACTAGAAGGAGGAGATCGGGGAATTCCGATTTCAAGGGCAGTGATTTCTCGATGGCCCAGATCGGGAAAGCCGTCGTATTAAGGGCGCGTTCCGATGAATGAAAGGGCACACTTCTTACACTAGATCACCAAGCAGAGTATCACGTTCTGCGACAACTTGATGATGGACACAAAAAGGGCGGCAAAGCCATAAGGCCTTGCGGAGAGGGCCCAAACTCAATCCGTAGGGCAAGCGTGGGAAACAACTCAGGAGCAAGTCAGAGAGTGTGACGCTACGCCAAACTGCTGCTTACTCTGCACGATGGGAGATCTGAGAGTAACACACGCACACAGAGAGGCAAGCCAAAATAGTCGCGGCTTTCAACTCATACTCACAAAACACACAACTCTCTAAAATCTTACACTTAGAATAACACTTTCAAAGATTCAGGGTCTCGAGAGTTGTTGTCGGCTAAGCACCCCCTGCTTGCCTTTACGCTCGGCCAACCAACACCAACACAAACACCACCAACATCATCCCCCTCATCCTCGATATCTTCATCGTCATCAGCATCGTCCCCTTTATACCCCATCGCATGTCGGATCCAAGATTGTCACCTTCCGTTCATCACTAAGCGCCATGGAATCATCATAGCTCGGTGGATCTCCGCACCCGGTTCGGGCTTTCGACTCTGCACGTCCACGGATTCGATCCGATTCTCTCGATACTGCTCCTGCTCCTGCTCCTGCTCCTGCTCTTGTCCGTCCCCACAATCAACATGTCAGCTCAAACACCCACAACGCCTAGAGTCCATCGTGCCGACCGTCTTTCACCTCCTCAGACACCAAAACAGCACCAACAACCGCGTCCTGATATACCACTGCGCTTTCCGCCCAGAGCATCTACCAACACAACGACCATTCCTCATTCCAGCAGATCGTCCAGCAGCAGACTATCTGAGCCTCCTTCGCCTACTTCGACTGACGCAAGTGATCGCGCCAGCCCCTCTGCCAAGAGTTCGGCTTCCAATTGGCAAGCGAGCATCGAGCTCTCCCTCAATACACGTCGCCGTCTCATCCGCAAGCCTCTGCCCCAGCTTCCTTCCGACAAGACCGCTTGTCCCGAGGGAATCGACTCGGAAACCAGCGACTTCCTAGACCCTAGGGCGATTCAAGATATCTGCCAGAAGGCCGAAGAATGGTGGCCGAACACCCTTCCACCCAAACGCGAAACAACCCTACACAGCAATGATGGTAAACTTACCCAGTCTCGTCTGCTGCCCTCGGACCAAGACAAAGGCGCAGTCAGTGGATTAGACGACCAGAGCATCCAGCACCTCCTCGTTATCCTCCATTTCGCAGCACTCCGACAAAATCTCGCTGAGACTGGAATCACTAGATCCGGAACGTTCAAGGCATCTTCTCAGAAAAAGGAAACGCAGTCGCAACAACATCTCTACGTCCTCGATGAGCGCATACTAGACAGCCTCTTTGCTGCGCTCGTAGAGGCTTTCCGCCACCTCTCCACAAAGGAAGTGCTCGGCTCCCTGCAGCGCACAGCCTCCATCCGGTGGAGGGCAGAGGCCCAACTTCGCAACGCCACCACATCGCAACCAACCGAATTCAATCAGGAGACTTCCTCTCGTTGGGCTCGTTTTGCCTGGCCGGCTGCTGCTCTCGGGCGCGCATATCGAGAAGCGCAGCGCAACGTTCTACCGCCGCTTCCAGGCGATCCCAGCAATGCCACTAATCCCTCGAGCTACTTTCAATCCAACTTGCACCCCTTCTCGGCCTCCTACGGTGACCATGAAAATCGCGTACGAAAAAGAGATGTGGCCGTAAAGATTCTCAGCAATGCTGTTTGGTTCGTTCGCAACTATGGTCCTGTCGCTGGTGTGCAGTCGCTTCCCGACCCTTCTGCGGAAGACCTCGCTCCACCCGGATTCGATCTTTCTTCCTCCATTTCGTCGCAAGGATTAGACCCGCCCACTCTGAGCTCCCTGCGCCGAACTTCGGAGAATCTCCTGAAGAAGAATGCAGGCATGCCCAACTTCCTCGCCAAGTCGACTCCCACCACTGCCCTGAGCGGCACCGCCACGCCAGAAACGGAGCAATCGCGTGATCCTCCAACCTCGGATCCGATCCCGGCATCCTCTTCTTCGTTCTCTGCCCGAGCAACGCCACTGCCGTTTCGACCTGAAGGCGGCGCAACCTTGTCGCGCTCGTCCTCGAATGCCTCGCTGAATATGACCGCTGATAGCCGTTCTGCTGTAGCCGTCTCTGTTCTGCCGAGTCCTGGCGAGAAGAGCAAAGCCGTAGAGCATCTTGCTTCCCTCAGTGCTGCGGCTGGCGCATCTCTCCGGCAGAAAGTGCAAGATGCAAGGAACAGCTCTTCGGATATGGTTGCTAAGACGTCTGACGCAACAGGTCATTCAACCCAACAGCCAAGCCGACCAAGTCTCGCGTCCTTCGTTCGTCGCTCTGAAGCAGAAGCCGCAGAGACGGATGCTCTCGAGAAGGCAGAGAGGGAGTACCAAGCTATGGTTGGACAAGGATGTGATGAATGGGCCAAGATGGTCCTCTGTCGCATTTGTGCCTCCATCGACCTGAGATCTGGAGTCGGAAAGGAGGGACTCGGCCGATCTGGTACCATCACGGCTAAAGACCTTCCTGCCAGCGCTGCAAACCAAGCAGAAGCAAACAAAGCATCTACTACTGCTAACGACGAAGGACCAGGTTCGAGCTTCTCGACCCGTTCCGACAACACCATCAAAGCCTTCAAACTGAACAGAGATCAGCAACGTGAAACCCAAGTTGATTCAGAAGATTGGGATCGCTTCCCTCTAGTCTGGAAGCCAGATCACTTTGTCGGAGATGAGCTGTTCGTTCAGCACTCCAGTGACCAGCAGAGACGTCAAAGAGACTCTTCACTCAAGGACGACGAGCACGTGAGGATGGTAGGAGGCAGCTTCGTCTGTCAGGTCAGGGACGAGGAGGAGCGAGAGGCGCTTCTCCAATTGCTCGAATTGGCTGTCTTTGTTGGAAGCTCGATGCTGCTAGAGGCGAGCTTCTTGCGAGACTCGGACGCGGCTCGTCCCAAGCTGCTCAAGGTACCAGCCCGTACAACCTCGGCTGTCGACACTCCTCAGCGTGGAACCAGCCTGGTGGGTCAAAACAGTGTCAAGCAAATCGGGCCTAGCCGTTCTAATAGCGATGTATCTGCTGAAATGGTTTCCAAATCCATCGAGCAAGTGCTTCCGGCACAGCTGCAAGAACCGCATACGGAGACAAGTCCAAAGGGAGGAGCTCGAAGATGGACCAAAAGCTTGTGGGGAATGCTTAATCACAATGGTGCAGATCAGGGGCCTGCCGATGTCAGGACATCTTCCGATCGAGAAAAGCAACGAGATGCCGCTCAGATCAGAGATGCCGACAGTACAAGGTCCGCTTCTCACTCACTTCAGCGACCCGTTAGAGACGATGAGAAGCAGCCAAGCCAACCCCCTTCTAACCGGCCTTCTTTCGGGTTACCTCGCTCCAAGACTGTCACGAGCAGGGAAGAGCCCAGATTGTCGATCTCTTCCCGAAGAACGTCTTTGGTCTCTGGGCTATCCTCTGTCTCATCTAGTCATTCGCGTCAAGCTTCAGGTCATGGCCGCGAGCCGTCAGACCCTTCGACGCCATCAGCAAACAGCACCAGAGCTCCTAACCGTTTTGTTGGTCGCCTCTTCAATGCATTCGTCAAGCCATCATCGGATGACCAGGGCCAGAGCGCGCAGCTACCTGACCTCGATGACAGCAAGTGGATCACATCGTCTCGTTCTTCGATAGATGAAGCTGCAGATGCTGTGAATAAGCCTCAGCCTCGATCAAAAGACTCGATCTTTGTCAGATTGGCCAAGAAACCATCTGCCAAGCCTTTACCGCCTTCGGTCTTCCCTCCTAAGCTTCGCGGGCCTGCACCCTTGTCCGCGTCGCCAGAACTGTCGATGCTGGTATGCTACCAGCAAGACGCGAAACTCAGCGAGCTTTCCCCCTCTACCTACTCGATCTCTTTCTATCGACTTCAAATGATCCGCTTCCTGGCTGACCAGAGGAGAGACTTGGTCACGTTCGCGACTCCATCACATGGGATCTCAGCGTCGGGAGAGCTTTTGCCGTTCGTCGGCGTCCAAATCAACTCCACCGCCAAAGGAAACATGTCTTTGACGGCGCTTCGACATGGCACTCAACAGCAGCAGCAGACCACCGCGAATCTCTCCTACTTCCCCTCCCCTCAGCTGATCGATTTCGAACAAAGGCCCGCGGGTCGAGCTGTCCTGGGTCTGCGCAGGGAGGAAGTCGCTTTCTACCGCAGATTGAGCAACAGTCGGGACATTCCCTTAGGTCAGCTGATCGAAGAGCTCGGCATCCGAGCAAGTGCGATGGAGGCAGATGGAGATACTTCGGCCCTCGCTTCGAGCGATGCTAAGGCATCGAACATCAGTCTCTCGCAGCCGAAGGACTCGAACAAGGAAAGAACCGACGCGGCCTCTTCGAAGGACCGACTGCGCAACTCGGCGTATGGCACCCCAGAACAGCGTTTACAATTTATTCATGGATCCTTCAGGATCAAAGTAATCGCAACTGTCCTCCCGCAGAGCATGTATGACGACGCCAAAGCTAGGGAAAAGGAGCAAAATCTGGAAAGAACGACTGCGGAAGTCGGCACGCCCGGCTCGGTCGACGCTGGAAGTGCAAGTGTTCTACCCTCACTGCTCGCCTCAAGATCTCGCGATAGCGATGTTTCTGCAGTTGCCGCTGCTGTTCGTACGGACAAGGAGGTCGCCACCACTGCGCTCGCTGTAGCTGAGACGGCGGTGCAGGCAGCCGAGAGCGGCACTCGGCCTCTCGTCGATGGGAAGGATGGAAGCGCGAGTGGGATCTGGATGTGGAATGCCAGCGCCAAGAGTGGATGGCAGGGTCGTGCCGTGCCCATGTCCGAGTCGACCTATCTGATGTCGTTCGCCAAATATTTAGAGGCCATCGCCTACCATCCGGCCCTGCGACGAGCTGGAGGTCTCGAACCATCCAATCAGAAGCTGTACGGCGGTCTCACAAATGTACAACAGCAGCTTAGAGAAGGCAAGAGTGAGGACTCTCGTAGCATTGCGGAAGGCTCCAACTTGCTACGGCTGTTTCGCTCAGGTCGTGCTCTGGTCAAGGTCCACGTCCAACCCATCGTAATTTACGATCTCTGGATCGAGGGCCCTTGCCTCTACACCAAGAAACTGACCGGCCAGGACAAATCGCAAACACCTGCGGAGCGAAAGAAAGCCCGCATGGAGAAGAGAAAGAAGCTTGATGCCCAGAGGCTACAGAGTCTGATCGAGGAAACTCGGTTGGAGATCCAGCGCTTCTTCGCCTCGGTCAAGGATCAAACTACGCGTCTCGAAGCCGTCTTTGTGAGTCGTGAGCTTGACGAGTCAGGCAAGACCATCCGCAAGCGTCCTTCGGCTCTTGATCTCGTTAATCCAGAGAAGCTTGCAACATCACCAGCTGGCGGAGATCACGGCGGCAGCGCCTTCAGCAATGTGAGTGGGGTTAGCCGGGCCAGCACCGCGACCTCGTCTACGCTTTCTGGCGACGTTGCCGAACCCTTAACATTGTTGTCAGGCATGAGATCTTCCCTGCGGACCGACGAGTTCGAATTGTATGACGCCCTGCAGAGGACGTACTTCTTCGACGGTGTGAACGATATCCGAAAAGCCTTCGCCGATCGAGCCAAATCGGCCAGAAATCGACTCAATGCTTGGATCAAGAAACATCTCAATAAAAAGGAGCAAGCTCAATTGGGGAAATGCCAACTGGACGAGCCGGAATACATTCATCCTGGAAAGCATGCATTCCCTGGCAGCTCCTTCATCATCCGAGAGGACGAGCCTCTGTCCATCATCGCGTATTCGTTGAGCTCACGCGACTTCAAAGCCGAGATTGGGGCGACCTCACCGGAGCAGGAAAGCAACGGCGGCTACATGGGACAGGACAGCCACGCAAATGTCATGCATTGGCGTACCGGGGTGGTTCACGGTCAAGGTACGGTGGGATCCCAGACTTCTTCAGCCACTGGTAGCAGCACCACCTCCTCCTCTTCGCTGCTGCCAGAACGATACATGCGCAAAGTCCCGATGTCACAGCTTGATCCAGATACGGATGAAGTCTTTTACGACCCCGAACCTGTTCAAGCTGCTCTGAAGCGCAAGAAACGAGGTCGAGAATCGTCGATCCTCTCTCTCACGTTGCGACGAGTAGGCTCCACCATCTCCGAGTCGGCAAGCAATCTCACTACACCTCTCTCCGAAGCACCGCCGGCTCTCGTGTCCAACGAAGACAAGAAGAAGGATGAGTTCGACAAGCTTCTGGGAAGGTCGTCCAGGATTGAAAACGGCGCGAATCGAACTCCACGTTCAAGTGTAGCATCAGCTGCTGCCATCTGTGGTGATCAGGCCCAGGGCTCTGACACACTGAACCGTCAACCTGGCAACCTGAGTAGGAGGACGACAGCGTCTGATCTCCGATCGCAAGCCTCATTCTCATCGATTCCTGACCGCAAATCCTCCATGCTCCAAAGCAACCCGATCGCCACGATCAACTCCGCTGCACCAACTGGGTCTTTCCAAGCCCAGGTCGTGCCCACAACCGGCCGTCCAGCTCCGCTTGCCAACCTCTTCAGTTCGAGCAAGCCCACGCTAGACCCGACAGATGAACGCTTCAACCAAGGCAGCCTTGCGCATTCCACGGTGGCAGGGAAAGAGACTCCTCGATCCCCTTCTATCTCCAATCTGAGCAGCACAACCGGCAATTCCTATTGGACCATTGGCCATGCTCAAGGGCAGAACGACTCCAAATCAGCTAGGGAAAGCCAACACAAGATGGCCGCACTGCAATCTGCCAGCGAAGGAAATCCGGGCGCCGACTCGCACTCAATGATCTCCAACAGCACACAGGCGGGCTCGGTTGCTGCTGAGTCTCCGCACATCAAACACAATCTGATCCAAGGCACGACCAAGATCTCTTGCGTCTCTTGGTTCGCCGAAGAATTTGCCATTCTACGTGAGCGATGGGGAGTTGAACATGATTTCGCACAAAGCCTATCGCGATGTCATCCGTGGAACACCACGGGAGGCAAGTCGAAATCGGCTTTCTTCAAGACGCTTGATGAGCGCTTCATCGCTAAGCAGCTGCTGACAGTGTGGAGCGTGGATGAGAAGGAAGCTTTTCTGGAGTTTGCGCCTGCCTACATCAGGTACATGATGAACTCAGCGGTGAACGATTGTCCGACTCTGCTCGTCAAGATTGCTGGAGTATACAGCATCAAGATCAAGGACACCAAATCTGGTGAGACCAAGCTCAAGATGAATGTCATGATCCTGGAAAATCTGTGGGCAGGAGATGGCGGGCAGTCGATCCGATTCGATCTCAAGGGTATTCGAGACCGAAAGGTGAAATTGACACCGCAACAGCAGCAGAGCCTGCACCAAGCAGCCACCAATGCTGCGTTGAGCGGTCAGACGATGATGGACATCCCGGGTGCTGCAGTTGGATCACCACCCCAAAGCTCGATGACTACAATGTGGAATACAGGTGTCCAGTCTGTTCCATCCTCAGCGCCTGGAAGTAATACCGGGGTTGTTGGCAAAGCTTCCGCCATTGGCAGTCGCGCAGCAGGGGGTGCTGGACAGAACAGTCAGCCGATGACCTCGGTCAAGAGCCGAACAGGAAACGATGGCGAAAGCGAGCAAAAGCCAGAGAAAGCAAGCACGGTCTGGTGGGACAGCGAATGGATCGAACGATTCCGACATCGAGCATTTGTGCCCGAGACACAGAAGGAGACCTTCTATCGGGCTTTGCAAAACGACACTCAGTTCTTGACGGCATCGAATGTGATGGACTACTCGCTGTTGTTGGGCGTGATAGAAAAGCCGATACGCCGACAAGATCTGTACCCTGCTGCAGCTACTGGCTCCAAGTTTTCAACGGAGAAAAAAGACGGTATGCGAGAAAAGGTGGCGGTGGAGGAGGAAGACGCGGAGGGAGGGGATCTAGAGGGAGAAGACGGGTTGAGTGGACGACCGTCATTCCGATGTCGAATCGTGGATTTCCTTGGCGCATTTACGCTGGCGAAACAGCTGGAATCCAGCTCAAAAAAGGCATTGAAAGCAGGTCAAGAAGCGAAGTCCAACGTCACCATCTTACCTCCCTCAGAATACGCCACACGTTTCCTCAGTGCCATGGATTCCTACTTCATCGGCACGCCCTGTCAGTCCCGTCTGGATGATGGCTATCGATTCGACCAGCAAATCCGCGAAGAAGCGGCCGCGGCGGGACCCAACGTCACTTTATCCCTTCCTCAAGTCTTGTAGGCCATCATGCATCGCGGCCACAGTATGAGAGAATCTGTCTATGACGTACGCAATCTGTCCGACATATTTTGTCCCCGTTGTAGTCTTTTCGACTCCCTTCATCTCTCTCCAATGTCATAATCTGTCGGATGATTCTGCGTCAAGACGTTCGTGGAGCCATGTAGATCTTGCTCCCTTTCGTCTGTGAAAGTGTTGCGCAATCACATCAAAGTCGATATGTCAGACTAGCAGTAGCCGGATCGGAATGCTGATACAAGAGATCATCGGGTGAAACAAGGGAGGGGGAAGGTTGGAATTCCGGAGAGATACAAGTACAAGCAAGATATGACGAAAGCTGGAGAACAGCACTTGGTTTGATTACGATACATGTTTGAGATCAATGCCGGGGGTCATTGACCTTGTAACAGATTCTGCATCCCTGTTGGAGCAGCTGCTGCACCACCACTACCGCCTCCTTCGGTGTTGGCTGTCGATGTTGTTGTGGAGTGAGGAGCATCCCGGTGCACATGGGTGGGAGGTCTTGTGAAATGGTCTGAAGTCTCTTTGTTTTGGCGTTGGTTTTGGTGCTGTTCCTCGTCAACATCTTCATCATCATCGTCTTCTTCATCTAGATCATCTTCATCGGCAGCATCTGGAGCATCAGATTTGGTTTTACCCGTTGTCTGTGCGTTATTGTTGTTCTTGACCCTTTTTCTGTTTCTGGTAGGATTGATTTCTTGGGCTATTCTATATCTTGAGAGGTAAACTTTTAAAATTTCTTCATAGTTGTCAAATCCAAGAACTCTGAAAGCGTAGAGTAAATCGTCTCCATTGATAGTTTTACGTTTTTCAACCAGACATTTCTCCATTGCTTCCGACGTCACGAAGGAGATTAACTCGGAGACGCAGGCTTGAATACATTCTTTTGCGTCCTTGGCGATTTTTGAGTTTTCGGGCAAGGAGCGTTTCATGATTCGGGAGATGTTGGCGATGGGTAGGTCAGGGTCCTGGTTCGAAGATGAGAACATCGATTGGTAGACAGGGTGTTCATGCACAGGACCGTACCGAGAAAGTATCTCACTATCGGACATGTTGAGCGGATCGTACTCGGTCTGTGCATTGGCGTCAACACCTTCTTGTTGTTCCTTGTGATTGCTGCTGGACTGTGATTGTTGTTGTTGTTGTTGATGATTTGGTGGTGCTGATCGATGCTGATCATGCGGTGTAGCAGACCTCGGAGAGTTGAGGAGCGAAGAAGAACCCGTTTGTACGCCCCCCGCAGCGCTCGTTGAAGCACCTGTGTAGCTAGTGTACGAATTAGGAGTTGATCGGCCACTCGATACTCCCCCTCCCCCTCCCCCTCCTCCTCCTGGCCTGCTGCTATTTGATGCTTGAGTCGCCATTCTTCAGCCTCAAATCGGATCGTGCAGGATGATACAAGGCTCGAAGTGGAAGGTTGAGGCTAATTAATCAACAGCGGATGGAAAGAACAGCGCTGCCGAGAGGCTATCGTTTGTCTCCCGGGAAAAAAGTTCCAGTCCTTGGGGCAGGGGGCCAACACGAAGCTTTGGTGGAGTTCGATTGCCTCTGAAGCTGATTGCAGCCGAACGCGGTGGAGCAAGCGTATTTGAAACTAGTTCAGAGCTGAAGTACCGATAGTGATGCTAATGATATGAGTTGTAAGCCAAGCTGCGAAACTTCCATCGAGCAACAGCGTTAGGTGCAAGATGATGATGATGATGATGATGATGATGATGATGATGATGGTGAATTCAAGATGCAGGGTTGTTGGTGTGTCCAAAATCATCTGGAATTTTTTTGGTTGATTTTTCCGTTGACACGGCTCAAGCAAAGAATCAAGTTTGGTTCCGCGGGACTTTGCGGATCATCTTGACACGATCCCGGCCAGTATTACATAAGCATGACTTGATGCTACAACCCACTTTTGGCAAAGACACACACCCTAACATATGCAGAGACAGACAGACAGACAGATAGGTTGAGTGAACTATGACGTGATACGATTAAAGTAGTCTTGCTGCGGTCCAGGGTCAGGCCAAGTCTATGCTGATGCTGTATGGTAGATTTGTGAAACGTGGTGTGAATGCGGTGGGATGACAGATAAGCAACGAAAGCTCCTCCTTTGCGTGTTGTTGGTGTGAAGTTGGCACGCATCCTGCTACTGAATTGAACTTCTTGTAATGCGGTGCCAAGGTGTCCGTGACTGTGCAAGGACGTGGTATGGGTGGGTAAGATTAGCTAGCCTGGTACCTTCAGTTCCGGGCGCTTAATTGTTTCTTCTTCCAGGGAAGAACGATGCTAGAGACAAAGAGTTCGTGCAATCTCGTATCTTGCGTCAACTCGGGATGGAAGCTGGTCATCATGATGTTTCCCTGTTTGAGCGCTACGATCTGGGAATCGTGATCGGGGCGATCTGGGATGTCTAACCTAGGATCTCTTTGAGCCTCGGCGATCTCGACGGGTCGGTTGGCGGGTGATTTGGGATTGGTGACCGGTTCTGGCAGAGTAGCTAAGATCTCTATTGGAGGTCTCTTGGAGGCGGATTTGAAAGAATCTGTCTCATCGTACAGAGGAGGAGCTACGACGATTCGCAATGCTTGGTGGATTCCTTGCTGATCTTGTTTCGGGAGCGGCGGTTCCGATACTTTGGGAGGCGCTTCCTGATTGGGTGTCAAAGGCATCGCCTCAGTGTTGGTGATGGGAACAGGGACGTTGTCTGGCAAACTCGAAGGATCCACCCTCTTGACCAACGTGGGTTCATCTACAGCTACCTTTGCCAGATCCGTGGGCAACAGGAGTGAATCCACTACTGGAGCCCGGATGAACACTCCGTTGAAGGGTTCTTCCGATCTTGAAAGGCCTTTGATGAACAGAGGAGTTTCGAAACTGTCAATTTGAGAGCCGAAGCCGTTCCTTCCAACTCGGATGTCTACACCACCGATAAGCTGCTGACCGCCCTTCTTGCCTCCGGATGCTTCCCTAGCCAACATGATCATACCTGCACAGGTTCCCCAAACTGGTCTACCTTGTCGAACCCACATCCGCAGAGGTTCCAGTAATCCAATCCTTTCACAACCCAAAGAGATGGCGGTCGACTCTCCTCCCGGGATGATTAATGCATCGCATTCCTGTAATTGCTCGGGAGTTCGTACCAAGATGGATCGGATGCTGGCCGATGTAGAAGAGGGAGAAGACGAAGATGCCGCAATGTTGAGCCGATTGATGTGGGACGCATGCTCTCGGAACGCTCCTTGGATGGCTAGCACTCCTACTGTGATGGATCCCGAACCAGAAGCATTCAAGCCACTGATGGACGATGAGGCCGTCGCTGACCCGTTCAGAGCTGCACCTGTGGCAACGCCGATACCGGACATCTTGTCGAGGAATTCTCCGTCACCTCAATAGGGGGATTGTAGAAATGAGGGTACGTCCACTACTTTTGGTGGTAGGGCGATGCTTCCCTGATTCGAACAAGCGATGAGAAGACTTCCACAACAGAGGTCCAGGGTGAAGATCGTTCAATAATGACTCGGCCAAGTCGGTTGACCTAAACCAGGAAAAGAGCGAGCGGGAGAGCTTGCGTTTTCTTCTGAAAAAGTCAAATTCCAAAGCTCCGGAGAAGTAGCCTGAAAAAGGATCTAACAGCCACAGTTTCGGAGCCGAGACTCGCTTTCGCGTTGAGAAGAAGCACAAAGGTCAACAGCGTAGTCAGACAAGAGACACACGGCTTCCATGGCTCGGTTGCAAATGCATCAATCAGAACCAAAGCCGAGACAGACTAACTCATCATCTGCTCTTTGCACCATCACCACCCCTTCGTATCGCGGGCCTGCACAAGTTTCCTTCCCAATTGGAAGCTACTACTTTCCACCCAGGCACCTTCGACGTCGGCGCCGTCCATCCGCCTTGGATCGATATCATGGCGCCCCGTGTTAGGACCCTTGATCTGCCCGTCGCAGTCAACGAGTCCATCTCGTTGGAGCTGGATCCGCTGCCTCCGCCCGAAGATATTCAAGTCTTCTTGGAAGCTTTGGTCTATGAGCGACCCCCCTCCAAGTACTGGACCCGTCTTGCTTCCCAGCTCTGGATCGAGAACCGCTTGAACGAGGCTCATCAGATCTGTGTCAAAGGTGTCGAGGTCTTGTCACCCTACAAACCTGCCGAGGCCATCCCCCTCTTCGATCTCCTTTCCTCCTTCGGTCTCTCTAGCGCTAAAGTGGCTCCCAAGCAAATCTTGTCCGATGCCAAATACCAGATCTTGTCCAACCAAAGCACCAAGGATGTTCTGTACCGAGACGTTGCCAGCAACCTGGGCCGAGCTCAACAGATCGACCCCAAACATGAAATCAATCAGCTCACAAAAGCTCTCTACTCCACCACCACCGGAGAAAACGAGCAAGCAATTCGCATCTTTGACGCTATCCTTCACAGGCACCCCAGACACGCCATCGCTATTCTAGGCAAAGCCTGCATCTTGCTCCGAAAACGACAGTATGCACCTGCCCTCAAACTCTACCAAGATGCGCTCCAAATCAGTCTCATCATCCAAGCTCAAGCTGACAAGGAAGCCGACAATGCAAGCACTTTGGGCTGGAGAGGCCCCGACCCTCGAATCGGCATAGGTCTCTGTCTGTGGGGGTTAGGTCACCACGATCCGGCAAGGAAAGCGTGGAAACGAGCGACTCAAGTCAACAAATCCAATGCCGCTGCTCATCTCCTTCTCGGTATCTCGAGTCTCAACTTGGCCAAGCAGACAGTAAAACTCGTTCCTGGTACATTTGGCGCTCACGTCGAGAGGTCCGAGGAGGAGGCACGCGAGTTGGCCTACACCGAAGGCATGTCAAGTCTTCAAGAAAGCTGGAAGTTGGAGAAGCGCAATGCCATGACCGCTGTCGCTATGTGCGAATTCTTCACCAACAAAGCCAGTCAGGCTGAAGCCGGTCGCGATTCTTCGGAAAATGCTGCTGTTGTGGAACAGGCCGCCATGACGCATTATTCCACTGCTTTGAAGCTTGGTGAACACGCCATCCAATACGCTGATTCGAGAGCCGCCGTTGTCCACGCTTGGCTCGCTTATGCTAGAGCATCCCACCTCGCTTCTCAACTCAGCATCAACAGCGGCAAGCCAGAGCTTCGTGTGCAAGCCCAACGGTACTATGCCAGAGTCATCGAAGATCTGTCTCGTCAGCTTGCTTCAGCTTCTGGCGGACAACTGCCTCCAGGCTTAGCTATTGCTACCCTGGGGCTGGCTCAATGCCAAGTCGCCAACCGAGATGCTCTGGCGGCCATCAACACGCTGGACGGTCTCACTAGCCGACCTTCAGCCGCATCTTCCGTCACTCAGATGATCGAACTCTCGCTCCTAGCTGCCAGCTTGCGAGCCCAAAGTCAGCCAGGAGCTACCTTGGCGGAGAGACAAGCGGATGCTGAAAAGGCTCGAATCATGCTCGATCGAGCACTCCGACTCATCGAAGCTGCCAAGGTCGAAGCGTACGGCGACTCCGCTCTGTCGGCAGGTCACGCGGATGAGTTCCCTGGTGCCGCTACAGCAACCAGCAACGGTGAGAATCCGGGTGATACCTCGGGACCCCTTGGTAAAGCGCTTCTCAGCATCCGCACGGAAGAACTCTCTAAAACGGCGCTGGAAGCAATTGCCAGTCTAGGTTCCGATCCTTTAACCCGAGCCGAGTTCGCTGAATTGCTTCAGACCGAAGATCTGGCTCGTGCGTCGGTTGCATACGCTGAAGGACTCGAACTTGCCAAAGCCAAGACCTCATCGAGCTCTAGCGACAGGACAAGTCGTGACGACCCTGCCGCCGACGCTACCTTGGTGGCAAGCCTGGAGACGTGTTTGGGTGCTGTTCTCGCCATAAGAGCTTCCGAGATTCCCGAAAGCGAGTCGCAAAGGCAGGAAGAGAGGGACTGGCTCTTCTCGCGTGCCATTGCTCGATTGGAGTCGGCTGTCAATGGCGCTGCTGCTGTGGGTAGCGGAGATTCCGCCGTCGTTATGAAGCCCGAAACGCAGCGTACCGTTGATGCTGTAAAGCTAATCGCATCGTACAATCTCGGTCGAGCCAACGAAGCTGTTGGCAACTTTGACATGGCACGTCAGGCCTACGAAGCATTGTTGCGCGCGCATCCCGAGTATGTTGACGCCAAAGTTCGACTTGCGATCCTCCACGTCGCCAAGGCGCCCGTGCCTGGACCCGACTCTGCACCTCAGATCAAAGCTCAACGAGACGCCGCCAATGCCCTCTTCAAAGAAGCGCTCGCCTCCGACCCAGGCAACCTCGATACACGAGCCACCTACGTCTGCTTCCTGGCTGGCGAATTCCCTGGCAATCCGACGGCCGTTTGGGGTTCGATCAAGGATTTCACGGCTCAGCTTTTTGCGGGTCCGTCGGACGCTGCCTCCAAAGCGGTCTTTGGATCTTCCATGGCCGCAAAAGCTGCTGCAGACGAAGGTAGACGCGATGCTCACACGCTTGCTTCTCTTGGGTGGGCATACTACCAACTGGCCATCCACGCGACAGGCCCCAACGCCAGAGCCGAGAGAGGTAAGGGCATGATGAGAGCCACCGATCTGATGGACAAAGCGTTGCAATCCGACTCGCGATGCGCCTTTGCCGCCCAGGGAATGGCCATCTTGCTGGCCGAAGATGCATTTGCCGAAACCGCCGGTGGCACTTCCCTGAGCCTCCCTGCTCTCGGAGGTGCACCCGAGGATAGACGGAAAAGAAACGCTGACGAGGCGATCGCTATCCTGTCCAAATTACGAGAAGTTCGGGACGAAGCAAGCGTGCACGTCTGCATGGGCCATACGCTGATGCAGAAGGAAGAATTTGAACGTGCGCACAAAGCGTACGAGCTCGCTTCGAAACGTTTCTCAAACGGTCAGAATGCTTCGATCATTCAGTACATTGCCAGAGCGGAGTACGCCATCGGATTGAAGAACAAGTCCTTTGTCTGGCTCAAGAACAGTCTCAGCCACCTGGAAGAAGCGAGGCGGCTGGTTGGACAAGAGAGGGGCCTTGGTCACCCGGAATGCCGACAGATCGAATACAACATGGCGGTGACGTCTCAAAAGGCTCTCCAGATGCTGTTTGATCTTCAGAAGGACCGAAAGACCTCAAACGAATTGAAAGAAGCGATTGCTGCTGTGGAACGAGTCCAGCCACTCCTCGTCGTTCCCACAGAAGGTGGAGCTTCAGCCGAGACGGATCTGGGCCAACAAGGGTCTCTGATCGAGGCGGCCAAGAAGGGACATCTGCTGTACATTTCTTCGGATATTGTCGAACAAAGAGGCAAATACGGTTCCAGCTCATTGCTTCAACGAGCCACGCAACTGCTCCAGGATCAGGAAGAGTACGAAGCAGCTCTAGCTAAGCAGAAGGAGGCTGTCATCGCCGCTAGGAAAGAGAAGGAGGTTCTGCGGGAACAAGAGAAAATTCGAAAGGAGGAAGAGTATCGATTGCAAATCGAGCAGATGTCGGAGAAGCGAAAATTGTTGCGTGAAGAAGCTGCCAAGATCGAGTACGTACGGGAGACGACACCCGAAAAGGAAGGAGGTGGTCGAAGAAGGCAGAAGAGGGAAGATGTGACGAGTGGAGAAGAGGATGCTCCTGACGCTGTGGAGAAGGGCAAGAAACGAAAGAGGAGCGCTGCCGGTGGCGCTGGTGCAGGTAAGAAGAAGAGGAAAGGAAAGAAGAACCTGGACATTGTGGAATCCGACGAGGAAGGGGCTAGCAGCGGCGATGACGATGAAGGTCTGTTTGGCGGAGGAGGAGCTGGTAGTGGCAGTGGCGAGAGCAGCGATGAAAACAACGACGACGAGGATGGAGACGAAGAGATTATTCGAAACGGCGTAGAATTGCTGGCCCAGGAAGGCGAAGCAGGAGGAGAAGCGGCCGCTCGACGAAGCAAGCTTTCTAAGCTTTCGCAATCCAAGAAGTCCAAGTCAAAGTCAAAGTCCAATTCCAAATCCTCATCTTCAAAGAAGGAGGGCGGTCGCAAACAGAAGAAGAAGAAATCCCTTCGACGGGCCGTAGCCCAAGATTCGGACGATGAGGGTGGCGACCAAGCAGCAAGTGGAACAGCAGCCAGCGGGGGTGACTTGTTCGCTGAAAGCACAGACGATGACAACAACGACAACAACAACGACGACGACGACGAGGACGAAGCTCCAAAGAAGAAAGCTACTCCGTCATCCAAACAAAAACGGACCAAAAAAGTCAAAGTGTCCACCAACGATATCATCGATTCGGACGAAGAGATGGCGCTCCTGGACATGGATTGATGAAAGAGGCCAGAGCTGCCAACAATGACTTGTATCTACATAGTAGCTTAGTGTAGGCAAATCAATCAATCAATCAATCAATCAATCAATCAATCAATCAATGAAGCAGGCAATCATGCACAATCCACAAGTTTGGAGGTTTCGCTCATAGCGATCGCAGAGTGATGTTGAAGTGTCTGTGGATTGGCATTATCTGTGGTGTAGTAGAGTAGTGTTTCTGAAAGTGGAGCGACTACGTGGTGCAGCAGCAGCAGCAGGAGGGATAGGAGGGGGGAGGAAAGGTGGCAGCAGATTGCCGAAAAGGGCGCACACTTTGGGACACCCTTGAACGCATGAGTCGCAATGAATAGGGATACATAATTGGTAGCATCAAAGAGCGAGCCTCTGTACTATATAGCCAGCTAGCTCAATTTAGCAGACTAACTTGTCGCGATGATTGGGTTTTGGGACGGGCCTTGGCCGCGGTTACGAGGTGCAAAGGCTCATGTTAAATGCTTCCTGATCGACAGCAACGAAACCAAAACCGACGTTGGAAGGAGAACACAAGAAATGTAAGATCGTGACGTTTCACCCCATCACAGCTCAGCTCAGCTCAGCTTAACTTTGGTTTCTTTTTTTGTAAGATTTCTTAAGTTTTTTTCGGAGTTTAGGTGCAGCCAAAAAGGAAGAAGAGGGGCGGGCAAAAGCGAGACCGAGTTTGTGAGTGACCACCGCAAGAAGAAAAAGAAGAAAGCGTTGACAAGTGAAAAAAAGGATAATGATTTCCCTGTTTCACCTACGAATCAGGAGAGTCGAGATCCCAATACAGTCACTGTATAGTCTTACAGGTAGGACTGCTCGCTCGACTCTCTCTGGGCTTGCTCGGTCTTCATTCGTCAGCCGGTTCTTCCGGATCTCATTCAGACAGATCCTTTCTTGTTAACCGAACAAGCGACTTGTAGCTCGAGTGAAAGACTATTTCTTGTTGTTAGGCTTTCAAGAAGAGTTACACTGTGGTCAGTTGACACCATCCTACCTCCTTCTCCCGCCTCCTCCTTGGTTCTTTACCCCTTTCTGCATCGTCGCTTCCCTCGAACCTTTCCACGTAGCACCATTTTCGCCAACACCGAAGAGCACAAGCATCATTCACCTCCAGCCTCTTTCCGACTGCTGACGCACCTAAGCGCGCCTTTCCTCTAAGAAGAAGAATCGGTGCACGCATCACACAAGAGGACCTAGATCGCGATCGGATCAACCGAAGACTATTCTGCAGATCGCAAGTGAGCAAGAGCGTAGTCTTCTATTGACCGGCAACAAGAAGTGAGCAGAAAGAGAAGCAGCGAGGGTAGCGACGGCGACATTTGTTCAACGCAAACACACAAGCCAGCACAACCAAGGTACCATGTTCGACTCGATCCCGGACGCGGTGGAAGCGATCAAGAGGGGGGAATTTGTAGTAGTGTTGGACGACGAAGATCGGGAGAATGAGGGGGATTTGATCATCGCAGCCTCCCAATGCACAACAAAGCAGATGGCATGGTTTATTCAACACACGTCAGGATTCATCTGTATATCTTTGACTCCCGAGCGGATTTCTGAGCTAGAGATCCCCATGATGGTTCCCAACAATACAGAGAAGAATAAGACGGCGTATACAGTCACTGTCGATTACAAATTTGGGACAACAACAGGCATCTCTGCACACGATCGAGCTTTAACATCAAAGATGTTGTCTGGTGGGGAAACAGAAGAACAAGGAAAGAATGCTAAACCATCGGATTTCACCCGTCCAGGTCACATGAATCCATTACGCTATACTCAAGGTGGTGTAAGGATCCGAAAGGGACATACTGAAGCTTCAGTAGACTTGTGCAAATTGGCCGGCCTACCCCCCGCAGGTTTGCTGTGTGAATTGGTCGATCCAGACGACGAAAATGGAGGTATTGCTGCAAGAGACGCATGCCTCAAATTCGCAAAGAAACACAACCTTAAAATCATCACCATCGAAGATCTCAAAAAGTACAGAGAAGAATTGGAAGGTCCCTTACCCAAAGAACTACAACACCACCTCAATTCCCAAAAAGATCTGGATCAGTTGAGAGGCGTCAAGTTGGATTCGCAACAGGTCGTACCGCCTTCACCCCACACCAATGCCCCTGCGATTAAGGGTGTCAATGGGACCACGTCCTCAACATAGCCACCAAGTCGCAAGTATCACCGTCAATTCGACCGCCAACACCATAAGTCAAGGCCCCATTCGGAGGGCGCCCTCCCTATGTCTACCTTTGTTACTGCACTGCTCAAGAATGTACTCTCTACTCAAACGGAACGATAATGATGGGACGTCTTCAGGCACAGCCTTCGCCTTCTGATCGTTTGAACCGGATCAGCCGAATGAGGCTTAGACGAATCGTGAGACAGCAACCTTGATGAGTACAGAGAAGGTCGAAGGTCGATCACAACCAAAATCATCGTCAATCTAACAAGTGTGTGTTCTTGCATTTGACACTCGTGCGAGTAGAATATGTACTCTCCCTGCTGCTATGAGCTTCTTCTTCACGCTTCTTTTTCTTCCCTCTTTTTTGAGTGTGAGACGCGCACCAAGGCTCAGCCATCAGTTAAGTTAGTCCAAATCCAACCCAGAACGCCGCAGAGAGACAGAAGAGAGTGCAAGAAGGTTGTGTGCAGTGCAGTGTGAGCAACACTTTTCGAGAAGAACACACACAACGTTAGTTAGCCAGAATTCCTAGTATTGTGCTCGTTCGCAATTCCTCTTCCGCACGACCACCTCCTCCTCCTCCTCCTCACCACTCGATCTGGAGCATCATCGCCCAACGACATCAAGAAGCTAGTCTCGTGCGCGCGCGTCGTTTACCCTTCCTCTGTCTCTTCCCGCATTCCGACGTCGGACAGTCCGCACAGTCCATATCAGGAGCAGCTCGCCTTGTGTCTCACCTCCGTCCCATCCTTCCACCTTCACCTTCACCTCCACCGAATTCGACACGAGCAACAGCTACGCTCAGCATGTCGGCCCCCATTTTCGCCGCAGAAGCGACGCAAGAACGAGCCGAGAATGCTCGTCTGTCTTCCTTTGTCGGAGCCGTAGCCTTAGGAGATCTGGTAAAGACCACGTTGGGTCCCAAGGGCATGAACAAGATTCTCCAGTCTGTTGGCTCCAACGAGATCACAGTGACCAATGATGGAGCCACCATCCTTAAATCCATCCATCTCGACAACGCTGCAGCTAAGATTTTGGTCAATATCAGCAAAGTCCAGGATGACGAAGTCGGGGACGGCACAACCAGTGTTTGCGTCTTGGCAGCTGAATTGTTACGAGAAGCGGAGAAACTCATCGAGATGCGAATCCATCCTCAAACCATCGTCGAAGGTTACCGTATCGCTTCATCAGCCGCTCTCCAAGCACTCGAAGAATCCGCCGAGGATCATTCCACCGATCCAACCGAGTTCCGCAAAGATCTGGTCAATATCGCCAAAACTACGCTATCAAGCAAAGTTTTGAGCGCAGACAAGGACTATTTTGCCAACTTGGCCGTGGATGCCGTTCTAAGACTCAAAGGATCTACCAATCTGGAACATATTCAAATCATCAAGAAACCAGGCGGAAAACTCACCGATAGTTATTTGGATGAAGGATTCATTCTCAACAAAAAGATCGGTACCAACTGTCCCAAGTCGCTCGAGAACGCCAAGATCCTGATCGCCAACACAAGCATGGACACTGACAAGATCAAAGTTTTTGGCGCAAGACTTCGTGTCGAAGGTACAGGTCAACTCGCAGAACTCGAAAGAGCTGAAAGGGAAAAGATGAAAGCCAAAGTGGAAAAGATCAAGAATCACGGTATCACATGTTTCGTCAACCGACAATTGATCTACAACTACCCAGAAAGCTTACTGGCCGAAGCTGGGATCATGTCGATCGAACATGCGGATTTCGAAGGAGTGGAGCGATTGGCTTTGGTTACGGGAGGAGAGATTGCAAGTACATTCGATCGACCTGACTTGGTCAAGTTAGGAAAGTGTGGCAAGATTGAAGAGGTGATGATCGGGGAGGATAAATTGATCAAGTTCAGTGGTGTTGCAGCTGGAGAAGCTTGTACGGTTGTTTTACGGGGTGCTACGTCGCAGATGTTGGAGGAAGCGGAGCGATCCTTACACGATGCACTTTGTGTATTGTCCCAAACAGTGGGCGAGACGAGGGTTCTTTTGGGTGGTGGAAACTGCGAGATGAGCATGTCCAAGAAAGTAGATGAGGCCGCGCGGTTCACCTCAGGTAAAAAAGCTATTGCTGTGGAAAGCTTTGGTAAAGCCTTGCGTCAGTTACCAACCATTCTTGCCGATAACGCTGGGTTAGATTCCTCAGAACTCGTTTCTCAACTAAGAGCCGCTCATCAAAAGGGAGATAAAACCGCTGGATTGGATTTGGATGCTGGCAAGATTGCGGATATGAAGAAAAAAGGTATCACCGAAAGCTTCAAGTTGAAAAAACAGGTTGTTGTCTCGGCAACAGAAGCTGCGGAAATGATCCTCAGAGTGGATGATATTCTCAAATCTGCTCCTAGGAGAAGAGAAGCTCATTGATTATTGAAATCACAAACTGTTTTGCGTCCGTCGGATATGCCGATTGCAGCATCTATTCTTGGACTCAACCCACTGTCATGTGGGGTAGTGTGAAACGTAAGTAGTCACAGCTCAGTCAGTTCTTCATGTAGACAGAAGCACCATCAACACTTTTTCGCACATCCTGAACACGAATCAAAAATCACATCATTTCCAAAAAAAAACAGCTACACAGATATACGTCTTATGACCCCGTTCCGCAATTAGTCGGCAGCATGACTGAGGCGGCGGGTCTGATCCGAAACGAGCCGAAAGAACAAGATTACAGAGCGACCGGTGCTGCGATCGCGACGTTCTGAAATCTGCAAGATTTAGAGCTGAACTCGGAAAAAAAGTTCTTGCAACCAAGTACAGTAGTGCGTTCGTTGGGAGGGACATGTGTGTGTATTGAAAGTGTGTGTGGTAGGTACAAGGATGAACGGAAGGTGATCAGTTGGCTGGCGTTGATTCAATCGCGTTCAGCGAGTCTGTCTAGGATGACGGTGATTTCTTCTTCGGTGAGCATTCTGAAACGTCTTTGTTTCTGGGTTTCTTTTGGCAAGGTAGCTGAGTCGATGGCTCCCACGACGTCGTCTTGGTTACTTGTTCCGTCTGTGGTGTCAGCAGTAAAAAGTTTTGCTTGGGGTCCACCCACGATGCCGACTTCTAACTCTGAGGGTTTCAGGTCCTGCGCAAGAACGGTCGAGAGAGTGTTTACTGCGAGATCCAGAGTCTGTTCCATCGTAAGACTGGAGCTGATCTGATGGGCTTCCAAAGCAGCTGCGTCTGTTGCGCTGCTTGCTGCTTCCATAGCAGCAGATGCTGTAGCTGAACTCGATTCAACGGGTTCTGTGGATCCACCTGACGTTGTCGCAGAGGCTGAAGATGTGGAAGAAGATTTTTTGAACTGTTTTTCGAGAAAGTTGGTCGCCTCTGTCTGTTTGACACCGGCAGCAGTAGCCCGGAAACCGACGTAGTATCCCGCTGGATCGATCTTAAAGATTTGTGGACCTCGTTCGGAATCGATGCCCACCAAGATCATCGAAACTCCGTACGGACGCATCGCAGCACGTTGAGTGTAGACCTGGTTGATGTTGGCTAAACGTTTGGCTAACAGATCGGGAGTGATCGAGTAGCCATATTTGTATCGGAACTCTGCCGCTTCGGCTCTCGCCCGTTGCACTTGCGCTCTAGCATCCGCAATCCGACCGGTCATGATACATCCAATCTCGGGCGTCAGAGCAAAGATGTTGGTGACACTGGACGCATCGATGAGTTTGTCCTGTTGACAAAACACGCACACGCAGAGAACAGCAGAATATGGGAACAAAAGGAGGGGTCGAGATCAGGTCAGTGACTTTGTTTGTGTCGGCAAGACAGAGAGACATTCTCTGGACCAAAGTGGCACACTTACAGGAACTTTCTTCTGTCCAACGACAACGGAGCAGTCCTTGCCTCGGACGGCGATGGAGGTCAAACCGGCCGTGTTGATGGCCTTGAAAGCGTATTCCACCTGATAAAGACGACCATCAGGCGAAAATACGGTGAGGTATCGGTCATAGGAAGAACGTGACATGTTGGGCCAATACTAGAGCGCTCCCAGAGGTTGAAGAGGGCTTATGATCTGGAACCGAGCTCAAGAAGGACGTCGGCGTTGGAAGGATCACGTCGTCGGTTTGCCTTGTCCGTTCTGACAGGTGGTGAGTTCGTTGAGCAAGATGTAGAAGGCGAGAGGGGTAAGTAAGTGAGGAAGCAAGGTGGGCCAAGTGTCACTTTGGAGGAGGTGGAGCTGAAAGCATCACACTGACGACGCGGTCCATGCGTCCTTCTCTGCCTCTGGCTCTCATCAGCCCGCCTAGTTTGTGTGCAAGCTTGCGTTTGCAGCAAAGTCGATCACCATGAGGAAATTCGAATAAAGTAGTCTAACATAAATTCTCGCCTTCTGCACGTGACACTTAGCCATCCTCCTCTCAGCAAAATTTTCAAGTCTCCGCGAGGGCGAAAAAGCTCTCTGCTTCTTAAATTTCAAATCCAACCTTTCTGCCTGAGAAGAAACGAGAGAAAAAAAGTTGCAACTCTTGGAGAAATTGGCAGATCGTGGTCATTGGTCCACATAGCCCACGGTATCCAAGGTGTCGACTACCACCATCAGCATCAATCTGCCACATCTTCAAGCAAGAGCAGCACCCTCGCTGTGAACCCGCATCCTCGTTACGGCACTCTCCGGTCCAAATCGAGTCTTGTTGTCGGGTGACATCCGCTTCGACTTGCTCTTCTGTTGAGACCGAAGTAATCGCCTCTCTCCCGGAGCTAACAGCCGCCATCATCACCACCACCTACATCCCCTCAATTGCTGCCCAACATGTCGTCAGCTCCCACCCACATCCTGTTCGAATGCGCAACAGGATGCGCCATCTTCGAGGTCACCCAGGTCGAAGAGATCGGTTCGCTCACCAAACAGGTACAAGAGAGCGTTAACCAGGTCAACACATTCGGTAAAATGGTCAAACTGGTCAGCTTCAGCCCCTTCAAGAACGCTTTGGATGCGCTCCAAAGTTCGTTGGATATCTCGGAAGGTGTCCTCAATGAATATCTCAAATCGCTCCTTACTCTCAACCTCTCCACCGGCAAGAAGAAATCCACCGTCCTCGGAGTACAAGATCGAAACTTGGCTTCTTCCATCGTTGGTGAACTCGGTATCCCATGCGACACTGGTGAAACCTCGCTGGAGTTGATCCGAGGTGTTCGACAGCACTCCGAAAAGCTTTTGAAAGGTCTCGCTGAAGGTGATATGGCAAAAGCCCAACTGGGTCTAGGTCACTCCTACTCTCGATCCAAAGTCAAGTTCAACGTCAACCGAAGTGACAACATGATCATTCAAGCCATCGCTCTTCTCGACACTTTGGATAAGGATGTCAACACGTTTGCCATGCGAGTCAGGGAATGGTACGGATGGCACTTCCCAGAATTGGTCAAGTTGACGACCGACAACATGCAATATGCCAAATTGGCCCGATTCATCAAGAACAAGGAAAGGCTCTCGGAAGACGATGTTGAAGAGATGACCGACATTCTGGAAGGAGATGAAACACTTGCAAAGAACATCCTGGATGCTGCGAGAGCTAGTATGGGTCAAGAGATCGGTGAATTGGATATGCTCAACATCCTCAACTTTGCCGAAAGGGTGATCAACTTGGGTCAATACCGAAAGAACATGCACAAGTACCTCATCGAGAAGATGCACCTTGTTGCACCCAACTTATCCGCCTTGCTGGGAGAGATCATCGGTGCGCGATTAATCTCTCATGCAGGATCTTTGACCAACTTGGCAAAATATCCCGCTTCCACCGTTCAGATTCTTGGCGCCGAGAAGGCCCTTTTCCGAGCACTCAAGACCAAAGGTAACACTCCCAAGTACGGTCTCATCTACCACGCTTCCGCCATCGCCAGATCAGCGCCCAAGAACAAGGGTCGAATGTCGAGATTTTTGGCCAACAAGATCTCGATCGCCTCCAGAATCGACTGCTTCTCAGAAACGCCCACCACCAAATTCGGTGAAGTGATGGCGGTTCAAGTCGAAGAGAGACTACAGTTCTACGAGACTGGTAAACCTCCGAGCAAGAACGCGGATGCGATGAGCAAAGCCATCAAAGCTATCGAGGAAGCTGCTGGAGATCTTTTGGACGAAGACGCCGACGATGACGACAGCGATGACGAGGAAGAACAAACAATGCCTGCTGCCGTAGGAGTCACAGATCCGGCCGACAAGAAGGACAAGAAAGAAAAGAAGGACAAGAAGGAGAAAAAGTCCAAGTCAAAGAGCTCCGATAAGGACAAGAAGAAGGATGTAGAGAAGGCAGCCAAGAAAGCTTCCAAGAAGGACAAGAAGGACAAGAAAGAGAAGAAGGAAAAGAAGTCCAAGAAGTAATCTTAACGGTTGCCTTTTTGCTTTCTTAAGCTCGTCTCTCCTTTCCTCGGCTTGCACGCCTTTCTTTCGTGCTCACGCGCTCTCTGGTCTGCATCACTTCCTTCCTTGCACTTCACCTCGTTGTCCATACAACCTTCTCATCTAGCTCGCTCTTTTCACCTTGTACTTTAGTGTCTCTCCCGTCTCGCTCATCATACTATGTTCCGTAAAACAGGCATTCTTTTCGTGGCGTGAGCTTTTTCAATACTGCAAACTGAGTCTTTCTCGAGTTGTGCTCCATATACTGAAGTGTTGCTTTTCCGCCCTTTGGCGTAGCCTCAAAGTTGGATCGGCGAGCTCGATGCGGTCAAAGCTGGTCCTCTTGTCGAAAGCCCACCTAAAAGCTGTCGCCTCCCATCATCCCGGTCCTCCTTTCTTTCTTTACATTTGAGTTGGAAAAGTCATACAAACGAACACTTCAGTCTTTGCCAATAACTGCATGAGAGAAATTCGGGGGCAGGAAGTAGTGGTGGAAGAAAAAAGGGAAAAAAAAAAAGAACTGCAGCACCTAGGATTCCCGCGTGGTCCCCCACCGCAGTACTGACTAGGCGATACCTTGCTTAACTTCGCAGATCGGACGGGATGCGGTGCTTTCAAGGTTCTATGGCCGCAGATGCAAAGAGCAGTTTTGGGATGCAATATGAATCAGAATGTCGACTGACTTCGACATCCCAGGCTGCAGCAGTGTGTCGTCGCTGCCTACCACCAATTCCACTATATGGCCTTGCTCATGGTTTCCTCAAGCCCTAGCTGACAGGCCTATGCGGTTCATCACCGAGCAAGTCATGCGCATAGCACGCACCAAGAAGCCAGACTCAACACCTTCAAAGTACTCAGAACAAGATGTTATCAAACTCGTCACAATCCAAAACACCTCGGCGTTCACTGGAGACTTAGGCAACGCTTCAACCACTTTGCAATCGCTCTTGTCCAGTTTCTCTAAAGGCCTAGGTAGCCTTTGGCACTGCGGCAGTTTTCCCTTCCATCCAGACGTGTCGGACGGAGCTTTTCGTAATGAGAGCACTCGATGATCTCCAGGTGCTCTTTCTCTGTTCCTAACATCCTTCCCACTGCTTCAAACAATCTTCCTCGAATCATTCACCTCACACACCAGGTTGGCTCGGTTGGGAAAGTGCCCGAAAGTCGAGTTTTCTGAAAAAAAAAGTGAGATGATGAAAAATTGACAGTGATGGACGCTACATCGGCCTAACTTAAGACATGTCGGCGACACATCGGATGCATTCGCCTTGCTTCATGTACTCGAAACCTTTGTTGATGTCGTCGAGGGTGGTCTTGTGAGTGATGTATTCGTCGACCTTAAAAGTGCCCTTGAGGTATCTGTCGACGATTCCGGGAAGTTCAGATCTTCCCTTGACACCGCCGAAAGCTGAGCCTTGCCATTTTCGGCCCGTGACAAGCTGGAAAGGTCGAGTTGAGATCTCTTGGCCCGCTGCAGCTACGCCAATAACGGTGGAAACACCCCATCCTTTGTGACAGGCTTCCAAAGCACTTCGCATCACCTTGACGTTACCTGTGCAGTCGAACGTGTAGTCGAGACCGCCATCGGTCATCTCGACCAGATGCGAAACGATATCCTTACCCTCACCAAGTTTGGTGGGGTTGACAAAGTCGGTGGCGCCGAACTTCTTGGCCCAAGCTTCTTTGGCGTCGTTGGTGTCGATGGCAATGATGCGACCGGCCTTGGAGTCCACAGCACCTGCGATCACGGCAAGACCTACACAACCCACACCGAACACGGCGACAGTGGAGCCCTGTTCGACTTTAGCGGTATGGGTAGCAGCGCCCCAACCTGTGGTTACACCGCAACCCAACAGACAAGCTTTGTCAAGGGGCGCCTTGGAATCGATTCCAACCAGCGAGTACTGAGAGACGACGGTGTACTGGGAGAAGGTAGAACAGCCCATGAAATGATAGAGCTCTTTGCCCTTGCAGGAGAAACGCTTGGTCTTGTCTGGCATCACACCTTGTCCCTGAGTAGCTCGTACGGCCTGGCAGAGGTTGGTCTTTCCGGATTTGCAGAATTTGCATTGCCTGCACTCGGCAGTGTAGAGGAGGATGACGGAGTCGCCTTCCTTGACGTGGTCGACACCGTCACCGACCGATTCGACCACACCAGCACCTTCGTGACCCAAGATGGCAGGAAAAGCTCCTTCAGGATCGGAACCCGAAAGCGTGTAGGCATCCGTGTGGCAGAGACCAGTGTGGGTGATCTTGACACGGACTTCTCCAGCTCGCGGAGGCTGCACCTCAACTTCTTCGATCGACATGGGTTTGCCAGCCTCCCAGGCGACGGCAGCTTTGCACTTGATGACCTGTCCTTTCGTCATTGTTCCGGAAAACGGCGGAGAGGATGCTTTTGATTGGCGAGAGTTGGGTTAGTGTGAGCAAAGGAACAGTCGGTAAGAATGTCTTTACAGCGACGATGGTGGTGGTGGTGGTGAAAATGAAGATGGCACAAGATCCGACGATGGAAGGAATGAGAAGAAGTGATGTCGTGTGTATTCGATCAACAGTCAAACGAGAGGGCCCCCGCTTATCTTCTCCAACCCGCCCCGTCCGTTCCGCTCACTCAGCCTTCTGTGTGTTTCGACTACGTACACAAGCAATCTGAGAAGAATTGGATTCGCATCACGAAAGTGTGGCCCGAGTGCTAGTCAACTGACCCTTTCGCGGGGTGGAGGGTGACATCTGAAGGTAATTACGCTGTTGATTCCTACCTGCTCGTGCCAGACACAAATCACAAGTTACAAAAGACTGATTTGCCGCCACGATATCCGAGCTAACCAAGTACGATAACGCACGGATACGGACTCCGCGTTTTCAATAATATGTCTTGGTATCGCCCCTTGACGAGGCAAAGTGCAACTCTTTGACGATAGGTCAAGGTCACCGAATCACACATCCTTTCGCTCACCATCTGTCAACACTCCTTAACGAGGACCTTGCGATGTTCCAGAGAAAGACGTGAGCAGCAAGCCGTGGTCCAATTCATCGCGCACCGGATCGGCGGGAGCTTCTACATCGGGCATTGCTTCTCGACTCTTGTGCCAAGCTGTGAATCTAACATGCACGCAAGACATCTTTCGCGTTAAGTGTGCAGCATCAATCGGCCGAATTGATGTTTTCCTCGGTCCGCGGACCCCGAACTTGTGGAGCCGTGCGTTTTTGCGTTTTGATGCTGTGTCCCACCCCAGCTCGTTGATGAACAACATCGATACTAGTTACCGTCGCTACCATCGCAGCACTCCAACGCAACTGCAAACAGTTCAGCAAGGATAACTGCAAATGCTCTGTTGAGGAACAGCAAAGACTAACTCGAGTCCAGGGCAAGCATCTCCTCAAGCGTTGACGGTTCCCGTCCACAAGCATACGGACACACACTCTTGCACTCCTTGGCTCACACACCGATAACAAAGTAGTCCATCAAAACCAAGGCCGAGGAATTCCCATCTGGCTCACTATTGCTACCTCAAACCCATCCACATCAAGTCGCGCTCGGCCTCTATTTTTCCATTCGGCCTCAATTCTGTGTAGTCAATCAACACGTAGGAGCCGTCACTGGACATTCTCACAACCTTTGGATTCGGGTCCCAATCTCACCGTCATTCAATTCGATCCTAGGCAACAAAATGATTGCAAATCTTCCCATTGTGGAGAAGGAGGCCTTTTTCAGTCTTTTGGACGAATACTTTGCTTCTCGTCCGCACAGATTACCATCCATTTCGAACACTACATCTTCCACTTCAACTTCATCGGCCGGCGGATTCTCTGATCGAGCTACAGCAGCAGCTGGAAACGCCGCTGGGGCGGCGGCGGGCGCAGCTGTCACGAGCCACCTAAGAGATCAGCTTGCTAGAACCGGATTTGGCGGTAGGAAAAGCCAGCCTCCTCCGGCGCCACCTTCAACCAACAAACCTGCGGCGAGTTTCCCTTCGCAGAACAAAGGATTCAACGTCCCCGGCTTGGTGACGACGAAAGTGAGTACAATGGACACTCCCTTTATCGCAGATCATTGCTACGAGCAGGAGGAACCGGCGTGAGTCTAACCGGCTAACATTATCTCCCAATTATCCCTTTGAATCGATCACGACCACGCGAATCGACGTTGTTATTGCACAGACGTTGGGATCCTTCCATACCGGGTCAAGAGCACCGAGCACTCCATCTGCTGCAACGACGACAACCGCTCCAAGCGCGCCACAGACGAGGACCTTACCACCACCGGCGAGAAGAGGTACAGGAGTTCCATCTCCAGCTCCTGCTCAGTATTCCGAACCCGTGCCCGCAGTGGTGGAAGCGACCACGTCTGTTCCAGAAGATGTCATCGGGACGGCCGAAGTCTTGTTCGAGTGAGTAGCCAGTACCAGACGGATAGCTTTGGATATTGGTGGGATCGAGGCTCGAAATGGGCCAACGGTGGGATCATGACAAGTGAACGCCAACTGACCAGCAAACCACTCTCTTTCCTTGTCCACCCCGTCGCTCAACACCACTGATTTCATCATTCCCTTCCCACTCTTCAGCTACGGAGATGGAACAGATGAAGATGATCTACCAGCTAAGGAAGGCGAACACATCTACCTTCTCGAGAAAATCTCGGACGATTGGTGGCGTGCAACATCCGAAGACCTCAGTCGTCAAGGCATCATTCCCACCACTTATGTTCGGCAAATATCGTGAGACAGGTCCTTCGCTCTTTCAAAATCCTTGGACAGGATCATCAGCATAGCTTGGATGATCTTGGATTGATGCAAGTCGATGTTCAGCAGCAACTGTCGGTCCATCCAAGGGCCTACAGCCATCTTTCGCCTTGATTCGGGAGAAGAGTGACTATCTTGCCTTTCAAAAAATGACATGTCACAAAGTGACGCTCCTTTAATCTGCACCCTCCAGCAGACATCTAGGTGTTATCACAGACCATATTGGTATCGTCGATCTTCCCCCTCTTTTAACGTAGCCTGCGTCTTTCGCTGTACGAAGCGTTGGTGAGATACACCATGTGAAGGACTTCCGTGCGAGACTGGTCTGAGCTTGGCATTGGATGAGGCCTGGTCGCCGGAGTTCTGGCCAAACACGCTCTGGTTCGAGAAATAATCAAAATATGAAAAATCAGAAAGAAATGTTGACAGAAAAATGGAGCGAAAATTCATCCTCATCTTCTACTTCCCTCGAAAGCTCTTATCTCCCACTCGAAGCCTGCCGCGCACACGTTCCTGGTTTCAATCGACCGAAGTTCGAGCATTCAGTCCAAAACCACGGCCTTCATTCACGTCGAATCTTGGTTCTGGCGGTGTCTAGGGGAGAAGGTCCATTGGTCCAGGAGGAGAACGGCATGAGCGGAAATCGAAAATGCCGAGAAGTGAATCGAGATCTCAGATCCTCGAACAATGCGAACAATGATGCGGACAATGGGAACAATGGGAAACAATGCGAACAACCTTGTGGCCGAACCAAGACAGAATGTCGTCCTTCTCTTCGTGGGTCCGACTCAAGTTGCTGGAAGTTATCCGGGGCGGTCGTCTTCTTTTCGATGATTGTTGCCCACAAGGTTCGGTGCGGAGAGATGCGGAGTGTAGCGGCGCTTGTTCCCGTCCAGAACGGAGTGTAGAATCCAAGTAAAAAAATCTCTCAAAAACCAGGCTTGATACGGTGTGTCGTACAACAAGTTCTAGTTCGAACGGCGTCCGAAAACAACGAGAAAACCCGACTTTTCATTCGCCACCAACCATCTTGGTCAACTTAAAACAGGTTTATGCACAAAGCATGGATGGTCGGCCTGATGAGCAAGATTTGAGTCTGGAAGCGCTTTGCGCCACACCGGTAATACGCACATGCGGAAGCAACGTTACACTGTCCAGAAAATCCAAACAACGGCATCTCACCAAGCCTCCGTCGACTGTCGATTCCCCGATCTTGTTTTCGATCTCAACAACAGGCAGATTGGAAAACGAACAACTCAGTCGTGATATCCTACCTTGGTTCATAGAGCGACAGGCCAGCCAAAACCGTCAGACCTTGAACGGAGGTCCGTTTCTTTGCCTCTAAAAGCTTTCTCCTCTGCCAGAAGCACGAAAGAACCTTTGATTAGCTGATACAATCCACCCGGCTCCCCTCTGTTCTCCGAGAGTTTTTCTCACACGCTGGTATGTCGAAATTACCCCCGCTCCGACCTGCTGAGCTACATGAAGAAGATCGAGCACAGTGGGACCGTATCCCGAGAGGATACACTGGAGTGAGGCTGCGTATTTGCGAACCTCCTTTCGTGGACCCTGATTGATGAAGATTCCGCTGCAAGCAACTGATCGCCTCAGAGTCGTTCTTGCAAGTGTACCATGAATCGACAGATCGATTTCTGCTTTTTTGTTCATTTATTTTTTATTGATTTTATTTTCAAGTCTCTTACGTGGTCGCAGGATATCTTGACATCGCTGAGCAAGACCCAACTGCGATCATGATGTCGATCGCTTCAGACCTTCAGCTACGTTTTTCGATAACAACTACGACCACACGTCTGAGCCGTTCTGATTGTGATTCACTGCACCAAGACAATAGGATCGTGTTGTTCTTCCTGACCGACTTGTGGAAGAATCGCCAGGTGCCTGCGAGTCCCGCCGTACACGGATTGACCTCGCTGCATCCTTGTGACCTTTTATCTTCCCCTGTTCTCTGTTTTCAGAGCCCTCCTTGGTCTTCACCGCACTCGTTCGCCGGTAATATCATTGTCTTAGCTCACCGCGTGAATCAATGGTCGGAGGGCTTCCGATAACACGGTGCATCTCCAAGATCGAGGTTTCCACCCAGACAGATTTTTCTTGGGACAAAGAACAAAAATGCAGTAATCCCGCACTTCTGTGTCCGCTGCAAGCACTGGCATCTACCTGCATGACCTTACCTGCTTTTGCTCTACTTCGACTAGGATCACGCATAGCACGCCAGCTCTGTGCCAGAAACATCAGAGATCAATCTATTCTGTGCTGTCCACCAAAATCGCCGCATCGTTCGACTCGATGCTTCGATTTGGCGAACGTGTCTGCATTTCTTCCCTGCTGCAACGAAGCTAAAGGAGACCATTCAAAGGCCCTGCCAGCAGAGGACCAAGCTTGGTTGCGACGACAAGCCAAAGCGATGGGAGAGTTTTGGTTGTTCCGTTTCGGGCGTGCCGCAAAGCCCTGCCGACCGGCAAAGGCTCAGGCTTAGAGTAGAGCTGACAAGCTAACGCCGCAGAGCACAGATCAAGGTTAGCGATTGCGAGTTTGGATTGTTGATGAACCTCGCCAACGCTCTAAGCGAGTCGCAAGCGTGGGACAAAAACAAGATTCGAATGCATTTTTGCTCGTCGACGGTCCGCAAACAAGTTACGAACGCGTCTTGTTCATCAAAAGAGTACGTCAACGTTCAGTACAAGGTGTTTGCGCCCTTGGTTTCGGGCTGCTCGAATCAAAGTTAAGCGAGCAGATGTTGTCTTTCATCTGATATCGGCCCTCGCTCATACGCGAGCTTCATGCAGATGACGCTACACTTTGTGGTACAGTACGAGCTCACACTGGATCTTATTGTTGCTCTGTTACTTAGATTGTTCCTGTTGAGAGAATACGTAGCTTTCCATCATACACCTTCCAAATGCGGCGTCTGAGCTGAAGATCATCATTAGTGGCAAAGGAAGTTTTGGAGCCTGCACGGTTTCGATTCTCTCATGGCTGGCAAGCTTCGCTCCAATTGTTTCTTACCTCTCTCTGCGCCCAGCTTTGTTCTCTCTCCGCTAACAAAGTGACCCTCACTCAATCAGATGGTAGTTTCAGAGCCTTCGTTTTACCTCATTTTGTGTCAACAGCTTTCATTGCTTACTCACGTTCGGCTCAGAAGTCTCCTTTATTATGAGCGATGAGAAACATGCTGAGACAGGGTCATTGACGCCAAATCGCAACCGTCATAAGTCCCAACTTCCGGCGGAATACAACGACAAGGCGCCACCTTGAGCGAGCGTAGACGCGGACCACGACGTTGTTTTCGTTCGCGCAGAAGGGTCTTGACATGTGATTCTCGTTTGTTGCGACTCTTTGCTCATGGTTGTTGTGGATTGGGTCGCTTGCAAGCAATGGACCCGTTGGTCCCGTGCCTCCTCTCGACTGCCATCTGCCCGATACTAGACCTTGCCCAGATTCTCCGCACTTCATGTCCAAAGCGTGCTGTCAGTACTTTTTGTATTCTCTTGCATCGATGGCCCTGTTTCTCGAGGCATGAACCTTCACAACGTACCAGAGTGACGACGCAAGAGTCGACAATGCAATGGCCACCTGTCGTCCAGGTTCGGCATCTTCGCTCTGTGAAAGAGCTCGCCGTTCTCGTCTTGATCATGCTAAGCGCACTCTCGGGACTCGGACAAGGGACATGACAGCACAGGAGCAGGGGAGATGGTCAACTCGTAGGCTGTGCTCCCAGGTTTGTGCACCTTGCAGGGCGTTGTTTCTCCATCGTATCACCACACAGCATTCGAGCGCGATCACGACCCATCAAGGATGGTTTGGAACACACAAGACGGCAGCATCCGCGTTCCAAATCAAGCCACGTCTGATCCTAAAACATGGCTGCCTCTGTGAAGCGAAGACGTGACCATGAAGGTCCGGCTACGGCTTCCGTCGGTGGTGAAGGCAGTGTCGGTCAACTTCACTACCCTCAAGTTCGCGATCCCGGATTGGGGATCGCATCCAGGAATTGCACAAGTTGAGGCCACCAACTGATGCGTACCCGAGGTGTCAGTGTTCGCCGCTGAGTTCCAGAGACGGTTCCTTAGGCTCGCTCCTAGGGAGCCGCGGAAGCCAAAAGGGTGTCTTGACAGACAAGATGCTGCAGCTCAGTCTCGCTCTGACGTGTTGGCCAGCATCCTTCAGGGCAAGTAATGCGCGTTTGCTTCCGTTGGAAGTAGATCTCCCAGAAAACCCCTCTCTAGAAGCATGGCAAGGGATCCAGAAAGTTGGTCCATCATCCTGTTCTGTGCTGCTGCGACAACGACGAAATCACTCCCACCACTTAACCCCGTCTCAAGTCGCCTTTGAAACAATGAAAACATGCTCGCAGGTCAACTCAGGACCACACCCGGGCTCGAACGCTTCCTGTTCTGCCCGATGTACCTTGCATGGCGGATTCGAGCAAGAGGCGCCTAGATACGGCAAGGCTCCGCCCATCTGTCCTAAGCTGAACAGCTCGAAGGCTGAGGCGAACCGAAAGGAAAGGTGCAATTGTATGATAAACTTGGCAAATATCACCAACGGGAAGGGAGTCAGATGCGAATGTGCAACAACTCAACCAGCGCAACGGAACGCTTCGCGAATCCCGGTTCCGGAGTTGGTTGCCAAGAAAGCCAGATTCGTCTGCGGCTGAGCTTGCAAGTCTGCATAGATTGCTGCTCGTCCGAAGAACGTTGCTCATTTATTGTTGTTGTTGTTGATTTCCCCAACCTTTCCCTCGGTTCCACTGAACTCTGAGACCGAGAGCCTGGCACAGGAATGCCTGAATTCAGGACAGCCTTCGCTGGCTTGGTTGAGGATCCGAAATTAAAGCACGATCCTCCCTCTTTTGATACCCTTTCGTCTTCCAGGCATTGATCATGGATCTTGACGACTGAAGTGCTGTGGAATGCAATCGATCATGAGTGCACCGAACAGTATACACTGTTAGGCTTGCACAGAGCATAGCCCGCAGCTCACGTATCAAGCAAAGTTCTACGCCGGCAACTAGCGACAAGGCTAGTCTGGGCGAAATCAGCTGGGCGTGAAGCCTAACTTTAGCGAGGACGAGCAAGGATGAAGCAGCGCTTCACTGAAAACTCAGCTCGTTCCAGGGTCCCAGACTAAAGCTGCCACTACAATGATTTGGCGGAGAAAAGAAAAGACCTTTATGCGAGGGTTGAATCGCCTGAGTTGAGATCCGACCTGATGCTGATTTTGAAGGTTCCACCAAGCGATTTAGGGAGAACAAAGGAAGCAATCACAAAAGGAACCTTCTCTCCTCAAATGCGGGGCCAGAGAACTACTATAATCACCGATTACGCTCGTAGCTAAGTTACCTGAATCCGAACAACTTCCAAAGGCCGCATACGCAAGGTAGACATAATTAACCGGAGCTTGGCATACAACACCTTGTTCCACTACTCTGCGACATGCTGCGAAAGCAACTTTTTCCTTGGCTCGGCAACCGCGTTAGCACACCGATCAAGCTTCGGTGCATTCGGAGAATCCATTTGAACGGTGCCGAGTAAGACGGCCGTTCCATCAACATCACACATGAAGTGATTTGCCTCTTCTTCACCTTTATACCGTGTGCCAATCGGACTCGATTCTCTATCATCTATCTCTAGGTCAGCCTAGCATCCTTGTAGCTCAACGCAACATCGCTAGATTGTGTTCGCTTGCAAAAGGGAATTTTAAGCGGACGTTCTTGATTAATTTAATTAATTATGGGACACAGAGTAATTTTACGGCAAATCTTACGTGCGGGGTTAATACAGCAAGGACATTTGCAGGGCACTTGTGTGGGTCGGGCTTCAAATCGGGCATTCAGGTTTCCCACCTTTCGCGCCGAGAAAGCACACTCTAAGCTACGAACCTGCTTGACTCCACAAACTTGCCCGCAAGTGGACGCTCATTTGCAACAGCAGAGGTGAAGGAGAATTCGGCACGTCCCATCGTTTTGCGCAAGAAGGAGAGCGTGTGTCTGTGTAAGTACATACCCACTGTAAAGCATTTTGGAAGTGGCGCGGTCGGAAACTCGAGCGAAACAAACGCCCTCCATGCGCCCGTCTCAAAGAGAAGGCGATCGATGGATGGCGCTGCACTCGGTAGCAACTCGGACTTGTGTGGAAGAACTAAGTTATCATAGAGATCGCGCTCCCACCCTTTTCGAAGGATCACCGGCTTCCTTCATGCCAAACTTCATTTACCTTCCCGCCCCCGCCGTCAACAATTTGTAACGTTGCCAAGGTCCAAGCAGATTTTCCGTCAATTAGGCCCGATCCGGGTGCCTTCGTGCCGTTGCGACGAGGGTAGACCGGGGCGAGGCAAGGGTGTTTCGATTCAAACACACCGAGCCCGACAGATTGCACTTCAAAGCCTTGGGCGATACAAATGTATTCATCTTCCAACATCGGAGAGGCGATTTGCTGTTTGCTTCAGTGGTAGTGGCACCTGATTGAGAGGTATCAAAAGGGCTCTCACTCCTTGATGTACTAGCCTCCGTTCATAGCAAAGATCTGGACGACGGTCGTGACTGCGGTTTAATGCGGTCCGGTTTGGCTTCTATCTGGCAGTGTCTCCCGATTTGAGCTGCGTCTTCTTGATTCGAATACTGTAGCAACTCGCGGCACTCAGAGTAGCAGCTCGACAACTGTAAAGCCTCAGAATGCGGTTTAGAATATCATAATAAGCAACAGTAGTGGCGGCCTTCGTGCATTTGAACCTTAAATCGTAGCAGAGATAACAAAATGACTACTCTACTGCCGTCAACGACATCCAGAAGTTACCAAATACCGCCGTCGTTCCCCTACCTCGGGCCACTCTTTACTCTTTAGACTGGAGAGTAAATCTGGGGGTGAATCAAAATCCGAGGTGATGAGAAGGCGTCCGCTGAGTGTTCAAGTAGCACGGATTCGATTTGTTGAAGAGCGTTTCTTGCCCTGTCTCCCTTCTCCTCTCTCGGTTTTCCTCCTCACCCGGTTCCCCCCCCCTGTCTCTCTCCTCTACTTCATGTCTTTATTATTTGTTCATCTTGGGTGTCGCGTCCATGGTCGCAAACCTGAAAATGTTATCTGTTATTGTCTTCCTTCGCTTGGGTTTGATGATTCCCGGAAGGTCTCTCTCTGACATCGCACGAGGAGGTCAGCAGACAGACCCGTCTCATGTAGCATCGCAGCAGCAGAGATCATTCGTTTCGATGGCATGCAGAAATGAATTCGACGCTTCCATCACCAATCAAAATCCTTGCCCATGGACAAAGGTGAACAAAGGGAGAAAAGAGAGGAGGACCAACCTCGCGCGTCCGAGGTCGCTTCTAACTGAACTCTACTTTCGGGCGGATGAGTTTCCGATTAATCGCTCAGGGTCCTCTCTCTATTTTCTGTTGTTGATGCAGACAGCGATCCGAAAAGCAGGACGCGAGATCTGGCATCACATGGACGACGAACGAGAGTGAAAGACGCAGGGCCTCTCCGGCCGTCCAAGAAAGGCCCTAACCCTAGGGAGGGAGAGAGGCGGAGGAAAGTGAAATGCCGAGCATGAAAAAAGCGCGGTCCATCCGGGCAAAGTCAAGGTCCAGGCTCGCTCTGTTATACGGCGCCTAAGTCCCCCTGCTGTCTCACTAGCCGCACTGCGATGACGAAGGTGGCAGCGATGTGGGTTCCAGACGTGAGTTTGGTTCCGTGACACCAAACAACGATCCGAGCAGTTTAGAGTCCAAAAGACGAGATATGCTCTCATCATCAGAACGGTAGAACTGCACTGTTACTGTGTAGTCTCAGCATGTCCACGCACCTGATCAACTTGCTGGCTAGAACAAATCACTGTACTCCTTTTCTTTTCTGAGCTGTGTCCAACCGCTTATGTCTTTTTCGAACCACTGTCTCTGGGGACAACGCGGTAGTGGAAAACGGGCGAGATGCCTGCTGTCAAGCTTATCGTGACACTGCGCTTCTCTCCTCTAGTTTCATGCTGTGCGACCCTTGGCACCACGCTAACCTTGAGCGAAGCAAGACATTTCGAGAAAGAGTTCGCATGCTCGTAGGTTTCACGATCCGTTCCAGACTCCGCCGTTTGACGTGGCTGTCTTGGACGAGGGCTCGATCCCAGTTGGTGGCAGAAGGAGCTTCATATTTGTGTGCATGCTTTCTCCCTCTTTCCTGATGTTTGGGAGCTTCCCGTGCCCTCTCCTTGATTGGCACAGCCGAACAGGATCTCGAATGTGGATCGGCGTTCTAAAATCCCCCTCTTGGTTGGCATCGAGATCAGGTGTTTCTAACTCTTGTTAAAAGCCCTGCTCCTGCTGCGAATTCACGACTGTGTGCTTGTCGCCAATAATCGAGTCGGAGACCCAAATCCAACTGAACCAGGGGGCTAAGCCACCAGCGCTTTCTCCTCGTCCCTTCTTCGACGAAACGATTCGACACAACAGCAAGCGTTTGGACAAATGCAGAATTTCAGAAGGCCCCTGCGCTTCAAAGGTTCCGAATAGCCGACCACAGGCACATGAACGTCAACAAAGAGCTTCGACATCCACATCAACAACAATCGAGCACAGTAAGAACCACTTTGAGATCAGAACAACAAAACAACAATCGCATCACGCAGCCACAAATGAATCGTGGGCAAATCAAACCGCATCCGCCCAAACAGTTGTAGCGGCGCGTAATACAGTACAATTTCAGCTTGAGAACCATTGTTTCGGTAAGGGACCTGGCCCGATCAGCTCCAAACCAAAACCAATTCGGGTTCGATCCGACCTCTTTGTTTCTTTTGGTTCTCCTTCTCTATTTTTATTGTCCTCTGACCCGAATCACTCGAACATTTCCATGATGAGCCGAGTGGCATGTCGAAGGGCCACAAACTCCGAGCATCGGATGTGGCTTTGTGCAGATGTTTCCTGTCGAAACAAATACGAGCCACAAAAGGGCTCGTTGTCGTGCATCATTCTGACGGCCGGGCAGGAGAGTTAACGAGGGGACCAAAAAAAAACAAAAACAAAAGGAGCTGCGCTTCGATCCACGTCGGACCATGCTCATATGCTCATTTACCGCGATGGTATCAGACGCGGTTCGGCACGCTCGTGTGAGCGTCAGACTTGGCTCTCGAGTTCAATGAAGGCTTTCCAGCGTCCTTCGTAGGGTAAAACACGCACAAGTAACATGTAGCTCTGCGATGCGTCACTGCTGCTTGCCTTTTCCCCCTCTCTCTCCCTCCGCCCTCACTGCGGGAATGTTGCATCTGCTTGCATTTTGCAGGCACATTGAATGGTTTGTCGATGGAACGAATGAAGTGGTTCTGCATGACATGGTGCAGCAATGTTGAACAGGGACACAAGCCCGCAACCTGTTCAATCCAAAAAGAGGGTTCGATCCCATCATCTGCGAACCCATCCCAGAACACAACTCGGCCCCTCTTCTTTCAGACAGAGTTCGTCTCCCTCCATCTCTCCCTTCTCATTCGTCGAACCGTTTCCTATAGGAGGTTTGCCTTGGCACTTCGGAGTAGCTTGGTTGTCTCGTCTCGTGTTCCGATCCAGGGTAAAAGTATGAGATATATTGGTGTGTGTGAGGATTCTGATTTACGTCCGATTGAACTCGGTCGAATTGAGATCGGCAAAATTCCGATTGGGTCCTGAGGTAGGACCCAGAAGTTGACCTGACCCAAACCCTTTTCCATCCCATTTTACCTTGCAAAAGGTCCAAGCTGTATGCTGTCTTTATCCCCTTCCGGATCCGGTCAAGCTCTTCCCACCTCCCACACTTTGCATCTTCTCGCTAAGCATCTCCTCTTTCTGAACAATAATACAGTATCGATGTTACGCTGTTGTAAATGCCTTTGTGTGGTGCATCTGCTTGTGTTGTTGTTGTTCTGAACCTTGTTTTTCTTTCCCTACCCCTGCTTGCGGTCCCATCTGTCGCACTGCTTTCGGCGCCTGGCCCTCGAGTCATGCTTGCTTTAGTTGGGCTGCATTGTGTGAATCCCCATCCTCCGTCTGTATGGAATTAGTTGCACACAGGAGCAACCCTTGCTGATCGCTATTGTCGATGTCACCTCAGAGACTGGCAGGCAGCTGCAAGCATCCTCCGTCTCAATCTATAGCAACAGCCGAGTCGCCAAACCGAAATACGATCACTCGCCTAGATCCGAAGTGCGTGGAGTGCCCGGTCCTTTTAGCGTGAGTACCGGCTAATCTGCACAGGTACAAGGTACACACACACGCACACCGAACCGAAGCACAAGCGAGCCAATCAACTAGCTGCCTCCGCCGATACGGGTAGGACAGGGTTTGAACTTGCATCATCATCAGATTGAGTACAGCTCGTCCCGTGATTCTCTCGATTCGATACCCTCTGTTGATTTGTACACAACAGTGAGGTGAGCCGGCTCGCTTTGGGACCAGTCTCGAGTGTCCGGTTATTCGCGCACGATTTTGGCATTTGGAGGAAATCCTCGAGACTTTGCAGCACACAGAAGTGCCGCCCACCGCAACATCCAAAACAGGAGAACAAAGGAAGAGGGAAAAAATGGACTTTGTCAGGCCTAGCTCCTCTCAACCTGCCGCCGTATAGACTGTAGGTGCCAGTTCTGATTTTCGGCGTTTCCGGTGTGGTGTGGCTCCAGAACAACAAGCGCGTTCGGTCAAAGGCGATAAGGTAAGCTGCTTTGCCCGTTTCCAAACCTGTGGAACCGGGCGGAGAAGCGAGAAAATAGATTTGTGCCCATCAGAGTAGTGAAACTGTGTCCCTGTCCATCACCAGCACACAGCGCCCGACCGCGCAGATCTCAGAGCGACCGAGAAAATCAGGAGCGAGCAAGCCACTTTTCCAGGAAAAGGCGAGGAGGCAAAAGCATGAAATTCGCTTTAAGGGAAACCATCTCACTCTGGCTTTGTGCTAGGTTGCCTTAATTTCATGCCACCTTTTTCCCTTTGCCCTTCCTTCCCTTGGCTTCTTGCCACCTAGCTGTAGCTGCTCCTGGAGTTCCTTTCATGCTCCTCGAAATAGAGTCAAATCAAACCCCTCCTAGGAAGCCTTGGGCGACCTTGCTCCCTGCCCTAGCCTCAATCTGCCTGAATCGTACGGTCATCTTCGATGGTCCCGATTCGCCAGCAGGGCGTGGGAGGGTTCGTTCACTCGCTCGTCCTCGTCCTCGTCCTCTTCGTCGTCCTGTCGCCTTCCTCGCGTCCATTTTCTCGCAACGCATGTGCGCTCCGACGGAATGGATCCTGGTCGATCCGTGTTTGTCCTCTCCTCTACTTCCTGCTGTTTGTTGCTGGGCTGTGAACAACCTTTTGGTGCGGGCTTTGTTCTCTGGACGCCAGTGCTACACGGTCTTTACAGGTTTCCCACTTCTCCGATCTCGACCTTCTAGCCCAGTCAAAGAGCGTTACAATTTTTCCCGAGTCAAGGTGGCTTAAGGCATATTTTGCGTTTCCACTTTGGTCGCGGACTTGACTCGCTGACCTTGGTCTCACATCTGCCCTCGCTTGTCGCTTGGCTCTGCCTGGTAATTGGACTCAGTCAACTCACCTCGAATCCTCATAACGGTAGATGGGGGGCCTCCATGCTGCAGGCTCTGCACACTCATTCTTCCGAGCTACTGTATTGTCTTTTCCCTGTTTGACCATTTTCATCTCCGACCCCGTCTCCGTCTATAGCTCTGACTCTGACTCTGGGTCTCCTTTTCCTTCCAATGCCGATGCCCATGCCTATGCCTATGCTTCAGCCTCAACCTCCTTCTCTGGCCCTCTCTGTGCCCCTCGCAGATTCTAGGCTGACTGCCATCTGTACGTGCGATTCCAAACATCCTCGCTATGCTGTAAATGCAATTCGTCGATGTTCGCTTAGGGCACCACACTATGTTGCATCCACACACCAAACTCTGCTTCGTTGAGCCTTACCCATATTTACTGTAATCCAATTTTTTTTTTCTTTCTCATTCCGGAAATCGGCAATAATTTTTGACTTTACAGTTCGAACCTGCTAGCTGCGAATCACACACAAATGTGGCTTCTGACTGCTCTCCCGCTCGCGCATCGTTCTGCCTCGGCGCCTGTGTTCCCTTTGGTCTGTAACTTATTGCTCTTCACTTTCCCTTTGTCGCGTAACTGGAAGCCGCTGTTCAAGTCAGATGCGAAAGGATTCGGCTAAGGTTTTTGGTTCTACCAGACCCGGTATGCTCTCTGGTCTTTCGGCTCTTTCTTAACGTTGCTGCATGTCTACAGTACAGTACAGTATCCACAGCAAGCTGGTTTCTGGCGCCTCTCGGCGTGGTGCACGGCTGCACTGAAGCGCCCTCCACCACCACTCTCTATGCAGCAGTAGCAGTAGCAGCAGCAGCAGCAGCGTGGATAAGTTAGTGTGCTGGTCAAGCTCCCGGAAACCTGATTCCATTCCTGGTTGAGTGGTTTCGTCTGCCGTTCGGGTTTCGAAACATCAACCGATGTACCGTTCCATTCAACCTGTACGGTTGTTGCGAGCTGCTGGGTCGACTGCATCTGCATCTGTATGGCCACAGTTGGGACGGCAGAAACCTCACGCATCTGCATGCCTTGCAATAGATTGCTGACCTTGACCTTGACTGCCGGTCTGTTTCTGACCCTGACCTTGGCAAAAGCACGAACACATGCTCACCCCTACATCCAAAACCCTACCCAACACCCGCATCCAAACACTCACACAAACACGACCCCCTTCCTCTGTTACGCTAAAGACCAATAAATTAATGTCCCCCTTTGTTTGGGTCTGGGTAGAACTGCAGAGAACAGGAGACGCCGAACCTTAGTCGCCAGAGAGCGCCCACCTACTTACTCACTCTCGCGCTACCTTCAGTACCGAGCAGCTCAATCCAGACCCTTGCCGGAATCGTCTGGTCAACGGACCTTCCAGCCATTTTCACTGTGCCGCTTTCGCAGAACGCCACCCGAGTTCGCAATTAGAACTGCTTGCTACTCTACTACGGCTGACCTTTTGTCTCAAATACCAAGGGAGGGAGCGGTTGCTGTGCATAATCGTTCCCCTGCCTTCATTTCTTTCCCTTCACTGAGGCTTGGTTTCGCTCTCTCTGCCTCGCCCCTCCTTGTCTCTCTTCTTCGTTGCTCTGTCTCATTCCCCCTTCTGTTTACCAACAAGACATCACAGCACCAAGTGAGCTCTTGGTGGTCCCACAGCAGCACAACAGGCGCCATCGGAACGGCGCAAAGCGCCCTCTTCGCGCCTCTTTTGGCTACCATTGTACTGCTGGGCTGCGCTGCACATCTGCATGGGCACACAAAGCCCAAGATTCTCAAAACTCACTCTTCTGAGTCCGCCTGTCAACTACTCTCTGCCTGCAACCTCATCCCTGGGCCCCGCTTGCTAGCCCTGCACCCTTCGATCCGATATAGTCATTGTCTGGCTGCTCCCATCGTCCTCTTCCCTCTCTATCTTTCGCTACCGTGCAACCGGCGTCGCTCTTCTCACTTCCAACATCGTCCTCTTTAGGAACTCATCTTGCTCTCTTTCATCTGCCTACCGGGTCCCACGCACCTTCGCCTACATACAGACACGCTTATAGATTGTCAACGACTTGGAGCTCGTGTCGTTGTCCGCCTTTACCCAGCCACGTAGACCAATCGGCCAGTCTCCTAGTGGACGACAGCAACCCTCCCTTCATTCCTTACATCGACGTCGACCTCTGTATCGAAACTCAACTCCCTGCACCAAAACGTTTAGCTCCTAAGTCCTCTCAACAAGCTCCTTCCGTCTATTCGCAGCAGCGCTGTTCTGCCGAGTGTTCCCCGGCTGACGCTCAGTTTCTCACATAGTCTCCTTTCCTGTCGGATCTTGAGGATCCCACAAGGGTTCCAACTTTCCATTCGACGATCTTCCGTCCAGGCGAAAGCGATACCAACTGCTGGCTAAGGTGCAACCTCTCGGATCGTATCACGACTGCTGACGCGCGATCTACCCTGCTACTTCCGGATCGGCAAGCTCAGGCCCTGAAACAAGCGCTCTCGCCATAGATGCTCGCCTCACTTCGACCCAGTTCGCCACCCCAGCTATCATCTTCTTCCTCCAATTATCGAGCTTACAACCATCGCGAGTCTTTCACGATGGTGAGCCCCACTTCCAAGTACCACCCCCCTTCTCCCGGTTCCTCTCGCCAGCTTCTCCCAACAACCCACGACGCTCATGACCGGAGACCAAGTCAGTCCCGCCAGAGATCCTGGCATCACCCTTACGCCGCCCCCACCAACCGAATGCCGTACGGCCTCGTCCCTTCGGCCCAGGAGCAGGTTCATGCTGGTACAAACCATTTTGTTGATTCCGCTCCGTATGAAGCTCATCTGAGACCGTACCCCAGACGGGCCTCGCCGACGCCGAACCCAGCAGATTACTTCCACGGTGCTCCCGACTATCCAAATCAGCTCAGTTCGGCTCAACCGACCCGCTCGGTTCAAGAGGGCGAACGTGTTGGTCACATCGGCCCCAGCCGGAATCGTGGCCGATCCAATACATTGTCTCTACCCAATCACGATGCAAATCGTGGAAGGGCAGACTCTTTCGCTTCGGCAGCCCGAGTCCACAGTCCAATCCAAAGGGCTCATAATCACACTGCAAATTATACCGCTCACGACGCCATTTCGTTGCCACCGAGGTCCTGGGACGAGTACCGCAATCGACGAGAAAGCCTTCTGACCAGGACTGGAGACGGTCCGGCTTCCTCGGGAACTTCACCCGCCTTCAGCGCCAACTCCAGAACACCACCCCTCCTCTTTGCTCCATTGAGCCCCGATCAAGATGCTCACATGCCAAACGTACGAAGGATTTCGGGTGGTCAAGGTCACCTCTCAGGTGTCACCGGCAGCGCCCCACGTTCAGCTCGAGCTTCTTCGTTGAGATCTCGGCCAGGAACCCCCATCTCTCCCCTTAACATGGCGGATCTCTCGATGGAAGACAATTACGTTCCTTCTGCCTCCGGCATGGCGATCCCTCTTCAGCAGCAGCAGCGATCGCCTTATGACTCGCGCGGACGCGACTACTTTGGTCCAGCGGCTAGCGAACGTCCCCGAGGATTTGAAGGCGGTCGAAGCCCAAACACGCACCCCTCTGCTCTCGGTCGTCGCTACAATCCTCGCGAATATACGCCCCATCCTTCTCCGTATCCATTACCCAGTCCCGGCCTATACCCTGGCGAACAACAAGCCCGATACCCACCTCCGGCACCGAGCATGGGAAGCGGCCAGAGCAGATTGATTTCTGGACAGAGCTCGCTACCGTCGCAGATCCACCCCTCGCCGGAGCACTACGAACGCGAACGCCTTGCTACTGCTCATGCTCAAGCTCAAGCTCAGAGAGGTTACCCACCTCCCCTCAGCCCCGCAGATTACAGCTACCAGGGCGACTACATGCACTCTAGCAGGATGGGTTCCGGAAATCCCTCTGCAGGTGCTTTGACTCAGCAGCCACCGATCGACCGCATCGCTCACAGCCGCAAGCGAAGACGACCCCCTTACAGTTACTCGTCCATGATCACCCAAGCTATTGCATCTACGCCCGAAGGAAGGATGACTCTTCGAGAGATCTATACCTGGATCAGCAGCAACTTCACTGGATATCCCATGAGCGGGCCCGACTCGCAGGGCTGGCAAAACACGGTTCGACACAACCTGTCTTTGGGCAAGATTTTCATCAAGAAAGCCAGAACCGCTCAAGATATTTACGACAGTTGCTCGTCTGGCAATCCGTCGCAGAATCAGGCTGCGAGGGGTAAAGGCGGATGGTGGACTTTGCACCCCGTAGTTCTGTCCCAAATTCGTTCAGGTCAAAGGACGCATAACGACGAGTTTGACGACGTGGAAAGGCTGGTAGAAATCGAAGCCGCTTCCACCTCCGCCGCTAGTTCTGGCTCGGCTTCTGTTGCGGGAAAGGCCACCGACGCTCAGCACGAAGCAACAGGCGAGAGCGTTCGGGCCAGATCTTTGACTCGGCAGCGAAGCTATTCTGATTCCGTCGACCCGAATGCAGGCAGTCATCGCCATGCTCTCGGCGCGCACAGGAACTCGACGGCGCCTGTGAGCAGAGAAGGATCCATTCGAGGTGGTCGACCCGCGCCAGCAAACGGAGCTGTCACTCGTCACCCTTTCTCATCTGCTCCTATCTCGGCAGACGATCAAGGCGGAGATGGTTCTGATCACCTTCGCCGTGAGGGCCTTCCTTCGGTTCTTCAGCCTCGTAACGACATGGAACGCCAAGGTTCCTCCACCGGACGGTCCCGCGGTCACACAATCGCCACTAACGAGCTGCCATCTCGACCCATGCACGCCCTGGGGCCAGATGGGCATCGCAGATGGGAGGAGAGCTCCGACCACCTTCGAGCAGATTCGTTCGCTCAGGCTCCAGTGTACGCGGGAGCGGTGGGAGGACCGTTCGATGGAGCTGACGATGTTGAGATGGAAGCTCAAACTGCTTCGGGTGGTCATCTTGTTAAGCCCTCACAGTTCGTGTTGCAAGATGCAAGGGACGTCCTGACGGCCACCAAGAAGACACAGCTCAAGAAGTTGGGCCACCCGAACACTGCTGCTTCTTCTGCAAACGCTTCTGATGATCTGAAGGAGGGATCAGGTCGAATGGCTATCCGCGACCTCCTGAATAGCTAGACGCCGCCTATAAATGCACTCTTCATTGCCGCGCAAGGAGCGCTTGTGATCTCAGCTCCTGTTCTGTTTTTCTCGTCCACGAAGTCCATCTCGATCCGCTTGGTCCTACCGAGACATAGTCACACAGAGAGTCGGTCGTGTTCTAACACATTGACCGCCTCCATCCTATCTGTTAGCCGCCACTTGTATCTCGGTGACGTTCTGCACCCTACTCAGCTCCCTCTTATACCCCTTTCAAGGATTTGCATGTAGTCTTGCCCTTTCTGAATTCGTGTAGTCAATCAATTCTCGTCGAAGCATTCCTTTCCGATGTGTGATGTGTTTTCATTCTTCCTCCGCATTCCAGATCTGATCGAACTATGGTACTGTAGCCGAGGTGTTCTGAAGATGATGTTGGGAATTCCGTCAAGATCATCATGGAGGCGAGATTCGACGAGCGAAAAGTTGCGAATCTATGTCGGGAAGATAGGATGCTCACAATGGTGTGATGCAGAATCATCAGGAGTCGGGATCGGATCTCCCGATATGGACTCAACCTTGGTCAACGACCGGCGATCTTGCTTGCATGCAAGCGGCTACCAAGGAAAAGGGCGTCGAAATAAGAAAATGCTTGTCTGGAGACCTGCACGTGGGGAAAAGGAACGCTTTGATTCGCTGTTCGGAGATTTTCTTGGGTCTCCCCTTTGCCGCTTTTCCTTTCGCCAATTTCACTTTATTCGCGCTCGATTGGAGCGGAGTAGCAAAGTTAGGTGGATTTTGGTGCTTCTAGAATGGACGTATGGTTTTGATGTTGCTCGTTCGTCGTCACGCACGGAAGACATTTCGAGTTTGACGTCGTCAGGAGGCAAACGAATATGGTTCGAAAAAGATAGTCGAAAGTGGATGCGTACTGGTACAGTTGGCGTCACAGAAGACCCGGACGGGGTTCGAAGCATGATCGGATTGGAACCGAAAAGCATGCATCGAGAAGGAAAAAAGTTTAAACAAATTCTGACAGAATCTCGTCAGGTTTTCAAGGGGCATATCCTGTTCGAGACATTTCTGTTGTGTCGACGCATAGAAAAGGAATCAACTCGTTGAAAGCCCTGCGTAAGGAGCATCGTTGGGTTTGTCGTAGCTCATCACTCTGTGACTTTCGGTAGGAGACAGAGAGCTACTGTAGTGCACAGTTGGCGACAGTCTCGTCATGCTCGAAAGGGTTCCTCACCTCACCTCGTCTGGTCGATCAGATTTGGAAGGGGCAAGCAGTTCTGTGGGAGATCTGTGCCTGACCAAGAAACGGACCGAAACAAGTTTGTGCAATCCTCTTCGGTCGCTACGAACGGAAGGATACGTTAATGATGCGTTCCATCGTCGTCGCCGTACAGTACCCTATCAGCCTCTTTTTGAAATCCAGAGCTGGAGGTGCAAACCGAAGATTGGATCAGGTACATCCCACATCGCTTGCCCACGTTGTCGAAGAACGAACAGTGGCTGGTTGACGGCTTTGTTTGTGATCATTTATACAGATCTCCAGCAACGTCCACCTCTGCAAAGCATAACTGCGTTTTCCGAATCGGACTGCCATCGATTCTGCAGCCTGACATGTGTAAATCAAATGACTCACGGTATACCATCCTCTCGGTAGAATCGTTTCGAAGAAAAGCACGAGGTGATAAGCTAGGGACGCAGGAGTTGCCACTCAGCAAATCGCGAGCCGGCCTAACCGCGACCGGTCCATTGGCCTCTTATTAGTTCTGACGAGAAGTGCTATTCGGACTCGGCGCTAGAGAGTGAGTGACTGGACGCGCTTAAAAGCTCCTTTTTTGTTCGAGGGTTGGAGTTTCTGGCCATCTCAGATTTCAGAAAGTTGAGTTTTTGGCCATCTCAAATTTCAGAAAGTTGAGTTTCTGGCCATCTCAGATTTCAGAAAGTTGAGTTTTTGGCCATCTCAAATTTTGGAACCTGAATTTCTGGCCAGAATGCCTACTTTCTTCACATCAATCACGCTTCAAAACCCATTTGAATCTAACAATAGCTGAAAAAATCAGTCAAATTTTGGATCTGAGTGCCGACTGGCAACTCAATTTGAGGAGTTTTTGGCCAAGTCACGTCACAAAATGTGAGTTCCCTGCCATCTCAGATTTTCGAAGACAAGTTTCCAACCACGCTCTGCGCAGGCATGGACCTAGCTCACAGCCAAAATGCATTCAGAGTTCCAACACCATACAAGTCTACAATTCATGTCATTGCTGTGTAGCATATGGACTCTCTCCAGTGTAGTGACCAACGGCTGTAAAGTGAAGAGCAACTAGCTGAGCTTTGAGGTCGCTGAGATGCTTTGCCTGGAAACAACCAATGTTTGTCTCGGCTTTTGCAAATACCTTTGAGAGCCGCTGCACAACAGCAATGCATTCCTTCAGCTGCTCTTCTTTCTCTGTGCGGTAGTGTTGCTCTTCTATTTCCAGAACAAGAGGGTGCGGGTTACGCTGCTCACGGCATGTGACAACTTCCTTCTTGACGTTGTGAAATAAAATCCCGAGTGCAAAAAAGACTGTCCATATGTGCTTGCAAGGACTACCTGTCCGTTGAAACTGTAAACAAGTGCAGCTCTGACAGAGTCGTAGATCATCTGCTCCCATGACATGAATAGAGTACCAAAGATCTTTGTTCTGGAAGGATTGGACTTGAAGCTGCCCGTCATCTGTGTCCCTGATCTTTGAGAGTTGTTCCTCAGTTGTTAAGTGTTCTGCAAGGAACTTTGCAGCTAATTCATGTTTGTCGTATCGTCTTGGCCGCAAACCAAGTTCAACTGCTTTCTCATGCTGTTGAAATGATGGAAGCACTTTGGTGATGAGGAGATGTACAAGATAGTCAGCCCGCTGCTTGCGTAAGGTTCCAAGGTACCGATGCTTTAACTCTTCATGCCATCTTTCTATGTAGTTGTTTGTGTTGATGTTTTGATGTGCGGTGTTTCTCCATGCTTGTGCCCACCGACTGACATTTCTCTGCCATTGCTTTTGCACGTATGTCAGCCAGACTTTCTCTGTCTGCCATGTTACTTGGTACGCTTCCCATAGTCTGTGGTATTCCTGCTCATTGGTCTCATACATCATTTGCTTGATGCCTTTGACTGCTTCCTGCCGCAGCTCAAAAGTTTCTTCTGCCCGCTGAGATCTTGAAAGCTCCTTACTCCTGCTTCCGTGTATCTTCTGCTTGCTTGCTGCAACAATGCTCTTGAGAAAATGCCAGTGACAGTAGATGATCTTGGTCACGTTGGTAAGTGCTTGAATGATTGAATGTGCTTCGGTTTCTGAGCAGTCAATGATAATATATTCTGGCTTGAATGATAGATCCTTCTTAATCTCTCGAAGAAAAGTTGTGAGGGGTGGTGCTGAGGCCATGTTTGTAAGGAGGAATGCCACTGGTGAACCTTGTCCTGTGATGTGGCTACGGACAACAATAGTGTAGAGATATACTGACTCCTTCACCGAGATGCCTGTGCATGTATTGTGTGTGGAATCCAGACATGCTATTGACGTACCAAACTGGTGCATTGTCTGCTTCTGCCACTTTGATGCAAATCCCATTGTCCAGCCTGTTGCTGTATTGGTGTTGATGTCCTGCATGTTTTCTTCTACATACGCCCAGCCACCCTGATCAACAATCTTCTTAGCCCAACATCTCAAGCTAGGAATGAAAGCTGGATGAAGCCGAGAGGAAGTGACGAGTGCCTTCCTCAAGACATTGTAGATGTCCATCCTACATACCCGTAATGCTGCAGGAATTTTTTCAGATTGACGGTTGAGTGATTCAAGCATCTCTGGATCCAGTCGGAGCAGGTCATGAATGCTGCGCCAATCCCTACCCTCTGCTACACGGTCTTGAATCCAAACCTTGACACTCTCTAGTAGACGTGACTCCTGAATAGAATTGATGTTCATAGGATCATGACCTGTGTGCAGCCAAGTCCAATGGACAAGCACAGCATCCTCTCCTTGCTTCTTCATGACGGACAAGCTTGCTTTGCAGCCAACCTTGATCGATGGCCCTGTTTTTCTGCGTTTCTCTGGAGGTACATCTGTTCTCTTCTGATCACGTTTGATTCCAGCATGGTCACATGTCCAACGCTCCCGCCAGTCCCAAGCCTTAGCCACTGCCTTCTTTCCTGGCTTGAACGGCACTCTCTCATGCCGGTTCCATCTGCAGCCAAGTTGGAGTCGGTTGAGATTTTTTCCCCATTCTTCCAGTGTCATTGGACCAAGCGTGACAGTTTTAGCACAGTTTGGTGCTTTGTCTGGGTATACTGAAGTGAAGTCATGGAAGAGAGTGAGGAATGGGGCTTTGTTGGAGCTTTCAATGCGGCCAGTCATGGTACTGGGATGGTAATGATGGCAAGGTGAGAGGGTTCACTGAGTTGAAGACGCGTCTTCAGCCAGTATTGGCTGCAAATTGCACACAGGCGCGTGTGTTGTTGGTGAGCTGGCAGCGTGAAGCTTGGCTGGGAACTCACTTTCCAAAATCTGAGATGGCCAGAAACTCAACTTTCTGAAATTTGAGATGGCCAAAAACTCCAATTTTGTGACGTGACCTGGCCAAAAACTCCATTTTTTTTGCAATTTTTGACCAATTTTTTGAGTTGATTTGCGATGAGATTTTGACCACTGTTCATTTCTTGTCAAAAAAAAGGTGTGTTTAAGCTCGACCTGAGTGACTGCGCTCCACACCGAGAGACAAACCTGCACCCCCGTCTGACGCACGCTGTTGCTCCATGTAATGCTTTGTTGGCTCGCTGGTTTCGGGGCCGCACAGACTTGATCTGATCGACATACAGATTCTTCTGAGTCTGTGCGGCATGACTCTTTACGAATCTTCCAAGCAGTCTAGTGGTACAACACGCTTGCAGCTAGAACTCGTAGAAGCGTGTTTGGACCAGTCGGTAACCTCGTTGTTTGCGTGCACGAGGACGTTCCTGGCCAATTTGCTCGGTAGCACGCATAACCCAACGGATCTTCAAGCTGGTGACCTTCGGTTACTTGCCATACGCTAAGCTGTACCGTGAAAAGGCGGGAGTCGTGGAGACGACGGAATGAGGCGGTCCTGCCTAACTTGATGAACAAACAGATCGGACCCAAGCTGACAATGATGGATGATCACCTTCACATGTCCCCATTCTTCATGATCATTGGTCGAGCCTGGTGCCTCTCTGACTCTCCCTCTGAACATCTGTCTGAGCACCATAAGGTTGATTGTTGACGATTCATGTCGTCAGGCCGGTGATCAGTGGGCTAGGATGGGAACAATGGTGGGACAGCCGAAATGCGTGGCTTGATGCGTCATCTTTGGGATCCAATCCGACACTTTGATTGGCATGAAGGCACACAAAGAGAGGAGCGAGGGCGTTGGCCGCGGCCCATGCACAACTCCAAAAATCCACAATAAAAATAATGAATAAAATGGCCAAGTCGAGGAGAAATCTCGAGTTCTTCAATCCGCGAATCTGTCAACCAACATCAAGCTGCACGAACTTCGTCTCATCCCTTTTCCGTCGCCTCGCTACTGTCGTAGTCACGTTGTTGTCTGTGGTCCAATACAGACTACAGAACATACCTTGTCAAGTCGAAGAGTCTTCGGTGCTGCCTTCTCCGCCGGTGTCTGTTCGGTTGCCTTTCCCAATTCTTCCGTTGATATCCCAAGGAAGCGAGCGACCTTGCAATCAATAATTGATCAGCAGAAACCAAGGCGGGTGGGTATTGTAACGTGGCCCAAGCCTCCCTTCCCTTTCTCAGACCCTTCTCCCTCCTCGATCGTTCTTCCTCTCGCTAAGTCGGGAAACACTTTTCAGCTACACTGAGTTCTTGCGTCAACGAGCATTCCCAATTCAGTCGTAGTAACCCTACCGGTCCTTGCCTGCGACCTCAATCGGTGACCATCCAGCCGTTGCTTGATTGGATCCATTTCTCAACTCTTCTCGTTATCTCCCTTTCTTCGCCAACTTCTCTTGGTTCCGTGCTTCTGTTCTCTCTCTCGCCTTCCACACCATTGCGAACCACATCATCCTTCGACTTTTGTCCTCCGGCATCCAGCTCAGCAAGCTTTGATACCGACATCACCATCAGCTCGGGATCAAGGACATCTCTGTCGCCTTCGGGTGCAATCAGACACGCCGGTTTGGATGCATTGACTTCCTCGCCTTCCAATCCTCGTACCCATCCAGCTACGCAGACTACGCAGCCCCTCAACTGTGTTCCCTCATTATTAGCGTTCTCCACCTCGTCCTGTCTTGAATCACTCCCAGAATGAAGTTCGGGCGAACTATCAAGACTTCTCTTTACGCCGAGTGGGCGCCCAAGTACCTGCAGTACTCCGAGTTGAAAAAGGAGATCAAGAACCGTTTGGCTAAGAACAATGGTACTTGGACCGATAAGGATGAAGATGAGTTCGTAGCCATCCTCAGTAAGGAGCTCGACAAGGTGTACGATTTCCAGAAGGTCAAAGTAAGTCATGCCTCTCATCTTCCGGCTGTCGAGAAGCTGAAAATCTGTCTACAGTGCGAGAATTGCTCACAACGTCTGCTGGCCGGACTTTTACTCCCATTGCGATCTTGCAGGTTACGGAGATCACCGAACGGATCAAGCAAGCTCAGTCCGAAGTGAACCTTCTCGTGTCGTCTCGACCCAACTCTTCCACCTCGCTTCCCTCTCGTGGCCACACCTCTCTGCCACCTTCTCACGCCGGCTCTGACACCGAAGATGGCTCGCACCGAAAGCGACGAAGCGTCGGTCCGGATGGCAATGTCCTGTATGCCGCGGATGATGCCGGCTCGGACGACGAATTCGACACCGACACCGAGGACAGTGACGCCTTCGAAGAGCGCTTCTTGGATCTGGAAGAGCGTCTAGCCATCATCATTGCCGATGTTCACGACCTGGCTCTCTTCACCAAGCTCAACTACACTGGATTTCACAAAATCGTCAAGAAGCATGACAAGCAAACCGGCCGCCTTCTACGAAAGGAGTTTGTCCAACACTACCTCAGTTCACGACCTTTCTACAAGGAGAACTACGATCAACTCATTGTCAAGCTATCAAAGCTCTTCGACCTCGTTCGAACCCGTGGTAATCCCATCCAAGGTGATTCGAGCGCCGGTGGTAGCCAGTCCGCTTTCGTTCGACAGACCACCAAATACTGGGTGCATCCTGACAACATCGTCCCGCTCAAGCTCATCATCCTCAAGCACCTTCCGGTTCTTGTCTTCAACTCCGAGAAGGAATTTCAACAGGAAGATTCCGCCATCACTTCCATCTACTACGACAACGAAGATCTCGAGCTCTACCTGGGCCGTCTTGAGAAGACCGAAGGTGCTGAAGCCATCCGGCTTCGATGGTACGGTGGCATGGATAACAAGCAGATCTTTGTCGAGCGAAAGACGCACCGTGAAGATTGGACCGGTGAAAAGTCAGTCAAGGCTCGGTTCCCCATCAAGGAAGAAAACGTCAATGCTTGGATGCGAGGAGAGTATACGATGGATGAAACCTTCGAAGCTTTACGAAAGAAGGGCAAGAAGTCGGACAAGGAGATCGATTCCATGTTGCAGCTCGCCAACGAGGTACAATACTCCGTTCTGACCCGAAAGCTGCAGCCTGTCATGCGCTCCTTCTACAACCGAACCGCTTTCCAACTTCCAGGTGATGCTCGAGTTCGAATCTCGCTCGACACCGAGCTATCGCTTATTCGAGAAGACAACTGGGATGGACGTCAACGCGCCGGCTCTAACTGGCGTCGAATGGATATCGGGATCGACTACCCTTTCGATCAACTCCCTGCCGAGGACATCGAACGATTCCCCTACGGTGTTCTCGAAGTCAAACTTCAGACCCAGCTCGGTCAGGAACCTCCGCAGTGGATTCGCGATCTGGTCTCCAGTCACTTGGTGGAAGCTGTTCCTAAGTTCTCCAAGTTCATTCATGGCTGTGCCACTCTGCTTCCCAACAGAGTCGACCTGGTCCCCTTCTGGTTGCCCCAGATGGATATCGACATCCGAAAACCGCCTAGCAATAACCTAGCGATCGAACGACCTGGCTCATCGACGCACAGCCCCGGCTCCAATTCGCGACCCGACACTCCCGCTTCGTCTCGACACGGCCATACTCCGTATAACGAGCCAGTCTCAGAGGATGAATTCGAAGGAGCAGATGACGAGGAGCGAGGCCATGCCATCGCCGACGAAACCCACGAGGCTGACAACGTCGGGATCTCGGCATTCGACCCTCGAATCCGAGAGGCGAGAGAGGAGCGCGAGCGAAACATCAAGATGCGACAACAGGAGCTCGAGAAGCAGAGAAGGGAGAACCCCGATAAGACTTCCAATATTGCCGGCGGAATGCTAGCTGTCGCTTCCTCCAACATCTCCGATGGTCGACGACCTTCCGCTTCGGGTCGATCGAAATCCGCTGCTCCTACTCGAGATGAGATCTTAGCACCTTCCCACCGCTACGACGACAACTTCTTCTCCAAGCTCACGCCAAAGAACATTCAACGACTTTGGAAGACCAAAGGACACAGCATCGAGCACGAAGAAGGCACTACGGATGCGGAAGACGACGAAGACGATCCCGTTCGTCGTGCGTTGGAAGGCCAGGACGAGGAAGTTCCACGAGGTCCCAACGTGGAGTACGTGCGGGACTTCCACGCTCAACCAGGCAAGAAGGTTTCGGTCCCGATTCGGATCGAGCCAAAGGTGTACTTTGCCAATGAACGAACGTTCCTCAAGTGGCTCGAATTCAACGTCTACCTATCCGCTCTCGCTGTGGGTTTGCTCAACTTCAGCTCGCCCAGTGACAGGACAGGGCTGATCGCCAGTAGCTTTTTCACCATTGTTGCGTTGGTCGGTATCGCTTACTCAGGCATCATTTTCGTCATCCGAGCTCTGAAGATCCGAAAAAGAGAAAGCAGCAACATCTACTTCGATGCCTACGGTCCCACGATCCTATGCGCTGCCATCTTGTTGGCTGTCGTCGTCAACTTCATCCTTCGTTTCACTGAAAGCCACGATCACAGACAAAATCGAGGCGTATTGAACTGAAGCAAGCGCCTTCTCTCATCGGTCGTTCAATTATCGCTAACCATACCCCAATTTCTTGGTTCAAGGGCCTTTCCCAACCTATGGACGTGAACACGGCATATGCTGCTGTTCCTCAAATTCTTCACTTTCCTTCTTTGTAAATGATCAAGCTGGCCCTTTGGATTACGATGTTTCGCAACATGATGCAACGTCAGCAATCAAAGTGATGTACGGAAGCAAGTAGAAGACAGCAATCGGGTTGAAAAAAGGGGGCCGGTGAAAAGGTGTTGTGCATGGCAGACATTGATCGTTTAGGTGGGCGTGGATGAGATGGATCTACTTCATCCTCTTCTTACTGGTTTCGACGTGTTTTCTGAGACGTTTGGATTTCTCTCTGAGGGAAGCGTTCTTCTTGCTTCTGACCGACCAACTTCTTGCTACCATTTGGAAGTTTTTACCCTTGCTCTTCTCCTTATTGGTACTTGAGCTTTGAACCTGTTTGTTCTTCTTTCCTTTCTTGGAACCGTACTTTTCTCTGTCTTCACGTCCCTTTTCGATGGAAGCCATACGATCTTCGTAGGTGGATTTGGCTTTCTTGCGAGGTCCCAAAATATCTCCTTCTTCTAGGAAGGATGGATGGGACGTTGATGACGTGGTTCGTTTCAAAGACTTCAACTCCTCCAACTGTCGTTTTGCCCGCGCTCCAGCTAACCCACCAATCGAGATCGCTTCCTCAGCTGCAGCGATCCGTAACTCTGTCAACTTGGTGAAATCAGCAGGTGTCAAGATTCGAGTCGTAGCAAGCTTCGAGATCGAGTCTTCTTCCGCTGCCAATTGAGCATTGAGAAGCTTGGACTTTGAGGTCGAAGTGGAAGACTTGGTCCCCTCCCGCTCTTCTTGCTCGGCGTCAGAATGCTCATCGCCCTCATTGGACTCTTCACCTTGCTCGCTTCCAGATTCGGATTCTGAATCGGATGTAGGTACCTCCTCGCCTGCTTCCCTTCGCTTCTGTCGCTCGGCTTTTCGAGCCAGCCTTTGACGCTTCTTTTGTCGTGCTTGACGTGCTGCAAAGAGCCGTTCCTTGACGGTTCGCTTCTGCTTCTTGGTTTCCTCATCATCGTCATCGTCGGAATCGGATAAGTTGAGCACCCCTTTACCCCCATCCTCCTCATCAGAAGAGACATCGATCCAACCGCCTTCTGATTCCTCGTCCGAATCGGCTTCATCCGAGCCTTCTTCCTCCCATCCTTCCCACCCCTTCTCGTCGTCCTCTTCGTCTCCTTCGTTCTCTTCGTCCCCATCGTCGTCGACGCCATTGGCCTTGTTCTGTTGATCCTCGAAATGCTTTTCCAGTAGATCGATACCTTGGATCCCACGGACATCGTCTTGATTGACTCCGAAAGGTGTGGCAATCTTGCCTTCCTGAACTGCAAGGGCACCCATCTTTCCTCTTTCCTTCTTCTTCAACATCGCTGGGTTAACTTCTCTGTACAAGGCCAAGAGACCTCGAGCTGCAGCGCAGACGCCCTTGTCTTTACTTTTCCGGTAGCTGATAAGATCTTCTAGGAGGGTTTCCTCCATTGACCAGGGCTGTCGCTTACAGATCTCTCGGATAGAGTTGATTCCAGCTGCTACGACCTCGGAACTAACTCCAGGGTGGACGAAGCTATCCGAAATTTTTCGGACAACAGGAGTGACGACATCTGGAGGTGTTTGATCGTGGACTGATTGCGCTAGCGAGACCAATATCAGGGTGATGTGTTGTTGATGCGGTGCCAGGTATTTGACGATGTAGGAGTAGAAGGACAGAACACACAGCTTATGGGCACCCATTACTCTCGACAGCAATTGCATGAGTCGGATCTTGATCTCGATACTGTGACGTTTCTCCCGATCGCCTCTGCTGAGGTTGTCGAAGAGCTTCTCACCGAAGTTCTGTGGGTCATTGAGGAGGTATAAGGCGGCGAAGTTGCTGGAGTCCTTTCCGGTGCCATCCAAAGCTGATTCCGCCTTCTGCTTTCGCTTCTTTTTGGCCACTGCGGCAGCAGCACGAATCTTCTTGTCTCCGCTTCGAGTCTTCTTGTTCACCTTTCGTGCATGCATCAGAGCATCTACATTAGGACCTTCATCCTCATCCTCTTCGTCGGAGTTTTCGCCTTGGTCTTCAGCAGAGTGCAGATCACCTAGGAAGAACCTGATGCAGGTGGACTGGACTCGAGGATGAGGGTGAAAACATCCTAATGCTAGCAGAGAGACCGTCTTGGAATCTTGCCAAATCTGTTTTTTCCATAGATTGGCTGCAAGTCGAACCGCCCAGAGAGCTTCTGTCTTGCCACTCGTTTGGGTTTTTGTAGAGATGCTGCTTGTTGCATCGATTCCTTTCTGAACGATACCAAATAGGAGACCCTGAACGACTCGATTCAGTCGATGATTCTTGGATTTGGCATTGGCATTTTTGATGTCCTGCAAAATGGTAGCTTGGACACTCGTTCTGATCGCACTGGAGGTGGTCACCGTCAGCAGTGGGAAGAGGGTCTTGAGTAATTCTTCCGATGAGATGACGTCTCGGTTCCTCAGCAGGATCAAGCTTCGAAGGCAGCTCGCTCTGATTTCGGGACTCAGCGCCGCATGATGTTGTAGAAGCAGGTCGCTGAGATGGGCAGGCAATTCCGATGTGATCTCTGGGTAGCTTGGTGCTAATTGAGTGACGAAGCTGATGAGAGAAACAAATTTGGATGCTTGATCTTTCGAGATCCTGATACCATTCGTAGAAGGCAGAGCAGAATCGTTGAGTTCGGATGAGGCGAAGATGGATCGCAGAGATTGGTAGTGATTCCACTGAGCGGAGAACTCTTCGACGTAAGCTTCGGGTTGTCTTTTCAACAGATTTTGCAAAGCTGGTAGGTTGTCGGCGTTCAAGAGACCTCGAGCACGAGATCGATGCGTCAGCCCGCCTTCTGTGACCAACGGCGATACCTTGACCACAGCGGGGGAGGTGGTCTTCGGCATCTTTACGTACTTGATCTGGACAAAGAGGATGGTGGTGGGGTTGTTGGATTGCAACGTCGCGGCCCTGCCGAAGGAGGGAACGAGGCGAAGGGAGGAAGGGACTGTTCTGGCAAGTCTGGCAAAAAAAGCAGAAATTTCAGAAAATTTCACTGCGAACCCTGACTATCCCAATACAAAGTCCTTCTGCAATTGTATTACAAGTCGGGACTCGGAGCAGGGTTTTGTAAAGGGCTTTAATCTTCTCAGAATTTTTGGCAATTTTTGGCTCTCAATTTGGCGTGGAGAGCTTCCAAACACAAGCCCTACTTCTTTCTACTTCCCCCTCTCGCACCACCTTCGACCTTCGAGCTCACCTTGATCACTTACTAGATTAAGAACGACGTTTTCCGGCAGTAGTCATGGACGAAGATGATGGGCTTATGCTCAATTTTGCCTCGCCCTCGGCTGGATCTGCCAGCGGTGGTGGAGTAGCTGCAGCAGGAGCTGCCAAACGACCGAAACAATCAGCCAAAGCTAGGTTCGAGAAGAAGAGGATCGCCCAAAGAGCAACCAAGGCAGGCTTGGTTGCCAGCAGTAGATCTGCAGGGCCATCCCGAACGCAGCCTGCTCCCGTCGCGACACCCGCCCAAGCAACATCCCAAGCAAACGGAGCTACCACAAGAACTGAAGCTTTCCCTAGCCCAGCAAAGAGACTAAGAACCCAAGCAACATCGAATCAGACAACGCAGGACCAGAATGCCTCGACAACGTCTTCTTTCTCAGCGAGAAACACTGTAGGCTTCCGACAGTCACAGCATCTTGTCAAATCGACGAGCTCAACCTCTAGTTCCTCCGTCCCCACGACACAGCCCGCAGCCACAGCGTCGCGTGCATCTGGTCCAGCAGCGACGCCAGCAGGCGGCGTCATTTCCGCGCTTTTCCCCTCTCACGGTGTGCTCGAAGACGCCAATTCGATCCGTCCATCTGAACCACATAAGCCAAAATATGATCCTTCGAATGCCCCCGCGGCAGGATCCGATTTCCCCTCCCTCGGACTAGATCCGTTACTCGTTTACCATCTGTCCGAAAAGCTCAAGATTGGCTCGCATCCCACAAGTATTCAAAAGGCAGCCCTGCCACATCTGCTTCACAAAGATCTTGACCGGGATGTCTTGATTCAAGCACAGACAGGTTCGGGTAAAACTCTGACCTACCTCTTGCCTATCCTCCAAAGTCTGTTGCCATTGTGCGAAGAGAGCTTTATTGATCGAAGCGTGGGAACGCTCGCCATCATTTTGGCCCCGACAAGAGAGCTCGCGAGACAGATCTACGAAGTGCTCGAGAAGCTCGTATCTCTTTCATTGTCCCTGAAGGAACAATCCTCCGATGCAGAAACCTCCACGATCCGAAGGACAAGATGGCTCGTACCGGGCCTCCTTTCTGGTGGCTCGACAAAGAACCACGAGAAGCAGAGATTACGCAAGGGTTGTCCGATTCTAGTTTCAACCCCGGGTAGACTGTTGGATCACCTCCAAAACACTTCCTCCTTCGATGTTGGCAAATGTCGCTGGTTGATCTTGGACGAAGCTGATAGGCTTCTGGAAATGGGTTTTGAGGAACAGCTCACGGGAATTGTCAAGGCTCTGGACGGCCGTAGGAAGCTGGCTTGCACCGCTGCAAGAGAAGCTATGCCTGGATTCGTCCCAGACTTGTCTCCCGAGGATCCCGACTTCATCCGAGATGAGAATGTGATGGATACACTCGGCATGAATTGGTGGTCTTATCCTCGAAGAGTTGTGCTTTGCTCAGCCACACTCGATGAGAATGTGCAGATCTTGGCAGGCAAGACTCTCACCAAGCCACTCATTCTACGAGCTGGAAAAGACGATGGTAAAACATCACAGGATGGGCAGAACAAAAATGAGCACGGCAACGATCAACAACTCGCACTGCAGAACAAAGGAAAATTCGCGGCTCCAGCCCAACTTCAACAAAACTTCATCGTAGCTCCACCCAAACTTCGTCTCGTCACCCTCCTCGCTTTACTCCGTGGATATATCTCAAGAGCCAAGCGACTGGCCAAGGCGGAATCAAGCGCCTATGAAGCTGGAAACAAAATCTTGGAAGCAGGAGTGGGTAAAGTGATTGTTTTCATGAGTTGCACAGACTCCGTCGATTTCCACTTTGCTGCATTCGGAGGCGCCAAGATGAACGCAGAAGATAATGTAGCTCCTGAAGATCAAGAAGCCAACGGTGAAGACGGTGATGGCGCAAAGCAACCTACGTGTCGGATGTCGGAGCTCATTCCCGGCATTCCTATCTTCAGATTGCATGGAAGCATGACGCAACAGGAACGAATTGCATCACTGAGGGGATTTGCAGGTTCAGGAGGCGGCAGCACAAAGAAGAAAGCAGACTCTGTCCGTCCTGACTCCACCAACCAAGCGTCTGAGTTCCAAGGAAGCATCTTGCTTTGCACAAGTGTTGCTTCCAGAGGTCTCGATCTGCCCAATGTGGGCTGCGTGGTCCAACTTGATCCGCCTACCGAAGGCGGTATCGAAGAGTATCTACACAGAGTGGGACGAACTGCACGAGTGGGTAAGAAAGGTGAATCTTGGCTCATGATCCTCCCTCAAGAACTTGGTTGGGTGGACAATGTTCTGGAAGCCAATATGACGATCCAGTCTTCAACAAGCTCCAACGGCGTCCCTGTCTCTTCCATTGAATCTAAAAATTCGGGTGATACGAAAAAAATCGCTCAAGCCTCCATCGAACATGTTCTTCAACAAGGATTTGGCGGTTCTCCAGGAACTTTGGAATATCAGAGTCGTGCGACAGAGGTTCAACTAGCTTTCGAACGTTGGGTCATCCAGACTGGCGAAAGATCTTCGCTTCTGGCTCGAAGAGCTTTCCTATCCCACGTACGTGCTTATGCTACTCACTCGGCCGACGAAAAGCAGTATTTCAACGTTCGAGCACTTCATCTGGGTCATCTAGCCAAGGCTTTTGCTCTGCGAGAAGCTCCAAGAAGCTTGGGTAAACAGAGCGCTAGCATTGCTTCTATCCCTCGTCAAACGGCAACCTCGGCAGAAAACTCGAAATCCAACAAACGAGGTAGAAAGCACGATTCAGATTCAGATTCGGATACGGACAAAGATGACGATGACGATGGTGGGTCTGACTATGAATCCAGCCGCCGACCTGGAAAAGCCGACTCTTTCGAACTGGACAAGGCTGCTCTTACAAAGTTGACGGAGAGTATCATCACCAGCGGAAGCGGAAGCAAGGACTTGCTTAAGGAAGCCTTGAAAGCAGCCAAGAAAACTGCTGGCAAGAGCCAGGGTACTAGTAATGGCGCAGACGGAGGAAAAGAGAAAACGAAGCAGACGGATGCTGAAGCCAGGATGTACGCCAAAGTGCGAGAATTGGGTCGAGGAACTCGTAAGGATGGCAAGTTGGGCGCCTATGGGACGGACGAGTTCCAGATCGCTTGATTGGGCAGTCATTCAGTTATGTCGGTGCGTTTGGTTGGGGCGGAAGCGTTATTTAGATGTGTACCCAGTATTCTCTTTCATAAATCTTTCTTCACGTCAGTGCATTTAGCAGAAAGAGCTCGTCGTTGCTGAGTTTGATCAGGTGGGTGGACCTAAGCCTTGTTGTCAGGTTTATTTTCGGGTTTGCCGTCCTGTTTCACAATCCTTCTTCCATTGCTGTCGGTGATCGGAGCCCCGAGCAGAGCGGTTTCGATTTTTCTTTTGACTGCGATCCAGTGCTTGTTGCAACCGTCGGTGGTTCTACCTTCAAGGCTGTTGTTTAGGGCGTGCGTGAAAACTTTTTTCAGCTACAATGTGTTCAAGCTACCTACCCTGGTGTAACTGAGGGATGTCGGTGCTTACCTCGGATACTTTTTGCAAGTCTCATAAAAGCCGTTGCGGGTGTGCTCGTCAAGCGCCTCGATGAATGCCAATTCTTCTTCGTATCTCTAGTTTGAGTCGTGAATAGGCCACGGTGGTAGAGAGCACTGTTAGCTTGTTGACTCATCACCAACAGAGATAACATGAAACCATCACAAGCTTACCCAAGCATTCCAAGCTTTTTTACTGGGTCGACACAAATCCGATCGGATCCATCCGAAGGTTGTCAGCTACGGAATTGCCAAGCTCAGGTCATTTCCCATTACCTACGCGCTGTACTCACGATTGACCTTGCTTGCCGGGGCTGCCACCGTTCTCTTCCTTCTTGGCCTTCTTTGGGCTCAAGAGATCCTTTTCGTCGGAGGAAGTCCACATTCCGTCCGCGGCATCATCGTCCATGTCGAATTTGGACTTGGATTTAGCGACCCTTTTAGGCGGCATCCTTGAAACGGTGTCAGACTCGATCGCTGGGAAAGAGGTGATATGGGGTATCGTAATGTTGAATACGATGATCACAAGTGTGTTGAAGCAGTAGTGCTGAAAATACAGCTGATCGCGGAGCAGAGCAAGGAAGTGATGAGTGGTTTGTGGTCGAGATAGAGAAGCGATTCAACGGATATCTGCCAGTCTTATGGTCCTTGTCCGCCTTGAGCAAATCCCTCCTTTTCCTCGAAGCAAAGGGACATTGTTTCCGCTTCCGCTCTTTCCAAGAGACAAAGAAGGAGGATTCGTACACATGCATTAGCATCCGATCCTCTGCGGGAGCAGAGACGAGTGGTGACATCTTCCGCAATCGATCTCAAGTTGCGCCGTGTATTTTGATCGGGCGGGATCTGAATCGGGAAGGAACAGTGGTTTGGATGTTAGATTACATTTCGGAAAGAAGCCTTCTGGGGCTGACGAGCAAATCCCGGCCACGCGGCGGCTTTGGCTCTTGTCGCGTGTCGGATTGCCCTTCTCGACCTCTTCCGCCATCCGAATTTCTGCTCCAATTCTCCCCGGCATCTCACTCAAGTGAAGGTCGATACGCTACAGCCCCTGCTTCACAATCCTCTACAGACAAGTCATATACAGTAGTTTCGGAAGGTCAATTGAGGACGACAAAGTGATCGCACGAATATGGTGCAAAGTCAGTCCAGTATAGCAGATTCGTATCCGAACGTCAGCAAAGAAGAGGAAGAGAGAAAGATAAGAAGTGCCGATCCTGGGCTAGATCGAAAGATGCGATAAGAATTTTGCTTCAAAATCCTGGACTACAACACAATTACAACAACAGCAGACCTGTTTGAAGCGTGTGACTCGGTCAAATGCGAGTTTTCACTTCTTCTTGAAATCAAAGCTCATTTTTTTTTTTTTTTTTACAGCTCGCTTGCCCTTCGGATGGCCTGCGTCTTGGAGTCACATATTTTCAACCAACCAATTTTGTTGGTCCATACACCGAACCAATCAGCATTCGATCTTCTGACACCAAACCATGGCGGCCTTAGGCAAAAGTCGTTGCTCATAGCGTCCCATTCGCTGTCTGTGTCGCAGCTTAATGTCAGTCACTGTTCCCAGAATGCTATTCAAGTGACAGTGATTAGGGCAGAGAGCGAAGAGTCATCCTAACATTTATATTGAGGGGAAAGAGCGGATTTTCCGAGTCAGTCGTGAATGGGCCTCTGAGCTAAATTTTTTCTTCTTCTTCTTCCTTTTTTTTGGCGCTTTCCGAGTTTTGGTTTGCTTCTGGAGATCCTGCCCTCATCTCTCATTCACTTCACTCACTCCGGATATCAGTCCGGCTTCCTCTTTCTTCCATCATTGCATCCCCTCCTACTCCATCTTCTTCTTGCCGTCTCCTCACCTCCTCATCAAGCTTGGCAACTATCCCGGAAGCGTGGTCCTGGACCCTGTCGATCCGCTTTCCGTCATCTTGCCTTATCGCAAACAGAGCAAAAGATAGCAAACCTGTCAAAGCAAGATCTCCGGATTGCGCACAGACGCTACCACTTCTTCGTCTCCTGTCCACGATATCGAACTATAGCCGCTGGCGATATTGGTGTTAGTGGTCCAGACAGACCTCCATACATCTGACGTCCAACGTCGTCGTTGTCGCTGTTATCCCTTCTAGCCATGTACCGAAGTGTTCGGGCTTTATCGCGAGGCTTGGCCTCTGCTTCCTCTCCGGGAGCTTCCACTTCTTCCCAGGCCTTCGCGGTTCGAAGCCTGCATACGCCCAGCTTGACGAATAAGAGCTTGGCTACCTCCGCAACTAAGCTCTTCCGATCTCGATTCTCCACAGCAGCCATCCTCAAGGCACCCGCGCCAACCACTCCCACAAAGGCCTCAGTGGAAGATATCAAGCCAGCCGCGACAGGTCTGCAAAAATGGAGTAAATACTTGCCCAAGGTGGAACGATCGGATGTCAAGAAGGTGCTCTTGGTAGGCTCGGGAGGTCTGTCCATCGGTCAGGCAGGAGAATTCGACTACTCTGGTTCGCAAGCGATAAAGGCTCTTCGAGAATCCGGTATCGAGACCATCCTTATCAACCCAAATATCGCTACAATTCAGACCTCCCACCACCTTGCTAGCCAGATCTACTTCCTTCCCATCTCTCCTGAATATGTAGCGTACGTCCTGGAGAAGGAGCGACCAGATGGCGTCCTATTGACCTTCGGCGGTCAAAGTGCCCTCAACGTCGGTGTCAAGCTCGACGAGATGGGTGTCTTCGAACGTTTGGGAGTCAAGGTCCTGGGTTCTCAGGTCGATGTGCTCAGGATGTGCGAGGACCGAGACCTCTTCGTCCAGGCGCTCGATGAGATTAATATCCCTGTCGCCAAGTCCGAAGCTGTCTCTACGGTTCCCACAGCTCTGAAAGCAGCGGAAAAGATTGGCTACCCGGTCATTGTCCGTGCTGCGTACGCTCTCGGTGGTCTTGGTTCCGGTTTCGCCGAGAACGAAGACGAGCTCCGAGATCTTTCGGCTCGATCCCTTTCGCTCAGCCCACAGATCCTTGTCGAGAAGTCGCTGAAAGGGTGGAAGGAGTCCGAATACGAGGTCCTTCGAGATCAGGAGGACAACGCCATCATTTGCTGCAACATGGAGAACTTCGATCCCCTCGGTATCCACACCGGTGATTCGATCGTAGTTGCCCCTTCTCAAACTCTCTCTGATGACAACTACCACATGCTTCGATCCGCTGCTCTCAAGGTCATCCGACATCTGGGTATCGTCGGAGAGTGCAACATCCAATATGCGCTCAGCCCCGACAGCCGAGAATACCGAGTTATCGAGGTCAACCCTCGTCTCTCACGATCTTCCGCGTTGGCTTCCAAAGCGACCGGTTATCCTCTGGCTTACACTGCCGCTAAGCTCGCTCTGGGGTACACCCTTCCTGAATTGCCCAACGCGGTCACCAAGAGCACCACTGCATGCTTCGAACCTGCTTTGGACTACATCGTCACCAAGATTCCCAAGTGGGATCTGAGCAAATTCCAGCACGTCAACCGTGAGGTCGGCTCCAGTATGAAGTCGGTTGGAGAAGTCATGTCCGTCGGTCGAACCTTCGAGGAATCCCTGCAGAAGGCCATTCGACAGGTCGCACCCGCCTACGATGGCTTCGATGCCTACATCGTTCCTGAAGATCTCGACCATGCCCTCTCTGTTCCAACCGACACCCGTCTCTTTGCAATCGCTTACGCCATGTTGGTCAAAGATTACTCGGTCGAAAAGCTGCATGAATTGACTAAGATCGACCGGTTCTTCCTCTACAAGCTCGAGAACATTGTCACCATCAATCGACAGCTCGAGAAGATTGGATCCCTGTCCGCCATTGACAAGGAGCTCATGCAGCTTGCCAAGCAACGAGGCTTCTCCGACAAGCAGATTGCTAAGCTTGTCAATGCCAAGGAGCACGAAGTACGAGCCCACCGAAAGTCCCTCGGCATTACTCCCTTCGTGAAGCGAATCGACACTGTCGCTGCTGAATATCCGGCTCAGACCAACTATCTCTACACGACGTACAACGCTACCACTCACGACGTCGAATTCGACAACGATGGAACCATGGTCCTGGGCTCGGGTGTCTACCGAATCGGAAGCTCGGTCGAGTTCGACTGGTGTGCTGTCACCTGTGCCCGACGAGTACGAAGCATGGGCCACAAGACCATCATGGTCAACTACAACCCCGAAACCGTCTCCACCGACTTTGACGAGGCTGATCGATTGTACTTCGAAGAACTCGGATTCGAGCGAGTCATGGACATCTACGAACTCGAAGGTGCCAAAGGTGTTGTCGTAAGTGTTGGTGGACAGCTGCCTCAGAATATCGCTCTCCGATTGAAGGAGACTGGTGTCAACGTCCTTGGTACCGATCCTGTCATGATTGATTCTGCTGAGGACCGACACAAGTTCAGCCAGATCCTGGACAACATCGGAGTCGACCAGCCCGAGTGGGTGGAGGCCACCAGCGTCGAAAAGGCCAAGGAGTTCGCCAACCGAGTATCCTACCCCGTCTTGGTTCGACCTTCCTACGTTCTTTCCGGTGCTGCCATGAACGTCATCTGGGACGAGTCGACCCTGGAACACCACTTGACCGCAGCTGCCGAAGTCAACACCGACTACCCTGTCGTGCTGTCCAAGTTCATCGACAATGCTCAGGAGATCGATGTCGACGCCGTCGCTCACAAGGGTGAACTCCTCGTTCACGCTGTATCTGAGCACGTTGAAAATGCCGGTGTACACTCGGGCGATGCCACATTGGTGCTTCCCCCCTTCTCGCTCGACCCTAACGATTTGGCTCGATTGAAGGTCATTGCACAGAAGGTAGCCAAGGCTTTCAACATCAGCGGACCTTTCAACATGCAAGTCATTCGAAAGCCACCGAGCGAAGGCGAGTCGGAAGCGGCTCTCAAGGTCATCGAATGCAATCTGCGTGCCTCTCGATCCTTCCCCTTCGTTTCCAAGGTCCTCGGCGTCAACTTCATCGATATCGCCACTAATGCCATCGTTGGCAAGGACGTGCCGGAACCTGTTGACTTGATGGCCCAACAGCGAGACTACGTTGCCATCAAGGTTCCTCAGTTCTCCTGGACTCGATTGGCGGGTGCTGATCCTTACCTTGGTGTGGAGATGGCTTCCACCGGTGAAGTCGCCTCTTTCGGCAAGGATCTATACGAAGCTGCTTGGGCCAGTATTGCTTCCCAGACCGCCTTCCGAGTCCCTCAAGCCAACACCGGTGTTCTGATGGGAGGGGATGTCACCAAACCTCAATTCGCTTCGATCGCCAAGAAGCTCTTCAACCTCGGATTCAAGCTGTACTGTTCTGATCCAGAGGTGGAGGAGTATCTCAACAGCATTTCGGGCATCAAGGCCAAGCGAATCCGCTTCCCGGTCAAGGACAAGAGGAAGTTGCGAGAAGTGTTCGACGAGCACGAGATCAACATTGTTATCAATCTGGCCAAGTTCCGAGGACGTGACTTGTTGGACCAGGACTACGTGGCTCGACGAAATGCTGTCGATTTCGGCATCCCCTTGCTCAACGAAGCTCGATCGGCTGAATTGTTCGTCGATGCTTTGGTGGCACGAATGCCCCACGGATGCCTCCGAGGATACGAGGAAGGCAAGATTCCAAGTGAAGTGCAGCCATGGAAGTACTTTGTGAAGGAGGAAGCCGAAGCCCACAAGTGAGTGGTGCTTTGCGATTCCTTCTCGCTAGCTTCTGTACCACCGCATCCTCCATAGACCTTGTCCTTTTCGATTCGTTCACGTACAACCCTCTCACTTCATCGCTCGCCTGTAGTTTACCAATTGCTCTCTCGACACGTTTTCTCCCGCCTTCGAGCACGTCTCGCTGACTGCTCTGTCTGTTACTTCAAAATGCATCGCTAACTCAATCAAAAGCGAATCACGAACAAAAAGCGGATGGTCCGATCCTCTTGACGGTTGGGATCCGGTAAGTTAGTCCGTGATGGTAAGGTTCAAATCGGGCGCGATCTCGACAGTCCACCGATCGGTCAATTTGGAACGGCCCACGAGGTCCGTGGACATATACCTCGGGAAGAATGCATCCGCTTGCAAAATGTTAAAAAAAAAAAAAAAAAAAAAAAAAAAAAAAAAAAGGTGATCTTGTGTCCTGATCCCGGTCGGCGGGACTGAGCGTCGTTTAGGTCCCTGTGCTGTTGTATGGGAGGCTGAGGTCAGTCCCGTGAAGAAAAGGGTATTTTCAAGTCTCTTGAATTTGCTCACTGTGTCAGCTTTGGCTTCATGGCTTCGAAGAGCTCGAATATACAGTAGATCCGCACGGAGGCAAGGTTCCGCTTCTCGGTAAATTTGGCGGGGACACCACGGCGGCGTTAACCAACCTCTGGAAAACGAAATCCACGTTAACTTAGACACTGGTGTTGCGCCTCCGACACTCGCGTGAGGGAAAAAAAGGATGTCTCAGCTTTGACGTCTTTTCGGCACATAGACCGGAGCCAAGAAATTCGCAAGGAAGCAGGAATGTCAACCAACGCTCGGTGGTTCGGCTTCATGCAGAACGAACGTGATGTGATGTTATGTGACGGCACCTGACTGCAAACATAGCGTGGAGCTGATCCCCTGGATTGGTCTCAATTCCGCGGGGGTGATCATCCCATTATCAACGAAAACGATTGGGCTGTTTCGAAAGACCTGCCAACTCAAGAACAGCTCTACACTTGCCCTCGACCCACTCGACGTTCGAGTGACCCCACTCCAGACCATACTTCTGATCTTGGCTAAGTCCGGTTCATTTCTGCCCTCATCGAAGAAGGTGAATGCGAGTGAGAAAAGGGCGATGGGAACCATCAGATAAAAGGTTCCAGGCGATCCAGTGCGGGGCGACCTGCACCTTGCCTTCGGACTAGAGCGGAGATGGAGTTGCGTGCGAAGACAGTATCGGTGTCGTCCAGCACTCCTCGCCGTCGGACAGTAATTTGGGCAATTGCCATTTTCTTTGAAAAGCAAGACCCGTCACTGTCACTGTGGCAAACTGGAGCGTCGGCCTTTGAAATGCTGCACCGAGGCAATGTTGGGAGTCTTGGCTTTCGGGTGTCATCCGAGCGCCCGGAGGCACGTCGTTGTACAAACGGAGTGAACGAAGAGCTGACAACGAGCAGAGCCTGCTTCACAACCATCGACTGGTGGGGCGCCTAACAGGCGGAGTTGGGGAGACAGGGTTGCAGGTTGTGGAAAAGCTCAGCTTCGTTTTCGAGTGTGGGTCGAAAGGTCGAAAAGTACTGGAGGCCAAAATCTAGGCCAGAGTATGTGGGATGTCGGCTAGGACTTCGGCCAAGCCGAACAGCCGTGTCCAATCAACGTTTTTCTTTCCGCAGCCTTGGCCAACATCTGAATGTCGACTGCAGAAGCGCTTCGCCGACGAATAGCAGGTTGCTTTGCAACCCAAAGACTCTTTCGGCCCGATCTTCGATGAATTGTCGCCAGCCCCTTCGGACTCGAAATTGGCTCGCTTCACCAGAATTGACCGACAGAGGCCCTCTCTCTTATTCCGTCGGCTGACCCTGCCAAGAAGCGACGTTTCAACGTCCGAAGGGCTCTGTTTGTTCTTGGCTTTTTGTCGCTCTCGAAGACGAGTGCAGAGTTTCCTACGTGGCTTAGGGTTGAACAACTTCCCAAGACGACGTTCAATCCACATGGCCCCATCGTTGTGGTCCTTTCGCGTGGTGCTAATGATGTGGGATGCACCTTTCCATCCTGCCGATAGTCATGATGCTTAGCTGGGAAAGAGTAGCGGTGCACGGCTGATGGAGACAGCGAGCTAGAGTGGGATGAAATTCCACAAGGAACGCGTGATTGGTAGTCGTGTGGGCAAAGGTGTAACGCCGGTTCAGCATTTGTCTGTTGTCTGTTGAAAGCCGTTGAGAAAGAAGAGGACCCTTCCTGGCTAAGTTGCTCTCAAGGATACACAGCCCAGCAGCACACAACTCTTCGTAAACTGAAGGAAGGATGCATCTTGCTAATTGCATGGTCATTCGTACCCAGAGGGACCTGAGCCGAGTTCGGAAGAAGTGTAGGCGAGGAGATGCAGCCGAAAATTAGCTGAACCAATTTTTAGCGCCTTCCTATGAGCTTACGGGCGGAACCAGATGGTCAAACGACTCTGCACCCGTTGGACAAGTCCTGGTGGGGACGACACAAAAGACTCGAGTTGCTGCCGAGTAGGGAAAAACAAGCTCGTGTTCGCCAATCTACGTGTCAGCATATTGATGTGTTGGTGATCTGGTCGGGTCCGCACTATTTACGACCTTACGCACTCAAGTCCCCTGCTCAGCTTCTGTTCTCGCTACTTCGCAAGCTGGGTACGTTGAGCCGAAACAAATTTGATCATCGTCTTGTTTCGAGTCACAGTCTGGAGTCGAATGAGCAACCTAGATCCCGTGAAACTGATTGGTGGGGTGAGCCTACCTTCACATGACACTCGACAAAGTCTCGCGACCATTTAGTGATAACGAGAATGTCGCGGTCCCCATTCCCCTTCATCGGGATGATTGGCTGAATAGCAAAGGCGGACTCAACTGAAACGAGGCGGGCTCAACCGTATTGTCACAAGAGATCTTTTGGGCAGAGTCGTATCTGTTTGTTACCTGAATTCGCACCAATACTACCACTGTGCACCACGCGCGAACGTGCAAGTGTTGATGTTGATGTTGATGTTGATGTTGATGTTGATGTTGATGTGGATCATGTGGTAGTTATTGAGATGCAATGCTTGGACCTTGCAATTTCGGGATCAGTGATGGAAAGATCCAAGCATGGGTGCATCATATCGAGACTCGATGCAACGATGCTCTGCCGTTTCGCACCGAGAGACGATGCCCACGAGTCTTCCACAAATGCAAGGCGCTGTCACATTTAACCGTAATCTAATGTCTCAGTAAAGCTATTTAGGGTCGCACATTCTCACGCCCCGTGCGTGCTAGACTAACTCTACCACCTGTGCCTCGGAATGGAGCAAGCTCGAAAACCTTGAGAAAAAACAAACGTCTCTGATCAAAACGATGCTGAGGCGTACCCTGCACTGTACCGAGGATGAACCAGGTCCATTCTTCAGATTTCAGGCCAATTTGTCAAGTGCTTGTTGTTTTCTACTATGAACTTGCGTCAAACAAGCTTGGTGCCCATCATCAGCAGAAGCAAAAAGCATGATCGAATGGAGCAACAAGGAAAAACACGAATGATTTCCATGACATGTCATGACGAAAGCGGTTACCGAAGAAGTCTTCGTTTGTGACAGAAGTTGAAAGCTAAACGGCGTTCCAAGATTTTTGCAACTCCGGTTCGGCGTTCGAGGACGAGAAAAGGAGAGAGACGCCGTTTCTTTGCAGTGATGACGGGGTCTAGTCGGATTGCCAAAGTGATCATCTTCCACCATGTGACATTATTTGTGAGATCTGTGGCCCGAAGGAGAGGATAGGGAGCCGTCCGAACTCCGGAGACAAGCCGAAAAGAGGTGGGAGAGAACTGTCGCGACGGCGATAAGGGTCGAGCAATCAAATGATGACAAAAATCGCTGCAGTCGGGGGAAAGGGAGAAGGAGGAGAGGGGAAAGACACAGACACGCGGCAAATCGGCTTCGATTTCCATTCTGTTCTGCTCTGCCCTCTGAAGCGATTTTGACATCTTCGCAAGGGAGTTTGGTTTCGTTCCAGTCAACGCAGTTGGCTCACTGGACCATCACGACATGTGTGGTTCTATCGCCATCGTCTTCCGGATGCCTGTTGGATCGGTCTTTTCGTTGAAGACACCAGCTCACTCTTCGACTACTCTCTTTTGCTGTAATTTCAATTCAAGCTCAGCGATTGCGGCAACATGATGGACACATGGTCAAGGCCGTCGCGAAAAGGTGTCGGACATTTTTCCATTTTTCAGATGTTTCTATTTTTCTTGCTCGGCAGTCACCCTCATGCTGGCTCACTGATTTCCCCTTCCTCCCCCCTTCCCCCATCTCTTTCCTCTCCTCCCATCGAAGCCCGAAATCCCAGAAGCATCGATAGATCAGGCGTGTATTGCCATGTAGCTTTCAATTGGCTTGTGGTCTTTTGTCGAGCACCAGGTTGCATGTATCGGGTGCTATCCTGGAGTGGCGTGGCGTGGATGCTGACACCAAGAAAGCATATTTCAGTGGAATGAAGCGTGTGGCTTTCTTGGTCTTTTTAGATCGTCTAGGCTTCGGCTAACGCGACGCATTCCACATCGGCGGCAAAGCGGCCTTCACGACGACGAGCAGGGTGCGTGGTCGATCGGCTTGGCTTTTTTCCTCTTTCTAACACGGTGAAATCCAGTCATATTCATTTGAACCCAATAAAATGAAGCAGTTTACACTTTCCTTTTCCCAAGTCATTCCCATCTCGTACAGTGTCTCTAGCTCTTGGGTCGCTTAACGTACACGGGTCAGATGTGTGGCCTTGTTTCCATTTTGTTTCCTCTGCCGCTCCGACCACGCTTCTAGCCTAGCCTTTTTGGCTTTTGTGGCAAGTCATCCGCGTCGCCTGTATGCCTTACATTGGGCACCAACTTCCGGTTCGACACACTGCCGCTTCTTCCTCTACTTCTTGCTGCTTTTGCCGCTGCTCCTCCTCATAGACAGCTGGGGCCTCTTGGTCTGGCATGTCACGGATTCCCCTGGATTTGGCGTCGGGACATCAGCTCGCTCCTTTTCCCAGGTACAATGTGAATTTTATCCGTCTTGTATCGTTGTGTTGGAGCCAGTTTCACCTCAGTCTAATGGGCCGTGAAACTCGCATGTCGTTCTTCATTACTGTACCAACCGTCGTTACTGTAGCCTAGCACCTAGGCATGCCCCAATCTACGCCAAGATTGCTACAGGACATCTGCATTGTTTTTTGCGTCCTCTGCGATACTCGAAGTAAGCTTCGGAGTCCTTCGGTCTAAACTCACTTCTTCGTTCCTTCTTGTACCTCCTCCCACAAGGAAGCCCCCTTGCCTTGCACCAAAGACGTGCAGGCGAGGTCACACCGCCACCGTCGATCGATCCGTTCGCTATTGTCTCTGTGTATGGATGTGCGGTCAATTGTGTGTGCATGTCCGTCGGGGTCTGTTGTTTCGCAGAGTGTCTGCGTCTTTCTCTCCCTGTGCCCTCCATTTTGGAACTTTCCGCCGCCAACTGAAACATCGCGTGCATCTGTCCACTCTAACCACGAGCCCAAGCCACGCTGCCACGCAACTTGGGAGAGCAGTTTCCTCCGCCCCGTTCTTCGCTCTGTCTCGCCCTTCTTGCCCCACTGCTCCGTTCCACCTTGTTCAGTTCATTTGCCATCAACTTCCTTTGCTTTCCTTTCCTTGCTTCATCATCTCGACTCCTTCCTTCTTACCATCTATCTATCTGCTCCTCCCTCCGTTCCTCGCGTCAACTTTGACACCAGCCTCGAGCCTACTTCTGCTCCAACGATATTGGCCAGCGGGACTCTCTCCATCCGCGATATCACAAGCGCCGACACCGACCCTGTGGTGTTCTCCCTGTTGTCAGCATTGCACTTTTAGGATTTGAACTTCGTCATTGGCCACTCACACGTCTGGCTCTGGCTTGGCAACGCTTTTCACAACTTTTTCGCCAACACAAATAGAGATTCGCACGCCCGCCCACACGCAGCTGCGCCTATCTCTCCCCGGCGTTTTTGGTCGTGTCCACTCAGCTCCTCTTTGAGGCGGTCAGCCAGTTTCGCCTCGTACACCAATCCAAATTTCGCATCATCTGCCTTGCTTTTCAAGCTTCCGTTGAAGCGCGTCGGAGCAGGGAACAAGCATTCTCCCCCAACTCTACTCTGTCTTCGATCCCCTAGTTCGCCTGCAGAAAAGAGAGAAAAGATTAGCCGTTCGGTTTCTTGCTTGGACCCGACTGATACAGCGTCCTAGATCATCAGCTGACCTTCGTAACTGACGTTTTCGCTGTTCGTCCCACATCTGATCGGCAAAACGGATCGGAAAGGACCTATTGTTGTCGGCGTCGCCAACTGGGTTTGCCTGTTTAAGCTCACGGCCTCACCTAAGACGTGGCTACCTATCTGGTTGTCAATCGCAAAACATCCCATCTCAGCTTGAGGGCGACCCTGCAACGACGCGCTTTCCTCCAAGTCAAGTCCCAACACCTAGGCCAAGGCTGTGTTTCCACTTTCTTCTCATTTCGATATCCAGTCCTTCATCTCATCCTATCGTTGTCCTCCTCCCTGCATCCTCGAACATCGAGCGCATTAACCGCTTCTTGTCAACCTTCCTGCCCCCATTCGTACCACATCAGTAGCACCATTATCTGCAACTGTACCATGATGGCTGCGAATCACTACGCCGGTTCTCGACAGCATCCTCATCTTCCTCCTCATCTCAGCCCCCTTCCTCCCCTTGAGCCCTCGGCCGAACGTCATCATGCATACCACCTCCAATCAGCTGGCCGACGTGGATCCACCGATCCTATCCTGCATGCTTCTCTAGCGGCCTCTGCTAGCGCAGCAGCCGGATTCTCTCACGGACATGGTCACGGCAGCACTTCTGGATCTTCGTTAAGTAGCTTTGATGCTCCGAGGCGAAGGAGCATCCAGATCGAGCCGACCTTGCCACAGAACCATGGTAGTCCCTTCGCCAGTCCAGGACACTCTGCCATGCATTCATCGCGATTCATGAGCCAGACCAACAGTCCCGCTCCTCTTGCACATTCTCACAGCGCCGATGACCACGCCACCACGCTTCCGCCCCTCGGCTCTCATGACTCCAGCGAAGCACACCGTCCCGGTCAGATCCAGTCCAACTATCAATTTGGCAGCTTCCCAGCGCCCCCAAACCCAGAGTATCGACACGATGAGAAGCAGGGTCACCCTCGCATACCGCATCTAAGCGCACCCGAAGGCGAAGGTGGCGGAGCGCTCGTCGAGGGTGGGAACATGCATTTGGATTCTCGTCGAGGCTCATCGAGCAGTCTTGGAGCGTCCAAGCATCTCATGGCGGACAAAGACTCGAAACCATACTCTCGATCCCCAGAGCTCAGGGTGAGCCACAAGCTCGCCGAGCGAAAGAGGAGGAAAGAGATGAAGGAACTTTTCGATGATCTCCGGGACCAATTACCAGTGGACAAAGGGCCCAAGACCTCGAAATGGGAGATCCTGAGCAAAGCGGTCGAACACATCGCCCAACTCGCTCAAGAGAAACAGGATCTGGCGGCGGAAGTCGAGCACCTGAGAGCACAGCTGGCAACGAGTGGCGGCGGCGAACACAAGCACCAATCCTACTCGAACGGCGGCCGAATTGATTATGATCACATGGGTCGGTGATGCGATGGAATCCCCCCCTTGACCGAGCCGACCTGTCCCTCCCACTCTACGCTGCCCTTGATCTCCTCCATCCCAGCCCTTCCCCGATGTTGCGCCCTGTCCACTGTATTTGCAGATCGCTCGAAGATCGTACTCGCATGGTTGCTCTAGGTCTTCTTGATCCCTTTACTTGCTGCTCTGCTCCCGCTACTCTCCGGTTTCCCGTTCGAGTCACCTACATATATCGAGAGGCGAACCACCATACCTAGCTGGTTGGTCGACCCCCCGACCACGCGGATCTCCACTTGTGTTTGCGCTCTCATTGTACTCTATATCCACCTCTGACTGAAAAAGTCTTGGAATCGGCCAATCCGACGAGCTTTCGACCTTGCTGCTCATCCGCTCGCCCAATCGAAGCGAATTTTCACTTCTAAGGAATGTCAGTCCATGATGGTGGAACTTGCAGGCGTCAGTCAGCTTGTAGAGTGTCCGGTGCGGAAATGCCTCCGCACCACGTCCCACAGACGCAGCTACGATCAATCCTTGCTCGTCGTCGCGAGTCGGTCAGCCGGTGGTGGCATCATCGGCTGTGCATGTTAGATTCCATGTATACCACGTTCCTCGCGGTTCCGAACCTCGAGGTTTCCAAATCTAGATCTTCTTCATACCTTGACCCGATCTTACATTCTTGGTGACACTGAGCTAGCTGGCTGATGCGTTTGGGACTTCTAGAGCCTTGGCATGCAGATGATGCTCTATAGATAGATACCAAAGAAACGTGGTTGTTGCCAAAATTTCCATGTGCCTAAAAAACCGTCGACGCATTGACTGGAACACAGCTGCCTCTTGTCCTCGTTATCATGATAACTTAGATACCTGCTCGTTCTTTGAGTGCGATCCGAGTCCTACATCCTTCTTCCGGCTAAACAACTGTCCAGCAAGAGAGTCATAGGCCGACATTCAGCTGCAGCTACCCTTAGCAGCTGTGGTTACCATGTCGGCCAATACCAAGCCCATCGATGCCAAGTTCAAAGCCGCTGCTGGTGCTGCTCATCCACAGCAAGCGGAGAGGTCATCCTCAGCAGCAGCACCATCATCGTCATCCGAAGGCTTGATGGGCGATCGACCACCCTTTTCGTCATCGGTACGCTTCGATCACGTCTCGTCCATCCATGACCACCAACCAAGCTACCAAGGACACCAGGATGGAGAAGCTGATCATCCTCAGCACGAATACGACGATCGTCACTACGCTAGCTCCTACACCGATGCCGGTGGGATTGAGCGTGGGCGAAGATCCAGTTCGTTCGGTTTCGGTGTCGGTGGAGGTGGGGCATCCGGCATCGGCTTCCCCGGCTCCACCTTCTACTCCCCCTCTTCTAAGGGGATGATGAGTCGCCACGGACATGGGTTTCCTGAGCGAGCCGATTCAGTTCGAAACATTTCGGCTCTTGCCAACCTGGTCGACTATCGAAGCAACTACTACGAAGATTCTCGTGTGAGCGAAGAAGAAATCAAGCAAAGGACCAAGCACTTGGGATGGTCCAAAGCTTCAGCTGTATGCGAATACTACGAACGGTTGAACGACACCCTGGATGGATGGAGAGAGGTGGATGAGATCCTGGATTCCAGATTCCCAGATGAAGTCATGCGAAGGTTCTTGGAACACGATGACGCTGCAAATGCAAAGAAACACAAGAAAAATCACTTCAGAAGACATAGGAAAAAAGATAAGAAACCTTCTCAACTGACCAACAAAGCTCAAGCTCAGGAAGAGAGCGACGGAAACGTTTCGGACGAGGAACCTGAAGAAGAAGAAGAGGAGGAAGGCCAAGATGATCGTCATCGTCGAGGACGGAGCAAGCGACCCCTCAAACGAAGTTTCAGTGCCAAAGCCATGGACGCTTTCAGCGGGCTTTGGTTCGGTGGTAGCGCCGGATCCGGCGGTAATAGTGCGGCAGGAGGCAAACGCAGTCAACATAATCCTGTAGCCAATCCCATCAACAAGTGGGACAATGAACATGGCGTTTCTTCACCCATCCATGCCAGCAAGAACATCAAACCTCAACGCAGCAACAAGAAGTTCGACGTAGCATCTACGACCGAAGAGGAGGAAGAAGAAGAGGAGGAGGAGGAGGAGGAGGAAGACGAAGGGCAACCAAGTCAACCCCATCGAGACGCAGATACCTCCAGCGACTACCCTAAAATCTATTCAAGTTCCCCTTCAGGTCAAGCGGGCAACAAGGTGCGAGGTTCTGGTTCTGGCCCTGGTGGTGTACGCGACTACGGAGCGACGTCGGCTTCCGAAGCAACTCAGCTGTACGATAAGCTCCGCAGAGAAGGTCGAATCGAACAAATTCGTCGATCCGAGTCCAACTTGACTCTTGCCTCGGGTTTGGGTACGCCGACAGGCACCCAATCTCCACGAGGAGGGTACAGCGGAGCGAACGGAGCAAATACAGGCGGTGGGAATTCGACGCCTGAATCGAGAGCAGACACTGTTCGAGCCATCCGACAGATCGAGAATATACCTGAGCACGTCAGCAGTAAACAAGCGATCAGCAGCAGCAGCGATCGGCCTTACGAAGACCACATCATTTCAACTAGTCAGACTAACAATAGTAATGGGCAAAACGGCAAGATTGTCGAGTATTCACGGGAAGCCGGTAGTCTGGATCGGAAATACAGTCGGGAGAGGAATTCAAGAGCCTTCGCTTCGCACGAGGAAGAACGACAAGCGTTGTTGAACGTCGTTCCCAACCGAGCCAATAAGGAAGAAGAAGCGTCAAAGTCGGTGCAATTCGCCATCAACATCAACCTTTTGGTCAACATTTTGCTACTTGCTGGGAAAGGTTTTGCCGTGCTATCATCGAATTCGGTCTCTCTGATCGCTTCGTTGGTCGACAGCGCACTGGATCTGCTCTCAACCATCATCATCTTTGGAACTTCGAAAGCTATCGCTTATCGGTCTTGGAGAACGTTTTACAAGTATCCAGTCGGGAAAAAGAGGTTGGAACCCCTCGGCGTGGTGATCTTTTCCGTTTTGATGATTGCTTCCTTTGTTCAAGTTTTGATCGAAAGTATTGGTCGATTGCGCCTTGTCGTTCAGTCTGGAGGCAAGGAGCAACCACCTAGCGAAAGTGCAGATTTGCCACTAGTAGGGGTAGCGTTCATGTTAGCTACTATCGGAATCAAGACGGTGATGTGGTTGCTCTACCGATCATCCAAGTCTTCCGGAGTAAGAGCAGTGGCACAAGATGCGGAGAACGATGTAGTATTTAACATTGCATCCCTTATCTTTCCCGTGGTAGGCTCGAAACTTGGTTGGCCATCATTGGACCCCATTGGAGGAATACTTCTTTCGGTATACATAATCTACGAATGGATCGAGACGTTGTGGGAAACGGTAACCAAACTTTCAGGATCGGTAGCAAGTTCAACCGACATCTCCAAATGTCTTTACTGTATCATCCGGTTTAACTCTGTTAACAGCGTTTCGGCTTTTGAGTTGTTCCATTCGGGTGACAACTTAATCGTTGAAGCAGATATCGTTTTACCACATTCCATCAGTCTCAAAGAAAGTCACGATTTGGGTGAAATCATCACCTACTGCACCGAAAATATCAGTTCGGTCGAAAGAAGTTACATACACCTGGATTACAATCCGAAAGGTCAAGCAGGTCACCTTGGTCAACGTGGGTAGAAGGCCATGTATGCTACCATCTTAAACCCCCCTTCCTTCAGCAGACGAGACATGGTCAGATGCTAGGTCTTCAATTAGATTCTCTCTGATTTTTCTTCGCCTCCTGATCTATCCTAGCCAGTCATGTCATGGATCTGTCACCGCTGCAGTCCGGCTCACCCATCCGCACCCTGGTCCAGGAAGAGCTTGCCGATCCTCTGTACTCGGGGACACTTTGCTCGAATACTTGTGCAATTTCTACATCTGCCCATTTGCTTCCGCACTCTAGCGATATACAAGGACTGCGAAAACAACCTGAAATAGGTGCGTAGATGATGAGATCTGCGAGATGTCAACAACTGACCTACACAAAGGGGCCAACGTGTTGTACAAGATGTGAGAAAGTGCGAAAGATATCATGAACACGTGAATAATGGTGCGCCTATGCATCTTCCAGCACGAGAATTTAGAATAGAAGTTAGAACCCGCTTGCACGGATTTTTTTCTTCTTGGTGGTAGCGGTTATGCCCCTTTTGTTGGAAAGGGGATCCTGTCTGGAGCCGAACTTTCCTGGTTCGATTTGGGTATAGATTTGAGCTTCTGTCGTCATCGAACAAGGTGGGGGTGAAGAACGAGGGGGAGAGGAGGAGGGAGGAGGAGGAGGAAAAGGGGGTGCATTGGACGTCGTACCCAGGATCCCGGTTCCGAAAGCAGTTGGTGCTGTTCTGGTGGCTCGTTGGGGAGTCGATTCCCTCGAGTCGAGGACAGATGGACTCTGGGAAGCACCCACCACCATTGCAGGTTGGGAGAGGAAAGCGTCATGGTGGTTGGCACGTTTTCTTTTGGCCGCCAGCGTTGGTGGAGCTGCTCTGTCTCTGTTCGACATCGACATCGACATCGATCCCGTGATTGGATTGGGTTGCGAAGCGGATGCTCCATTGTGGGTGTGAGCAGATGAAGGTGGTGGTTTCTTGCTGCGACTTCGACTTCTTGATCTGGATCTCGATCGAGTGTTGTCGGTGGTGGAAGCAGCGCTGGAAGCTCTCGAGAAGGATCGGGAACGGGCACGGACCGTAGGACCAGAGAGTCTGCTGGCTCGGGGAAGACGGTGCAGACCTTCATAAGGGTCTTGGTACGTATACTTCGTTGGATCCTCTCCCAAACGCCACTCAGACAGCAGCAGACGTGCAGTGGTGGACGTGGTCGGGAGAAGGGAATCGAGTTGCCCTACACCGTCGCGTGAGTCTGTACTAAGAGGTGCGTCGCCGGCGTTCCTACCGTACACCAGAACCCGGTTGGTCAAATCGCTTGGTTGCAGAGGCTCAAAGAAGGACAACCCGACAGCGCCGATGTGAGGAGGCGGCAGAAGCGTCTCTTGGTCGCCCAAATCGTGGTGACTGAAGGGATCGGGGTGTTGATAGGGTGTCCAATTTGTAGCTGCTCGGTTTGCGCCATTGGAAAGTTGTTGAGCTTCTCCCCCGTCCAAAAGGCACACCTTGCGGCTGACGAACGTCTCGGATTCCAGGAATGCGTCGAAAGCGATCTGATCGGCAGCTTTCCTCAGGGACCGTTTCAGCGCTCGTTTCTCCGCTTTGGTCCAGCCTTCGACGGCGGATGCTGCTGGAAGGTAAGATCTCGTTAAAGCATTTGCCCTCTGCCGAAATTGTTCGAGTTTGTCAAGGAAGGGATTCCCTCGAATCGGATATTCAGCCAAGCTTCCAGCTGTTGCCGCGACAGCGTCCAACCAAGCAAGATGGGAGCGGGTGAGATGGATCGACGGGTACAGTTGCTCGAATCCCGTGCCCAATATTTGGAGAGAATTCGCGAACGTGTCGTTGCGTTGGAAGGTCTCGAAGCGAAACGAGTTGCGCGCCACGGGAGAGAGGTGCTGTCCTTCGCCTTCCAGTAAAGTAGCTTTGATGATCTGTTGAAAGGACAAGGAGGCTGCAGAATTGCTGCCCAAAGCACCGTTTGTTTGCAAGAGTTGTCGAAAAGTAGTGTAAACAGCACTTTGGTGCTCAGCATCGAAGCCAGAGGCACGATAGAGCTGATCCGACATGACTGCACGGTAGAGGCCTGGCAGCTCGACGATGCGTGTCACAACATTTCCATAGGGACCTCCTTGTTCAAGATGGTCTTGTTGCTTGTAAAGGACAGTATCGACGAGAGGCGAGCAGATTTGTAAAGTGATGCATGCTGGATCTCGCTCTTGGTGGTGATCGGGAAGTGCGAGTGGGCTGGAAAAGAGCTGCAAAGCAAGGGACCCTCTATCTGATAATTCGAGCATCATCCAAGAGGCGGTATCATGGTGCTTGTCTGGTAAGGTGAGGTCAGCGGCGCTGAGACTGAGGAAGAGGGGCGCTGCTCCTGGGAGTTCAGAGTCAGACAGAGCTGTGGGGACCAAAGCAGGTGCAGGTTCGATTGCGATCGACCGGTGGGTCAGCACATGCTCGAAGCCAAGGAGCAGTCTTGCTCGCTGCGATGACAAGTCATCGTGAGGATGCACATGGATCGTGTATGCAGAGACCGTTCGATCACGAAGCGAAGATAGAGCCCAGGTAAGGGAGGCGGAGGACCCGTTGTCGGCTCGTTCTGCAAAAGCAGTCAACATGAGGGAGGGATCGTCTCCGCGATAGTGCGGGACATGGTAGATTGGCTGGGATGGGTCGGTAGAATCAAACCAGTGAATGGACTCGGACGAGCAGACCGCCAAGAGCGGACGATGAATGGACGTGTGGATCACATTGAGTGAATAGAACCTGCCGGGTCGTTTTGCATCTATCGAGAAAGGAGCCGACATGACTTTAAACGATTGCGGTGCCGCATGCCAATCTTGTTCATTGCGGTCAGGATCCAAGGGCAGCTTCACTTTATAGAGAGACTGGGAGGACATGATTAGGAAGGTATTCTGATCCTCTGCAAATGCGAGACGCCAGGTTCCATCCTGATGTTTTGTCTCCTGCTCTGCGAAGATGGTATCCGCTTCGAACCGCCTAACAGGGAGCGAAGCCGTTCCGGCAGCAGATGGTAAACGAATCAGCTCCAAAGCACCATGCGAGTCTATGGCTGCAGCTAGAGTCGAGTCCGAGGGACAGAAGCATAGATCGTGGTGACGTGGGGTCGAGAGTCGATGATGGTCCAACTCCAAGACAGGCTCGAGATCAAGCGGCGAGGCAAGGTCATGAGACTTAGATTGAGACTGACCTATTCGAAAGAAGTAGGTGGCGTCATAAGTGCGAACAGCAGCGTATTGATGCTCTGACGAGTTAAGAACCTGTAAGATGGGAGTGCGGAAGCATCTGGTCGGTCGAAAGGCAGGAATGAAGTGGAGAGCTGCCGAAGACTCCTTCTGCTTGCCCCTCGCCCTGTCTGAAAGGCGGGGGTCGATCTGACCGCCTAGG